>OV702295.1:224815504-226145504 GCA_916181665.1 Avena sativa
AAGTGAGCTTCTCTTTGAGTGTCTCAAAGCTTGCTTGACATGCAGGAGTCCAAATGTATTTCTTGCCTTTCTTGAGAAGATCGGTAAGAGGCTTCGCTATCTTCGAAAAGTTCTGAACGAAGCGACGGCAATAACTAGCCAAACCAAGGAAACTCCGCACTTGCTTGACATTAACAGGAGGGAGCCATTCAACAATTGTTTTCACAGTTTCCGGGTTAACCGCAATGCCCTCGGCAGAGATGACGTGACCAAGATAGGTCACTTGAGGCAGCCAAAACTCACACTTGGAGAACTTTGCATACAAGCGGTTCTCACGAAGCTTGCTTAGGACACACCGAAGGTGTTCTTCATGCTCTTCTTGTGACTTAGAATAGACTAGGATGTCATCCAGATAGACCACAACGAACTTATCAAGATACTCCATGAAAACCGAGTTCATGAGCCTCGAGAAGGTGGCAGGTGCGTTGGTGAGACCGAAAGACATGACCGTGTACTCATACAGGCCATAGCGGGTGGTGAAAGCTGTCTTCGGAACATCTTCCTTGCGAATCTTGATTTGGTGATAACCACTTCTCAAGTCAAGCTTAGAGAATACCACAGCTCCAGCTAGCTGATCAAAGAGATCATTAATCCGCGGAAGGGGATATTTATTCTTGATGGTTTTAGCATTGAGAGCACGATAGTCAACGCAAAGTCTATCAGTCTGGTCTCGCTTCTTCACAAAGAGAGTTGGGCTACCCCAAGAAGAAGTACTATGCTGAATGAAACCCAACTTCTCTTGTTCATCAAGTTGACGTTTGAGTTCAGCCAACTCAGCAGGACCCATTTTATAAGGCCGCTTGGAGATAGGAGCGGTACCAGGTTCAAGCTCAATAACAAACTCAACCTCACGATTCGGAGGCATACCTGGCAACTCTTCAGGAAAGACATCTGGGAACTCACAGACCACCGGAACACTCTGAATAGCTTCCATAGCATCAACATTCAGAGCCGCCAAAGAGAAAAGCTGGATAGCAGGAGTCAGACTTGGAGAATAGACTATATGGCCTTCAGGAATCTTCAGAGAAACCGAGCGTTTGGCACAAGCAATCACAGCTGCATTTGCTGTCAACCAATCCATGCCCAAGATGACATCAATGTCAGAATTGCCCAGAATGATTAAGGAAGCCGAGAACGAAGAGCCACCAATCTCAATTTGATTGCCATGGCTGATTTTAGAAGCTGCCATTGTTGCTCCAGGAGAAAGGACCATTAACCGCTTAAGTAGAGGATCCATAACTAACCCATTCTCATCTGCAAACTTGGTTGACACAAAAGAATGCGATGCACCAGAATCAAACAAAACTCGTGCAGGGACTGAGTTAACGGATAGCATACCCATCACAACTCCAGGTGCATGCTCAGCTTGAGCGGCGTTGATGCAGTTGGCACGAGCAACAGTAGACCCGGGCTTGGTGTTGATGTTGAGAGCCCGAGGTGGTGGTGCACGAACCACAGGAGAGCTTGCCGCAGATCTTGGAGGTGGTGGAGGAAGAGCCTTGTTCTTCATCGGACAGTTCCATTGTTGATGCCCAGAGTCTCCACAAGTGTAACAAGCACCAGGTGGACGTGGAGCAACGTAGCCAGGGACTCCGCCAGGCGCTCCAGGGTAGTGGTGGTTGTAGCCCCTGGGAGCAGCAGTGATGAAGTTTGGTGGCCTTGCCGCGTAGCTTGAAGGTCTTGGTGGAGCCGGGAGCGACGGTGGGGTGTTAGGAACCCAGACACGACGCTTAGAAGGAGCTGACATAGCTGAAGAGCTTGCTGCATCACGGCTGTGTTTCTTTGACTCGTCAAACACTTGCCTACTTGCCTCTTCCTGTAGAGCTGTATGCTGAAGTTCCAGAAAAGACGCCGGCCTTGCATGTGTGATTGCATACTTGATCGATGCATTGAGCCCTTGCCTGAACCTCTTTTGCTTCTTCTTGTCATCAGAGATCTCATCGCCACCATAACGAGAAAGGTTCATGAAGTTCCTGATGTAGGTGTTGACATTATCATTGCCCTGCTTCAGGTTAAGAAACACTTCCTTCATTCTCTCCATGACAATTTCTGACAGATACTGCTCCTTGAAAGCTCCAGTGAACTGTTCCCAAGTAGGCTGAAAACCAGTGCAGTTTGCCTTCAGGTAATTCTCCCACCAGAGAGCTGCATCTCCCTTCAGAAGGTGAGTAGCACACTTTACCCATTCTTGCTCAGGAACATCAGCAGTTGCCAGTAACCTTGACATCTCTCGCAACCAATCATCAGCATCAAGTGGTTGATCAGAAACGTCAAACTGGCGAGGGTTGAACTTCAGGAAGCTTTTGATGTCTCCTCGCTTGGGAGGTGGAGGTAGCGGAGCAAACTCATTCCTCCTGACACTTTCCTCGAACCGCTGCTGGTTCTGCTGCATTGCTGCCAAGGCATTGGCGATGCTTGACAAAGCTGCCCCAGTTCAGGTTGTATGTCCTCCTCAGAACGGCGTGGTGGTGCCATCCTGCGATTGATATAACACACAAGTCAGTACTATGATGGAGAATAATAATAATCCAAAATAGTACCAAGATGGAATTACTCAAGATTAAAGGATACAATTTACTAATATGATATTAAAATATCAACAAAGTTCAAAGCACCTAGAAGATATTAAGCATATCGCACACGACTGAAAAGGCGTGTGGTACAAAAATATATCAAAGAAAAATTTTCCACAAATTTCGGCATTAAAATACCAATAGATGCGCAAAATCTCTTAACGAATCAAGATTAGTGACTCTACCAATCCAATATACAAGAGCGAATGATAAAAGTAGTGGTATGGTCGCGACTCCATCCCGCACTCAAACCATTACTCCGCACATGAATAAGTAAAACACATATCTCAACACCTTCTTCTCAAGACGAACCTAAAGATTAGCAACTACGGAAACGAACACCACAAAGAAGATAACGTCGGATAACAAAGAGTAAGATAGATCGCGTCGGTATACAACGAATCAGATAGATCGCGTCGGTTTGCAAAAGCCTGTCGGTATGGAATGTACCAACAGTTGATAACCAAAGGCCGATAAGATAACAACTTGGATGCAACAGATAGACAAAGACTTACACACACACACTCACGCACACAGATACACAACCTATGGTACTACGGAAACCCAGAACACGTGAATCCTAGTTTGAACTTTTAAGAAGAGGATTGAAAACGTTACACTTCCTTACCAGAAAAAGGTGGTGGTTGGGTAAGAAGAAAAGTGGAAGCAGTCCTACTCTCGCGTTTGTTTTTCCCTAGTATACATAACTACCAAAAATAATTGCTAGACAGACAACGACCATTTGGCTGAGACCCTGAAGGTCGGGATGGCTCTGATACCAATTGTAACTACCTCGGTGAATTACGCTCCTAGTTACAAGCCTGGATGAGCAGAAATGGTTGAAATAGTACGGTGGGGCCCAAATGCCACTCACAGGTAGACCTCTCGGCCGTCCCAACCATTTCCACACATCGGGACAAGAACGGGCGGCGTAATCGGCAGGCGAAGGGATCAACTACATACACAAATGAGTATGTATGCAAGCCACCATACAAGAGTACATCAGAGCCATTCCATCTAAAAAGAAAGGAAATATAGCAGCGCCATACGGCAAGATCCAAATATCCTAAATAGATATAATAGTTTAGGATATCTCCTCATACACCAATCAACAGAGTATCAAGCGGAAGCGGAAGACAAAATCCGAGTACGGATAAGAAGCAAATCGGCATAAGATGCCCCATAAATAAGCACATCCCGCCCACAGATCTCACGGATCCCCGTTCCCGGAATCTCTACACCGAATGATCGTTGCCCACATCGTCCGTCTCTTCCACCCAGTATCCTTCTTGCGAGTGTACCTGTTCATCTGAATCAATAATTTATCGTGTGAGACCCTAGGGGTACTCAGCAAGTCTTTATGCCTCTAAAGGGGACACAACCTGGGGTGACGCAATTGCAGCAAAAGATAAACCCTAACAGTCCTATAGATACTCGCTAACCATCCGCCTAACCAAAGATAGACGGATGTCCGTGAATTAAGAACAACAGTTATAACAGTGATAAAGGTAATCTTAACAGATCCATCCTCCTCCTCGCTTACCGACGAGGAAGCGGACGAACAACCCCCACATCCGTTGGCAGTTTTATTATCCATTCCGTGAGTATTGCACTATTTACTAGTCAGGTACCTAATCTAGTCAAATTAAAAGCGGTACTTTAGTTATGCTTGTCTATGATCGAGAAACTGTGCTCCAAGTCGTCCATAACCGCGGACACGGCTTTCAGAAAGTTTTACCCTGCAGGGGTGCACAAATAGCAACACACACTCGATATGCCTCGGAAAAACCAAATCAAAACCCAACGGGGCAGTCACGACAAAGCGATCACAGGATTCAGAAATATTTCAGGGGGCCACCCCATTAAGCTACCCGCAACGGAGCTAGCTGACTCCGAGACGGACTCAAGGTTTGCGCCAATGGCTGTAAACGACAGCAGGTCCCCAAACAGGGACTGTCGATACCGCGAAAACACTCCGCTTCCTAAACAGTACAGCGTGCTCCTCACACAAACGTAAATAAAGCAGTAAAGCATGGCATAGGTACAGGATAGTAAATAAAACCTCAAACTAGTTTGTGGCCCCAAGAAATAAGAATGAATCAAGCTCTGGCTCAGGGGGGTCCATAAGGCCTCCCGGATGTGGATAGCGCGAATATTCTTGGAACAGGAATCAAGTACTCGGGGTCTTACGGGACACAAGTGAGCCTGAAAAAAAACCAAATAGCGAATATGGCTCACCGATGCCACTTTCATTAGTTATCCCATTACTACTCAGGTTAAGTTGTTTAGGTACCTCGTTATCCATCAGACACTCACATACCCTACACATGCTATTCTACGACTCGCATGGCTCAAACAACTCCTGTAGAAATGGCTCATGGGATGGAGGAGCAAGCTTCGGTGGGGTTTAAAAGTAAAGGCTATGCAATACTTGGGATTCAATTTAATGCAATCGCGACTCAATGATGCAAGAATAAGAAAGAGGCAATAGGTACTATATGTATGCAAGCATGTGGTAGTGCTTGCCTGGCAGCTCAGTTGAAGCAAGGAATGGATCTGGGTAGTGCTCTTGGTTCTCTTGATATATCCCCTGCTCAGCGTCTATTCGAAGAAGAACCAAACAAACAAGGGCCAACATAAATAAGGTGCACAAGCGTATGAATTAAATGCGTCAAGCACACAATCATGCCATGATGAATGATGCACAAGTTGCATGGTAATAATGTAGCATGGCATGGGTGAGGTGTGGAATACAAGAAATAACATTTTTATTGAGTTTTGGTCAAATTTTATTGTCAAATAAGTTGCTGTATTCTTTATATTTGTATGATGCATGCTGCAATTGAAGTCATGGATAGCATAAACGGAAAGGTCTCGTCGAGCTAATCATTTTAGACATATCATTTGTTAAATTCGGAGTTATAAATCAAAAGTTATTAATTTATTAAGTTCCAGTGGCATTTGTGGTAATTTAACTCAACTTGGAATTTAAAATGTTCAAAAGGTAATTTGAATAGCATATTTGAAATCCTCACATTTTTCTGATTTGAAAACATATATTATTTGTTTAAATTGGATTTATATTTGAAAAGTTATTTAAAAACAGAATTTAATTTGAATTTGAAATAATTTGAAATAAATTTAAATTAAAACAGATTCCGAAAATACTTTTTCTACTCAGGGTTTCCCAGCCACAGACACTGCCAGGTGGGGCTCAAGCTGACTCAGCAGCAGGTGGGCCGCGGATGATCGCAGGGGTTCTCTCACCGCGGTTTAGGCCAGCCACTGAGACTGACTAGCGGGTCCAACGGCTCCGCGGGGCCACGTGACAGCGGCCGACCAAGGGGGTGCCACGCGGCGCAGGGGGGGGACTGCGGGTTGAGCATTGGGTTTTGGAGGAGCCTTTTTACAAAAGCGCCACGAGGCTGACAGGTGGGCCGCGAGGGAGTGCGGGTTGCGCCAAAAAGAAACGGAGGGGGTTATCGGCAAAACGACCGCCCGCGCACTGTACTTCTTCCTCTGAACTAACTGACGACAGATCGATGTCGATCGCGTCAGGCGCGGCGCGGGGCTCGATCTCGTGACCTAGGGCTCGGGCGCGGAGGCGGTGGCCACTGGGCTATGCGGGGGTTGCTGTCTGGGAGGCGGGCGAGGGCTAGATATGGTTCTGTGCGGCAGACGCGAGCAGACAGAAAACATGCGGCGGCGTGCAGAGGGCGCTCGACGCAAGGTCCGGCGAATCTAGGGCGGAACGGCGGGGCAGAGCATGTCCAGGAGATTCGCCAGCTCACCGTGAGTTGGTCGGTGTAGATGGTTCGGCTCGAGGCGCAGGCGATCGACGAGGACGCAGGCGGACGGCGAGGTTAGGGTTTGGCTCGGGCTCGCTGGTACCGGCGCTCCTGGGGCTTCTCCTCGCTGGCGGTGTCAGGGCGAAGCAGAGGGGTCTCCTCGTCCTCCTCGAACACCTCCACGTCGCGCTCGCCGCCTGGTACGGGGTGGTCGAGATGAGGCCGATGGTGGCCGGCGATGATGGAGCTGGGGTCGGTGGAGAAGAGAGGGGGAAGAGGCAGGCGTCCTGGGGGATCTGGGGAAGGCCAGAGAGGCGAGGGGGGGTGGATAAGAACGAGAGGGGCAGGTGAGGTTGCGTGGGGGAGGGGAAGGTTGGCTCGGCCACCTTTTTGCACCCTCCCTCACGTGCACGAGCTGGCAGGGGAGGTGGTGCTGGGGAAGGTGAGGCTGCCAGGTGGGGTAGGGCAGGGCAGAGAGGTGGTGCTCGGGCTGGGGGGCCCTGGGGCAGGGAGGGAAGGAGAAAGAGAGGGAGAGGCTCGGGTGCTAGGGTAGAGGAATGGGTGGCTCGGGTTGGGTCTTGGGTTAGCTAGGGTTTGGGGTGGGGTAGCAGCTAGGTAGGGCCAGGGAGAGAGGGTGGCCAGGTGGGGCCAGCTAGGTGAGAGAGAGAGGGAGGCCGAGAGAGAGAGAGGTGGTGGTTACTTAGGGTTAGGGTTTAGCTAGATGGGGGGTGATGGGTTTAGATTAGGTATAGATGGGTGTGGTTTAGAGAGAGAGGTAAGATGAGGTGGTGGCACTCCTTTGCCAAGCCCAAGCATGTACAAGATCAAACCAAGCTAGGCCAAAAGAGAGAAGAGAAGGGAAAGTGGTGATGGGTGGATGGAGATGATGATGGGGTTTTAGAAAGATCCATTCAAAATGCAAAATACAAACCAAAGCTAGCAAAAGATGGTTCTTGCATGGCCCATGCAAAGCATTTAATGCCATGTTGATTCTTGTGAAAACAATAATATTAAACATGGCATTGTTCATTTGCATTTCCAAAGGTGGAATAAAGCCAAGCAAAAGAAAAGAAAGGATGTCCCATGTGGGGTAGATGGAGATGACCATATTTGAATAGAAATGGGACTTGCTAGTGTGTATGTGCCACTAGGCATTTAATAAGCCCAAAAATATCCAAACATGAAAATACCCCAACACAACACATATGGAAACTAGCAAAAGGATTCCACTCACAAGGCATGCAAAGGTGGCCATGTGGCTCTCATATATCAATAATGTGAAAACAAATGATGCCAAGATGAGAGCATGTGGAAAAGAATTGGATCCATCCCAACCCACATGAGCTAGAAGTAAAACCCAATAAAGTGCAAGCCCATATTTAGTTGGATGGTGGAATTATAAGGTGGTGAAAGAAAAGGTGGTGGAGTTAATAAAAGATATGCCCCCAACTCAACTTGGGCATTTAAACAATATATCAAGAACCAAATACAATATCAAGAGGCAAATACAATTAATAATGCATATGAGATAAGAACCAAATCAAAAAGGGTTTTATATGATGCTCAAATGCAAGGAGGCATGATGACATGAGCATGATATAATGATGATGCAACAATTATATATTTGAAGTAGCCATATATTACTAGACCAAGTAGCATTACAATTGTTAGACAATTGGGATGCTACAGCTGGGTTGTCACATGGGTAAAGTGTACTAACCCCTGTAGGGTGTCTAAACTAAGTACTTAGCCGTGTCCTCGATTATGGATAATTTGAGCGACCTGATATTGATGCTATGACATTTCTCACTCATCCTAATTTCTTAATTACTTAAAACTTGTTGGGTGAACATAATTGGGTAGGAGCACCTGGGAGTGAACCAGAGTGTCCTAATTATCATATTGGAAAAGTAGTTTGTTACAAATATTAGGATAAAACTGTTGCTTTATGCAAATGAGCCTGAACTCCACTTGGCCAAATAATCATGTAGTTGATAGATCTATTGTTAACCACTTTATCCTACTTGCCATACATTCCATGTATTGACCCTTCGGGGCTGCTACGTTTTATGTTGCAGGTTATATCGTATCTGAGTGATCGTTCATAGGTCGCGAGACTCCAGTCAACAATTGTTCGCCTGTGGCACATTTGAAGGATGGAGATCTACCTTGTAATTGCTTTCCAATGTAATATAATGTAAATTCTGGATCATATTCATTGTATTTATGATGCACCGTTATATTTAGTATCATTTTGTACTATGTGTGTCAGTGAACCGATCCAGGGATTGGCACTATACATATGAACTCAGCCTTATCAGGAGAGGGTGTTACATAAACCCTTGGGTTTACTTTAGAACAGAAAAACTTTCACTAAAAACACAAGCTACTGTAGTAACTCCCTCAAAAAGTTCAATTTCCCAAAAAGAGCCCTAAAAGGAATCAATAAGAAGCAAATGCAAATAATGGAAGAAATCTGTCAAAACAGAGAAGCAGGTAGAAACCGATTTTTTCGAAGACCTTCTGTTGCTCAAATAAAAAAGTGTTGAACTAACAAAAGTTATCTAACATACTGTGTGATTTATTCGAAAAATATGAGCTCAATCCGACTTACATATATTCCTCACTAATTTTTACACTGGAGCTCAAAAATCTGTTTCGGGACAACAACTCCCCATATCTTACTTCCCACTCATTAGAGGTTATTCTTGGCACAAAAAAGCAAACAAAAAGGGTAAGGAGAGGTCATTAATAAATTAATAACTTCCAAGACTCAAGAAAACTCTTGGGTTATCTCCCAACAAGTACTTTTCTTTAACGCATTTAAGTTAGGAACAAGAAGTAAGAATCAAGTATTTTCAAATGAAGAAGCATTAACATCAACTCTCTTGCTCCTACCTTTCTTCTTATCTTTAGAAAATATATGATTTCTTACTGGAGGAGCAAAATGCATAATGCCTTTTCCCAAATCTATTATTACTCCAAGGTGTTTCAGCAGGGATCTTCCGAGTGTAATCTATCATTTTCCTTCTTACCATGTGGAGCTCTCTCAGTGTGCCATTAAGAATAATTAACCATCATATTATCAAGGAGTTTTGTTGCAGCACCCAAGGTGATGGTCATAATGGTACCTCCAGCAGATGAATCCAATAGGTTTCTTGAAGAGAAGTTCAAACCCGCATAAAAAGTCTGGATAATCATCCAAGCAGTAAGTCCATGAGTGGGACAATGCTTAACTAAAGATTTCATTATTTCCCAAGCTTGAGCAACATGCTCATTAAATTTCATAATATCACTTCTCATAGATATAATCTTAACAGGAGGGAAGTACTTTCCAATAAAAGCATCTTTGCACTTAATCCAAGAATCAATACTATTTCTAGGCAAGGATAGCAACCATTCTTTAGCTTTTCCTCTCAAGGAGAAAGGAAACAACTTGAGCTTAATAATATCTCCATCTACATCCTTATAATTTTGCATCTCACAAAGTTCAACAAAGTTATTGAGGTGGGAAGCACCATCATCAGAACTAGCACTAAAAAATTTCTCTCTCATCACAAGATTCAACAAAGCAGGCTTAATTTCATAAAAGGTAGCATCAGGAGTAGGTGGAGAAAAAGGAGTGCTAAGGAAATCATTGTTGATTGTGCAAGTGAAGTCACACAACTTGGTGTTCTCAGCAGAGTTCATTTTGGCAAAAGGGGAGCAAGCCAACAGCAGCAGCAACTAGAGCAGGAACTAATTTTTTTGTGTTTTCGATAAGGGAAAGCAAACCAAAGTAAACTAAATTTTTTGGAGTTTTTGATAAAAAGAGGCAAACAAAACCAAGAAAAAGAAACTAAGCAAAACAAAAACAAATTAAAGAGAAAGTTTGAGAAGGACTCCCCTTGTGAATACGTCTTTAGCCTCCCCGGCAACGGCGCCAGAGAAATTGTTGATGGCGTGTTGTTGACGTGGGAGCTTCTTCTTCTTTAATTCCCTGGCAACAGCGCCAGAAAACTTCTTGATGGCACCTGAGAGCGCTTCGTCGAGAAACCCCAAGAGCAACGTGTGAAAAGCACAACAACAAGTCTTCCGTCAGTAAGAAACCGAGGTTATCGAACCAGTAGGAGGAAGGAAACGTCTTAAAGGTGTGGCAAGAAACTTGGAAACCTGCACAACTCAAACTCAAGACTTTGCCCCAGCGAACAGTGAGGTCGTCAATCTCACTGGTTGTTGTAAGAAAGGATTAATTGTATGGTGTGGAAGGTAATAATGGTTTGTAGCAAGTAAACAGGAACAGTGGAAGATGTATCAATGGTAAAGATTGGACCGGGGTCTATAGTTCACTAGAGGTGTTCTCCTTAGATAAACAAACATGGCATGCTGGGTAAACAAATTACAGCAAGGCAATTGACAGGACTGAGCAAGGCATAACAATGCAATACTAGACATCATGATCCTATGAGATTCGATTGGGCAATACAACAAGATACATAGACCGCCATCCAACTGCATCTATGACTAGAAGTCCACCATTAGGTTATCATCCGAACCCCCTCCAGTATTAAGTTGCAAGCAACAGACAACTGCTTTAAGAAAACTGTGTAAGGTAAACAATCCAATTGTTCCATGAACAAGAGATCGTTGTTTTCTCCCTAGTGGCAACAACACATCTACAACCATATAGATTTCTGTCAGTTTCCCTTAGATTGAATAGAGGCATGAACCCACTATCGAGCATAAATACCCCATCTCGGAGTCACTAGCAACTACTTGGCCAAGATAGCTACTAACAACGGAGAGCATGCAAGATCACAAACAACACAGACATGATAGAATCAATAAGACAAAACCATCACGACACTTTTTTGGTCTATATTTTTTTGTTTCTTCTGTTTCTCTTTTTATTTTTGCTTATGTTTTAAATCATTGTTTTTTGAAAATGTACATTACTTTTTTAAAGAATTATGTTTTGGGGAATGTGTTTCATGATTTTTAAAATTGGTTTATGACTTTTGAAAAAAATGATGAATTTTGGATTTTGGTTCATGATTTTCTAAAAATGTTTATGGTTTTTTGAAAATTATTCATAATTTATGATTATTTTATCCATATTTTTTCGAAATCTTGTTTATAATACTTAAAATATTCACAAATATTTATACTTTTAAAAATTAATCAATCTGACATAGTAATCTCAATATCCATCGGATCCCCACAAACACAACATGCATGATTACAAATAGATGAGATCTTGGTCATGAACGGAGCTCACAAGATCTCGACATGAAAGCACAAAGGAGGATATATAACCATCTAGCTACTACATGGACCCGTAATCCAAGGTGGAACTACTCACGCTCCATACCGGAGGCTGGCATGATGAAGAATAAGGCCTCCAGGATGATCTCCCCTCTGGGAGGGTGCCGGGAAGAGCTTCAGATCCCCCCGATCTAGGGATGATGGTGGCGGCGGCTACAGACGGTTTCGTGGAATATTGATTGGGTACTTAGGGTTTAGGCATCAAGGGCTTCTTATAGGCGAAGAGGGCGGCCGAGGGGGTGCCCGAGGCGGCTGCACCCTTCCCTCCACCCCCCAGGAGCAGGGTGGGTCCAGCCGCGTGGCCAAGGGGTTTGCCCCCCTCGAGGCCCTCCTTTGTCTTGTCTTATGGCTCTGTGTTCCCCATGGTAAAATATTGACTTTGGCTTTTGTCCCGTCCAATTCCGAGAATATTGAATTTCTGCCTTTCTGGAACAAAAAAACAGAAGAAAACATGCAACTAGTACTGTGGCATCTTATTAATAGGTTAGTACCAGAAAACATATAAAAACACCTTAAAGTGTAGACAAAGCAAAGCAAAGTAGATACTAAACAAGCATGAAACATCAAAAACTATAGATACATTTCTGACATATCACGCTGCAGCCTGCCATGGCAAGCCACCATGCGGGATGAGATTCGGCGGCGTCACGGTGGTCTTGCTCGCCGGAGCGCGCGAGCATCACTGCCCGACGCTCCGTCGAGCTTGCTACCGCGTAGCTATCGTGGACAATTTCTCCTAGTGGCGCTCGTAGTTCCTCCTGGCGGCGAGAGGAGCACCTTCCTTCCCCGCTTTGGATCCGGTAACTTGCCCCACTCCCTCTCTCCCGTCCCCTTTTTTCTCTCTCTTGGTCCATCCCTCAGTATCCCTCTCTCAATGAGACACTTCCGCACCCGAGGGTGGACCCTCCCTCCCCTTTATCAGTCATGGCCACCGAGCACGTGTAGTGGCCGTCGATGAGGAGCACGAAGGAGATGCAACACGAAGGACATGGGCATCTTCTACCGCGGGCGTCGTACATGGACGAGGGCGCGCAAGGGGAGAAAAGGGGAGACCCTCACACTCGAAGCCTCGCTATCGTTCCTATTCGAGTCTATTGCCCACCACAACCGCCTTGGGCTCTTCCTCTTCTCCCTCGGCCTCCCTCGGCCTCACCTAGGTACCACAATAGATCCTGCCTTTTGGTCTTGCAAGAATCTTAGCTGCATCGTTCGTCGGCATCTTCTGTGATCTAGGATCTGAAATTGGTTTTGTTGGTTGTTGTGTTTCATGTAGGTAACTAGGCTCATTGATTTGGTTGTTGGTTGAATTATATACTGTTCTAGATTACCACGTATTTTTGGCTGGTGACAAGTTTAGTGAATCTTATTACAACTGCAAAAACCTATATAAACTACATGTTCCTATTGTTCTTTCTTCATTAACTGTTTTGACTATTGAATTCATGTCAAAACATTTGATTAGGAAGTCAATTGTTTAGTGGCTTTTACTTAAATTATTCTCAGACAAAATTATATGATCCGTGGAAGCTAGTATACTAATCTAGTCATGTATAGGCTTGGGCTCTTTCCCTAAATGCTTGCTAGTCATGTCAAAACATTTGATTAGCTGCTTGCTTTTGTAGGAACTTAATAGTTGGTATCTCAAAGCCGAACATGTACTGCAACTAAGGACAATGGTGAAACTTTACTATTGTTTTCTTTAAAATTAGTATTGTGGAACCATCTTGGTCAATATTACGTGTGCAGTCCAATAAAGATGATTTATTCCTACAACTAATCTTGTGGGACCATCTGTTTTTACCTTGATTATTCAGTACAGAATTATGGCTAATAATTTCTGTAGTAGTTTCAACACGGTGGTGCCTAGGGGATTGTATCAATTTGTTATCCGTGTTTGATACTCGACAGCAATTTTAGCATTCACTAGTTGACCAGGAAATGCATTCACTAATTTCTGTCTAAACCATTAACAGTACCCTTCTTGCTTCTATGTATACTGCTTGCTTAGAGTTATAGCATGAACAACTATAGCAAGTTTAGGATTTGCCAATCATGTTAGAACAAACATGTTACGGGCAATATTTATTTGGTGATACAGTCAGTAGCATAGTTGGTGTATTAAACAACCTCGAAACAAGTTAAATATGTAGTGTTATGAGATATAAGTTGTTTACATATGTCATGAATTGTGAGCTTGTTTGTTTCAGGTTTCTGCTGGTGTTGCTTGCTGCTGTGCTTTTTTTGCTGTCAGGTAGTTTTCTTTACCTATGTTGTATTACAGTAAGTAAAGCTACTTTTTTATGCATCATTTGTTCGCTCACGCTTATAAATGTTGTGTTCCTAATAAGAGTGTTTCTTTTGGGGTTGTTTCCTGTTACGATTATGGTTGGATGATCAGCCTCTATGTCCAATAGATTGCAGCTCAGCTGTCATGCATCTATTCTATAATTGTTAAAGGTTCATATTACCTATTATGGATGGTGATATAGTTTTGCTTTAGCACCGTGTTGTTTAACCTTTGCAAAATATCCTTAGAATGTAAATATGAAGTCTATCTACTATGTTCTGTAATATATCTATGACTCAGACCATCTATGTAGTATTTATATGGTGATACAGTCAGTAGCATAGTAGGTGTACTGAACAACAAAATAAAACTTTATAAATTCAGGTCAACTTTGAGTAAATGACTAGCACCCAATTAAAAATTAAAATACTGGTCTTACTGTGCAACTCTTTGCTACCAAGCTCGATTTTTTTCTAGATAGTAAATACTAAAAATATGTTTACCTTTCATGCAAACACAAAGGAGGGCTATATACCAGCCAATCACATAGGATGAATTCGAAGAATAAAGGATGTATGCCAGCAATCACCATGACATTTGGCTCTGTGTCTCCCTGGACCGTTCTTCTGGCCGCTGACAACCTGGTCCTGCTATTACTCATGCTCTAGTTTTCCTCTTCTTGGTCATTTTCTTTTGCATTTCTGCCTGGCAGTGCACCTGATGGTTTCTTGCATTCTCATAAAGGACAAGAGTTGCACAATGTAGTAGTGCTTGTACGTCGTGCTCAAGTAAATATGCATTCTGATATGATAGTAAACCTGTAGCCATTGTATTATCCTCTTTTACTTCGGAAAATGCTTCTAGAAAATTTACTATTAGTAAAACTAATAGAATTAGTCATATTGTTAGTGGGAATATATTTCATTGCACTACTACTATCAGCTGGAAGATTAGTACCATGGTACAAATAGGTACTGTGTTATGTTGTAGCAAGTTCATTACTGAAACTTTTGTGCTTAATTGAACTTGTCTACGGAACTTGTGCTTAAATTGAACTTTTAGAGTATTATTGTTGATAAATGTTCACTGAATACCAATCTTACCAGGTTCAGGAGAACCATCTTGATCCCAGTGAACTGTTCCTGCTGCTAGTGATTGATTCCGACAAGCAACTGGGTGGGGGCGGTTGTGTTGGGCCACGCGGAGATAAAACAAAAAAATTTCTCTAACGTGGTGATCCCTAGATCCAGCTGAGGTAGAAGGCCACGAGGTTTACCACTAGATGCGCAATTGCGGATTACCGATGAAGCGCGTCAGTTGATGAAGTGCAGTCCTTTGCGATCCGATCATCCTGGTGCTGATCATACAACACCTCTGCTGGTATCCACACGTACAAGGAGGAGCACCGGCGGTGAACTGCTAGGTTCGTAACAACGGTAGGACTGCTGTGGAGCTAGGGTTTCCAACACATGGAATGACCTAATCGAACAACGATTAACCTTTCTGGGTTACGGTGCTCCACTATATATAGGGAGTGAACGTGGGCTCTGCTCGCGCGGCCCATTCACTAAAGCCCATATAATATTAGTCCCTGTGAGTCCGACTCACTGACTCAGTCCTAATTCGGCTTGGGTCCAACACAATCAGATTTCTGGTTCAGATCCGATCCGAACCTGCTCCCGCTCTTAAGTGTGTGACCCCGCAGGCTCATGGCTACTTGGAGACGATTAGAGTCCGACTCTCAATCGATCTATCGGCAGCGGCTCCTAGCAGAACATGCCTACTCCCAAGTACCAAAGAGTCATGACGACTTGCCTTTCCAAGATTACTTGCGTCCGAGTCCCTTTTGCCTCACGATAAACCTTGTCAGACTATAGGCGAATAATTGTCATACCTTAAATAGTCCGACTCTCTTCTCGATCCGAGATAAGTGATTCATCCGACTAACTCTTAGTCGATCGCCTCGGTTAACACTTAACCGAGTTATGCATGGCCATGCTTTACGAATCATATCTCACGAGAGGGCCCAGAGAATATCTCTCCGAGTGGAGGGGCAAAATCCCATCTTGGTTATTCACATCACGCAGCTTGATTCTCAGTTGACCCGAACTCTGCCTTTATAGCTGCCCAATTACGGATCAGCGTTTGACAGAACCTAAGTCGGTGATCCTCAACTCGGACTATGCAACAACCTCAGGTCTAAGGATTACATTGATTGAGATATACAAATGACAACTTGTTCGTTGTACCTCAATATGGGTCAATCCGACTCGCTAAAATCTTTAGCGAATCTGTGTAAGTTGGAATAGCATATCCATGCCCATGACAAGTGGAACCGATTCATCAAGCCAACTTTCACATTGGTCTAAGTTGTGTGTCCAGCACAACCTCAATGACCAAGGATATTTAGTACAAACAACATGAATGCATAGTTCCACAACCGAATCACATATTCAATGATACACATCAGATGTTTACACAAGGACAACTTAATATCTTTATGAACACAATGGGAAATCTCATCATACATGATTGCCTCTATGGAATATTCCCAACAGTCTCCCACTTGCACTAGAGTCAATCTTCCGACATCACATGTCTAAGCATCTAATGCCCATGGCTCTCAGGTGCGCCTCGTGCTTTGGCTGTGGTAACGACTTTGTCAATGGATCCGCAATATTTGCATCCGTGTGTACCTTGCATAACTTGATATCACCCTGATCCATGAACTGGCGAATCAGGTGGTACCGCATGAGTATGTGCTTGTTCTTCTGGTGTTGTCTAGGTTCCTTGGCTTGAGCAGTAGCACCATTGTTGTCACAATACACGTTTAACGGATTGGACGATCCGTGAACCAAACCAAGATCCATGAGGAAATTCCTCATCCAAACAGCTTCCTTTGCTGCCTCCGAGGCGGCAATATACTCAGCCTCTGTTGTAGATGCAGACACAGTCTCTTGCTTGGAACTCTTCCAGCTCACAGCACCTCCGTTTATAATAAACACGTATCCGGATTGCGAACGAGAATCGTCATAGTCAGTAAGATAACTCGCATCCGTGTAACCCTTTACACTGAGTTCATCTTCACCACCATAAACCAAAAACATATCCTTAGTCCTTCTCAAGTACTTTAGGATATTTTTAGCCGCTGTCTAGTGGATTTCTCCAGGATCAGCCTGGTATCTGCTCACAACACTTAGAGCATATGAAACATCCGGCCTAGTACAAATCATGGCATACATGATGGATCCGACTGCAGAAGCATACGGAATCGCACTCATCCGACTTTGCTCATCATTTGTCGAAGGACACTGAGTCTTGCTAAGTTTTACACCATGGGACATTGGTAAGAACCCCTTCTTAGACGATTCCATGTTGAACTTCTTCAACACTTTGTCCAAATAAGTACTCTTACTCAATCCAATGAGCCTCCTAGATCTATCTCTATAGATCCGGATTCCGAGGATGTAGGTTGCCTCACCCAAGTCTTTCATTGAGAAACTCCTTTCCAATGATTCCTTGGTTTCTTGCAACATCTGGACATCATTTCCAATCAGTAATATGTCATCCACATATAAGATTATAAAGTTTACTTTGCTCCCACTAAAATTATTGTATAAACAAGAATCATGATCACTCTTGATGAAGCCAAACGATTTGACTACCTCATCAAAGCGAATATTCCAACTCTGAGATGCTTGCTTCAACCCATAAATGGATTTCTGAAGTTTGCACACCTTTTCAGCATTAGCCGGATCGACAAAACCCTCGAGCTGTATCATATACACGTACTCGGTTAAATTTCCGTTAAGGAAAGCTGTTTTGACATCCATCTGCCATATCTCATAGTCGAAATAGGATGCTATAGCTAACATGATCTGAACTGATTTAAGCATCGCTATGGGCAAGAAAGTCTCATTGTAATCAACTCCTTGAACTTGTCAAAACCCCTTCGCGATAAGGCGTGCTTTATAGATGGAAGCATTTCCATCCATATCAGTTTTCTTCTTAAAGACCCATTGGCACTCGACGGGTCTTGCACCGTCTGGCAGATCAACCAAGTTCCAAACTTGTTTTTCATCCATGGACTTTAACTCGGATCTCATGGCTCCAAGCCATGACTCGGAATCAGATCCCACCATCGCTTCTGAATAATTTGCCGGCTCATCACTATCTAACAGTAACACATCACGAACACTTCGTAATCTCGCCGATCTTCGTAGTATAGGTGCTTCTGCCGGCTCAGCTACCACGACCGGCTCAACCTCCAAGGTTTTTTCCGACTCGCTACTAGCCGGTTCCTCTTGAATTTCTTCGAGTTGCACCATGATCCCACTTACTCCCCGACTGAGAAACTCTTTCTCAAGGAAGACACCGTTCCGAGCGACAAACACTTTGCCCTCTTCTCGGTTGTAGAAGTAGTAACCCAAGGTTTCCCTCGGATACCCCACGAAAATACACTTATCCGACTTGGATGTAAGCTTGTCCGACTGAAGTCGCTTGACAAATGCTTCACAACCCAAATCTTAAGAAAAGACAAACTCGGTTTTTTCCTGTCCACATCTCATGCGGTGTCTTCTCTACCGATTTTGATGGTACTCTGTTTAGTGTGAACGCCGCTGTTTCCAGGTAATAACCCCAAAATGATAAAGGCAGATCTGTCGGACTCATCATTGACCGTACCATGTCCAACAAGGTCCGATTCCGCCTTTTCGAAACACCATTCCTTTGTGGCGTTCCTGGCAGAGTAAGTGGAGGAACTATTCCACAACTTTTCAGATGGTCATCAAACTCATGGCTCATGTACTCGCCTCCTCGGTCCGACCAAAGAAACTTTATTTTCTTGCCAAGTTGATTCTCTGCTTCATTCTGGAATTCTTTGAACTCTTCAAAGGCTTCCGACTTATATTTCATCAAGTAGATATATCCATACCTACTCAAATCATTAGTGAAGGTAATGAAGTACTCATAACCACCCCTGGCTGTCGTGCTCATTGGTCCACACACATCACTATGTACTAGTCCCAACAAGTCGGACGCCCTTTAGCAACTCTTTGTAAAAGGTGTCTTGGTCATTTTGCCGAGTAGGCAAGATTCGCATGTCTCCAACGACTCCAAGTCGAACGAAGTTAGGAGTCCATCATCATGGAGCTTCTTCATGCGTTTCCAACTTATATGACCAAGCCGACAGTGCCAAAAGTAAGTCATATTCAGATCATTTGGTTTCAACCTTTTAACATTTATGTTATAAACCGACTCACCATCAAGATTCAAAATAAATAACCCGTCCTGGACGGGTGCAAAGCCATGAAACGTATCATTCAAATACAAAGAACAACCATTATTCTTGATATTCGACTCATAGCCTTGCCTCATCAAACATGAAGCAGAAATAATGTTTCGACTAAGAACTGGAACATAATAACAATTATTCAGTTCCATAATGAATCTGAAAGGTAAATGAAGTTGCATCGTGCCGACTTCCAATGCAGCAACTCTTGCTTTATTGCCGACTCGAATATCAACCTCGCCTCTTGCTAGCTCCTAGTTCTTACCAGTCCCTGCAATGAGTTGCAGATGTGAATAACTGATCCGGTATCATATACCCAAGAACTATTAGGTGCATCAGCAAGATATATGTCTAAAGGAGATGGCTTAGTCCCTGAGGAATCAAGTGTCCCTAAGGAAGCAAGTGTACCTGATCTAGTATCATATACCCAATAACATTGCAAACAAGTGTACCTGAGTCGGAAGTCATACCTCCACTCTTGGCTTTGTCGGCCAAGTACTTGTTGCAGTTCCTCTTCTAGTGGCCATCCGCCTTGCAGTAGAAGCAAGTGGATCCGGCTGAAGGAGATGGCTTAGTCCCTGAGGAAGCGCTTGGGACCGGGTCCTGAGCCTGGTTTCCTCCTGACTTAGCCTTCTTCTTAGTCCAAGAACTCTTCTTGAACTTAGCCTTATTCTGCACCATCAACACTTGACTGGCGCCCTTCTTGAGATCCGCCTCTGCCTGCTTGAGCATCCCATGTAATTCAGTGAGCTTCTTATCCATACCATGCATGTGCTAGTTCGAAATGAACTGCCCATATGCACTAGGAAGAGAGTTCAGAATTATATCCGTAGCGAACTCTTCGCTAATGGGGTAGCCAAGCCTCTCCAAAGACTGCACATAACCAAACATTTTGATCACATGCGGACTCAGTGGATCACCATCCTTAAGCTTGCAACTCAGCAAAGCCTGAGAGACTTGATACCTCTCAGTCTTCGCCTGAGCCTGGAACATACTTTTGAGGCTTTCGATCATATCGTAGGCCTCAACATGCTCGAACTGCTTTTGCAAGTCCGGTTCCATGTGAGCAAGCATAAGACAGCTAATATCTGTGGACTCATCCTTAGCCTGACGGTACGCATTGGTGGCAGCGACAGTCGCATTCTCATTCGGCTCATCTGGAAGTGGGTTGTCTAGGACATGGTCCTTCTTTTCTTGTTTGAGAACAATTCTCAGATTTCGATACCAGTTGGTAAAATTAGTGTCGTTCAGTTTATCTTTCTCAAGGATAGTTCTCAACGCAAAACCGGATATCTGAGAGTGACTGCTAGTTGGTGCCATGATCTACAACAGAAAATATGCAAAACACTTAAGACATGTATTCATAAAAGAGCAAGCATATTAAACACTTTAATATTTTATGCTCCCACTAGAAACAACACCCCTCTGATGGTTGCTTAGTGATTCAGGATCCTAAATAAGCAAGTCGGCTAGTGAGCTTTAGCATCACTGCTAGCCGCCAAGTGATCTAGGTAGACAACTCCTTGTCAATCGTATCTCATACGACTCCTGTTGGACGGGTGGCATCACATGCCCCGGCTCCCATCTGACTTTTCCCCGAGTCCCACAACCGCTGTGATAGACCCGTCCAGCTTACCGAGTGTTTCCGTAGAAAGAGTCTGACTCAAACCCACCTAGTTGGAAATAATTGGCAGCACCTCAATTTTATGAGCCCACTACCAAAAATGTCCGACTTGTGATGGTGCAAACACTGGCGGGAAAACCGACTAGACCTTCTTTGAGGTATTAAATTTTACCGACTATCTAATAGAGGTAAAACAGAGACATAACAATAATACAAAATAAAGCAATTATAATGTGAAATGGTATGGCTCCCTTCATGGCGATCTCCATCTCCACAAAGCCTGTAATCCGACCCGTGCCAACTCTTGTCACTTGCCGTCTTACACCATGTCGCCGACTTGTACATCACCTTGCATGCCATCCGGGTTCTCCAAACAGCTACACTAGCTTAGTAAAGTAAATTACATGGAGAATCCGACACGCAGGTCATTATACAATACAAATGACAGCACCTAGGCTCCAGCCGGCTGACAAAAACCGTGATTCGCATATCACGTATGATTACACACATACATCACATGCACATGAACCATACCATTGACAACTTCCTGCAAAAACAAGTTATGCATAGATACGATATCTATCGGCATTGTGAAACTCGCAACGACATCTAAGGCGCTACGACAGGGCGAAGCCGGCGATTTTTCCAAAAATCTAGATCTCATCTACGATCCAGACATGGATTCCGACCATTGTTCCGATTCGATCAAACTTTTTGATCTTTTATCACCGCCTCTGGATTTACGTGTCCTAGTCTACCCCGATGGCAGAAGCTAACCAGTAGGGGTATGTCGTTCCATGACCTCAGCAGTATGATCACGGAAATCAGATCTACCATTCCCCGAGTACAGTTGATCCAATCAACCTCGTACAAAACCGATCTATCTTATAGATCGACCACCAAAATAGCACATAGATCTCATCTACAGCCAACCGCATATCATATATGCGAGATCTCGAGCCTAAAACGAGAAACTATCTCTCTGATACCACTGTTGGGCCAGGCGGAGATAAAACAAAAAAATCCTCTAACGTGGTGACCCCAAGATCCAGCTGAGGTAGAAGGCCACGAGGTTTACCACTAGACGCGCAGTTGCAGATTACTGATGAAGCACGTCAGTTGATGCAGTGCAGTCCTTTGTGATCCGATCGTCCTGGTGCTGATCATACAGCACCTCTGCTGGTATCCACACGTACAAGGAGGAGCACCGGCGGCGAACTGCTAGGTTCGTAACGATGGTAGGACTGTTGTGGAGCTAGGGTTTCCAACACATGGAATGACCTAACCGAACAACGATTAACGTTTCTGGGTTACGGTGCTCCACTATATATAGGGAGTGAATGTGGGCTCTGCTCGCGCGGCCCATTCACTAAAGCTCATATAATATTAGTCCCTGTGAGTTTGACTCACTGATTCAGTCCTAATCCGGCTTGGGTCCAACCCAACCAGATTTCCGGTTCAGATCCGATCCGAACCTGCTCCCGCTCTTAAGTGTGTGACCCCGCAGGCTCATGGCTACTTGGACACAAATAGAGTCCTGTAGTGACCTCTAATCAAGTAAGATCCTAAGTCCCTGTGAATAACATGCTAGTCCCTGGATCAATAGCTAGCACTCATAGTCGATGAAATATCATGTAAAACACAAGTCATTATTACATGAATCGAGTAATCCAGAGTTTACATTATTACAACAGAAGCGATATAAATACAACTTGGAGTCCCATCAATGCCACAGGCAGGTTGAGTGAAGACCCGCGATCCTAGCGCACCTTTCAACGCTCTCCGAAATTCTGCACATGAAACGTGCAGCCAATAAGTTGGGTCAATACTTTGAATGTATTGGCAATTTACACCAAGGAGAGAAAAGACTATCTCTACATGCAAGGCTGGTATAGGCTGTAGAGTTCATTTGCTCAAAGCTAGTTTTCTTAAGTAGAGAGAAGAAGAGAGGAATGTCCTACTTTGTAAACATTTGCTTAGATAAAATAAGGTCGAGTGGCACACGAGGATATTACGCGCCAAGTGTCCAAACAACCAAACACTTGGATATTACGCACCAAGCGTCACTTGGATATTACACACCAAGTTCCCAAATTCCCACCCATTGGCGATATTACGCACGCCGTGGGGTTTTAAAACTTTGTTTTAGAAAAGAGAGAGGAAGATCCTTCAGAGGCTCCATCCTTCAGACGCTCATTGTTGTTCTGTTACCGTGAACACGGCTGATCGATCAGATTGCAATACTCTCGAGAGTTTGTGCACTTTACCCACAATCCACGATCAAGACCTTTAATAGACAAGACCATGGCGAGGCTTTCCCTTAGTAGCCCCTCTACCTTCTGGATCCAACCGTGCCAAGAACCACCAAATGTTGGTACCCAGGTGAGGTTTCCCACTAAGTACTAGGCCAAGACAGAGCCCACAATGTATTGTGGTTGCACTGGAAGCTTCTGAATTCTGAAACATGGCAGACTTCTTTGATTCCTGGGCGGCCGTCCTCCACCAAAATCTCACTCGTTGTACCGACAACCATTCCGCCCAGAAGAAAACTTAGTTTTATTTTGAAGTGGATTTGAGAAGAAAGTTTGCTCTAGAGAGACTTTATACTTAGAAAAATTCTTTGTCTTTCGAACCGCCCCAACGGTACTTTGTATATATAGCATAGCAAGCAATACTTAGCAAAAACAGGGGTAACCTATTAGGATGGAAAATCCTAAGTATAGAGCAACTCATGGCATACTACAAAATCATTGCACTTGCAAAATAATACTAAGGGGAAAATCTACTAGAACATCCTACACATGCATACTACAGAATTTTGAAGATCACATGCATAGAATCAAAACTGGGACAAAAATTATGAACAAGTGGTGTAACTTGCCTTATGTTGATAATATGGGTGTTGATTGTATTTCTCCGCAGCAATCGCACTCTCCGAACAATCTAATACGAGGACAAGGTAGTTCCAATCAAAACAATTGCAAACATAGCAAACACAACAAGGATGATCGAAAACATGCATGATGATTTAACATGACACAATGGTTATAATTAGTTTTATGAACATTAATATATCATATGATGCATGTACGAGTTCATTTAATGCAATAGGGTACTTGTTATTAATGATTACTTGCCAATATAAGGGTTTTGATAGTTCTGTTGTAACGCCTGTTCTAACTGTAGAATTAAATTTGTTTCTTGGGTTTACTGGATAGAGGACGTTAATACGAACTAGTAGGCGTTGGATTCACCCTAATTGGAGTTATAGATCTTTTTATATGATTTAAATAGTGTTTAATGGGTTTTAAATGATTCATACAGTTTCTGTTGCTAAAAATCAAACTAAAATTATATCTGTAATCTCCACGGAATTGTGATTTCAGGGACATATTATTTGTAATTTTCTGAATAGTATTTATTTTCTTATGAATTTATTACTCTAAATAAGCCATTAAACCATTTATTTAATTGCTGCGAAACCTTATAGTATTTTACTAAACCATTTGCGGATTGATGATCTACATGGAACCAGCTTTGTATTGGTATATTGTTTATATTTTTGTGACAAGCAATTAATTTACTATGAATTTAATGATTTATAAAGCCATTAAAACTAATTAAATTGCTACGGGTTAAATAATCTGCAAAGGCTAGATCCAACCATATATTCTTAAAGTACATTACAGTAGATTCAATTTGATATATTTTTCATATTTTTCGGAGTTACAGATAATTTCTTATGAATTTATTAACCTAAAAGACCATTAAAACTAATTAAATTACTGCAGTAACCACGTACAGTAAAAGTTGGATATATTATGATAAGATGATTCTACGTGAAATTATCTTCAATTTGATATATTATACGCAATTTTTAGACGTGGTATGAATTTCTAATGAATTTTACAAGTTAGATCTATAATATGCAATTTTAAATTCGAACCGAATATTCCAGGGAATATTCCGCTGACTGGACAGGTTGACTTTGCATGCTGACTGGGACTAGATGTTGACCTTACGTTGATGTGGTGTTGATGATGAAGATGACCGGGATGACGACATGGCACGCACCGGTTTGATTGGATCTCGACCGTCTGGATAGGATCCGGTGGCTAGAAGAAGAGATTGACCCGATTTTGGCTCCGAATAGACAAGAAATAGATCTATGTTAGAGAGACAAATCCGTAGGTCAAATTGAAAAACTCACAACATGAAAGTTGTGGGGAATCATTATTCCTACCTTCTCACCAAAGGAATTTGGATTTGAAGAAACGAGCGCGAGTAGATCTTGAATTTACACCGTAAGATCTGAAATATTGCGATACGAAATTCTCCGGCTGTGGTGGATGAAAAGAGGTGAGGTTTGTCGGGATTGAAAGATTTCGACGATTCCTACAACTTTCGTTTTTTTATCGAAGGCAAACGACGAAGTCTAGATGGGTTAAAAAGCGAAATAAGATTCGGGATTTCGAGAATAGAAACTCGTACAGCCGTGGCTCCACGAGTTTATATCAAGGTTTAGGATGGTTTAGAGATAGGCCTTGGAGTAGAGAACAAGTAGAAACAAACGGAAGTCGATTCGGAGTTGTAGATAAAAAGTTATAGCAGTTTGAGTAGAGATAGGTTTAACAAAACAGATTTTGCACGCTTTTTGGAGCAAACCGATCGTACGCGTGGCCTGCCCGGCTGGCTCGGTCCGGTCGGACCGGGTGGGCCGACCCTTTTTTTTTATACTTGTTTTCCTCATATCTTTTGCATACGAACTTCAAATGACATGATTCTTGTTTCTAAATTTTTCTAAAATCGAATAGATCATTATAGGATCAAATTTGTAATCTTTTTACTAGTTTGGAAGTAGTGGATTTATAAATCCTTATATATTTCATTTTATTTATATCTTTATGTGTTTGTATTTGTTCCATAACTTTTTCATACTAGCTCCAAATGAGCTCAATTTTGTTTCTAAAATTTTGTAATATTAATTGGATCCTTTTAGGCTATAATTTAGCAATAATCGCTGCCTTAGCAATAGTGGGTTTTAAAAAGTCAATTTAGTTACCCTTAGGAACATTTGGGCGAAACCACTATAGGATTTAGATACCAGGATTTGGATTCAGTTTGTGAGAACTTTGCATGGATGAAATGCTTATGAATTCTTCATGAGTTTCATTTTGAAATCTTGCACACCAATTCCACAATCCATAATCAATCCATGCCCTTTTGCCTATATGGCTACTTAGGTCTTAACAAAAGAGTATAAGATTTTGAATTCAAGGTCGAGAGGATTTTCAATTCAAAAAGTTTCTTATCTTTGAGAATTTTGAACATAATCAAACAATCAAACTTATTTATTTATTTCACATTCCAAAATTAGGAGAATGTTGGGATGTGACAAGTCCGACTCTCAATCGATCAGTCGGCAGCGGCTCCTAGCAGAACATGTCTACTCCCAAGTACGAAAGAGTCATGATGACTTTACTTTCCAATGTTACTTGCGTCCGAGTCCCTTTTGCCTCACGATATACCTTGTCGGACTATAGGCGAATAATTATCATCCCTTAAATAGTCCGACTATCTTCTCGATCCGAGATAAGTGATTCACCCGACTAACTCTTAGTCGATCGCCTCGGTTAACACTTAACCGAGTTGTGCATGGCCATTCTTTCCGAATCATATCTCACGAGAGGGCCTAGAGAATATCTCTCCGAGTGGAGGGGAAAAATCCCATCTTGGTTATTCACATCACGCAGCTTGATTCTCAGTCGACCCGAACTCTGCCTTTATAGCTGCCCAGTTACGGATCAGCGTTTGATAGAACTAAGTCGGTGATCCTCAACTCGGACTATGCAACAACCTCAGGTCTAAGGATTACAATAATTGAGATATACAAATGACAACTTGTTCGTTGTACCTCAATATGGGTCAATCCGACTCGCTAAACTCTTTAGTCGAATCTGTGTAAGTTGGAATGGCATCTCCATGCCCATGACAAGTGGAACCGAGTCATCAAGCCAACTTTCACATTGGTCTAAGTGGTGTGTCCAGCACAACCTCAATGACCAAGGATATTTAGTACAAACAACATGAATGCATAGTTCCACAACCGAATCACATATTCAATAATACACATCAGATGTTTACACAAGGACAACTTAATATCTTTATGAATACAATGGGAAATCTCATCATACATGATTGCCTCTAGGGCATATTCCCAACAGGTTGCCGATGACCTGGGCGAGCTGTCGACGATTGATTCCAGTGAGCTGTTGCGTGTGCGGGCTGCCAGTGACCTGGGTGAGCTAGCAGGTGCTCGCTGGAGGTGTTGGTCTGGAGGAGGCCTTGAGTTGCTGGGGAGGTGTTGGTCTGGAGGTGGCCTTGATTTGCTGGCCGGACCTAGAGGTCCTAGGAACAATCTGAGCTAGGCTCGCACAGACGTGGTCGGTGAGCAGTGGACGCGGGTTGACTCTGTTTTCAACAGTTAAGCTGTCCATATTGCTGATATTCTAGCCTGTTTGAGAAACGTTAAACTACTTATATTTCTAGACGAGGGAGTAATAGACTATGCAAAGATTGTAATAGACTAATACTTTCAGTTTCTTGATGAATGTCATGTGTTCTCTCTATCAATTTTGAATTATTGTTTGTGTGTTTTAATTTATGAGATGTAAAGCTGGCCAGTAGGTCCCACTTATAGTAGGCCTGTGACCCCATCTTACACGTGGGACCAATTTACGAATTGAATATGATAGGTGGGACCAGATCTAGGATAAAAATGCTTTAATAGAAAATCAATACATTGTAAAAAGGCCATGGCTGAGGCCATATTGTTGCGCTTGGCCCATGTAGCTGATCAAAATTGACAAGAATTTTTTTTATAAATAGGTTGAGTTAATGGATTTGGCCCATGTAAAGCACCTAAGTGGACCGAGCTGAATCTGATCAACGACCATTTAATTTGGTCATGGATTTGCCACGTAGGAACGACCACGTAGGATCTGACGTGGACGGGGCAGATAGTTTGTGACCAAAACATTTGGTCATAGACTCTATGACCATCTATATTAGTCATAGATGTCTATGACCAACTCAGGAAAAAGGTCATGGTGTTTAATTAGTGACGCTTAGCTTTTAACATTCTGTATTTGGTCACAAAAAGGTCACAAATTAAAAACTATGACCTTTTAGTGACCAATATGGAGGGTCATGTATCACCAGATTTCTTGTAGTGCATGAGCCTTGAGTGCTCCCCTTGTGTCACTTTGGGTGAAAAGAGAAGAGAGGAGGGAGGGAGGGGTAGGGAAAGCTAGGGCAAGAGCCAAGGTGATAGAGGGGTGACATGGGGTTCTATAACTCGACTAGAGGGGACAGGAGAGGACTGATGGCTTGCTGCTACCTTAGCTTTCAAGGTTTGTAGGATTTATATGTCTCTCTCTAATCTTCCAAGTGGTAGAGGACAAGGGGGAAGGGTGCTGCTACCGTGGGATTACTATAGCACACGACCAGAGCTGGTGTGAGCTGTTGTGGTGGACAATTGGGATGTTTCCAAGATCAAATATTTGGTTTAGAGAGAGTGTGTGGTCATGTTTGCATGCACGTGTTTAGGTTTATGGATTTTGTAGTGATCCAGTAGATGATCATTTTGTAGATGCCTCAATGGAAAGGGGAGCTGTGGAGAAGATCCAAGAGTTTTTAGGAGGTTTTAGTGTATTAGGAAAATTAGTTGAATGGATACTATTGTGTTGTTTTAACTTATCTCACCAACACGCATGCTGGGGTGCCGAAGGGGAGGTTGTTGAGTAGGGAATGATCAAGGGTGGGGATGGGGTTCAGTATTTTACTTGGTTAGTTTTGAAAACATTTAAAATTGAGTGATTTTGAAATTTGGGTGGTTATGGGGATCTAGTGTTCTGATATTTTTATACCACATTTGGCATGTTATGGAAGATGACCCAGGAATCCACTTGATTCAACGGTATCATGTTTTGGTAGTACAAGTTGTGTAGATCAACATGGTATATATAATTGGGCTTGATCTAGATAGGATTTGACTTGGAAAGATACCAAAGTTTGTTGAAAATAAGGCTGCTAGAACATAATATCATTTTTCCTCCAAGACATGGTTGGTTTGAGAACCACAAGATTTCAGTTGAAACAGAAGTATCATGATTGGATAGACCATGTTCAGTAGATGAGAAGCAAGAAAACAGTAGGTCAAAAGAATGAGGAATGAGGATGTGAGCTTCTACCGAAGTAGGCATGATGATATGATTTTCAAAAAGGATTATTTTCTTTCCTACTAAACCATCAAGAACAAGTGGGTAGGAGGATGATTTAGTCAAGGGCAATAGTGGGCTTTGAAAGCCTTAGGATGATTTACAAGATGTTTCAAGTGCATTCCCAAAAATGCATAAGGGTTAAGACATGCAAGGACTCAAAGAAGTAATATTGAGATCATTTCCAGACTTAGTCAAATTTGGCAAAAATGTGGTTTTGAACAAGCATGACAGAGGGGAAGATGTGGAGGGGATGAAAGGGTCCATTCTCATCATCAATTTGATGATATTGAAGTATAGAATGGGTAGTGGGGATCCATGGTCATATTTGGTCCTTATTGAGTTAGAAGCTAATAGGAAGGATTTAGCTCTGATTTGATCTTGTCAAAGGAATGAGAGGGTCACTTTGGTGGCTAAGGATAGATTCAGCTTAGGATTCTTAGTTAAGATGTGTGTTCTTTAAACTAGTTGGTACCTAGAGGATGATCTCCTAGATTAGCTCACTCTAGTTCCTAAGCAGACAAATCAATAGAAGATCAAGGCAATCTATGA
This sequence comes from Avena sativa, assembly GCA_916181665.1. NCBI lineage: Eukaryota > Viridiplantae > Streptophyta > Magnoliopsida > Poales > Poaceae > Avena > Avena sativa. The sequence continues at coordinate 224,845,241 of OV702295.1, forward strand.
GACATTAGATCAAGGAAACTCATCTTATCAAGCATTCAACCACTACAGGGATTACCATCAAGCCTAGATTGAGGTAAGGATGGGTATTTTGAAAAGGTTTTGTTTTGAAGTAAGATGAGAGCTTCTTGGTACTTCTACGAAGATAAGAGTGAAAATGATTTTATGAAAGGTTTTAGAAAACCTAGAGATAAGCGTAGTTCAAAGTTCTGTCTTGAAAACATAAGGAGATTATATATTATAGATCTCCATAATTTTGTAAGTAAATACTAGAAAAAGATTTGATAAGACAAGGTCATCTTGGCTCAGGTTTTGAGATGTCGGAATATTTGAGAAAAGGAAAGATAAGCCAAGTAATCTCTTTGGTAAAATAGTTTTTGTTAACCAGGGTTTGAGTTAATCAGTTTATCATCTATTACATAGTCATTTGTGTAAGCACAGACAAACAACCAAACAATCATGGCACCACTTAACAGAAAAAGTTTTTGTTCCCCCTCATTTTTGCATTTTGGACAATAAATTAGGGTTTTTGGATTTGGGATGTTACAGACCTTTCCCCCCTTAAAAGAATCTCGTCCCGAGATTCTAGAGAGGTAGGGTTAGGTAATAACATCTATTTGACAATTGACAGCAGTGGGAAGTTAGATGAAAAGGGTTTACAAAAAACAGGTTTGGTCAGCTACCGGTCGGATTCAAGGTACTTCGATTGAGCGTTTAGGTTAGTTTAGCAGAAAAGATGCAGTCTTTTCCCCTTAGGACGATTCTACATAGGTTTAGCGTCGACACGGTTCTTTCTTCTTGAAGCAGAATGACAAGTTGAGCCTTCTTCAATCCTTTAGCACTGGAGTCAACTTTTTTCCTCTTCTTCTTGATACACCGAGAGAGGTGGATGGATGGTCGGCATTGGAATGGGGGACCTTCCCGGAGTACCTTATGATTCTGAAGAAGTGCAGATTGATGTCCTTAATTAGGGTCCATGATTCTGCATTAGAGGATGGTCATCACCTAACAATGACTAGGGGAAGTACTCCTGAGATGCTTTTGGTGTTGGTTATTCTAGTTTTGCGGGAAAGACATAGTCTTGCCCCTTTGGGTGACACTAAGGGTGCTTGGTGCAGTCGTAGACCTTCTTTCTTTGATGGGGATATGCCGAATGGGGTATGCCCAGCAAGACATTTCCCACTAGCCCAGTCCCTTTGCGAGTGGGCCTGCAGGATGGCGACTAGATCGCGATTGAAGGAGGGACCAGGCGACTAGAATCTGGAGGCCCAGAAGCGTAGTTAAGCCTGGTCGAATTAGGTCAATCCTTCGAGTCCTTAACTGACTCGGTTGTATATCTGTAAACCCTAGCGAGGTACCCCTATATAAACCTTCCTAGGGTACTCTCTGTAGTCACGTTCCATCATACATCCCATCGACTCGCTGCCTAGCCGCCGAGATCGCCACCATTGTACTCAAGAAATAATACAATCTAACAGGAGTAGGTCTTTACCCTACGGGGGGCCGAACCTGGGTAAAACTCTTGTGCCTTGGTCCTCATCTTGCTCCGCAGATGGCTGATCCCTCTTGCCGCAAATCCTACTACTCACTACCCCTAGTAGCATCTGTCGTGGCCATTCCCACGACAGTGGCGCCCACCGTGGGGCATGGCTGATCCGGCCTGAGTTCTGCGGCGAGACCCTATTCGCCAATCAACCGATAGATTGCCACAGGCCGCATGATCGCGTGCAGCGAGATCCTCCAGATCATGCCCAACAGCTATGTCCCGGCGTCCCGGCCGGTCACGCACAGCACCATAATGTCGGTCGACACCATCAACTTATTCATCGGCTTCATGGACACCATCGTCTCCGAGGAAACGGCGATCATCGGCGGATCGCCACCACGCGATCTGCTCTCGGAGGGCCAGATCTGCACCGTTCACCACCTCGCCTTAGACTACGACTCGGCCAACAACAATGCGGCCGAAACCGATGCGACTGCAGATGACATGGCCCTCCACGACAATTCCGACCCGGCGACCCCTGCCTCGGTTGCTGGGTCCATCACCGCCGCGTCGCCTGAAGGCCCCATCACGCGAGTCTCCAAAGCTAGGGATTTCGAGGATTCATCCATCCTCGAGATCTTCGACTCTGATACGTCCAAAACGTATCTACTTTCTCGAACACTTTGCTATTGTTTCTTCTCTAAACTTGTGTGATTTGGATACAACTAACACAGACTAACGCTGTTTTCAGCAGAAATACCTTGGTGTCTTGTTTTTGTGCAGAAAATGAACTATCAAGAAAAATCCCGGAAAATATGCCAAAAACTATTTCTCACCAGAAGATCCACGGAGCCAGAACGGGAGACAGAGAGGAGGCCTGGGGGCCCAGACCCACCCCAGGCGCGGGCCCACCTGACCCCGCTCCTGGGGGACGTCTGGCCACCCCAGGCATCTCCTCGGCCTCCCTATGCGTCTATAAGTTTCCTTCTAACCTAAAAACTCAGGGGGGGTCGATAGTTTTCCAGAAAGAGTTCCGCTCCCCCGCCGCCACCAGAAACCAAGATTCGGATCTAGAAACTTCGTTCTGGCACCCTGCCGGGACGGGGAATTTGGAGAGGGTCATCGCTATCGTCATCGCCAACGCATCTCCATTAACCACCGATGTTTCCCTCATCCATGAGTGAGTAATCCCCCACTGGGCTTGGGTATGGTAGGGATTGGATGAGTTCTATCATGTAATCGAATAAGATCTGTTAGGGCATAGTGCCTAGTATCTCTATTAGTGCTATTTGACTTTGTTGCAACTTGTTGTGCTTAATGCTTGTTACTAGGGCCCGAGTGCCATGATCTCAGATCTAAACTTATTATTGAATCATTATGACAGTATTGTTTGTGATCTTATCTACAAGTTGTGTACACATATCATTGTCCGGATCGAAAGGCCCCAAAGTGACAATAATTGGGACAACCGAAGGGGATGGCTGTGGTTTGAGGATCACATGTGTTCATGGAGTGTTAATGATTTGCTATGGTGCTCTATTAAAAGGAGCACCTTAATTGCCAGTAGTTCCCTAGAGGCCCCGCTGCCACGGGCTGGCTAGACAGAAGATGTTGTGCAAGTTCTCATTACGAGCACGTATGACTATATTTGGAGCACATGCCTAGGATTGTTTAGTACTTGGATGCTAGTTATTATTTATCTGCAATGTCCTAGATCCTGAAGTTACATGTTTATACTCGTCCATGCAACGCCCGTCCATCCATCCCTATGCCTACCGCACTCGAATCCTACTGTTATCGTTACTATTACTATTGATCATATTTCACTGTTGTTGTTGTTGTTTCTTTGCTGTTGCTACTACCAAACTGTTGCTACTCATAAACTTCTGTGAGCAAGAACTATTTCCAGGTGCAGCTGAACTAACAACTCAGTTGTTAAGGCTTGCAAGTATTCTTTGGCTCCCCTTGTGTCGAATCAATAAATTGGGTAATACTATCCGCGAAGACTGTTGCGATCCCCTATACCTATGGGTCATCAAGACTATTTTCTGGCTCCGTTGCCGGGGAGCATAGCTTTATTTATCAGTTCAATTGGATCTATTATTGTTCACTGCTACTCCTTTCATCATGGGGAAGTCTTGTGATGGAAAGTTCCCTATTTTACCATCCACTACAAGAAGAGGTACAGTCCTGAACACCTCTGCTGCTCTTGATTCACCATCTGTTGTAAGCTTGTCACACCACCACCACATGCTCATGCTACACACACTGCTACTACTGCTGAATCTAAAACTGCTTTTGATACTCATGATGTTACTTCTACTATGCTTGATGCGAGTGGTTCATTAGGTCCTTTTCTAGATGATACTATGGCTAGTCTAGGAAATACCGAAACTCCTAGTGAATACACTGTTACACCTGTTAGCTCACCTGAGTCTAGTGAGAGTTATGATATTAATGATGGTTACATAGAGCTCACTGATGAATTTGTTGAAGAGTGCCGAAACACACATGTAGCTAGTGCTATTAAGAGTCTCCTTTCTAGACGTACTATTATGCCTAACAAGTCCTATGATCCTAAGTTTGCCACCTATCCCATAGATATTAAACATAAAGACTATGATTTCTCTCTTGATTTGTCTTATTTAGATATTGTTGAGAAAGAAACTTTTTGTGGGACTGAAAATAAGAGTGTTGTGGCTCATATGAATGAGCTTTCTACTATGAGTGCTTTGTTCGCTGATGATTTTAAGATGTGCAAGTACTTTGTTACTAAGATCTTCCCTTTTTCACTAAAAGGAGAAGATAGGGCTTGGTTTAATAGATTACCTCCTGGTTCCATTGATAGCCCTGATTGCTTGATTGCTTCTTTCTTCCATAAATATTTTCCTCCTAGTGCTAGACATGCTTCTTTGCAGAGTCTTTTTGATTTTAAACAGGGAGAAGAAGAGAAATTGCCTGAGTCATGGAAAAGATTATGTTCCCTGATTCATGCATATCCTGGATGTCCATTACCTTAGAATGAGCTTCTTGATATTTATTATAATGGACTAACTGATGATTATAGGACCTACCTAGATAGCTTTGCTGATTGTGTTTTCAGGAAAAGGACTCCTACAGATGCTGAAAATTAATGAACAAGATAAGCAAGAATTATGATGATTGGACTTCAACTGAGTTGAATACACCTGATCCTATTACTCCTAAACCAGTTGTTCCTGAACCAGTTCCAACACCAACAACAAAGAAGAGGGGAGTTATTGCATTAAATGATGAAGTGATGAAGGAAGCTAAAAAGTGTCTAGAGGAGAAAGGTATTAGAGATGAAGATGTGAAGAATCTACCTCCTATAGAAGATTTATGTAAGCCAATTCCCCACTCATCTACTATTGAGGTACACTCTCTCCAATTTAATGAAGGTGATAGACCTTATGGTAAGCCTCCTGATCAATTCTTAGAGGAACTTGACACATTTATTGTTAAACAAGGTAATTTTAATAAACAAGTTCAGAATCATTTATTGGAAAACTCTAGAGCTATCCATGAGTTGAAAGATATTGTGGAAAGAACTTCTAATGATATTAAAATTCTTTGTAAACAATTTCAAATGGTTCAAAGCCAACTTGATCAACTTGGTAAGGTGCAAAAGGATATGCTAGTTAATGCTTCAGGAAATAAACATGCTTATGGAATTAGAACTAGGAGTGGTGCTGCTACTCAAGATCCTTTATATCCTGAATGACACCCTAAAAGAATAGAGCAGGATTCCCAACAAGGTGAGGATAGTGGTAGTCCTCGTAAGAGGAAGAAAAACAAACATAAGAAAGTTGAGGAACCACTTGAACCTGCTGTAGATCCTGATAGTATATATGTCTCTGATGCTGAAACTGAGAGTGGTTATATTGATGAGTCTCCTGATAAGGAGGAAGTTGAGGAAGAACCTGAGAAACACACTAAGATCACTAGGTACGCAAAGGAAGATTTTATTGCTAATAAACATGGTAAAGAGAAAGAACCTTGGGTGCAGAAACCTATGCCTTTTCCAGGTAAGAAACACAAGTCAAAGGAGGAAGAACACTACAACAAGTTTTGTGAGTGGATGAAGCCTTTATTTCTGAAAATTACTTTTACTGAAGCTATTAAATTGCCTCCTTATTCAAAGTATATGAAGGATATTGTCTCTAATAAAAGGAAGATTCCTAATGAGGAGATTTCTACTTTGCTTGCTAATTACTCCTTCAATGATAAGGTTCCATAGAAACTTGGTGATCCAGGTATACCAACTATTCCTTGCTCCATTAAGAATAATTTAGTTAGAACTGATTTATGTGATTTGGGAGCTGGAGTTAGTGTTATGCCCTTTTATCTCTACAAGAGACTCCAACTAGAAAAGTTGATACCAACTGATATTTCTTTGCAAATGGCTGATAAGTCAACTACTATTCCTATTGGTACATGTGAGGATGTTCCTGTTCAAGTTGCTCATAATTGCATGGTTTTAACTGATTTTGTTGTGCTTGAAATGCCTGAAGACGATAATATGTCTATTATTCTTGGGAGACCTTTTCTTAATACTGCAGGTGCTGTCATCAATTGCAATCAAGGAAAAGTAACTTTTAATATTAATGACAAAGAGAACACTGTCTATTTCCCCAAGAAGGTTGTTAAAATATATTGCCTGAATTCCATTCAAAATATTGAGAGCATCAAGTTTGGAGAAATATATTGTCCCATTCCACAAGAAAATTTTGAAACTATTATGATTGGGACCATTGCTATCAAGTATGAGGTAACATAATCACCTTGTGGAATGCAAAGTTTTATTTCATATAAAATTGTTTTGGTAAAAAGACTTGATCAACCTTGTTAAAAAAAGGATTTTAATGAACAAAACAATGTTTTCAGTGTGGTTATACTTGCTCACTTTTATTTTTCTCCTTTCCAATCTTTTCTCTTCGTCGTGCCTAACTTAAAGGCGTTAAAGAAAAGTACTTGTTGGAAGATAACCTACGAGTTTTCTTGAGTCTTGGAAGTTATTACTTCAGTAATGACATCTACTTATCCTTTTTGTTTGCTTTTTGTGCCAAGAATGACCTCTAATGAGAGGGAAGTAAGATTTGGGGAGTTGCTATCCCGAAACAGATTTCTGTCCTCCACCATAAAAATTTGTGAGGAGTCTCTGTGGGTCAGATTGAGCTGAAAATTTACGAATAAATCCCACAGTCTGTTAGATAACTTTAGTTAGTTCAACACTTTTTTATTTGAGCAACATAAGGTCTTCGAAAAAATCGGTTTCTTTCTGCTGGTCTGTTTTAACAGATTTCTGCCATTATTTGCATTTGCTTCTTATTAATTCCTTTTCGGGTTCTTTTTGGAAAATTGAGCTTTTTGAGGGAATTGCTACAGTATATTGTGTCTTTACTGAAAGTTTTGCTGTTTTAAAACTAAACCCCAAAAGTCTATTATCTTTTGAATGCACTAACGTTGCTAATGAAGATTGTGTGAAGTTTTGTATGAAGGAAAATTTTCAGGTGTAAGGAAAGAATGATGTAATTAGATGAAGAATGGACAAAATCTCAAGCTTGGGGGAGCCACCCCGTGTCACCCCAAGAAATATTCAAGAGGTAAAAGCGTCAAAGCTTGGGGGTGCCCAAGGCATCCCCTTCTTCATCAATAAAAATCTCAGGTCTTTCAAGACACTACGTTTTTATTGTTTCATGCACAGTTGTGTTGTTCTTGGAGCGTCTTAGTTTTTGGTTTTCTTTTGCTTTGCTTGTTTTTGCTTTGTTGGCTTGTTTGAAAAATCGAAAACACCAAAAATATTTGTTGTTATTTTTTGGTTTTGTGAGTTCTTTGCAGGGTTCAGCCGTCCTCAGTGGATTGTGGTTTCATGTTAATTATTCAAATCACACAAGTGAAGGTCAATAATGAAGATCAAGACAAATCGAGGTGTGGTAAGAGGCTGGTAACGAACTCCATTTGTTTCATTCTTTGTACATATACTCATCATTGTAAGCATGCTTAGCCTGTTTGTGTAAAGTGTATGTATTTATGGATACTTAGTAGTTCTTGCTTGTCTATGATTAGCTCCACCTTGCTAATAGTTTTTAGCATGTCATATGAATGTTTGCTTGCATTGTTTTATTCATACTTTGGTCCTCCTCTGACTGTTCATGTGAATCGACTTGGCACATGCTCACGCATGCATATGACTAATCAATAGTCAGTAAGCCTCGATGATTTATTTTTCCTCAGAGTTATTATATCACTTTCATGCCATAGTTAGTCATGTTTTGTTGCAAGCATGATTATGCCAGCTATTGCTTTCTCGTTTGTCGCTCCCTCTCTATTGCTAGCCTTCACTTGCACTGATTATGTGCTCTACCTGTGATTCCAACTCACCAAAACCAATATTGCCAGCTATGTCCACCATACCTACATATTAGCATCATTTGCTATTTCAGTGCATATTCCAAATGCCTTCTTTTCTTCCAAAATAAAATGTTTGTCTGTTTTGAGAAAGTTAGTTAGTAAAGCTCTCACGAACTTGACGGCACACTTTATTCCTTGCGCTTAATAATTCTAAACCATTGTGACTAGTCCATGAAAGTTATATGCTTGCTTACTATATACTAGGAGTCAGCAGAACCATGCCGTAACGGGGAACGCTTTCAACACTTTTTGGATAATTCTATCCAGTTGATACTTTGCTCTTTTGTTTACGGATGTTGACGATGTGAAATAAAAGGGGAAATTGTTAGTTCATGGAGTTTATACATTGTGTTAGAGAAACGCCTAGGCCGCTAGCCTAAGCCATGCTTAATCATGGTGGAAACTTGCAGCATCACCATAATGATCTTCTATGAAGCTTCCTCAATAAAAAGCTATGCATATGGTAAATAAAAAGATTGCTGAGATGCTCATTGTCTGCTTGCCTTGTCATTTTGGTTATGGGAAAGCTCCTGTACCATATGCAAGGGGTACCCCGTTGGGTTTTCTGGATGATATGCATGTATTTACAATCACAAGAACTTTCAGGTGACCAAAGTTGAGTAGCATGCGGAGCGGCCCTCATACTCAAGGGACTTGGGATTTCCAGTCTATGGTCTGTCAAGCATATGCTTCAGAGTGGACCTCACTTTCACCTTAACCACATCAAGATGCCTATGATAGGGGCAATGAGAGCTCAAAGCTAATGAGTACCTTCCTTTCAGCATTGGGAAGCCTTTCAAACCTTCACAAAACCATTTTCACAATTTTGTTGAGTCACCACTTATTCTATGAGCACTTTCTTGAGAGCATAGTTGTCATTCTTGTGTTTGTTCCAAAACTTGGTTAATTATGTCATGACTTTGATGCTTGTTTCTCGGATATCTTTATCTCTAGTCTTCATGTGAACTTCAAAGGTGCCTTGGCATTTATATTGTTCTCTTCAAACAAAGGCAAGGGAGATACCACTCTATCATACCTTATTATCAGCATTGCAATGTTGCTTATGTTTATGTGTCATGCTACTTATTATTATTGAGTTGGTTTCTCATCATAGCTTGCAATAACTATTGAGTAGACTTAGTTGCATACTATTTATTATGAATTGTCTAAGCATCTATTCCTGTGTTGAGAATATATACATCATATGAAGCAAAGTGTTCGTGAAAGTTCTTTTATCGCACTCAGTTTTCAACTGAATTGCTTGAGGACAAAGAATAAGATAAAGCTTGGGGAGTTGATACGTCCAAAACGTTCTACTTTCTCGAACACTTTGCTATTGTTTCTTCTCTAAACTTGTGTGATTTGGATACAACTAACACGGACTAACGTTGTTTTCATCAGAAATACCTTGGTGTCTTGTTTTTGTGGAGAAAATGAACTATCAAGAAAAATCCCGGAAAATATGCCAAAAACTATTTCTCACCAGAAGATCCACGGAGCCAGAACGGGAGACAGAGAGGAGGCCTGGGGCGCCCAGACCCACCCCAGGCGCGGGCCGACCTGACCCCATGCCCGGGGAGGTCTGGCCACCCCAGGCATCTCCTCGGCCTCCCTCCACGCCTATAAGTTGCCTTCTGACCTAAAAACTCAGGGGGGGGGTCGATAGTTTTCCAGAAAGAGTTCCGCTCCGCCGCCACCACCAGAAACCAAGATTCGGATCCAGAAACTCTGTTCTGGCACCCTGCCGGGACGGGGAATTTGGAGAGGATCATCTCCATCGTCATCACCAACGCATCTCCATCAACCACCGATGTTTCCCTCATCCATGAGTGAGTAATCCCCCACTGTAGGCTTGGGTATGATAGGGATTGGATGAGTTCTATCATGTAATCGAATAAGATCTGTTAGGGCATAGTGCCTAGTATCTCTATTAGTGCTATTTGACTTTGTTGCAACTTGTGCTTAATGCTTGTCACTAGGGCCTGAGTTCCATGATCTCGGATCTAAACTTATTATTGAATCATTATGATAGTATTGTTTGTGATCTTATCTGCAAGTTGTGTACACATATCATTGTCCTGATCCAAAGGCCCCAAAGTGACAATAATTGGGACAACCGGAGGGGATGGCTGTGGTGTGAGGATCACATGTGTTCATGGAGTGTTAATGCTTTGTACCGGTGCTTTATTAAAAGGAGCACCTTAATTGCTAGTAGTTCCCTAGAGGCCCCGCTGCCACGGGCTGGCTGGACAAAAGATGTGTGCATGTTCTCATTGCGAGCATGCATGACTATATTTGGAGCACATGCCTACGATTGTTTAGTACTTGGATGCTTGTTATTATTTATCTGTAATGCCCTAGATCTTGAAGTTACATGTTTAGACTCGTCCATGCAACGCCCGTCCATCCATCCCTATGCCTACCGCACTCGAATCCTACTGTTACCGTTACTATTACTATTGCTCATGTTTCATTGTTGTTATTGTTGTTGCTGTTCCTACTACCAAACTATTGCTACTAATAAACTTCTGTGAGCAAGAACTATTTCTAGGTGCAGCTGAACTGACAACTCAGTTTTAAGGCTTGCAAGTATTCTTTGGCTCCCCTTGTGTCGAATCAATAAATTGGGTAATACTACCCGCGAAGACTGTTGTGATCCCCTATACTTGTGGGTCATCAGACTCTGACTCTGGGTCAAAACTCTCTGGCGACCTCCGCGCTAGATACAGTCGCTTCATCGCGACCTACATGGTGGGAAGCACGAGCGCCCCACCAGATCCATTCTCCACGCCGATCCCGCCGACCGCAACGGTGACGGAGGTTGGAGAAGCCCGCCTGTGACTAGAGGAAACGACACGCAAGGAGCAAGCCGAGCGCGAGAAATTCTGCCTCGAGCAGGAAACAACGCAAGAGCTATTGCTCTACTACCAGCGTCGCATTAGGAGCTGCCTGAACTCTAACATTCAGGGTCACGCCCTGAACTTTAGCGATGGCAATGACCCCGCCCGCTCGGCCGACCGCAATTTCTGCGAGAACGTGCCACCCGGAAGCAGCAATCTCCCCCCACCCGGATCGCCAGCCACTTGAGCTCCTCTGCCCCCCTCGGGGCATGTACCCCCACCTTACCAGCCAAGGGTCATCATCTCTCCACAAGCCAGCGACGCGAACGGGCTCCCGCTATACTCCACCATGATGGACAATGTCATCGCAGGACAGGCAGCGGTCGCCAACCTCAACATCACGGGAGAGGGAGCGCTGCAGGTCATGTATGCCTAGGCCCTACTCACCAAGGCTGTCGAGCAGCAAGTCGTGGGAGTCGACACACAAGGATGGATGTACTCTCGCTCGTCTGGAAGCAGGGCGGCCTCGAGAAGCCGCCCAACAGTCGCCAACACTCGGGATTGCCCACCATCCAAGCCCCCGCACCACCATCCGCGGGTCACGCACCCCGCGCTCTCTAGCAACGAGCTAATACCGGCAAACAACACGGTTGACGCTAACGGTCAACCGATCGACGCTCGAACACACATCATCAACAACCAGACCTAGCGCGCACGCCAGCCGAACGATTTGAGGCACACCCTCACCAACCGCAGTGACCCCGAGCCCAGAGGCTCCCTTAGACGAATCGGCCCCCAGTGCTTGAGACCAATGATCTGAGGAAAGAAATACCCCGCCAACTTCAAGGAGCCAAAGGATATCGAAAAGTACGACCCCACGTATGACCCAACGGTGTGGCTGGACACGTACCTCATGGTGATGGGAATCGCCGACCACACCGTCCTGCTCACCGCTCGCTACCTCCCCTGATGATGGAGGGAGATACTTGGCAATGTATCAACACCCTCCCCGCGGATAGAGTTGACTCGTGGGAGGACATGCGCGAGGCCTTTGTGAGGCACTTCGAGGGGTCCTACACCCGCGCCACCACCATCGAAGACCTAGAGAGATGCATCAGGGACCGCACGAGCCGACGCACTGCTGGGTACATCGGTGGCAGGACTTGTGGATCAACGTCTTCGTCATCCATCCGGACATAGTAATCCACTGCTTCAAGAACGCGTGCCGGTACGAACCCTTGGTCGCCAAGATCAAGAGGATCTACCGGATGCTCAACAACATCCCCGACCTCCTCGAAATCGCCAAGCGCTACGTGGAGGAGGACCCCAACCAAGACTCCTACGACGAGTCATGGGGAAGGTGTCGCCCAAGCGGCCACGACAACGGAAGGCATCGCGAGATGTGCTACATCAACACTCGCATCACCAGCAAGCGCTGTGGTGACGGGCGAGTCTTCTTTGTCGCTAATGCCACCTATGTGCCAAGCGACCCAAAAAACCTCCGCCATGATGGAGGAAACTACCGTGACAGCGGAAACTATCACGCGAGGCCAAAATTCGACCCCACAGCACTGCTCAACCAGCCCTGTGTGTACCACAGCAGGGAGGGGAAGCCCGCCATTCACACCAACATCGACTTCCAATCCCTGAAGGAGATCGAGAAGGCAAGGTGAGAAAGGGAAGGCCCCAATAACAACCTGCCGAATTGCAATGCCGGCGGGTTCGGCAATGACATCGGCTCGCTGCACACATTCACCAGGCTCGGCACCAAGCGCGAGAAGAAGGTGCTCGCCCGTGCAGTGGCCGTCAACACAGTGTTACAAGTCGACATCCCCATCTTCCTTAATCGGTCCGAGGAGCGAACCATGTGGAGCCGCGAGGACCACTTGCCGCGGATCGAATATCTCGGGCGAGTCTCCCTGTTAGTTAAGCACAAAGTGGCTGACTATTGGCTCGCCAAGACGCTGATGGACGGCGGGAGCTCCATCAACATCCTCTACCTAGATACATTCAGGCGATTGTAGCTCCCAAAGTTGATGATCGAGTCGACTCTCACCACCTTCCACGGCATCGTACCTGGTCGGAAGGCGTACCCGATCAAAAATGTGACGCTACCTAGTCACCTTCCGCATGCCCTCCAACTTCCGCACCGAGCGGATCATCTTCGGGGCCCTTATCACTGCGTTCTGGGGCGGCACGCATTCTCCAAATTCATGGCTGCACCGCACTATGCGTACAACATGATGAAGCTCCCAGGACCATGCGGCATAATCACCGTCACGGCGACCCCGATATGGCTGAGAGCAAGGAAAAAGGCGCTGAAATCGCGGATGCTGTCATTGCCACGGAAACCAACCACGCCGATGAACTTGCTAAGTATGCGAGTGGCATCGACAAGGACGACCCCACGATCCTGAAGAAGCCCAACACAGATAATGCCGGTTCGACAACATTCGAAGCTGCCATACACACCCACACCGTCGAGCTGGTCCTGGACGACTCCATCTACACGGTCACCATTAGGGCAGGCATGAGCCACACATAGGAAAGCGCGCTCATCGAGTTTCTCCATGAGAATCGCGACATGTTCACATGGAAGCCATCTGATCTGCCAGGTGTCCCGACGAAACTCGCCGAGCACAAAATTAATGCCGACCCCAAAGCGCGACCAGTAAAGCAGTAGATGCGGCCCTTCAATGAAGAGTGTCGCCGAGCAATCACCAAAGAAGTGCAGCGTCTACTCGCTGCGGGCTTCATCTGGGCCATCAAGTACTCCATGTGGCTGGCAAATCCAGTCCTGGTCATGAAGAAGAAAAACACCTGGAGAATGTACATCGACTACACCAACCTCAACAGCGCCTGCCCGAAGCAGGAATTCATCCTCCCGCGCATCGACCAAATCATCGACTTAGTCGCGGGATTAGAGTTGCTGTGCTTCCTCGATGCTTACTTTGGTTACAGCCATATCAAGATGGCAGTTGAGGACGAGGAGAAGACCATGTTCATCATGCCATTCAGCGCCTACTGCTACACCACCATGACGTGCAGCCTCAAAAATGCCTACCAACAATGCATGCAGGAATGCCTCGCGAGCCAAATTGGCCGCAACATCCACATATACATCGATGACGTGGTGGAAAATCCACTCGCCAGAGCGACCTACTCGCCGACCTGGCCGAAACCTTTGCAAATCTTCGGAGGTACAAGATCAAGCTAAACCTAGGGAAGTGCACCTTCGTCGTGCCCATCGGACAGCTCCTCGGGTACGTGGTCTCCAAGCGGGGCATCAAATCGAACCTCACCAGTATCGACACCATCGCGCGGCTCGGCAAACCCAAATGCCTCCGTGACATCCAGAAACTGGTCAGTCAAGTCGCGGCCCTCAGCCGCTTCATCTCCCGGCTCGGTGAGAAGGCAATATCTCTCTACCGCCTGATACGCAAGAACCCCATGTTCCCATGGGACAAGGAAGTAGACGACGCGCTCAAGGCACTCAAAGAAGTGCTACTCGCAGCACCACTACTTGCCGCCCCCATCGACAAGGAGCCAATGCTCATCTATGTCACGTCCACCACACGAGTCGTTAGCACCGTGATGGTCTTCGAGAGGCCAGAGGAGGCCAAAGAACGCCCTATGCAGCGCCCGGTGTACTACATCAGCGAAGTCCTCACGGACTCGCGAAAGCGCTACCCATAGTACCAGAAACTGGTATACGCGGTATTCAGAGCCCTGCGATGGCTCCCGTACTACTTCTAGGAACACCCCATCATGGTCATATCCTTCGTGCCCCTATAGGACATCATCCGCAACCGCGATGTGATTGGGCGAGTCGCCAAGTGGGCCATCAAAATCGGTGTCCACAACATCAAGTACGAGATGCGCAAAGCGGTCAAGTCACAAGCATTGGCAGATTTTCTCGCTGACTTGGAAGAACCACAACAGCCGGAGAAGCTTCCATACCTCCATTGCTGGTCCCTCTCTACTTTGGCGGGTCCAAGAACGCGTACGGCATAGGGGTTGGGATCATACTCATCTCCCCCAAGGGCGATAAACTTTGGTACATGCTACACCTCGACTTCATGCCCTGCACCAACAAGATGCTCGAATATGAGGCCCTCCTTCACGGCATGCTGGCCGCCAAGGAGATGAATGTCAACAGACTGCGGTGCTACGATGACTCCGACCTCTTCTCCGCACATGTCGCTCATACCTATGATGCCATCTCTCCCACCATGGCAGCATACCACTAGGCGGTGGACCAGCTTGGGGGGCACTTCACCGGCTACTCCATTGAGTGGATCGATGGGTGCAAGAACGAGGAGGCCGATGCCCTCTCCCACATCGGATCGGCTTGGAAAACCCCACCCGCGGGTGTCTTCCTCGACACCATCCACAAGCCTTCGGTCTCTCCTCCGAAGGAGATCCACGTCGGGATACCACTACAACCCGAGCCCGCCCTGGTCGCCATGATCTCAGAACCCAGCGACTGGACCGCGCCATACCTTGCTTACCTCGAGAGCGGGACCCTGCTGGCATATGAGACAGAGGCACGCATGATAGTGCGATGCTACAAATCCTTCTTCATCATCAACGGCGAGCTCCACAAGCGCAGCATGACCGGCGTGTTCCAACGCTGTGTGCAACCAGGGGAAGGACGCAAGATCCTTCAAGACATACAAGTCGGTGATTGCGGCCACCACGTCAGTGCCTGGTCTCTAGTCGCCAAGGCCATGCGACATGGCTTCTACTAGCTCACCTCGCACGCTGACGCCATCGACATCGTCCAACACTGTGTCAGGTGCCAGAAATATGCCAACCAGACGCATAACCCTAGTTTGGCACTCAAGACGATCCCCTTCACCTAGCCATTCGCCGTGTGGGGCATGGACATGGTGGGCCCCTTCAAAAAGGCTCCTTCTAGATACACCCACCTCCTGGTCACAGTTGACAAATTCACCAAGTGGGTCAATGCCATGCCGTTCAGGAAGTGCGATGGGAAGACTGCCACCAAATTCCTCCGCGAGCTCATCTACCGGTACGGATTCCCGCACAACATCATCACAGAAAATGGCACCAACTTTGCAAAGGGTGCCATGGCCAAGTTCTGCAAGGAGCATAACATACGGCTCGACCTCGCCTCAGTCTCCCACCCGGAGTCAAACAGCCAAGCAGAGCGTGCCAATCAAAGCATGCTCCATGGCCTCAAGACGCGACTGCAAGTTCCCCTCGAGCAAACTCCGGGATGCTGGGTCGAAGAGCTCCCCTCGGTCATATGGGGAATTTTCATCTCCGTCAACCGGTCAACAGGGTTTACGCCCTTCTTCATGGTATACAGTGCCAAGGCTGTCATGCCAACCGACCTGGAACACGACTCGCCCTAGGTCGTCAACTACACGGAGGCCGACAACGATCTCGCACACCAAGACAGGTCGACCAACTTGGTCAAGCACATGACCTAGCTTGATCCTTCACCGCCATCTACCTGGAGGGACTCGGCCGCTACCACAGCCGCCGAGTCAGGACTCGCACCTTCCTGGAAGACGACCTGGTCCTTTGACTCATCTAGGACAAGAAGGGAATGCACAAGCTCTCTCCCCCATGGGAGGGACCATTCTCCATAGGGAGAGTCCTCGGCAATGACGCCTACTACCTCATCGACGTAAGAGCTGACGGCCAACTCGACGTCAAGCGGCCGTGGAATGTAAACCTCCTCCGGAAGTTCTACACATAGAACTCCAACTTGTACTCCTTCGCTATACAATGCAATAAACTCGACTCACACAAATTATGCCTACTCGCCAAACTCTTGTGCCAATCGCACTCGTAATCTTAGCAATACGCTACCCATGGAAGCCAACTCTTGGTCGAGCGAACAACACGACTAAGTAGTGAGGCACAAGGGCACCGAAAGTATTAGGGCCTTGCATCGTCCATGAAAACATCACCGAGGAGATACCATTGGAGTCTCCTCGCTCGACTGGCCTACCAGGCCAAGACAACCGCACATGCTTCGCATAGCGACCGGTCCTCCACATCCTCATACACAGCGACTCGAATGGTTAAGTACCACGCTCGAGGACTCGCCTAAGTATAAACCCGCGTGGCTCGGGAACACACCAAGTATGAGAGCGTTCCCCGAACTCACCATGCAACTGGCTTTTTGAGCCAGGTGGAGAGACGCGTTACAAACAACGCAACATGTCCTCACCTACCTTGGGCATGCGAATAGAACATCGAACTACCACACTCGGGGACTTGCCAAACCAACCCCTCTTGCGCCTGGAAAAACAGCAAAGTATAGAGCACCCTTTGGGGTTGCCAAGCGACTGGCTCCACGAGCAACGGCGAGTCCACTCTGACTAAATTAATAGTAGAGGACATACAAACATACACACATGTGAGGTAAATCCCATTAAAGGGCGGACAGGCTCGGGGACTCGAACAAAAAACATAAATCACAAAGCAACAGAAGGTAATTCACGTTTTTCCATTTCCTTAGCAACAGAATACATTGTGAATCGTCAAGGATTCATATAAAAGGATCCAGTCGCTACTGCTAATATAATGCCCCAGGGCAGCTGTCTACTTTGTAGGCTTCGACGAGGATGCGCCGCCACCACCCCTGACCCGGATTAAGGGCTCGCACGGGTTTGCCGGGTACGTCGTCTAGCTCTTCGCCATCGTCGACCGGAAATGCTGCTCCGAATTCAGGTCACGATGTTGCGGATCGGGGTCATTCGGCACAACCACCATCTCCTGCTATGGCTGCAAATCGCCCATCGCCAACACCCACTCGCCAGTCGCCGAGGGGTACCCACTGGTGACGTCGTTGAGGTCGAAGTCATCGGGGAAGTGCGTGAGCCCAAGACTCAGCACGATCGCGGCTCCGCGACGAAAGGCCGACCGTGATATCCACCCAACCACAGCAGGCGCTTCCTCGAGGTAGTGCCACGGCTCCGTCAACCCACTAGGGATCACCTCAGTGGGCGAGATCCCTTGGAGGAAAGCCTGGATGCACGTCGCCGAGAGGGAGGCCGAGTCCACCACTGCAGTCATACACTGCTTGGCATCGTATGCCTGCACCTCTGGATCTCCCTCGCATATCGTGCCTACAAAAACAGCAAGTTAATCCCAAAAGAACGCGCACCCACGGACTCGCCCGCTCAGGGATTTGCCTGACTGGAGACTCACCAGCTTGGCGACTCGTCCGCTCGAGGACTCACCCGCTTGGGGACTCGCCGACTCGGAGACTTCGAAGGGGAACTCACCTAGAAGTGGACAGCAACGCTCGGTGATTAATTTCTCCAAGTCCGCCAGATGGTCCTACAACCCTCACGAGACTTGGCGATTGAGGCAGAGCTCTCCTATAAAAAGAAATATTACAATGAGAACTTCGCAAAGCAAAGCTAAAAAATTCATCAAGGCAAAGTAACTCACGCGCAGTCACCTTCCACTATCGATTGGTCTCTTGCGCAACCCGCAGATCGCACTCCAGGCGCTCCCTCGTGGCCTGACGGTCGGCCGATTCTCGTGAAGACCCTAAACAAATAAAAATGCATGTAAGAGACAACCAAAGCTCTAAGTATATATCTGCTGAAATTCAGCGACTAGACACTCACGGACTGGACGGCTAAAGATTTAAGAATCTAGCTGCCAAATTCAGCGACTAGATCCCCGTGTACTGGACATACCTGGATGGAAGCGCCTAGCATGCCGTGAAGATTGATGGCATCGACCGATGGAAACACGAATGATGTTCGCCCACATCGTTGCCTAGCATCGCCATCAACAACCTCGGCAACCTGAGGCGACTGAGTCCCTGCTACCGCGGAGGAGGCTGTCGCCACAAAGCGAGGAAATGTCGCGATCGTCATCGCTGGGGCGCTAGCCATGGGTACCGATACCCAGCCGGTGAGGCCGACTCACCCAGCTGCGAGCTTGCGACCTCAATAGCCTCCAACGCAGTGGCGGCCCAGACCGGCGCCTCAACCAATGCATCGACTGACCCTTCTGTCGCTGCAGCGGAGTCGCCCTTCTTCTTCTTCGTGCCTTTGACTAACGCCTCGACCACGTCACCCTTCCTATTCTTGGAGGAGTGCCTCCCCTCCGGGGGAGACTGACGGAACCTTGGCCACCGTAGGATGACCGATCTTCTTGGCACTGCTCCTGCAAAATTCATGACCAATGCATCGACAAACGACCCAGAAAATCATGACGAGCCACCCGACGCAAACTTACTTGTCAATGGGAATGAAGCATAGGACGGTGCTAATGTGAGCCGGCTTCTCCAACTCCAGGCCTAACTTGCGAGTGAGGCCCCTCTCGAACACGCTTGATTCCCACGACACCGCGGGATTATTCAACGACAAGGCCACGACCGCAGGCACCTCCAGCCCAGGCGACACAGGCGCCCCCTTCGGTGGAGAAGACTTTGACTCCGTGGCCATGCAGCCCCTGGCCCCGGGATCATACAGAATGGAGGCGGGATCACTGTGAGCGGGATTTCGCCCTCCACCATGGCCTCGACCCATGATCCCTTAACCGGAGTAGGACCCTCCAGAATCTTTGTCGAGGCCCCTATCTCCGTGTCGTCAGGTTCTTCATCCGACTCGAAAACCGCCGCTGATCTGGGCAGCGACGCCACCTTCAGTGTTGTCTTCTTCACGGGCGACTTCGCCTTCCACGTGGTCTTCGCCGGTGTAGCCACGCACCGCGAGCTGTGTTCATGCGCATATCCTTCATCACTATCGTGCTCCTCGAGGCTTCGACTCGCCTCGAGTTCGCTCTAATTTTGCCCGCGGGTCTTCCGAGCCACGGGCGCGGGCGGGGAGACCTCCACCACCTTGTCCTCATCATCGTAGGACTCGTTCGAATCTTCTCCAAGATCCTTGGAGGTATCTTCATCCACAGGAGGGAGCAGGTTCTCAAAGATCTGAAACAACTAACGAAAACAAACAAACATGACAAGACTGCGACCGCACCCCTGCGACTGCAAAGGCAAGGAAAAGACTTACTGATGGCGCCTGGAATTTCCTTGTGGCCATATATGGAGCTAGTTCGGCGTTCGGGTCGGTGTACTCCACCTCCATAATCTTCTTTAGCGCGGCGGCATAATCGTTGGCGTCCCAGTTCACCAACCACGCCATCGTTCTGTCGTCCCTGCCGATGTACTGGTACATCTAGTGGGATCGACTGGCCAACGACACCAGTCGCCACCCAAGACAGAGGTTTTAAAGGTAGATGGTTTCTAGACCCTCCTTCTTGAGCGTCTGGATAAGCGTCAGCATCTCGTCCACGACCATCCTCTGGTCGTCGGGAAGTTTGGTCATCAGCAGCCGGTGTGGCTCGCTCCTCTCAGCAGTATACATTGGGAGCAACACCTTGCCGTCCGTTGTCGACTTTCTCACATAGAACCAGCTCTGATTCCACTCGCTGGCGGCTTTCTTCGAGAGCATGAGGTCCAGGAAGGTGTCCTTGGTCTTCAATTGGAAGGTGACGCCACCCTCTGCCAGGATCGGGCTTTCTGTCCCCTCGTAGCTGACGCGGCCGTGGAATAGATCTAGCCACAAGGGGAAATAGGGGCGACACCCTAGATAGCACTCTAGAATTCCACGAAAATGGCGAGATGCTCGATGCTGTGCTACCCTAGATCTAAAGGCTTGATCACATAGTATGCATAGAATCGCCAAAAGAATATCGACGTAGGGAAGACAAGCCCCTTCTCTAGGTGGCTCAAGAAGCATATGAACTCCTCGGGGAAGGCCCTGCGCTCCATATCTCCGGCCACGGGGACTCGCCATTTTACCTTTCCAAGAATCCTTGCCTCCTGTGGATTTCAGCGAGGCCGCGGTGCACTTGGACATGCCCCACAAATCCTTCGAAGGCGCCATCGATAAGATCAGGACTCGCTCGAGCTGGAAATTCTGGATCGGGAGAGAATGGAATACTGAGAGCGCACGGGGTCAGACAAATGCAAGGAAGATTCACACCTCTCTCCCATCACTCTCCTTATATAGGGGTGCTTCCCGCCAATCTCGGAAGATCCGTTACCCCACGGTAATTATGCCAATATTACCGTTGGATTACCCAATGGCTAGTTTGACCAAGCCAAAGGTCCACCTTCACTCACTCGACTCGCTGACCCATTCGCTGATGCTGCGATTCGTCTGCTCGCCAAATGCTGTGATTGGAAACACACATAGGATATTTCATCGTTCATTAACGGAGTCCACCAATGATTCGACTGGGCGTCCAAATTGGACCCGCATACTTCGACTGCCAAAGAACACCTGCGCCAAACCAACGATGGCCTCGGGGACTGCTAATGGGGATATGCCGAATGGGTTATGCCCAGTCAGATGTTTTTGACTGGCACAGGCCCTTTGCGAGTGGGCCTACAGGACGGCTACTAGATCGCGATTGAAGGAGGGACCAGGCGACTGGAAGCTGGAGGCCCAGAAGATAGTTAAGCCCGGCCAGATTAGGTCAATCCTCCGAGTCCTTAACTGACTTAGTTGTATATCTGTAAACCCTAGCGAGGTACCCCCATATAAACCTCCCTAGGGTACTCGATGTAGTCACGTTCCATCATACACCCTATCAACTCGCTTCCTAGCCACCAAGCTCGCCACCATTATACTCAAGCAATAATACAATCTAGCAAGGGTAGGTCCTTACCCTACGGGGGGCCGAACCTGGGTAATACCCTTGTGCCTTGGTTCTCTTCTGGATTCGTAGATGGCTGATCGCTCTTTCCCAAAATCCTACTACTCTCTACCCCTGGTATCATCGGTCGTGGCCATTCCCACTACATTCTTGGCATTGTAGGATGATGTTGAAAGAATGTTTCACTTTTTTCCTAGAATTTGATATCTTCAGATGACCTTGTAGATGCTTCTTCTTGAGAGACGCCTATAGTACTTCTTATTCATAAGAGGTCTATCGGGAAGGGCGTCTAACTAGGCTCCTAGGAGATAAAATAGAGATAGATAGGGATTTGACGGATTGGGGGATGTGGTTTGCGGTTGGCGGTCGGGGAACATGGTCTTAGGGGATGCGGTCATTCCTGGCTGGGGTCTGATGCAACGTCATGGGTACAACACGTAGAAGGGAACATCAGTATAATCCCTTGGACCTTACTCTCTAAATCACAAGTCGGTATAACCCAAAATTATATAAGGTGTTCTACCGAGGAGGCCCAAGGGCTACCCACGTGTAGGACCCGTCTGAGCAGAACAGGGCACGGTACCAGGCAACCACCCTATTCACTTCCCGTGGTTATAGCTTCATTTGCAAGACATGTCGCCGACCGGACTATGAGTCAAGCATAAACAAATGAGTATGTATACTAGCGACATACAAGAGTACATCAGAGCCAACCCATCTAAAAGAAATAGAAATATTGCCACGCCATACGGCAAGATTCAAATATCCTAGATAGAGTTAATATTTTAGGATACATCCTCATAAATCACACATCATAGTATCAAGCGGAAACACATAACAAGATCCGAGTAAATATTAGAAGAAAATTGGCATAAGATGTCCTGCAAATAAGCACATCCCACCCACAGATCTCATGGATCTCCATCCCCAGAATCTCTATACCTAACGGTCGTTGCCACCATCATTGGTCTCTTCGATCCAGTAGCCTTCCTGCAGATATACCTGCCCATCTGAACCAATATTTTATCATGTGAGACCTAAAGGGACTCAACAAGTCTTTATTCATCCAATGGGAAAGACCTGAGGATGACGCAATTCCTGCGAAAATAAAGCCTAGCAGTTCTATAGAGACACACTACAACATCCGCCTAACCAATGATAGACAGACGCTCGTTAATTAAACAACAGTTAATTACCCAACAGATATATATCAACATAAGTAAACATCACTCGCCCACCTCCCTGTTTCTCGAACGAGAAGGTAGAAGAACATCCCATCCGTTGACAGTTTTATTAGTCATTCCATGAATATTGCACTATTACTAGTCAAGTTTTAGTCATATTAAAAGTGGTACTTTAGTTATGCTTGTCTATGATCGAGAAACTGCTCTCCAAGTTGTCCATAACCACGGACACGACTTTCAGAAAAATTTACCCCGTAGGGGTCCACAAATAGCAACACACACATGATCAACCTCGGAAAAACCAAATAAAAACCCAACGAGGCATCACAACAAAGCATTCGCAAGATTCACAAATGATTTCAGGGGGCCACCCCACTAAGCACCCTGCAACTAAGTTGGCCGGCTCCGAGACGGACTCATGGTTTGTGTCGACGACTATAAATGACTGGGAACCCGAAACTATGACTGGGCTTGTCGATGCCGCATAAACGTATCACAATTCCTAAACAATATAGTAGTAAATGCTCCTCGAGCAACAATAGTAAATAAGAAGTAGGATGGCATAAGTACAGTATATGAATAATGCCCCAAACTAGTTTTTGGCCCCAAGAAATTAAATGCGACTCAAGCTAAGACTAAGGGGATTTATGATCCCACATGTGGATAGTGCGATAGTCAAGGAACATATATCAAGTACTCGGGGTCAGTCAGGACACAAGTGAGGTTAAAAAACCACATAGCAGATAATGCCCACCGGTGCCTCTTTCATTAGTTATCCTATTACTATTTAAATACACTCACAAATCCTACACATGCAATTCTACGACTCGCATGACTCAAACAACTCCTGCAGTAATGGCTCATGGAATAGAGGAACAAGCTTCAGTGGGATTTAAAAGTAAAGGCTATGCAATACTTGAGATTCAATTTAATTTGTGACGCGATTATGATGCAAGAATAACACAGATGCAATAGGTACTTTTTGTAGTGCAAGCATGGGGAAATGCTTTCCTAGAAGCTCCGTTGTAGAATAAGAAGGATCTGGATAATACTCATGTGGTTCCTGGTATTCTCCTTGCTCATCGTCTATCCGGATAAAAACCAAACACACAAGTTGCCGAAATAAATACATTGCACAATTATATAACTCATATGCAACAAGGAAACAAGGTATGCCATGATGGAATTATGCACAATTTACAAGGTATAACATAGCATGGCATGGTGAGGTGTGGGATACAAGAATAAAGCATTTTATTTAGTTTTTAGTCATGTTTTGCTCTCATAAACATTATTATATGCTTCATATTTATATGATGAATACTCCAATTAATAACATGGAATGAATATTTAGAACAGGCTCGTCGAGCTAATCGATTTAGACATATCATTTTTCGAAAACGGAGTTATGGAATTAAAGTTATGTAATATTTAATAAATGGCATTTATTAGCAATTAAATTATTTCGAAATTTTAAATTGTCCTAAAAATATTTTAAATAGAATATTCATACTCCTGGCATTTTTCTGATCTTAAAACATTTATCATTTGTATAATTTGGATATATGTATAAAAATATGTGATTGAAACATATAATAAAGCATTTACGAGTATTCCAAAGTTAGTTATTATTTCCCTTATGTGTCAAAAATATCAG
Source organism: Avena sativa (assembly GCA_916181665.1). Taxonomy (NCBI): domain Eukaryota; kingdom Viridiplantae; phylum Streptophyta; class Magnoliopsida; order Poales; family Poaceae; genus Avena; species Avena sativa. The sequence goes on from OV702295.1 coordinate 224,869,502, forward strand.
AGGGCATAATGTGGTAGATAATTTAAAACTAAGCAACTTTGGTTTTTGTACTGTTTCAAAATTCATTACAGATTTCAAATAAAACATGGTCAAAGTATCATATTAGTTTGACTTTGCCAAAATAGTTTGACTTTGACTTCAGCAACATGTTTGATCTTTTGATACAGGATTGTGTCTAGCCTGTGTCGCTGACCTGTGGGCCACAAGAAGCTGATTGAGCTCGGGGGGCTAGGCCCCCTTCTTTTCAGCTTCTTGGCCAGCTCCTCCCAGAAGCTACCCTCGACCAGCTTCTCCCAGAATGTCATCTACCAAAATTGTTTATACTTTTAAATTGATATTGAAACTACTAGTTAAGAAGTTTGAACGAATTTTAAAGATGAGATTCTGAGAGAAGTTAGTCAAGGGTAGCTTCTGGAACAAGCTGGTCAAAAAGCTGAAAAGTAGGGGTTACAGATAGAACTGACTGGTGGGGCTAAATGATCTAGGAAAAATAAAATAAAAAAGTAATTTTGCCAATTCGGCAGTTCGATCTTTGCATTTACGGACGTTGATAAGATCCTTGGAAAGATAGAAAAAAAAGTTTTTTGATTAGACCGTACAGTATTTAATTGGCAAAACGATTTTTTTTTTTGCATATACTATATTATATAAGACGAACAAAAAAGGGTTGCCGGATTCGACGTGGTGACAAACGGGGCTAGGCTGGGATTCATGTTTTATTTGTAGGTCGACAGCCTTTGTATGAAAAAGATGACGTTGATCTCTGAAAAATAACGCAACACACGAACTGAACCCTGACAGAAAATTCTGCGCGCAGGGCCGATCTTTCGGGCTTGATTCCTGCTAGCTCGTGAACGGAAACTGGCATGTAAGTACTCTTTCCGTTTTAAAATAGATATCTTAGATTTATGAAAATTTAAATGAATTATAGACATCTATTTTAAGACGGAGAGAGTTCTCAAAACGACAGAGAGAAAATATTCTACGCGGTGTGATCGGTTCGTGCTGGATTCGACTGTGTCGTGCGCAGTTTTGTGATGAACACAACAACATGAACATGCAGATCTGTCCAGACATGCTGTCTTGCGAGCAAGATTACCGGAGATTTACTGGACGGTTAAACGTTCTATAGCTAGTTTTGAAGAGGGAGTCCTCGTCTACATCTTGTGTTCATATGCCATGCGCAGAAGAACAACACAGGGAGAGCTAGATCGCGTTGAACAACTGCAGAAACAAGGCGGATGACATGTCCGCGACGGCGAGCGCACACCGCGGCGAGGTCGGCGGCGATGCAAGGCGAGGGAAGCGAGGTGATGTTTGGGGATACCCGGGGCTCACCAGCCACCGTCGTATGCAGGGGGAGGATCTCGAGGTGGGCTGGTTCGGGTAGGAAGCAGAGGTCCTAGCAGCTCCAGGTTCCTTGGTTCACGATGGCGCTATAGCTTCTTCGGCAAGCTCCGATGGGTTCCGGCGGTTCAGGGCGAAGAAGAGGAAGCAGTCTAAGCTCCTGGAACTCCTGGATCGTCTTCAAGGTCACCAGAACGACGAGTACAGGACGTAGATGAGGCTAGGGTTTTGAGGAGGCATGGAGGTGGCCATGGCTATGGTGATGATCTTGGGGAAGAAGCGAGGGCGGCTGGGCACTTCCCTGGGTGTTAGACATCTCCACTCGCCTACCCAGGAGGCCGATCCGGACGCCGGATTTCGGTATTGGCCCAGTCACGTACTCAAGGACTTGTTTTCGGCTGAAATTCGGCCATATTTGGTCCGGACTATCCAGACTGAATCCAGGTTTCTGGATACGCCCTGGAGACGCCGGACTCAGCGATATCGGCGAAAAAAAATCAAAGCGGCGCGTGGATCCGCCGAGTCAATGATGGAAGCCGAGTCGTCGTCATCATCGGAACCACGCGGTGACCGCCGGGCAATAACTGCCCGTCGCGTCGACCACGCGTCGTCGATTTACAGCGCGACCGTTGCCGCCTCGGCTCCCGTGTCGTACCGGCGGTCACTAAGTTCCCGCCGTTTCCACTTTTCGCGCCCTCGCCGCTACACCCCTCCCGCCATTTTTCGGCCTATATAAAGCGGTACATCTCGCCGCCTCTCTTCACAGTTCCTCACACCACCACAACTCCGGCGAACTTCGGACATTCGCACCTTGCTTCCTCGCCAACTCCGCCGAGAAGCCATGGCCGGCCGCCGCACGCTGTCGCCGTGGGAAGCCCGGCTCCTCCGGGAGGCGCGCTATACGGCCCCGCCGGACACTCGCCTCCCCCGAGGCTGGACACTCAGCGTCGGCGGGATCCCTGTTCCACCGGTGCCTGATAGGCAGAACCTCGCCGGAGAGATCCAGGCGACTATCGCCGCCATGGAAGACCCAGACCTTGCCGGAGAGATCCAGGCCGCTATCGAGGCCATGCAAGACCCGGATATCGAGGATCAGGGCAACTTGGTCTTCTGAAGGCAGTTTTTCGCCGACAGGCGCCTCGAGGAACTCGCCCGACACGACGGACCGCCAGGCTCGCCGCCGCCACGTAACAATATGGCTTACCGCCGCCGCTGGTGGACCGTTCCAGGGCGGACTCTCGCCAGAGTCATGGCACACATCGAGGCCGGTAACAACCCCCGCCTCGGCCTGTAGTTGCGGCGTCCGGCGGCGACCACGACGGCGTCCTTTCCTAGTTAAACCGATATACTATGTTCCTCTCGCCTAATTTAATAAAATTCTACCTATATTCGCCCATATTTGCCGAGTTTAAGTAAATTTAGCCGAACCTGGGAACGCGGCCTGGGTACGCGAGTGGGCGACTGGGCGTACCCAGGCCGAAAACGCGATTCGTCCGGCCAAAAATCGGTCCGATTTTTGGCCTCGGTACGCCCAACGAGTGGAGATTTAGATCTCGATCTGAAACCTGGGTTGGTGGGTAGGGAGAGGGGAGAAGTGAGGAGCACATGGGGTGGTTCCATATTTTGCAAAAAGGGAGAAGGAGGCTCGGTTGATGCTTATCTCTCTCACCCTTCCTTCAAGGCTTAAAGAGGAAAGAGAGGGGACCAGGGGAGAGGGCCAGGTCATGGTGACCATCTCGTGGGACAAGAAAAAAAAAGGGGGATGGATGGAGTGGTGTGGTGTATGTGTGGGCATGCGCACACGGTAGATTAGTGTGTGTTCTTGTATGCACATGCATGGTGCAAAGGAGGGTCACAACTAGGAGCTAGTTAGGGATAGTTGTGATTAGGGGTAGATGGTAGAATAGAAGAAGTAGGTCTTCTATTTATTTCATTTTATTCAAACTTGTTTGGATTAAAAACCCATGCAACTATTCAAGTAAGAACTCAAAAGGAAATAAGAAGGTGGGTGGTTGCTTACATGGCCCATGCATGCAAGTATAGCATGATTTAGTATGTGAAAACAATCTAAATCACATGAGCATTTGAATTAGTCAAGCATTCCCATACATTCACAAAGTTTTGGAGAAATGATGGGCATGTGTGAATATAGATGGGGCTTTGGTAGTGTGGGTGAACCACTAGTTCATCCGTGTACCCCATATAAATTCAAACAACCCACAATTCAAATGGAGCCATATAAGAAGGGAGAAGTGGACTCTACTCCACATTTCCATGACTGGTACCATACACCATATTGTGAGAACAAATAGGATCATGTATGGAAGCATGTAAAATATAATGGGTCCATCCCAAATTGTACGAGCTAGAATTAAATACCAAAGGAAAATGCATTTGCTCATATTTAAATAGGATGGTATAATATGTGAAAAATGTAAGCCCACATAGGACAAATCAAGATGGTAAGGTGGAATGGAAGAAGATACATGCCCTCAACTCAACTTGGGCATCAAACAATATATCAAGAAACAAATACAATTTATCAAGAAGAAAATACAATTAATAAGAATACAAATGCATATGGGATAAGAACCAAATGAGAGGGGTTTATATGATTCTCAAATGCAAGGTGGCATAGTGACATGAGAATGATATGATGATGATGCAATAAATGACATGTAGGAAGTAGCAATATATAATAGGCAAGTAGCATTACAATTCTTAGACAATTGGGATGCTACAATCATACTAGAACCTGTGGGATAGAACCTTCCGGGTATGATGACACCCTAAGTGGAAGGAACCGGTATCTAGTGCCTCTAACCCCTTTGTATGATTTATGGTGTTGCCCACACTAAGCAAAACAAACTATGAGCTAAGCCCCGAGTTACACCCAGGGTAATGTGGTTGCACGGATAATTTGTTCCGGTAAAGACTATAGTATCCCTTCTCTTTTTCCTATCCATTTATCATCACTTGTGAAAGGGCATGTATGCCCCCATGTGTGGTTTTGGTAATTAATGACAATCTCTATGGACTAATGTGTAAATTGAGTTTAACTTGTAGGTTTGTCCATTGGCATCTCTTGGGACATGTGTAGGTCTCAAGGATGAAATATATATGAAGATATGTAGAAGAAGAAAAATATCAAGAGTGTCTTGAAGAAGATGGAGTTCCGCATGGGTATCTTCAAGACGTCATCAATAAATGTAGTGCAAGCTCAAGATGGGCCATCTCTAGAAGATCTCATGCTTTAAGCTTCCCATCCTAGGTGTTCATTGAGGGATGAAAACAAGTTCAAAGACGAGGTTTCCCCATTGGTTGGGGGATCAATTTGCAAGTCTTCATCAAGCAAGAGAGAGAAATCAAGAATGGTGTTCCATCTTGATAAGGGAAAGACGGTCTACATCAAGCTCAAGTGGAATGCTGAAAGCAAAGGTATGATCTTGATAGGGTTCCCCTTTTCCCGGTCTCATGTTGTTTGTTGAGAGACCGGGTTTAGGATAGATAGCCATACTATCAAGAGGGGTTATCAAGCGGGTGACTTGGTCGCATATTTCAGAGAGAGCTAAAACCTTTTGCATACATAGCATCATATTTCTTGGTTGTTATTTGGATCTTGTCCATGAGAGGATCTAGAGCTTGTGGTTATCATCATAACATGCTCTAGTTCATCAAATAAGGATTTCCCTTGCATATCTTATTGCGGTTTTGATATTGCGAGTTTTCTGAATCTACACCTTGGGAGATATCTCACATATATATTCATGGTATTTTCTCCCAGGCAATACCAAATATTTCTATTCGTCATTATGTTTTCAACAAAATTGGTTTCATCCCGTTTAGAGTTTGGATGCAAAAGTTATTGCAGTTTTGGTTTCTAGAGTTTTCCTGGCCGAAAATTTCGGCTAGCCACCGATAGTACCGCTAGGGAACTTTGCCTTCGGTATACCAGTGGAAGTTCTGAGGCTGCTTTTGCCCATCCTTTTTTCCGTTCAGTAACCTCTCTGTGTTGTGAATGCTATTTTGCCAGAACTTTGGTCAGATTTTGGGGCGATAGTTCTGTCCCAGGCGGTAGTACTGGCAAGGCTCTTTTTTATGTCTTTCATATCGCTATTTTCAGGCCGTTGAAATGGTGACGGCGATAGTACCGACCACCCAGCGGTACTACCGGCCATGCATAGATCTGTGCTATAACAGGCAGATCTGGGACCCCTTTTAAGAGTTCCTCTTCCCCTTCGTGGGCACTAGATTTTTTCTTGGTTCTTGGCTTTGTCTCTCTCTCCTCCATTGTTGACCTTGAAGAGCTTGTCCTCTCCCCTTCCCCCTTCTTTGATTCTCGCATCTTTTTGAGGGATTTGAGAGAGGAGATCTAGATATATAATCCCCCAAACCAAATCCCTTCTTTGTGAAGGAATCCTTGGGATCTAGATCTTGGAAAGTTTTGTGTTCTCCTCCTGTGTTCTTCCTCCCTTATTCCCCCAATTGCTTTTGTAGCTTTGCTGGAATTTGGGAGTGAAGGACTTGCCCTTGCATTTTTTGCATAGGTTTGAGTTCTCCAAGGATATTCAGCGAGTTCAAGATTGTGGGCTAGTTACTCTTGGGTTCTTGGAACCCTAGATGATTGTGTGGATGGTAAGTTAACTTCTTGTGGCCTTTTGTGGTCTTGTAGACTTTTGTGTATTTGTTGGCATGTTGTGGCTTTGTTGCCTTTTGTAGCTTTGTAGCCTTTTGTCACCTTGTTGTTGGTAGCCTTGAGGTGAGTTGTGGAGATTGCCCCAATCTTGTACGGGTTCGATGACCGCCCTCAAGTGTCTCGTAGTGGAGCAAGCACCCACCTTTTGTGGTGCACACTCGGGAAGAATAGGGTGAGCCTTTTGTGGCATCGGTGAGTTGCGTGCCTTCGCATTCGGGATGAGGCCTTGTGTCGAGTTGGGTGAGAATTGAGCCACCACACCCCAAGGTGAGCCATTTTTGGCGTATGGAGAGAATTGTGCCATCGCACCTCTCCAATGGAGACGTAGCGTCTTTGGAAGTGAACTTCAGGATAAAAATTTGTATCCCCGCATCCATCGGTTATCTCTCAACCGAGCCCTTTACTTATGCATTTCATATTGTGATAGCATTCGTGCTTGAAGTATTTCATCTTGCTATCACCTTGTTGCTTGTATTTCCTAGCATAGGTTGTTGGTGCACTTAGGTGAACCTAGTGGTTAAGTTTTGTGCTATATAAATTAAACATTAGTTTTTATTCCGTATTTATTAGATCCTCATCCGTAATAATTTAAAATCCTATTCACCCCTCTAGGCGATGTTCATTGCACTTTCAACTTGTTCTCTTCTTTTCTTATTCTAAAACATCCACTTAGGAACGATGCCTCTTCCCAAGGATTTTTATATTTTTGAAACAAGTGTAGTAGGGTAAACCCCAAAACAGTTTGTTCATCAAAAACCGTAGTATTCAATGAGGTAAGGTGCTAGTCATGATAACCTCGGTCTAAAGGGTAAGGTAGGTGTCAATAAGGGTAGGTGTCCTACTAGACACTCATTCATATATTGGAGGAGCGAAGTTACTAATGCAGTATTATTTAAAACAAACCATGCAAGTAATAATGTAGTTTATAAAGAAGATACAAAACAAGTAGTAAACGGAGTAGGACGTATATTGGATTTCGGGAATGGTGGCGTCCCTGTGACAAGCAGTATGTACCAGGAATTCTTCTTTTGATAACCATAATACCAAATAATAATAATAAGATCTCTTCTTCACGTTGTCGATACAATCACAGCTATCACCGTCATCAAGCATACATGCATACAAGCAACATGTAGGGGTTCGTAGCATGGAAAACAAAAAATTCTACCGCATGCACACAAACAAGCCAAGATCTGTCTACTAGATTGTAGCAACGAGTCGATTAGAGTACTCACCCTCAAAGATTCCGAAGCGGTTAACGAGAGCAGATTCTCGTGGATGATGTAGTCGTACACTTGCCGATCTCAAGATCGCTTAGACGATCCTTCCGGCGATGCATTCTGGCAGCACTTCCGTAGTCAGTCACACGTTCGGTACTCGATGAAGACCTTCCTCTCCCTTGTTCCAGCAGTGTCGGGGGATAACCCCCGGGTGGGGAAAGCCAAGCATAAATAGGCCGGCTCCAAAAGGAGCAGGCCGTCTAGCCCTCGAGAAGGACAACTCCAGCTGGTTGGCAAAAACCACCCGGCTGGGCTTATAACTTTCCCGGCTGGCCCGTCTAGCCGGTAGCCAGACGAACTGGCCGGGTGGCCGCTTCCACCCGGCTCACCTCGGATTTGATGGAGAGCACAGAAGGGATGACGCTCCTTTCGGGGTACGCCTATGGCCCTCCTTCGTCATCAGGCAAGCTGGCATGCCGTCATGACCAGCGCTACCCGACGAAGATAAAGCAAAGTGGTCGGCTGACTGGCGAAAGCAGTCCGGGTGACCGTTAAAGCAAGGGTGACGCCCCAAAGGAAGCCCGGGTGACCGCTAAAGCGAAGGATGACTCTAAAAGAAGGGGGGACTGGGTCCTGGCCCACCGGCTGGGCCCTGCAGTCGGCCCTGTCCTGTAAACCCATATCCAAACAGTGAACCCTAGGGCCCGATTTGTAATCTGCCCCCAAGACCAGTATATAAGGGAGGGCAGAGCTGGGGTTCTAGGTAGGCAACAATAGAAGGATAGAAGTGTTCATAGCTAGTTCCCATCTTCCTCTAGATCTCGATAGTTGCTAAGGAAACAGCTCAAGGAGCATCTGTACAGGGCACTTGCTCCATCATATAGTTCATCTTGCAGGAGTAGGGGTGTTACCTCACCGAGAGGGCCCCGAACCTGGGTAGGTCGCTGTGTTTGCAGTTTACCGTTCCCAACCCGTTGCTTGAGCCACCGATTGCATCCGAGTGTCCCTTCTTTGCCATCCCCGATGGCACTGCCGTGTTCCACACCAGGGGTACACCTTACCCTCCAACGGCTCCATCCTGCATTTTGGAGACATCGTCGCCACTGTCGCTAAGGTTTTTCCCAGCATGGTCACCCCCCATCCTTGACATGCCCCTCTCCCACGGCCCAGCCGCGGTGAGTGGTTGCATCGAAGTCATGGTGGTAAATTCCCGCGAAAACCATCGTCCACCTCAGGAGCGTTGGGCGGGAGGAGAGAACTCCACGCCCGAGCAAGAGAAAGACCCGCTCACCGCCTCCATCCAGCACTTGCGCGCTCCGGTCGTCGTCGAGGTAGACCCAGCATCTGCCGCGGCCGCGCTCGAAGCTACGCGCCAGAAGCTCCTGGAGGAGGCCACCATGGTCGCAGCTAACCAACATCGGCGAAATGCCACCATGCATGAGTACAACGCGGCCCACGGCTTCTCCAGGAAGATCCAGCACCGGGGGCACGACCTAGCGTCAGATCTGGACCGTGCCACAGATTCACATGCAGGTGTGATGCAGCCCGTCTAAAGCACCCCCGCCAAGAACATGAGGGCAGCCGAGGGCGAGGATCTTCATCGCCAGCAGGAGCGCGTCCAGCTCCTCATCGCCACCGCTAACAAGCAGCATGCCGAAGGCACCCCCAGCCAAGTGGGCAACTCCCGCTGAAAGTACAAAGGAAGTCTCCTAGAGGGGGGTGAATAGGCTTTTAAAATTATTACGGATTAGGCTCAAGTAAATGCGGAATAAAACTAACGTTTAATTTATTGAGCACAAAACCTAGCCACTAAGTTCACCTAGGTGCACCAACAACCTATGCTAAGCAACACAAGCAACAAGGTGATAGCAAGGTATAAATACTTCAAGCACGATGGCTATCACAATGTAAAGTGCATAAGTAAAGGGTTCGGTTGAGAGTTAACCGATGGACGTGGAGACGAAGATTTGTTTCCCGATGTTCACTTCCAAAGAAGCTATGTCTCTGTTGGTGAGGTGCGATGGCGCAATGCTCTCCGAACGCCACAAATGGCTCACCTCGAGGTGTGGTGGCTCGATGCTCACCCAACGCCACACAAGGCCTCACCCCGGATGCGGAAGCACGCAACTCACCGATGCCACAAAAGGCTCACCCTATCCTCCCAAGTGCGCACCACAAAAGGCGGGCACTTGCTCCACTATGGGACGCTTGAGGGCGGTCACTGAACCCGTACAAGATTGGGGCTAACTCCACAAATCAATTGGAAGCTACCAACAACAAAGCCACAAAAGGCCAACAATGTCACAAAAGGCCAACAATGCCACAAAAGGCTACAAGACCACAAAAGGTCAACAATCCAACCACACAACCGTCTAGGGTTCCAAGGAACCCAAGAGAAACAAGATGACAAGCTTGAACTCGACGAATCTCTGAGGAGAACTCAAATCTATGCACCAAATGCAAGGGCAAGTCCTTATCTCCCAAATTCCAACAAAGCTACAAAAGCTATTGGGGGAATAAGGGAGGAAGAACACAAAAGGAGAATACAAAACTCTCCAAGATCTAGATCCCAATGATTCCTTCACAAAGAAGGGATTTAGCTTGGGGGATTGTAGATCTAGATCTCCTCTCTCAAATCCCTCAAAAAGATGCAAGAATCATAGTAGGGGAAAGGGAGAGGGAAAGCTTCTTCAAGGTTGACAATGGAGGAGAGAGAGAAAGCCAAAAACCAAGAGGAAAATCTAGTGGCCACGAAGGAGAAGAGGAGCCCCTTTTAAAGGGCTCCCAGATCTACCCGTTATGGGCATTCGCGACTCCTGGCCGGAACTTCCGGTGGGAGGCCAGAAGTTCCGATGGCACACAGCCAACGGTCGAAAACTGCGGAGCGAGAAACTGAAAAAGAGAATCCTGGTCGGAACTTCCGCCGGTTCACCGGAACTTCCGGTGGGAGAAAAACTTCTGGTGCAAGTTCCGACAGAAGTTTCGTCAAATAGACACAACAAAAACAGAAGCTTATTGAATGTGAGCGGAACAAGATCCGGAAATTCAACCGGAACTTTCGGCCTGAGCGGAACTTCCTGTCACTGGCGGGAACTTCCGGTGAGAGCGAAACTTCCGGTGGAGATTCCGACTAAAGTTCCGTCAAATAGCACATCCAAAACAGAAGGTTACTGAGCATGAGCATAAGAAGACCCGGAACTTCCACCGGAACTTTCAGCGGAAAAAATGCCCTAGCGGAACTTCCGATGGCAAGCCGAAACTTCTAGTCAGGGGAATTCCAGAAACCAGAAAACCAGAAACGCAATAACTTTTGCATCCGAACTCCAAACGGGGTGAAACCAATTTTGTTGGAAAGATAACGACGAATATAATCCAACAAAAATAAAAGATTGGGTATCACCTTGGGATAAAATACTATGAATATATATGTGAAGTATCCCCCAAGGTTTGGAGCCGAAAAACTCGCAAGATCAAAAACTGCAATAAGATATGCATGTGAAATCCTTAGATGATGAACTAGAGCTTGTTATGATGATGACCACAAGATCTAGATCCTCTCATGGAAAGGAACCAAATAACAACCAAGAAATATGATGCTATGAATGCAAAGGTTTGAGCTCTCTTCGAACAATGCAAACGAGACACCCGCTTGAGATCCCCTCTTGATAGAACGGCTATCTATCCTAGACCCGGTCTCCCAACTAACAATACGAGACCATCAAAAGAAAAGCCCTATCAAGAACATACCTTTGCCTTGAGCATCCCACTTGAACTTGATGTAGACCGCCTTGTTATTCTATAGTGGGAATACCTTTCTTGGATGCTCTTACTTGATGAAGATGAAGACTTGCAAATTGATCTCCCATACTCCATGGGGAAACCTCTTCTTTGAACTTGTCTTCATCATTCCATCAGCATGATGATGGAAAGTTTCAACCATGAGATCTTCTAGAGATGGCGCAACTTCAGCTCGCCCTTCTTCATCCCTACTTGAGGTTGATCCATCTTGATGCAACTCTTTGCACATGTCTTGATCAACCTTCAAGCTCCTTCTTTCTTCATGATTCCAATGGGCACAAAGCCCTTGGACATTTCTTCATCTTCCAACCTTGAGACCAACACATGGCCCAAGCGATGCCAATGGACAAACCTACAAGTGAAACTCAATTTACACATTAGTCCATAGGGATTGTCATTAATTACCAAAACCACACATGGGGGCATACATGCCCTTTCACCCGCAACATCGTCATTCGCAAAGGCGTGGACCAGACGGCGCACGGGGGAAGCAAGCAGCAACAGGCATCCTCCCTAGGAGGAGTCGGGCAAAATAGCCACCCGCGTGGCGAATCCGGCAACCGTGGCCGCTACAACCGAGATGCTGCCGCTTTCAACGTAAGCCGTGCTCTGGCAGCGGGAGCCTCCCAAGGGAAGAAGACGCGCGCCCCGGATGAAGGAGCAGGCGCAGACAAGGACCCGCCTACATCATACCGGAAGGGCCGGCTCGGCCCCTGAGAACCAGTTGACGCGCGCGAGCGCATCGATCTCCTGGTGCAATCACGCACGCTGGAAGAGGAAATTCCGGCTGGGCCGAAGTGTTTCGGCCCGCGCATCAGGAAAGAAACATTTCCAAAGGGTTTTTCGCTTCCAAGGGATATGCCAAAGTACAATGGCACGGTCAAGCCTGAGGATTGGTTGGTGGATTACACCAACGGAAACCTCCGCCTGGCCATCCGTTACCTCCCCCTCATGCTCATCGATTTGGCAAGAACATGACTCAACAGCCTCCCCGACAACATCATTAATGCCTAGCTGGACTTCGAATAAGCATTCATTCGCAACTACACCAGAACATACAAGCGGCCGGGTCGACCTTGCGAGCTCGCCCTCTGTGTTCAGGGCAAGGATGAGTCCGACAACGCCTACCTCACCCGATGGACTAGCATGCACAACTCGTGTGAAGGGGTGCGCGAGCACCAGGCGATAGATTTCTTCACCAACGGCTGCCGTGACGGCACCATGTTGAAGCATAAGCTCAGCCGGGCAAACCCGCAAACCATGGCCCAGGTCATGGCTATCGCGGACAAGTATGCCACCGCCGACGTGGACATGAAGAAGCCCATCATGGTGGATGACCAACGCCAAATCGTCACGGACAAACAGGCGGAGCATCGCCAGCCGGGCGACCATCATCCCAGGCGGCACGGCCATGACAACCACCACGGCAAGAAGAAATACGACCAACCGGACAGCCGGTACGACACCAAGCAAGTAGCCGCCATGCATGAGGACCCGGCTGCAGGCGGCAGCACGAGGCAGAGACTGGATGATAGACCACCTCGACCCAAGTACACCATGGAGTCCATGCTCGATGGATCGTGCAAGTTCCACAGAAGTGGCAGCAAGCCCGCGAACCACACAACACGCCAGTGCAGATGGACGAAGAAGATGGCCGAAGCCGGTGGGCTCCCACCACCACCTCCACCACCAGCCTAAGGCCCACCGAACAACAGGGGGCGACGCAACCACCACGAGGACGGTTACCCGCAACAAGTGGGAAACTACTACATATTCCTCACGGAGTCGGAAACAAAGCACGCCAAGCGGAGGCGCGAGGCAGAGGTGAATGCAATCGTCCCCATGTCCCCCAGTACCTGCACTAGTCGTACTAGGAAATTACTTGGAGCAAGGAAGATCATCCGTCTATGCTCCCAAGCCCAGCAGCTACACGCTGGTCCTCGACCCCATCATCATCTCCAAGAAGCACTCATGCCGCTTCTCCCGGGTGCTGATCGATGGCTGCAGCAGCATCAACCTCTTGTACCGAAGTAGCCTCGAGCGGCTCGACATTAGTGAGTCCCAGCTTGTCATGGTGTGGAACACGGCAGTGCCATCGGGGATGGCAAAGAAGGGACACACGGAGGCATTCGGTGGCTCACGCAACGGGTTGGGCATGGTGAACTACAAACACAGCGACATACACAGGTCCGGGGCCCTCTTGGCGAGGTAACACCCCTACTCCTGCATGATGAACTATATGTGGGAGCTGGTGCTCAGTACAGATTCTCCTTGAGCTGTTTCCTTAGCGACTATTGAGAGCTAGAGGAAGGTGGGGACTTGATGCTAGCACTTCTATCCTTTTATCATTGCCTTACCTAGAACCCTAGCTCTGCCCTCCCTTATATACTGGTCTGGGGGGCAGATTACATATCGGGTTCTAGGGTTTACTGTTTGGATATGGGTTTACAGGACAGGGCCGGCTGCAGACGCCAGCCGGTGGGCCAGGACCCAGTCCACCCTTCTTTTAGCGTCATCCTTCTCTTTAGTGGTCACCCGGGCTTCCTTTGGGGTGTCATCCTTGCTTTAACGGTCACCTGGACTGCTTTCGGCAGTCCAGCCGACCACCTTGCTTTATCTTCGTCGGGTAGCACTGGCCATGACGGCATGCCAGCTAGCCCGATGACTAGGGGGGCCAGAGGCGTACCCCGCACGGAGAGTCATCCCTTCCGTGCTCTCCATCGAATCCGAGGTGAGCCGGGTGGAAACGGCCACCCGGCTAATTATTATGGCCACCGGCTAGGAAGGCCAGACGGGAAGGTTATAAGCCCAGCCAGGTGTGTTTGCCAGTTAGCTAGAGTTGTCCTTCCTGGAGTCCAGGCGACCTGCATCTTCTGGAGCCAACCTACTTGTGCCTGGCTTTCCCCACCCGGGGGTTATCCCCCGACACTAGTCCCCGAGCACGTATGGGCTTGGCCGGTGGGCAAGATCTTCCGTGCTCCTTCTTGTCCTGAGAGAGTTGTTTTGTTGCATCCGGCTGCGGCTTTTTCTTTTGCTTTCCGGCTGGATTTAACCAGCTGCAGAATCGATGGCCGTCCACTGGGTGTAAACAACGAAGGCAGGTACCGGCTGGGGCAGCTGAATATGAAACATTTAGCTTGATGACGTTGTTGATGTCGTCACCCACGATTGCGGCTCTGGCGCACGCTGTGTTAGTTTGACTTCCACGTCGCTGCGTCAGTTTTTGGCAACTGCGCACACAACTTGCCGTATCGGTTTCTCGGGGCGAGCGCGCACACCTCGTCTCCTGGTAACGCCGGCAGATCTTCTGTGGCGATTATGACGGCACAGAGGATCTAGAGCCGAAGCGTCCTGCGGCTGTGGTTCCGCGACGCCACGCATCGTGCAAAAGCTGAAGAGGCGCCGGTGCCATCCACGGGGATAAATAGAGCTCTGAGGGGGATCAGTTCCCACACTTATCCATCCTCCGGCTCATCTTCCCCTCATACTCTAGCACCCTTTGCTCTTGCTCCTTCCACTGCTTCAGTCCTAGAGTCTTGATCCCCGGTATGCCGGGTGTACTTGTGAAACTTATTGTTTTGTTGTTGCTACATTTTGGCTGAATATGCGCGGAGCCTTCATGCTCTGCTTCATGGCTTGGTGCCTTTTTTCTTATCTTTGGTGCTTATTTGTTTACACCTCTGTCATTTGCTGTCTTTGTTGTTTGGGCCGGATGGTATAGCCAAACGGGTTGAAGCTCTTTTGCCGTCCCGACTTGAGTTTGTGAGTGCGCGAGAGCGCGTCCACTGGGTGTAGTCCCCGAGGTTCAGGCCGGCTGGGGTAACCAGCCGGGTCAAAGCTCTTTTGGCTACCTTGACTTGTCGTGGGAATGACCATGGCAGATGCTGCAATCGGCAGCGAGTAGTAGAACATGGGGCAAGGGCGGCCAGCCATCTGCGGTGCGAGATGAGGTTTGAGACACAAGGATTTACCCAGGTTCGGCTCCCCGGAGGGTAAAGACCTACTCCTGCTAGATTATATTATGGAGAGAGTACAATGAGGCGAGCTCAGCGGCTAGGCAGCGAGTCGCTTGGGTGTCTGATGGAACGTGTCCTCTATGCGTCCTCTAGGGAGGTTTATATAGACTCACCTCCCTAGGGTTTACAGATCTCAACCGAATCAGTTAAGGTTTCAGCGATTCTTTAACCTAATCCGACTGGGCCTATCTACGCTTCTGGGCCTTCAGCTTCCAGTCGCTTGAGTCCACGCCAGATCTTGATCCAGTCGGTGTCCTGCAGGCCTACTCGCTGGCACCTGGCCCAATAGGAAATGTCCTGCTGGGTATACCCCGGTAGGCATATCCCCATCAGTAGTCCCTGAGGCCGTCGTTGATTGGTCGCAGGCATTTGCTGGCAGTCAGAGTATACGGGTCGAATGCAGACGCCCAGTCGAATCGGCGGCGAACTCCTGAATAAAGGAAAAACTAGTTATTCTAGTCTCAATAATGGCGACCAATTGGGTCGCAGCTCGGCGAACGGGTCGGTGAATACTCAGTCACTGTTAAAGTGATCGGGTCGACAAATCGTCGAGTCGCGCGGAGCGACGAGTCGAATGGATGAAGTTGGACCGTCAAGCGGGGTCCAAATTAGCCGTTGGGGTAATCCAACGGTAACTTCGGCGTAATTATCGCGTAGTAACGGCTCCCGAAATTGGCGGGTAGGAACCGCTATTTAAGGAGAATGACAGGCGAACGGGGAAACACTCCTTCATTCTTCCTCCGATCTCGCCCGTCTCTGCTTTTCTCTCCGCATAGCGATCCAACTAGCCCCCAAAGCCCCGACCTCCATGAATTTCCAACCGATGGCCCCCTCCACCGAACCATGGGGCAGGTCCAAGTGTACCAGGGCGCTGCTGGCATCCTTCGAGGAGGCCGGGATCCTGCGCACCGGCAGATGGCGCATCCCCGCGGCCAGAGAAGTGACCCCGGACCCGGGGGAGGGAGAATTCATTTGCTTCACCAACCATCTGGAGCGGGGCTGGGGTTTCCCACTTCCCTCTTCTTCCGGTGCTTCTGCGCCTACTACGGGATCCAACCGTCGGATCTGGGTCCGCATAGCATCGAGCAGCTCGCCATCTTTGTGGCATTCTGCGAGTGCTACCTGGGCTGCTGGCCCTACTTCCCTTTGTGGCAAGATCTGTTCCATGGGAGGATCAGCCGCGAAGAGTCAGGCGGCCCGATGCTGGCCGCGGGTGGCCTGACATTCCAGCTGAAGTCGAAGGCGTCATTCTTCGACCTGATGCTGCCCGCCAAGGCAGCAAACGAATGGAAGAAATCTTGGTTCTACATCACCGAGTCGACTCCAGACGGCGAGGTGGCGCTTCCAAGGTACTCCACCGACCGGCCCGAGCCGCGTCGGCTCCAGGTCGGCAAGCTTCCGCTGGATCAGCGGATGGTCGTCGACGAAATGTTGCAAACCATCCGCGGCCTAAAGAAGAAGGGCCTCCAGACCATCAACCTCTACAACTGCTGGTTCGGGCGGCAGCTCGTGCCTTTGGCCCGCCGCGATCACTACATGTACGAGTATACGGGTAAGGACGACCCGACGAAGTCCTCCTTCACCGAATGGCATCTTGACGACTACACCCTGGCCCTGAAGAAAATTACCCAGGCGGTGTATCTGGATGCGAAGGCCGGGGTCACCCCTTATACTGCAAGGCGCCCAGCTCCAACGGTAAGTCGTCATTTAGCCACCACTCGCAGTCGCAGACGATGCATTCATGGTTGTGCTGACGTTGTCTCATGTTTATTGTAGTTGTTCCAAGTGGTGGAAGGCTGGCTTCCACCCACAGACGACGAAAACTCTAGCTCGTCCATCTAGGATGGGAGCGAGTCGACGTCCGCCAAAGGTGACGTCGGGAGCGACGATGGTGATGATGATGAAGACAATGAAGACGAGCTCGTGGAAGACGCTGCCCCAACAGTTCGCAAGACTCGCGGGCAACACCAGCGCGAGCTTGAAGCAAGCAGAAGCCTTGAGCCTCATGATGACAATGACGACGAACTTCCCGAGCACACCTCGTATCGTGATGCGACTCCGTTGAAGAAGAAGAAAAAGAAGGAGAAGAAGGAGGCAAAGGCTCCGCCGAAGAGGAAGACGAAGCCAGCATAGCAGACGTCTCCGCCCCGATCCTCGACCAGTTCTGACGTCACCAGCTCGGCTAAGGGCGAGGGGGCGCGCACGACCTTGGCACGAGACGCTGTAGCCCCCCTGGAAGAGGTGCCTCTGGCGGCACTGCCACCTCCATTCGCCCCGGTCTCTGGGTTGGGAGCTACTCCGGCCGCAGCAGCTTCGCCTCCCAGGGAAGCTCCCGCAGCCGTCGTCACGGAGGCTCCTGCCGCAACCTCGTCTTCGAAGAAACCCTCTGTGTCTTGGGCACACGGTGTATTCGAAATGGCCTCGGTCGGAAGTTGGGGCCTGAGCTAGAAAGGCCTGTCAGCATCCGCACCGGTTTGCGGTTCATACCAGTCACCAAGTAAGTCATGTTCATCCTCTTGTCTTCCATTGTAGTCGGACAGTCTTATTCATTTCGTTGTTTCACAGGACAGGAGTTAAAAAGATCGGCCATCCTTCCGTGGCCAAGGTTCCGCCAGTCGTCACCGAGGAGGACCCCTCACGAAAGAGGAAAACCGACGAATTCACTGCTCCCGCCGATGGTGCCAAGAGGGCGAAAGGCGATGACATCGTCACGGTCTCTGATGACACGGCGGTTGCTCCGAGCGAACCTCTGACTGCGGCGGAGGTGGCCTCGAAGACCAAGGAGGCTGTTGCCTCACCCGAAGTGGCCGAGCCGGCTCCTAGTGGTGCCGCGGCGTCCGCTGCAACTTTCCCTCGCTTCATGGACAAGGCGGCCGCAGTGAGTGGCGCGGAGCCAACGAACCGGACGCCTGGGGTTGCCGAGATGGAGGTCGAGTAGTGTCGCGGCCACACTCCGGTCATGCTTGCATCTGTGGACGCGCTGCAACTTCACGGCATGCTGGGCGCAACCATCCAGGTATGTCCAGTCCCCGAGGATCGGACCACTGAATTTCAGTGGTCGGATTCTTAATGTTTTTGTAGCGTCCAGTCCCCGAGTGCCTAGTCGCTGAATTTCAGCGGGTGGGCACTTAGGATTTTCAGTGCCCAGTCCCCGAGTGCCTAGTCGTTGAATTTCAGCGGGTGGGCACTTAGGATTTTCAGTGTCGTTGACGGTTTGTTTTGTGCGTAGGGCTTGCAGCGCGAATCGGCCGATCGGCTTGCGGCAAAGTGTCGCATGGAAAAGGAACTCGTTGTCGTCCATGAGATGAACAAGGGACTCCAAGTAATCGCGGCCGAGGCGGAGGAGGTCCGCCGGGGCCTTGTCCCGGCGGGTGACCTGACGGCGGCTCAATCTTCTTTGAGTACGGCCAAGAAGCGAATCGCTGATCTGGAGCGTGAGCTCAAGGAAGCGAAGGTGGAGGCGAGCCCGGCGGAGGGGCGAGCGAAAGCTGTTGTTACTGCTGCCGCTGAAGAGCGGAAGGTGTCTGACGCACTCGTCGTTGGGCTGCAGAACGACTTCTCCTTGCTTCAAAGCTTCATCACGGGCCTCTGCCGTCCGCTAATTGGTAAACCTTTCTTCCGCTTTCCTCTGCCTGCAACAGCTGTGTTGTGGAGTCGTTGGTGTGCTCACTGCCGGTTTCTGTCCACATGCCGTATTATTGATAGCTCGGAGGAGGCGCAGTCGTACGACGCGCGGTAGTGTGTGACCACTCTGGTCGACTCGACCGCGTTGTCTGCGACTTGCATCCGAGCATATCTTCAGGAGATATCGCCCACGGAAGTGATCCCCAGCGACCTCGTCGAGGTATGGCGTTATCTGGAGAAGGCTCTATCAGTCGTCGAATTAATGACGTGGTCGACTTTCCGGCACGGCGCGACGACGGTGCTCAGCCTTGGGCTTGCCCATTTCCTGGAGGACTTCGACCTTCATGATGTGACGAGTGGCTACCCCTCGTCGACGGGCTCTGTGGAGATTGCCGAGGTGCTGAAGCTGACGGACCGGGTCAGAGTGTATTCCGATCGCGTTTGGGCGATGGGCGACCTCCTCCCCTATCAGGAGACGACTGTCGCCCCCAACGATCCCGAACCGAAGCATCTGGATTTCAAAGTCGAGCAGCCGTTCCGTACGGCGATGGCGGGTGAGTTGACGACGTACCCGTCCAACCCGTACGTGCCCTTCATTCGCAACCGCAGGGGTGGCGGCGAGTCGGCGTCGAAACCTGCGGAGTAGAAGCATTGTGCCCTGGGGCGTTAGTAACAAATAGCCATTGGACTTATCTTGTATTTTGGAACGACTTTGTTCTGCTGTAACGGAAATTCGTGTTGTTTTGTGAATTGTTTCGCAATTTTGAATGTTGATTGGACGAGTCCCCGAGCGCGTCCGCTCTTTTTATGGCGTTTACCTCGTTTGTTATGTGTTTACGGTTTTGAACGTTTTGTCAATTGTTTCGCTATTGAGGTCAACTCGCCAGAGCTCGGAGAGCCAGTCGCAGGGCGACTCCCTTGGGTGCTCTTTACTTGACCGTTTTCCTGTGCACGAACTAGGTCGGGTAGCCGAGTCCCCGAGCGTGGTACTTGGTGGTTCTAGTCGCAGCTCCAACGTAGGTGAGGACTAAGCGCGTTAGAGTAAGCGCGTCACTCCTGCCTAACCCGAAGAATCAGTCGCATGGCGAGTCCTGGGTACGCTCTCATACTGGGCGTTTTTCCCTAGCCGCTCGTATTTGACTGGACGTCAGTCCCCGAGCGTGGTACTTGGCCCTTCGAGTCGCTCTGCCGAGGATGCGGATGACTTTGGTTGCTGTGAGGAGCGAGGGCAGTTGTCTTGGCTCGGTAAGCCAGTCGGGCTAGGCGACTCCAATGGGGATCCGGGTTGGCGTTTTTCGTGGACGTTACAAGGCCTGGTGTCTCCCAATGCCCTTGTACCGCACTACTTGGCCGTCCCGGTCGCTTTACCAAAGGTTGACTTCTGCGAATAGCTTAACGCTATTATTACGAGTGCGAGTGGTACAAGACATGGAGAGTAGATGCAATTTGCCGTAACCGATCTGTTTTATTTCATAGAAGGTGGAGGGTACATGTATGGAGTTCTAGGAGTAGAACTTCCGTAGGAGGTTTACATTCCACGGTCTCTTGACATCGAGTTTCCCGTCTCCACGGACGTCGGGGAGGTAGTAGGCGTCGTTGCCTAGGACTCGCCCGATGGAGAATGGTCCCTCCCAGGGGGGGAGAGCTTGTGCATGCCCTTCTTGTCCTGGATGAGGCGTTGTACCAGGTCGCCTTCCTGGAAAGTGCGAGTCCTTACTCGCCGGCTGTGGTAGCGGTGGAGCCCTTGCTGGTAGATTGCGGTGCGGGAGCGAGCTAGGTCGCGTGCCTCGTCGAGTTGGTCGACTCCGTCTTGTCGTGCGAGTTCGTTTGCAGCCTCTGTGTAGTTGACCACCCTTGGCGAGTCGTGCTCGAGGTCGGTGGGCATGGCTGCCTCGGCGCCATACACCATGAAGAAGGGTGTAAATCCTATCGACCTATTGACGGAGGTGCGAATGCCCCAAATGACGGAGGGTAGCTCCTCGACCCAGCACCCGGCGGTGCGCTCGAGTGGTACTTGGAGCCGTGGCTTCAGGCCATGGAGGATGCTCTGGTTGGCTCGTTCCGCCTGGCCGTTGGACTCTGGGTGGGCGACTAAGGCAAGGTCGAGTCGGATGTGATGTTCCTCGCAGAACTCGTCCATGGATCCTTTGGCGAAGTTGGTGCCGTTGTCCGTGATGATGCTGTTTGGGAATCCGTAGCGGTAGATGAGCTCGCGTAGGAACTTGGTGGTGGTCTTCCCGTCGCATTTGCGGACTCGCTTGGCCTCCACCCATTTTGTGAATTTATCCACTGCTACCAGGAGGTGGGTGAAGCCGGAGGGGGCCTTCTTGAAAGGGCCTACCATGTCCATGCCCCACACGGCGAACGGCCAGGTGATGGGGATTGTCTTGAGCGGCGAGCTCGGCACGTGGGTCTGGTTGGCGTACTTCTGGCATCCGACGCACCGCTGGACAATGATGACAGCGTCTGCGTGTGTGGTGGGCCAGTAGAAGCCGTGTCGAATAGCCTTTGCCACCAGAGAGCGGGCGCCAGCATGGTGGCCGCAGTCGCCGGAGTGAATGTCTTGGAGGATTTTGCGTCCTTCAGCGGGTTGAACGCAGCGTTGGAACACGCCGGTCACGCTGCGCTTGTGGAGCTCGCCGTTGATGATGACGAAGGATTTGCAGCGGCGTGCTATCATCCGAGCATCCATTTCATCCGCTGGCAGGTTGCCTCCCTCCAAGTAGGCAGTGTACGGCGTGGTCCAGTCGTCTGGCTCGGCGATAAGTGCGACCAGGGCTGCCTCTGGTTGCAGCGGGATTCCAATGTCGATCTCCCTTGGGGGAGAGACAGAAGGCTTGGTGATGGTGTCGAGGAAGACGCCGGCGGGTGGTGCGAGTTGAGCCGAGCCGATGCGAGAGAGTGCGTCGGCCTCCTCGTTCTTCCGCCTGTCAATCCACTCGACGGAGTAGCCTGCGAAGTGTCCACCCAGCTTGTCCAATGCTTGGCGTTATGCCGCCATGGTGGGGGAGACGGCGTCGCAGGTGCCATCTACTTGCCCGGCGACGAGGTCGGAGTCTCCGTAGCAGCGCAAGCGGTTGACGTTCATTTCCTTGGCAGCTCGCATGTCGTGGAGTAGCGCCTCGTACTCGGCCATGTTGTTGGTGCAGGGGTGAAGTCTAGGCAGAGGATGTAGCGGAGCTTGTCGCCCTTTGGAGAAGTTAGCATGATCCCTGCTCCTGCGCCGTCCGCGTTCTTGGAGCCGTCGAAGTGTAAGCTCCAGTAATGGAGGTATGGTAGCTTTTCTGGCTGCTGGGCCTCTTCCCAGTCGGCGATGAAGTCTGCGAGAGCCTGCGACTTAATCCCTTTGCGCGGGTCATACTTGATGTTGTGGACGCCGATCTCGACGGCCCACTTGGCGACTCGCCCGGTCGCCTCACGGTTGCGGATGATGTCCTGCAACGGTGCTGAGGAGACTACGTTATCGGGTGCTCCTGGAAGTAGTGTGGCAGTCGCGGCTGTGCTCGGAAGACCGCGTATACCAGTTTCTGGTATTGCGGGTAGCGCTGGCGCGACTCGGTGAGGACTTCGCTGATGTAGTACACTGGTCGCTGCACCGGGCGCTCCTTTCCTTCCTCTGGTCGCTCGACGACCATGATGGCGCTGACGACGCGCTCGGAAGCCGCGACGTAGACCAGCATGGGTTCCTTATCGACGTGGGCGGCGAGTAGCGGTGCTGCGAGTAGCACCTTCTTGAGGTCGCGGAGCGCATCATCCACCTTCTTGTCCCACTGGAAGGTGGGATTCTTGCGCATCAGGCGGTAGAGGGGCATCGCCTTTTCGCCCAATCGGGGGATGAAGCGACTAAGAGCCGCGACTCGCCCAGCCAGCTTATGGACATTGCGCAGGCACTCGGGTTTGCCGAGTCGAGCGATCGTGTCGATCTTGGTGGGGTTCGCCTCGATCCCGCGCTTGGAGACGACGTATCCCAGTAGCTGCCCAGCTGGTACACCGAAGGTGCATTTTCATGGGTTTAGCTTTATCTTGTATTTCCGCAGGTTGGCGAATGTTTCCGCCAGGTCAGCGAGTAGGTCGCTCTGGCGAGCGGACTTCACCACCATGTCGTCGATGTAGACGTGGATATTGCGGCCAATTTGGCTCGCAAGGCACTCCTGCATGCACCGCTGGTAGGTCGCCCCGGCGTTCTTGAGGCCGAAGGTCATGGCAGTGTAGCAGAAGGCTCCGAATGGCGTGATGAACGCCGTCTTCTCTTCGTCCTCAATGGCCATTTTGATCTGGTTGTACCCAGAGTAGGCATCGAGGAAGCATAGCGACTCTGAGCCCGCGGTGGAATCGATTATTTGGTCGATCCGCGGGAGGACGAATTGCTCCTTCGGGCAGGTGCTGTTTAAGTTTGTGTAATTGATACACATCCTCCAGGTCCCATTTTTCTTCTTGACCAGGACTGGGTTTGCCAGCCAATTGGAGTACTTGATTGGCCGGATGAAGCCTGCAGCGAGTAGACGCTGCACCTCCTCGGCGATGGCTCGGCAGCGCTCTTCATTGAAGGGCCGTAGCGACTGCTTGACAGGTCGCACTTTGGGGTCAGCGTTGAGTTTTGGCTCAGCGAGTTCCCTAGGGACACCAGACATGTTAGAGGGCTTCCATGCGAAGATGTCCCTGTTTGCACGGAGGAACTCGATGAGCGCGCCTTCCTATGCTGGGCTCATGCCCGTCCCGATCGTCACCGTCTGGGTGGAGTCGCTTGGGACCAGCTCGACGGTGCGGGTATGCGTCGTTGCCTCGAAGGCTGAGGTGTTGCCGCCCTCCGAGTTGGTCTTCTTGAGTATGGTGGGGTCGTGGTTGTTGACCCGCTCGCGTACTTGGCGAGCTCGTCGGCATGGTTGGCCTCTGCTGCGATGACGGCGTCGGCGAGTTCAGCTCCTTTGGCCTCGCACTCGGTGGCCATGTTGGGGTCGCCGTGGATGGTGATGACGCCGCGCGGTCCGGGGAGCTTCATCATGTTGTACGCGTAGTGGGGCGCCGCCATGAACTTGGCGAACGCCTGTCGCCCCAGGACGCAGTGGTAGGGGCTGTCGAAGGGCACCAGCTCGAAGACGATCTGCTCGGTGCGGAAGTTTGCCGGTGTGCCGAAGGTGACTGACAGCGTGACCTTGCCGATCGGGTACGCCTTCCGACCGGGAACGATGCCGTGAAACGTGGTGTAGGTCGTCTCGATCATCGACTCCGGGAGCCGCAGTCGCCTGAAGGTGTCCAGGTACAGAATGTTGATGGAGCTGCCGCCGTCCATCAATGTCTTGGGGAGCCAGTAGTCTCCCACCTTGGGCTTGACCATCATGGCAAATTGGCCTGGGTACTCGATTCGTGGCGAGTGGTCCTGGAGGCTCCGAGTGATTGGTTGCTCAGACCAGTTAAGGAACTGGGGGACGTCCACCTAGGCCACCGTGTTGACGGCGACGGCACGGGCGATGACCTTCTTCTCGCGCTTCGTGTTGAAGCCTATGAAGGTGTGGAGCGATCCGGCCACGCTGCCGAATTTTCCACCATTTGGCGGGTTGTTGTCGGGGTCTTCCCGCGCGCGCCATGCCTTCTCGATCTCCTTGAGAGAATGGCAGTCGGCGGTCGTGTGCGTAGCGGGTTTTCCTTCCCTGCTGTGAAATACACAAGGTTGGTTAAGAAGGGCTGTGGGGTCGAACCTCGGCTTCGCCTTGTACTTGCCACCGTCGCGGCCGAAGCTCTTGGGCTCGCGCTGCGTGTATCCAACGTTGGCGATGAAGTCGACTCGCCCGTCACTGCGGCGCTTGCCGGTGAGGCGACTGTTGCTGTAGCATAGATCAGATCGTCTTCCGTTGTCGTTGCCACTCGTGCGGCATTGTCCTCCCGACTCGTCGTCGGTTTCTTGGTTTGGGGCTTCCTCCGCGTACCTTTTGGCTATCTCCAGGAGATCCGGTATGTTGTCGAGTGTGCGGTACGCTCGTTTGAGCTTGGCGACCAGGGGCTCGTAGCGGCATGAGGTCTTGAAGAAGTGGATCACGGTGTCTGGGTGGATGCCGACCGCGTTGTACCACAGTTCTTGCCACAGTTGGACCCAGCTGCGGGTCGACTCGCGAGGTCCCTGGACGCATTGTTCCAGGTCCTCGATGGTGGTGGCGCGGGTGTATGAACCCTCGAAGTGCCTGACAAAGGCGTCGCGCATCTCTTCCCAGGAGTTGATGCTATCCGCGGGAAGAGTGTTAATCCACTGCCTGCACGCTCCCTCCATCATCAGGGGGAGATAGCGGGCGGCTAGTAGATCGGTGTGGCTGGCGATCCCCATCGGCATGAGGTAGGTATCCAGCCACACGGAGGGATCGTACGAGGGGTCGTACTTCTCTATTTCCTTCGGTGCCTTGAAGTTCGCCGGGTATCTCTCGCCTCGGATCATCGGTCCGAAGCACCGGGGCCCGAGTCGGCTTAGCGACCCACTCGGCTCACCGTCGCGGCGGTTGTTGAGGGTATGCCGCAGGTCGTCGGGCTGGCGTGCGCGCCAGCTCTGGTTGTTGATGATGTGGGTGCGGGCGTCGACGGGTTGACCGTTGGCGGCGAGGAAGTTGGTCGCCGGCCGGGGGTCGTTGGTGGAGAGTTCCCGTTCACGGGTCGGTGTTGGAGCTGTAGTGGTTCGGGTGGCAGGCAGTTGAGGGTGTTTGCCGCCATGGGGCGGCCGCTTGAGGCCACTCTGCTGCCCGATGAATGCGAGTACATCCGACCCTGTGAGTCGACGCCTGCGTTTTGTTGCTCGACCGCTTTTGCGAGCAGGGCCTTGGCGTACTGGATCTACAGGGCGCCTTCAACAGTGGCTGCGATGTTGTCGACTTCTGCTCGGCCCGCGACAAGGTTGTCCATTGGGGTGGAGAACAACGGTAGGCCGTTCGCGTCTCGCTCCCGTGAGGAGACTACGATCCGCGGCTGGTCCCTGGGGGGTGCGCGGTTGGGTGGTGGCGGGGCGCCATTGGCCGTTGACCCTGGTGGGGGCCGAGTGCTTCCTCCTGGTGGCGCGTTCTCGCAGATCGCGCGCTCGGCCGCGTGGGCCGGGACGTTCTCGTCGTCAAAATTCAGGGCGCGCCCCTGGACAGTGGGGTTCAGGCGCGACCTGATTCGGAGCTGGTGGTAGTGCGATAGCTCCTGCGCTGTTACCTGCTCGAGGCGAAATTTTTCGCGCTCGGCTTGTTCCTTGCGGACTACTTCCGCTAGTTTCAGGCGGAGTTCCTCGACCTCCGTTGCCGTCGCGTTGGGGGGATCGGCGTGGAGAATGGATCTTCTGGCGGGTCGGCGCCAGTCGCCATGTAGGTCACGGTGTGGCGGCCGGTTCCGTCGCGGAGGTCGGCGGAGTTCTCCGACCCGGAGTCGAAGTCGAAGATCCCAAGGATAGAGGGATCCTCGAAGTCTCCGACATTGGAGACCTGGGTGATGGAGCCCGCGGGTGACGCGTCGACAATGGACCCGGCGAGTGACGCCGGGGTCGCCGAATCAGCGTCGTCATTGAGGGCCGCGTCTTCCGCGGCCGCGTGGTTTCGGCCGCGTTGCTGTGGGCCGAGTCGTACTCGGAGGCGAGGCGGTGGATCGTGCGGACCTGGCTCTCAGAGAGCCGGTCGCGTGGCGGCGACTCGCGGATGCGAGCCGAGTCCTCCGAGACGATGACGTCGGTGACGCCGACGAAGAGGCTGATCGTGCCGACCGGCAGGATCATGCTGCGCGTGACGGGTCGTGCCGCCGGGACGTAGCTGCTCGGCAAGATCTGGAGCATCTCGCCGATCGCAATCATGCGGCCAGTGGAGATCGTCTCGTTGATAGGCAGATTGGATATCACCGCAGAACACCGGCCTGACCGGCCAGGCCCAACGGTGGGCGCCACTATCGTGGAAATGACCACGGCAGATGCTGCAATCGGCAGCGAGTAGTAGAACATGGGGCAAGGGCGGCCAGCCACCTGCGGTGCGAGATGAGGGCTGAGACACAAGGATTTACCCAGGTTCGGCCCCCCGGAGGGTAAAGATCTACTCCTGCTAGATTGTATTATGGAGAGAGTATAATGGGGCGAGCTCGGCGGCTAGGCAGCGAGTCTCTTGGGTGTCTGATGGAACGTGTCCTCTATGCGTCCTCTAGGGAGGTTTATATAGACTCACCTCCCTAGGGTTTACAGATCTCAACCGAATCAGTTAAGGTTTCAGCGATTCTTTAACCTAATCCGACTGGGCCTATCTACGCTTCTGGGCCTTCAGCTTCCAGTTGCTTGAGTCCACGCTAGATCTTGATCCAGTCGCCGTCTTGCAGGCCCACTCGCTGGCACCTGGGCCAATAGGAAACATCCTGCTGGTATACCTCGGTAGGCATATCCCCATCATGACTTGAGTTTGTGGGTGCGCGGGAGCGTGTCCACTGGGTGTAGTCCCCTTGGTTCGGGACGGCTGGGGTAGCCAGCCGGGTCAAAGCTCTTTTGGCTACTTTGACTTGAGTTTGTGGGTGCGCGGGAGCGCATCCACTAGGTGTAGTTCCTGAGGTTCGGGCTAGCTGGGGTAGCCAGCAGGGTGGAAGCTCTTTTGGCTACCTTGACTTGAGTTTGTGGGTGCGCGGGAGCGCGTCCACTGGGTGTAGTCCCCGAGGTTTGGGCTGGCTGGGGTAGCCAGCCAGGTCGAAGCTCTTTTGGCTACCTTGACTTGAGTTTGTGGGTGCACGGGAGCGCGTCCATTGGGTGTAGTCCCCGAGGTTCGGGCCGGCTAGGTTAGCCAGCCGGGTCGAAGCTCTTTTGCCACCTCGTTTCCTGCCAAGTTGTGGCTCGGGTCGTGCGAGACATAGCGTTGCTTTAGGTTACTTTTCTTGTGCATATGCTCATTCATTAGTTAGTACTTATCGTAAAAGGAAAATAGAGGCGCGCCCCTTCAAGTTAGGCAGTTAGCAGCTCCTCTTTGCTCTGCGAGTATTGGCCCTTCGAGCATTTTTCCTTGCCGGCTGGCAGCCGCGTTGCGGTATGCAGCCGGAACCGAAGGAGTGGCTACGCTGGCGTTCCCCATGATACTTCGTTCGCTGTTGTTGGCTTAGCTCATGCGGGGCGCGTCCGGTTCGCCTGGACGCCCTGGCTTTCTGCGTTGGCATTTTCTTGCAGCGTGCGCTTTGAGTTTTTGCTCTTGTCGGGTCGACAACCGGTGTGCGTACTAAAGCCGGAACCGAAGAGGTTACTCTAGGCGCCGTGTGCAATATTATGCCGCCTGTAGAAATTACGGGGCCTAGGCCAGCCAGTACGAAAATGCAGATGGTGTGCGGAATTGGGACAAAGTCCTCAGCGTCGTGCCAAGGCTTTCAATCTTGTTCACTTGTTACATGAAAGGGGAAGATACATACACTTTTCTCGTTGTTGATGATGGTGTAGGCGCTTGCCCTTTGCCGCACTTGTCGTGCTGCCACCTCTTCTGTCAGGAGTTCGCCCTTGGCCAGGAAATCCATGTACGGCTTTTCCCAGTCGGGCGCTTCCCGTATGGTGTGCACCGTCTGTATGATCAGCTTGATCTCCTCATGGACGTCCGGCTCCGGAACATCGGGAGGCCTTCTGGGTGGAAGCGTGCTGATGTCGACCATGGGCCGCGTCGTGGTAGCACCCGGGTGCGGCGAGGCAGTCCCCGGGTGCGGCAGGGCAGTCCCTAGCCGAAGCATTGTGCCCCACGCGATAAAGATCCGCCGGCTTCGGCCATTTTCTTTGTCCAGCTGCATTGGCGCATCGTGTGATTCGCGGACTTGTTGCCTCCACTGTGGAACTTGCATGGCCCGTCGAGCATGGACTCCATGGTGTACTTAGGCCAAGGCGGCCTATCATCCAGCCTCTGCCTTTGGCTGCCTCCTGCAGCCGGATCTTCATGCACAACGGCTACTTGCTCGGTGCCGTACCGGCTATCCGGCTTGTCGTATTTCCTCTTGCCGTGGTGGTTGTCGTAACCGTGCCGCTTGGGATGAAGGTCACCCGTCCGGCGTCGCTCCACCTGCTCGTCCGTGACGATTTGGCCTTGGTCGTCCACCACGATGGGTTTCTTCATTGCCGCGTTAGTGCGTACTTGTCCGCGATGGCCATGACCTGGGCCATGGTTTGCGGGTCTTCCAGGCTGAGCTTATGCTTCAGCATGGTGCCGTCTTGGCAGCCGTTGGTGAAGAAGTCTATCACTTGGTGCTCATGCACCCCTTCACACGAATTGTGCATGCTGGTCCATCGGGTGAGGTAGGCATGATCCGACTCGTCCTTGCCCTATACGTAGAGGGCAAGCTCGCGAGGCCGACCCAGTCGCTTGTATATTCTGGTGAAGTTACGGATGAATGCTTCTTTGAAGTCCAGCCAGGCGTTGATGCTGTTGTCGGGGAGAATATTGAGCCATGTCCTTGCCGAGTCGACGAGCATGAGGGGACGTAGCGGACGGCCAGGCAGAGGTTGCCATTGGCGATTCCCACCGCGGTGGTGTAATCGACCAACCAATCCTCAGGCTTGACGGTTCCGTTATACTTTGGCGTGTCCCTTGGGAGCGAAAATCCCTTCGAAAACGGCTCGCTCTGGATGCGCGGGCCAGAACACTTCGGTCCAGCCGGACTTTCCTCCTCCAGAGTGCGTGACTGAACCAGGAGGTCGATGTGCTCCCGCGCGTCAGCTGGTTCTCGGGGACCAAGCTGGCCCTTCAGGCGTGATGTAGGCGGGTCCTTGTTCGTGTCTGCTCCCTCCTCTGGTGCTCGCGTCTTTTTCCCCTGGGAAGTTCCGGCTGCCGGAGCGCGGCTTACGCTGGAGGCGGCGACGGCGTCCCGATTGTGGTGACCGCGATTGCCGGATTCGCCACGCGGGCGACTGTTTTTCCCAACCCCTCCTGGAGAAGAGGCATGTTGATGCTTGCTTCCTTCGTGCGCCGTCTGGTCCGCGCCTTGGCGGACGACGATGTCGTGGGAGTTGCCCACCTGGCTAGGGATGCCCTCGGCTTGTTGCTTGTTCGCAGTGGCCACGAGGATCTGCACGCGCTCCTGCTGGTGACGAAGTTTCTCGCCCTCAAGGTGTTTTAGCTCCACAGTTGCCGCCTCGGCTGCCCTCATGTTCTTGGCGGAAGTGCTATAGACGGGCTGCGCCACACCTACATGCGAATCGGCGGCGCGGTCCAGTTCAGACGCCAGGTCGCGCCCCCGGTGCTGGATCTTCCTGGCGAAACCGTGAGCCGCGTTGTATTCGTGCACGGTGGCGTTCAGCCGACGCTAGTTATCCGCGCCCTTGGTGGCTTCCTCCAGGAGTTTTTGGCGCGTAGCTTCGAGCACTGCCACTGCAGTCGCTGGATCTGTCTCGACGACGACCGGAGAGCGAAAGTGCTAGATGGAGGCGATGAGCGGGTCTTGCTCTTTCTCGGGCATGGAGTTTTCTCCTCCTGCCCGACGTTCTTGAGGTGGTCGGTGGTTTCCGCGAGCGTTTACCACCATGACTTCGACGTATCCACTCCCTATGGCTGGGCCGCGGGTGAGGAGAACGTCGAGGACGGGGGTGACCACGCTGGGGAAAACATCAGCGACAGTGGCAACGTAGACGATGACGTCTCCAAAATGCCTGATGGAGCCGTCGGCGGGGAAGGTGTTACCAGCGAAGCACGCTGCATTGTTGATGACGCAGTCGAAGGCACCCAATGTGAGAACGAGGCCAGAGGCCACACGTTCGCCGATGACGAGCGGAAGTCCCATGCGGAAGATGATCCCAGCCGAAGCGTTGTGCCCCATGGTGGGCGCCAACTGTCATGGTGTGGAATATGGCAGTGCCATCGGGGATGGAAAATAAGGGACACACGGATGCATTCGGTGGCTCACGCAACGGGTTGGGCACGGTGAACTGCAAACACAATGACGTACCTAGGTTCGGGGCCCTCTTGGCAAGGTAACACCCCTAGTCCTGCAAGATGAACTATATGTGGGAGTTGGTGCGCAGTACAGATGTTCCTTGAGCTGTTTCCTTAGCGACTATTGAGAGCTAGAGGAAGGTGGGGACTTGATGCTAGCACGTCTATCCTTCTATTGTTGCCTTACCTAGAATCCTAGATCTGCCCTCCCTTATATACTAGTCTAGGGGGCAGATTACATATCGGGTCCTAGGGTTTACTGTTTGGATATGGGTTTACAGGACAGGGCCGGCTGTAGGTTCCAGACGGTGGGCAGGACCCAGTCCGCCATTCTTTTAGCGTCATCCTTCTCTTTAGTGGTCACCCGGGCTTCCTTTGGGGTGTCATCATTGCTTTAACGGTCACCTGGACTGCTTTCGCCAGTCCAGCCGACCACCTTGCTTTATCTTTGTTGGGTAGCGCTGGCCATGATGGCATGCCAGCTAGCCCGATGACTGTAGGGGTTCGTAGCATGGAAAACAAAAATTTTCTATCGCATACAAACAAACAAGCCAAGATCTATCTACTAGATTGCAGCAACGAGTCGATGGAATAACTCACCCTCGAAGATTCCAAAGTGTTTAACGAGAGCAGATTCTCGTGGGTGATGTAGTCGTACTCTTTCCGATCTCAAGATCGCGTAGACGATCCTTCCGGCGGCACGTTCCGGCAGCGCTCCCGTAGTCGGTCACACGTTCGGTACTCGACGAAGACCTTCCTCTCCCTTGTTCCAGCAGGTAGCGGAGGTTGTAGCACTCTCCTCGCGATTCCGGCAGCACAACGGCGTGGTACCGGAGGTAGAGGGGAAATCCCGCAGGGCTTCGCCTTAAGCCGGTGCGAGTATGGTGGAGCTTATGAGAGAGGCTATTAGTGGTCTAGTAATTAGACACACCAATTAGAAGGCTCTAAACTAATTAGAAGGCTCTAAACCGCTGGCTAAAGCAATTAGAAGCTCTAAACCAAAACGGCTCTAAACCGGAGATTAGAGGTGGAAACTTGTGTGTGCTAGGAGGGAGCCCTGCCCCTCCTTATATAGGTGGGAGGGCTGGCCGGCCAAGGGAAGGAGAGTCCCTCCCCAAGTCGGCTTGGTGGGGCGCCGGCCAAGGGAGGAGCCCTCCTCCAATTTGGCCTCCACCAATCCTCCTCTCTTCCCACTTCCCAAAATTGCTGTTTGACTTTCAAACTAGCCGTTTGACTTTTCAATTTAGGATTTAAATAAATCCTTTATTTTGGACAGCAAGAACACCTAGTACATGATGCAATCATTCCAACTTACAATGACACATTCATGTACCCTTCCCCCCCCCCCCCCCCCCGGAGTGCCGGACATTCCGGGACCTTCTAGAATGTTCCCGATGAAAACACCGGAACCATTCCCCAACTCCGAAACGGGACTTTCCTTATATGAATCTTATTCTCCGGACCATTCCAGATCACCTCGTGATATCCCGGATCCCATCCGAGACTCCGAACAACATTCGGTCTCTTTCTCATAATACCATAACTACTCAAACAACGTCGAATCCTTAAGTGTGTCTCCCTACGGTTCGTGAATTATGCGGACATGATCGAGACACTTCTCCGAACAATAACCAATAGAGGAATCTGGAAATTCATATGGCTCCCACATATTTCTACGATTACATTGCAATCGAATGAACCACTTACATACGATACCAATTTCCCTTTGTCTCACGATATGTTACTTATCCGAGGTTATGGTCGTCGGTATCTCTGCATACCTAGTTCAACCTCGTTACTGATAAGTACTCTTTTCTCGTTCCCGTGATATGTGATCCCTTGTGACCCAGTCACATGCTTGCAAGCTAATTGGATGACATTTCACCGAGAGGGCCCAGAGAATATCTATCCGTCATATGGATGGACAAATCCCACTCTTGATCCATGTGTTTCAACCAATACTTTCCGAACACTCAATACCACCTTTATAGCCACCCTGTTACGGTGTGGTGTTTGATGACATCAAAGCATCCATCCGGTAAAGGTGATATGCATGATCTCATGGTCGAAGGAATTAGGTTACTATGTATCAGAAAGCATATAGCAATTGAACTATTGAAATGACTTGATCTTTATGCTACGCTTATCTATAGGAGTATGTCCACCATATCATTCTCCTAACGATATGATCTTGTTGTTAATAACATCTCAATGTTCATGATAGGGAAACCACAATCATCTATTAACCAACAAGCTAGTGAAGTATAGAGGCTATACTAGGGACTTCAATTTAAGTTTACAATTCACACAAGTATTAATGTTTCCTTGTTAATACTATTATAGCATGAATATAAACATTTATCATAAACACAAAGATATAATAATAACTATATTTATTATTGCCTCTAGGGCATATCTCCAACAGTCTCCCACTTGCACTAGAGTCATCTAATCTAGATTACATGGTAATATACCGAACACCCATGGCAGTTTGGTGTTGGTCATGTTTTGCCCTCGGGAGAGGTTTAGTCAACGGATCCGCCACATTCAGATCTGTGTGTACTTTGCAAATCTTTATATCCCCATCCTGGATATGTTCTCGAATAGCGTGAAAACGCAGCTTGATATGCTTCAGCTTCTTGTGTGACCTTGGTTCTTGCGCATTGGCTATGGCGCCCATGTTATCACAGTAGATAGACATTGGGTCCAGCGCACTAGGAACCACACCCAGCTCTGTAATGAACTCTTTCATCCATATCGCTTCTTGTGAAGCCTCCGAAGCAGCCATGTATTCCGATTCAGTTGAAGATCTCGCCACAACGCTTTGCTTTGCACTCCTCCAGCTAACTGCTGCACCATTCAAAATAAATACGTATCCGGATTGTGATTTAGAATCATCCGGATCAGTGTTCCAACTAGCATCGGTGTAACCATTAACAACGAGCTGTTCATCACCTCCATAAGAAAGAACCATATCCTTAGTTCCTCTCAAGTACTTAAGGATGTTTTTGACCGCTGTCCAATGATCCACTCCTGGATCACTTTGATATCTGCTAGTTAAACTAACAACATATGCAATGTCGGGTCTAGTACATAGCATGGCATACATTAGAGATCCTATGGCTGAGGCATAAGGAGTCTTACTCATCCTTTCTCTATCTTCTGCCGATGTCGGACTTTGAGTTTTACTCAAGGTCGTATTGGGCAACATGGGCAAGAACCCT
Source organism: Avena sativa (assembly GCA_916181665.1). Lineage (NCBI taxonomy): Eukaryota > Viridiplantae > Streptophyta > Magnoliopsida > Poales > Poaceae > Avena > Avena sativa. Next base: position 224,903,300 of record OV702295.1, read on the forward strand.
TTCTTGCTTTCTTCCATTCCAAACCTCTTTAGAACTTTGTCCAAATATGTACTTTGTGACAATGATATTTGGCGTTTCGATCTATCTCTATAAATCTTTATGCCTAATATGTAAGCTGCTTCGCCAAGATCCTTCATTGAAAAACTATTATTCAAATATTCTTTGACACTATTAAGAAGGTCTACATCATTCCCAATTAACAATATGTCATCCACATATAGTATTAAGAACGCTACAGAGCTCCCACTCACCTTTTTGTAAATACAAGCTTCTCCATAAGTTTGTATAAAACCAAAACTTTTGATTACCTTATCAAAACGTTGATTCCAACTTCGGGATGCTTGCTTCAATCCATAGATGGACCGTTGAAGTTTGCATACCTTGTTAGCATCTTTAGGATCGACAAAACCTTTGGGCTGCATCATATACAATTCTTCATCAATGTCTCCATTGAGGAATGCTGTTTTGACATCCATCTGCCATATTTCATAATCGTAATATGCAGCGATTGCTAACATAATCCTCACAGACTTTAGCTTCGCTACTGGTGAGAAAGTCTCATCGTAGTCAACTCCTTGAATTTGTCGAAACCCTTTTGCGACAAGTCGAGCTTTATAGACAGTAACATTACCATCAGCATCTGTTTTCTTCTTGAAAATCCATTTGTTCTCGACAGCCTTCTGGCCATCCGGTAAGTCCACCAAAGTCCATACTTGGTTTTCGTACATGGATCCAATCTCGGATTTCATGGCTTCTTGCCATTTATTGGAATCTGGGCTCATCATCGCTTCCTCATATGTCTCGGGGTCATCGGTGTTGTCCACCACCATGACATTCATAACGGAATCATACCAATCTGGAGTGGTACGAGTTCTCGTTGACCTCCGAGGCTCTGTAGTAACTTCAACCGAAGTTTCATGATCATCATCATTAGCTTCCTCTCTTATTGGTGCAGGCACCACAGGAACTTCTTCCGGTGCTGCGCTACTCGCAATTTCGAGAGAAGGTTCGACAACCTCGTCGAGTTCTACTTTCCTTCCAGTCACTTCTTTCGAGAGAAATTCCTTCTCTAGAAAGGATCCATTCTTGGCAACGAAGATTTTGCCTTCGGATCTATGATAGAAGGTATACCCAATAGTTTCCTTCAGGTATGCTATGAAGACGCATTTTTCCGCTTTGGGTTCAAGCTTGTCCGGCTGTAACTTCCTTACATAGGCTTCGCATCCCCAAACTTTAAGGAACGACAATTTAGGTTTCTTCCCAAACCATAATTCATACGGTGTCGTTTCAACGGATTTAGACGGTGCCCTATTTAAAGTGAATGCGGCTGTTTCTAATGCATAACCCCAAAATGATAGCGGTAAATCTGTAAGTGACATCATAGAACGAACCATATCTAAGAGAGTTCGATTACGACGTTCGGACACACCATTACGCTGTGGTGTTCCCGGCGGTGTCAACTGCGAAAGTATTCCGCATTTCTTCAAATGCTCGCCAAACTCGTAACTTAGATATTCACCTCCACGATCAGAACGTAGAAATTTAATCTTCTTGTTACGTTGATTCTCTACCTCACTTTGAAATTCCTTAAACTTCTCGAAAGTTTTGGACTTATGTTTCATGAAATAGATATACCCATATCTACTCAAGTCATCCGTGAAGGTAAGAACATAACGATAACCACTGCGCGATGCTACACTCATTGGACCACACACATCGGTATGTATGATTTCCAATAAGTCCGTAGCTCGCTCCATCATACCAGAAAACGGAGTCTTAGTCATTTTACCCATCAGACATGCTTCGCATCTTTCAAGTGATTCAAAATCAAGTGATTCAAGAAGTCCATCGGAATGGAGTTTCTTCATACGCTTCACTCCAATGTGACCAAGACGACAGTGCCACATATAGGTCGAGTTATCGCTTGATTTCAATCGTTTAGCTTCAATGTTATTAATATGTGTATTTCTACTATCGAGATTCAATAAGAATAGACCATCTATCAAAGGTGCATGTGCATAAAACATATTACTCATATAAATCGAACAACCATTATTCTCGGATTTAAACAAGTAACCGTCTCGCAATAAACAAGATCCCGATATAATGTTCATGCTCAACGCAGGCACCAAATAACAATTATTTAAGTATAAAACTAATCCCGATGGTAGATGAAGAGGTAGCGTGCCGACCGCGATCACATCAACCTTTGATCCGTTTCCTACGCGCATCGTCACCTCGTTCTTCGCTAGCTTCCGTTTATTCTGCAGCTCCTGTTTCAAGTTACAAATATGAGCAACCGAACCAGTATCAAATACCCAGGCACTACTACGAATACTAGTGAGATACACATCAATAACATGTATATCAGATATACCTTTCTTCTTGATGTTGCCGTTCTTCAAATCCGCCAAGTACTTTGGGCAATTCCGCTTCCAGTGACCTTCTCCCTTGCAGTAAAAGCACTCAGTATCAGGCTTGGGTCCAGCCTTGGTCCTCTTCGTCGGCATGGTAACTTTCTTACCACCCTTCTTGAAGTGTCCCCTCTGCTTAGACTTGCCTTTCTTGAATTTGGTGGTCTTATTGACCATCAACACTTGGTGCTCTTTCTTGATCTCCACTTCTGCAGATTTTAACATAGCAAATAGTTCTGGCAACTCTTTGTTCATGTTCTGCATGTTGTAGTTCATCACAAAGTTCTTGTAACTTGGTGGTAGTGATTGGAGGATGCGGTAAACCCCCAAAGTACTAGGAATCACTATACCCAAGCTTTGAAGTTTGTTTGCGTGCCCAGACATCTTAAGCACGTGCTCACTGACGGAGCTGCCCTCTTCCATCTTGCAGTTAAAGAACTTTTCAGAAGCTTCATAACTTTCAATTGCCGCATGAGTCTCAAAAATTAATTTGAGATCCTCGACAATATCATATGGGTCTGACTCTTCAAACCTTTTCTGAAGCTCCGATTCTAAACCATACAAGATAGCACACTGAACTATGGAGTACTGAATCTTCCGAGCGAGGTAAACATTCTTTACTTCATCGGGAGCATCAGCTGCAGGTGGGTCACCCAGCGGTGCATCCAGCACATAGGTCAAATTACCAGCTGTGAGGACAATCCTCAAATTGCGGAACCAATCCGCGAAGTTGCTTCCATTGTTTTTCAACTTTTCTTTCTCTAGGAACGCATTAAAATTGATGGTAGGGGCTGCCATTGATCTACAACATATTTGCAATAGTTTAGACTAAGTTTATGACAAATTGAGTTCAAATTAATTAATGAAATTAAACTAGGTGAACTCCCACTCAAAACAACATCCCTCACATTGTTTTAGTGATCACACGAACCAAATCCACTACATCAACACCGATCATCACGAGAGTTGATATAGTTTTAATGGCGAACAATCATCATGTTCATCATATCTACTATATGATTCATGCTTTACCTTTCGGCGATCCGTGTTCCTGAGGCCATGTCTGTACATGCTAGGCTCGTCAAGATCAAACCTTAGCTACCGCATAAGCAAATCTGGCTTGCTTACGTTGTATTCACCCGCGGAATCAAAGACACCCGATCATCACGTGGTGCTTCGAAGCAGCAAGCTTTGGCAACGGTGCATACTAAGGGTGAACACTTTAGAACTTGAAATTTATGTGCATGAGGGATCATCTTATAATGCTACCGTCGTCTACTAAGCAATACAAGATGCATAAAGGATTAACATCACATGCAATTCATAATATGTGATATGATATGGCCTTTCTTCTTTGTGCTTCCGATCTCCATCTTCAAGCACGAACATGATCTCCATCATCACCGGCATAGCATCAAGGTCAATGACGCTTCTTCATGGTTGTCGTCCACCAGCTTCAACTATTACAACTATTTTGAACAGACACGCAGGTCTTAACAGAAATTAAAGACAACCATATGGCTCCTGCCGGTTGCCAACTTACAATAAGGAACATTGCATACATCAAATATAATTACAATCATGGCCATATCACATCACTGCACACCCCTGCAAAACAAAGTTAGACGCTTCTACTTTCTTTGCATATTTTACGTGGTTTGGGGCTTTCATAAGTGTCGTTCTAACCTACGAACAAGAACCACAACATTGATACTAGCATTGTTGATTACCCGTTGTAAATTGGATCTTTACTATGCTAGGAGAAACAGGCACCCGCAAAGCCACTTATGCAATACGAGTTGCATGTCAAGCGTGGAGCAAGTCTCATGAACGATGTCATGTAAGGTTAGCCCGGGCCGCTTCATCCCAACATACCGCAAGATGCAAAGTACACAAAAAGCAATCTACAATAAAAGCATCAACGCCCACAATGACCATTGTGTTCTACTCGTGCAACAGATCTACATATAGACACGGCTCTGATACCACTGTAGGGGTTCGTAGCATGGAAAACAAAATTTTTCTATCGCATACAAACAAACAAGCCAAGATCTATCTACTAGATTGCAGCAACGAGTCGATGGAATAACTCACCCTCGAAGATTCCAAAGTGTTTAACGAGAGCAGATTCTCGTGGGTGATGTAGTCGTACTCTTTCCGATCTCAAGATCGCGTAGACGATCCTTCCGGCGCCACGTTCCGGCAGCGCTCCCGTAGTCGGTCACACGTTCGGTACTCGACGAAGACCTTCCTCTCCCTTGTTCCAGCAGGCAGCGGAGGTTGTAGCACTCTCCTCGCGATTCCGGCAGCACAACGGCGTGGTACCGGAGGTAGAGGGGAAATCCCGCAGGGCTTCGCCTTAAGCCGGTGCGAGTATGGTGGAGCTTATGAGAGAGGCTATTAGTGGTCTAGTAATTAGACACACCAATTAGAAGGCTCTAAACCAATTAGAAGGCTCTAAACCGCTGGCTAAAGCAATTAGAAGCTCTAAACCAAAACGGCTCTAAACCGGAGATTAGAGGTGGAAACTTGTGTGTGCTAGGAGGGAGCCCTGCCCCTCCTTATATAGGTGGGAGGGCTGGCCGGCCAAGGGAAGGAGAGTCCCTCCCCAAGTCGGCTTGGTGGGGCGCCGGCCAAGGGAGGAGCCCTCCTCCAATTCGGTCTCCACCAATCCTCCTCTCTTCCCACTTCCCAAAATTGCTGTTTGACTTTCAAACTAGCCGTTTGACTTTTCAATTTAGGATTTAAATAAATCCTTTATTTTGGACAGCAAGAACACCTAGTACATGATGCAATCATTCCAACTTACAATGACACATTCATGTACCCTCCCCCCCCCGGAGTGTCGGACATTCCGGGACCTTCTAGAATGTTCCCGATGAAAACACCGGAACCATTCCCCAACTCCGAAACGGGACTTTCCTTATATGAATCTTATTCTCCGGACCATTCTGGATCACCTCGTGATATCCCGGATCCCATCCGAGACTCCGAACAACATTCGGTCTCTTTCTCATAATACCATAACTACTCAAACAACGTCGAATCCTTAAGTGTGTCTCCCTACGGTTCGTGAATTATGCGGACATGATCGAGACACTTCTCCGAACAATAACCAATAGAGGAATCTGGAAATTCATATGGCTCCCACATATTTCTACGATTACATTGCAATCGAATGAACCACTTACATACGATACCAATTTCCCTTTGTCTCACGATATGTTACTTATCCGAGGTTATGGTCGTCGGTATCTCTGCATACCTAGTTCAACCTCGTTACTGATAAGTACTCTTTTCTCGTTCCCGTGATATGTGATCCCTTGTGACCCAGTCACATGCTTGCAAGCTAATTGGATGACATTTCACCGAGAGGGCCCAGAGAATATCTATCCGTCATATGGATGGACAAATCCCACTCTTGATCCATGTGTTTCAACCAATACTTTCCGAACACTCAATACCACCTTTATAGCCACCCTGTTACGGTGTGGTGTTTGATGACATCAAAGCATCCATCCGGTAAAGGTGATATGCATGATCTCATGGTCGAAGGAATTAGGTTACTATGTATCAGAAAGCATATAGCAATTGAACTATTGAAATGACTTGATCTTTATGCTACGCTTATCTATAGGAGTATGGCCACCATATCATTCTCCTAACGATATGATCTTGTTGTTAATAACATCTCAATGTTCATGATAGGGAAACCACAATCATCTATTAACCAACAAGCTAGTGAAGTATAGAGGCTATACTAGGGACTTCAATTTAAGTTTACAATTCACACAAGTATTAATGTTTCCTTGTTAATACTATTATAGCATGAATATAAACATTTATCATAAACACAAAGATATAATAATAACTATATTTATTATTGCCTCTAGGGCATATCTCCAACAATGACGAGGTGGAGCCAGAGGCGTACCCCACACGAAGCGTTAACCCTTCCATGCTCTCCATTGAATCCGAGGTGAGCCAGGTGGAAACGGCCAGCCGGCCAGTTCTTCTGGCCACCGGCTAGACGGGACAGCCGGGAAGGTTATAAGCCCAGCCGGGTGTGTTCGCCAGTTAGCTAGAGTTGTCCTTCCTGGAGGCCAGGCGGCCTGCATCTTCTGGAGTCGACCTACTTGTGCCTGGCTTTCCCCACCCGGGGGTTATCCTCCCGACACAGCTGCACCCCTCAAGCACTTCGTTCCACGGAGCAGTACCAGGCCCGTCGCACTCGCCAATCGGCAAGATCCGGCTGGACGTCATCTTCGACAGCGAGAACAACTTTCACCGCAAACCAATTTGGTTCGAGGTTGTGAACCTCTCCAGCGCCTACCATGCCATACTAGGGCGCCCAGCCCGCACCAAGTTCATGGGAGTGCCGCATTATGCGTACCTCAACATGAAGCTGCCAGGCCCAAAGGGAGTGATCACCATCGACAGATGCTACAAGCGTTCGATCGAGTGCGCCTCAGACGGCTCCAAGCTAGCCGAAGCGATGATCATTGCTGAGGACAAGCACGTCATAATGCAGAACATGGCGGATCTAGAGAAGGATATGCCGGCTGGAGAGCCCAAACTAGAGAAGGAACAAGGAAGATCCTGCTAAACGAGGAGGTCCCAAGCAAGTTCGTCCTGGACGGAGACGGCCTGGACAACAAATAGGAAAGCGCACTCGTGGATTTCCTCCGTGAGAATCGGGACATTTTTGCATGGTTCCCCAAGGACATGCCAGGTGTCCCGAGGGAACTCGCCGAGCACTCTCTTCATGTCCAACCAGATGCGAAGCCGGTCAAGCAATCGTTACGCCGCTTCGCAGAAGAAAAAAAAAGAACCATTGGTGAAGAGATCACACGGCTGCTAGCAGCCGGCTTCATCATGGAAGTTTTCCACTCGGAATGGCTTGCCAACCCGGTGCTGGTGCTGAAGAAGAACAAGACGTGGCGCATGCACGTTGACTACACTATTCTCCACAAGGAATGCCCCAAGGATCCTTTCGCTCTACCGCGGATTGATCAAGTCATCGACTCCACCGCCGGGTGTGATTTGTTGTCTTTTCTGGACGCTTACTCAGGCTGTCACCAGATCAAGCTCAATGTAACCGATCAAATAAAGACATCATTCATAACCCCATATGGAGCTTACTATTACACCACCATGCCCTTCGGCTTGAAGAATGCAGCAGCAACCTATCAGCGTTGTATGCAGAAATGCCTGCAGACGCAGACCGGCAAAAACGTGCACGCCTACATTGACGACGTCATCATCAATACCAAGGAGCAGCACACACTCCTCGAGGATCTAAAGGAAACATTCGACAACCTCCGCCGTTTCCAGATCAAGCTGAACCCGAAGAAGTGCGTGTTCGGTGTCCCAGCCGGCAGGCTCCTCGGTTTTCTCGTCTCCGAGCGAGGAATCGAGGTGAACCCGGAAAAGATCAGAGCCATTGAGAGCATGGAGTTGCCGTAGAACCTGCGTGACATACAGAAGTTCACCGGGTGCCTCGCCTCCCTCAGCCGGTTCGTTAGCCGGCTGGGTGAGAAAGCCCTTCCCCTGAACTAGCTGATGAAGAAGATGGACAAGTTCGTCTGGACAGCTCAAGCAGACAAAGCCTTCCGGGACCTCAACCGCATGCTCACCTCACCACCCATTCTGGCGCCGCCAGCAGCAAAGGAGCCAATGCTGATGTACATTGCTGCCACAAACAGAGTGGTTAGCATGGTACTGGTAGTGGAAAAGCCAGAAGAAGGGAAGGCCCAGCTTGTCCAGCGCCCCGTATACTACCTGAGCGAGGTACTATCACTCTCCAAGCAGAACTACCCCCACTACCAGAAGCTGGTGTATGGCGTGTACATGGCCGCCAAGAAACCCAAGAACTACTTCCAAGAGCACTCCATCTGGGTAGTAGCATTGGCCCCGCTTGCGGAAATTATCGGCAACAAGGATGCCACCGGGCGCGTGGCAAAATGGGCCATCGAGCTCGCTGCACATATCATCTAGTACGAGCCACAAACAGCGATCAAGTCCCAAGCACTGGCCGATTTCATCGTCGATTGGGTGGAGACACATTACATGCCACCCGTGCTTGATTCAACTTACTGGAAGCTACACTTCGACAACTCCAAGATGCGAGGACGACACAGTACATGCAACCCGGCTGGCAGCCAACAAGGGCAACGCTCGAAAGGCCAATGCTCGCTGAGAAAAGGGGAGCTGCTAATGGCCTAACCCTAACAAATGAATGAGCATATGCACAACGAAACTAACCCAAAGAGACACTATGTCTCGTGCGACTCGATCCATAACTTGACAGGAAACGCGATGGCAAAGACCTTCGACCCGGTTGGCTACCCCCAGCTGGCCCGAACCTCGGAGACTACACCCAGTGGGCACGCTCCCGCGCACCCATAAATCCAAGTCAAGACGGCGGAAGATCTTTGACCCGGCTGGCTACCCCCAGCTGGCCCGAACCTTGGGGACTACACCCAGTGGGCACGCTCCCGCGCACCCATAAATCCAAGTCAAGACGGCGGAAGAGCTTCGACCCGGCGGGCTACCCTAGCCGGCCCGAACCTCGGGGACTACACCCAGTGGGCGCGTTCCCGCGCACCCATAAATCCAAGTCAAGACGGCGGAAGAGCTTTGACCCGGCTGGCTACCACAGCCGGCCCGAACCTCGGGGACTACACCCAGTGGGCGCGCTCCCGCACACCCATAAATTCAAGTCATGACAACGAAAGAGCTTCGACCCGGCTGGCTACCCCAACTGGCTCGAGTATCAAAGATCACAAATGACAAAGGCGTAAAGATAGAAACGCCAAAGACAAACAAAAAGGCAGAGTCAGCCCAAAGAGTTGAAGAGGCACCAAGCCATCAAGCGGAATACGAAGGTTCCGCACAAATTCAGAATTTGACGAAAAAAGTCAGCCAAAGTGTAGCAACAACAAAAGATCAGTTTAACAAATACACCCAGAATTCCGGGGATCAAGATTCTGTAGCCGGAGCAGTGGAGGGAGCATTGGTAACAGGGGCAGGAGCTGGACCGATAGGAGCTGCGCCAACATCAGTTGCAGGAGCTTGGCTGGTGGAGGCGGCGTCGATGGGATTCCAGGGCGTCGGGGACCAGTGGAGCGGCAGCGGCTTGGCAGGGTCGCAAAAGTCACGCTCCAAGTCCACGTAGGTGCCAATCTTCACCCCGCAGGACCGGATCACCGGAATGCTATCGTGAAGGCCCTCGTAGCTCGTCCCAAGACAGAAGCCATGCGTGAGCACACCGAGATCATCCCCGGGATACCACGACTTGACCAAGGCCAGAGCCATCTCCGCGCCGCCTCGGGCCACCCTATTCCTTGTGGATGTCCAGGACGTCGATTCCACAAGACAAGGCAACCGCCAGGCTGACAATGTCATGCATGTTGCCTGCATGCGGCTACATGTAGTGGAAGAGGTCGTTGGCAATGTCACAAAGGCCATTGCTCTCTTCCGCCAACACCATCACTAGGTCCAAGGCGGTCAGGTCACGGCCGACATCCTCCACAGGCAGCTTCTCTGAGGCCATCTTGGTCGCCTCAGGATAGTGAGCTCCAGCCAAGGACAGGAATGAGCAGCAGGACTAGACTAAATTAACCACGACACAACGGAGAGTGGAAGAAGAAGAACTTACTAATGACCATCTTTGATATGCTCTGGAGGTGTTTAGTCAACTCCCCCTCTCGGGAGCGAAGAATCTTGATCGTCTCCTCCTGTTGGGTGGAGATCGTCTCAAAATTCCTCAGTGTCTCCGCCCGGATGTCAGCTGCTTTCTTGCCCTGCTCCACGCAAACCTCCAGCTGATGCTTGGCTGCGACAAGTTGATCGAACTGCTCCTGTCGCGCCTTGTTCGATTCCTCCAGTCGGGCAACCTCAGCTTTGAGGCTCTCCACCTCCTTCTCCTTGTCCTGGATCATGGCTGTAGGAGGATACCCGATGGTCAACAAAAAGATGGAAAAGGGAGCCAATCGCTAAGAAAGATCTGAAGCAGCAATCTTATGGCAAAGATCCTGGGTATTCTTCACCGACTCCGCAAATTCTCTCTGCAGCAAGAAAACGAATAAGTAACGGGACGACAAACCGGCTGGAACAACAGAAAGATGTTAGGGAGAATCACCTACCTCCATCAAGATAGATAAATTTTTGGCCTTGCCAAGGCCCTTCTCCGTTCCCTCAACCAGGTGGCGAACCTGGTTGCACTACTAGGAAAATGGTCGTCTGTGGCGCACCTAAAAGGACCATCTGTGGCGCACTAGTGGTGCGCCACGGGCCTTGCGCTACGACTATCTCCTAGCTGTGGCGAACTGCCTGGTGCGCCACGGTTATGTGCAGATAGGAGTAGCGCACCTGCTAGTGCGCCACGGATATGTTGGCAGGTGCGCTACGCCTTAGATCTTATGTGGCGCACGTTGCAGTGCGCCACTAAGCTGCGCAGGTGCGCTTTAGTTGCAGTGCGCCACAGAAGCTGTGCCATGTGCGCCACGGGTGTCTTTTTTTAATTTCAGGGCCAGATGATATACAATACAGATTATATAGGCAGATATACACACATATATAAGATATACAGTTATATATATAAATACATAATTCGCAAAACAAGATTGAAACAAATACATATAGATAAGTCTCGTACATGAATACATAAGTTATACATTGTTTCGATCAAGTTACAAAGTAGTTGGTGACATGCGAATACATGTGTCGATCGAACAAGTTAGAGCTCGGAAGCTTGCCTAGACATCTAAACTAGATAGACACAAACACGGGATAAACAACCAAAGAAGATAAGCATGATCACCGCCGCGACGAAGGTGCAGGTCTTCATCTGGTTCCTCGTCCTAACTCCCGCTAGATAGCGAGTGTATCTAGCTTCCGCCTCCGCCATAGTGTTGTACCCTTTGTAGCTATTGCCGCTGAAACGGTGCACCTGTCTCCGACAGTCTTCCTAATCATCGTAGACTCCGGAAACCCGTCCCTTGTACACGACATACCATGTCATCTATAAGTTGACAATAATAATTAACCGATGATTGAAAAAAACATATATAATTAAAGTCGCATATGAAGATACACTTATAGAAAGTACTCCTAAATCAAAAAGACCAAACTCAAAAAGCATGCCTCATATATAACTAGGTTGTTCGACACAGGAATATGCTACGATGGAACTGTTTGCCAAGTAGGATGCACAACACCTGGACCTGTGCATAGCACAAGGCGGACAATCCCATCGCAGCACATTCACATATAGTGTGCCACAACATTTCAATCATCGGCATTATTCTTGAAAAAGACCAAAGTAACTCGAAAAGAATGCCTCATATATATATATATACATAGGTCGTTGGACACAGGAATATGCTACGATGGAACTGTGAGCCAAGTAGGATGCACAAGACCTGGACTTGTGCATATCACAAGGCTCACAATCCCGTCGTAGCACATTCACATATATATTGTGCCACGACATTTCAATCATCGGCATGATTTTCAAAAAAGACCAAAGTAAATCAAAAAGAATGCCTCATATATATATATACATAGGTCGTTGGACACAAGAATATGCTACGATGGAACCGTAAGCCAAGTAGGATGCACAACATCTAGACTTGTGCATAACACAAGGCTTACAATCCCGTCGTAGCACATTCACATATATATTGTGCCACGACATTTCAATCATCGGCATTATTCTCGAAAAAGACCAAAGTAAATCAAAAAGAATGCCTCATATATATATAGGTCGTTGGACACAGGAATATGCTACGACGGAACCGTGATCCAAGTAGGAGGCACAAGACATGGACTTGTGCATATCACAAGGCTCACAATCCCGTCGTAGCACATTCACATATATATATTGTGCCACGACATTTCAATCATCGGCATTATTCTCGAAAAAAGACTAATAAAGTAAGGGAAAAAAGAAGGACCAAAGTGAGCAAAGGACCAAAGAGTAAGCAAAAAAACAAAGCATTGATTGATATATAATAATAAGCAAAAGAAGTAAGCGATGATTCATAAACCTAGTAAGATAAGTATAGTAGGATGTACACTTGTCCACACAAACACACACAAAGGTCATCTATAGTTTGTAACTACAACTAGGCCAACATCAAGCCTTCTGGCTCGGCTTAGGGAACGGGAGGACGCCTTGTCTCGTCATGAACTTCCTATAGTCACCCTGCATCTCTAAGCGATCTTCTATGTCACGGTTATTCGGGATATTTCTTCCGTAGAAGATCCCCCCCCGAAGTCATGACATCACGAAAGATGATTGCCCCAAACTGCTGCTGGATGTGATACATCTCTTGTCTAATATCTGAATCAGTGATCTTGGCCTTTGCTTCGGCCCACTGTTTGAGATGATCTGGCAGCGTAGAATTCTGCTGGTCAAGTAGGAACGCCCTCATGTGATGGAGTGCATAGTAGGATTCCTTCTTACTGTTTTCCGGCTGCTTAACGTAGGGGAACTCTGTTACGTGGTTGAAGACGTGCCTGCCGAACTTGACCTTCGTATGCACGAAGGTGGTGCCTTCTGTCGAGGCAAAGCCAGTGAGAGCATCATCCAGAACTTCCTTGATCTTGTCGTAGTTTTTCTTCTTTTCTAGACTCCCCGAGTCGAAATACGTGGCGTGGGAATGCTTCGGCGATAATGAGATGAGCGTGCACTGCTCATCTCTGCGAAAAAAATTCAAATGGAATGTGTTGGAAACAGAATGATGATAATCTAATAAAGCTAATCGATGGTGGCGAGTGAATAACGACTTACTCGGGAAAGTAAGGCACGAGAATGTATTCCTTTGTCTTGTTCGCCACGAGGATTCTTTTTAGGAACGAGGCCACGATACGTCGTTCGGCGGGGAAACCCAAGCAGCCGTCACGCATGTAGTAGGGGTCCACTATAGTGATGCCCGGTGTGTTCTCTCTAATGATCTGCATGGCCAGGCTGAGAGAAAACAGACGGACCATGGTATAGTGCAGCAGGTATAGGTGGAACATATTGAAGATGTCGTCGAACCGCAGGAAGAACAGATCCGCAGGGGCATTGTCGACGAAGCCCAAGCCTGGTGGCACCTTAACCACGAATACCGGGTGCGAGGGATCTTTCCCCGATAGAAGGCGTCTCTCTATCGTCAGCACGCCGTCATGCACACTCTGCAGTTCCGAACTGGCGAGCCTCCGCAAATTCTTAGGTAGCATGGGCTCACCCGCCACATGAATCGTCCACATAATACCCTCGGGTCTTGGTGGCCCGTCCCGAAACTTGATCGGATTCGCAGTTGTTGATTCCACCGGCTAGCTCGAGCTGCTAGATTTTCTTTTCCTGCCGGTTGGTTGTATCAGCTGGCTCTGTATAGGTGCAAGTTGGAGGCGTCTCCTGAGAACCAAACAGACGCTTGCTGATAGTGGCTTTCTCTATGGGGCCACCAGCTAGGTCTTCATTGCTAAACTGAGTGTTGAAGAAGTGATCATTCCAGTCTTCGTCGTCCTCAACCGGATCCTGCGCCATGTGCATATCATCAACATGATCATCCAACCCACCGCGTGGAGTTGACGGCGAGGGAGGTAAGGGGGCCTTGCCACCTCTTGTCGCTGGCATGACAGGCGGTGCTGTTGTCTGTGGTGTGATGGCCCCCGCCGTCGCCAAACGGATCATGCTCTTTGGTCATTGCAAGAATAAGCCAAAGCAAGTTCTGAGGACAGCCGGCTCTTCTTCATCCGCTCCTGGGGGTTGAATGGGAGGTTCCAGGTCGTCGCAGCCCCTTAGCACCCGACTAATTTTAACCCTGTGCACGCTATCTGGCATCGGCCTTGAGTGGAACGTGTGCTGCAAGGGTTGAATGATGGTACCCTTGGCAACATCCCTCAGCTCGTTGTTCACGTAGCATAAGAGAGTGCAAGGAACATTCGTCTGCGGAAAACATGTACGACATCGTCAGAGATGCCATAAGAGTAATAGATGGCGTGAAAGGCGGTAAAGCAATTTTTTACCGTGATGGCGTCGAGATCGGCTAATGTCGAGGCACCGCATACGGCGACGGGCGTGCAAGGGACGGAAGGGCTGCTTGATGTCGTGGTGCTGGCCACCGGTGTATTCTCCCTACCGCCGGGTGCTTGGAGCTCCGGTGCCGCCGCGACGATGGCAGGGAGGACCAACATGTACTCCGGCGCCGCGGTGATGGCAGGAGGAGTCACCAACACTTGCGGCGCCGCGGTGCTAGCGGGTGGAGTCACGAACACGTAGTTCGCCTGATTCGTCGGCGCCGCGTTGTTCGAGTGGCTGCTGACCATGCTTGGAATCGGGCACGGCCCTACTCGACCACCCGCACTCAAGTTCGCTATTGACTCCACCAAGGTAGGCAGGAAGGATGTGAGGGTGATTGCCAGGTTGTCTTGGACGATCTACGGGATCCGTGCCACTTGTTCCTTAAGTTCTTGAACCTCGCGGTTTTCCTCCTCGCTCCTTCCTGAAGGCGCCACATGCGTCCTCGGAGGTGCACCAAAATGATCCACCCAATTCTTACCCCCAAGGCCGGCCAGACGGCCAGCCGACAACGACTTCTTCATAACCAGCTCTATTTTCTTGGCCCGGTTCATCGCCCTGTTAAAAGGGTTATCCCACCGGGTGGCCGCCGTCGACCCCTGGGATGAGGAACCCTGGGATCCATGACTAGCAACAATTTCCTCCTCCTGCAGAAGAAGTAACAGTCAATCGTTTAGATCATCGATTAGAATGCAATCGAGTTGATCCGTGTAATTAGATTACATACCACAATTTCCTCGAATTCCTTCACCGTAGGATCCGCGGTGAGTTGTTTGGTTTTTGGGTCCACATGGTAACGGGCCCTGATGAAGTTTCGAACCTGCCTGGGTTCGAATTTCGCAAAGGGGTTTTCTATCCCCTTGGATCTATACTCTTCGTCCTCCTTATTCCATTTGGCCTCCGCGGTTCTGTATCCACCAGATCCGAGATGGTGATGATCTATATTCATCGCCTGCATCACCTTTCCTCGATTACTATTGGGCAGGTCTCTTTCGGATTCACACCTCTCCTTGAACTCCCGGAACTGATCTTCGGTGATCTGCGGGTCAATCTTCTAGATCTCCTTGAGACTTTTCCCTTCTTTATAGATCTTCTTTTTTATCCGGGTTCTCCAGCCGGCCAGGGCGGTGCTCATCTTTGTGAGGGCGGATTTGTTTACTTTGTTCCCATGATAATTTGTGTTCTGATACTTAGCGGGGAACTTGTATCTTGCGTGCAACTTCTCGAAGAGGAGTGTGCGCAAGTGGCCATTATCTTTATGTTGGAGATTCTTGGTGTTGATCGAGATGGTTGTCCGGGTGATCGCCTCCACTTGCCCACTGTACCCTCTGACGACAAGGTCGGGCTCCAAAGGAACCCCTGATAGTCTCACTTCGGTAATTTCCTCCCTGACCGTGCCGACCGTGTTCGGGCGCCGTTCCTTCGGCTTCTTCTTCTTCCTCTTAGGGGGATTGCTACCACTCCCTATTCCCTCGCCGCCATCAGTGGTTTAATCATCCGCCATTCCTTCGGCTTCTTCCTCCATGTCTTCCATCTCATCATCCTCTCTCTCCGAAGGATGGTATTCTTCATCGTCTTCTAGCCGCTGGGCCGCCTCCCAGAATGTCAATTGTTTATTCGGAGGTCTGAGTTCTCCTTCAGCGCTGATGCGCTTAGAACATCCAGCCTCGTCGTTGTCACGCATCTTTGCACTAATAAAAAACAAATACTTGGTTAAATGCACGGAAAAATCCGGCATGACCTTTGCTAATTTTCTTAAACTAGGAGTGCCCGATTTCTGCCGAAACGGAAGTTAATCAACATTCCGGCAAAAATCAGGACTCATTTCATACAAGAACCTGCATACACGACATAAGAAAGTGCTTCATATACAAGAACAAGCACAATTTCAAGTGCTACAATTATATCACAACAGATTATATCAACTATCATTGGTGACATCAAGCAAATACATGGAGATTATAGCACCTGTCATTATATGACAGTATGGATCATCAATAAATGTGTACACATTGTTTCAAGTACTCATATCATGCTCTGTTTCACAGTATTGTTTCAAGTACTCATAAAACACAGTATAAAATAGGAAACATAATCCACAACTAAAGAAGCTTGGATACAAACACATATCATGCTCTGCTACAGAGAATTTCACAACCCCAAGACCTTAACATAGGTACTGCTAGCAAATGCAATCAACATTTCAAGGAAGACAAGCTACTCAGAACCTTACTCTAAGCCTAAGAATGCTGAATCACTCGAGCGCATGACAAACAATAGTAATATCAAACAATTAGAAAGTAATATCAAACAATAGTAGAGGCTCTAAACAGGGGTGTATTATTTGCTGATGCCATTTAGCTTAATTACCTCCAACATTATACACAGAAGTACCCATCTATCCATAACCAACAACAATAACCAAGCCTTTTATCCCAATCAATTTGTGGTAGGCTATATCTATCCATAACCAAGATGTACCAGAACTAGCAGTACAATATAAGTACATGCTAAACTTTTTAAACATATCAACACACGTATGACATGCTAAAGTATGACACGTTACTGAAATTGCTATGCTAACATGCCAAAGCATAGGCATAAAATGGATAATATATGAAAGAACAGTACTCCAACATATTGAATAAATACGAAGGACCAACTAACTACAACTGAACATTCTCCGACATATGAAACACCAATTCAACATTGATTGACATTACATGCATGTAGCGGCTATCAATAGAGAACAGGTCAAACCGAGCCAAGTCAGCAGATAGAGAACAGGACAATCACAAGACCACACACACATCTTCATCATAATGGGGAAGCAGAGAAACAAGTGGACATTCAAAACTTACTAAAAATCATCTCCTACTGTATATCTTTAAGCAGCCGTGCATTCATAATCCAAGCAACTCGAGTACCATTATCCATCATCATCATATACTAGACAGATTAGTACTACTCCGAACATATTAATACCGAAGACAGCTGAATATTTTCTGACATAGTATTAAGCACCAATTCAACATTGATTGACATTACAAGCAGCAGCATACCAATGGAGAAGGAACCGTGTGGGCAGGGAGAGAGGGAGAGAGGGGAGGCTCACCTCCTCTGAGACGAGGACGACGACGAGCGCGTGGGAGAGGCGGCGGCCTCCTCGTCCTCAGCCTCGAGTGGCGGCAGCCTCCTCCTCCTCCTCGAGCGGTGATGACCTTCTCCTCCACGGATCGGCAGCGACGCGGGCCTCCTCCTCCTCGAGCGGCGCGATCCTCCTCCTCCACAAGCGGCGCGGGCCTCCTCCTCCTCGAGAGCGCAGCGGTGGCGGATCAAGAAAGCATCAGCGGATCGAGACCGCAGCGCGGCGGGGCTCGATGTGGTGTCTGAGATGGGGATGAGAGAGGCGGACGTGGCGCGGTTGACTAGTCCAACCCACATAGGCGTAGCGTACCCTGGCCAAGTGCTCTACGGGTACCGTAGCGCACTTGGCCAGGGTGCGCTACGCCTATGTGGGTTGGATTATCAGATAAGAGGGCGGCCACCCCACTAGTTAACACTAGCACTGTCTTATCCCACTGGTTCTGCCCACTGCTCTATTCTAAACTTGTGAGCACCCAGGTCCGAATCCTGGTGCCCCACTTTTTTATTTTTATTTTAAAAATACTTTTAAATGTTCCAAAAAATGCCCAAAAGTGGTGATATATGCCATAGAAGTTTTGTTTTCTTTTTAAAATACTTTTAAATATTCTAAAAATGCCCAAAAGTGATAATATATGTCATAAAAGTGGTACAAATATGATTCAAAGTATAACTAAATTTCATAATAATTTGTCCATGAATATTACAATCTTTTTTGACCACGCATTTTACAATATTTTTTGAGCTAGCGTTTTACAATCTTTTTTCCCTTCTTTGTCGCGGTTGAATAATTTAGCCCCGGGACTTTAATGTTACTTCTTTCGAACAGGCTACCTTTTTTGGGTAGGGTTGTCCTTTTTCTTCTTGTGATGTATGTTGCTGCATTGTAGTCGTCGTCATCTTCAATCTTTGGATCGCCGTACTGGTCGAAGTCTTGCTCGTTGGCGACTCCATCCATTCCGATGATGTTTCTTTTTCCTCTCCTCACGACAACACAGCTAGGCTTTGTCGGGTAGGTAATGAAAAAACATTGGTCCACTTTGGTAGCCACTACCCACGGTTCATTTTTTGCGGCCACGTTCGCACCGGCGGCCTTGGATTTGGCTGCTTCGGGTATAACCATGGTTGTGAAATACCGGTCTTCTCTTTTGACGCTCTTTGCCCATCTAACACGGAACATCGGCACCTTTTCTCCAGAGTAGTCGATCTCCTAGATCTCCTCGATTCTTCCGTATAATCTTTCCTTCATGTTGTCATCAGTGTAGAATTCCGACGTTACGCCTGAGTTCTGATAATCACACTTGTTGTCCTTTTCCTCCGTGTAGAATGTGTAGCCGTTGATATCATACGCCTGATAGGTCACCAGGTTTTGCATCAGTCCCTGCGACAAGGTGAATATGATATTTTCCGTCTCAGAAGAATGCGATCGCGGGGGATTATCAAGGAGCGTCTGCCTAAACCAACGCGTGAAATCTGAGTTGTGCTCTTTGATTATTTCTCCCTGCGTCCTCTGTATGCCCCGGTCACTGTACTTCTTCTCGATTAAACTTTTGTGCTTCTGTACCCAAGGATCGACCAGTTCTATATTTTGTAGCGCGACGAGGTTTGCTCGATCAAAGTCTGCGGGTCGAAAATCGAAGTCTGCATGCAGTATGTGACGACCCTCTCAGTGACCAGATCCGTCGAGCTTGCCAAGGTGCCTATTGACGGGAAGACCGACAGGGTTCTCGATGTCTAGATAATTCGTGCAGAAAGAGATGCACTCTTCGGCCAGAAAGCCCTTGGTTATGCTTCCATATGGACGGGACCTGTTGCGAACGTATCCTTTGATGTGTCCGTTCATCCTTTTGAACGCCATCATGCTGCGGAGGAACATCGGCCCGAGTTGGACGATGTCCTCCTCGACATGGACCAGAAGATGCACCATAATGTCGAAGAATGCGGGTGGGAAGTAGACCTCAAGCTCGCATAGTATCACCACGATCTCCTCCTGTAGCCTCCCGAGCTGATTCACGCCAATCGACTTCCTAGATATGACGTCGAAAAACTTGCAGAGGCCAAATAACATTTCACGGAAGTGCTCGTCCATTATCCCTCTTAGTGCAACCAGAAGTACCTGCGTCATTAGCACAACACAGTCGTGAGACTTCATGCCACTGAACCTCTGCTTCGCCTTGTCTAGGTATCTTCTTATCTTGCCCGCGTAGCCGTAAGGAAATTTGACTCCTAGAAGGCACTTGAAAAACTGTTTGATCTCATCCTGGATTAGAGTGAAGCAAGGAGGAGGGCAGTAATATTCGTTCTTCTTGAACTTTTTACCCTTCCGACGACCTTGTGTCGTCTCCGACTCATGATCATCGTCATCTTCCTGATCATCAGGAGTAGTGCGTCCTCCGTGAAGCTCCTTCCGGATACCCATGAATATCAGGTCGTGCCTTGCTTTCGGACCATCTTTCGTCCTATCTGGCATGTTGATTATGGTGGCGAACAGACTCTCGCACACGTTTTTCGTGATATGCATGATGTCGAGGCTATGAGGCGTGCGGAGAAACTTCCAGTATGGCAACTCCCAGAAAACAGACCTTGTTTTCCATACCTTCATCAGCGGCTTGTCTTGCTGCCTCTTTCTCTTCTTTCCAGGCTTAGGACAATCTTTCCATTTTTTCAGCAACTCTTCCACTTCTTCGCTGCTCCTATGCTCTGGGATTCCTCGGGTCTTGTATTTGCCATCGAACAAGTCTCCACGTTTTCTCCATGGATCATTCTTGCTGAGCCACCTCCGGTGCGCCATGAACACGGTTTTCGATGACCCAGGATCTTTCTCTAGTTGGAGATAGCTTGTGTTATCCATGCACCTAACGCATGCGCAGAATCCTTGGATAACCTGCCCCAAGATATACCTACAACCTGGATAGTCTTGCACCGTAGTGACCAACGCGGCTCTCATAGTGAAATAGTCTTGTGCGACGGCGTCGTAAGTATTGGCTCCAGATTACCATAACGTGGTTAGCTCCTCTTTCAACAGCCCGAGATACAGATTGATGTTGGTACCAGGTTGTTTCGGCCCTTGAATTAGCATAGTCATTTGTATGTACTTCTTCTTCATGCACAACCATGGAGGGAGGTTGTACATCCATACAAACACGGGCCAAGTGTTGTGCGTGCTGCTCTGGCTACCGAACGGATTGAGTCCATCGGTGCTCGCACCAAGCCTGATGTTCCTCGAATCTCCACCGAATTCTGGGAATTCGAGGTCCAATGCTTTCCACTGGCTAGCATCTGAAGGGTGCGTCAGCAGGTCATCCTTTTCGGGGTCATCATCATCATCTCCTGGCTTCTTCCTTTCCGCATGCCATCGCATGAGCTTCGCTTCCTTAGGGTCCGCGAAATAGCGCTGTAGACGAGGAGTGATAGGAAAGTACCATACCAATTTTCGAGGTGCTTTATTCCCTTTCTTGTATCGACTCACGCCGCACACCATACATGTGGTTTTCTCCGCGTCCTCGCCCCGATAAATGATGCAATCGTTGATGCATATGTGATATCTAACGTGCGGTAGATCGAGAGGACAGACGATTTTCTAGCGTCCTCGATACAAGTTGGACATGTGTTCCCCTCCGGGAGACGATCGTGCCAGGATGCCATCATATCGTCGAAGCTTGCGTCGCTCAATTTGTGTTTTGCCTTCATCCCATAGCCTTGAGCGTTACATTCAACTGGGTACCATCGGGCCTGCATCCTTCATACAATGGAGTAACCGCATTTTCTCAAGTTGCGCAAGCTTGGCTTTCTCTCTAGCGGCAGCCCTGGCGTTACTCGTATGCATGAGAAGCAGCTCTTGCACATAAGGGTCCCGCACCCAGCCTGACGTTGTTCCATCGTCTTTTGCTCCTCCGGCATCTAGATCATCATCATCCCGGTCTGCTTCCGCACCTTCACCATCTCCAGGAGACTATTCATCATCTCGCCCATTCTCGCTGTGTTGATGATCATCGTCATGTTGCCCACCTTCACCGTCTCCATCGTCTTCTTCATCGCTTATCCAACGAGTGTATCCATCCATGAAACCATGGCGGAGCAGGTGCACCTGCAGATTCCCGGAATCTGGGTCGATCACCCAATTGAGTTTGCATCTTCTGCACGGACATCTTATATCCGTCTTGTTATTTCGTATCATGTCGGCCGTCGCACATTTCAAAAATCTATCCACAATGCGTTCGCTCATTATGTTGACCATTTTTGCCTGCACGGTGTACACGGTACAATTAGAAGTCTATTAGAACCACATAATGAATGCATGCATGCAATGGTCGATAGAAAATTTCGGCATGACCTATCCGAAAATTAGGACCTTTGCAAAATGCAAAAGTCTTGCCAAAATGAAAATGAATCAACATTTTGGCAAAACAAATGGCAACTTGTTCACATACAAACACAAGAGAGAGACCGAGATCCATACACACATGAACATATCATTATCCTCTCCATACACACATGCATGAGCATCATCGATACTCTCCATATATACACACATATGACCATCGATCCTCTCCATACACACATCATGAGCATCGATCATCTACATACATATGAGCATATCATCCATATACACATGAACACATCCTTACATAGACAACTTACCGAGATGAGATACCAATCGCGAGAAGATGGAAAGGAGAGGTGCGCGTGAGACCGGAGAAGGAGATGAGAGAGACCGGAGAGCTTCCTCTATTACTTATGTAACATCCAAGGCAAGTTCTACATGCTAAAAATGGTGAATGAGTGGAAAAATTGAGGTGGGAAGGAGAAGGATCCCGACTAAATCTAAGGAGGAAGAAGAAGGGGAAAGTGAAGTGTGGGTAGGTGGATGATCACACATGTGCACATAAAGTGGATCTGCCAAAAAAAATCGCCACATCCGTGGCGCACTCGGCCCCAGTGTGCCACATGGATTAGTAACATCTGTGGCGCACATGCCATAGTGCTCCACAGATGTGTCTGACCGTTTTAAGCAGAGGGGCATGCGCTTAGGAGTAGCTCACCCCCCCAACATGCGCCACGGGTAACACCAATAGGCGTAGCGCACCTACCCTATGTGCGCTACGGTTGTCTGGCGTGCGGCCAATAGGCCCCTGGCCCACACATATCTGTGGCGCACTATGGTCATGTGCACCACGGTTGTTCTAGTTACTAGTAGGGCACTGCCCATAGGTGAGCCATGCCTATTTTAGCCGTGGGGCACTTCAACCATGTGATCCACGGGTGTGCTGATTACCTATAGCCATTTTCCTAGTAGTGTTGAGTGCGACGGGTGCCGCGCCCGAGAGCTGGGCGAGGATCGCACCTGGCGTCAGCACAGCCAAAGCTGGCCTCGAGCCGGTGATGACAACCTCATCATCATCGGTAGCCGCACCCGAAGGCACGGCCACCACTAACTCCCTCCCAGCCGGCGCAGAAGCACCCGGCTGGCTGCCACCCGCTGCAGCCGCCTGCACGGCCCCAGGCTCCTCCGTCACCTCCGTGATCACGGGCCTGGCGGAGCTGCCTGGAGCATCGCTCCAGGCCGGGTTCACTCCAGCCCCATGACGAAGGAGGGGGGTCTCCGGGCCCTGGGTAGCCGCAAACAGCTGCCCAATCGCGAAGACGCGGGCGCCTGGTGCAGCAACCCTGTGGTCGGGGAGCCCTGGGCGGAGAAGGCGCGGCAGGCGCAGCCGGCGCGGGTTCAGCCAGCTACCTCACCACCTCCTCAACTGGCGGAGGAGGGGAGGAGCAATGATGGCAGCGCCACCATCGCCAAGCGACATCGCTTCGCTGCACAGGATGAAAAATAATAAAAAGCACCAACAAAACCACAGAATGGCAAGAGAAATGCAAGGAGGATGCTAACCTGACGACGGACGGTGGAGCAACGACTTGGCGCCCTCGGCGCATCCTTTGTTGTTCAACTGGAGCGGGTGCGGCAACAGGCGCCGCCCTCTTTCCCGAGCTTTCGCCGCGGGTTTATCTCGGCCACCCTCCTCATCGGTGACATCGACTGCAACAAAAACAAAGAATTAGAACCACAACCTCACTATCCAGGATGAAACAAGGAGCTGCAGCCTGCAACTTACCATGAGGAAACCCTTCAGGCTCTGTCTGGGGGTACTTCTTCGGCTTCCTGTCCGCCAAGAAGGACGGAAGCGGGAAGTCACCCATACCGTCCTTGGCTATCTGCGCCGTGAACAACTAATCAAAAAGGGAAGCATAAGGCACCCAAGGAAAGCTAGCAACGATGAAGAATAAAACGCAAGACAACCAGAGAACAACTCACCAAAGGCGGCAGGCGACCGCGATGGTACGGTGGGCAGGAGTACACCCAGGTGGCTTCCATACGGAACTTGGAGATCATGGAGACCCAGTTCCGCAGGTCGTGGTAGGGCACCTCCTTCCGCGACGTCCTCGTCGGGTCATCATCGGTCGACATGTAGCACATCTTGTGCGACCGCTTCTACAGCGGAATCATGCGACGCACCATCCACGACGGTGTGATGTCCCGAGCGGTGAGCCTCTCCGTATCCACCATCGTCTCCACCCGGGTGGCCATCTGATTGAGGTCTGCTAAAGTGCCCATACCTTTCGTCGACCTGCCCTTCTGCGTCGAGGGCAAATTGGCGAAAGGCTGAAGGCAGATCCAGTCCACATCTATGGCGTAGCTCACATAAAAATATGAGTGCTGCCACGGCTTAACCATGTCGGGAAACTCGAACCGCGGCATTGGTGAGGAGGACCGCAGATAGATGGCGCAGCAGCCCGTTGTCATGGTATTGCCGACGAGTACGCCATGGAGGGGTCGTCACAGTGCGTGTTTAGAGACGTGGGGGAAGGCAGACGGTTGACGGCTACGAGGTAACACAGCTTACCCAGGTTCAGATCCCACGACGGTGGCAGAATCCTACTCATGCTATAAATCACTATAATGGCAATACGCCGAGTTACATGGATCGATTCGCTGTGCGAGGTTATGTGAATTTGTTTCCTAAAGGCTCCCATAGGCCTGACTTATATAGTCGCCAGGTCCTAGGGTTACAGGGAAAATTCCTAGCCGGACAGGTTACATAGTCCTACACTGTCTATAACTAGTCTAGCGTGTCTTGCACTCCAAGGCTCCGGGTACGTCGGTGACTCCTCCGTAGACTTCCTTTATCCGACATGGGCCTCCCTTCTAGATCCATCTAACTGGGCCGGCCAGTAGGCCAAGGTCCATGCTACCAACTGTGGGCCACCCGGCTTATCCGGGTAGAGGACATGCTATGAGGATACCCATATAGCATATCCCCAACAGTAGCCCCCAGAGAACTCTAAGATCTTGCGCCGTCTTGCCTCTTCATGTTGAATGCTCCGTCTAGACGGATGTCGGCAAATCGTCAAACAACATCTTGTAGCCCTCTCCCAAGAACCCTGCAAGGTTTTTCTCCGTATTCAATATGTAAGTCGGAGAATTGCTGAATCTTCTATCGTACTCTTCCGTAGCCGGATTGGATCCGTCCGTGCCGGAATATTCCGATGTGATGGTTCACCTTCCAGTGACAGCTACGACGATGTAGACATAGGTCAGCAACGCCTCGTAACTCACACATGCAGAGAACGTAATCATGTACAATTTTCCCGCGCGAGCGATACGAACTGTTGGTGGCGACGGTTGGCAACGTGGTGAAATTTCCACGCATGTCCCCGCACACGTCGCCTACGTAGCAACCGTTCGATCATGCTGCACGAATCTCGATGCCGGAGGTCATAAATAGTAATAGTGGTGGAAATTTATTTTTTCACCTCATTCTCATCTGCATCATCTTCTTCCTCCAGCTAGCGCCTCCTTGATCTCTCCGTGCACCTATGCGAAAAACCCTAGCCCCTTAATCTCTCCCAGTCACCACCCAAAAACTCCCAATGGCCAGCAGCAGCTCCACCCCCTCCATGGCGGTGTCAAACAATGTTGCGGCGAAGCCGACGAGCGTCTTCATCGTGCCACCAGAGGGATTGGTTATTCCCAAATCCGTGGTGGTCGAAACCACCGGCGGCGACCATAACCCAGCGGCGCTAGAGCTGCTAGAGGAGGAGTATGACTCCCACAAGGGCGATTGGCGCGGTTCGGATATTACGGGCCGTGATATCAATGAACTGATCAACGAGGGCTATCTCCCTGCAACGGAGGGGCTCGTCTAGAGGGCGGTGCCGGCGGGCGAGGTCACTCCTCCTCCCCAAGCCGGAGAGAAGGTGTACCTCAAAGCCCAACTGGTACGCGGCGTCTCCCTGCCCATCTCCAAATTTTTCCTTGCTGTCCTCAACCATTACCGAGTACAACCTCAGAACCTCTCCCCCAATAGCATCTTAGAGCTTAGCAACTACGCGGCGCTTTGCGAGGGTTATTTAGGGATTAGGCCTAGGCTAGACCTCTTTATCTATTTTTTCACCGTCAAGCGTGAAGCCGGAGCCGGAAAGGACGAGCTCGGGAATTGTGGCACCATTAGTTTTAAGATCCGGCCTGGCCGGCGCTTCCCCAACATTGTTGGCCATGAGTCCTGCAAGAACTGGCAACAGACGTATTTCTCTGGCCCAGATATCCCTCTGGCCCGCCGAGAAGTAACGTACTCGGACTTTATCGATGGAGCTGCCGCCGAAGCCTCGACATGGATATCCCAGGCCTCCCTTCCCTCCGACATCGATGCTTCCCATGCTATAAGGCGGATAGAGTGGTTCATAGATACGGCTCTGACCGGATTGGACCTAGCCATGTGCTAGTTCGTCAGACAGATCCAGCCTCTGCAGCACCGCTTGAAGTTGATGCATGAGTATACCAACGAGAGGAAGGATAGCCTCCGCATCTCCGAGGACAACTTCTTGAGCGACTCCGTCAAGCTCCTCCTCAAGGATATTGTCAAGGTGAAGGATAGGAAGCGTGGCTTCACCATCACCTATGACATGTTCGTAGAGAGCAAGTGCCCAAAGGTACCTGTTTATTTTCCGTGTATGACATATACTCCAGTTCTTCCGTCTAGTCATTACCATCTCATCTAACATGGTGGTTCTTCACTTAATAGCTCAGCGACATAGATGAGGATAGCATGGCTCCCAAAATCTATGATCCAAAGATGAAGGAAGTCACCGTCGTGTCCGACGACGATGCCCCGTTGGCGTGAAAGCGGAAGAGCTCCACCTCTGACGCTGCCGACGGAGGTAAGAAAAAGAAGACGGAGGGTGGAGCCTCCAAGAAGACTACTGCCGCCCTGGAGGTGGAGAAAAGAAAGGTTATAGGGATCCCCTTTGCCAAAGCACCCCCCTCTTGTATAAGCTTCTTTCTCTCCGACATTGTCCATTGTTTGTCTTATTTTTGTACTTATACTTTTTGTACGTTGCAGGAAGAAAGCCACAACCAGTTTGAAGAAGACCTCCAAGACTTTGGGGGCTTCTAAAAACATTAAGGATATGTTGCATGGTGACATGTCTTCCCACGCATCTCCCGCCATCGCCCCTGTCACTCCCACCGTCCTGCCCACACCCACTCCGACAAGCTCACAGGCCAAAGATGTATCTGGCCCTTCCGCCATGGAACACTCGGGTGCCTCCGCGATGCTTGCCGTTGTCGGCGAACAGGCGACATAGGAAAGTGCCGCAAACCTAATGGCTGAAGCTCCGGGTAAGGATGCCATCGGTAGTGGTAAGGCGGTGGTGGAAGGTGGTACGTCTGCCGAAGGCGGCGCCTCCGCACCCAAGAAGACCATAGAGTTCCCGAAGATTGTCTATCCAGTTCTTACGCCAGGTAGCACTGCTCTGGTTCCTGGTGTGGCGCCGACATATCCAACGTGTGGCCTTGAGGATCTTCTCCGGCAAGCAGAAATCTTGCAAGGAAACAGTTTGTCCTTTGGCAAGTTGCTTGCTGAGAGTGCTACAAACCTCGAGATCATCGCACTTATAAGTTCTGTTTGCCTTTTGCATTTTATAGGAGTATCCCACTGTAGCCCCCGAGGATTTAGACGGAAAACCATAGGTCTTTGCATCTAAATGCTCTAAGAGTGACTAAGCTAGAAAACTTCTCACTGTAGCCCCCAAGCATATAGTTTGAATGAATTATTCCGACTAGATGCTTTCAGAGTAGCATATGCAGTGTTTATAAATTTCAATACTGTAGCCCCCCAGCCTCTAGTTGCAACTGAATTAGTTCTGACTAGATGCTTAAAGAGAAGCTAAGCATATGACTGAGTTATAAACTTTATAATGTAGCCCCCAAGCTTCTAATCGAAAACTGAATTAGTTCCGACTAGACACTTAAAGAAAGACTAAGCATAGTGCTAAGTTTAAAAAACTCTCGCTGTAGACCCCGAGCTTCTAGGTGGAAATATTCTGGCTAGATGCTCCAAGCAGACCAAACAACGTTTAACTTTCTTGTTTCCATAGAATGAGAATTCTCGGAGGGGCGTGGCCAACGACAAGTACCAGAAGATGCGTGCGGACTTGGAAGCCGAAAAGGGTAAAACTGCCTTCTTGAAGGAACAAATCATCAAGAGCAAGCGTCTGTTTTTCCTTTCTTTTTCGTATTCCGACTTGGTCATGTGCTAACATTCTCCGAGTACTCACTATGTCCTGTTCTTTCTCTGACTTGCAGAAACCATTTCCATGGCTAAGGAAATTGTTGATCAATCCAAGCATATTCAGCAGCTGGATAACAAAAACAAGATCCTTAAACAGGAGAGGAAGGACATGCTGAAGATGCATGAAGACTCAATGAAAGCCCTGCAAGACTCTGCCAGCAAGGAGATGAACCGCTTGAAGGAGGAAACCACTATCCTAAAAGAGCAAAAGAAAGTCGCTGATGAGCAAAACCAGCGCCATCTAGATGCGTACAGGATCCTCTGACAAGAACGGGACTCCATGGTGGAGACTCTCCAGTAGGCTGAAATTAGCATCTTCAGTAAGTGATTCTCCGTCTTCAGAGGAACCCAAGTCGGATGGAAAGAAGACTTTTCCGACTGCTGCCGACGATGCTGCATCCAAGTCGCCTGCGCCAGAGGAATGAAAAACAGTTATGTAATATTTGTTTCCTCTGTAATGTGTATGCAGAAAAACTATGTGTTAACTAAATGCGGAAAACAATGGTTGTTATTTCCTGTTAATCAAGGATTAGTTCCAACATGTATATATTTTTTAAGCAAGTGCTGGTTTATCCATTACTCTGGTTTTTATGCTGGACTTTTCGTGAGTCGGAAGACTCGTTGTCGGAACCATCCGCTCAAGCGATGATACCCAATGGCACCGTCAATAACCTAAGCACAAAATCGCCGAAAATAAATGCCAAAAGTCACTACTCCAGAATCCACATAAAAACGACAAAAAACGTGTAGACCAGAAAACTTAAGCTAACGCCCGTAGGCGGAATTTTCACAAGTGCAAGTGCCAAGCTTGTGCATAAAGGTTTTATACGATCCGAAAATGAACACTAAAGGAGGTAAAAGACTCAGAAATATGAGTGAACTAGAGAGCTTTATTTCCTTGATCATATAAAAGGTACACAATAGATAAAAATGCTAAGTGTAGAAAGGACGTAGTTGTGCTATGTTCCATGGCCAATCAAGCTCCGGGTAGTCATCATCCGGGTCACGTCGCTTACGCTTATGATTCTCGCTGGGTCTATCCTTCAGTTCACGATTGTCAATGAGGTAGTCAGACCCATTGAGAAGCGCCTTGCTTATGATGAACAGTCCTTCCCATGGCGGGGATAATTTGTGTGACTTCTCCTGCTTAAGTCGGAGCACCAGATACCCTTCTTTAAACGAGCGATCCCGGACGCGGCGACTATGGTAGCTGCGTAGCTTCTGCTGGTAGATGGCGGATCTTTGGCATGCCAAAATGCGCTCCTCCTCGAGAAGGTCCACATCTAGGCGTCTGGATTCTTCAGCATCATCTTTGTCATAGGCGGCGACTCTTGGTGCATCGTGAAGGATGTCGGAAGGCAGGATGGCTTCTGCTCCATATACCATGAAGTAAGTGGTATAGCCGGTGGATCTTTTGGGTGTAGTTCATAAACTCCACAGCACAGATGGCAATTCTTCCGCCTAGGCTCCAGCTGCTCTATGTAGAGGTGCCTCAAGACGTGGCTTGATTCCCTGCAGAATTAATCCATTGGATTACTCAACCTGACCATTGGATTGTGGGTGTGCCACAGATACAAGGTCAAGTCGGATGCCTTTGTCCCAACAATAAGCCTCCACTTCTCTGAGTGACAAGTTGCTGTCGTTGTCGGTGATTATGCTATGTGGGAGACCAAATCTCACCACTAGATCCCGGACAAACCTAAGGGCAGTTGCCCCATCAAGCTTTCTAATGGGTTTAGCTTCTATCCATTTAGTGAATTTATCAACTCCTACTAGCAGATGCGTAAACCCACATGGTGCCGTTTGTAACGGACCCACCATGTCTAGCCCCCAGACTGCAAATGGACAAGTTATTGGTATTGTTCGCAATTCTTCAGTAGGAACATGTGGTTATCGGGCATAATACTGGCATCCCATGCATGTATCAACCAGCTTGTCGGCGTCCGCCTTCGCGGTCAGCCAGTAGAATCCTGGCCGGAAAGCTTTCGCGACCAACGATCGAGGAGCGGCATGATGCCCGCAATCTCTGAGATGGATTTCGCGTAGGATTTCAATACCTTCTTGCTGGGAAACACACTTAAGATATACACCAGTAGTGCTTCTTTTGTAGAGCTGTCCATTGATTATGGTATAGCCCTTTTCTCGACGTAGTATTTGCCATATATCGACTTCGTCGTCGGGCAAAGTTTCGTGTTCGAGATACTCCATGAACGGTTTTGTCCAAGCCGAAGGGACCTTTGCCACCATGTGGACGAAAGAGTCTACTCTGTCAGGGTTGTCGATGTCTCCTCCCTTCACGAATGGTGTCCGTAAATGCTCCAGGAAAACTCCAGGCGGAATTCGTTTGCGCCCCAACCCAAGCTTATACAGCAGATCATCCGCCTCGTTTTGCTCCCTAGGTACATACTTGACCTCGTAGCCGAAGAAGCTCTTGGCTATCTCGTCCACTTCATCTCGATATGCCGCCATCATAGGGTTCCGTGTGTTCCAGGTGCCAGCCACCTGCTGGGCAACCATGTCGGAATCTCCACAGAAAACTATGCGCTTGATGTCAATATCCTTGGCTACGCGTAATCTATGAATGAGTGCTTCATACTCCGCCATGTTGTTCGTAGCCTCGAAGTGGATCTTTAGAACGTAGTGTAGCTTATCCCTAGTTGGTGACTGTAGCAGTACACCAGCCCCCGAACCGTTGAGCAGCTTTGATCCGTCAAAGTGCATCACCTAGTATTCTGGCTCCGGCAATGAGGTAGCATCTGGCATCTCCGTCCAATTTTCAATAAAATCTGCCAAGTCTTGTGATTTGATAGCGTAGCGTCGCTTGTAGGAGATCTCGAAGACGGCAAGTTCAATGCCCCACTTTGTGACCCTTCCTATAGCGTCGCTGTTGTTGATGATGTCGGACAGTGGAGTCTTGCTCACCACTGTTATAGGGTACTCCTGGAAATAGTGCCTCAGCTTCCGAAAAGCAAGGAATACTCCATAAGATATCTTTTGGTAGTGCGGGTAATGCTGCTTGGACTCCGTCAAGACCTCGCTTACATAGTAAATTGGTCGTTGAACTCTGTGCTCATATCCTGGTTCCTTCCGCTCTACCACGACGATGATGCTGATTACCCGGTTGGTGGCCGCCTTGTAAATTAACATGGGTTCTCCAGGCTCGGGTGCTGCAAGGATAGGCGCTGAGGAAAGAATCTCCTTGAGCTGCTTCAATGCTGCATCTGCTTCGTCCGTCCATGTGAATTTGTCCGCCTTCTTCAGCAACTTGTACAATAGCAGAGCCTTCTCTCCAAGTCGGTTGGCGAACCGACTAACTGCTGCAACACAACCTGTTAGTCGCTGTATGTACTTTAGGCATGTCGGACGGTTTATGCTTAAGATGGCCTTGATTTTCTCCTGGTTGACCTCGATTCCACGCTGGGAAACGATGAAGCCCAAAAATTTGTCGGTTGGAACCCCGATGATGCACTTCTTAGGGTTAAGCATCATGTTGTATTTCTGGAGATTATCAAAGGTTTCTTTTAAGTCAGAGATTAATTCATTTAAACATCACCACTATATCATCCACATAAGCGTGAATGTTCCGACCAATTTGATCGTGTAGGCAACATTGCATTGTCCGCTGGTACGTAGCACCTGCGTTTTTAACCCAAAGGGCATCGTAACATAGAAAAACATGTCGTAGGGGGTAGTGAACGAAGTGGCCAATTCGTCTGACTTCCTCATCTTGATCTGGTGGTATCCTGAGTATGCATCGAGAAAACACAAAAGTTCCAAGCCAGCCGTCGAGTCAATGACTTGGTCAATGCGAGGCAAAGCAAACGGATCTTCAGGACATGCTTTGTTAAAGCTGGTGTAATCAACGGACATTCTTAATTCTTTGGTTCCCTTTTTGGGGACAAGTACAATATTGGCCACCCATTGGGTGTGAAGGACTTCTCGGATAAAACTAGCCTTAAGTAACCTAGCTATCTCTTTGCCTATGGCGCGTCTCTTCTCATCTCCATAGCATCGTAGAGGTTGCTTCACTTGTTTGCATTTTGGATCAATGATCAAGCTGTGCTTGACAAGTTCCCTAGGTACACCTTTCATGTCGGCAGGTTGCCAGGCAAAGATGTCCCTATTCTCATGGAGGAACTCGACCAGCACGCTTTCCTATTTGGGATCCAGGTTCGTCCCAATGGCGGTGGTCTTGGAGGCATCACCTACCACAAGTTCCACCGGCTTGGTCTCGATGGCGGCCTTGAATGCTGGGGCGGAGTCAGAAATCTGTTTCTTCGACGCGGGCATCTCCGAGGCGTCTACCTTGCTCTGGATCTCCTTGAATGCTGTTGTAGAGGACAGCTTCCGCATAGGCTGCTTCTCCAATCTTGCAGTCCCTTACTTTGGTAAAGCTTCCGGATACGATGATGACACGGTTTTTCCGGGTATCTTGAGTTTGTTGTAGACGACGCATGGCTTGGCCATGAAGGTGTGGAATATGTCACGGCCAAATATGACGTGGTACATGCTCTTGAAGGGGACCACCTGAAAGGTCATGCGCTCTTGGCGGTAATTATTAACATCGCCAAAGGCTACCTAAAGTGTGATGCACCCAAGGGACCGAGACTCCTGACTAGGAACTACGTCGTGGAAGATGGTGTTGGTCCACCTTAGGTTTGCCTCCGTCAAGTTCATCTTCTGCAGTGTATCCAGGTACATGATGTTGATGTTGCTTCCACTATCCACCATACATTTGGTGAACTCGTTGCCGTCAATCAAGGGGTTGATGACCATGGCGTATTGGTTCTCCATAGGGATGAGGTCTGGGTGATCCTTCCTGTCCCAAGTAATTGGAATATCCGACCAGCGCAGGAACTGGGGGACTGGGGGGAGAGTAGCCACCAGTATCCTCATGGAGGTCTTCTGTTGTCGGATGGTAGGGGTGCCAAGGAAAGTATGGAAAACTGCCGCCTTCTTCTCGAAGGGGTTCTTGCCTTTGCCGTCGCTCTTGGCGGTGTTCTTAGGGTCAATGTCCTCGTCCATATCACTTGAATCCTTGGACTCCTCCTCCTTCTTCCTCCCCTTTCCCTTGCCTCGCGGTTTGTTCTTCCGACATTGCTTGTAGCCGGACTCCGGGTCCTCCTTGAGGTCATTGACGAACTTGTAGTGGCGATTGGTGTGAGTGGCCTTGCCGTTGACATCGAGGTGTACGAGGCACGACATATCGCTGTACTCCTCGTAGGTTTGGGGAACACAGAGTGCTGCCGAGGTAGTTTCACTTCTTCACTGCTGCCCACGTCCAGCTCCCCGTCTCGGCCATGTTGTCCGCCATCACCTGGTCCTGTGAAGGTCATAGCGACCATGTCGGGAGTTTTCTTTTCTTCTGGTGCGGTTTTCCGTTTTGTGATGTTGTTCCTCCGATCTTGAGTTGGAACGGCCGTTGCCGAATGATGATGCCACTCTGCCTTGGTGGAGGCATATCTGTATGACGGTGAGCCTTGGTTTCTTCGCGATGTCGGGGGGAGCGGGGCGGTGGCGATGGGCGATGAGGTTGGGCTTTGCCTCCGTGGTCGGAGGATATGGGGATAGCATCCTTCCTATTGCGCGCATCCCTCCGTATTTGTTCTGATGAACCCATCTGAGACCCGACATCAAGAGGAGATCTGTCCCTTGGCGGCTTATGTTGGCTAGACTGGAAAAATGCTAGGTCAGACTCAAGCCTCTGAGAGGTGGCCTTTCCTGTTGTTTCACTGCCTTGGCCATTGGGTCATAGTCCTGGTCCACCGCCTCAGGCGATCTATCCTGTTCTAGAAGGGTCTTGGCGACGGCGAGGTTGAGGAGAGGAATGGGCATCACCTGCCTGCCTTCATTGTAAATGTATGGCTTGGCTTGTGCCGGCTTATGGGGAGCCCATCCTAGGTTTCGCCGCACACTAGGATCGTTGATGATGCGAGCCGGAGCTTTCTTGTCCTTCTGCTGCTGCAGCAGAGTCTTGTACTCGACCTCCATTGCTCTAGCTTTCTCTATGGATTTCTGCGCGTTGACCAGATCTCGATCTAGCTTTGTGCCTTGCTCCGCGATGGCCTGTGCTTCCTTCAGCAGCTTCTGGTGCTTCTCGTCAAGCTGGGTCACGTTCGGGATATGAGCTACGGT
Source organism: Avena sativa (assembly GCA_916181665.1). Lineage (NCBI taxonomy): Eukaryota > Viridiplantae > Streptophyta > Magnoliopsida > Poales > Poaceae > Avena > Avena sativa. The sequence continues at coordinate 224,937,691 of OV702295.1, forward strand.
CAAGGGCTCGACGAGGATATTGTTGTACATCACTCTATCAGCTGGAGTAACTTGGGAAGCAGCAGACATAGATGCCGGAGGCGGCAAGTTTGCAGTGTTGTTGTTGCTCGGGACGGTGCCGAGTTCCTGCGGCTGTTGCACTGGGTTAGGCAGAGGGTGCATGTCCCTTGCGCGGTCATTGTCGGAGGCAAGAAGTGGTCCCTTCCCCTTGTCCAGCGCTGTAGGCGGAGCTCTTCCGGGTTGATCTTCATCCATCGTTGTACCAATGGTGAAGAAAACTTCTCGGGACGCGATAGTGTTATTGGCCTACTCGTCGCGCTGGTAATCCTCACGCATCTCCTGCATAGCAGAATCTATCTCCTTTGAATCTGCACTGAAGTCAGCGTAAAGCGCGTCAATCACAGAGTCGGAGGGAGTCGGGGCTTCCTCGATGACGGGGGTGGAGGTGCAACGGGCGCGACAATTACTGGAGGTGGTGGCACAGCTACGGCGATGGCAGCCGGAGGTGGTGGTCGTGGATGAATCAGTGGAGCTCCGTCAATGAGCGCAGGAGCTACCTGAGCTGCCTCTTCAGCCTCCGCGTAGTTGTTGATGATGTTCACCATGCTTTCGAAGGTGAGATGTCCTGAAGCCTGCTGCCGGAGAAGCGTTCCCTGGTATAGTCCTTCCACAAAGTGATACATAGCATCATCATTGGGGTAGTGTGTCAGATCGGCCCGTATACGGATCCACCTGGCAAGGTAATCGCAGGGTTTTTTCCCTCTGTCTGAATGCAACGCGCTAGATCGAAGATGGTTACCGTGCCGACGAACTTGGATCTCTGTTGTCCAGACGAGCGGACGAAGCCGGCGGACTTGCAGTGATCTTCCACTGTTATATCCTGCACAGGGGCGGTTTGGGTGGGCATTGAATTTTTCCGATCCTTGCCGGCAAACTCGAAGGAGAGATCCGACACTTTCTCTCCGGCTTGGGGAGAAGGGGTCACCTCGCCGGCCGGCGCCGCCAGCCAGGCGAGCCCCTCCATCGCGGGGAGGTAACCCTCAGCAACCATCTCTTGGATGTCGCGGCCGGTTATGTCCGAGCCGCGCCAGTCGCCATTGTGCGAGTCTGGCTCCTCTTCTAGGGGCTCCAGCGCCGCCAGATTGTGGTCGCCGCCGGTGGTTTCAATCACTGCTGATGCGGGGATGACCAGGCCCTCTGGGGGAACGACGATGGAGCTCGCCGGCTTCGCCGTGGCTTCTCTCGATGCCGCCATTGACGGGGATGAGCTGCTGCTAGCCATGAAGGAGGGAGAGAACACGACTGGTGCAGAGAAAGAGGCTAGGGTTTCTCGAGGTTTTCTGCGAAGAGCTCGAGGAGGCGTGCGGCTGGAGGAAGAAGACGATGACGCGAGAGAATGGGGTGAAAAAGTGGCAAGTGTCCCACGGTTACTATTTATCTTACTCTGCGTCAAGATTCGTGCAGCTAATCGGACGGTTTCCGCGTAGACGACGTGTTCGTGAACGTGCGCGGTAATTTCGCCACGTCTCCAACCGTCGCCGCCAACGGTTCGTATCGCTCGCGCGGGAAAATCAGATATGATTGTGTTCTCTGCATGTGTGAGTTACGAGGCGTCGCTGACCTACAGCCTACGTCGTCATAACTAACATGATAGATGAGCCGTCCCTTCAAAGATTCCGGCATGGGTGGATTTAATCCGACAACGGAGGCGTACGATGGAAGATTCAGCATTTCTCCTAGTTACTTATAGAACATGGAGAAACCTTTGCAGGGTTCTTTGGGAGGACTACAAGATATTGCTTGACAGTTTGCCGACATCCATCTAGACGGAGCATTCCACGGGAAGAGGCAAGATGGCGCAAGATCTCGGAGTTCTTCGGGGGCTACTGTTGGGGATATGTTATATGGGTATCCTCATAGCATGTCTCTTACCCGACTAACCCGGGTGGCCCATAGTCGGTAGCATGGCCTGTGGCCTGCTGGGCGGCCCAGTTAGGTGGATCCAGAAGGAAGGCCCATGCCGGATAAAGGAAGGCTATGGTGGAGTCACCAGCGTACACGGAGCCTTGGAGTGCAAGAAACACAAGACTAGTAATAGACGGTGTAGAACTCTGTAACCTGTCCGGCTAGGACTTTTCCCTGTAACCCTAGGACCTGGCGACTATATAAGTTGGGCCTATGGGAGCCTTTAGGGCACAACCTAGTATCGTTTTACACACACCTCGCACAGCGAACCTATCTCTGTAACTCGGCGTATTGCCATTATAGTGATTTATAGCAGGAGTAGGATTCCGCCACCGTTGTGGGATCTGAACCTGGGTAAGCTGTGTTACCTCGTACCCGTCAACCGTTTGCCTTACCCCACGTCTCTAAACACGCACTGTGAGGACCCCTCCATAGCGTACTCGTTGGCAATACCACAACAACCTTGTCTTATCAAATGTTTTACTAGTATCTACTTACAAAATTATGGAGAGCTATAATATATAATTTTAAAGCCCACTCTTGCCCTTTACTTACAAAATCATCCTAAGGAATTTTAAAGCCCACTCTTGCCCTTTACTAAATCGTCCTCCTACCAGCTTGTTCTTGATGGTTTAGTAGGCAAGAAAATAATCCTTTTTGAAACATCATGCCTACTTCGGCAGAAGCTCACATCCTCATACCACATTATTTTGACCCACTCTTTTCTTGGTTATCATCTACTAAACATGGTCTATCCAATCATGCTACTTCTGTTTCAACTGAAACCTTGTGTTTCTCAAACCAACCATGTCTTGGAGGCAAAATGATCTTATGTTCTGGAAGCCTTATTTTCAACAATCTTTGGTATCTCTCCAAGTGACATCCTATCTAGATCAATCCCAATTCTCTATGCCATGTTTATATACATAACATGTACTACCAAACCATGAGAACCTGGTCCTGCGTTATCCCGGATGACGATGCCGCTCTGCCTTGGTGGAGGCATATCCGTATGACGGCGAGCCTTGGTTTCTTCGCGATGTCGGGGGGAGCGGGGCGGTGGCGATGGGCGATGAGGTTGGTCTTTGCCTCCGTGGTCGGAGGATATGGGGATAGCATCCTTCCTATTGCGCGCATCCCTCCGTATTTGTTCTGATGAACCCGTCTGAGACCCGACATCAAGAGGAGATCTGTCCCTTGGCGGCTTATGTTGGCTAGACTGGAAAAATGCTAGGTCAGACTCAAGCCTCTGAGAGGTGGCCTTTCCTGCTGTTTCACCGCCTTGGCCACTGGGTCATAGACCTGGTCCACCGCCTCAGGCGATCTATCCTGTTCTAGAAGGGTCTTGGCGACGGCGAGGTTGAGGAGAGGAATGGGCATCACCTGCCTGCCTTCATTGTAAATGTATGGCTTGGCTTGTGCCGGCTTCGGGGGAGCCCATCCTAGGTTTTGCCGCACACTAGGATCATTGATGATGCGAGCCGGAGCTTTCTTGGCCTTCTGCTGCTGCAGCAGAGTCTTGTACTCGACCTCCATTGCTCTAGCTTTCTCTATGGATTTCTGCGCGTTGACCAGATCTCGATCTAGCTTTGTGCCTTGCTCCGCGATGGCCTGTGCTTCCTTCAGCAGCTTCTGGTGCTTCTCGTCAAGCTGGGTTACGTTCGGGATATGAGCTACGATCAAGGGCTCGACGAGGATATTGTTGTACATCACTCTATCAGCTGGAGTAACTTGGGAAGCAGCAGACATAGATGCCGGAGGCGGCAAGTTTGCAGTGTTGTTGTTGCTCGGGAAGGTGCCGAGTTCCTGCGGCTGTTGCACTGGGTTAGGTGGAGGGCGCATGTCCCTTGCGCGGTCATTGTCGGAGGCAAGAAGTGGTCCCTTCCCCTTGTCCAGTGCTGTAGGCGGAGCTCTTCCGGGTTGATCTTCATCCATCGTTGTACCAATGGTGACGAAAACTTCTCGGGACGCGATAGTGTTATTGGCCTACTCGTCGCGTTGGTAATCCTCACGCATCTCCTGCATAGCAGAGTCTAGCTCCTCCGGGATGAAATCTATCTCCTTTGAATCTGCACTAAAGTCGGGTAAAGCGCGTCAATCACAGAGTCAGAGGGAGTCGGGGCTTCCTCGATGACGGGGGGTGGAGGTGCAACGAGCGCGACAATGACTGGAGGTGGTGGCGCAGCTACGGCCATGGCAGCCGGAGGTGGTGGTCGTGGATGAATCAGTGGAGCTCCGTCAATGAGCGCAGGAGCTACCTGAGCTACCTCTTCAGCCTCCGCGTAGTTGTTGACAATGTTCACCATGCTTTCGAAGGTGAGATGTCCTGAAGCCTGCTGCCGGAGAAGCGTTCCCTGGTATAGTCCTTCCACAAAGTGATACATAGCATCATAATTGGGGTAGTGTGTCAGATCGGCCCGTATATGGAGCCACCTGGCAAGGTAATCGTAGGTTTTTTTTCCCTCTGTCTGAATGCAACGCGCTAGATCGAAGATGGTTACCATGCCGACGAACTTGGATCTCTGTTGTCCAGACGAGCGGACGAAGCCGGCGGACTTGCAGTGATCTTCCACTGTTATATCCTGCACAGGGGCGGTTTGGGTGGGCATTGAATTTTTCCGATCCTTGCCGGCAAACTCCAAGGAGAGATCTGACATCGATCCTCCCGCGAACGTATCCTGCCCATAGGCGGTCCGTGCGGGTCTTGATGCTCCTCCGACTCCCAGGGAACTAGTGCCCAAGTCGGTTTCGCCGATGAAGAGGTGGATGTCTCTGATAGGGACAATCGAGCATCGTGTAGGGTTCGTCTTTGCCGGGATCCAGAACTCGTCGGGAGGGACGATTGGAATGTTGCCGGAGAAGAGAACACGACTGATGGCTACGGTCTCGCCGATTCCCGTGAAGATCTTGGTCCTCGCCTGCCGAAGAGCCTGAAGCGCCTCTTGCCCCACGGTGGGCGCCAACTGTTATGGTATTTCCGACGAGTACGCCATGGAGGGGTCCTCACAATGCGTGTTTAGAGACGTGGGGGAAGGCGGACGGTTGACGGGTACGAGGTAACACAGCTTACCCAGGTTCAGAACCCACGACAGTGGCGGAATCCTACTCCTGCTATAAGTCACTATAATGGCAATACGCCGAGTTACAGGGATCGATTCGCAGTGCGAGGTTATGTGAAGTTGTATCCTAAAGGCTCCCATAGGCCCGACTTATATAGTCGCCAGGTCCTAGGGTTACAGAGTCCTACACTATCTATAACTAGTCTAGCGTGTCTTGCACTCCAAGGCTCCGGGTACGTCGGTGACTCCTCCCTAGCCTTCCTTTATCCGGCATGGGCCTCCCTTCTAGATCCATCTAATTGGGCCGCCCAGCAGGCCAAGGGCCATGCTACCAACTGTGGGCCACCCAGGTTATCCGGATAGAGGACATGCTATGAGGATACCCATATAGCATATCCCCAACATCCGTCTGCGTCAGCGGGCCGCCCTTGGCGGTGTTCTGGGCCTTGAAATGGAAGAACTTGAGGAAGTTCACCACCTCGGGCCACACCCCAAGGTATGACTCGCAGCAAGCCGCGTGGTGCGACAACTGCGCGATGGCGTTGGCTCCCAGATGATGGAGGTGGAGATCGAAGAAGACAAAGAGTTGGAGGAGGAAGGGGCTCACGGGAAGACCGAAGCCATGGGCGAACTGCGCAAGGAAGACGACGCGCTCCCCCGGCTGAGGGTCCATCACCCTCTCCCCCTCCAGCGTGATCTGATGCTTCACAAGCATCGACAAGGGTATAAATCTCCCCCACCGATACTTGTTGACGAGTTCGTCGGTCACGAATGAACCGCACCAACCGCCGCGCTGCTCCGGCAAAATCTTGGCAGAAGAGGTGGCCATGGTGAAAGGTGTGTAGTGACTCCGGCGGCGGCAAGGAGAAGGGGTGCAAGGAGCAAGGTGCACTGGAGTACGAGGAGAAGATGAGCCAGAGGACGAAGAAGTGTGTGCATCATTCCCCCTCAGGGCTCTGTTTATCCCCGTGGGCGGTACCGTCACCTCCTCGGCTCCTGCACGACGCGTGGAATCAAGGTGCCACCGCCGCACGACGTTACGGCTTCAGACCCTTTGTGCCATCATAATCGCCACAGAAGATCCGCGGGCGTTACCGGGAGACGAGGCGTGCGCGCTCACCCCAAGAAACCGCTGCCACAAGTTGCGTGCGCAGTTGCCAAAAGCTGACGCAGCGACACGGAAGTCCAACTAACGCGACGCGCGCCAGAGTAGCAGTCATGGGTGACGATATCAACAGCGTCATCAAGCTAACATTTCGTATTCAGCTACGCCAGCTGGTCCCTGCCTTTTCTGTTTACACCCAATGGGCGGCCATCAAATCCGTAGCCGGTTAAATCCAGCCGGAAAGCAAAAGCAAAAGGTTTAGCCGGATGCGGTAAAGCGATCACTTCAAGACGAAAAAAGAGAACACAAGATCTTACACACCGGCCAAGTCGATACGTGCTAGGGTACTAGTGTCGGGGAATAACCCCCGGGTGGGGAAAGCCAATCACAAATAGGCCGGCTCCAAAAGGAGTAGGCCATCTGGCCCTCGAGAAGGACAACTGCAGCTGGTTGGCAAACACCACCCGGCTGGGCTTATACCCTTCCCGGCTGGCCCATCTAGCCGGTAGCCAAAAGAACCGGACGGGTGGCCGCTTCCACCCGGCTCACCTCGGATTCGATGGAGAGCATGGAAGGGCTGACGCTCCTTTCGAGGTACGCCTATGGCCCTCCTTCATCATCAGGCAAGCTGGCATGCCGTCATGACCAGCGCTACCCGACGAAGATAAAGCAAAGTGGTCGGCTGACTGGCGAAAGCATTCCGGGTGACCGGTAAAGCAAGGGTGACGCCCCAAAGGTAGCCCGGGTGACAGCTAAAGAGAAGGATGACGCTAAAAGAAGGGAGGATTGGGTCCTGGCCCACCGGCTGGGCCCTGCAGCCGGCCCTGTCTTGTAAACCCATATCCAAATAGTAAACCCTAGGGCCCGATTTGTAATCTACCCCCAAGACCAGTATATAAGGGAGAGCAGAGCTGGGGTTCTAGGTAGGCAATAATAGAAGGATAGAAGTGTTGGTACCTAGTTCCCATATTCCTCTAGCTCTAGATAGTTGCTAAGGAAACAGCTCAAGGAGCATCTGTACAGGGCACTTGCTCCCTCATATAGTTCATCTTGCAGGAGTAGGGGTGTTACCTCATCGAGAGGGCCCCGAACCTGGGTACGTCGTTGTGTTTGCAGTTTACCATGCTCAACCTGTTGCGTGAGCCACTGATTGCATCCGAGTGTCCCTTCTTTGCCATCCCCGATGGCACTGCTGTGTTCCATACCACTAAAAAAGGCAGCAGAGGTTGTAGTTATCACCTCGCGATTCCGGCAGCACGACGGCATGGTGTCGGAAGTAGAGGGAAGATCCCGCAGGGCTTCGCCTAAGCCGGTGCGGGTTATGGTGGATCTAGGGTTTCCGGCGATCTAGGTTTAGAAGGCCGAAGAGGAGGAGGAGATGTCGGAGGCGGCAGGAGCCTCCCTTTTGACATCACATGCAATTCATAATATGTGATATGATATGGCCTTTCTTATTGTGCTTCCTATCTCCATCTTCAAGCACGAACATGATCTCCATCATCACCGGCATTGCGTCAAGGTCAATGGCGCCGCTCCATGGTTCTCGTCCACCAGCATTAACTATTACAACTACTTTGAATAATAGACACGCAGGTCTTAACGAAATTAAAAAACAACCATATGGTTCCTGCCGGTTGCCGACTTACAATAAGGAACATTGCATACATCATATGTACTCACAATCATGGCCATATCACATCACAGCACACCCCTGCAAAACAAAGTTAGACGCCTCTAATTTTCTTTGCATATTTTACGTGGTTTGGGGCTTTCAATAAGTGTCGTTCTAACTTACGAACAAGAACCACAACGTTGATGCTTGAACTATCAAGTGCCCGTTGTAAATTGAATCTATACTATGATGGGAGAGACAGACACCCACAAAGCCACTTATGCAATACAAGTTGCATGTTAAGAATGGAGCAAGTCTCATGAACGATGTCATGTAAGGTTAGAACGGGCCGCTTCATCCCATCATACCGCAAGATGCAAAGTACACAAAAAGAAATTGATAATAAAAGCACCACCACCCACAATGACCATTGTGTTCTACTCGTGCAACAGATCTACATATAAACCTGGCTCTGATACCACTGTAGGGGTTCGTAGCATGGAAAACAAAAAAATTCTACCGCATGCACACAAACAAGCCAAGATCTATCTACTAGATTATACCAACGAGTCAATTAGAGTACTCACCCTCGAAGATTACAAAGGGGTTAACGAGAGCAGATTCTCGTGGATGACGTAGTCGTACACTTGCCGATCTCAAGATCGCGTAGACGATCCTTCCGGCACTGTGTTCTGGCAGCACTTCCGTAGTCGGTCACACGTTCGATACTCAATGAAGACCTTCCTCTCCCTTGTTCCACCAGGCAGCAGAGGTTATAGTTCTCCCCTCGCGATTCTGGCAGCACGACGGCGTGGTGTCGGAAGTAGAAGGAATATCCCGCAGGGCTTCACCTAAGCCGGTGCGGGTTATGGTGGATCTAGGGTTTTCTGCGATCTAGGTTTAGAAGGCCGGAAAGGAGGAGATGTCAGCGGCGTCTGGCGGCGGCTTGGGCGGCGGTGGCGGCGCGGCTTGGAGGTGGGGAGGGCTGGTTGTGGTGCTTTGGGGCAGCCCCTCCCCTCTATTTATGAGAGGGAGGGCAGCTTGGGAGAGGGGAGTTTGAATCCTTCTCCAAACACAAGTCGGAGAGAAAGAAGGACTCTTTCCTTTTTCCACTAGGAAACCATTGTTCTAGTTTGACTTTTCAAACCTCCCTTTTGACTTTCAATTTAGAGCTTTATTTCCATCTCGCAAATGCCCAACCAAGTGACCTAGGACATGATCCAATCATTCCACTTAACCATAACACATTCATGATCCATTCCCCTTCTGGTCCGGTGAACCTTCTAGACCCTTCTAGAACCTCTCTGATGAAAACATCGGAATCATTCCCGAACTCCAGAATCAGACTTTCCTTATATGAATCTTATTCTCCGGACCATTACGGATCTCCTCGTGATATCCCGGATCCCATCTGAGACTCTGAACAACATTCGGTCACCATCTGAGACTCTAAACAACATCGAATCCTTAAGTGTGTCTCCCTTCGGTTCGTGAATTATGCGGACATGATCGAGACACTTCTCTGATTAATAACCAATAGAGGAATATGGAAATTCATATGGTTCCCACATATTTCTACAATTACTTTGCGATTGAATGAACCACTTACATACAATACCAATTTCCCTTTTTCTCTCGATAGCTTACTTATCGGAGGTTTGATCGTCGGTATCTCTGCATACCTAGCTCAACCTCGTTACCAATAAGTACTCTTTTCTTGTTCACGTGATATGTGATCCCTTGTGAGACAGTCACATCTTGCAAACTAATTGGGTGACATTCCACCGAGAGGGCCCAGAGTATATCTATCTGTCATATGGATGGACAAATCCCACTTTGATCCATGTGCCTCAACACATACTTTCCGAACACTCAATGCCACCTTTATATCCACCCAGTTACGGTGTGGTGTTTGATGTCATCAAAGCATCCTTCCGGTGATGGTGATTATCGTGATCTCATGGTCGAAGGAATTAGGTTACTATGTATCAGAAAGCTTATAGCAAACAAACTATTGAAATGACTTGATATTTATGCTACGCTTATCTAGGAGTATGTCCATCACACCATTCTCCTAATGATATGATCTTGTTGTTAATAACATCTCAATGTTCATGATTGAGAAACCACGATCATCTATTAACCAACACGCTAGTATTATAAAGAGGCTTTACCAGGGACACTAATTTAGTTTACAAATCACACAAGTATTAATGTTTCTGGTTAATACTATTATAGCATGAATGTAAACATTTATTATAAACACAAAGATATAATAATACCACTTTTATTATTGCCTCTAGGGCATATCTCCAACACAACACTCCAATTAATACAAGGTATAAAATCTTCAATACAAGGCAACAAGCAAATTAAAAGCATCTCATACACTTCAGTAGGGTTTGGGATATTGGCCTTAGAGAGATTGAAATGGACTTGGAAGCATTAGTTGACATTTGTATGGGATTTAAGGGCCACAAACTACTGTGATAAGGGGATTTGTACCAAAGCTAGATTCTGTATGATATCATTGTATAAAAATGATACCATCAGATAGGTATTGATAAAATGAAACCAACAAAAGTGGTTTCACTATTTTATCAATTTTATTTGATTTGATATGGATTTTGTAGTGACAAAAGCTCTAGTTTTCGGAAATAATTCATAGGAAAAGATCTGTTGTTCCAAAAAAATTCCTCTTAGAGTAAGGTATTGTTTGATCGACTAGTTCAGTGAAAGTTGGAATCACTTCAAAATATTTACCAAAATTCCTTGGGAAAATCCCAAAGTCAGTTCTGGAAGGTATTTGTATTTTTTCCTGATTTAATCTACATGGGCTTTTGATATGAATATATAGACACATGTTTGGTACCATTATATAGAAATTGAAGTTACTATTTTTGGAGGTATAGATATAATGGAGTGATTTTATTGGTTAAACAATCATACACATAGAATGGTTTTATTCACTAAAACTCAAACAAGGCTTAGTAAATTTTGGGCTTCTAGGGTTTGAAATATATGATGGTTTATGATTTCTGAGATTTGGAATTAGGTCAAAACCACCTTTGGTTTGACCTAGAGAAATTATTAAAGGAAGAATTGGGCTTCTTTTGTTATTTTTACCAGGGGTAAACTAGGAAGCAAATTAGGATGGGGCTAGGGTGACATGCAAGAGGTCTATGATGTTTTGCAATACCATTTGGTTTCATGACATTTGGCCTTACCAAAAATTCTAGGGGAAATTAATAGTGAAAGAGACTCTCCCTTGTATTTTAATTTCTTGAAAAAGGATGTCTAATATTTTGACTTGAACCTGGTCCTGCATGCTAGGGAAAACTTATAGATACCTAGGAAATTTTAGACATATCCGTATAAACATGGCATAGAGAATTGGGATTGATCTAGATAGGATGTCACTTGGAGAGATACCAAAGATTGTTGAAAATAAGGCTTCCAGAACATAAGATCATTTTGCCTCCAAGACATGGTTGGTTTGAGAAACACAAGGTTTCAGTTGAAACAGAAGTAGCATGATTGGATAGACCATGTTTAGTAGATGACAACCAAGAAAAGAGTGGGTCAAAATAATGTGGTATGAGGATGTGAGCTTCTGCCGAAGTAGGCATGATGATATGATTTTCAAAAAGGATTATTTTCTTGCCTACTAAACCATCAAGAACAAGCTGGTAGGAGGACGATTTAGTAAAGGGCAAGAGTGGGCTTTAAAATTCCTTAGGATGATTTTGTAAGTAAAGGGCAAGAGTGGGCTTTAAAATTATATATTATAGCTCTCCATAATTTTGTAAGTAGATACTAGTAAAACATTTGATAAGACAAGGTTGTTGTGGTATTGCCAACGAGTACGCTATGGAGGGGTCCTCACAGTGCGTGTTTAGAGACGTGGGGTAAGGCGAACGGTTGACGGGTACGAGGTAACACAGCTTACCCAGGTTCAGATCCCACAACGGTGGCGGAATCCTACTCCTGCTATAAATCACTATAATGGCAATACGCCGAGTTATAGAGATAGGTTCGCTGTGCGAGGTGTGTGTAAAACGATACTAGGTTGTGCCCTAAAGGCTCCCATAGGCCTGACTTATATAGTCGCCAGGTCCTAGGGTTACAGGGAAAAGTCCTAGCCGGACAGGTTACAGAGTTCTACACCGTCTATTACTAGTCTTGTGTTTCTTGCACTCCAAGGCTCCGTGTACGCTGGTGACTCCACCGTAGCCTTCCTTTATCCGGCATGGGCCTCCCTTCTGGATCCACCTAACTGGGCCGCCCAGCAGGCCACAGGCCATGCTACCGACTATGGGCCACCCGGGTTAGTCGGATAAGAGACATGCTATGAGGATACCCATATAGCATATCCCCAATAGTAGCCCCCGGAGAACTCCGAGATCTTGCACCATCTTGCCTCTTCCCGTGGAATGCTCCGTCTAGATGGATGTCGGAAAACTGTCAAGAAATATCTTGTAGTCCTCCCAAAGAACCCTGCAAAGGTTTCTCCATCTTCTATAAGTAACTAGGAGAAATGCTGAATCTTCCATCGTACGCCTCCGTTGTCGGATTAAATCCATCTATGCCGGAATCTTTGAAGGGACGGATCATCTACCATGTCAGTTATGACGACGTAGTCTGTAGGTCAGTGACGCCTCGTAACTCACACATGCAGAGAACGCAATCATCTCTGATTTTCCCACGCGAGCGATACGAACCGTTGGCGGCGACGGTTGGAGACGTGGCGAAATTACTGCGCATGTTCACGAACACGTCGTCTATGCGGAAACCGTCCGATTAGCTACACGAATCTTGACGCAGAGTAAGATAAATAGTAACTGTGGGACACTTGCCACTTTTTCACCCCATTCTCTTGCGTCATCGTCTTCTTCCTCCAGCCGCACGCCTCCTCGAGCTCTTCGCAGAAAACCTCGAGAAACCCTAGCCTCTTTCTCTGCACCAGTCGTGTTCTCTCCCTCCTTCATGGCTAGCAGCAGCTCATCCCCGTCAATGGCGGCATCGAGAGAAGCCACGGCGAAGCCGGCGAGCTCCATCGTCGTTCCCCTAGAGGGCCTGGTCATCCCCGCATCAGCGGTGATTGAAACCACCGGCGACGACCACAATCTGGCGGCGCTGGAGCCCCTGGAAGAGGAGCCAGACTCGCACAATGGCGACTGGCGCGGCTCGGACATAACCGGCCGCGACATCCAAGAGATGGTTGCTGAGGGTTACCTCCCCGCGACAGAGGGGCTCGCCTGGCTGGCGGCGCCGGCCGGCGAGGTGACCCCTTCTCCCCAAGCCGGAGAGAAAGTGTACCTCAAGGCGCAATTGGTACGCGGCGTTTCTCTGCCTATCTCTCACTTCTTTCTGTCCGTCTTGAATCACTTCAAGGTCCAACCCCATAACCTCTCCCCCAATAGTATCTTAGTGCTTAGCAACTTCGCGGCACTTTGTGAGGGTTACCTAGGGATTAGGCCTAGGTTAGACTTGTTTGTGTACTTCTTCACCATCAAACATGAAGCCGGACACAGTAGGGAGGAGCTTAGGAACTGCGGCACCATAAGCTTCAAGATCCGTCCTGGCCGGCGGTTCCCCGACATCGTCGGCCACGAGTCGTGCAAGAACTGGCAACGCACGTACTTCTACGGCCCCGGCATTCCTTTGGCGGGCCGAGAAGTAACGTACCCGGACTTCGTGGATGGAGCAGCCGCTGAAGTCTCCACATGGCGGTCCCATGCCTCCCTTCCCTCCGACCTCGACGCTTCTCGCGCAATAAGGCGGATCGAGTGGTTCGTAGAGACAGGTCTAACCGGCTTGGACCTAGCCATGTGCTGGTTCATCAGGCGGATCCATCCTCTGCAGCACCGCATGAAGTATATGCACGAGTACACCGGCGACCGAAGGGATACCCTCCGGATCTCCGAGGACAACTTCTCGAGCGACTCCGTCAAGTTCCGCCTTAAGGACATCATCAAGGTGAAGGATAAGAAGCGTGGCTTCACCCTTACCTACGACATGTTCGTAGACGGAAAGTGCCCAAAGGTAGATATTTATTTTCCGTGTATGACATTGCTCCAGTTTTTCCGTCTTGCCAATACCATCTTGTCTAACACGATGATTTCTCACTTAACAGCTTAGCGATCTAGAGGAGGGCAACCTGGCTGCCCAAATCTACAATCCCAAGATGAAGGAAGTCACGGTCGTGTCCGACGATGATGCCCCGTTGGCGCGAAAGCAAAAGAGCTCCACCTCTGACGCTGCCGACGGAGGCAAGAAAAAGAAGACGGAGGGTGGAGCCTCCAAAAAGAGTACTGCTGCCCTGGAGGCGGAAAACAAGAAAGCCACCGGGATGTTTGCCAAAGCGCCCCCCTAGTGTAAGCTTCTTATTCTCCGACATTGTCTTATTTTATCTGTCTTATTTCTGTACTTATGCATTTTGCACGTTTCAGGAAGAAAGCCACAACCAGCCTCAAGAAGTCCTCCAAGACTCTTGGGGATTCTAGAAATATTAAAGATATGCTGCATCGCGACTCCTCCTCCGCCATCGCCCCTGCTACTCCTGCCGTCAAGCCCTCCTCTGCTCCGACAAGCTCCCAAGTCCAGGAGGCACCAGGCACTTCCGCCATGGAAGTGGACTCTGGCGCCTCTACTGAACTAGCTATTGTCGAAGAGCAGGCGACGCAGGAGAGTGCTGCTCTTCAAATGGCTGAAGCTCCGGCTAAGGATGCCATCGGTAGCGTCAAGGCGGTGGTGGGAGCTGGTACTTCTGCCGAAGGCGGCGCCTCTGCTCCCCAGAAACCCTTCGAGTTGCCGAAGATTGTTTACCCGGTGCTTACGTCGGGTAACACAATTATGGTTCCTGGAGGAGTGCCGTCATCTCCAACGTGCGGTCTTGAGGAGCTACTCCGTCAAGCAGAAATCTTGCGAGGAAATAGCATTTCCTTTGGCAAGATGCTGGCCGAGAGCGCTACAAACCTCAAGATCATCGCACTTGTAAGTTTTACTTTACCTTTTGCATTTCGTATGAGTATCCCACTATAGCCCCCGAGGATGTAGACGGAAAACCATTGGTTTCGCATCTATATGCTCTAAGAGTGACTAAGTTAGAAAAAACTCTCACTGTATCCCCCAAGTATTTAGATGGAATGAATTATTCCGACTAGATTCTTTAAGAGTAGCATACACAGTGTTCATAATTTTAAGTGCTGCCCCCAAACCTCTAGTTGTAACTGAATTAGTTCCGACTAGATGCTTAAAGAAAAGCTAAGCATTTTCCGAGTTAAAACTTTATATTGTAGCCCCCAAGCCTCTAATTGAGAACTGAATTAGCTCCGACTAGATGCTTAAAGAAAAGCTAAGCATATTGCTGAGTTAAAATCTCTCGCAGTAGCCCCCGAGCGCCTAGATGGAAAATCTCCGACTAGGGGCTCCAAGTAGACTAAACAACGACTTAACTTTGTATTTGCTTCCACAGAACGAGAATGCTCGGAGGGGCATGGCCAACGACAAGTATCAGAAGATGCGCGCAGATCTTGAAGCCGAAAAGGGTAAAACTGCCATCTTGAAGGAACAGATCATCAAAAAAAAGAGTCTGTTTTCTTTTTGCGCATTTCCGTATTACTTTTGTGCCTTCCTTCTTCGAGTACTCACTGTGTACTCTGTTTTCTCCGACTTGCAGAGCATGTTGCCAAGGCCAAGGATATTGTCGAGCAGTCCAAGCACATCCAGCAGCTGGACAGCGAGAACAAAATCCTTAAGAAGGAGAGAGAAGAAATGCTGAAGATGCACGAGGATTCCATGAAAGCCCTGCAGGAATCCGCCTCCACGGAGATCAATCGCTTGAAGGAGGAGCTTGCGATCCTAAAGGATCAGAAGCAAGCTGCCGATGAGCAAAATCTTTGCCATAGCGAGGCGTTTAAGCTCCTCCAACAAGAGAAGGAATCTTTGGCGGATGTCGTCTGGCAGGCTAAGGCCAGCATCTTCAGTAAGTGTCCTCCGCCTTGTAGTTCTGTAGTCTGGATACTTAGAATTTATTGAACTCATGCAATGCTTGTCGGAATTTTCAGCGCCCATGGGTTTAACCCGCTCGCCTCCTTCCGACAAGGAATGCATGATTCTTGCTGGCAACTTCATCAACACCGCCATCGCCCAAGCCAAGGAGATTGCCAAGCCCCTCCAGATTTATATCAAGGCCTCAGACTCCGTGGTGAAGTACTCGGAGATTCTGCGCCGAGCCCCCGAGCGTGTTGCGAGCTGGAAAGCTTCATGCGCATGGGCTGGCGCAAGGATGGCGTTGTCCATGGTGAAGGCACACTATGAAGGTGCCGACATCAACACGATGACATCTGGTATCCCCGACGTGGATGATGACGGCAAGGAGATCGATCATGAAGCCATCCTGTCATCACTCGCGGGTTATGACACCAGGGTTGCCGAGTTGGTGGATGTCGACGTCTTCGTGCCCAGGAACTTTCTTGACAACGCCAACCCGGATTCCTCTGAGTCTCATCACAGCGCCGACGTCGAGGGTGATTCTCCGGCTGGTGATGATGCGGCCTCCAAGTCCCCTGCACCCAAAGAGTGAAAAATACTTTGTAATTTATGCTTCACCTCTGGAGTTTGCGCGGGAGAAAACTTTGTTGATGTAATCTTTAAGGCGGAAAACAATGGTTATCGTATCCTGCTACTTAAGAATTAAGTGTCAGCATGTATATTTTTTAAGAAAGTGTTGGCTTATCCATTACTCTGGTTCCTATGCTTGACTTTTCGTGAGTCAGAAGACTCGTTGTCGGAACCATGCGCTTAGGTGATGATGCCCAATGTCACCTTCAATAACCTGAGCACAAAATCGCCGACAATAAGTGCCAAAAGTCACTACTCCAGAATCCACATAAAAACAACAAAGAATGTGTAGACCAGAAAACTTAAGCTAACGCCCGTAGGCGGAATTTTCACAAGTGCAATCGCAAGACTTGTGCATAAAGGTTTTATATGATCCAAAAATGAACACTAAAGGAGGTAAAAGACTCAGCAAAATGAGTGAACCAAAGAGCTTTATTTCATTGATCATATAAGAGGTACACAATTAGATAAAAAATGCTAAGTGTAGAAAGGACGTAGCTGTGCTATGTTCCATGGTCGATCAAGCTTCGGGTAGTCATCATCCAGGTCATGTTGCTTACGCTTATGATCCTCGTTGGGTCTATCCTTGAGTTCATGATTGTCGACAAGGTAGTAAGACCCATTGAGCACCGCCTTGCTTATGATGAATGGTCCTTCCCATGGCGTGGATAGTTTGTGTGACTTCTTCTGCTTAAGTCGGAGCACTAAATCCCCCTCTTTAAACGAGCGATGCCGAACGCGGCGACTATGGTAGCTGCGTAGCTTCTGCTGGTAGATGGCAGATCTTTGGCATGCCAAAACGTGCTCCTCCTCGAGAAGGTCCACATCTAGGCGTCTGGATTCTTCAGCGTCATCTTCGTCGTAGGCGGCAACTCTTGGTGCATCGTGGAGGATGTCGGAAGGTAGGATGGCTTCTGCTCCATATACCATGAAATAGGGGGTGTAGCCGGTGGATCTGTTGGGTGTAGTTCGTAAACTCCACAGCACAGATGGCAATTCTTCCGCCTAGGCTCCAGCTGCTCTATGTAGCGGTGCCTCAAGACGTGGCTTGATTCCCTGTAGAATTAATCCATTGGCTCGCTCAACCTGACCATTGGATTGTGGGTGTGCCACAGATGCAAGTTCAAGTCGGATGCCTTTGTCCCAGCAATAGGCCTCCACTTCTCCGAGTGACAAGTTGCTTCCGTTGTCGGTGATGATGCTATGTGGGAGACCAAATCTCACCACTAGATCCCGGACAAACCTGAGGGCAGTTGCCCCATCAAGCTTTCTAATGGGTTTAGCTTCTATCCATTTGGTGAATTTGTCAACTGCTACAAGCAGATGCGTAAATCCACACGGTGCCGTTTGTAACGGCCCCACCATGTCTAGCCCCCAGACAGCAAACGGCCAAGTTATTAGTATTGTTCGCAATTCTTCAGCAGGAACATGTGGTTGTCGGGCATAATACTGGCATCATGTGCATGTCTCAACCAGCTTGTCAGCGTCCGCCTTCGTGGTCAACAGTAGAATCCTTGCCGGAAGGCTTTCGCGACCAACGATCGAGGAGCGGCGTGATGCCCGCAATCTTCGAGATGTATTTCGCGTAGGATTTCCATACCTTCTAGATGGGAAACACACTTTAGGTATACACCAGTAGTGCTCTTCTTGTAGATTTGCCGATTGATTATGGTATAACCCTTTGCTCGCCGTACTATTTGCCGTCGTTCGACCTCGTCGTCGGGCAAAGTTCCGTGTTCGAGATATTCCATGAATGGTTTTGTCCAAGCCGGAGGGATCTTTGTCACCATGTTGACGAAAGAGTCAGCTCTATCTGGGTTGTCGATGTCGGCGCCCTTCATGGATGGTATACGCAGATTCTCTAGGAAAACTCCTGGCGGAATTTGCTTGCGCCCTGATCCAAGCTTAGACAGTAGATCAGCTGCCTCGTTTTGCTCCCTAGGCACATACTTGACTTCGTAGCCCAAGAAGCTCTTGGCTATCTCGTCCACTTCGTCGCGATATGCCGCCATCATAGGGTTCCACGCATTCCAGGTGCCAGCCACCTGCTGGGCAACCAAGTCGGAATCTCCACAGCAAACTATGCGCTTGATGCCAATATCCTTTGCTACACGCAGTCCCTGAATGAGTGCTTCATACTCCGCCATGTTGTTTGTAGCCTCGAAGTGGATCTGCATAACATAGTGCATCTTTTATCCTTTTGGTGATTGTAGTAGTACACCAGCCCCCGAGCCGTTGAGCAACTTTGATCCGTCAAAGTGCATCACCCAGTACTCTGGTTCTGGCAATGGAGTAGCATCCGGCATCTCCGTCCAATCTGCAATAAAATCCGCCAAGGCTTGTGACTTGATAGCGTCGCGTCTTTTGTAGGTGATCTCGAAGGCGGCAAGTTCAATGCCCCACTTTGCGACCCTTCCTGTAGCGTCGCTGTTGTTGATAATGTCGGATAGTGGAGTCTTGCTCACTACTGTGATTGGGTGCTCCTGAAAGTAATGCCTCAACTTCCGAGAAGCAAGGAATACTCCATAAGCTATCTTTTGGTAGTGCGGGTAGCGCTGCTTGGACTCCGTCAAGACCTCGCTTACATAGTAAACTGGTCGTTGAACTCCGTGCTCATAGCCTGGTTCCTTTCGCTCTACCGCGACGACGATGTTGATAACCCGGTTGGTTGCCACCATGTAGATTAACATGGGCTCACCAGGCTCGGGTGCTGCAAGGATGGGAGCTGAGGAAAGAATCTCGTTGAGCTGCTTCAATGCTGCATCTGCTTTGTCTGTCCATGTGAATTTGTCCGCCTTCTTCAGCAACTTGTACAGCGGCAGAGCCTTCTCTCCAAGTCGGCTCACGAACCGACTAACTGCTGCAACACAACCTGTTACTCGTTGGATGTCCCTTAGGCATGTCGGACGGTTTATGTTTAAGATGGCCTTGATTTTCTCCGGGTTGACCTCGATTCCGCGCTGGGAAACGATGAAGCCCAACAGTTTGCCGGCTGGAACCCCGAAGACGCACTTCTTAGGGTTGAGCATCATGTTGTATTTCCAGAGATTATCAAAGGTTTCTGTTAAGTCGGAGATGAAGTCATTTGATTTTTTAGACATCACCGCGATATCGTCCACATAGGCATGAACGTTCCGACCAATTTGGTCATGAATGCAACGTTGCATTGTCCACTGGTAGGTGGCACCTGCATTTTCAGCCCAAAGGGCATTGTGACATAGCAAAACGTGTCGTATGGGGTAGTGAACGAAGTGGCCAATTGGTCTGACTTCCTCATCTTGATCTGGGGGTATCCTGAGTATGCATCGAGAAAACACAAAAGTTCCGAGCCAGCCGTCGAGTCAATGACTTGGTCAATGCGAGGCAAAGCAAACGGATCTTTGGGACATGCTTTGTTCAAGCCGGTGTAATCAACGCACATTCTTAATTCATTGGTTCCCTTTTTGGGGACAAGTACAGGATTGGCCACCCATCGGCTGTGAAGGACTTCTCGGATAAACTCAGCCTTAAGTAACCTAGCTATCTCTTTGCCAATGGCGCGTCTCTTCTCATCTCCGAAGCGTCGTAGAGGTTGTTTCACTGGTTTACATTTTGGATCTATGTTTAAGCTGTGCTTGGCAAGTTCCCTAGGTACACCTTTCATGTCGGTAGGTTGCCAGGCAAAGATGTCCCTATTCTCATGGAGGAACTCGACATGCGCGATTTCCTATTTGGGATCCAGGTTCGTCCCAATGGCGACGGTCTTGGAGGCATCGACTACCACAAGTTCCACCGGCTTGGTTTCGATGGCGGCCTTGAACGCAGGAGCGGAGTTGGAGATCTGCTTCTTCGACGCGGGAATCTCTGAGTCATTGACCTTGCTCTGGATCTCCTTGAATTCTTCGCTGTAGAGGACAGCTTCTACAACTGCTTCATTGATCTCACAGTCCCTTGCCTTGGTAAAGCTTCCGGATATGGTGATGACACCGTTTGGTCCGGGTATCTTGAGTTTGTTGTAGACGAAGCATGGCTTGTCCATGAACGTGTGGAATATGTCGCGGCCGAATATGACGTGGTACACGCTCTTGAAGGGGACCACCTCAAAGGTCATGCGCTCTTGGCGGTAATTATTAACATCGCCAAAGGCTACCTGAAGTGTGATGCACCCAAGGGACCGAGCTTCCCGGCCAGGAACTACACCGTGGAACACGGTGTTGGTCCGCCTTAGGTTTGCCTCCGTCAAGTTCATCTTCTGCAGTGTATCCAGGTACATGATGTTGATGCTGCTTCCACTATCCACCATGCACTTGCTGAACTCCACGCCGTCAATCAATGGGTTGATGACCATAGCGTACTGGTTCTCCGTGGGCACAAGGTCTCGGTGGTCCGTCCTGTCCCAAGTGATTGGAACCTCCGACCACCGCAGGTATTGGGGAACTGGGGGGAGAGTGGCCATCAGGATCCTTAGAGAGGTCTTATATTGTCGGACGGTGGGGGTTCCAAGGAAAGTGTGGTAGACTGGGGCCTTCTTTGCGAAGGGGTTCTTGTCCTTGTCGTCGCTCTTGGCGGCATGCTTGGGGTCAACGTCCTCGTCCATGTCACTTGAATCGTTGGACTCCTCCTCCTTCTTCTTCCCCTTGCCCTTGCCTTGCGGTCTTTGCTTCTGACTTTGCTTGTAGCCGGACTCCTGATCTTCCTTGAGGTCGTTGACGAACTTGCAGTGTCAATTGGTATGGGTGGCCTTGCCGTTGACATCTAGGTGTACGAGGCACGGCATATCGCGGTACTCCTCGTACGTTTGGGGAGCACGGAGCGGCGCCGAGTTGGTTTCACTTCCTCGCTGCTGCCCGCGGCCTGCTCCCCTTCCTCGGCCACGTTGTCCGCCTTCTCCTCGTCCTGCAAAAGTCATGGCGACCATGTCGGTAGATTGCTTTTCTTCTGGAGTGGTTTTCCGCTTTGTACTGCTGTTCCTCCGAGCTTGGGTTGGAATGGCCGTTGCCGGCAAAGAGCCACGAGCATCGTCGTCGGCAGCTGCGAAGTCACTGGCTAACTGAATCATCTGATTCAAGTCAAGCTGATGATTGTCCTGCAAGCGCTTCAGCTTATGTCGGAGCAACGTGCCCCTTTCCAACCCATCGATGAAGGTGGCCATGGCGGTCTGGGTGTGCACTCCTGCGCAGGAATTCTTCATATCCAGCCAGCGGGAGAGGTAGGCGCGAGATGTCTCGTCTTTCTCTTGCACGCACCGTTGTAGATCGCCCACAGTGCAGGGACGCTTGTATGTACCCTCAAAGTTCTTGGTGAATGCTTCTTGCATGTCCAGATAGTTGTAGATAGATCTCTCCGCAAGTCGTCGATCCATTGATGGGCCGTGCCTGCCAACATTAACGGGAGGTACTTGACGGCGACATTGGGGTTGCCTCCGGCAATCTCCACCGTATTGCCGTAGTCCTGCAACCATGTGGCAGGCTTGGCGGTGTCGTCATAGGGCTTGATGGTCTTGTCTATCCGGAAACCTTTGGGGTAAGTTGCGGACCGTATTGCAGGTCCAAAGCAACGTGGTCCCAGGTATGGTCCTTCCCGGGCCTCGTGGATCTTATCGATTCATGAACTTGCATCGTACGGCTCTGGGTTCTTCTTCTTGTTGTCAACAGGGGACGGGCTGCGTGAACAACGCGGGCCTCTTCCACCATGGTGACTGCTTGGCGGTGACAGAGGCGGAGGCAGCAGTGGGTTAGCCTTCTTGCTGTTACACTCCTGCGACACCCCACGCCTGTCACAGTTGCTTGTCGGACGCGGAGGATCGTGGTGTGACCTGCTCTTATGTCCTTGGTGGCGCTCTTCATCATGACGGGTCTGTGCCGCGTTGTCGCAGATGACGATGCCGCACTGCTTTGGTGGGGGCATATTTGTGCGATGGTGAGCCTTGTAGTCTTCCTGACGTCGAGGGGATCGGGGTGGTGGCGATGGGCGGCGAGGTTGGGCTCTTTCTCCGTGGTCGGAGGATATGGGGATCGCATCCTTCCTGTTGCGCGCATCCCTCCGTCTTCGCTCTGATGAACCCGTCTGTGATCCGACATCCTGAGGAGATCTGTCCCTTGGCGGTTTGTACTGGCTAGATAGGCAGAGCGCTGGGTCAGACTCAAGCCTCTGGGAGGTGGCCTTTTCCTGCTGCTTTACCGCCTTGGCCACTAGGTCATAGACATGTTCTACTGCCTCAGGCGATCTATCCTGCTCTAGAAGGGTCTTGGCGACGGCGAGGTTAAGGAGTGGGGTGGGAATCACCTACTTGCCTTCACTATCAATGTATGGCTTGGCCTGTGCCGGCTTCGAGGGAGCCCATCCTAGGTTGCTCCGTACACCAGGATCGTTGATAACGCGAGCCAGAGCTTTCTTAGCCTTCTGCTGCTGTAGCAGAGTCTTGTACTCGGCCTCCATTGCTCTAGCTTTTTCTATGGACTTCTGCGCGCTAACCAGATCTCGATCTAGTTTAGCACCTTGCTCCGCGATGGCTTGCGCCTCCTCCAGCAGCTGCTGGCGCTTCTCGTCAAGCTGAGTCACGTTCCGGATATGATCAACGGTTAGTGGATCAACGAGGAGGTTGCCGTACATCACTCTATCAGCTGGAGTAACATGGGCTGCTGCCGACGTGGATGCCGGAGGCGGCAAGTTTAGGGTGTTGTTATTGCTCGGACCGGTGCCGAGTTCCTGCGGCTGCTGCACTGGGTTAGGCGGAGGAGGCATGACTTTTGCGCAATCACCGTCAGCAGCAATAAGTGGCCCCTTCCCCTTATCCAGCGCCGTAGGCGGAGCTTGCCTGGGCTGGTCTTCATCAATCGCTGTCCCAATGGTGACGAACACCCCTCGAGACATGACGGTGTTATTAGCTTGTTCGTCGCGCGAGTACTCCTCCTCCATATCCTGCATAGCGGAGTCTAGCTCTTCTGGACTGAAGTCTATTTCCTCTGAATCTGCACTGAAATCAGCATAAAGCGCGTCAATAATAGAGTCGGAGGGTGACAGGACTTCCTCGATGACGGGCGGTGGAGGTGCAATGGCCTCGACGATGACTGGAGGTGGTGGTGCTGCTACGACGATGGCGGCCGGAGGCGGTGGTGGTGATGGCTGAATCGGAGGGGCTCCGTTAATGAGCGCAAGCGCTGTCTGAGCTGCCGCTTCAGCCTCCACGTAGTTGTTGATGGTGTTCACCATGCCTTCGAAGGTAAGGCGTCCTGATGCCTGTTGCCGTCTTAGAGAATGTCGGAGTAGCGTGCCATGGTCCAGTCCTTCCACAAAGTGATAGATAGCATCATCATTGGGGTAGTGGGCCAGATCGGCTCGTATACGGA
The DNA here is from genome assembly GCA_916181665.1 of Avena sativa. Lineage (NCBI taxonomy): Eukaryota > Viridiplantae > Streptophyta > Magnoliopsida > Poales > Poaceae > Avena > Avena sativa. The sequence continues at coordinate 224,961,385 of OV702295.1, forward strand.
GCCACCTGGCCAGGTAATCGCGGGGGTTTTTGCCCTCTCTCTGAACGCAGCGCGCCAGATCGAAGATGGTAACCACGCCGACGGACTTGGATCTCTGTTGTCCACACACACGGACAAAGCCGACGGATTTGCAGTGATCTTCCACCTTTATATCCTGCACAGGGGTGATTTGGGTGGGTCTTGAATTTTTCCGATCTTTGCCGGCAAACTCCAAAGAGAGATCCGACATCGATCCTTCCGCGAACGTATCCTGCCCGTAGGTGGTCCGTGCGGGTCTTGACGCTCCTCCGACTCCCAGGGAACTAGTGCCCGAGTCGGTTTCGCCGATGAAGAGGTGGATGTCTCCGATGGGAACGATTGAACACCGCATAGCATTCGTCTTCGCCGAGATCCAGAACTCGTCGGGGGGGGGGACGATCGGAACGTTGCCGGAGAAGAGAACGCGACCGATGGCTACGGTTTTGCCGATTCCCGCAAAGATCTTGGTCCTCGCCCGCTGAAGAGCCTGAAGCGCCTCTTGCCCCACGGTGGGCGCCAACTGTCATGGTATTGCCGACGAGTACGCTATGGAGGGGTCCTCACAGTGCGTGTTTAGAGACGTGGGGTAAGGCGGACGGTTGACGGGTACGAGGTAACACATCTTACCCAGGTTCAGATCCCACAACGGTGGCGGAATCCTACTCCTGCTATAAGTCACTATAATGGCAATACGCCGAGTTACAGAGATAGGTTCGCTGTGCGAGGTGTGTGTAAAACGATACTAGGTTGTGCCCTAAAGGCTTCCATAGGCCCGACTTATATAGTCGCCAGGTCCTAGGGTTACTGGGAAAAGTCCTAGCCGGACAGGTTACAGAGTTCTACACCGTCTATTACTAGTCTTGTGTATCTTGCACTACAAGGCTCCGGGTACGCTGGTGACTCCACCGTAGCCTTCCTTTATCCGGCATGGGCCTCCCTTCTGGATCCACCTAACTGGGCTGCCCAGCAGGCCATAGGCCATGCTACCGACTATGGGCCACCCGGGTTAGTCGGATAAGAGACATGCTATGAGGATACCCATATAGCATATCCCCAACAAAGGTCTTCTTGGCTCAGGTTTTGAGATGTCAGAACCTTTGGGAAAAGGAAAGATAAGACAAGACATCTCTTTGGTAAAATAGTTTTTGTTGACCAAGGTTTGAGTTAAGGAGTTTATCATATATTACACAATCAGTTGCATAAGCACAGACAAACAACCAAACAATCATGGCACCACTTAACAGAAAAAGTTTTTGTCCCCCTTATTTTTTTCCTTTTGGACAATAAATAAGGGTTGTTTGAATTGGGATGTTATAGTTCAAATTTTACCACTTACCTGTAGTTCAAAATTTTATTTTCATACTACATCAATAGTGCTAACATTTACTCATAGTTCAAATTTTACCTAATATTGGAAAATCGATTTAAATTCGTGGGATTGTGCAATTTCCTTTATATAATCAAATGTAGTATACTAATAAATTGTGTGCAACAGTACTCGAGGGTTATACAAGGTATTGTACTTTACTTACTACTAGCAGAACATGTTCTAATAAAGTTGTGTGGTCTTGTCAATATATCGTGCGTAGAACTCTAGATTTCTTTTGGGAGGAGTGGCTTCAGGATCAGACAGAAGTTTGGAACCTAAAGGGTACCCACTATTTTAGTCGGTTCAAAGAAATGAACTAGTTTTTCAAAAAGTTATGATATGTGAAGTGTAGTTCTTTTTTTGTAGTACAGTACTACTACTAAAGGGGATAGAGGGTTACCCACTCCTCTCACCATCCCCTCTCTCTCTGTCGATCACACTCCAACACTCACCTCTCAACTCCTAGTCATTAACCCACCCGTTTCTATGATGAGACCAATGCCAAAACCTTTTTCTGTGGTGGAGCTTGGGGTCCTCATCAAGCTCTTCTTTGGAGATGCAGGTGGCTTGTTTGATTCTTCCGGCCACAGCGCCTTTTCTGAAGCATCCTTCGCATTTCGTGTGTGTGCGGGTCGCACACAAGGTGAGGTGTCCGTCGCACTAAGGGTTTCGGCCGGCCACACCAGAACCCTCATCGTGCGTCGAGCGGTCGTCCAAGCCTATGGCGCTGGTTGCGTCGGGACCGAATGCTCGTGCAGTGACGGGCGCGTTCTTGTCGTCTGCAGGTTGGAATCTCATTCCCAATGTGACAAAATTCAAAGTGTATGCGGCGAAAACTCTATCGGTGGCTCCCCCTTCATCCAAAAGCTCTATTGTCCGTGCTTCTTCGGTGTATGTGGTTGGCTCTTTGTCAGTGGCTCCCTGTTCATCTTATCAACCCATCGACCCCTGTGCAACAAGATTCGCGCCCCCAACTGCAACGAGGTTAGATTTGGAGGATTGGGGCTTTAACCCAAATCTGACATGCATCTAGTCAGATTTTGGCAACATCTACTACAGGTCTTTTATTGAATTGCTTAGTTATATGTTGTAGTACCCAGGTAAAACCACTACCAGAAATCTCTCGAGTTTGTGCATCATCATGACCACATGCTCATGTCATCATTCCACATTGCATTTGATCATCGTCATGTCATCATGTGTATGTCTGTCTAAAACTATTCCAAAAGCCTATCTTATTTTCTATTTATCTCCCTCTTTATTTCAACTGCAAACCTGTTCTGTCCGAATATTTTATTTTGTCTAAAAACTAATTACAATAGAATATCTACAACTAAATAAATATTCAAGCTATTTTGTCAGGGGAGGCAGTCCACCTGGTCAGGCCCAAAGGACCAACCGGATAGACCACCTGCTACCCCCAAACCTCAATCCTAGATATCTAGACCCTAAAAACAAAACCCTAACCCTAATCTACCCATCTACTCCCTCTCCCTGCCGCTGCACTGCACATAGGGCGCAACACACACACAGGGTCACCCGCGGCACACCTATACGCATGCTACGCACATCAACACGGCCCACACGCGTGACACAACCATCCCGCCGTGTCGATGTACGCCCGCTCACGCGCCTCGCACGCGTATGCCAACGCAACCGCCCAGCCCCATGACACGCTCTCCTGTCCTCGCCCGCTTCCCTGGACCCGTTCTCGGCCCCACCACTACCGCAAACCCGCACCCACTCATACGCCCCCTAAGGCCTTGTTCGGTTCAGGAGGAGTTAAAGAGGATTGACAGGAATTGGGATGGATTAAATCCCATGTAAGTCAAAATCCACCCTAATCCACCTCATTCCACTCCAATCCTCTCGAGAAGAGTGCGCGAACCCGACCTTCCTCCCCAAGCCGCCTCCTCCCCGAGTCTACCTATGATGCCGCCAGCTCCCCCTGTCTGGCTTGCCTCGCAGCCGACCTCCCCGCCGCCCAAGCCATCCCTCCACCGTTGGCCCCTCCTGCGGCCTTTTGCGTCGCGGCCAGATGCTCCGCCTCACCTCCCATCTCCACGCCTATCGCATGCTCCGTGACAGGCCCTCCCGCGCGCCTCTCCACCGTCAAGCGCCCGCCGCCAGCATGCTACGCCACGTCCGTGACCTCCTCCCCGAGGCAGAGCCTCTCCGCGTCGCCTTGGCACCCCCTCAACCCTAGCTGCCCCTCCTCCCCACGTTCGTCTAGCCTTTGCCATGTTTGTCCCGCTTCGATCCCTACCTCCAAGGGATTGCATCCGTCCGGTATTGCTCGTGGGCATCACCGCTGCTAGTGCTCTCTGTCGCCCACCGCCTCCAGATAGTCGCCAATGCCAACCCTGCCTTCGGATGCGCCACAGTCCCCGGCCGCCCTTCTCATCAGGCTTGGCCCACACGCCTCCTCGCATGTCATGCTGCTACCCTGTGGGGGTTATTCATCTCAGTTGCTGCAAGTGGGAGCGATCCTGATAGCGAGTGGGTACCGCTAAGGATATGCTTATGTTTGAGAGCCTACGAGTCAAGTCCAACCGGTGAAACCTCATAGCCCAAGTTCAATCTGGCAAGATCGTCGCCCCTAGCATAATTACAAGACATGCCACATAACAAGAGGTGACGAAGTGCAATGTTGCTGATCGAGATCTTTCAGCAGGCAAGACAGGCAAGTTTTTGTCAAGACACCATGGCACATCAAGATCTAGCACTCGAGACCACCGAAGCCGAGATCTTCCTCCTAGATCCGATGGATGGAGCCCCGAAGACACAATCCCGGAACCAGAACCTTTGGCACGCCAGGGACTGCGGAACTCCATGATCTCCTTCAAGAATCCGAAGCTTGAACCCCGTGGAGACCCCTATATTTTATAATATATGTCATTGCCACTTGTTGCATATAAATTGATCATATCGCATGCATCTTCATTTGTTTGGGGCTATATAGTCGACTCATCTAATAATTAAATATGAAGACCATATACAGGCTTTTCTAGATTTATATTGGATCCATTTAAATTTGTGTAGCGAACCGACATGTTTTGCCTTGTTAAGCCAACATTTAAATTGCGAGGTATCTAAACTACATAAACCATCTAATTATTTGTCAAGACCCCGGTTCCGCTTAATATTTCCTAATTGTATCGCACCTTTGCCATGTCATACATCATACATGCATCATACCCGATCTTTGGTTGTAGTATTAAATAGTGCATCCGGTGTTTCTTCTAGTGGTTTGCTTCTTCATGGACTAGGACGATGAGTTGATGCGAGTATCTACCTGATCTCTGGTGTACCTTTCGACAGTGTTTCCTAGGCGACATTTCTCCCCTTTCTACCTATCTTACTTTGGTTGTCTTTATTTACTCATGTTGATCTATTGCTACATGTGTTGCGATGCTTTAGTTTTCATACCCATGATATCCCTTGCAACCACTATATTTGTAGGGTTTGCCGCATAGAAAACAAAAAAATTCCTATGATGGGAACAACTAAGTACCAATTCTATCTACTAGATACAAGAAACGGGTGGATATACATCCATAGAATACATACCCTCGAAGACCGAAAGCTTTTTCGAGTATGAACTCATTAGTGATGTAGTCGATATTTTGCTGATCTCAAGATCATGATGAAGTGGTGTTATCTACAGTCATCTTAACTCAATTGTGGCAATCCACATGGCTACCTCCCACCCCCTCCGCCGTAGCCCTCACCATCCCTCTCGTCGGACATCTACCCCTCCGGTATATCGCTTCTGAGGCACCCTTCCCATCATCAACACCCTCCCTCCCATACATCTACGCATTTTTTTCCTCGGATCATGCTCCCCCAGAGTGGAGCTGGAAGGCAAAGTTTTTCATCAATGGTGATCTAGATCAAGGTTGTATCAAGGAGTTTGATGGAGAACTACGGATCTGGTCCAATTGGATCACTCTAACGAATCACAAGGGGGCAGGTATTATGGGGAGACATCTCGTAGATAATGAGTTGATCTCTTTTGGATCTAAGATCATCTTCTCATCCCACACGGCGTATGTGGGTACGTGCATGGTTTCACCATCTGGCGATCATTCTTTGGTTTGGTCTGCTGCTGCTGGATCTGATGATGCATCTGGATCGCCTAGAACGTATCCTCCTGAGGTATGTGATCAGGTTTCTGCCCCCGCTCCTCCTTTTGAACCTCCTCCTCGTAATAAGGGCTGGAATATTACATATTCCACTGTTAAGGATCTTGATCATGGGCGAATGAAATCCTACGATGGTACACTTCATTTGTGGATCGCTAGTAAGTGGTTGGTGCTTAAAATGCAAAGGGTTCCCCGATCGCTCGGCGCTATCTAATTCACAGAGACCATTTTGGCATTGGCTCGAAATTATATTTCCCATCTCATGTGGTTAGGGTTGGATCACCTATTTCAGTTGTATCTCCTGCAGTGAAAGTTTCTGTGGTGCAGCAGTCTGTACACACTCATTTGTATTCTTTTAGGCAGGATGTGAATGTTGGATCCAGTGTAGTTCTTTCATCGATCAAGTTGGGTCTAGATTTTTCCCATAGTCAGAAGTTTGCTGCAATGATTAAGACCAGGGTTTGCCAGACTGTTCATCCTTCAAGTAATTCTGGGAATTTTATAATGGTTGTGTCTTTTGGTAGAGCCAATTTCAGATTAGATGAGGATGTAGTCGATATTGCTCTGGAAGCTGTAACAGGTGGTTTCTGTGGTGAGCATAAAGTTTCTGGGTTGGCAGATAGAGTTTTCTCCTTTTGTGTGAGAAGCAAGCAAGTGGGTTTTCAGGTTCTAAATATTAGGAATTTTGCATGTCTGCAATTCAAATGTTTCTTCCACCTCTGGGGTCGTGGGGGACCAAATTGGATGAAGGGTTCAAGGATTGGCAGAGGGAATCTAGGGAAGAATTGACCATCATTAGTCCCTCTAAAATAACTGCTCAAATTGGTCTTGCTGCTATGAAGAGTTTTCGTCCTAAGCCGATAATTAAATCAGTAAGTTCATCCGATAAAAAGTTGGTGTTTGTTGAGAACATCAGTTATGATGCATGTAAGGGCTATTAGGACTAGAAGATTATAATGCCTGGAGTTATCTTGCCTGATTCATACAGGACGCGGTCTTCGCCATCTATCATTTTTGGTTCAGTCAATCCCTACTCTTTTGGTCAGGAAAAGGTTGTTCAACCCGAAACTCTAGCTGCAGTTCACTCTGCCGATTTTCACGTGCCAAATCTATTTTCGCAAGTCCCTATTGATGGTGGGCTGTCTTCATCTGATAATGGGCCGGCCCAGTCTAACAATGGTGAGTTTGAGTCCATGATTGATGAGATGGTTTATCGTGTTTTCGAGTGTGGGAAGTGTTTGAGGTTTGGACATAAGCGTGAATCCTGTTCTAATGAGGTTCGATGTCGTGGGTGTTTTTATTACGGTCATGTTAAACGGAATTGTCACCGTTTTCTGTCTAAAAAGGCCACTTGTTGGGTTCCTAAAAAAGGTGGAGTTACTTCCGACCACGTTTTACCTGAGAAACAGGGCGACATTTCAGGACAGAGGGACTCTGTTTTGTCTCCCACGCCTGCCTCTTCATCTTCTTCTCCGCCATCTGAGCCGCCGATTCCGCCAGACGATTTCGTGATGGCCAACTTTCAGCTTGACCTTGCTAGATGAATTCCCATGGGTCATCAAGTGGTTGATGGAGGGCCGACCCGTCTCCAGCTACATTCTACAGTCCCTCTGAAGCTCCCCCGGCAAATCATGGTAACTATGTTGTTGTTGTTCTTGAACCTGCTCCACCCTTAGTTGATGAGCACATCTGGCGTGAGCATATTCGTGATTTTATCACTCAGCATCATCAGTGGGATGTAGTCAGTATACAACCTGCACTTTTTTGTTTGGGTCTGTTCCAGCTTCGAAGTACTGTCGCGGTCGTGACTTTGTTGCAGCAGGAACCTTTTGAGATTGATGTTGATGTGTTTGTTAGATTAGTTCCACACAACGATCGATTGAATCATAGGGCTATGCAGGGGCATAGATCTGGGTGGTTGATGTTCCTAGGGCTGCCTCTGGATAACGTAGCACCTTTGATATTAATAATGTTGTTGCAACTTTTGGAACTTGTCACCATTGGTATCGGGAGGATGTTTTGTTGGATCGTACGATGGTGTTTGCCTCTTATACCTCCATTGCAACTGTGCCTAGGGATGTGGTTTTCGGGAGATATGCCAATTATGGGGATAACAGGGAAACCTGGACTACAGCAGTTTACAACATGCAGCCTGGTCTTGCTGCAGTTCTGCCTCCAGATGAAGATCAAATGTCGTTCAGTGGAAATCCTCACCCTCTACCTGGTCAGTTGCAGCCTAATGATAACATGTTTGTGGTTCCACAGTTTCCTGAGCTTGGATGGAATATTAACCCACAGGAGCAGCACAATGATGAGCATCAGCATCACAATCAGGAGGCTAATTTGCACCAAAATCATGTTCTGCAACAGGATGAGGAAGTTCTACATGAACCTGTTGCTGTGGAGAATGTTGAGGAGTCAATTTTCTTTGATTCTTTATCTAGCTCTGATTATATCCATGGTCATGATGAGGAGATGGAGATGGCTGTTGATAATCAGGAGGTGGACCAGCACTTGGTTGTTCATCTTCAACAGCAACAACCTACGGGACATGCTATCTTCCATGTGGGTATAATTAGAACTTTTGTTGGTCCTGATTTACCTCCTGAAATGGTTTGGGAGAGAAATTACAGGCCTTCTTTCCTAAATCTCCTGGCCAACAAGATTGAAAAAACTGTTTTTGATCTTTCTTTCTCTAGTATTCTCTCTAAGAGGAACTGGCAGCAGGATTTTCAACAATTTAATGGAATGACAATGAACTTTAAGGGACCTGTTATGTTTGATACTCAAAGAAAGAAGTTAGTACTTACTACAAGAAAGGTTAAAAGGGCTCTATGTTTTGACAATACTGAAATTCCTCCAGAGGGAACCTCTCAAACTGTCTTTTCTGCATCCCCTGTTTCAGTTGTTAAAAAGAAGACAAGAGGGAAGGGAAAGAAATATGAAATGCCTTTTTCTGATGAAGGTTTAAGGAGAAGTGCTCGCATCTGTGTCTCTCAAAATGGTAGTAGGCACAACTCTATGGTTGAATCTGCTTCTAGGCCGAGGAAGAGAGTAAAGTCGATTGTGCAAATTGTGGAACTGGATGAGGAAGAAAGGGATGGAAAGCAGGGAGATAATAAAGAGCAGAATGAGGTCCCTGAAACCCCTATTAAACTGATGCAACGTGTGGGGGCCTCTTTGGGGATTGAACCTGATAATCTTTCAGAGGAAAGGCTTAGGGCTGATCCAAAGGAGAAGAAGGCAAGCTCTAGTGTCAATGATAAGTGACCAGAATCTTCACCAAGGGAGAGGGCACTCCCTTATTTATGCCTTGTTATCCTTACTGGTTGTCATCCTTGATGAGTACTTTAGCTTTGATTCTGGGTCTGTAATATGCACTATGTTCTGGTGTTTGGGATCTCTGTACTATGTGATGATGATGGTCAAACTATGTTTGATTATGTTGCCTTTTACTATGTGTTTTTATAATGCATACAAACTATATTAGAAAGTGGAAAATATTGTGTTGGAATGTGAGGGGTTTGAACTCTGAGGCAAGGCAAAGGGAAGTTAGATCTAAAGTGGAAGAAAGTCAATGCTCTATTATTTGCTTGCAAGAAACTAAATGTGAATATTTTGATCAAAGATTCATCAGGAAATTCTGTCCAAAGAAATTTGATAATTTTGTTTATTCACCTTCAGTTGGGGCTTCTAGGGGGATTATTATTCTTTGGAGTTCAGCTGTTTTCACTGGAACTTTAAATGATATACAGAGTTTTGGTGTTTCTATTACAATATGTTCTGTGCACAATGGAGCAATGTGGAATCTTGTTTTTGTGTATGGGCCTTGTCAGGGGCCCTTAAGAGATGATTTTGTTCAATGGTTGATCCCTGTGGGTAGTGACTGGTTATTATTGGGAGATTTTAATTTTATCAGGTCTGATGAAAACAAAAATAAGCCTAGGGGAATGTGAATGATATGCTATTATTAAATGAAATTATTGGGCATCTGGGTTTGTTGGAGTTGCCACTAAAGGGTAGAAAGTACACTTGGTCAAATATGCAAGAACAAACTTTATTAGAGCAACTAGATTGGTTTTTCACCAGCACTAATTGGATCAAGGTTTATCCAAAATCAGTGGTTCTTACCCTGGCTCATACAAAGTCTGATCACCTACCTTGTGTGGTTCACATTGACACTGTTATACCTAAGAGTAATATTTTCAGGTTCGAGAATTTTTGGGTGGATCAGACTGGTTTTTTGAATTGTGTTAAACAATCTTGGGAGCAAATTTCATCTAAACATCATAGTGCACCTGTGATAGCTGATAAACTGAAGAGATTGAGATATGCTTTGAAACACTGGCATTTGAGCCTCTCTCAATTGAAGATTCTGATCCAGAATTGTAATAAAGTGATTTTAATTATGGACAATATTGAGGAGCAAAGGGCACTGTATAAAACAGAGTTTAATTTTAGGAATATTGTGAAAATACACCTAGAGGAGATGATGCTTATTGAGTGCAATTATTGGAGGAAAAGGTGTACAGTGAGATGGATTAAGTTGTCAGAGGACAATACTAAATTTTTCCATGATATGGACACTCAAAGATTTAGAAGGAACACAATTTCCATGTTGAGAGAGCTGAGGATGGCAGAGTGGTGACTGATCATGATGAGATGGTTGGCATGCTTTGGACTTGCTATAAGGATAGGATGGGTAGATCTGAGGGCATAAACATGAAATTTGACTTATCCAGATTAATTAAGAAGGTTAGAGGTTTGAAGGAACTCTCTATACCTTTCTTGGAAGAAGAGATGGATCTGGTGGTCAAGGAAATTCACTCGGATAAGGCACCAGGACCTGATGGTTTCAATGGGTTATTTTTGAAAAAATGCTGGCCTCTGGTCAAAAAAGAATTTTATCAACTAGCTAAGGATTTCCATGCTAGGACTATTCACTTACAGAATATTAATGAATCTTACATTACTTTGGTCCCTAAGGTGCACGGTCCTGAGGATGTAAATGATTTTCGTCCTATTTCTCTTACTAATATGAGCATCAAATTCCTTACCAAGTTAGTGGCAAATAGATTGCAAGGAAAGATTCTAAATTGCATTCACAAGAACCAATATGGTTTCTTGAAGGCAAGAACTATCGAGGACTGCATTGTTTGGGCTTTCGAATATCTCCATCATTGTCAGGTTTCCAAAAAACCAATCATCATTCTCAAAGTTGGATTTTCTAAAGCTTTTGACACTATTGAGCATGAAACCATTCTGAAACTGTTGGTGCATAAATGTTTTGATGGCACTTTTCTGAACTGGATCAAAAACATCCTTTCCTCAGGGTCTTCTTCTATCCTTCTGAATGGTGTTCCAGGCAAGCAGTTTCACTATAAGAGGGGGGTCAGGCAGGGGGACCCTCTCTCTCCTACTCTGTATGTGTTGGGATCAGATTTATTGCAAATAGTGGTTAATGTTTTGCTGCAGCAACGAATGATTTCTCTTCCAATAACTACTGTTGATCCTGATTTCCCTATAATTCAGTATGCTGATGATACATTGCTAATCTTACCTGCTGAAATGGATCCGTTATTGTCTCTGAAGGAGTTGTTACATGATTTTTCTTTGTCTACTGGCCTTAAGGTGAGTTATCACAAGTCAAGCTTAGTACCTATAAATGTGCCTGAGGATAAAGTTCTGGATTTAGCTACTGCTTTTGGTTGTCAAGTGGATAGCCTTCCTTTTTACTTATTTGGGTCTACCACTTGGGACTACAAAACCGCAGATCAAGGATATGATGCCTCTTGTTTGCAGAATAGAGAGAAGGCTCTCCTGCATCTCCAGTTTTCTATCGCAAGGAGCAATACTGCAACTTGTTAAATTGACATTGTCTTCTATGCCACAGTTTTTCCTTCTGACGTTTTAGATTGCTCCTGGAATTATTAAGCCTATTGAAAGAATTTTGCGGCAATGTTTATGGAGGGGTAACACAGATACTCCTAAGCAATCTTTGGCTGCTTGGAATATGTTGATTCTACCTAAGGACAAAGGGGGCGTGGGCATTGTGGATCTTAAGAAGAAGAATGAAGCACTTCTTTTGAAGCACTTGGACAAGTTTTACAACAGAGTTGAAATCCCTTGGGTAAAGTTAATCTGGGAGACTTATTATTCTGGTTCGGTGCCTCATGCGAAGAAGTTATGTGGTTCCTTATGGTGGCGTGATATCTTGAAGCTCGTTGAGAACTTTAGAGGAGTTTCATATGTCAAGCCAGGGCGTGGAGATATTTTCATGTTCTGGACTGATAGCTGGGAGTTTGCAGGGTCCAGAAGACCGTTGGCACAAAGATTTCCTAGGTTATTTTCGTTTGCGCAGGACACTAGCCTCTCTGCAGCGGCTGTTGTTGGAACTGAAGACCGAACCTCTCTTTTCCACAGACCATTAACTTCTCAGGCCCATGAGGAATACATGTAGAGGTCCCAACCTGATAAGGTAGAGATCCCTGTGTTTACAATGCTAGTCCCTAGATCAATAGCTAGCATCCACAGTTTAAGATGTAATATCAAGAAACAAAGGTCATAATACAACTTTATAACCAGGAATAAAATAATTCATTACATCTTACATAGATCATTTGGCTATCTCATTACAATGCAGCAGAAATAACTATATAGCATGGATTCCTTCATCTTCAAAGCGCCACAGGAAATCATGTTGGCTGTAGACTTGTAATCCTAATCAACACACTTCACTAACATCAAACAAACCTGCAACATAATAAGTTACAGCCACAAGGGTCAATACATTTGAATTGTATTGGCAAGTTTCACTACTATGTGGAAATAAGTTGGAATCTATCAATACATGCGTATTTGGCTAAGTAGGGTTTAGTTTGCAGAAAGCAATATGGTTTTATCCTATATTTTCAAAATAGTTTTGCTCTTTTAACAATCTTTCTGAACTCCTTGGCAAACTCCAAGTGCTTCTAATACCTTGTTGACACCATCAAGTTTTACTTTGAGAAATTGGAATGTCGAGATCTTCCATAGCTTCAGGCCTTAGTTGCTCAGAGTTGTCCGTAACCGGGGACACGGCTAAGTACTTAGAATTTGATCTTCTGCATAAGTTATACACTTTACCCACATGACACAATCTCGTCTTGACGCCACTAGTGGCCGCTGGATAAGTACACACCAAATAGAGTACCGGCAGATCGAGAATGTGACAAAGTCTTTCCATAGAAGTCCTCCCAATACATAATGCTAGAACATCTACCAGGCACCAATGTAAGGATATACTTCCAATACATAATTCTAGTTAACCTGAATAGGTACCAATGCAAGGGTCTTCCACTATGTAATTGAATAAGCAAGTGCCCATTTAGCATGTGGCTGTACACGGAAGCCACTGTACGAGAAACATGTTCAATCTCTAAGTCCCTGGGTGGTTTTCTTCTAGTGCACACACGAAAAATATAGCCATATATACATGGTTCCCTTCATTGCCACCTTATCCACAATTGAGTATCCACATTCCACCCAGGTGATTCATTGAGTACTTGTTTTATTATATAAAACATATATTTTTCCAACACTTCATATAATCATAACATGGTATTCCACCCCAAGTCTATATCAAGGCTAAGCATACTACAACTATGATGTTTTCACTAAGGAAGATATAAAGGATATCCTAATAGGACATAGAATAGCATAGTAACATAGTAGCCCTATCATGCATACTACAAAAATTTCACTAAGTGTAATGAAAATAGTAGGACATGGATGATAGTTCCACTTGCCTTAGTAGTTGGTGGTGTTGGTACACTCTTCGCAATAACACACTTGACAATCAACACAATCTATCAAGCAAAACAACCAAGACAAAACATACACAAGATCAACACTAATAGCAACACAAAAATCATGCAAAGTATGCAAACATGCAAGATGGCAATTTTTATTGTACAAATTTTTATAACAAGGTTCTGAACATTACTAAGTGATTTATGAACATTTTATATTTTCAAGATTACAAATGCAACCATTTGTGCAATTGTAGCAATTAGCAACATTTTCTAACAGTTGGAAATGCCATTCTCACTAAATAATTGCCACAGTCTTATTTATACTAGAATAAAATTATATTTTGGTCTTACTATACAGAGGGTTCAATTTACAATCATTTGCAAAAGGATTCACTTAAAAATAATTTATACAACAATTTTTATACTCAAAATACTCCACAAATCGTTCTGTATAAAACGTGATATTAACATATTCAAAAATATCGAATTATGGATCCACTGTGTTCTACTCGTTTTTGTGAATCCATAGACATATTATTTGCTAAATTTGAATATACAGAACTAAAGATATAATTTTTATGGTGAAAATGACCAATTAAACCATTTAATTTATAAATCAAATTTTTGTACAGAGAATAAGTAATATTATTTCAGAATTGGATTATACAGAATCTCAGATTTTCATGGATGCCAAATTTATAATTTTTGGACTTCTAAATCTTTTTCTATGAATTATACGAGTTTGTACTAAAATCTGGAAAAAGTCAAACTCGAGAATTGACTGAAATTGACTTTGACCGATCTACTGAGTTGACTATTGACTACGCTGATGTCATGATGATGTTAGAATTGACTACAGAAGAAGTTGCTCGGATGGAAAAACTTTCTACATGAAAGTTGTAGATAACAACTAGATCTATCTATTGTTCAAAGGAAATTGTGTTTGGAGCAACGAGGTGGGCGTAAAATGGATTATACCTTCTAAGATCTAAATCTTTGACCGCGTTTTTCTCTCTACTTGATGAACTAAACGAGGTGAAACCAGCAGGAATGGAACCGTCTTGACGAGGGGAACAACTTCCGTCTTCAAGCCGCCGCAATCCGAGGTCGTCTTGAAGGTCTATTTGGATGGAGAAGATTGGGGAGAATTTTGGACGAAAATGGAGTTATGATGAGTTGAAAACTTGTGAAATTTTCTGGAGTGGGGTTTATATAGGAGGGGGTGGGGCTGGATTAAAGGAGATTAAAGAGGGAGAGGAATTAGGAGGCATTTAGTGCAATTTAGAAGGGCAATTAAGGGTCATTTAAGATCAATAGATGCAAATGAAAGGACGACTAACTTGCTCCCATTCCTTCTCATAGGTGTACCTGGTCTCCGATCGGCCTGGTTGGGCCGGCCCATTTTGGCTAGCCTGGCCGGCCATTTGTTTTTGTTTTATATTTTTTTCCTATTTCTTAATTCTTTCATAACTTTTGATTTAGAGATCCGAATTTATTGATTCAAATTTCTACAGGTTCATAAATTCACGGGCAACATTTTAGGACATAAATTTGATATATTTGGAAATATTTAATTTTCTCAATTATTAATTAGTTAATTATTGTACGATTGCATGTGTGTGATATTGGCCTAGTTGCAGGGCAATATATTTAGAATGACTTGGATTCTATCCTTATTTGAACTTGATTCGATTTAGTTCCACTTTACATGGATAACCATGAATTAAAGTTTGAAAATATGAGAGGATAATTTTATAAAATCTTAAAATAGCTCACATAAGCTATGGTGCTTATTTTAAAATGAGACTCGTTACTTTTATTTTTGGTTCAAAACAAAACAAAGGTTGTTTGAAAAATATAAATGAATTAGTTGAGATGTATAGATGGTTTTTGGTTGAGAACATTCCTCAAGATTAAAAATAGATTTCCAAATACAAGAAGTTTGTGAAAAATATTTTGAAGGGGAACCTTGAAAATTAAAATTTTGAAGTAGAGGAGATATATGGATAATCTTGATGCTTTGATCTTAGGGTTTTTGTTAAATGCTATTTTTATTTCAAGGAGTACCTTTATTTGGGGAAAAACTTTTGTAATAGTTCAAAAGGTTTTAATGTTTCCAATTAGAAGCAAAAAGTTTTCTTTTCCCCCTAAATTTCATTCTTTATTTATTTATTTTGTTTGTATATTTTTTACATTTCAAAATTTATAAAATTTTGGGATGTGACAATACAAGTCTCTAGTTGTTTTAATGCAAGCTAATCAGCTTTCTCTGGATAAGGACACTTGGAGTTATATGTTGGGGGATGGTTATGCTCCTGGCCTATACTATAAACACATTTTCTCACACATTACTGTCATGGGAGGGTACAGTTGGATCTGGAGGTCTGCCTGTGTCATGAGAGTAAAGTTTTTTGCTTGGCTTTTACTGTCAGATAGATTGAATACAAGGGATCTCCTTCAGAGAAGAAATTGGAAGGTAACTGAGGACAAGCATTGTGTGCTCTGTCCAATAAGAGCATATGAGGATAGAATGCACCTCTTTTGAGTGAAATTTCAGTAAACGAGTGTGGAATTACCTGCAGATTTATTGGTCGATGGTCCAAGATATTGAGATTGCACTGGTTGCTACCAGGAAAGATTTTGGCAAACCCTTCTTTATGGAAGTTGTGATTATGGCTTGCTGTCATATATGGAAGCAAAGAAATGACAAAATTTTTAAACATGAAAGGCCATCTTTCATGGGGTGTTGAAAAAACTTTATACATGATATGACCATGCTTGGGCATAGGATCAAGAAGAAACATCACTCTGACTTTATGGCCTGGATAGGCAGCTTACAGTAGCGTTGTTTACCTTTTTTTAGTTTGTACAGGTAGATTTTTTTTCGGTTTTTTATTTTTATTTTTCGGTTCTCTTTGATCTGTACATTGGTGTTGAGTAATAAATTGTTGTGGGGCTTTTTCCTCACAGTCTTCAAAGTTCAAAAAAAAAGATCGTGATGAAGTCCATCTGGTCCAGCCAGTCCAGCACCATCAAGTCCAGCACCGCAAAGCAGTGGTGCATCCGTGATCGCACACATGTTTGGGGTATCCCGACAACCTTCGTGCCCTCTCTCCAGCGAAGCAGCGGAAGCAACAAATCCTTTTAGATAAAGCCATCGGGAACATGTATCTCGCTGATCCGAGACCATGGGGAAATTCTAAAGGGGAGAGAGATCCTTTGCGAGGACGTGTGAGAGTGGAGGAGGAGTTTCTTCTTATATAGGGGAGGGGCAGCCCAAGGGGGCATGGCCGCCGGCCATAGAGGGTGGCCCACCTCTCCCTCATTCATGTGGTGGAAGCTCCACTCACATAAAGATGACCCTCCATTTTCTCCACTCAAATTCCCATTAAATTTCCACAATTTAATGTAACCTCTCTTTAAATAAAACTCCTTTTATTTATTTATTCAGAATTTTGTTAATTACATAATTAACAAACATTCACATAAAACCCCTTAGAACATTTCAATTTCACATGAAGAACCAGTTTTAGCAATTTCAATCGAAACATTTTCGGTGTCTAGTGAAATAATTCATGTGCTTTGTAATTCTTTCTCTGGCATATTATTTGCTCCAAATGGTGTCGGTATCCCGTAAGTGTGTCACCCTATGGTTCGCGAATAATGCAGACGTGATCTAGACCCCTCTCTGATTAATAATCAGCAGCGGTACCTGGAGATCCGTACTGACTCCCACACATTCAACGATGACTTTTGTGATCGTGTGAAACTTATACGCATGTAACTCAATCCCTTTGTCTCGTGATATATTACATGTCCGAGATTAGATCATTAGTATCTCCATACCTAGTTTGATCTCGTTACTGACATGTACTCTTTTCTTGTTCCCGTGATATAACATTCTAGTGATCAAATCACTTGCTTGCAAGCTAACTAATGTAATATCACCGAGATCAATGTTATGGTGTGACGTGAACTGAACGCATATTTATAGTCACCTTTCGTAGAACTGAACGCATATTTATAGTCACCCTGTTATGGTGTGACGTTTCAAGTTATCAAGATACTCTTCTAGTGTTAGTGATTGACATGATCTCATGGTCTAAGGATTGGGATTACTCCGTATGATGTTATAGCATTATAAACACAATGACTCTGATCGTAATGCTATACTTCAGATGAATGTTCATCACATCATTCCAACAATGTTGTGACCTCGTTATTAACGGCATCCAATGTCCATGATCAGGAAGCCTTTGATCATCTTGTCAATCAACAAGCTAGTTTATAAGAGAGGCATAACTAGGAACTTTCTTTTTGTTTATTAAACACACATGTATTAACGTTTCCATATTAATACAGTTATAGCATGTAAAATAAACATTTATCATAAACAAGGAATAATATAATAACCACTTTATTATTGCCTCTCGGGCATATTTCCTTTAGTCTCCCACTTGCACTAGAGTCAATAATATAGTTTGAAAACTTTTGCGTATTGAACACCTATGGATTTTTGGTGTTCCATATACACGATTGCAAGTGGTTAACATAATCTACAGATCTGACACTTTGAGGTCCATGTGTATTTTCATGTCTTTGTGTCTTCACGCATCAATCATTCTCTAATCAGATGGCATTGTACAAATTTCGTATTTTGGTGAGACCTTTAGTTCCTTGGTGTTAAATCATGTCGATACTATTGTCGTGCAATATATCTTTAGTGTTAGCCCGTTGTGAACCACACCTTAGTTTGATAACAAACTACTTGACACAAATGCCCTCCTTTGCTGCTACTATAGAAGTGATATACTTAGCCTTTTGCTGTAGTATCCGTCACAATGTCTTAACTTTGGAATTCATCCAAATCCCTCATGGAAACTTCTTTCCATTTTATTGTGCCACCCATAGTTTAAATTGAGATAAACTTAATTTTATCCTGTGACACAACTAGTATCATTCTTCAATGAACTATTTGTATCTTCTACAAATAGAATATATTCTTAATTCTTCCAAAAGATTATAAGAATATCCATACTATCGTCCAATGATCATTTTATGATTTATTCTGGTATATGCTCATAACATTTGGAGAATAGGACATATCTGGATGTGTACAAATCATGGTTTGATTGATCAAAACATTCTTGTGATTTCACTCATCAAGTGTCAAAGCACTTGAATCTTGTTTCACTTATCAAGTGTCGATACACTTGAATCTTGATTCAAATTTTTTCGATGCGACAAGAACCTTTTCTTGTCGTTTCCATATTTAACTCCTTCAAAATCTCATATATGTATGTTTGGCACAACCATATTAGTGTCACAGTCTATGCATATAGACATTCATGCCTAATATTCGGGTTTCGCCTAAGTCTTTCATCAAAATGAAATCTTTGTCAATAAAAGATACATCATTTCCAATCAACAAGATGTCCTCCACATCATGTATTAGAAATATGTCTCAGCACTCCCACTTAATTTCTTGCAAATGCAAGCATCTTCATCGTCTCCTGATGAAATTAAACTTCTTTAACAGTTTCATCACGACAAAGACTCCAACTCCACGATGCTTACTTCAACCATTGAAGTTTGCATGCCCTTTTTAGCATCCTTTAAATTAACAAAACCCTTTGGATCATGTCATTTACATGTCCTAGGTAACCATTCTATAAGAAGAACTTTGGTTTGTTTGTTCAACTACCATATACCAAATTATATGTAGTGGTTGCTACATTAATCCGTCCTGACTAAATATCGCTATGAAAGATCAAATCTTGTCATAGTCAACTCCTTGAACATTGTCGTAAAATCTTTACCGACATGTCGACTATTTCATAGATGTGAAACATCCATCTCTGTTTCTTTATAGATCCAAATACGACCGATAGGTTTTACACATTTTCGGATGGTCTTCCAAGTTCAAAAAACTAGATTTCTCGTGTATGGAACTATCATGGATTTTATGGCTTCAAGCCATTTGACGGATTCAGGGCCCATCATCGCTAATTTTCATGTAGTCGGTTCATCATTGTCAAACAATTATGATTTACTCTAAAATCTCAGCATTTGATTGTTTATACGACCTACTTGGTTTAATAGGAACTTAGACCTCCGTGACCACATCCTTTGAGGCACATAAGCTATGAGCACTAAGGCTGCCTTCGGAACGTTCTCTGGTGCTGTGTAACTCAGCACATTTAGCTAAGGTTCATCAATCTTATCAAAGTTCTATTGTCCACCCGCTTAACTTTTACGAAAAAATCCTTTTTCAAGAAACCTCACGTTTCAAGCGACAAACTCTTTTGTCCTCGGCGTTATGGAGGAATACCCAACGGTTATTCGAAATAACCTACAAAGACATGCTCATGCGACTTTGGTTGTAAAACGTCTTACTTATGCTTAGCATACTATAACATTCCAGCATTAGAGCTTAGAAATAAGCTGAACCCAAATGTGTGCATTGCATTCAAGCATAGAAAATCCGAATTATTTTCGCGCTTTTAAAACAAAACTTGTCAAATTGATTGAAGCTTCTCTTAACTTGATGGAATTGAAGTAGATCATCAAGTTAACTGCGATAAGTTTCAATATGACCTTTACTAAAACCTTATTTGGTTAAATATGATTTGGTCTAAGCGTAGACCAGACATAATAAAATGTCACTTATAATACATTGCTTAAATGATTCATATATGATCCTTAAGGGATCATATCATACTATTCATCATATCAACCTATGAATGCTAAGTTAAGATTACCACTAAAATAATAAAAATGCAATGATTAATGCTGACCTATCTTATTCTTATCTATTCTTACTATGAGTATCATAGTAATACTTAATCTTAAACTCTTTAATGAGTTGGAGTTGGAAAGAGACTAAGTCAAGATCATCCACTATATATCTTTCTTTCTATGGCAATCTTTATGGAACTTATCTTAATATAAGTTGTTCATCAATGTTGCGTAATTCCCCGTTGATTCACAAATTCTTTAACTATCAATCCTTGATCTACTATTTCTTGATCTTATCTTAACATCTACTTAAATCTTTTAAAGAGGGCATAATCCATTAATAACCTTAATCCAATATGAGATACTAAAAAGATAATTTCAAGATAATGGAAAAGTAGGATTGATAAAGTCATGCTTAGCCAACTAAGAACTTAAGCAATAAATGATTAAAGGATTATAGTGGTGATGCCTTAGCCACCAATGTTGAATGCTTATATTTAGTATAAGTAATACTGGTGGGTAGATCATGATGGGAACCTTAGAAGAGATAAGTTATCCTAGAGTAGTCATTGCAAGCCACATAAATATAATTTAGGGTTGGAGTAAAGTGAATATAGAATGATATTATTCAATTAAAGCTAGTGTAGCATATAGTTTTAGAAGTGGTGTTAGTCATCTTAAAGGATAGTCAACTTTAGAGAAAGGTAGTTGGATGCATACACCTATTAGAGATACATTAGTGATGAATGATTAAGGAAGATTATGAGTAGAGTTTTAAGGAACTACTTGTTGGATGGAAGGCTATCAACAGTAGAGTAGTAGATACAACCAAGCAAGGATATGAGAAAACTATGAAATACTTTAATATTAAACTCATTAGATCCATCCATAAGTTTAGAAGGTTAATCAGTGAATGAGAATATTTATATGAATTAAAACTCATCATGTTAATCATGATGATAGATAGAAAAGGGTAGTATATCTAGGAATGGAATTCCTTAATAAGAAGTCTAGAATTATGAATTATGGAAGATAGTAATTCTTGGTAAACAATCAACTCTAAATCTTAAAACCAAGTATAATATCCATTTCATATTAAGAATTCCTCATCTTATAACTATATCACTTGATAGGAACATTTCCATAAAACAAATAACATAAGCACATCTCTGTTAATTCCAACCATCATCACTATATGTGCTTAAGTATATCTTTATCAATTCCTTTCTATAAAACATTATAATTATAAGCTTCTTTTATGAAAGGTGATGTCATCAAATATCACAAACAGAAGACAATATGCTTAGTTATTAATTCTTTACTCATATCCAAAAAGGAATCTAAGTATATTAAAAACCCTAAACCCTAGGGTAAATATTCATAATTCAAAACCTTAAATTTATTTATTTGTCACAATAGAATATATACATTGCCATTTTCCAAATTAATGGGAGTAGTAATAACCATATCAATGTCTTCTATATTTCATGCATCAAATAATGATATAGGATCATTATACATATAAAAGTGTCTATTCAAACTATGAGCCAACTAGATTTAAATTTATAAGCAAATAAGAATATATCATTCAAGAAATCCCTAACTTAAATAGGAGAGAAAAATAATAAGAAAAGTTTCTACAAACTATTAAAAAGGGGTTCATATTGAGTAAATAAAAGAAATACAAAAAGATGATATAATAAAAGTTCACAAAGGATACCAAATATATTTTAGTATTGTTGCAAATATCCAGCAAATAAATCATACAAAGAAAGGTTCAAAATATAAATCAAATTCAAATCTGAATAGGAAAACAGAAAATAGAAAAGGGTAAAACAAATAAAAACATTACCTGGCCGCAACCCAACCCTACCTGCTTACCTAACGCCCCCGTGCAGCCCACAATAGCCCATCAACCAGCACAGCTCGTTTCCATCTGTGACTGACAAGTGGGGTCAGGTAAGGACCGCGGGTTGAGCTGAAAGAATTGCTAGGGGGTTATCCGCAAAAGTTACATCGTCATCATCGTCACGCACATAGGCATCTCGCTGGAGGAGCTCGCCGCCGCCCGATGCCGTCGTCGTCGTCAGCCGTGCGCCAAGATGCTCGCCGTCGTTCTAGAGAGGGATAAGAAGGCCACCACGACGCCCTGCCTCAATCCCTATCTCCAATTCCTCCTTATCCTCTCAGATGCGAATGAGACGAAAAACCTAGCTCACCGGAGCCACCCCTCGCCGTTGAACCACATCTCCCCACACCCTTCCGATCAGCCATGGAGAAGCGCGGTCCTCCGTAGATCCTCTGAGAGAAATCCTGCATCAAGGGGAGCACTGGAGTGGATGAATTTGGCCGTTCCTCTTCGTGGCAGTTCGTTGGAAATCTTGTCAGAGAGCTCGCCTCCGACCGTGCCTGTCCTCGCCGACCTCTCTATCATCATCAGGGTGAGTTCCTGAACCTTCCAGTAACCTTCAATCGCCTGATCTCGTTGTAAATCGCTGTTTCACCGTGTGCCACCGTCGACCACCGTCGGAGTTGAGGCTCCAATGACCATTTCCGAGCGGCGCCGCCACTTTAGGACTCAGCACGGTACACTGATTCGAACTAGGCTTATTTCGCTTGCTAGGGTGCAGTAGATCGTCGCTGGCGACAAACCACTGGCGGCGGTGGTGGTGCTGACGCCATCGTTACGTCATGATCACCTCAGGATCGAACTACGTCAGCTCATTTGACTAGTCTTTCTTCGCGTGGCTGATGACATGGCCTAGGGCCCATATGTCATTGACTCGGGGTAGCTAACCAATCGGTAACAAATGCAATTTCTTTAACCTAAGAGCTGAGGTGGACAATGGCCCACTAGTCAGTGACTGAAGCTAGCTTTAGGTACGGTGTAAAAAGTATTTCCTGTTTAAAGAAATAGATAAAATGTTATAAATCTAATTATTAATATTCCAAACATCAAATAAATGATTAAATCTTGTTTAATTAATAACTTTTGATTTACAATTTAGAAAAATATGTATAATATATGAAAAATTTCAGAAAAATAAAATCTAAAACTTAAAACTATTATCAAATATTATTATGATGATTATTTAAATAAATATTATTTAATAAAGGTTTTATAAGTAATAATAGTTTGATAATTCATTTTTGAATAGTGGTAAATATTAAAAATATAAATAGAATACCAAAAATCGTAGAAAAATAAGAATTATAATTTAAAACTATAATCATGTATTATTATTTCACTTAAGTAAATATTTATTATTTATTAAGTAATTATAAAGTAATAAGAATTGTCAAAATTCATATCTTATTATTTTTAAATCACAAAAATAAATGTAATAAACCAAAATAATCACAAAAATAATATTTACATATTAAAAATATAAAATTCCACTTTGAGATGAATAAAAAAATTCAAATACTTTAATAACTCAAATTTAAACTTATTTACTTCATTAATAATTCATATAAGGATAAATAAAATCTGTTAATATTTCTAAAATGAGTAAATTAAATATAATAAATAGTATTAGTATTAAATATTAATAATATGAAGTCATAATAATTTAAAACATTATAAATACATTTTTATTAAATTATCTTCAACCTTAAATGAAGATCATATTCTAAAAAGATTCCCACTTATAATAAAAAACCTTAAAGAACAAGTTATGAATACACCAAACCTTTTCTAAACCATGTTAACCACCAAATTACAAAAACTACCATAACACTATAAAAGTTCAAAAGTAGTTAAGTAATATTATATTTTGGTTTATACACCCCAACCACTCCTTTATAAAAGATAAATGATACTACTCCATTATAAAATCAAGAAACCACTACACTAAGTAAAAGAATCACTACTATTAAGTAACCTAAAGGAAAAATTCCAGATACACAAGACACAAATGTTATAAATATTAAACCTTCAAAACTATCTATATTGTAAAGTTAATTTTAGTCTCCAAGAATCAAAATATAATACAATAACATTACTATATATTTTATAGTTAATTTTGGTCTGAAGTAGTTAAGTTATAAAGCAACTCAAGCCAAACCATTTGAGCAAACCAATAACATCAACCACCACTAACTAACCACAAAGCTTATTTATACCTTAGAAGAGAAACCTTTTCTTCGAAGGTTATCCTTTTTGCCACTTCAAACAAGAACTCTTGTATAAGAAATCTTGACTAGCATTTCATAGGTGTATATTTTATTGCTACATAAATATGTGTTGCTCACACACACTCGTAAGCTCTAATAAAAGCACAAATGTGAAACTTATCTAAAAGGACCACACATTCCAAAGTAACCATTTACGGAATCCAAACCCTAGGACAACGTTATTTCCGGGATATGCGTTTAGAACGTGCATCACATTATTTATGCATAAAAGCATATTGCTTCTTTAAACATTAGTCCTTACCGGACCAATGATGCTGATTTCAGATTTTGGATCTTATACTGATTCAAAGACCGTGAGTGCATAATCTTGCAATCACAAAAGGCAAGTTCACACTTTCTCATGTCCTTTGTTTATTTTCTGTAAAGTATTTTACAAATCCAGTGTTTTCATCACCTGCATTTGAAAAAGGTCAGAAAACACTATTTTCAATAATAATGTGAACTATTGGTTACTGATCCAGGGTGATCAGCTAATCTATTAAATCTGACAGTTGGAATACCACTATTCAGAACTATATCACCTAGGGATTAACAACCAATGTCACCAGTGATTCTTTCACCGTATATTACACGTTGACCATGAGATTTGGAATGGGACGGAGAAGTCAGCTGTATCTTCTTCCTCTCGCATGAAGCCGGATGTGCAGGTCGTGGTTGTTATCCTCGAAGGATGCATATTAATTGGTAATTCGTACAGGATATGCAGCATATGGGTGGGAACCCTCATCATCCCACGATAGTTCTAGCATCTAACAGTTTGTACAAACCATTGCCGTAATTCATTATGTGGGCATGGTGTACACTAAGCAGGCATGCGAGGTCGCGAAGGGGGCAGTGATTGGCTTGGATCATCTTCTGGGCCCCACATCATGGAACTGTGGACGGGAATAAGCTGCTCGGTTGTGCAACAAAGATTTGATCTCTCATGGGTAAAGTAATGCACCTCTGCAGAGTGTAAGAACTGTAACTTGTTAGTCCCTGTTCTGGGAAGGAGCTGCGAACGCGGCGGGAAAGGAACTCCATGAAAGTTCTGGTAAACCCGTGAAGGCTGATGGACATAGCTTTTCAGAATAAAAGCAACCTTTGAAGAAATGTTTATAAAAACTTGCATTGCCTATGACCTATAGTATGTGGATGTAGTTATAGTGCATCAAACACTCCTTTTCTAGTGAATTTGCTGAGTACGCTTGTACTCAAAGTATCTTCTTAACCCTTGCTAGATTCTGAAGCCGGAATAGACAACAGCCACATCAAGTTATGCTCCAGGACTCATCATGCAAAGCTAAATCGTTTCAATGAAGTAAAGGAAGTCAACAGATACAACAACTCAAGTGAAGACGAAGTTACTAAATAGATAGGAATATAATCTCTAGCCAAAGAACCTAATTCTATAGTGCATTGCAATAGCAGCAATGCCATCCCCTTAGTAAAAATACTAGTTTTAATAGTATAATAGTTCTTGCGTTATTTATCTTTGATTCTTCTCCGTAAGAAGTTCTTTATCTCTCTTTAACCTAGAGTGTTCTCTGGATCTTGTGTAAAGAGTGAGTTGTAACCTTTAGCCATGTATTGGACCCGTTGTGTTTCTATTGTGCCATTCTGAGGGATGTAATACTAGTGAACGCTGTTTCATTGGTGTTATGTCAATGACTATAGTATACTACATCATGCAGTGGTATGCTGGGTCACCGCACATACCAAAATTTAAGAAAGGACAACTTGGGTTTTACCCCAAACCATAACTTATATGGTGTCATTTCAATGGATCAAGATGGAGTTCTTTTCAGTGAAAAATCAGTAGTCTCTAAAGCTTTAATCAGTTAAAAGATAATGTCAGTTTTATAAATAACACCTTTGATCCAACCATGTCAAACAAGGTTTCATTACAAATCTCGAACACTCCATGTTCCTATGGTGTTTCGGGAGATGCAAATCTAGGTGTTTTGCTAAACTTGCAACTCAAATAAATCCCTTTATGATCAAATCATAAATTCCTTATTTTCTTTTTACAATGATTTTCCAATTCATCTTGAATGTCTTTGAATATATTCAAATATTTCATACTTCTTCCTCATTAAGTGAATATTCACTCAAATTTCTGGAGAAAGCATATGAAGTTGAAATCAATCGCTTACGACTACACATAATGGACTACATACATCGATATGTATAAATTCCAATATTTTAGTCGATCGTTCTTCTTTGGCCTTTGAATGAAGTTTTAATTATCCCGAGGAAAGTCCCACAAGCGTCATTTGATCAAAATCAAAGACTCCAAAAATCCATGAACATGGAGTTTCTTCATGTTTTCTTTCCAATATAATTTAAACGGCGATGTCACTTCGTAAGTGATCTTTCAATCATTTGTCTTGCCACATTTTAGCATTAGTTTTATGGATGTGATTTCTCCAACTAGATTTGTAAATCATCCATCTTTTATGAAATACGGTAAATTTTTTGAACAATCTTTGTTCTCATAATACCTGATTTAAATAATAACTATTAAAACAAATCTTTGATGTCAACGAGAAATACAAACTACAGCTTGTTTGTTTTCGATGAACATCATCACATATTCTCTTGCTAGTTACTTAGGCCATTATGGTTCATGAATTGCATCGTTCTGTATGAAATTTCATAGCAACCAATTCGGTATCCAATATCCAACAACCACATTTTTAACAAGCAAAGTATACAACCATAACATGTATACCATCTATATACCTTAGCTGGACGTTTCCAGTCTTTTCTTTTCTCTGCCAAGTATTTTATAGATTCTCTTTCAGCATTACCTTTTCCTTTTTAAAAAATCTATCAGCATCAACAGTGGTGCCATATACATGACACATAGTCCAAAGTGTGTATATTAAAATACTAATACCTTTGGACTTGCACTTTGAAGTTGATCACCATCATCAAATGTTTGGCGTTCTTTCAAAAAACCATTATTTAGTAATCTTTTAGTGTAGTAAATACTTTATCTACATCTTCTATTCATCCTTATCATGACAACTTTCATGATCAAGCTAATGTAGCTTATAAAGGAGAATCGTGAGTATAATTTTACTTTCCAAAACCTTTTTGGATGATTAGGATGTCTAGCATATCCAACCTTTGCAAATTCTCATCCAATATGAGAACATATATTATACTCTATCATATTGTAACCAAAAACATTGTTTCAGATATCGTTATATCTGCCACACATGATGGTTTCTGAAACAATTCTTTCAGCTCCTAGATAACCTTGATATTTAAAAACAATCAAGAATCATGGAGACAAACATGATACTTTAGATACTAACACTGGAATTGTTACTCTCGATTTAATACTAATTATTAAATTTCACGGAGTAAACAGAGTTTGTTGAAAGTTTGCAATAGGACTTTAAACTTTAGATTTACAGTCAACACAATACGATAACAGTTTGTAAAGTATATATTCAGAACTCTATAGTTCTATTATCTCAATTACAACTAATCATAAGGTGGTGAAAGAATGCCAATGACTACAACAAATTATGAAAATTCATTTTGCTTTAATTTATGATAAATTGAGTTCTACTAATCTGAATTAGAAATGAACTCCCACTCAAAAATGACATCCCTCGTGTCTTTTTGGTGATTACATGAACCAAATCCACTACACCAAGTCTGATCATCACGTGAGTCAGTGTAGCTTCAAAGGAGAGCATCTATAAGGTCATAATATCAAACATATGACTCATGCTTAACCTTTAGGTCCGTGTTCCGAGGCCATGTCTGTATATGCTAGGCTCGCAAAGTAAGAACCTTAGTATTGGCGTGTGTAAAACCGTCTTACACCCGAGATATGATCGTGGATTCAAGTACACCCAATCATCACGTGATGTCTTGAATCGGAGAAACATAGTCGTTGCATACTTAAGGAAGAACACATTTTTATCTTGATATCTAAATGAGGGATCATCTTATAGTGCTAATAAAATGCCAAACAAGCAATATAAGATGCAAACAAACATCATCTGCTACAGTGATATGATATGGTTCTTGAACTTGATCTTTATCTTGTGCATCGTGGAATGATCTTTATCATTCCCATATGTGTAAGGACAAGGTATATGGAACTAACAATTTGTCATATTATTATTTTTCAATAATATCAATCCATAGTACAAATTATAACACTACCATATCATAGTACTCTAATTTATCTTTTGCATGTTTTACGTGGCTGAGGGCTTTCAGAGATAGAACTGTTCTTACCTACAAACATGGAACTACAAAGATGATAATCAAATTATTGAAAACTCGTTGTAAATCAAATATTGACTATAGTAGGAGAGATAGACACCCGCAAGCCACTTTTGCAAAACTAGTTGCATGTCAAGCGTGGAACAGGTCTCATGTGCGAGGACATGTAAAGTTTGTCCGGGCCGCTTCATCCCAATATGCCACCAATACCCAAAGTACAAGGAAGAAGCGATAACATGAGCATCATCTCCCACATACTCATATGTGTACTACCAGTGCAAAGCATCTACCCATAGATCTGGCTCTGATACCACTGTAGGGTTCGCAGCATAGAAAACAAAAACTTTCCTATGATTGGAACAACTACGTACTAATATCTATCTACTAGATACAAGCAATGGGTCGTGATGAAGTCCATCTGGTCCAGCCGGTCCAGCACCATCAAGTCCAGCACCGCAAAGCAGTGGTGCATCCGTGATCGCACACACGTTCGGGGTACCTCGAGAACCTCCGCGCCCTCGCTCCAGCGAAGCAGCGGAAGCAACAAATCCTTCTATAAAAACCATCGGGAACATGTATCTCACTGATCCGAGACCATGGGGAAATTCTAAAGGGGGGAGAGAGATCCTTCGCGAGGAGGTGTGAGAGTGGAGGAGGACAAGGTGCTCCTTATTTAGGGGAGGGGGCAGCCCAAGGGGGCATGGCCGCCGGCCATAGAGGGTGCCCCCACCTCTCCCTCATTCATGTGGTGGAAGCTCCACTCACATCAAGATAACCCTCCATTTTCTCCACTCAAATTCCCATTAAATTTCCACCAGATTTAATGTAATCTATCTTTAAATAAAACTCCATTTATTTATTTATTCAGAATTTTGTTAATTACTTTAATTAACAAACATTCACATAAAACCCCTTACAATATTTCAATTTCACATGCAGAACCACTTTCAGCAATTTCAGCCGAAACAATTTCGGTGTCTAGTGAAATAATTCCTGTGCTTTGTAATTCTTTCTCTGGCATATTATTTGCTCCAAATGGTGTCGGTATCCCTTAAGTGTGTCACCCTACGTTTAGTAAATAATGCAGACATGATCAAGACCCCTCTTCGATCAATAATCAGCAGCGGGAGCTGGAGATCCATACTGACTCCCACACATTCAACGATGACTTCTGTGATCGTGTGAACCTTATACGCATGTAACTCAATCCCTTTGTCCCGTGATATATTACATGTCCGAGATCCTATCATCGGTATCTCCATACCTAGTTTGATCTTGTTACGGACATGTACTCTCTTCTCTTTCCCGTGATATAACATTCTAGTGATCAAATCACTTGCATGCAAGCTAACTAATGTGATATCACCGAGAGGGCCCAGGTATATCTCTCCATCATAGGGATGGACAAATTCCACTCTTGATCCATGAACATCTACATAACACCTTCGTAGAACTAAACCCATCTTTATAGTCACCCTGTTACGGTGTGATGTTTGATGTTATCAAGATACTCTTCTAGTGTTAGTGATTGACATGATCTCATGGTCTAAGGATTGGGATTACTTCGTATGATGTTATAGCAATATAAACACAATGAATTTTATCATAATGCTATACTTCAGATGAATGATCATCACATCATTCCGACAATGTTGCGACCTCGTTATTAAAGACATCCAATGTCCATGATGAGGAAACCTTTGATCATCTTGTCAATCAACGAGCTAGTTTATAATATAGGCATAACTAGTAACTTTCTTTGTTTATTAAACACACATGTATTAAAGTTTCCATATTAATACAATTATATAATGCAAAATAAACATTTATCATAAACAAAGAATAAGATAATAACCACTTTATTATTGCCTCTCGGGCATATTCCCTTCAATATTGCCTTGGACACCTCCTATTGCCTGTTGTTTGATAGATAGTCGGCCTTGCATGTCGTAGTCGCTTCCTCAGGTGCTTCTTCGTGTCATCAAGTTCCACCGTTGTTGGAAGGTTTCCATATTTTTAATGTTGGAGATGATCATGACTCAAATTACAACTTACTATTAAATTGATGGTAATAGTTATAACTAATGTATAGGCACCGGTGGGCCATAGATGTGATTTGGTTTTTAACCGCTCACGGATACATCGGAAACGTATCTATAATTTTTGATGCTCCATGCTTGTTTAGTATCTACTTTGCTTTGTTTTGTCTACACTTTGAGGTGCTTTTTACATGTTTTGTGGTACTAACCTATTAACAAGTTGCCACAGTGCTAGTTGCCTGTTTTCTGCTGTTTTTGGTTCCAGAAAAGCTAGTAATGAAATATTCTCGGAATTGGACGGGACAAACGTCAAAGTCAATAACTTTCCGTGAGGAACAAGAAGTCCAGAGGGGAGACGGAGAGGCGTGCCAGGGCAGCCACACCCCCCTAGGCGCGGGTAGGCCCTGCCCCGCGCCTAGGAAGGGTGTGGGGCCCCTGGACACCGCATCGGCCTCCCCCTTCGCCTATAAGAAGCCCCCGATGCAGAAACCCTAAGTACCTGATCAATATTCCACGAAACCTTCTGTAGCCGCCGCCACCGTCGTCCCTAGATCGGGGGGATCTCAAGTTCTTCCCGGCACCCTGTCGGAGGGGAGATCATCCCGGAGGCCTTCTCTCCGGTATGATGCGTGAGGAGTTCCACCTGGGACTATGGGTCCATGTAGTAGCTAGATGGTTGTATCTCCTCCTTGTGCTTTCATGTATAGATCTTGTGAGCTCTGTTCATGATCAAGATCTAATCTATTTGTAATCATGCATGTTGTGTTTGCGGGGATCTGATGGACATTTAGATTATTATGTTGGTTTGATTAATGGTTTTGTCTTTATGATTCTACCATGTCTGTGTTGTTTGTGATCTTGCATTCTCTACATTGTTAGTAGCTATCTTGGCCGAGTAGTTGCTAGTGACTCCAAGAGGGGGTATTTATGCTCGATAGTGCGTTCATGACTCTAGTTTCCAAGGAAAGTGATAGAAATCTCTTCGGTTGTAGATGTGTAGTTGCTACTAGGGAGAAAACAACGGTCTCTTGTTCATGGAACATGTGGACTGTTTACCTTACACACTTTGCTTAAAGCAGTTGTCTGTTGCTTGCAACTTAATACTGGAGGGGGTTTGGATGATAAACTGAAGGTGGACTTCTAGTCATAGATGAAGTTGGATGGTGGTCTATGTATCTTGTTGTATTGCCCAATCGAATCTCATAGGATCTTTCTTACTAGTAATTGTAGTGTTATGCCTTGCTCAGCTCCTGTCAATTGCCCTGCTGTAATTTGTTTACCCTTCATGCCATGTTGTTTATCTAAGGAGAGCACCTCTAGTGAACTATGGACCTAGGTCCAATCTTTACCATTGATACATCTTCCACTGTTACTTGCTTACTTGTTGCAAACCATTACCTTCCACACAATACGTTTAATCCTTTGTTACAACAACCAGTGAGATTGACAACCTCACTATTATTTGGGGCAAAGTCTTGAGTTTGTGTTGTGCAGGTCTCCGCGTTGCTTGCAACACCTGTGTGACGTTTCCTTCCTCCTACTAGTTCGATAACCCCAGTTTCTTACTAAGGGAAAACTTGCTGCTATGCTGCTTCACACCTTTCTCTTGGGGTTCCCAACGAAGCGCTCCTACATCAACTCAGCGCTGCATCACTCACTAGTGTCCCGTAGGACCCCGAGTACTTGATACTTGTTCATTGACTATCGCACTATCCACATGTGGGACCATGAATCCCCTTAGCCAGAGCTTGAGTCATAACTTATTTCTTGGGGCCACAAGTAGTTTAGTTTGGGGTGTTATTACTATCATGTACTTATGCCATGTTTTATTGCTTTATTTACTACCGTTGCTCGAGGTGCATTTTCTACTTTATGGTTTTGGAACAAATGCGGGATGTTTACGCGATATCGCCAAGACCAGTCACACTTTTGGGTTCCCAATCGTTTACAACCATTGTCGCAAACCCCTCGTTGAGTCATAGAGCAGGCCAACTTCGTAGTGGGTAGCTTAGCTGGGTGGCCCCCTAAAATATTTTATGAATCTTGTGATTGCTTTGTCGTGATGCCTCGTTGGGTTTTCATTTGGTTTTTCCGAGGTTGATCATGTGTGTGTTGATATTTGTGCCCCCAGTAGTGTAAATGTTTCTCAAAGCCGTGTCTATGGTTATGGACGACTTGGAGCACAGTATCTCGATCATAGACAACTATAACTAAAATAGTGCTATAAATTTGACTTTCGAATGACTTGTAATTAGCTTCACTACAACGGAATGGATAAATAAAAGTACCAACAACTACTTGAATTGGGATGCATAATGCTATATGTATCTGACTAGTAAGTATTGCAACTACAATTGAATGGTTAACTAAAACTACCCACTGCTTATGATATCAGGATGGCTCATGCTATATGTATCTGACTAGTAATTGATGCAACTTTAAAGGAATGATAAAATTGCCAACTGTGTGAGTTTTCTCAGTATGACTTCCTTGTTTGGTCTCGAGGGGGAATACCAGGATGGGTATGCTTTGTGATAGTATCAGGTTTGATCTGAATAGGTCTTTCTTATCCCTCGCTGATAGCCGTCAGTTGTATCGAGTCTCTATAGGTCGTTTAGTGCGTGTTGTGCTGCCGCTCCACTCCACCATACCTATGTTGGCGAGAGCCGCCAAATTCTATGTCTCGCCATGTACTGGCCTCAGTAATGACCGCTCTATTTTTTCCTTTGCCCTTTGCTGGCACCCCTTTTCTTTAAGCAAGTTTGAGATCAACATTGTTAGTAGAGTTACCCTTCTGGCTTGGCCTGGGCAGGATTATGGACGCCGTTGGTTATTCTTAAGGTCTCTTAGCCCAATTTTCATCTTGTCAAGGTGATTCAGATATTTGTACCATATATCTGTATTCTTGACTCATGGAGTTGTTATATATATATATATATATCTGTTATGTGGCTTCCATCATGGACTATTGTGTAATGGTATTACTTTGTTTTCCACCCACACGAAAGTGCCTGGTGGGCACCTTTGAATTGTTTCTATGTGGGTTTGGCGGGAATCTCTAAAACTTGCATAGGGCCGATCCAAGGGTGTTACATATGTCATATTCTTGATAATTGTATTTTGTGTTGTTCTTTATATGTCATATTCTTGATAATTGTCTTTTATGTTTTTCTGCTTAGTTATGATATATTCTTGATGATGATAATGCAGGGTTCTATTTTTGTACTTAGATGATGCTTTGTATTGTTTAGGAATTTTCCATGACGCGTTGTGCTATTTTGGTATTTTTTATGCAGCATTGTGTCATGTCTCCCCATTGTGCTATTTCATCCATTTTGATCTACATTCTGCTGATGTGGGAATACCAATCGGGGAATACCCACGAAGTGGAGTCGCCAGCTGGATCGAGCCGACTGAAGCCTACCCTAGGGAGGATCGACTCGCCGAATACGGCGACTCGCACATACTGGACCCAAGAGACTCGCCGACTGGAGTCCTAAGATAGCAACTACAATATGTAGCCCATTAGTGCACTTGTAAACCCTAGCTTGCTATATATATAAAGCCACCAGGAGCACCCCTTTGGGGAGATCCCCCCTCTCACATCTCATTACATTTAGTCTCTCCGTCCACCTATGGCGGCTCCCCTGTAAACCAATCTATGATTAATCCCTCACCATCGTTGGCGTTCAGCTCGCATCTCATGCGCCGTCTGAGACGTTCTATCCGAGGACTCACGGGTCGGTTGCTGATTGATCCAGTTTGTCTGCCACGAAACCCATCCAACTTAGAGCAGGCACGCGTCTTGTGGCTTTGAAACAACTCAGGCACAGAGTTACCAGATCAGTTTGATTAGACTACTATTAAATCCCTCCCTCTCATTGACTATCTTTTCAACAAAAAAATTAATTCAATCTCTTGCGTATGCATTGATACATCGTAACGTATCTACAATTTTTGATGCCCCATGCTTGTTTTGTGCCAACTATCTTATGTTGTGTCTACACTTTGAGGAATTTTTATACATTTTCTGGAACTAACCTATTAACAAGATGCCGTAGTGTCAGTTGCCTGTTTTCTGCTGTTTTTGGGTTCAGAAAAGAAAGTAAAGAAATATTCTCGAAATTGGACGGAACAAAAGCCGAAGTTCCTATTCTTCCAGATGCAACATAGATCCCGGAGGAGATACGAAGTGGAGCCACGATGCGGCCACACCTATGGCTGGCGCGGGTCCACCCTAGGCCGCGCCGCTGCATGGTGTGGTGCATCCAATTTAACATTGATAGCACAGTAAAATATATTCATAGAAACAATGCAATATAACATCAGGAAATGCATTATCACATAACAATCGGTTAAAAACATCACAAACAGTTTGAGACATCACAAGCGAAGGGAAAGGGCGGGAAAACATGGCGGGAAGCGGAGGGAAAGGGTGTGAAAACATGGCAGGAAGCGGGGGAATGGCGGGAAAGAATGTCTGCGAAGGGGGTCACACTTGGGAACAAGGTTTTGGACATTTCAACATTCCACCACACTTTATTACACATGCTAGGGCCACATGCATGGTTTAGAGGTGTTTCGATGCCCCGAAGCGCTACTTCCTACGAAACCTAGATCCTTGGGCCCCGGATCGTCTACCCCTAGATATTCTTCTGATGGGGGTAGCCTGGTGAACTTTTCTCTTGTTTTGTTCTTGGTTAGGTCATAGGAAAATTCCAAACCATGTTTTGACACATGTTGTGACAAGATCAAGCCCGGTTTCACTAAAACAGGGACTTTCCCCTAATAGTTAGATTGCAGATCCTTTGTTTTTAGGTGATAGGGCATGTCTGTGAAGGGTGTCACACTTGGGAACCAGGTTTTGCACATTTCAACATTTCACCACACTTTATTACACATGCATGGTATGGAGGTGTTTCGATGCCCCGGAGCGCTTCTTCCTACAAAACCCTGATCCCTAGGCCTTAGATCGTCTACCCCCCTAGATGCCTTCTGATAGGGGTAGCCCAGTGGAATTTTCTCTTGGTTTGTGCTTGGTTAGGCATGGTTGGGAGGTGTTTCGATGCCCCGCAGCGCTTCTTCCAACGAAACCCTGATCCCTGGGCCCTAGATCGTCTACACCCCTAAATGCTTATATGACAAGGGTAGCTGTAACATCTCAAAAATTTTAATGAAGATATCAATTTCCAATCAAACAAAATGAGGGTTAACAAAAGCTTTTAATTTTAAAACTATATAAATGCATGTGTGTTTATGAATGATTGTGAATGCTTGTTATGCCATGTTTGCTTGTGGTAAATGATGAGGTTTTGTTTAAATATCAAAATCATATCATCTAGGTCAAATCCAAACCAAATCAAATCAAAAGAAAATCAAATGGTGAAGCATACGACCTAATGGTCATTTTTGCAAAAGTTAACACTTAGCCCACTTTGGGCATCTCTATTAAATGATTTAATACTGAAACAATTCCATTTCTTTTCTCACCTTGCTAGACCAAGTGCCAATGAACACACATGAGCTTTCAAAACTTACAGAAATAAATTCAAATTCATTTGAGAGACTTTTCAAAATTGAATCCATCATAGACATCAAGATAGCCATTTTTGGAAAGCCATCAAAACATTCACCACTTGACCAACCCTTGCACCCAGAGACTACCAAGCTTATGACCAACACACACACCAAAAAGAATTTGAAAATTCAAACGTTTAGTTCATGCGGCCATTTAATAAAACACTTAGCAGGCACAGTACATCTATACCAACTATACACTATTTAGATGATTCTTGTGATCATCTTGGTACTTGACCAAGCCTCCAACTACTCGCCCTTACTCACCCCAGAACCAACCCGTGTAGTTGAGCCTCTCTCACTCGACCATTTTACTAGTGCAAATTCGTACCCGATCTCACCCATGCCACCCCGACGTGGACTCGTTTCTACACGCCGCGCCGCCCTCGCCCATGATGTCTAGGAGCTAGCCGTGACCTCACTGCACTCGCCAGTGTATGCCTTGACCAACGCCAGCCCGTGGAAACGCCAGCGCAGCCGCGCCCATTTATCTCTCGACCATGCTGAGCGTCGTACCAGAGCGCCGAGCAATCCCGCGCAACCACGCCGCGCCTCGCTCTCCCCTTGCGTCAATGCATTCGCCGTGATGCCAGCGAACTCCTAGACACGCCCATTTGACCCCGTGCGACCCGTGACCACCGTACGCCATGATGAACACCCGTAGTACCCGTGCAGAGCATGGACGTCCCCGACCTATGGAGACCGCGCCTCGCCATGCCACTTTGCGCATGACGATCGCCAAGGATCCATGTCTCGGCCTACACCCTCCGCCATGCCGATAAATCCCTGCACCAACATCGCCGACCAGCACGATCCATGCCGCAATGCTCCCTTCGCTGGGTTATAAATAGACCCCTCCCCTGCCTCAAAATACACACCACTCGACTCACCTCTCACCCAACAACCCCTCTGACCCATCCCCGGAGCAAGGCGAGCACCACCCCGCCGGAATTTCACCAGAGCCCTAATGTCTACGCACGCTTCTATTATTGTAGACAGTGTTGGGCCTCCAAGTGCAGAGGTTTTTAGAACAGCAGCAAGTTTCCCTTAAGTGTATTACCCAAGGTTTATCGAACTCAGGGTGGAAGTGGTCAAACGTATCCCTCTCAAGCAACCCTACAATCAAGATACAAGAAGTCTCTTGTGTCCCCAACACACCCAGTACACTTGTCAGGTGTATAGGTGCACTAGTTCGGCAAAGAGATAGTGAAATACAAGTAGTATGGATGATTATAAGACAACGGTGCTAGAAAAGAGCTTGACGGGAGGAAGAGACTAAAGGCAATCTGAAATAAAGATGGAAGCAATCAAACATGTAACAGATCTAGTTGCAAACAGTGTTTCAATGCTTAGAAACAAGGCCTAGGGATCATACTTTAACTAGTGGACACTCTCATATAAATATCTTCTCTTCATTATTCTACTCTAAACTACTCTCCGGTTGGATAACTCTAATCCATGCTAGGGCTACAAAAGCACTCCTTAAAGTTCGCAATCCCCATCTAGATAACCCCACAATGTCACCTTGAGCGCTAGATGGTTCCTTTAAACACCACAATTTCATAGAGACATCTAACTCCAAATATAACTCATGACAAGTATTTCTATAATCTTTAGCCTAAGTGTCACACGGTGTGCATGTTGTCACTTTCACACACGTGGGGATAGCCGGAGATTGATTAAAGCACTTGAATAGTAGAGTAGATCTATGATTATAAAGCTCATGATCATAATAAGATCATGCATATGGAGAGAGAGATGAACACATAGCTACAAGTAGAGCCCTTAGCCTCGAGGGAGAACTATTCCCTCCTAATCATGGGAGTTATCAACAGTGATGGAGATGGTGACGGAGATCGATGGAGATGGTTCCCGGGGGCAATACCCCATCCCAGTAGGGTGCCAGAATAGAGACTTCTGTCTCCCGAATCTCCCCTTCAATGGCGGCGGCGCTGCGGACCTTTTGGTGGATTTCTGCCCGCGTTAGGGTTTACGTCTCGGGGAGACGTATCAGTAGGCGACATGGCAAGGTTGATGGAGGGCCAGGGGACCCACATCATGTGGCCGTGCGGCGAGGGGACATGCCACCGTATGGTGTGGCTGCCCTGGTGCCCTCCTACATCTCTCCTTTGGGCTTCGTGTCGTTTTGGGTAAAATATCGACTTTGACTTTTGTTCCGTCCAATTCCCATAATATTTCTTTTTCGGGTTTTCTGAAACCAAAAACAACAGAAAACAGGCAACTGGCACTGCGACATCTTGTCAATAGGTTAGTTAAAGAAAATGTATAAAAAGACCTTAAAGTGTAGACAAAGCATAGCAAAGTTGATACTAAACAAGCCTGGAGCATCAAAAATTATAGATATGTTTACGACGTATCAATCCAGCCGCCGGAGTGGTGGAAATGAGCCATCGCTAGGAGCCGCCCCAGGAGCTGCCGTGACCACCGTTCGAACCACCATCGTCAACAAGCTCATTTTCCCACCTCGCCATATCTCGTTGGAGCCCTAGTAATCCCCCGACGACCCCCATCGTAGATCTAGGGTTAGAATCCCGCGTGCGCTGTGCGATAGAGACAAGGATGCGGAACCGTCGATCGAGATCAAATCATGCGGCCTAGATAGCATACCGCTTCGCGTTAGATTAGTCGCTAACGCGTGGGGCCAACGCCAGTGCAGCCTGCTACGCGCGCGTCACGTAGTTTGGCCAACCCAGTATCGTTCCCGCGCACTCCCAACAATTCAAATGTAGATTTTTCTTTTAATTCAGAACCCTATTCTCTAGGCGACTTTGAAATTGAATTCAAGAAGATTCACTAAACGAAATTGCATGATTCCAATTTTGTTAGAAAGGAAATGAAAATCTCTAAACACTCCCATTGGATTCAAACACTTTGGAATTATAGATCACCCAGAGTAAAAATAACAAGGAAGAGACTTTTACAACTTCAAACATTTTTCTAAAATCAACCATAAATGCTTTCGAGTTGATTCCAACTCTCAAAAATCACGTTTTCCATGATCTATCTGAATATGTAAAAATATATAATTTTACATGTATTAATAATGGACTAGTATTAAAAAAATGCTATATAGTCATTTCTAGTAACTTTAATATTATTAAATAGCATTATTAAACTTGGTAATTTAGGCCAACCACTTTAAATCACATTCCCAAGTTTTGGAGTATGAGGTGATAACATGGGTCAACATGATCTCATATTTTAATTAGAGAATATTAAATCTTAAGTATTTTTCAACGAGTAGAAATTGCTTTTCTAAAATAAGATAAATAAAACCATGTCGATATTTCTTGTAGTGATTGAGATGATGCTAGATCATATAATGTGGATCTTTGTGTTCTAAATATAAGTAGTTAAGTATTGTTTGGTGATTCTATACCTCGTATTTAGTTCTAGACGCTAGTATCAACCCGGGGTACGAGGAATAGGAGTTCTATGATGAAGAAGAGGAGAACTTAGACAACTGCACCAACCAAGGCAAGCTAGAACTATGCATGCTATTGTGATACAACCTAGGTTACCAACCCCAAGTTTTACCAAAGTTTTATCTTTTCTCTCTTTTATCAAAGTTGCTCAATTAGTTAATTAATTGGTTATTAGTGGACAAATAGGAAAGATGCCATCAAGAGTATAGAACTAGGTGTAGCTAGTTACACTTGATTAGTACCCCTCAATAGTGACACCCTCATTGATAGATGCTAGTGCTAAACTAATCTTGATCACTGTAGATGGGAACACTTGGATAAAATGATTATGAAAACCTTGGTATGAGGAGTCATTTTATTGAAATATTTTGACATATGTTATGGAACACAATGAGTTGAAGATGATACTGGATGAAGCATGTGCCCTGACTTTGATAAAAACTGATGGTTGGGTTCGGATGCGATACCATTCCAACTTTACCGTACAACCACAATACCTGTTGGGTAGGGCTTAACTGGAAGTTTATGTGTCTTAGTATGGGTTCCCTCGTCGAAAGAGGTTGAGCTGAGGATACCTCGTGAATATGAATGTCCACCTATGCAGTGCCCGAGATGGCAGATGGCCATGGCTAGGAGGCCAAACTCATAGGGGAGGTGCCTATACTAAGGTGTGTAATTGAAAGTTTAGGATTGATTATCCGCATACCAAGTATGATGATTCAGGATTATCCCTGAAGGATGTATCGAATGTTTTGGTGAAAGTGTACCACCTATGCAGAGTGTCAAACTATTCGAATAGCCACGTCCGTGGTCATAGACAGTTGGATGGCCATACTGTTCCGTTGTCAGATATTTTCAAAATGACTTGTGACTTGAAATATGATTTGGACTTGACCACACAGGGTTGAGGATATGAAACTAGGTTCCCTCTTGAGTAATCAGGATAACTAAAATCGGTGTTTACTACTGCATACTTATGAAATAAAACTAGCTTATTGCAAATAAGCCTATAGCTTAGGATTCCTACTAGAATTGTCTTACTTACATTAGTGATAGTTTGTGAGTACTTTAAACATACTCATGACTTTGTCCCTGGCTATTCCAATGGCCAGACTATGAGGAGGAGTATC
Source organism: Avena sativa (assembly GCA_916181665.1). NCBI lineage: Eukaryota > Viridiplantae > Streptophyta > Magnoliopsida > Poales > Poaceae > Avena > Avena sativa. The sequence continues at coordinate 225,002,070 of OV702295.1, forward strand.
CGGAGGATGGACAGCAGGATGTCTATGATAACTAGGATCATCTCCCATCGTCAGCATTGCCTATGCCAATGAAGATGGAGCTTCAACTATGTTTATTGTGCTGCTTTGATGTGTATTCAGACATGATCATGTGATCAAATATTTGCAAGACTATTATGTTTTGTAATGGATGATGTATTGTGCTATCAATTCTGTTATGTCTTGCAAAAATGGTAATCCTGGGATTCGATGTACGGCATAACGGGCATTTGGACTTAAAAATCCGGGTGTTGACAAGTTGGTATCAGAGCCATCCTGACCATAGGAGACCCTAGTTAGAATGGACGTTTGAAAAACTTAGTTTCAAAACAAAGAAAGTGAGTATTTATGAAAACTTATTCTCACTCTTATCCTTGAGATTCTTTCAAAAAGAGAGTCATACGTTCCTCAATTTTTTTGCAATCTTACATAAAATTTGACACACTTGATCACCTCACTAACTTTCTCATCCTAATTTCTTATAGATGGATGTCAAGTACAACAAGTTCTACCAGCTTGGCAACGGAGGGGAATTCATCTTTGAGAGGGACTTGGGTCAGCTCGCGGAGTTTCTTGGACGCCCGCACCCGGAGTTCTATGGAGCACAACTCAATGAACAGACAGGAGGAGAACTGCAGTGGTTGATCCTTGCCGATCTAAGAGGAAAGATGGAGCCACCCACCTTGGAGAAGATACAATTCAGCTTAAGGGAGAACAACTAGCTAGATGGACTAGCTAGAGCCATGCAGGAGGCGCTTGCTCGTCTCTGTGGGCAGAACATCAACCAGATCATTGGCACTCGCTTCGCTCACTATGCAAGACGTGACTCCAATGGACAACCCTTGGCCATGCTAGGACATCCAGAGCTAAAGCATCACGTGGATCATCTCGCCTTCATGCTTCACGAGAACCAGAAGGAGTTGGACAATGCCCGTGCCTACGCCAACCAGAAGGACATTGTTGCAACCGAGAGGAACCAGACCCTCGCCATCCTCGCTAAAGAGCACAAGTCACTTCACCGCCAGCGTGACAAAAAGGACTACATCATTGCTCGCCTCCGCCAGAAGGTGGCAACCCTTGAAGAAACCATCCATGACCAGAAGATTCAGCTCGAGGAGAAAGAAGACGAAGGTGGAGATATTTGTGGGGATATCACTTCGTACCTCAGTGACGATGACGACTATCTTGAGGACACCAACATGGAGTTCCACAAGGACGAGGAGGACGCTGATTTCCTGGATGATGAAGAGCCCACCAGTTCTGATGATGAGTAGTAGCACTAGTGCACTATCGTAGGTGTGAGTTTGTATCCGGTCCCACTGTATCGTAGCATGATAGAATGGTTCTTAAAACCATTTGCTTCGTCGTTGTGATGTGTTGTTTGCAATGTGTGAGTTGTATGTGTGTTTGGAATGAATGAAAAAGCGTTGTTGGTTTTCGAACCTTAGCCATACTCAAAGTTTTAAGCTTGTTGAACCAAACCCATAAGCCATAGAAATTTCCCTCTCATATTATGATCTACCTCAATCTTTAGATGACTCGCATCAACACCGGTGGAAGCAACTCATCCCAGGACCCGATGGTTCAGATTCTGCAAATGCTAGTAGCAGATCGAGAAGCCGTTAGAACCGGGCGTCAAGCCAATCTCGCCACTCTTCAACAGATCGCCCAAATGGCGCATGACAACCAAGGCCATGGAAACCACGATCACCATGGATCTAAGCTCAAGAACTTCCAAAACACCAATACTCCTATGTTTAGCAAATCTGAAGAGCCCTTAGATGCGGATGACTGGCTGCAAAAAATGGAGAACAACTTAGAATTTGCAAGAGTAGATGCTACGGATAAAGTATTGTTTGCCACCCACTATCTGGCAGGTTCTGCAAGAGCATGGTTGAATAGCACTCGTACAATGAACGGAGGACAGATGATCACTTGGGAGGAATTCAAACTCAAGTTAAGCAGGACTCATGTGCCCCAAGGTTTGATCGTGAGGATGAGGGATGAATTCAAGGTGTTGAAGCAGGGAAGAATGACTGTGGTGGAATACCGTGACACCTGTCTCTGGCTAGGTATGCCCTGATGAGATTGGCACTGAAGCAAAGAAGAAGGAAAGGTTCTTGAATGGCCTGCATGATGAGATGCAGACAATGTTAGTCAATATTCCTTTTGCCGGTCTAGAAGCTCTAGTGTATTCTGCTATCCATATGGAAGGAAAGATCAATCAAGCTAGTGAGAACCGCAAGCGTCGTATGATGCACCAGCCTGGACCACACCATATCCCGAAGTAACGCCCCAGCTCGTCTGCATGATTTGCACCAAGGAACAACATGCCACCTATGTCCCGTCAAAACTTTCCCAATCGTGGCGGAGGAAACCCGAGGCCCGGAGGCCACAACAATCACCATGGTAACCCCCATAACTTCAATCGTGCACCTCCAAGGTCCCACAACAAAAACAATACTGCCCCAGGGACTGGAAGTAATGCTGTGCCTATTGCCGGGAAGGATAAGTCAATGATATCCTGCTTTGAATGTGGAATCACGGGTCACTACTCTAATGAGTGCCCTAGGAAGCTTGCTGCATAACCCAATGCCATTGCACCTGCCCAGCAGCAACGCCGTGTCCGACCTGAAAAGAGGTTTGCCCCAAGCAACCCGCACAACCGTACCGGTCGTCTGTTCCACATGAATGCCGAAGAAGCCCAGGAAGTGCCATATGTTATGTTGGGTATGTTTTCTGTTAACTCAGTACTTGCAAGAGTTTTGTTTGATTCTGGAGCATCGCACTCGTTTGTTATAGAAAAATTTGCATGCACTAGTAAGATTCAACAAACAAATTTGAAGCATGTTATGATAATTCAAATACCTAGGTCAACTACCAAAGCTAGAAAAATTTGCAAGGCCGTACCTATCAGAATACATGGAATAGATTTTTATGCCAATTTAATAGTACTTAGAACAAAAGGTTTGGAAGTAGTACTAGGAATGGATTGGATGTCGAAACATCAAGGATTAATAGACTGTGCTATGAAAGTTATAACCATGACCAGTATCACCGGAGTATCAGTAGAGCATGTGTCTGAGATGCTGCCCCGTTAATTCAAGTGCAATAAGAGTTTAGGATAATCAACCCTAGACCAAGTCAGAGTAGTCTGTGAATACCCCGATGTGTTCCCAGATGAATTACCCAGTATGCCCCTAGATAGGGATATCGAGTTTATCATTGAACTAATTCCTGGAACTGGACCTATAGCTCAGAGACCCTATAGTATGAAACCAACAGAATTAGTGGAGCTCAAGAAGCAACTTTATGACATGTTGAGAAAAAATCGGATACAACCAAGTGCATCGCCATGGAGATCTCCTGTTTTGTTTGTGGATAAGAAAGATGGTGCGACCCATTTGTGTACGGATTACCAGAAGATGAATGACGTCACCATCAAGAACAAATACCCACTGCCGAAGATAGAAGATTTGTTTGACCATCTGACTGGTGCCAGAGTGTTTTCTAAGATTAATCTTAGAACTGGTTATCATCAACTGAAGATCCGCACAACGGATATCCCAAAGTCTGCCTTCACTACCTAATATGGATTGTATGAGCACAATGTAATGTCATTTAGATTAACCAATGCCCCTGTTTATTTCATGAATCTCATGAATAAGATTTTTATGAACTTCTTGGATAAGTTTGTCGTCGTTTTTATCGATGACATTCTGATCTATTCCAAGTCGTAAGAGGAACATGAACAACACCTAAGAACCATCCTTGAAACCCTTAGAGAGCATCTGTTGTATGCCAAGTTTAGCAAATGTGAGTTCTGGTTAAAGGAAGTAGGATTCCTAGGACATATCCTGTCGGCAGGAGGAGTTGCCGTCGACCCCGCCAAGATTAAGGATGTTGAAGAATGGAAACCCCAACCACTCAAACCAAAGTTCGCGCATTTCTTGGATTAGCGGGATACTACCGCAAGTTTGTCGAAGGATTTTCAAGCATCGCAAGGCCGATGACGCAGCTGTTGAAGAAAGACAAGAAGTTTGAATGGACGGACAAATGTGAAGCAAGTTTTCAAGAGCTCAAGAATAGATTGATTTAAGCTCCAATTTTGATCATGCCGGATATCACGAAGCCTTTTGACATATATTGTGATGCATCCAAGATTGGTCTCGGATGTGTGTTGATGCAGGAAGGCAACGTAATCTCATATCTGTCCAGACAGCTGAAGCAACATGAGCAGAATCATCCCACCCATGACTTAGAATTGGCAGCCGTAGTGTTAGCCTTGAAGACATAACATCATTACCTCATGGGTAATCACTGTGAGACAAAGGAGATGGATCGATTTAATCAAGGATTATGACCTTGACATTCACTACCACCTCGGCAAGGCCAATGTGGTAGCGGATGCTCTTAGTAGACTGTCGTGTAGATTAAATACCATGATTAAGGAATATCAGCCAACTTTTCATAAGGAGTTGGAGAATTTCAGAATGAAGCTAGTTAGCAAAGGATTCCTAGGCAGTATCGAACTTCAACCTACTTTTATCAGTCAGATAAAGGAAGCTCGGAAAGGAAATGCCAGTTTCGATGGAATTAAGTGTCGTATCGGTACAGGAAAGGTACCCGGGTTCACAAAAGATGAAGGAGTTCTGTGGTATAAGGGACGCATCTGTGTGCCAATAGATTCAGAGTTGAAGCAAGTCATTTTGCAAGAATCCCATGATACTTTTTATTATATTCATCCTGGAGGAACAAAGATGTATCAAGATTTGAAGGAGCAATTTTGGTGGCAGAATGAAGAGAGAAGTCGGAAGCTATATCGCCAAGTGTGATATCTGTCAGAGAGTCAAAGTGGAACACCAGCGACCCGCAGGACTGTTGTAGCCATTGCAAATTCTAGAATGGAAATGGGATTCAGTTGGAATGGATTTCATCACCAGTTTGCCTACATCTAGTAGAGGAAATGATTCTATTTGGGTCATAGTAGATAGACTGTCCAAAGTGGCTCATTTTATACCCATTAAGATCACTTATCAAAGCTCGAAGCTGGCAGAGTTGTATATTGCTAGAATAGTCTGTCTGCACGGAACCCCCAAGACAATTGTGTCAGATCAAGGAACCCAGTTTACCTCAAGGTTTTGGAAGAAATTCCAAGAAGGATTAGGAACCAAACTGAACTTCAGCATAGCTTATCACCCGCAAACCGACAGACAAACGGAAAGAGTAAACCAGATACTAGAAGATATGCTGAGAGCCTGTGTGGTAGAATATGGATCTAAATGGGAAGACTGCCTGCCTTTCATGGAATTCTCATACAGCAACAGTTATCAGGCCAGTTTTCAAATGGCCCTATTTGAGTTTTTGTATGGAAGATAGTGCCGTATCCCCCTAAATTTATCGCAAGTAGGAGAGAGTTAGATATTTGGACCATACATCCTACGAGAAGACGAAGAGAAGCTTCACAAGATCCATGAGCACCTCAAGACCGCTCAATCCAGACATAAGAGTTACGCTAACAAGAGACGTCGAGACCTGACCTTCAATATCGGAGACTTTGTGTATCTCAAAGTATCACCCTTGAAAATAATGCAGCGTTTCCAACTCAAAGGAAAGCTTGCACCCAAATATATCGGACCTTTCAAGATTTTAAGTCACCTAGGAGAAGTATCCTATGAGATAGAACTTCATAAAGAGATGTCAACCGTACATAATGTGTTTCATATCTCGTTACCTCAAAAATGCTTAGAAGTTCCGGAGAAGACCGTAGTTTTCAAGAACATCGATCACAGAGCCGTGGATATCAACAAGGATTTAACCTATCATGAAGTACCCATTCGTATTTTGGAAGAAGCCTTCAGAACCACCCGGACCAGGAGTATCAAGTTTCTCAAAATCCAGTGGAGCAACCATACTGAAGAAAAAGCCACCTGGGAGCGAGAAGATTATATTAGGACTGAGTTTCCAAATCTCTTTAGTTCCTAGTTTTTACTGAATCTCGGGACGAGATTCTGTTTAAGGGGGGAAGGTTTGTAACATCTCAAAAATATTAATGAAGATATCAATTTCCAATCAACAAAAATTAGGGTTAACAAATGCTTTTAATTTTAAAACTATATAAATGCATGTGTGTTTATGAATGATTGTGAATGCTTGTTATACCATGTTTGTTTGTGGTAAATGATGAGGTTTGGTTTAAAGGTCAAAACCATATCATCTAGGTCAAATCCAAACCAAATCAAATCAAAAGAAAATCAAATGGTGAAGCATATGACCTAATGGTCATTTTTGCAAAAGTTAACATTTAGCCCACTTTGGGCATCTCTATTAAATGATTTCAAACAGAAACAATTCCATTTATTTTCTCACCATGATAGACAAGTGCCAATGAACAGAAGTGAGCTTTCAGAACTTACAGAAACAAATTCAAATTCATTTGAGAGACTTTCAAAGTTGAATCCATCATAGACATCAAGATAGCCATTTTTGGACAACCATCAAAACCTTCACCTCTTGACCAACCCTTGCACCCAGAGACTACCAAGCTTATGACCAACACACACACCAAAAAGAATTTGAAAATTCAAACGTTTTGTTCATGCGGCCATTTAATCAAACACTTAGCAGGCACAGTACAGCTATACCAACTATACACTGTTTAGATGATTCTTGTGATCATCTTGGTACTCGACCAAGCCTCTAATACTCTCCCATACTCACCCCAGTACCAGCCCGTGCAGTTGAGCCTCTCTCACTCGACCATTTGACTAGTGTAAATTCGTACCCGAGCTCACCCATTCCACCCCGACGTGGAACCATTGCTACACGTCGCGCCACCCTCACCCACGAGGTCTAGGAGATACCCGTGACCACACCACACTCACTAGTGTACGCCTCGACCAACGCCAGCCCGTGGAAACGCCAGCGCAGCCATGCCCATTTATCTCTCGACCATGCCGAGCGTCGCGCCAGAGCGCCGAGAAATCCCGCGTGACCACGTCGCGCCTCTCTCTCCCTTTGTGTCAATGAGTTCGCCGCGACGCCAGCGACCTCCTAGACATGCCTGTTTTACCCCACGCGACCCGTGACCACCGTACACCATGACAAACACCTGCGGTACTCGCGCAGAGCATGGACGTCCCCGACCGATGGAGACTGTGCCTCGCCATGCCACTGTGCACATGACGATCGCCAAGGAGCCCTACGTTGGCCTACACCCTCTGCCATTCCGATAGCTCCCTGTAACGACATCGCCGACAGGTTCGAGCCATGCCGCAATGCTCCCTTCACTGGGGTATAAATAGACCCCTCCCCTTGCCTCAAAACTCACACCACTCGACTCACCTCTCACCCAGCAACCCCTTTGACCCATCCCCAGAGCAAGGCGAGCACCACCCTGCCTGAATTTCACCAGAGCCCGCCGCCGAAGTGGTGGAAAGGAACCATCGCTAGGAGCCGCCCCAGGAGCTGTCGCGACCATCGTTCGAACCGCCATCATCGACAAGCTCGTTCGCCCACCTCGTCGTATCTAGCTGGAGCCCTGGTAAGCCCCCGACGACCCTCGCCGTATAGATACGGTTAGAATCCCGCGCGAGCTGTGCGATGGAGACAACGACCTGGAACTGTCAATCGAGCTCTAATCGTGCGGCCCAGATTAGCGCATACCGCTTTGCGTCAGATTAGTCGCTGATGCGTGACGCCAACGCCAGTGCAACCCACTGCGTGCGCGCCGCGTAGTTGGGCCAGCCCAGTATCATACCAACGCACGCCCAGCAATTCAAATGTAGATTTTTCTTTTAATTCCAAACCCTATTCTGTAGGCAACTTTGAAATTGAATTCAAGAAGATTCACTAAACCAAATTGCATGATTCTAATTTTGTTAGAAAGGAAATGAAAATCTCTAAACACTCCTATTGGATTCAAACACTTTGGAATTAGAGATCACCCAGAGTAAAAATAACAAGGCAGAGACTTTTACAACTTCAAACATTTTTCTAAAATCAACCATAAATTCTTTTGAATTGATTCCAACTCTCAAAGATCACATTTTCCATGATCTATCTGAATATGTAAAAATATATAATTTTACATGCAGTAATCATGGACTAGTATCAAAAGAATGCTATATAGTCATTTCTAGTCACTTTAATATTATTAAATAGCATTATTAAACTTGGTAATTTAGGCCAACCACTTTAAATCACATTCCCAAGTATTGGAGTATGTGGTGATGACATGTTTCAACATGATCCCATATTTTAATTGGAGAATATTAAATCTTAAGTATTTTTCAATGAGTAGAAATTGCTTTTCTAAAATAAGATAAATAAAACCATGTCGATATTTGTTGTAGTGATTGAGATGATGCTAGATCATATAATGTGGATCTTTGTGTGCTACATAGAAGTAATTAAGTATTGTTTTGTGATTGTGTACCTCGTATTTATTTATAGACGCTAGTATCAACCCGGGGTACGAGGAAGAGGAGTTCTACGACGAAGAAGAGGAGAACTTCGACAACTGCACCAACCAAGGCAAGCTATAACTATGCATGCTATTGTGATACAACCTTGATTACCAACCCCAAGTTTTACCTGCAAGCTTTATCTTTTCTTCCTTTTATCAAAGTTGCTCAATTAGTTAATTAATTGGTGATTAGTGGAGAAATAGGAAAGATGCCATCAAGAGTATAGACCTAGGTATAGGTAGTTACACTTGATTAGTACCCCTCAATAGTGACACCCTCATTGATAGATGCTAGTGCTAAACTATCCTGATCACTGTAGATGGGAACACTTGGAGAAAATGATTATGAAAACCTTGGGATGAGGAGTCATTCTATTGAAATGTTTTGACATGTGTTATGGAACACAATGAGTTGAAGATGATACTAAATGAAGCATGTGCCCTGACTTTGATAAAAACCGATGGTTGGGTTCGAATGCGATACCATTCTGACTTTACCGTACAACCACCACTACTAGAGAAAAGGCTATAAGAGACATGCTTATAGGAGGCACATTTAGACCATATGCGCCTCCTATAATATAGGAGAGGCACACTTTCTTGATATGCGCCTCCAGTATAAAAATAGGTGAGGCACATATGATTAGAATGAGCCTCCTATAATCTTTGTACGGACGAAATCTGGCAGCTCCGATTATGCATCATATGCGCCTCCTTTATATCAGACAGGCGAGGCGCATATGTGAAGAATGCGCCTTACATATGCTCTGTGGGCCCGGGTGGAGGTCGGTGGCCGAATATGCGAGGCACATATGGTCATATGCACCTCCTATACTTGATAATATGCTAGGCGCATGCAGCATAGTGCGCCTCAAGTAACTCCTGCAGGCCCGGGTGGAGGTAGGTGGCCGCATAGGCGAGGCACATATGGTAATATGGGCCTCCTATAGTTTCAAGTATAGGAGGCACATATAGGAACAATGCGCCTGACATAAGTTGTGTGGGCCTGGGTGGAAGTCGGTGGTCGATATATGATGCGCCTCCTATACTTGATAATATGCGAGGCCCATGCAGTAGAGTGCGCCTCAAGTTACTCCTGCGGGCCGGGTGAAGGTAGGTGGCCGCATAGGTGAGGCGCATATGGTCATATGCGCCTCCTATAGTTTGAAGTATAGGAGGCACATATGGAGCAATATGTGCCTCCTATAGTTTGAAGTATAGGAGGCACATATGGAGCAATATGCGCCTCCTATAACCTGGCCAGATTCAAATTCGAAACAGCCACCTACCACACCTTTATAATACCTACCATCTCTCCTCCTTCTCCTTCTCCTTCTCCTCCACCTCTCCTCCTTCTCCTTCTCCTCCACCTCTCCTTCTCCTCCCCTTCTCCTCCTGCACTCTCCTCCTCCTGCACTCTCCTCCTCCTCCACTCTCCTCCTCCTCCTCCTCCTATTCCTCCGGTGACCTTCTCCTCCTCCGGCGACCTTCTCCTCCTCCGGCGACCACTCCGGCCATGGCCTCCACAACCACACAGACCATCTCCTCCTCCTCCACCTCCGACGACCACCTCCGACGGCCTTATCCTCCTCCACCATCTCCGGCGACCACATGGACACATGCTTGCAGTGGTAGGTTGTGGCCACGGGTACGGCCTCCGACGAGCTCCGACGAAATTCCGGCCAGATCTAGATCTAGATCTGGCTGCCCTTTTTTGAAATTCAAAAATAATATACGAGGAGCATTTGAATCAATATGTTCCTCGCATATGCAGAATATAGGAGGCGCATATGCTGAGTATAGGAGGCACATATCAATATGCGCCTCGCATATGCAGAATATAGGATGTGCATATCGATATGCGCCTCGCATATGTGAAGTATAGGAGGCACATATCATATGCGCCTCGGATAAAAATAGGCGAGGCACATATGATATGCGCCTCGCATAACCTTTTAGGTGTGACTCACATAACCTTTTATTTAGTAGTGCACAATACCTAAGTTGGGTAGGGATTAACTGGAAGTTTATATGTCATAGTATGGGTTCCCTCGCGGAAAGAGGTTGAGCCGAGGCTACCTCATGAATATGAATTTCCACCTATGTAGGGCCCGGGATGGCAGATGGCCATGGCTGTGAGGCCAAACTCATAGGGGAGGTGCCTATACTAGGGTGTGTAATTGAAAGGTTAGGATTAATTATCCGCATACCAAGTATGATGGTTTAGGGTTATCCCTGAAGGTTGTATTGAATGTTGTGGTGAAAGTGTACCACCTCTACAGAGTGTCAAACTATTCGAATAGCCGTGTCCGCATTCATGGACAGTTAGATGGCCATACTATTCCGTTGTCAGATATTTTCAAAATGACTTGTTACTTGAAATATGATTTGGACTTGACCACACAGGGTTGTGGACATAAAACTAGGTTCCCTGTTGAATGATCTTGATAACTAAAATAGGTATTTACTACTAAGTACTTATGAAATAAAACTAGCTTATTGCAAATAAGCCTATAGCTTAGGATTCCTACTAGAACTGTCTTACTTACATTAGTGATAGTTTGCGAGTACTTTAAACATAGTCATGGCTTTGTCCCTGGCTATTCACATGGCCACACTATGAAGAGGAGTATCTGGAGGACAAACAGCAGGATGTCTACGATAACTAGGATCATCTCCCATCGTCAGCATTGCCTGTGACAATGAAGATGGATCTTCTACTACGTTTATCTTGCTGCTTTGATGTGTATTCAGACTTGATCATGTGATCAAATTTTTGTAAGACTATTATGGTTTGTAATGGATGATGTAGTGTGCTATCAATTCTATTATGTCTCACAAAAATAGTAATCCTGGGATTGCGATGTACGGCATAACAGGCATCTGGACTTAAAAATCCGGGTGTTGACAGTAGCCCGTTAGAATTTTCTCTTGGTTTGTTCTTGGTTAGTTCATAGGACAATTCCAAACCATTTTTGGGTACAGGTTGTGACAGGATAAACCCATGTTTCCATGGAATGGGGAGTTCCCCCCAATAGTTAGATTCCAAAACCTTCATTTTTAGGTGACATCGCATGTGTAGGAAGGGGGACACACTTTAATACACAAGCTACGGTCACATGCATGGTTTGGAGGTGTTCCGATGCCCAGAAGCGCTTCTTCCTGTGAAACCCTGATCCCTGAGCCTCGGATCGTCTACCCCCAAGATGTTCTTCTGACAGGGGTAGCCCGGTGGAATTTTCTCTTTGTTTGTTCTTGGTTGGGTCATAGGATAATTCCAAACAATGTTTGGGAACAGGTTATGACAAGATCAACCATGGTTTTACAGGAATGTGGAGTTCCCCCCTAATAGTTAGATTCTAGAACCTTCATTTTTAGGTGACAGCGCATCTCTAGGAAGGGGGTCACACTTGGGAACCAGGTTTTGGACATTTCAACATTCCACCACACTTTAATACACATGATAGGGTCACATCCTTTGTTTGGAGGTCTTACGATGCCCCGAAGCGCTTCTTCCTATGAAACCCTGATCCCTAGGCCCCGGATCATCTACCCCTCCCTAGAGGTTCTTCTGACGGGGCTAGCCTGGTGGACTTTTCTCTTGGTTTATCCTTGGTTAGGTCATAGGACAATTCCAAAAAATGTTTGGGCACATTTTATGACAAGATCAAGCCCGGTTTCACCAGAACGGGGAGTTTCGCACTAATAGTTAAATTGCAGACCCTTCGTTTTAGGTGATAGTGCATGTCTGCGAAGGGGGTCACACTTGGGAACCAGATTTTGGATATTTAAACATTTAACCACACTTTATTACACATTCTAGGGTCACATGCATGGTTTGGAGGTGTTTCGATGCCCCAGAGCGCTACTTCCTATGAAACCCTGACCCTTGGGCCTTAGATTGTCTAACCCCTAGATGTTCTTCTGACAGGGGTAGCCTGGTGGAATTTTCTCTTGGTTTGTGCTTGTTTGGGTCATAGGACAACTCCAAACCATGTTTTGTCACAAGTTGTGACAAGATCTACCCCGGTTTCACCGGAACGGGGAGTTCCCTCCTAATAGTTAGATTCCAGAACCTTCGTTTTTAGGTGACAGCGCATGTCTAGGAAGGGGGTCACATTTGGGAACCAGGATTTGGATATTTCAACATTCGACCACACTTTCTAGGGTAACATGCATGGTTTTGAGGTGTTTCGATTCCTCGAAGCACTTCTTCCTACGAAACCCTGATCCTTGGGCCCCGGATCGTCTACCCCCTAGATGTTGTTCTGACGAGGGTAGCCCGGTAGAATTTTTTCTTGGTTTGTGATTGGTTATGTCATAGGACAATTCCAAACCATTTTTTGGCCCATGTTGTGACAAGATCAACCCCGGTTTCCCTGGAACGGGGAGTTCCCCCCTAATAGTTAGATTCGAGAACCTTTATTTTTAGGTGACATCGCATGTCTAGGAAGAGGGTCACACATGGGAACCATGGTTTGGACATTTCAACATTCCACCACACTTTAATACACATTCTAGGGTCACACGCATGGTTTGGAGGCGTTCTGATGCCCCGAAGCTCTTCTTCCTATGAAACCCCGATCCTTGGGCCTCGGATCGTCTACGACCCTAGATGTTCTTCTAAGAAGGGTAGCCCGTTAGAATTTTATCTTGGTTTGTGCTTTTTTGGGTCATAGGACAATTCCAAGCCATCTTTGGACACAGGTTGTTACTAGATCAACCCGGTTTTCACTGGAATGGGGAGTTCCCCTCTAATAGATAGATTCCAGAACCTTCGTTTTTAGGTGACAGCGCATGTCTACAAAGGGGGTCATGCTTGGGAACCAGGTTTTGGAAATTTCAAAATTCCACACCACACTTTATTACACGTTCTAGGGTCACATGCATGGTTTAGAGGTGTTCTGATGCGCCAAATCGCTTCTTCCTATGAATCCCCCATCCCTGGGCCCCGGATCGTCTACCCCCTATATGTTCTTATGACAGGGGTATCCTGGTGTAGTTTTATCTTGGTTTGTGATTGGTTAGGTCATAGGACAATTCCAAACCATGTTTGGTCACATGTTGTGACAAGATCAATCCCAGTTTCACTGAAACAGGGAGTTCCCCCCTAATAGTTAGATTGCACACCCTTCGTTTTTACGTGACAACGCATTTCTACGAAGGGGGTCACACATGGGAACCAGTTTTTGGACATTTTAATGTTCCACCACACTTTTTTACACATTCTAGGGTCACATGCATGGTTTGGAGGTGTTCCGATGCCCCCGAGCGCTTATTCCTACGAAAGCTTGATCCCTGGGTCTCGGATCGTTTACTCCCTTAGATGTTCTTCTGGCAGGGGGTATCATGGTGGAATTTTCTATTTTTTTGTCATTGGTTGGGTCATAGGAAAATTCCAAACCATGTTTGGGCACATGTTGTGACAAGATCTACCCCGGTTTCACTAGAACGGGGAGTTCTCCCCTAATAGTTAGATTCCAGAACCTTCATTTTTAGGTGACAGCGCATGTCTAGGAAAGGGGTCACATTTGGGAACTAGGATTTGGACATTTCAACATTTGACCACACTTTAATACACATTCTAGGGTCACATGAATGCTTTGGAGGTGTTCCAATACCTCGAAGCGCTTCTTCCTACGAAACCCTATTCCTTGGGCCTCGGATTGTCTACCCCCTAGATGTTCTTATCAAAGGGGTAGACCGGTAGAATTTGCTCTTGGTTTGTGCTTGTTTAGGTCATAGGACACTTCCAAACCATGGTTGGGAACATGTTGTGACAAGATCAACCACAGTTTCACCAGAATGGGGAGTTCCCCCTAATAGTTAGATTCCAGAACCTTCGCATTTAGGTGATAGTGCATCTCTAGGAAGGGGGTCACACTTGGTAACTAGGTTTTGGACATTTCAACATTCCACCACACTTTAATACACATGATATGGTCACATGAATGGTTTGGAGGTGTTCCTATGCCCCATAGAGCTTCATCCTATGAAACCCTGATCCCTGGGCCTCGGATCGTTTACCCCCCCCCCCTAGATGTTCTTCTGACGGGGGTAGAATGGTAGAATTTTCTCTTGGTTTGTGCTTTTTTGGGTCATAGGACAATTCCAAACCATTTTTGGGCACATGTTGTTAAAAGTTCAACCCCGATTTCACCGGAATGGGGAGTTCCCCCCTAATAGTTAGATTCTGGAACCTTCGTTTTTAGGTGACAGCTCAACTCTGCGAAGGGGCCAAACTTGGGAATACTTTTTTGGACATTTCAACATTCCACCATACTTTAATACACATGCTAGGGTCACATGCATGGTTTGGAGGTGTTCCGATGCCCCAAAGCGCTTGTTCCTACGAAACCCTAATCCTTGGGCCCCATATCGTCTACCCCCTAGATATTCTTCTAATAGTGGTAGCCCGGTGAACTTTTCTTTTGGTTTGTGCTTGGTTGGGTCATAGGACAATTCCAAACCATGTTTGGGCAAGGTTGTGACAAGATCTACCCCGGTTTCACCGGAAAACGGAGTTCCCTCCTAATAGTTAGATTCTAGAACCATAGTTTGTAGGTGACAGCGCATGTCTAGGAAGGGATCACATTTGGGTACTAGGATTTTGGACATTTCAACATTCGACCACACTTTAACACACATTCTAGAGTAACATGCATGGTTTGGAGGTGTTCCGCTGCCCCAAAGCTCTTCTTCCTACGAAACCCTGATCCCTGGGCCCTGGATCGTCTACCCCCCTAGATGGTGTTCTGACTAGGGTAGCCCGGTAGAATTTTCTCTTGGTTTTTGTTAGGTTAGGTCATAGGACAATTCCAAACCATTTTTTGGTACATGTTGTGACAATATCAACCCCGGTTTCCCCGGAACGGGGAGTTCCCCCCTAGTAGTTAGATTCCAGAACCTTCGTTTTTAGGTAACAACGCATGTCTAGGAACAGGGTCACACATGGGAACCAGGTTTTGGACATTACAACACACTTTAATACACATCCTAGGACACATGAATGGTTTGGATGCGTTCTGATGCCTCAAAGCGCTTCTTCATACGAAACCCCGATCCTAGGACCTCAGATCGTCTAACCCCTAGATGTTCTTCTGACGAGGGTAGCCCGATAGAATTTTATATTGGTTTGTGCTTGTTAGGGTCATAGGAAAATTACAAACCATGTTTAGGAATAGGTTGTTACAAGATCAACCCGGGTTTCACCGGAATGGGGAGTTTCCCTCTAATAGATAGATTCTAGAACCTTCGTTTTAGGTGACAGCGCATGTCTACGAAGGGGGTCACACTTGGGAACCAGGTTTTGGGCATTCCAACATTCTACCACACTTTATTACACATTCTAGTGTCACATGCATGGTTTAGAGATGTTCTGATGCCTCGAAGAGCTTCTTCCTATGAATCCTCGATCCCTGGGACCCGAATCATCTACCCCGTAGATGTTCTTCTGTCAGGGGTAGCCTGGTGTAGTTTTCTATTGGTTTGTGATTGGTTAGGTCATAGGACAATTCCGAACCATGTTTGGGCACATGTTGTGCCAAGATCAGGCCCGGTTTCACCGAAACAGGGAGTTCCCCCCTAATAGTTAGATTGTAGACCCTTTGTTTTTACGTGACAGCGCATGTCTGTGAATGGGGACACACTTAGGAACCATGTTTTCAAAATTTTAACATTCAACTACATTTTATTACACATTATAGGGTCACATGCATGGTTTGGAGGTGTTCCGATGCCTTCGAGCGCTTCTTCCTATGAAAGCTTAATCGCTGGGTCTCGAATCGTCTACCCCCCAGATGTTCTTCTGGTAGGGGTAGCATGATGGAATTTTCTCTTGGTTTGTGCTTGATTGGGTCATAGGACAATTCCAAACCATGTTTGGGCAAATGTTGTGACAAGATCTACCCTAGTTTCACCAGAACGGGGAGTTCCCCCTAATAGTTAGATTCCAGAGCTTCATTTTTACGTGACAACGCATGTCTAGGAAGGGGGTCACATTTGGGAACCAGGTTTTGGACATTTCAACATTTGAACACACTTTAATACACATTCTAGGTCACATGCATGGTTTGGAGGTGTTCCGATTCCCCAAAGAGCTTCTTCCTACAAAACCCTTATCCCTGGGCCCCGGATCGTCTACCCCCTAGATGTTATTCTAACGGGGGTAGACCGGTAGACACTAGTAGAAAAATGACCTTTAGTTTGGAGATACTCTATCCTCTAGTCCCGGCCCAGTTTGGAACAGGGACTACTGTTAACACTAGTCCCGGTCCATGACCTTTGCAACGGCTAGGAGGCAGCAACAGACTAGTCCCGGTTCATTGGGCACCTCTAGTCCCGGCTGGTAATACCAACTGGGACTAGAGCTCTAGAGGGACCCAGGGGTACATATAGTCCCGGGTAGTTCTATAAACCGGGACTAGAGATCATTATATACTCCGGGTTCTTGGCACCACCCGGGACTATATATTTCCCCTATATATTCCCTCCTTCGACCCTGCACAAATCCATGGCCATGTCCTCAAATCTAGCTCAAGTTCATCCTCATGTTTTTTCTAAAGTTTGTCAAGATTTGGTGGCATCTATCAATCCAATCTTCTAAAAAGGTTAGCAACTTAAATATTTTATTGTTAGTTTATCTCAATGCTCTAGAAGTAGAGAGGGATTTCATGCTTAGAAGTAGAGGGAATTTTAGATGTGTAATTTTAAGGAAATTTTGATTATACAAAAAGTTACTGAAAATTGAGATGTGTATTTTTAGAGTTTCAGAGCTCAGAATTGAATAAGGTTTTCACTGGTAGAGCAATAATTAAAAAGTCAACATTTTTTATGTTAACAGTTTTGTCCAATTCAAAATTTGATGCATGTAAAATTATATATATATATGTCGTACAAACTAATTTTTAGATTTGTAAAAGTAAATGTAGTAAAAATTGATCCAAACTTTTTATATGATAGAAAATTTTAATTATACTGCAGATGAGCTAGGAATGGATGTACGATGCTCCCCGACTGTCTGACACGTTCATTAAATGCATGCATTCTTTCCTCGATCTGGCTGAGAGAAACACGCAGAATGGTTTTATGTGTTGTCCATGTCGTGTCTGTCGGAATGAGAAGGATTACTCTTCCTCAAAAACCATTTACATCCACCTGATTCAGTCAGGTTTCATGTTTGAATATATTTTTTGGACAAAGCATGGAGAAAGTAGGGTTATGATGGAAGACAACGAAGAAGAAGAGAACGATGACAACTATCTAGTGTCTCCTGAATATGGTGGTACTGCACTAGAGGACAATGAACAAGAAGAAGGTGAAGAACGGGCATTAGATGAGACCGCTGATGATCTTTGTCAGGACATTCTTGATGCACGGAGCGAATGCGAAAATGAAAACGAGAAGAAGTTGCAGTGCATGTTAGAGGATCACAAAAAATTGTTATACCCAAATTGCAAAGATGGCAACACAAAGCTCGATACCACAATGGAATTACTGCAATGGAAGGCAGAGAATGGTTTATCTGACAAGGGATTTGAGAAGCTACTAAAAATTTGGAATAAGAAGCTTTCAAAGGATAACGAATTCCCTATCAATACATACGAGGCAAAGAAGGTTCTCTACCCTCTAGGACTAGAGGTGCAGAAGATACATGCATGCATTAATGACTGCATACTCTATCACGGTGAGGAGTACAAGAATTTGAATGCATGCCCGGTATGTGGTGCATTATGTTATAAGATCCGACGAGATGACTGTAGTTATGTTGAGGGCGAGCAGCACCCCAGGAAGAGGGTTCCTGCAAAAGTGATGTGGTGCGCTCCTACAATACCACGGTTGAAAAGTTTGTTTGGAAACAAAGAGCATGCCAACTTGTTGCGATGGCACAAACAAGACCACATGAAATACTCGATGTTGAGACACCCCACTGATGGGTCGCAGTGGAGAAAAATCGATAGAGAGTACCCGAGCTTTGCAGATGACGCAAGAAACTTAAGGTTTGGTCTAAGTACAGATGGCATGAATCCTTTTTGGGAGTAGATCTGCAGTCATAGCACCTGGGCTGTAACTCTATGTATATATAACCCTCCTCCTTGGTTTTCATGAAGCAGAAGTTCATTATGACGCCAGTGCTCATACAAGGCCTGAAGAAACCCAGCAATGATATTGATGTGTACCTAAGGCCATTATTTAAAGAACTACTATAGTTGTGGGGCAACAAAGGTGTACGTATGTGGGATGAGCACAAAAAGGATCCATTTTATCTACGGGCGTTGTTGTTCGTAATCATCAATGATTGTCCTTCTCTTAGTAACCTTTCAGGATAGTCAAACAAGAGATACAATGCATGCACGTATTATTTAGATGATACTGAAAGTATATATTTGGATAAAGGTAGGAAGAATGTGTACCAGGGGTATCAACGATTTCTTTCGGCAAGGCATCTCGCAAGAAAGGCAAGCATTTCAATGGTGAGGCAGATCACCGGAAGAAGCCTATCCGCGGTACTGGTGATGATATATTTGGTATGGTCAAGGATCTAGAAGTAATATTTGGAAAGGGCCATGGCGGTCAATCTGTTCCAAATGACGCTAACGGACATGCGCCCATGTTGAAGAAGAAATATATATTTTGGGAGAGACCCTATTGGAAAGTTCTAGAGGTCCGCTCTGCAATCGATGTGATGCACATGACGAAGAATCTTTGCGTGAACCTTCTAGGATTTATGGGCGTGTATGGAAATAAAAAAGATATGCCAGAAGCAGGACCTGCAAGGTATGAAAGGCCAAGACGACCTGCATCCAATGAACATAGATAAAGGACGTCTAAGTGCTGCCATCTATGCTCTTACCGAAGGTAATATTTTTTGATGTGCTAAGCAGTATGAAAGTCCCATTTGGATTCTTGTCGAATATAAAGGGAATAATAAATATGGCAGAACAAATTCTAGAACCTAACGTCCCATCACTGCCACGTGCTTATGATGCAATTGCTTCTGGTTTCATTGAGGGGGATTCAACCGGAAAATGTTCAACTACCCATTGTGAAGCTATGTGCATTCCTCAATGCTATTTCTCAGAAGGTAGTCGATCCAAAAATTCTACCAAGGTTACAAAATGATGTGGTCCAGTGTCTCGTAAGTTTTGAGCTGGTGTTCCCACCACCCTTCTTCAATATTATGACGCATCTCCTAGTACATCTAGTTGACGAGATTACCATTTTGGGACTTGTATTTATACATAATATGTTCCCCTTTGAGAGGTTTATGGGAGTCTTGAAGAAATATGTTCATAACCGTGCTAGGCCAGAAGGAAACATCTCGAAGGGATATGGAACAGAGGAGGTTATTGTGATTTGTTTTAACTTTATTCCTGACATTAAGTCGATTGGTGTTCCTGAATCGCGGCATGAGGGGAGACTGGGTGGAAAAGGGACACTAGGAAGAAATCTTTCACTCAAGCACACTACATAGTTCTGCAAAATTCCACCTTGGCAGCTCCGTATATCAAGGAACACAAGAATATTGTACACTCAAACAACCTGGGAAAGCCTGACTCCTTGATTAGAGATGAACACATGAATACTTTTGGCTGTTGGTTGCAAACACATCTCATTTATAACAACATTGTTTGTGATGAGTTGTACTTGTTGGCCAACTCACCATCTTCGACTATATGGACTTTTGAAGGGTACGAGATAAATGGGAATACACTATAAGGTTCATTAGGATTTTTTGTTGAATTTATAAACCTTTGACTATTCTGTTGCAAAAATGAGTAAGATTCAATTTTGATGATAAGTGCCTTATTGACTTTGATAAACTTAAATATGCTTTATCTCGTTCTCCCATCATTAAACCACCTATATGGGATATAACTTTTGATTTAATATGTGAAGCTAGTGATGATGATGTAGGAGTAACTATGGGACAACACATAGGTCACATATTTAATATTATACATCATGCTAGTAGAACTCTCAATAGTGCTCAAAAGAATTATCCTAAGGAAGAAAAGATAACTTTTTGTTGTATTTTCTCATGTGATAAGTTTTGTTCTTATATTGTTGATGCAAAAGTAAGAGTTAACACGGATCGTGATGGTTTAAAAGAACTCCTCGAGAGGAAGATTCATAAGACAAGACTGATCTGTTGGATCCTTTTACTTCAAGAATTTGAGTTGCAGATCATGTAGAGATAAGAAGCAAAGGTAGTGGAAGCAGCGTCTATATTTGCCCAGCAAGACACTGATCTTATTGAGAGGAGCTTTAGTCCTGGTGATTTTCGTTTTCAAGAATTATTATATGAGCTAAGGTCAAATCCTCCCAAGAAGAAGAAGTCCTTGTTGTTGGAGGAGCTTGTCACTCCCGACTAAATAAATGGTAAGTCGAAGTTAGGTTTTCTAACTTAAATAAGTACTTTGTTTTCACAGTTTTTGCTTTTAAAAATTCTACCTTTGAATACCTCTTGTTTTTCTGAAGATTTTGAGGGGTTTCCATAACTATACGGCCACAACTATACGACCGGAGAAAAATCTCCCATAGTATAGTTGGTCGTGAAAGCTTCTGTATCCCCCTCACAAAATAATTTCGAGGTGCATTATCTATACGACCGCAACTATACGGCCGGAGAAAATTCTCCCGCCATATAGTTGGTCGTTAAAGCTTCAGTACCCTCGACCCGTTTTCGTTATTATTCATCGAAAAAACTCTTTGTCGGTTCCTAGTCAGTCATCTGACCGACCTAGGCTTGAGATATTTGGAAATATCTGCCTGCAACCAACTATACGGCCTAAACTATACGGGTCGCGATCGTATAGTTGGTCGTTACGGCACAGGACACCTCCAAATCCTCGATTTCTTTTCCTAATCGGTTTGGATTGTTTTCTTGGATGAGAATTTGGTGTTTCTCGCGAGTTTTACCGACCTTCGACCCCTCTTATATACTACCCTTGTGTGTCTCTCTCTAATCATAATCAACAGGAACAAATCTACCTCTTATTCATACAAGAGGACACACCACATAGAGCAACCGAGATCCAAGAGGCCAAGGAGAGAAGCTTCTATGGAGATCGGAAGCAATAGCGAGCAAAGCAAGGAGATCACCCCTTTGGATTTCTTTGACGATGAGAAGGAATGCCGGAAGAAGGAGCTAAAGGCCCTCGAGATGAATATTTAAGAAATAAACAAGGAGGCGCTGGGACGCCCAGGCATCTCTAGTAGGTGCGAGTTTATCTTGATAAACTTGATGAGGATATCAATCAAACAACCGAAGCAGGTTTCACTACGAGTCTCAAGGCAATACAAACCCTCCAAGATCATTAAAGAGCAAGTAAAAGTGATGGAGAAGAATAATCTCCTCTACAAGCTATGCATTAAAGAACTGGAGGCCATCAATCAATCCCTCTGTCTCAGGATGGCCCATGAGGAGGAGATACCATGTGCCATGGCGCCAAAGTGACCTTCAATAAAACACGGTATCAAATAATCGTGAGGTATTATTTGATCGCGCCAGGCTTGATTCCAAGCTTGGGGAGATCTTTAAGACCTTGTAATCTATCTTATAAGTTTTTATTTCTATTCTAGTTTTGCATTAGTTCGAGATCATAAATAAAGTTGGCATCATTAGAATTCCCTTTAGGAATAGTTGATCCCTCTTATGAAATTCTAAGTTTATTATAATATCTGGAGCATTATTGAGTTTGAGTTTGTCTTATTGGATATATGAATGAATTGAGTATGATTTTACTTGCACTTGATGATAGAAATAGGAGTCTTCCACACCATTGGTATTAATGGAACATATAAAGATAATTTGATCAATATGTTGTAGGTCAATGGTTTGATTTAAAAAATGGACAAATTATCTAATTAATTAAGATGAAAAATAAAAACCTTGAACAAAGCAGAAATTATAAGTGCTATCAAATAGAGTGAGAACAAGTTTGCGGTAGAATATTCAAGTTATAAAGATGCTTCATATATATTTGGAATTTGATAATTGAGATCGTTAAACTTTGGAATTGCTACATGAAGTGAATATATGGCTAGCTCCTTTGCACATCACTTAAACAAATGTGTGAGCACAAATATATATATAAAAGAAGAAAAAGAAAGATGAAGAAAAAGAGCGAATGTGCAAAGAAAAAATAGGCTATACCACTATATTGTAGTAAGACAAAGAGACGTTTGCGATTTTCAATCCCAAGTGAATATGTTAATCCTAAAAACAGTTGGGACCACCTCACTAACTCATTCGGTTGAACCGAATACTTTTACATCTTGTTGAGAATAAACTTTTGTGAACTATTAATTGCTAAGGTGTGGAAGCCTACTAATATCATTCGGATGGTTCGAGTAAGGTACTATTCATGAACTTATTTATATGTATTCTTTATGATAAACACATGCTGCAACTGCCTCATTTATTTTATCGACTCAGCTTTATGAATATGAGGATCACATCCATTAAGCTAAACTTGCTCGGGACGAGCATATGAGCTTGGGGAAGTTGATGAGTGCATATTTGCATCATGTTTTAGATTATTATTTTGCATTGTAGATGTAGGATCTTGGTATTTTACGGCGTTTGCACACACTTTTTATGTTTATTTTCACCAAGATCAGGACACATGATGGATCCGATGGACAAAATTCTTGGACTAGTTAGCCAAAAACTACGTAAATTGCTTATTTGGGAAATATTAATAATGCCATAAGAAAACCTGAAGCGAGCAAAGGAGACAGAAGGTTTAACGACCAACTATACGGACGCCGACGTATAGTTGCCACCATATAGTTGGCGCCGCCTCTGCCTCCTCAAATAGTTTCACCCCATGCAACTGGATTAGAGAGACGACATACAGAACACCCAGAAATCGCCGAAACCTCACCTTCGGAAGGCATCTGGAGGGGAAACTTGCCCTGGGAATCCATCTTCGCGCTAAACAGATCTAGGAGTCCAAGGCATCGATTTCCATCTTCATCAACCGGTGCATCTTCATCACCATCATCATCTCCATCCATCCCATCTAGATATTGTTGTAATTCTTGCACTAGTTGTGGATTTATACAAGTACTATTCATCAATGATCGTTTCCATTACCATTGCCATGATGTTGTTTGCCTCCATGTTTGAGTAGATCATTAGTTCTTAGGAAGATGGAGAAACCCTAGCATGAGATTGAAATACGATAAAGTTTATTATGATATTCATCGTTGTGACCATGTGTTAGATTGTCTACATCTTCATGTTGGGAGAAGTCGACCTCTCAATATTTGCCTCTTGTGGGGACTTGATGTAGGGAACTACTTGTTGGTAGACGGAGCGATGTTAGCACTTACAGTGACTATAAAGCTGTTGTGACCCCTTACATATCAACTTGGGAATTGAGGAAACTCACAAAACACTATCCATGCCATTGGATACGTCCTACAGGATTACGTCCCTTAATAACACCGTAATTCAATTGATGTTGATTGCTGTCTGCTATGGTTATGAGGATGATTTGAGTAGTGGTTGATGCCTATTTGTCCAAATACGGAGTTCCTCCCACACATACATAGTTGATAATGTTCATGATGATAATCTTTACCTTAGCCCTTTATAATACTAGTAGTGTATCGGCTCATCCCTAAGAGCGCTTTTTCCCACTGAAGTTTCAAATCTCTTTTACATACGCGATACTTATTTTCTGTATTCAATTTTATTTACTTTACTCATTGTTCTCTTATACCAAAACCCCAAAACACATTTTTATGCAATACTCGCATTTTATCTTGTCACTTTGAACATTGTTTAGCATTTCTATTTTTAGTATTTATTTCCAGAATTCTTAGACTTCAGACTGCTGCTCCCTGTGGGATCGATATCTTTATTTTAAAACTAGCTACAACCAATCTGTGCACTTGCAGTCATCACCCCCTCTGAGCAGGACCCATGGACGGAGGATCAAGGAGGCTCTACCTAATGACCGTCATGGTAACCCCGGTCATCCTCGCACGGCGCCTCCTCGCTCTCCTGCACCGCATCTTCGTGCAGCCACACAAAGAGCCTCACACCAGAAGCTGCCAAGCGCATGGTTCAGGAGCTACTAGATCACCCGCCAGCTGACCCAAGAAAGGGAAGGTGGTGCGACTAGATCACCGAGCTCCTCGACGTCACCACCCCTCTCTCTGGAAGGACTACGGGATCAGGAGAAGTACCATGCGCCGGGGATGGGGGTTCGCTCCCGGCCCAGCACTGTGATGGGGTCCCCAAGCCCGACCAGGTGACCCCGCTGGCCACCAATAGCTGCCAGATTGACTCGCCCCACGCGGACGTGGTGCTGCCGCGCGTGTGCGAAGACCGTCTCGCCGAAGAAATCGCCGCTGCGGGTTAGCAGAACCGCGCGGCCCTCGCCAACGGCAAGGCGGTGCAGACCAACGGCTGTATCGCCCTCACCAAGGGGTATGGCCACACAAGTTTCTCCCAGATACGCCTGCGTTCTATGATGGAGTGACCAACCCATGCGAGTTCTTGCAGCTCTACACCACGGGCATCGAGGCCGCGGGAGGCAACGACCGCATCATGGCGAACTGGCTTCCCCTATGCTTGAAGGACATAGCCAGCACGTGGCTGATGAACCTTCCTGAGAGATCCATCGACTCGTGGGCTGACCTTAGCTCCCTCTTCATCGCGAATTTAAAGGGGTCCTATGAGCTTCCACTCACCTACTAGGACCTCCACCAGGTGCACCAGCAACCTGGAAACACCCTCTTCAAGTTCCTACAAAGGTTTAGCCGAGTCCGTAAAAATATCCCCAAGATCTCGGACTCCAACATCATCACTGCCTTATTCGAGGGCGTCAAGGCGTCAAGATGAGCGAGAAGATCGTCATCCGGGGTGAGAACCTCACCACGACTGTCGAGCTCTTCATCATGGATGAAAAGTGCGCCAGGGCAGAGGCAGGGCGGATGTTCGGCCTTGCCTAGGTGGATACCACCCCCAAGGCCTCGATCTTGTCTAAGAGCAAGGTTAAGGACCCCTAGAACAAGACCGTCGTTGTCCTGGCCGCGGATCTAGAACAAAAGAGCCCTCGCGAGGGGCGCGGTGAAGGGGACCGGGACCGGGACCGGGACCGCGAGGAGTGGCGCTGTGGACGCCCTTCCCACCCAAAGGCTGGGGGAAGAGGCCCGATGACACCCTATATAAGGGCCCCCTTATCCTACCTTATAACAGGTCGATCCCCTGTGATCTAAACCCTAGACATACATCCTCCATTGTACCTTGCGAAGCAAGCAAGCAATACAACAAAGTAGGAGTAGGGGCTTTACCACCTCACGAGGGTCCCGAACTTGGGTAAAAAAACCCTGTGTCATCTCTCTGTCGTGTGCTTACTCTATCGTTGCCACTATCGCTGAGGCTCCTTGGAACTACATGTTTATCCCCCTCTCGAACCAAGGGATCATTGGACCCTAGTTTCTTCGCGGGACAAATCTCCGACAACACCAATCAATCTCTTCAATTCACCTCCATTCACTTGGAGGATTCTTGATCTACTATTTCTAGCAAATATCTAGATCTCCATTTTGTTTATTGATTAAGTTGTTCTTGTGGCAGCTTGTTGTCATCACGGGAGCCTCCAATTCAGTTTTGGATGTGTGCCCCACTAGTGTTATAAAGGCACCAGTTCCTGCCTTGAAGGGTACCAAATAGTGGAAAGGTAGATCAGGCCTTTGGTGTCGAGATCCATCAGAGAATAGGGTGAGGCCTATTGTGGCGTGGTGGTCTTAGTACCTCCCACCCCTCCAACGCAGATGTACTTCCCTTAAAAAGGAAGGAACTACGGTCAAACAAATCATGTGTCTCAGCATGCTCCACTACAGTTATCTCCTTCCTCTCCTCTACTCGCTTAGTAGATAGGTTTGCATATAGGGAAATTCTCCATAGTTGCATATCTAGAGAATTTACCTTTGTGCCAAGCCTAAAATCTGAAAAATAATTAAAATTTGGAGTAGCACCTATTCACCCCCCTACAGGTTCCCATGCGATCCATTTCAGAAGCACACTAGACAGGAGTTTTCCGTGACGGATCTCATTGGGACTCTTGATGTGGAAGAGATGGCGAGAGAAAAAGACACACGTGGTTGAGGTACTGAGGGAGGATCCAATGCCAATCTGGTACATAAAAAGAACTTCCAGCCTCACAAGTTCAAGAACAAGGGAAAGTTTGATGGAAAAGGAAAGTTCGATGGAAAGAACAAGGCCTCATAGTCTACCAGTTTCAATAAGAAGGTTGATAAGAAGAAAGGTGCTTGTCATGTGTACGTCGATCCTGATCATTAGGCTCCTGCTTGTCCCAACTGCTTTGACAAGCGCCAACATGGGAAGGATAGCAAGACTGCTAATGTTGTCATGAGCGACATTGAGATGAAAGATGTTGGGTATGGTATATTACATACTGTTCTTTCATTATGTCATTCTCCTGATTGGTGGATTGACATGAGCGCTAATGTAAATGTATGTTCTGATATTTCCATGTGTTTTCATATCAAGTCAGAGGACTCAAACTGTGCTGATGGGGAACGGCTCGCATGCTTCTGTTCATGGTGTTGGTACGGTTGATCTGAAGTTTACTTTGGGAAATACCGTGTGCCTGAAGAACATGCATCATGTTCTCTTAATAAATAAAAAATCTTTTTAGTGGATCTCTTCTCTGTCGAGACGGCTACAAGATTATATTCAAGTCCAATAAATTTGTAATTTTGAAGTATAGAACCTTTCTGAGGGTGAAACAGTAGGGAAAGCCCCCATTGCAATTTTTATATAATCATAAGGAGACACATATGTACATATTTACAAGTCCAAGACCACCTCAGAGAGGGATAACATTACAAGGCGAGCTATATCCTATCCAAATGAGTGTTGATCCAGGATTTCAAGTCCTGGTAATATTTTTTCTTAATTCTAAAGAGAACCCATCTTAATTCTTGGGATACTACAGCCTTCCATTCTCCAAGAGAAGCATGCCTATTATTGAAGATTTTATTATTTCTGCAAATCCGGATGCCCCTGGCTCCCAAGATAATTATTTCCATTGCAAAGGGAACATTCAACCTGAACTTTATGTCTACCAAGACCTCATTTAGAGTTAAGTTAATATTTCTGGAAGGGCAGATTTCATCCCAGCATGCTTTTGCAAAAGGACAATCCCAGAATAAATGAATCAAAGTTTCCTTAGCAGGGCAACCAGAAGTCACACAATTATAGGAGGGCAGTGAAAACTTTTTTATTTTCAACAAGTTCCTAGTATTCAGTCTATCAACGAGAAGCAGCCAGAAGAAGAACTTGTGTATTTGCTCACAAGAAGACTTCCATAACCAAGAGAAATGAGGTGGGACTGCAATATGCCTAGAGAGGATAGAATAGGCCTTTTTGACTGAGAAGGAGTCACTTCCCCAAATGTAACTCCATTTATCTGGTTCTCTCTGCGGCCCAGGACTGCTAATGTCTTGACAAATCTGCTCAAGGCCAAGATAATCAGAGTATGCTTGCTGAGACAGGGGTAGAAAGAAATGCTCTTGCATGTTGGGCATCTGGATGAACTCTTTGATAGAAATATTTGAGTTTTTTGCTAAGGATAACAGGTGAGGAAACTTATGCTGCAGACATTCTTCTCTCCACATATCAGACCAAAAAAGAGTGGTTCTGCCATCCCCCACCGAGCATTTTGCAATTCCTTTACAAATGTCAATTAACTTCAGGTGTGCTTTCCACCAAAAAGACCCCTCCAAACATCTTCCCGGTAGCTTTCCATTGTTATAATAGGTGTTCAAGACAAGGTGCACCCAAGGGATATCATTAAGATTGTAGAATTTATCCAAATTTTTCAAAAGAAGAGTAGAATTTT
Organism: Avena sativa; assembly: GCA_916181665.1. Taxonomy (NCBI): domain Eukaryota; kingdom Viridiplantae; phylum Streptophyta; class Magnoliopsida; order Poales; family Poaceae; genus Avena; species Avena sativa. Next base: position 225,030,444 of record OV702295.1, read on the forward strand.
GAACACTGAGATCAAGGATGCCCAAACCGCCTTGAGTCTTTGGTCTGCAAACTTTGTTCTAGGCCACTAAAGCTTGTACTCTAGCTTGGACATCAGTATTCTTTTTTCCTCCACAGATAGTTCCTCATGTATTTGATCAACTGATCCTTAATAGTAACAGGAAGCTCAAAACAGCTCATATAATAAATGGGGAGGGGGATAAGACAGATTTCACCAGTTGCAATTTCTCTCCATAATTTTGGAAATCGGCAATACCATAGAGTCTTCTTTCAACTCGCTGCACAATAGGCAAAAAATGCTCCACCGTAGGCTTGTTAATGCTTAGAGGCAAGCCAAGATAAGTGAAGGGCAGTGATCCAGTAAGACAGGACACTGTATTGGCAAAATGGCTAAGCCTGTCAAAATCCAAATTGATTGGCATCATGCTAGATTTGGAGTAGTTTACTTTGAGACCAGTGGATAGAGCAAACGTATGAAGCAGGGCTTTAAGGCAGACCAGTTGTCTTGAATCAGCTTTTAGAACCAACAAAGTGTCATCAGCATATTGGATGACAGGGAAGTCAGGACAGAAAGCACCTTCCAAAGGTGGAGACAATAGCCCTTGGTACATTGCTTTGTTGAGAATGGACTAAAGAAGATCAGCAGCAAGAACAAACAGAAGGAGGGATAAGGGATCCCCTTGTCTTACCCCCCTTCTACAGTAGAATTTTTCCCAGGCACTCCATTTAGCAGGACAACAGAGGATGCAGATTCAAAGATCAGATGAATCCAATTAATCCATTTCTCACCAAAACCTTTGGCTTTGAGAATATTGATGATAGTGGAATGCTCAATCTTGTCAAAAGCCTTTTCAAAGTCTAGTTTTAGGATTATAATTTCTTCCTTGGACTTATGACACTGGTAGAGAAACTCAAAGGCCCATCCTAAACTATCCTGAATAGATCTTTTCTTTAGGAAGCCATATTGATTCTTGTGGACAAGCTTAAGGATAATTTTCTAGAGTCTATTGGCCAGAATTTTGGTGATAATCTTGAAAACACTATTAAGCAGAGAAATAGGCCTGAAGTCTGCAGGTGTCAGAGGATTCTCATTTTTTGGAATAAGAGTGATGAAAGAAGCATTAATGCTTTCCAAAGAAATCATGCCTTCATAGAATTCCACCATAAGCTGCTTAACATCCTCCTTAATAATAGGACAATAGAGTTTAATGAATTCATTATTAAAACCATCGGGACCAGGAGATTTGTCATTTGGTAGATCCTTGATCGCATCTTCAATCTCCTCATCAGTGAAAGGTTGTTCCAGAACATCTCTATCTTCAGAGGTCAAACTTTCACCAAAAAGCTCATTGAGACTAAAATGCATTTCATGTTTATCAGAAGTGCCCATTCTATCTTTAAAGACATGCCAAAGAAGCTCAGCTTTGTTAGAGTGCTCTTGAATATCCTCATTGTTTCCATTTTTAAGCATGGAGATATAATTATGCCTAAATTTGATGGTGTCTTTTGAGTGAAAGAATTTGGTATTTTCATCACCAAGTTTGACCCACTTAACTTTTCCTCTTTGCTTCCAATAAGCATTATGATATTGGAGTAGTGAAATTACATGAGTTTTCAACAAGTCTCTGAGGTTCCACTCTAGAATAGTAAGAGTTCTCATTTCTTCCAAGACATCCAAAAGTTCAATAGTTGCATTAACATTACTAATTTGAGATTTCAAACACGGCAAATTTTTTGCCCAAAGCTTCAACCCTCTTCTGACATTTTTTAGTTTAGCATTAATTCTCTTAGCAGTGTCAAGGAATCCAACTGGAATGTTCCAAGCATTTTGAACAATTGCTTTAAAATCACTATGTTTTATCCAGTAGTTTTCAAATCTGAAGACCTGAGCTTTTGGGATCTTTGTGCCAATAGAGATGACACAAGGAAAATTATCAGATGTGGGCTTGGAGAGAGGGAAAAAATATGAAGGATAATGTTGGAATTATGCCCTAGAGGCAATAATAAAGATGTTATTATTATAATTCTTGTTCATGATAAAGTTTATATTCCATGCTAGAATTGTATTAAGCCGAAACTTTAATACTTGTGTGGTTTGTGAACAACACCGTGTCCCTAGTACGCCTCTATGGACTAGCTCATTGATCAATGATGGTTAAGGTTTCCTAACCATAGACATGAGTTGTCAATTGATAATAAGATCATATCATTGGAGAATGATATGGTGGATAGACCCAAACTAAGCGAAGCAATTAGATCGTATCATTGTGTTCATCTTTGCGAAGCTTTTCCTATGTCAAATATTGTATTCCTTGGACCATGAGATAATACAACTCCCTGGTATCGGAAGAAAGCTTTGAGGTCATCAAACGTCATCCTATGAGAGGGTGATCATAAAGGTGTCTCTCAGGTAATCGGAAAGTATCTGTTGGGTTGTATGTATCGAGATGGGATTTGTCCCTCCCAAGTCGGAGAGATATACTTCGGGCCCACTCGGTAATCGATATCAACACCGCTTGCAAGCATGTGGTTAAGGAGTTAATCACAAAGTGATATCGGATTATGGAACGAGTAAAGTACTTGCTGTGAACGAGATTGAACTAGGTATGACGATACCGACGATCGAATCTCGGGCAAGTAAAATATCGCGAGACGAAGGGAATATATATATGGGATTGATTGAATCCTGGCATCGTGGTTCATCCGATATGATCATCGATGAATGTGTGGGAGTCAATATGGGTGCCCAGACCCCGCTGTTGATTATTGATAGAAGATCATGTCTGCATATTGTCGAACCCGCAGGGTCACACACTTAACGTGTCTCGACGCTAGGATAGATTGGATAATTGGTTTATGAATTTTTGTTCGGAGTCTCGGATGGGATCCGGGATATCACGAGAGGTTCCGGAATGGTCCGGAGAATAAGATTCATATAAGGCAGTGCAGTTTTTGGAGTTCGGAATTGTTCCGGATTAATCGGCATTGTACCGGAAGCTTCTAGAACCTTCCGGAAGGGGACCAACGTGGCCCCACCTTCCGGGAGGGGGCATGGGCCTATGAGGGAGTGTCCTGGCCGCATTGGGCCAGGGGCACAAGGCCCCATAGGGCCCAGCCGATGCTAGATAAGTTTAAACTCGTTTAAACTAGAGATAGGGTTTCTAGATAAGGGATAAGTTTAAATCGTTTAAACTAGAGATAGGCTTGGAGGATGGGCAAGGGCTGGCCGCACCCCCCCTCTATATATAGAGGGCTGGTGCGCCCCCTCCCCCCGAACCTACACCTTCCTCCAAACCCTAGTTGCCCTGCTGCCCTCCTCTCTCCCTCCCGACTGTTTGTAGGCGAAGCCCTGCTGCAGAAATTCTCCACCACATACACCACGCCGTCGTGTTGTAGATCCAATCTATCTCTCCACCATACTTGCTGGTCCAAGGAAGGAGGAGACGTCGAGGTGCTGCACGTGTGCATCTCACGGAGGCACCGCCACTTGTGGTGCTAGATCGGATCGGATCGCGAGGAGGAGAAGCGAGTACGACTACATCACCCACGTTCCGACGAACGTTCCGCTGTGCGAATCTTCAAGGGTATGAAGATCTAATCCAATCTCTCTCGTTGTTTGCATCTCCTAGATTAGATCTTGGCTTTCCCTCTGTTCGCTTCCGTAGAAAATTTTGATTTACTATGCTGCGAAACCCTTCAGATAATTCTAAGTCTAGGAGGCAGAAGTAAAAAACCAATCTAATCTCTCCAGAAGAGGATCCTTTTGCATGTTGCTCCAGGTAAATTTCCTTCCTTTAAGGTGTAACTCAATGAGCCCCAAATTGTTGATGGCCTCATTAAAGATAAGCATGCCATTAACACCCCCCTGCTTATTTCTAGCTGAGGGCTTTCTTTTGAGGTTAAAATCCCCCACAATAAGCCAATCCATATCATCAGTCATATCAATATTGGTAAACCATTCCAAAAAATCTGATTTTTTCTCAAGCAGACAGGGACCATAAACATTGGTAAGAATCTAGACTCCCTTTGACATAAGAGATGTCAGGGTAATGGAAATGGAAAACTCATTTTGAAAAGATAGTTTTCCAGAGAAGAGTGAACTATTCCAAATGATAATCAGGCCTCCAAAAGCCCCAATGGAAGGCAGAAATTCAAATTTGTCAAATTTTGAAGGACGGAATTTTCTGAGGTAAGTAATATCAAACTCCTCCCTTTTGGTTTCCTGAAGAAAAATAATGTCACATTTAGACTCATCAATCTTATTTCTGAGAGCTACCCATTTTTATCAGAGTTTATGCCCCTAATATTCCAATTCAAGATCTTCCATTTTCTTTTGTTATCCATAAAAAATCATAGTGTAGGAGTGAGTTTGGGGTGGTACAACCAATGCAACCACCCAGCAAGAATGACCAGGAACACATAAGCAAATGACATTCCATAATTCAATCACACAGACAAGGTCCACAACACAAGTCACAACTTACAGCAAACTAGGCAAGGAAATTCTATTACATGGCCCAATATAAGGAACCAACAAGGTTCCAACAAAAGAGGTTTTGTGACACATTGGACACTTATTTAGGGGACTTCTTCTTGGCTTGCTGTCCACAGGTACCAGCAGCCCCAGGCTTCTTCTTGCCTCCCAGACTTAAACTTGAGGTGCCATTTCCTTTATCGGTGCCCTTGGCAGGAGCCTTGATGGCAATCTCAGTGGCTCTTCCTTTCTTGAACAGCTTTTTGTCCAGTTCTCCTTCTTTGACCTTGCAGAAAGAAGCAGCAAGGTTTTTAACCACCTTAGGATTTAAGCATGGAGGAGCAGCATTACAAGTAAGACAGTCTGAAATTGTGCAATTAATATGACTTCTGAAACCCCCACTAAATTCCACAATTCTAGGACTCCTTCTCACCTCAGTTTCAACCAGAGGTTCCTTGCCCTTCCTTTTCTTGGAGGGTGTAGAACGAGTACCAGCAGACTTCTTGGAATCAATGCCCAGGAAAGAAGGAGCCATCTGAGAAAAGCTTTCATTAGGGATGATGAAAGAGATGGTATTCTCCTTAGAAATAGGCTCTTTTATAATTTCCTAGAGAGGGGAAATAAGGAAATTTCAGGCCCAATTGAACTTTTCAGGTGTAGCAAGCATGAGGCTAATGAAAATAAACCAACTTACAGGAATTTCACGCTTAAGGGAGCCCTTTAATGGTGAAGTCTTGTGTAGGTGAGGAGCAAAGTAGCTTTCCCATAAATCTAACCGTTGCTGTGAGAAAGCCTGCTTTGCAGCATGAACATCTGGGATGGTAAAGAAAGTTCTTGCCATGCCAACCTGGAGATAGGCTTCATTGGGAGATAAAGATGTTGATCTTCCAACATCCAGTCAGTATTCTCTCCAGCATCAGCACCAGTATCCATGGGACTCACAACCTTAGTTTTTTCCTCTTCCTCTTCCAAATAATTCTGAAAGATGTTCTGCAGTCCTTCACCAATGCCAATCCCCTGAATATCATCATTAGCTGCCTGTCCCCAACAGGTAAAGGATCAGCATTAACAGAGACATCATCATCAAAGTCCCGGTCCTGAACAAACACATCACCAGTGACAGAACTGTTAGCATCCTGAGGAGGTAAGTTGAGATTGTCCACTGGCATGTCTTCACCAGGGGCAACCACAGGGCCCGGCACAGGGGCAACAACAGCTTCCCACAAATCCCAGCCCACATTATTTCCGCCAGGAGGAGGTGGTGGTGGAGCCAGCCACTATCCCCATCCACCAGCCTCACCAGCAGGTGCTGGTGGAGGGGGAGGAGGGGGGATCTGGGGTCCAAGCTCAGGGAGTGGGTGTGCGTCCTCATTTTCAGCAGGCAGTGGGTCCTCATCGAGTAGGCCCCCACCAAGCAAGTTACTTTGCAGAACCTCCACTGAAAATGTCCAGGATTCAGTCTCAACCAAGTCTCCAATGGTAAACCTTACACTTCTGGGGATTTCCACCAAATCAGTCACTCTCACTTTTGCCAGTATTCTCCCTTTGTGATCAGGGTCTCTCTCCCACATGAGCACCTTGCCAATATCAACAAAGCTAGCATTCAGGTATTCAGTGTGCCAGTGATCCAGGGCGGTCCGACCAACATGACCCAGCACTCATTATTGAATTGAGTCCTTCTCCAGGTATCTCCCTCATTATGATTTACAAAAAAAACATGCACATCTTGAAAAGGGATGGGACTGGCCGCAATGAGACGGTCCTTGTCACTGAAATGATGAAACTTCACATAGGCAGCCCCAAAGGGGCAAGCCTGAATGTCCCGAAAAGCCACCTGAACCTCATTGTTGAGGAAGTCAAGCAAAACATCTCGAATATTTGCGAAAGGGACCTGACCAGGAGGAAGGGGATTAATGGTGGCGATAGCATACTATTCATGTGCCTTAGGTCAACGCGGAACCACCACCCACTTGACCCTTGTTCTTCCAGCCACCTGCATCACTTGAAAGCCCTCCGGTAGAAACGGCGCAGGGTCAATCGTAATGTTAGCCATTTCCACTGACTTTGCCGGCGACGAGCAAGGCAGTGGAGTTGGGATTTCTGCAGGCGAGGGAGTTGAGGGGGCGGAATTTCTGGCAGTTGTTTTTTGCAAGGAAATGGAGAAGTCCTTGAAACCGTTGTAAACAGCGGGCCGAGGAAAAGGTGAAACCGGATGGGCCTTGAACCATCCCAGGAAACAGTTGTCGGGCCACGAACATTTTGGGAAGGTCGGGAATTTCAAAAAAGGAATAAGTCCAGGGAGCTTAATTGTCGCGCGATTCGCGCCACCTTTGGGCCTGACAGGCGTTACCACTGATTTAATTCCGCCATCAGCGAGAGCCTCAGCATAAGACCGATCATGATTGCGTAAGTTAATGTCACACTTATTTTGCCCAACAATGTCAGGCGAAGAATCCGCAACCGCGACCGGAAATTCAAGTCTTTGGAAGACCGACTCCACTTTTTTGACATATTTGATCAAAGGAGATTTTTGGGGCTTTTCTTTTTGTACGTGACAACTTTCCAATCTTCATCAGATTCTTTATAAAATTCCTTTTCTTCAAAAATCCAATTCGGGACATGGTTACCCCATAGATTAATATGCATCACAAATGAATCACAAGAAAATTTTGAAATATTGTAAATTTCAAAACCCATTCTTGAAAGCTTTGAAAAAACATAAGAAAAATGATGATATTTCATGGTGTGGACGCCTTTTAAAACCACATGAATACTTCAGGTATAGTAAGCAATGATTGACTTATTGATATTCGACCTGATTTATGCTATGACTCCCATGTCCTAAACTTATCATATCAAATATGTTGCAGCTAATTTCCGCCGCAACACGCGGGGAATCATCTAGTTATATATATGAGATAGGCCATCCCATAGAGGGTTCAGCTAGTTCTCCAAAACTCTTTGTCTTACTGTCGGTTTTTCCCTCCAGTAAAGAACAACCAAGGGAGCAGGTAGCAGATCTTCGTAAATTGGTTGCGACGTTAAAGCAGCAGTTCGAACAATAAAAAATAGTTCTCGACGAGATTGGATACGTGCAGCAGTCATCAGCGTGTCCGGGTTCTTTTCGCACAAGTTACAGCAACGTATCTAAGGCCTTGTTTAGATATACAATTTTGGCAGAACTAGTTTCCCGTAAACTTATATAACTTCCTAACAAACTAATATTCTGTTTGGGCGCAGCAATCAAAACGAGAATTGATAAAATAGAGTTTCCACAAAGCCTGGAAAGTGGATGTTGGCAAAAATGACTATTAGTAGTTTTTTTAGAAAACGAGATTACGCAAAACTCAACCAGGGCATTAGGCGGCGACCATGGCCATCTACATCCGCAATCTTCGATGGGCGCTCGAAGGGTATCCCGCCGGCGGAGACCACACCGCCTCCTCGAGTCCTCATACAGCCCCGTCGAGCTGATCACCCCAGGACCTATGCGCCGCCACATGCCCTGTCTCAAGCCACAACCAGTAATCGATTTTCTCCACGGTACCCATACTCACAAGTCACAACGCCGCGCTCGTCGGTAACCACTGCCGGCAGCACTCGGTCATGCTTTCATCCCGCTACGACGCGCACTGGCGTCGCCTCTGTCGCGTCCGCCATTCCGAGCTCTTCATCGCCGCTAGACTGGCCAGCTACGCATGGCGAGGTGCGCATGCTCCTCCGTGTGCTGCACGCAGCAGCGACGCCACGACCTAAGCGGCTCTAGTGGGTGGAGCGGCCCGGCATACCAAGTCAGCCAGCCCGGCCGCCAAGAACACCGACTGCCGCCGCACCGCCGACGAAGAAGACATTTGTCAAGAGAGTACATTCGTGTACTAGACGGTGCAGGTGCGGTGGATAGAGTCGGTGGATGGGCACACAGTGCGGTGGGCTGGGTGGGAATACCTCAAGGCGGACGCGGGCGCTGGGACGAACGTCTCCCGCGTCGTCTTCCTGCCTTCAGCACCACTTGCTCTCGATAACCAACAGCCTATCCGGCTCCATTCCCTACTCTCTCGCGCTGAGCACGGAACCTGACGGGCCTGCTTAACAATGACGGCCTCTCCGGCGAGTTCACGGCAAGATGCCGGAGATCATCTGGTAGTGCTAGAGCGTGAGGAACGTCTCTTTCGGAAGCAGCTGAGCGGGAGGATAAAGGCGTCCATCGAGAATCTGCGTCTATTCAACTCATACCTACGTCCTCAAGATTAATTTGTATGGGAGTCTAAACAGGAAAGAGCAGAAAACGAGTTTTAGACTCTCCTAAGCCAAACAGGGTTTTGCCTTAGCCAATTCCTAACGAAAAAGTTATTAAAACTGATTCTCCTAATGATCCTATTAAAACTCGTTTTTAAAAAACCAATCGCTAATCCTCATCATCCAAACAACCACTAAGTCTGATTCATACTGGACATCGGGTTTCCCCGAAAAAACAGGTATTAGTACGTTGTCCCACGTCAATGAAAAAGGAATAACCACCAACCGATCAATAAGGCACTAAATTCCAAGGTTACCGTGTGGTATATTATTTGGTAGGCACTAGTCGAGCTCTACTCGGACTGGGACCAGAAGTGCAAGCTCCTTCGAGCTCTACTCGGACTCGGAACAGAAGAGCAAGCTCCTTAACGAGGAGGTCAAAACCAAAAAATCAAAAAAGCTATCAGAGCAAGAAATCAATCAGCCGCACACGTGCAATTGGATCAAAGTCCCAGACATATTCCAAAAGCTAAATAAAAAGAAAAAGGAGAATAAGGCCACGTCAAATCAAGCATCAGATTAAGTTTTAAAACAGTTTAGTTAATTGGATTAAGAAAAAGACTACACACAATGGCGTATCGGAGGATCAAAGTTTCATGTATCCATGGAAAGTGGAGATCAATTCTACATGAAGTAATTTCAATAAGGAAATAACTAGGACACGAGGAAAATCAAATATTTGACGAATCGGGCCAATCTAAAAGTCGTCGCACTACCGAAAATCGAGATTTTGTTGGGTATTTTTTTACTTTGCCGAGTGTTTAAATACCGGACACTCGGCAAACATCCTTTTGCCGTGTATTGTACATATGAAACTCGGCAAAAAGGTCATTCACGGCAAATATACCTCTTTGCCGTGTATGCATAGGGAGAACACCCGGTAAAGAAGCACATACATGGTAACGCTCTTAAAAACACTCGGCAAAATATGGATACACGGCAAACCGTTATGCCACACGTACTCCCCGCCCGTGATTGACGGTGCAGCTTACGGCGTTACGGTTTACCGAGTGTCGTCAAAAGTATACACAGTAAAAGTTCGCGCCAAATTTCTTCTCCCGCGCGCGCCAAAAAACATAGTGTTTGAAACACCCCCTATGCTGTGAATGATCAAACTTTGCTGTGTGTTAGTTTACAACAATCGGTAAAAAGGTAATTTGTTGTGTGTCTTAACTTTTGCCGAGTGTTTACGTCAGATACACGGTAAAGTAGTAAGAAAATGGGATTAGGGCTGAGGTGGGTCTACGTTGAAATTAGCTAGGCTCAAGCCTCGCTAAACTTGAAGGTTTCACATGGTTTGATATTTTTCCTTTGCAACTATGTCACATAAATGACTCCACACAAGTTTTCATATTGTTTGAACCGTTTTTGAATTTCTTATGCCCGTTTAAAACTAGGCCCGCGGATCAGGGTTTCGCAGCAAACCGCGCTCCGGGGCATCGGAATACCTCAAGGACCTGCATGTGTCCCTAGCACATGCATGAAACTGTGGTGCTATGTTGAAACATACAAAACCTACAGTCTTCGGGTGCTTGCATGTGTCCCCCCTCACATGCATGCGCTCTAACCTAGAAGCAAAAGTTCTGAACTTGTATAAGGGGGAAAGTCCATGTTTTGGCGAAACTAGGTAGGATAGTGCCCCACCTTGTGAACCAACAGGGTTTTACATTATCTTATGACCTAAACAAACACAAAACAAGAGAGAGTTATGCCGGGATACCCCCATCAAAAGAATGTCTAGGGGGTAGCCGGTCCGAGGCCCGCAGATCAGGGTTCCGCAGCAAACCGCGCTCCGGGGTATCATAATACCTCAAGGACCTGCATGTGGCCCTAGCACATGCATGAGAGTGTGGTGCTATGTTGAAACATACAAAACCTACTAGTCTCCAGGTGCTTGCATGTGTCCCCCCTTGCATGCATGCGCTCTAACCTAGAAGCGAAGGTTCTGAACTTGTATAAGGGGGAAAGTCCTTGTTCTGGTGAAACCGGGTAGGATAGTGCCTCACCTCGTGAACCAACATGGTTTTACATTATCCTATGACCTAAACAAACAAAAAATAAGAGAGACCTATGTCGGTCTACCCCCATCAAAAGAATGTCTAGGGGGGTAGACGGTCCGAGGCCCGCATATCAGGGTTTCGCAGCAAACCGCGCTCCAGAGCATCGGAATATCTCAAGAACCTGCATGTGGCCCTAACACATGCCTGAAACTGTGGTGCTATGTTGAAACATACGAAACCTACTAGTCTCCGGGTGCTTGCATGTGTTCCCCCTCGCATATATGCGCTCTAACCTAGAAGCGAAGGTTCTGAACTTGTATAAGGGGGAAAGTCCCTGTCCGATGAAACAGGGTAGGATAGTGCCCCACCTTATGAACCAACATGGTTTTACATTAGCCTATGACCTAAACAAACACAAAACAATAGAGACCTATGCCGGTCTACCCCCATCAAAAGAATGTCTAGGGGGGTAGTAGGCCCGAGGCCCGCAGATCAGGGTTTCGCAGCAAACCGCGCTCCGAGGTATCAGAATACCTCAAGGACCTGCATGTGGCCCTAGCACATGCATGAAACTTTGGTGCTATGTTGAAACATACAAAACCTACTAGTCTCCGGGTGCTTGCATGTGTCCCCCTCACATGCATGCGCTCTAACCTAGAAGCGAAGGTTCTGAACTTGTATAAGGGGGAAGTCCATGTTATGGCGAAACTGGGTAGGATAGTGCCCCACCTTGTGAACCAACATGGTTTTACATTATTTTATGACCTAAACAAACGCAAAACAAGAGAGATTTATGCCGGGCTACCCCCATCAAAAGAATGTCTAGGGGGTAGACGGTCCGAGGCCCGCAGATCAGGGTTCCGCAGCAAACCGCGCTCCAGGCATCATAATACCTCAAGGACCTAGATGTGGCCCTAGCACATGCATGAGAGTGTGGTGCTATGTTGAAACATACAAAACCTACTAGTCTCCGGGTGCTTGCATGTGTCCCTCTCGCATGCATGCGCTCTAACCTAGAAGCGAAGGTTCTGAACTTGTATAAGGGGAAAGTCCTTGTTCCGGTGAAACCGGGTAGGATAGTGCCCCACCTTGTGAACAACATGGTTTTACATTATCCTATGACCTAAACAAACACAAAACAAGAGAGACCTATGCCGGTCTACCCTCATCAAACCGCACTCCAAAGCATCAGAATACCTCAAGGACCTGCATGTGGCCCTAACACATGCATGAAACTATGGTGCTATGTTGAAACATACAAAACCTACTAGTATACGGGTGCTTGCATGTGTCTCCCCTCGCATGTATGCGTTCTAACCTAGAAACGAAGGTTCCGAACTTGTATAAGGGGGAAAGTCCCTGTCCGGTGAAACAAGGTAGGATAGTGCCCCACCTTGTGAACCAACATGGTTTTACATTATCCTATGACGTAAACAAACACAAAACAATAGAGACCTATGCCGGTCTACCCCCGTCAAAAGAATGTCTAGGGGGTAGACGGCCCGAGGCCCGCAGATCAGGGTTTTGCAGCAAACCGCGCAACGGGGCATCGGAATACCTCAAGGACCTGCATGTGGCCCTAGCACATGCATGAAACTGGGGTGCTATGTTGAAACATACAAAACCTACTAGTCTCCGGGTGCTTGCATGTGTCCCCCTCACATGCATGCGCTCTAACCTAGAAGCGAAGGTTCTGAACTTGTATAAGGGGGAAAGTCCATGTTTCGGCGAAACTGGGTAGGATAGTGCCCCACCTTGTGAACCAACATGGTTTTACATTATCTTTTGACCTAAACAAACACAAAACAAGAGAGAGTTATGCCGGGCTACCTCCATCGAAAGAATGTCTAGTGGGGTAGACGGTCCGAGGCCCGCAGATCAGGGTTCTGCAGCAAACTGCGCTCCGGGGCATCATAATACCTCAAGGACCTGCATGTGGCCCTAGCACATGCATGAGAGCGTGGTGCTATGTTGAAACATACAAAACCTACTAGTCTTCGGTGCTTGCATGGGTCCCCCCTCGCATGCATACGCTCTAAGCTAGAAGCGAAGGTTCTGAACTTGTATAAGAGGGAAAGTCCCTTTCCGATGAAACAGGGTAGGATAGTGCCCCACCTTGTGAACCAATATGGTTTTACATTATCTTATGGCCTAAATAAATACAAAACAAGAGATACCTATGCCGGTCTACCCCCATCAAAAGAATGTTAGGGGTGTAGACGGTCTGAGGCCCGCATATCAGGGTTTCGCAGCAAACCGCGCTCCGGAGCATCGGAATACCTCAAGGACCTGCATGTGGCCCTAACACATGCATGAAACTGTGGTTCTATGTTGAAACATACAAAACCTACTAGTCTCCGGGTGCTTGCATGTGTCCCCCCTCGCATGTATGCGCTCTAACCTAGAAGCGAAGGTTCTGAACTTGTATAAGGGGGAAAGTCCCTGTCCGGTGAAACAGGGTAGGATAATGCCCCACCTTGTGAACCAACATGGTTTTACATTATCCTATGACCTAAACAAACACAAAACAATAGAGACCTATGCCGGTCTACCCCCATCAAAAGAATGTCTAGGGCGGTAGACGGCCCGAGGCCCGCAGATCAGGGTTTCGCAGCAAACCGCGCTCTGGGGCATCGGAATACCTCAAGGACCTGCATGTGGCCCTAGCACATGCGTGAAACTATGATGCTATGTTGAAACAGACAAAACCTACTAGTCTCCGGGTGCTTGCATGTGTCCTCCCTCACATGCATGCGCTCTAACCTAGAAGCAAAGGTTCTGAACTTGTATAAGGGGGAAAGTCCCTGTTTCGGCGAAACTGGGTAGGATAGTGCCCCACCTTGTGAACCAACATGGTTTTACATTACCTTATGACCTAAACAAACACAAAACAAGAGAGAGTTATGCCGGGCTACCCCCATCAAAAGAATGTCTAGTGGGGTAGACGGTCCGAGGCCCGCAGATCAGGGTTCCGCAGCAAACCACGCTCCGGGGCATCAAAATACCTCAAGGACCTGCATGTGGCCCTAGCACATGCATGAGAGTGTCGGGGGGGGGGGTAGACGATTATGAGTCTAAAATATTTTTTACAAAAATTTACAAGCATAAAATCATGTACCCATAGTTTAAATCGGACCTACTTCCTTCCGATTTGGCAGGAAAAATGAAAAATAAAAAAACATGAGAATTAGATATTGTACCCTTGATGAAAAAATGATTACTCCCTCCGACCCATATTAGATGACTTGTATTTGTCAAAATTTGGATGAACCTATATAAATAGTGTCTAGATTCGTTCAAATCTAGACAAATCCAAGTCAACTAATATGGGTCGGAGGGAGTACAAAAATTTACAAGAATAAAATCATGTAGCCGTAGATATTATACCTTTGATAAAAAAATGATTTACAAGTATAAAGTTTGATGACTAGAACGCTTATAGTTTGATAAATAAATTGTATTTATGTCTGCCTTTTTTGCTGGTACGGACGTGTATGCTGTCTGTTATAGACAGAATACACGGTAAAGACAAACCGTGTCTGACCTAGATCGAACGAATACAGTAAGTCCAAATCGCAAAACAGGTCAAAAAAAAGTCCAATCAAACACGCACGCTCCTGTCGCCCATCCTCTCACCCCTGCGCGTCGCCGCCGCCCCCTTCTCCACACCGCCGCTGCAGCGCTGCCCTTCCTCCCTTGACCCGACCGCCGCCGCCAATGGCTCCCGGGTAAGCCCCCGCCGCCGCCCTGCTCGGCCTAGCGCCCCGCAGCTGGGGACGCCCGCTCGGGCCTCTACTCTGGCCGGCCGTGGCCCCTGCTCCCGCGTGGACCTCTCCTCTCCCTGCTGCGTCGACCAATCTTTCCCGTGCCGCCAACTCCCCGCTAGACGAGCTGCACCACCAAGGGCTCCACCACCAGGAAGAGAACCAGGAGCTCCACCATGGTAGTTGATTAATTTATGCAGATTTTGCTCCCTGCCAATGATTTTGTGTAGTGGATTAATTCATGCAGATTTTGTGTAGTGGATTAATTCATGCATACTTTGTTCCATGCCAATGACACTGTGAGTTTAATTATAGTAAGCCAATGACATGATATTTTGTTCCATGCCAATGACACCGAGAGTTTAATTATAGTAAGCCAATGAGAGTTTAATTCATGCAGATTTTGTTCTATGCCTATTGTATTAACATATGTATAATAGCATTGCATTTACCTTGACAAAAAAATCATCGGTGTTTAAATTTCTGATTTCAAAACGCAACTCTGCTTCGTCGAGGCAATGCTTCGAGTTTGACACCAGGACCGGAGTCGCAGGGCTTCTTGAAGGAGCATCTCGGATATTTCTCGACGATTAGGTCACGCTTCAAGGGTAAAATTCATTCACGTCTCTTGTAATTAATGTGGGTAGGTTTATTTCTGGTCTAGATAACCAAGTCAGTCACGTTACCTAGGCGTCTCCCGTTCGGAAGGGTTACGCAAATAAATATGCATTAAATTGCATATTTATAGCCGTAACTCTTTCGGATTGTCCATTTTTTGGACAACCCGAGGATGTGTAGATTGGGTATGTTTTCCATGCTTTGCTCTGCTCCGAGACCGGATTTTGGTGGCGCCTCCCTGTTGTTCTCCGGATGCACATCCTCTCGGCTTTTTGCCAAAACGTGTATCGGGAGAACAACGGGGAGGTTCGACATATTGATCTAGTCTTTCTATTTTCAACATATTGATCTTGTCCTATTATTTTTCAACATATTGATCTAGTCTTTCTATTTTCAACATATTGATCTTGTCTTTCTATTTTGCAGGAGCTTCGAGTAGTTGGGACCCCAGAAGCCCAAACGTGCCTATGGTGGCATCATTGGATGTCTTATTCGGGAACATTTTCCTGGGCTGGTAAAGATGCCGGATGGTTCCCAGGATCCTGCTTGGACATGGGATCATTACAAACGCGCGGAGGATTCCGAGTATGGCTCAGCCGCTGGCCGTGTGGTCAACAAGTTTTGGGTAAGTTTCGTTCACACTATTAGTCAACAATATACTCCGATCGAGCAACACAATTTGACTTCTCTTGGGTTGCTTCATTGCAGGATTTTTTTACCCCGGCTGAGGGTACATTTGAAGAAGGATGTAAGGTGGTGGTCGAGAAAGCCAAGAAGCTAATCCCCGAGATGCACTACGACGCGCGCGTGAACTGCGTGACCAATTGGTATGGGCACGAGAAGAAGATTGCAATGCTGAAGAAGCGCGCCCCAAAAAGGCTTCTAACACGTGAGCAATACATGAAGGTAGGCATATTTGCTTCTTTTGACTTCACACATGACTATAGTTAACTTTCATTCCTCTATTAATTTATATCATGTGTATGTAGGTGCCTCCTTAGTATGCCGCCTCCAAGGGCCAATGCTTTCAGTTTATGTTTGCCAGGTGGGTATCCAAGGACTATATTGGAGCTCACATGGATGCGATGCGTCGGCGTGAGATGTTGGGTGAAGGAACACACCGTCAAGGCAACCTCACCATCACTGGCGTCATCCATAAAAGGGTGAGCAAATCCGTAATTTATTTATTCCCACCACTTTATTCTATATGTGTGATTGTCTATTTTATTTATCTTAATTCTTTCTCTTGCAGAAACTTGACACAGGCGAGGACATCACTCACTTTCAGGCTTTCTGTTCTACCCGGGAGGTGAAGAAACCCGAGGAGGGGAAGTAAAAGTGGATGACCCTAGGATCTGAGCTGAGGGTTGGAAAATACGAGACGAAGTACAAGGAGTCGCATGGCGAGAACTCAAACCCGCTCACGGAGCCCTTCGGCCCTGAGGTTGCTATGCTAGCAGGAGACGGCAAGAAGAATGGTCGATTATATGTTGCTGACGGTTGCATCCCTAAGATCTCCATTCCATCTAAGAGGCAACTCTATGGTAGTGGGAAGGGCTCGCGTATAGAGACGCGCCCACAACCTTCATAGGTCATGTATAGCAGGATGCAGGTATGGTCCTCTTCATTGATCATACAATAATTTACTATGTGTTTGCATTGTAACGATGATGATGAAATTGTGATAACACGATGTAGGTTCAACTAGAGGAGGATCGGCGAAAGCGAGAGGAGGCTGAGCAAAAGGTTCTCCAAATGCAGGAGATGTGGGTTGAGCAACAACGAGCAATGCATGCTAGGTTCGCAGCCTATGATATGCAATTTCATGTGAGTTCTTTGCCATAAGACTGGATGGCTAACTCCATTCAACTTGTAAAACTTACCTTCTCAAATTGGATTTACAGCTCTTAGCTTCTGCGAATGGCACAACTCCTCCTGTTCTTCCTCCTTTGCCTTCGATGAACTTCCAATTCGTAAGTTGTGTTGCATCTATTTAATACTCCATCTTATTGTGACATGTTTACCGTCTCACAACCGTTTACCATGTTTTGTAGGGAATGCCTTCGGCTGGATCCAACAACAAACCAACCCCTCCGGAGGATGAAAGCCATGTGACGCCTGCCACTACGAGCGTACCCATGCCAAATCTGGACAACCCGAACATTAGGAGGCAACTTTGTGAGTTCTCATACTCTTTGTCAATTTCTTGTTTGTATACATCTTGTGTCAAATTATACCAAGTCCTTACCATATAGCTATATAGATACCAAGTTTTATGGTTGTTCCAAATATACCCTTGTTAGAATCAAATGTCAATATTCTTCGGAGGATCATCTTACCATATACATACCAAGTCCACATAGCTACGTAGATAACAAATTTGAATTTGGTTGTGCAAAACTATACCTTGTTAGAATCATGTCAATATTCTCACCATATAGCTACATAGATAATAAATTACAATTATGCTAGTACTAAATTTACCTTATTAGTATCATGTAAATATGTTTGTTAGAATCATCTTACCATATATCTATATATATATACCTAGTTTGAACTTTTTAATATTGCATCATTTTTACTCATGCTCGTGTGTTTTGCACTTTTTAGGATTACATCAAGGAAGCCTATGTTGTGGTGGAACATGGTCATCATTGATGGAGCTATGTACCACTTGCTAGAGAACTTGTATGCCACTTGGTTGTGTTGATGGATATGTGAACTTGAATTCAAGTGTTTGTTGAACTTGTGAACTTTGTATGCATGTTTGATGTACTAGTGCACTTGTGAACCTATCATGTGAGTTCTTGCTATGATATATGTGTGTTGTGAGACTACATATGATTATGTATGTCCAGATTTGTTTTGAAATGCAGGGTATAATGAAAAACATGATGAACCTGCCAATTTTTCGTGGACTTTGCCGTGTATTCTAGGTAAAACACTCGGCAAAGAGAACATCTTTGCCGTGTATCCCAGGTAAAACACTCGGCAAAGAGAACATATTTGCCGTGTATCCCAGGTAAAACACTCGGCAAAGAGAACATCTTTGCCGTGTATCCCAGATAAAACACTCGGCAAAGAGAACATATTTACCGTGTATCCCAGGCAATACACTCGGCAAAGAGTATGGTTGTGCCGTGTATTATCCTAAGAGACACTCGGCAAACAAAGCGTCTTTACCGTGTATTGCATCAGAAATACTCGGCAAATATTATAAGTTGAATTATCTCCATCTAGTGAATGGGGCGATGTGGAGAAATCCCAGCCGTTAATATTTGCTGTGTGTTTGTCGTAAACACTCGGCAAACATTTGACGCCGTCTCCAGCTGCCGCGCCGTGAACGCATTGTTTTACCGAGTGCACGGCCGGTAGACACTTTTGCCGAGTATCCGGGAGTTAAACAATCGGCAAAGTCGAGTTTGCCGGCGGGGTGTACGTTGTGAACTCTTTGCCGAGTGTAAATACACGGCAAACGTTTGCCGAGTGTATTTCGGTCTTTGCTGTGTATTTTAAATACCCAGTAAAAAATCATTTTCCTGTAGTGTCGTCGCTGCATCAGCTCCGGTCTCCACGTCGATCCCTGTCTGCCGGCAACCCGCTGCCATGTCGACCGCGGCCCGTAACATCGGCACTCGAACGCCACCTCGACTCCATTGACCAGATTAACTCGACACCGAGGGGCTGCGTCAACGCTCTGCTTCAACGATTCCGTCCGACTGACCGATCGCTTCGGTTTCCGCGATCGCGACCCGCCGGTTGCATCATCTACTGTGACCCATCGACTACACACGGGGCTGCGCTGACTCCATCCCGTGACCCGCTAGGGTCTTCGGCTGCGGCGACCCGCCAAATCTTCGGCTGCGACAACCCGCTATTGTCATTGCTTTAGGCATCTTGGCACCCCATCGATTTTTGACCAACACGCAACCCACTATCGCGTCTATTTTGTCTGCGGCCGCATTGACTTCGTCCACAACAATTACCAATAAAGCTAAGGTTTCCTCTACTTAAAGCTGATTCTTTTTTAGCTCGCACTCGAAACACTCGGGGGTTGCGCCCTCTTCGAGTAACCTAAGTGTCATCGACTCCGTCCACTCAAGTACCTCATACGCGACTTCCTGAGTAGATGTCTTTGCCTGAGCATTGAATTATTGAACTTCGACCTAGTTGCAGCCCAACTAACAAGTCGGCAAGATACTGAGACTAAGGGCGTAGGGCTAATGAAAAGGTCTCGCGTTACAGTGCAAAAGTGTCGAGTCCAATGGCACCAAAAAAGTTATGACAAGCTGAAAGACAAATATTCTTTACAAGATACTGGTACTTCAATATTCCTTATATTTCATGCAGCTTACAAGAACACTGGCTACATCGAGCTATTCTGTTAAATCCTCTAACGGAATGGACTAACACCACCTGTGTCAATCTTACACCAAGTCCCGAGTTGAGAATCGGATGAAGAATATTTCTGAACCTATGCTCCGGTGCAAGCACCCGAACATAGCCTTGGAGGCTACTCCCATCGGAGCGCTAGCCGTGCACCCAATGAATATATATTCTCCAATGGAGTCAGTGAAAACAACTTCCACCACTATAAATAAGACCTGGGTAGAGAAGCTCCTCGGATGAAGATCATCCTCCAGCGCTAGTCGTGCACCCGCTGAAAATAAATCCTCCTACAAAGTCAACAAATACTTCATATTCTCAGACCGCGTCTACCGCGATAACATGTCTGAATATCGTGTCCACAACATGAAGATAAGACGCCGGGATCCGTCCTTTGAGGCCTAGTAATCGCACTCTAATGCGCTCTACTAGTAATTTTCCATATCCACGATACAATAAAAAATCCCGACGGACGCATTGCGTACCCGAAAACACACACCAGTACTCGATAAGACCTCTACGGCCCGAGCTAAATTACGCCAGAAAATACCAAGTTCGAGTCCGGAGACTCGAGCTTGATGTAGATTCACAATATTTTTTCCAAAGAGCAATTAACTGGTTCACAATCCACCGGATGCACCAGATTCGTTATACCGTAATCCCTATGATAAACTAATTGAACTTACAGTTCACCTACTCGATAGAAAAAATTCCTCCTACGAAGTCGACGCAAAAGAAAGAAGACTCAAGTCGAGTACCTCCTTGGATGAATATTATCTGAGCCTACACTCGAATCCAAGCATTTGAGCGTAGCCCTGGGGGATACTCCCATCGGGAGCGCTTGTCGCACACCCGACAGTTTTGATGGTTCAAGAAATAGAAGGCCTAAGTTAAGCATCTCCTCAGGTGAAAAGGACTTTGAGCCTATGCTCTGGTGCAAACACCCGAACATAGCCTCAGGGGCTACTCCCATCGGGAGCTCTTGTCGCACACCTGATAGAAACAACAAACCCTCCTACGGAGTCGACAGAAGAACTCATGTCATGGTGGTGTCACGGCAGATGCCATTGGTAGGCTTAAGTTGGGGTCAATTGGACGCAAGAGGAATCCGGTAAAGGAGTGCACGGTGTAGCCTCACACGAAGAACTATGAAGAACTATGTGAAACTTGCAATCTTGTTCCTCTTCCTGCTAGTTTACAAGTGCTCCTTGAGTTTTTTTTCCTTATAGCTACCATCTTGAAGAATAAGTGGCCAGCCTTGAGGCCCTCGTTGCGCCTCTCCCTAACCCTAGCTCTACCCCTCCTTATATAGAAGATGGAAACAACTAGGTTAAAATGTGGATCCTAGGGTTTACTATTTGGGATTTGTCTTTACTCTGCAGGTCGGGTCACTGGGTACCTTGCCAACGGTCAGCAAAGCTACCTTGCCAACGGTATTCCAGTACATAGACGCCAATTCCTTTGACGTCACCTCCTGCTTTATGCATCACCCGGTACTTTAAGTGTCACCTGGCACATTTAGTTGTCACCCAGCGGCGCTCTCTTCTTTTGACCCAGCTATAGTGTGGTCCTTCCCGAATCGTACTCGGGAGCTTCTTGCCCTCCTTGACTCGGCCTCGCTTCCTGAGACTCGTCATGGCTTACCTACAGACAAAGATACTCTATACTGCCCTTGCCGACATATATCTTATGTCGGCCAAGCACAGACATGATTACTTGTGTTTTGCCATAATTTCTTCTCAAATCCTGACAATACAGTAACCGCGCTGCAGTTATATCTGTCACTATGGTGGTCACATTGCGCAGCGCCTCAGGCCTCTCGTTGACCAGCGCGGTGTGGCCTGCGGCGTGACTACTACACACGTGGGCGTGATCTGATGCGTCGATTGCCCACGTACACCGGAAACATTGTGGCCACTTTGCACACTATGATCCCATTACTATGGTTTTTCCACGCCGTTAATTAGGAGAGTGGGGGGAACCGTCCTGCCATTTCACTTTACCCCTTTGCTCTCCTTCGTCCTTGGCACTGCCCCTTTCCAATTCTTGATCTTCTCATCCCCGCTCCACCCAGATTTCTCCTCCACGGGTATTCCTCTGCTTCGGCGAGGAGTTATAAATCCCCTATGCCTTCTCAACCTTCTTCGACGGGGCCCAGACAATCCACAGCATTTCCAGTGGAGGAGGCGCGTGAAGAACTCGACGCCATGGACGCTCGCGACACTGCCGCCAGCAAGGAGGTGGAGATTGATGAGACTGCCGGCGAGCGCGGCTCGTCGGAAGGCTCAGAAGTTTCGGTATAGGAAATTGTATTGCTTCGTGCCTCTCAAAGAATCCCTTGGCAATTGAATGCCGCCTCCCCATTAGTGAGTTGGCCCCCAAGCCGCTGCCCAGATAACGCGTTGTCTTTATGTCACATTTTGCGCGTGGCTTTTCTCTTCCCATTAGCGTTTTCGCCAAGTCGTTTCTTGAGACCTTCCATCTGTAAATTCATCATTTGCCGTCCAACACGATTGGCTCTCTCTCCTGTTTTATCTCTACCACCGAGGGCTATCTCGTCCTCTGGCCCATAGCTAAGCTCTGGGCCATGTATTTTCAGTTCCGGATCCAAGTGATCCCTGAGTCGGGTGTTCCTTTTGACCAGAAGCGACCTACTCATTGCGAGGCTGCCGGCATCACGCCCATGAGGGGTTTGATCTTCCCCCGAGTCCAAGGTTTGGACTCATGCAAAAATTGGCAAAGAACTTTATTCTATATCAAAAATTCTACCCGGAATAAGTCCTTCTGGAAACTTGACCCGAAAAATGACAACCCCGCAGTCAATGAAGCCCATGCCCTCCTAGAGAGGTTAGTTGATCGGAAGGCGGGGGAAGCTGACAGGAGAGGATCTGATGCGCAATTTTATTAGTTGCCGAGTCAGTCCCATTCACCTTCACCCGCACAAATTCTGCTTCATGAGTGGTCTTTTTGGTCCCACCCGTCATTCAAATTTTGATCTCCCCAAGGATGCCATCGCTCACCGAGTCAAATCGATTTTCAAGCTGAATATGCCTGCTAACTGGGAGTGGGGCATTCCCCCTTTTGACTGTGAGAACCTTGTTCCCTGGGTAAGTTTTTGGATTACTCAGTTCTGCCGACATAGTTTACTCGGATTGTATCGGAACCTTATTGCGTTGATGCCATTTGCTAACCTTGTCCCTTCGCTTTTCGTAGAACCTCCTTGCGCATGAAGACGACAACACCTATCCACCCCTACCTATAATCAAGACCGCCTTATCCCTGACAATGAAGAATACGACTCTGAAGCCTTTATGCCAATTCCTCATACCTCCGTCGGTCCTTCTCTGGGTAAGACTCCTACTCAAGCATCTTTGAGGGATTAGTCGGGTGATGATAATGACGATTGTCAAATCTTAGAGGTATACGACCTTCACCTCGCATGTTTCGCTTATCCTGTCGGGTTTGCATTTGCTGATGTAGCCGGCCAGGTGTATGAGGGTCCTCCTCTTGCTATGGGCGGCCGACTTAAGGTGAAGCCGTCCAAGAAACAGGATGCTGCAGCGGGTGGTGGTCAGCCGGCTAAATCCTCCAAGAAGCGAGGCGCCGCCGTGGCAGTAGCTTCGGATACCGAGCCTGCCAAACCTCCAAAAGTCTGCAAGGTCATGAGGAGAGCATATCACGATCCTGTCGTTGCCGGGTAAGTTCTTTTTGCCGGCATTCCTTTCTGTACTCTTTCCTTCATACTACTTATACGAGCTTACTATTTCATATTTTCAGGCCTACTATTGTGGTACCCCAGAGTGCTAGTTGTATAGCTTCACCAATTGCTACTCCTTCCTCTCTAGCTCACGCCAAGACTCTGATCAGCCTGGGCTTCTTCCTCTATGCTGGATGTCGCTGAATCGTGGCTAGGGGGCATCCTGGTGACTCAGCGGGAAGAGGAGTAGAGGCAATAACTACCAGTTATCGTTGGTGATATGGAGAAGAGATCCGGTGCCAGCAACACCGGCTCCGATTCTACTGACATGGTTATACCCTGCGGGTACACGACATTAGTATACCTGGTCAAGCCCAAGGAAGGCCCACAAGATTATACGCGGCCTGTGGAAATTTTCGGGTGGCCCAAGCCCATGGAGTCTTCGGATCCTTGGAGAGCAAGACTAGAGTAGATAGAATATTTAAAGGGGTAAACCCTAACTTGTAACCGACTCGATCTGTGCCAGGGACTGTAACTACCTCGGTGAATTACGCTCTTAGTTACAAGCCTGGATGAGCGGAAATGGTTAAAATAGTACGGTGGGGCCAAATGCCACTCACAGGTACACCTTTCGGCCGTCCTAACCATTTCCAAACATTGGGACAAGAACGAGCGGCGTAATCGGCAGGCGAAGGGATCAACTACATACACAAATGAGTATGTATGCAAGCCACCATACAATAGTCCTCAGAGCCATTCCATCTAAAAGAAATAGAAATATTGCAACGCCATACGGCAAGATCCAAATATCCTAGATAGATATAATAGTTTAGGATATCTCCTCATACATCAAACATCAGAGTATCAGGCGGAAGCGGAAAACAAGATCCGAGTACGGATAAGAAGCAAATCGGCATAAGATGCCCCATAAATAAACACATCCCGCCCACAGATCTCACAGATCCCCGTTCCCGGAATCTCTACGCCAAGTGATCGTTGCCAACATCGTCCGTCTCCTCCACCCAGTATCCATCTTGCGAGTTTACCTGTTCATCTGAATCAAACAATTTATCGTATGAGACCCTAGGGGTACTCAGCAAGTCTTTATGCCTCTAAAGGGGACACAACCTGGGGTGACGCAATTGTAGCAAAAGATAATACCTAACCATTCTATAGATACTCGCTAACCATCCGCCTAACCAAAGATAGACGGATGTCTATGAATTAAATAACAACAGATATAACGGTAATATCCACATATCCATCCTCCTCCTCGCTTACCAACGAGGAAGCGGACGAACAAACCCCCCCCCCCATCCATTGGTAGTTTTATTATCCATTCCATGAGTGTTGCACTATTTACTAGCCAGGTACTTAGTCAAATTAAAAGCGGTACTTTAGTTATACTTGTCTATGATCGAGAAACTGTGCTCCAAGTCATCCATAACCGCGGACACGGCTTTCAGAAAGTTTTACCCTGCAGGGGTGCACAAATAGCAACACACACTCGATCAACCTCGGAAAAACCAAATCAAAACCCAACGAGGCAGTCACGACAAAGCGATCACAGGATTCAGAAATATTTCAGGGGGCCACCCCATTAAGCTACCCGCAACGAAGTTGGCCGGCTCCGAGACGGACTCAAGGTTTGCGTCAACGGCTGTAAACGACAACCCGAAAGTGTGACTGGGCTTGTCGATACCGCGAAAACACTCCGCTTACCTAAACGGTACAGGTGCATCCTCGCACAATCTTAAATAAAGCAGTAAAGCATGGCATAAGTACAGAATAGTAATAAAGCCCCAAACTACTTTGTGGCCCCAAGAAATAAGAGTGAATCAAGCTCTGGCTCAGGGGGGTTCATAAGCCTCCCGGATGTGGATAGCGCGAATTCGGGGTCCTACGGGACACAAGTGAGCATGAAAAACCAAATAGCAGATATTGCTCACCGGTGCCACTTTCATTAGTTATCCCATTACTACTCAGGTTAAGTTGTTTAGGTACCTCGTTATCCATCAGACACTCACATACCCTACACATGCTGTTCTACGACTCGCATGGCTCAAACAACTCCTGTAGTAATGGCTCATGGGATGGAGGAACAAGCTTCGGTGGGGTTTAAAAGTAAAGGCTATGCAGTACTTGGGATTCAGTTTAATGCAATCGTGACTCAATGATGCAAGAATAAGATAGAGGCAATAGGTACTGTATGTATGCAAGCATGTGGTAGTGCTTGCCTGGCAGCTCAGTTGAAGCGAGAGAAGGATCTGGGTAGTGCTCCTGGGTATCTTGATATATCCCCTGCTCAGCGTCTATTCGAAGAAGAACCAAACAAACAAGGGCCAACATAAATAAAGTGCACAAGCATATGAATTAAATGCGACAAGCAAACAATCATGCCATGATGAATGATGCACAATTTGCATGGCAATAAAGTAGCATGGCATGGGTGAGGTGTGGAATACAAGAAATAAGAATTTTATTGAGTTTTAGCCATATTTTTCCCTCATTTAAGTCGCTGTATACTTTATATTTATATGATGCATGCTGCAAAACAGAACATGGAATGCATAAACATAAAGGTCTCGTCGAGCTGATCAATTTAGACATATCATTTGTCAAATTTGGAGTTATAAATCAAAAGTTATTAATTAATTAAGGAAAAGGGCATTTTATTGTAATTTTTATCAACTTGATATTTAAAGTGTTCAAAATATATTTTAGAGGGCATATTTGAATTCCTCACATTTTTCTGATTTCAAAACATATATTACATGTTTAATTTGGGTTTATATTTTAAAACTTATTTGAAAACAGATTTGAAATTTGAATTTAAATTAATTTGGAAAAGTTTGAATTAAACCAGAAATACAGAAATTCTTTTCTTACTCAACCCAGACCTAGCCACAGCCACAGACAAGTGGGACCAGGCTGACTGGGCGGCACAGAGCGAAGGAAAACGTTTCACACCGCTGGCTTAACCAGCCCCAGCCGCTGACAAGCGGGTCCGTGCTGCGGATGGGCCCACGCGCCAGTGGACGAGAGAGCGGGGGACACGTGGCGCGGACGGGGACGGCGGGTTGAGGCTCGGACTTTGCAGGTGCTTCCTTGCAAAACAACCACAGAGGCTGACAGGTGGGTCGGCAGGAGCGCGGGTTGATCGAGAAAACAACAAGGGGGTTTTCTGCAAAAAGGGGGCCGCGACACTGTTGTTCTTCTACATGTTACTGGCGACAGATCGATGCCGATCGCGTCAGAGCGCGGCGCAGGGTACTCGAACCCGTGACCTGGGCGTGCGCGCGGAGGGCGAAGCCGCTGCGGTAGGCTAGGGGGGTTGTTAGGAGAGGACAACGCGGCCAGGTAAGGTGTGAGGTGACGCAGGGATGGTCCTCGACGACGGGAGCTCGCCGCGCCGAGAGCGTTCGACAAAACGCACCACGCGAGCAAGCAACGGATCGGCTAGCGGAGGTGTCTGGGAGGGTCGGGTGCTCACCGAGAGTGTGTCGGTGGTGGCGGAACGGCCTGGGACGCAGGGGGTCGGCGATGACGCAGGCGGACCGGAGCTAGGGTTTGGCGTCGGGCTCGTCGGTGAACTTCGGCTCTGGTCCTTCTCCTCCTTCGCGACAGGTACCGACAGCCTCCTAGTAGTCTCCTCGATCTTCCTCAACACCCAGAGCTCCTCGCCACCGACTGCATGAAGGGGGAACGGAGGAGACCGACGGTTGGCCGGCGACGGTGTAGAAGGTGGTAGGGGTAAATGGAGAGGAAGGGGGCGGCCTGGGGAGATCTGGGGATGCAAAGGAGACGGGAGGTGGTGGTAGGTAGCAGAGGGAGAGGGGAGGATGCCGTGGGGGAGTGGGGTAGAGAAAAGGTGGCTTCGGCCACTTTTTCCCTCCTCTCCTTCACGTGCTCGGGTTGGGCTCGAGCTGGGCGGAGCAGAGGCAGGCAGGTGGGCCAGGAAGAGGGGAGGTAGATCAGGTTCGGCCTGGTGGGGTCGCACGGCAGAGGGAGAGAGCTAGAGAGAGAGGCTCGGTATGGAGCTAGGGTTGGAGCTAGAGGGGGCTCGGGTTAAGATTGTTAGGGTTGGGTAGGGGGTAGCTCGGCCAGGGGAAGGGTGGCTAGGTGGGGTAGCCTTGGTTAGGGTTTTGTTTAGGTAGAGAGAGGGGTGCCTCGGCATGGAGTGGTTAGGGTGGGGGTGTGGTTTAGAGAGGAGGGTTAAGGGAGAGGATGTGGTATGGTAGCTAGGGTTTGAAGCATGATCAAAACAAGAGGTGTAAAGAGAGAGGAGAGAGGGGTAGGGAGAGGGATTAGGGTTTTTGGAGATAATGGTGGAAAGGCCCACACATGGCTTGCATGGATGGGGGATGGGTGTAGGGTTTTGCCATGAACCAAACAAGATCAATCATGAAGAGGAATAGAGAGAGATATGGGGGATGATCCACTCAAAGATTCAAATAAAATCCAAAAGATTAGAATGTGGTGGTACTTGCATGGCCCATGCAAAATAATTAATGCCATGCTTATTCTTGTGAAAACAATATTATTAGCATGGCATTATTCTTATGCATTCCCAAAAGATGGAATAAAGGCCAAGCAAAAGGATTTATAGAATTGGATCCACCCTATCTCCCATGAGCTAGATTAAATACCAAAAGAAAATAAAATACAAGCTCATGGATAATGGGATGGTGGAATTATAAGGTGGTGAAAGAAAGGGTAGTGGAGTGGAATAAAAGATATGCCCCCAACTCAACTTGGGCATTTAAAAAATATATCAATAACCAAATACAATATCAAGAGGCAAATACAATTAACAATGCATATGAGAGAAGAACCAAAACAAAAAGGGTTTTATATGATGCTCAGTTTTGCAAGGTGGCATGATGACATGAGCATGATATAATTATGATGCAACAATTATATATAGGAAGTATCCATATATATAGGCTAGGCTAGTAGCATTGCAATTGTTAGACAATTGGGATGCTACAACTCTCCCCCACTAAACAAGAATCTCGCCCCGAGATTCCTAGGAAAAAGAAAACAACACAAGGAGAGGCGGGTGTTCGAACGAAGGTGACCCTCACGTTCCCAAGTTGATGAACAAAGGAATGGTGCGACCACTACACCTTGCAAAACTTGCTAGACTTGTTGCGAGTCTTGCGTTTTGCTTCAAGAACAACAGATTAGAAGAATTGTAGGATTGTCGTGAGACAAGAAGGATAGGATGGACATAGCTTCGGTTTTCTCAAGAAACATGATAAAAGAATAGAACCACTTGTGAAAGAAAGGACAAGATGATGTATCATGGATAAAGAAAAACACACCGTTAAGATTAAAGATTTACTGATACTAGAGAGGATGAATCTTTGTGTCGCCGGAAGAAAAAGAGCTAGATTGGAGAGGTTTGAACCACTATGACAATAGCATCATATCTTCTCTCGGATTTGAGAAATGAAGTACGGAAACAATATTGCCTTCAAACAACAGAGTCCCTTGATATCCACAGAAAGATTTAGTTAGACATCGTCGGATTAGATTCTTCTTGCGCCGGTAAGAACCAAGGATCACGCAATTGAGGTGCGCGGATATAACTTCCAGAGACGGATGTGAAGCTAGATCATGGTGGAATCCCGAGAAGCAAAGAATATGGAGGATCTGGAGTTTATTGTAGAGATACTTATTGCTTTCGTTAGCCTTGAGGCTAACGCAATAGATTTGCGGCTGATGGCCTCAACCATAATTGGCTTTACCAAGAGAAAGGGATTTTTCAAATTGAAGTCCGATATAGTTTCCTTCCATCTTGTTTGAGGATGTCGAGCACCGGTGGAATGAAGAGTACCCGGAAAGATAAATGCATCTGCTTCCACTAGATAATTGAAGATTTTGCTCCATGTAGAAAGGCCGAGATCACCAACAAGTGATTATTGATTACTTTCTTCGAGAGAGCATTCCGGAAAAAACAAGGACGGAAGTAAAAGTATCAAGGGATAAAGGCCACTTCTAACTTCCGTGGAATGAGTGAAATCACATTAATTCACCAATTCAATGTATAAGAGCGAATGATAAGAGTAGTGGTATGGTAGCTACTCCATCCCGCACTCAAAGCATTACTCCACACATGAATAAGAAAACCATGCAACCCAACTACCGAAACAGACTGAAGGTATCGACAATAACTCATGGAACTTCGTTAGAAAACAAGGATAGATGCAAACGATTCGCCGGATTCATAGATAGATAAAGATGATGATGTTGTCGTCATGTCGGAAGTACCAAGCCACCGGAAAGATATGAAGGAGGATTACGGAGAAGAACTGCAAGATTCCACAGATAAAGAAAAAGATAGCACCACTTGAACATAAGGATTACAAAAGATCTGAAAAATCTTCATGGCCTCCGGTGGATTGAGCATAGACGATAGAGCGAGAGGGTTTGAAGAGATTACTTAACGAGATAGAGGTTAAAAGAACTCCATGTTGTTCTTGAAAAGATTGGGAGAGGTTTAGCGGTCTTGAGGAAAACTTTAGCGAAACGATGATGATAACTTGCCAACAAGGAATAACTCCAGATTGGTTGAAGATGGAGGATGGAATTAACAATGAACTTGCTGATTCCAGAATTGAAGCAATCTATTTAGCAGAAGGACGTGGCCGAGATAGGTGACTTCAAGAAGCCAGAATTCACGCTTTGAGAACTTTGCACACAGGCAGTGTTCTCGAAGCTTGAGAGAAAGAGACATAGATGATCTTCCATGTTCTTCCATTGATATAGAATAAGCAAGCATATTATCAACATATACCACCATGGATTAACAGGATATTCCCAGAATATCAAGTTCAAGAGGCGGGAGAAACGAACAAATGCTCGAAACACTTTCTGAGCTCAACGCTCTTAGAAAGATCAATATTAAGAGCACGAGTTCGTGTTGAAGAAGATGCACTGGAAGAATAGATTATCTAGTCCTTCGGAAGAAAAAGAGATGTCGCCTGGTTCACATTGTCGATTGGATCACCGGTTACAAGATAAAGAGATCTTGGATAAAGAAACGATGATAGCTCATACCTCAAGCAAAGCTACCAGAGACGAAAAGATGCAATTCCCTCGTCTCAAAGAGAATTTTGCAGATATGGAGTTCAAAAAGATGTGCAGCATGATGGACAGATGATAGACCGCCGTAGTGCCTTGAGAAACTCCGGATTGCCAAAGATGCTTGAATATGCATATATATGATCACGGTGTACTCAAAATCACAGGAGATAACCGTCACCATTTGGAGGATAGTGGTGATTGCATTTTCCATATTCCACACGTGATAAGTGTCATATAGCTATGCCGAGAACCAAATTACAATCACCAGCATCGGATCGACACATGTTATGTAATTAGCCCAAGAGAATTGGAGATGAAAAGAAACTCTAGGATTAAGCGCCGGTTACAAAAGAATGAGTTAGCATGGACATGCTGATAAAAGGGAGATAGATAATGTTTCACACACGACTGGAAAGGAGTGTGGAAACACAGATGTATCAAAGAAAAATTTTCCGCATTTTTCGGCATTAAAATACCAATAGATGCGCAAAATCACTTATCAGGTAGCGATTAGCAACTGATGGTTTCACAGAATGTGGAGTTGCTAGAAGGAAGGACACCCTTAAGAAGATGGCACCGGTTAACAAGGAGTCAGATAGATCGCGCCGGTTTTCAAAAGCCTGTCGGTATGGAATATACCAACAGTTGATAACCAAAGGCAGATTGTGATAACAAATTGGATGCAACAGATAGACAAGGAATTACACACACACACACTCACACTTTCTATGGTACTACGGAAACCCAGAACACGTGAATCCTAGTTTGAATTTTAAGAAGAGGATTGAAAACGTTACACTTCCTTACCAGAAAAAGGTGGGTGGGTGGGTAAGAAGAAAAATGGAAGCAGTCCTACTCCCGCGTTTTGTTTTTCCCTAGTATACATAGCTACCAAAAATAATTGCTAGACTGACAACGACCATTTGGCTGAGACCCTGAAGGGCGGGATCGCTCTGATACCAATTGTAACTACCTCGGTGAATTACGCTCTTAGTTACAAGCCTGGATGAGCGGAAATGGTTAAAATAGTACGGTGGGGCCAAATACCACTCACAGGTAGACCTTTCGGCCGTCCTAACCATTTCCAAACATCGGGACAAGAACGAGCGGCGTAATCGGCAGGCGAAGGGATCAACTACATACCCAAATGAGTATGTATGCAAGCCACCATACAATAGTCCTCAGAGCCATTCCATCTAAAGAAATAGAAATATTGCAACGCCATACGGCAAGATCCAAATATCCTAGATAGATATAATAGTTTAGGATATATCCACATACATCAAACATCAGAGTATCAGGCGGAAGCGGAAAACAAGATCCGAGTACGGATAAGAAGCAAATCGGCATAAGATGCCCCATAAATAAACACATCCCGCCCACAGATCTCACGGATCCCCGTTCCCGGAATCTCTACGCCAAGTGATCGTTGCCAACATCGTCCGTCTCCTCCACCCAGTATCCATCTTGCGAGTTTACCTGTTCATCTGAATCAAACAATTTATCGTGTGAGACCCTAGGGGTACTCAGCAAGTCTTTATGCCTCTAAAGGGGACACAACCTGGGGTGACGCAATTGCAGCAAAAGATAATACCTAACCATTCTATAGATACTCGCTAACCATCCGCCTAACCAAAGATAGACGGATGTCCGTGAATTAAATAACAACAGATATAACGGTAATATCCACATATCCATCCTCCTCCTCGCTTACGAACGAGGAAGCGGCCGAACAAACCCCCCCCCCCATCCGTTGGCAGTTTTATTATCCATTCCATGAGTGTTGCACTATTTACTAGCCAGGTACTTAGTCAAATTAAAAGAGGTACTTTAGTTATACTTGTCTATGATCAAGAAACTGTGCTCCAAGTCGACCATAACCGCGGACACGGCTTTCAGAAAGTTTTACCCTGCAGGGGTGCACAAATAGCAACACACACTCGATCAACCTCGGAAAAACCCAATCAAAACCCAACGAGGCAGTCACGACAAAGCGATCACAGGATTCAGAAATATTTCAGGGGGCCACCCCATTAAGCTACCCGCAACGAAGTTGGCTGGCTCCGAGGCGGACTCAAGGTTTGCGTCAATGGCTGTAAACGACTGGGAACCCGAAAGTGTGACTGGGCTTGTCGATACCGCGAAAACACTCCGCTTACCTAAACGGTACAGGTGCATCCTCGCACAATCTTAAATAAAGCAGTAAAGCATGGCATAAGTACAGAATAGTAATAAAGCCCCAAACTACTTTGTGGCCCCAAGAAATAAGAGTGAATCAAGCTCTGGCTCAGGGGGGTTCATAAGCCTCCCGGATGTGGATAGCGCGAATATTCAAGGAACAGGAATCAAGTACTCGGGGTCCTACGGGACACAAGTGAGCATGAAAAACCAAATAGCAGATATTGCTCACCGGTGCCACTTTCATTAGTTATCCCATTACTACTCAGGTTAAGTTGTTTAGGTACCTCGTTATCCATCAGACACTCACATACCCTACACATGCTGTTCTATGACTCGCATGGCTCAAACAACTCCTGTAGTAATGGCTCATGGGATGGAGGAACAAGCTTCGGTGGGGTTTAAAAGTAAAGGCTATGCAGTACTTGGGATTCAGTTTAATGCAATCGCGACTCAATGATGCAAGAATAAGATAGAGGCAATAGGTACTGTATGTATGCAAGCATGTGGTAGTGCTTGCCTGGCAGCTCAGTTGAAGCGAGAGAAGGATCTGGGTAGTGCTCCTGGGTATCTTGATATATCCCCTACTCAGCGTCTATTCGAAGAAGAACCAAACAAACAAGGGCCAACATAAATAAAGTGCACAAGCATATGAATTAAATGCGACAAGCAAACAATCATGCCATGATGAATGATGCACAATTTGCATGGCAATAAAGTAACATGGCATGGGTGAGGTGTGGAATACAAGAAATAAGAATTTTATTGAGTTTTAGCCATATTTTTCCCTCATTTAAGTCGCTGTATACTTTATATTTATATGATGCATGCTGCAAAACAGAACATGGAATGCATAAACAGAAAGGTCTCGTCGAGCTGATCAATTTAGACATATTATTTGTCAAATTTGGAGTTATAAATCAAAAGTTATTAATTAATTAAGGAAAAGGGCATTTTATTGTAATTTTTATCAACTTGAAATTTAAAGTGTTCAAAATATATTTTAGAGGGCATATTTGAATTCCCCACATTTTTCTGATTTCAAAACATATATTACATGTTTAATTTGGGTTTATATTTTAAAAGTTATTTGAAAACAGATTTGAAATTTGAATTTAAATTAATTTGGAAAAGTTTGAATTAAACCAGAAATACAGAAATTCTTTTCTTACTCAACCCAGACCTAGCCACAGCCACAGACAAGTGGGACCAGGCTGACTGGGCGGCACAGAGCGAAGGAAAACGTTTCACACCGCTGGCTTAACCAGCCCCAGCCGCTGACAAGCGGGTCCGTGCTGCGGATGGGCCCACGCGCCAGTGGACGAGAGAGCGGGGGACACGTGGCGCGGACGGGGACGGCGGGTTGAGGCTCGGACTTTGCGGGTGCTTCCTTGCAAAACAACCACAGAGGCTGACAGGTGGGTCGGCAGGAGCGCGGGTTGATCGAGAAAACAACAAGGGGGTTTTCTGCAAAAAGGGGGGCCGCGACACTGTTGTTCTTCTACGCGTTACTGGCGATAGATCGATGCCGATCGCGTCAGAGCGCGGCGCTGGGTACTCGAACCCGTGACCTGGGCGTGCGCGCGGAGGGCGAAGCCGCTGCGGTAGGCTAGGGGGGTTGTTAGGAGAGGACAACGCGGCCAGGTAAGGTGTGAGGTGACGCAGGGATGGTCCTCGACGACGGGAGCTCGCCGCGCCGAGAGCGTTCGACGAAACGCACCACGCGAGCAAGCAACGGATCGGCTAGCGGAGGTGTCTGGGAGGGTCGGGTGTTCACCGAGAGTGTGTCGGTGGTGGCGGAACGGCCTGGGACGCAGGGGATCGGCGATGACGCAGGCGGACCGGAGCTAGGGTTTAGCGTCGGGCTCGTCGGTGAACTCGGCTCTGGTCCTTCTCCTCCTTCGCGACAGGTACCGGTGGCCTCCTAGTAGTCTCCTCGATCTTCCTCGACACCCAGAGCTCCTCGCCACCGGCTGCAGGAAGGGGGAACGGAGGAGACCGACGGTTGGCCGGCGACGGTGTAGAAGGTGGTAGGGGTAGATGGAGAGGAAGGGGGCGGCCTGGGGAGATCTGGGGATGCAGAGGAGACGGGAGGTGGTGGTAGGTAGCAGAGGGAGAGGGGAGGATGCCGTGGGGGAGTGGGGTAGAGAAAAGGTGGCTTCGGCCACTTTTGCCCTCCTCTCCTTCACGTGCTCGGGTCGGGCTCGAGCTGGGCGGAGCAGAGGCAGGCAGGTGGGCCAGGAAGAGGGGAGGTAGATCAGGTTCGGCCTGGTGGGGTCGCACGGCAGAGGGAGAGAGCTAGAGAGAGAGGCTCGGTATGGAGCTAGGGTTGGAGCTAGAGGGGGCTCGGGTTAAGATTGTTAGGGTTGGGTAGGGGGTAGCTCGGCCAGGGGAAGGGTGGCTAGGTGGGGTAGCCTTGGTTAGGGTTTTGTTTAGGTAGAGAGAGGGGTGCCTCGGCATGGAGTGGTTAGGGTGGGGGTGTGGTTTAGAGAGGAGGGTTAAGGGAGAGGATGTGGTATGGTAGCTAGGGTTTGAAGCATGATCAAAACAAGAGGTGTAAAGAGAGAGGAGAGAGGGGTAGGGAGAGGGATTAGGGTTTTTGGAGATAATGGTGGAAAGGCCCACACATGGCTTGCATGGATGGGGGATGGGTGTAGGGTTTTGCCATGAACCAAACAAGATCAAGCATGAAGAGGAATAGCGAGAGATATGGGGGATGATCCACTCAAAGATTTAAATAAAATCCAAAAGATTAGAATGTGGTGGTACTTGCATGGCCCATGCAAAATAATTAATGCCATGCTTATTCTTGTGAAAACAATATTATTAGCATGGCATTATTCTTGTGCATTCCCAAAAGATGGAATAAAGGCCAAGCAAAAGGATTTATAGAATTGGATCCACCCTATCTCCCATGAGCTAGATTAAATACCAAAAGAAAATAAAATACAAGCTCATGGATAATGGGATGGTGGAATTATAAGGTGGTGAAAGAAAGGGTAGTGGAGTGGAATAAAAGATATGCCCCCAACTCAACTTGGGCATTTAAACAATATATCAATAACCAAATACAATATCAAGAGGCAAATACAATTAACAATGCATATGAGAGAAGAACCAAAACAAAAAGGGTTTTATATGATGCTCAGTTTTGCAAGGTGGCATGATGACATGAGCATGATATAATTATGATGCAACAATTATATATAGGAAGTATCCATATATATAGGCTAGGCTAGTAGCATTGCAATTGTTAGACAATTGGGATGCTACAGGGACCTGCCTATGTCTATATAAAGGCTAGGAGGGCACGACGAGGAGGGCAATTCCTCACTGCATACACACCTCCATGCTAGATTGCATCTGCGCACCCCTTTACTTTTAGGTTTCGCCATAATCAAGAGCAGACAAGCAGGAGTAGGGTTTTCCCTCCGGGGGCCTGAACCTAGGTAAATATCGTATCCCCTGGTTGCTTGTCTATTAACCGTTTCGCGATCTCTAGCATCCCCATCTTCTCCAAAACCCAAGCTCATAACAATGGGCATTGACGAGATTAAACCTCATCAATTGGCGCCGCCTGTGGGAATCGGGGGAGCTGATTGTGCGATCGTGATGGTCCCGACCAAATCGATCTACAACTCCTCGGCGACGGAGATCCATCTCCTCTTCAGCGCTTTCGACTTTACCACCCGCTCGCCAGCCACCATGAAGGATTTTGAGCCCGTAGGGGATGGGCTCGAGATTCTGTTCGGGAGCTTCTGCTTCTAGGTGGTACAGACCGGCACTCTCCACCTCCTAGAGCTGGTGCCACTGCCGTCAATTAGGCCCGCCTCATGGGCCCTGCATCCCAGCGTGCTACGCACGTCAACGCTGACAGACGAGTCATACGACAGCAGCAGCTACAACTCAGATCTGTGCAGCCCCCCATCGGATGAAGGAACCTACGGTTCCGGATCCGAAAGTTGCGGCAGCAGCAATCCAATCCGCGGACGCTACCGGTGTGCCGTGGTCATCCAAAGCGACGTGGAACAACAACCACCAGGATCGAGTTCCCACGTGCCACCACCCAACCCGCAGGGTGGAAAAGGAGAAAACAGGAGGCAGCCATCCCTCCCGCCCAATGAGGGCGACGCTGCCGCCTACAATCGGATCAGCCTCAACGAGGATGGCTGGCGCCAGGCACGCGAAGCCGTGGCGGGCAACAAGATCCTACCCGTGAATTCTTCACGAGACCTGCTGATGGCATACCACCTCCTCCTCATCGGCGAGCACAACAGGCAGGTGAAGCTGCAGGAGGAGCTCGACAAACGCAAGCAAGCAGCTTCGGAGTCTAGCGTGCGGCGAGCTGCACTCTCCGCCACTGGCGGCTCCAGCTCGCACGGCAACAATGCCAACAAGCATCACGCTCGCACAAATCACATGGATCCCGCTGCACGTCGCGAGGTCACCCAAACCCTCAACACGTCCTTCATGGAGATAGACGTCAACGACAACGTCATACCAAAGACGCCGCAAGCTACGATCATGGCAGCCACCACATATCTCGCGTCCCATCCACCTCCGGTGGGGGACCCGAAGAGAGCTATGCACAAGTCCGCACTAGCCGGACTCGGACTCGTCGGAGCTGCGCTCCATGAGGAAGCTCCTATGGAGCCAAAGAAAAAGGCTACAGTCAGATTCAACCATAGCCCCACACCCTCATCCAATGAGGAGGAAGACGAGCACGATCTACCTCGACAACGCAAAGAGCCCAAAACGTTGCAGCCGCGACTACGACGCTCGAAACGACCTTGCACAGCGCAAGGTCGACAAGGCACGTGCCAAACACGCATGCTCAATCGAATCCGAAGAGGACGATGACGGAGAACTCTGCGGAGATCGATGCTTCGGCAGATCTGTTTGGCGAACGCGGATGCCGAGAAATTTCAAGCTTCCTTCGAATACTCTGAAGTTCGACGGCACGCAGGATCCGAAGGCGTGGCTCAGCGACCACCTCTCGTCCATCAAACTGCATGGTGGCAACAAGAACACCGCCCTGCAGTGCCTTCAGCTGCAGCTGACAGGCGCAGCCCAGATCTGGCTCAGTAGCCTGTCCTCAGGCTCCATCCAAAGCTGGGAGGAGCTAGCGTACAGTTTCATCCAAAACTTTAATGGCACCAGCAAGAGGCCAGCCTCGATCGAGGAGCTGCGGGCCTGCACTCAATGAACGGGCGAATCCATTCGCTCATACATCTTGCGCTGGTCCAATATCAAGAACTCCGCGGCACACATCTTCGAGGAGATAATGATAGACACCTTCAAGGATGGAGTCAAGCGCCCGGACTTCAAGGAAGAACTTGGGCGCATCAAGCCCAAGACACTCGACCACCTCATGGACATCGCCAACAGGTGGGCAGATGGAGAGGATTCCCTCGATCGAGAATATTCAAATGAGGAAGATGACTACGGCTACCGACGCGAGCGCCATAGAAAGCAAAGATCGCGCGTCTACGACGATCGCGACGGACCCAACATGGTTGCGGCTGGCTATGCTGAACGCTGCAATGAAAGCAACCGCAGCAGCAGCGGATACCGTGGAAGCAACTTCCGCGACGGAGGACGCCCAACGCAAATATCGCAGCGTCGCGGCCGCGATGATGAACCCTCGGCATACGACAAGTTGTCGGGACCATGCACCATCCACTTCTACATGCTGAAGGATTGCCGCGAATTCCAAAAACTCAGCGAGGGTTTCACCCAAATGCGACGCCAGATCGTGAACCCTGGGTTCGGACCTCCACCTGCACCAGGTGACATCGCCCACGGAGCTCCTCCGGCACCACCTGTGGGACCCCCAAACCAAGCAATCGCAGCCGTGCAAAACA
The DNA here is from genome assembly GCA_916181665.1 of Avena sativa. Lineage (NCBI taxonomy): Eukaryota > Viridiplantae > Streptophyta > Magnoliopsida > Poales > Poaceae > Avena > Avena sativa. The sequence goes on from OV702295.1 coordinate 225,068,812, forward strand.
ACGGGTACCCAGCGCCAAAAGGGTCCCTGATGATCCAAAAGGGGCGCCCAACAAATAGGGTGCAAAAGAAGATCACCCGCCAAGTAAGCATGGTTGTGACTGCTCCGCCTGCCATCCCTGAGTACCTCAGCGGCTCGGAGTCCTGCATCACATTCAGTCGTTCGGATCACCCCTGCCAGATCCCTCGCCCAGGACATGCTGCCCTGGTGCTTGAGGCGCAGATCGGAAGGTTCGATATGAGCCGCGTTTTCATGGACGGCGGCAGCGGCATCAACCTAATGTTCGCTAGCACCCTAGCAGCAATGCGGAATCTAACACAACGTTCCATGGCATAATCCTAGGGAAGGGCATATATCCCCTGGGAAAGAATGGCTCGACGTCATCTTCGGCAAGACCGAAAACTTTCAGTGTGAGCGGCAAGAGTTCGAAGTGGTGGACTGGCCATCACAATACCACGCCATCATCGGGAGTGTGGCATTCGCAAGGTTCCTGGAAGTACCGCACTATGCGTACCTGCTCCTCAAGATGCCAGGACCTAGGGGCGTCATCACGATCCAGGGCAGCTTCACCCGATCCGACCACTGCGACAGAGACTTCAACAAAATCTCCCAGTCATTCGGCATGGAGGAGGAATTCACGAGGCTTCGAGAGGTGACAGACAATGGGGCACCCTAGTCTCCAGGCAAAACTCACCCCACATGTCGTTCGACTCCATAGTCAACACAAAAAAGGTGCAGGTCCACCCAACAGATGCCTTCAAGACGGCGTTGATCGCCAACGACCTTAGGCCCACATAGGAAAGGGCGCTCGTCGAATTCCTCCGTGAGCACTGGGAAATCTTCGCCTAGTGTCCTGCGGACATGCCAGGAGTTCCCAGGGAATTCGCCGAGCATGCACTCAATGTATTTCCAGATGCCAAGCCTGTCAAACAATCCATCCGACGATTGTCCGAACCACGAGCCGAAGCCGTCGGAATCAAAGTCAACAGACTCCTCGATGCTGACTTCATCTGGGAGATCAAGGAGAGCAAATGGCTAGTCAACACTGTACTGGTCCCTAAAAAGGATACGGACATCCTGCGGATGTGCATGGACTTCACGTCGCTCAACAAGCACTGCCCAAAGGACCACTTCCCTCTCCCTCGGATCGATCAGATCATCGATTTGACTGCAGGATGTGAGAAACTCTCCTTCCTTGATGCCTACTCAGGATACAATCAGATTCGGCTGAAGGTCGAAGATCAGGAGAAAACGACGTTCATCACGCCGTTCAGAGTATTCTAATACAACACAATGCCCTTCGGCGATGCATGCAGGCGTGCCTGAAGAGCCAGATCGGCCGCAACATACAGGTCTATGTCGACGACATAGTAATCAAGACAAGGGAGGCCAAGACATTGATCGATGATCTCCGTGAGACATTTGAAAACCTCGATCACTACAAGATCAAGTTGAACCCAGAAAAGTGCGCCTTCGGCGTCCCATCTGGCCAACTACTTGGCTACTTCATCTCCCAGCAAGGGATCGAGGAGAACCCGAAGAAAATCCAGGCCATACTGGCCATGGAGAAGCCGAAGAACCTCAAAGGTGTCCAACAGCTAGCTGGGCGCGTCGCGGCGCTGAGCAGATTCATCAGCCGCATGGGTAAGAAGGCCCTGCCTTTCTACCAGGTGCTACGCAAAGAAGACAAATTCAAGTGGACACCTGAAGATGACGACGCATTCGAAGATCTGACTGCTCTCCACCTCACACGTCCTGGTCACCCAAAGGAACGCGAGCCTCTGCTGCTATACATTGCAGCCACGCACCAGGTGGTAAGTACCGTGCTCGTGGTCGAATGACCTGAAGATGTCAAGACCCATGGGGTTCAACGCCCAATCTACTACCTCAACGAGGTAATGATGCCAACAAAACATAGGTACCCTCACTACCAGAAACTCTCCTACGACATGTTCATGACGGCTCGGAGGTTGAGCCACTACTTCCAGGAGCATCAGATAATGGTCGTCAACGAGGTGCCACTGTCCAACATCCTGAACAACCCCTAAGCTACAGGGCGCGTAGCCCTGTGGGGCATCAAGCTATCCCCTCTAGACATAGTCTACGAGAAGCGCCATGCGATCAAATCTCAGGTCCTCCCTGACTTCCTCGTCCACTGGATGGAGCTCCAGCTGCCGGACACCCCGGACATGATGCAGTCATGGACAATGCACTTTGACACCTCCAAGCGCGAGGCCAGAGCAGGAGCTGGCGTCATACTAACGTCCCCGCAAGGCAATAAAATGAAATATGTCGTTCGGATGAAATTTTGCGCCTCCAAAAACAAGGCCGAATACGAGGCCCTCATCCACGATATGAGGATGGCCAAGATCTATGACGCAACGCTCCTAATAATCTAGGGTGACTCAAACCTTATCGTCCAGCAGACGATGAACGAGTGCGACGCACACGCAGCCAACATGATCGTGTACCGCGCGCTCTATAACTCACTCGAGGGAGACTTTGATGGCTGCGAGATTCGCCACGTTGGAAGGGAAAGCAACGAGGAGGCTGATAGACTCGCCAACATCAGCTGTACTTGCGCACGGGTGCCGCCAAGTGTGTTCCTCGAACAATGCGTACCCTCTATCAAAAGGAAATTCCCCAAGGGTTCATCCGAAGAAGCAGAGCACTTGGGAGCTACGCTACCCGAAGGACAGGAAGGACCCAAAAAGCTCGACAAGGAGGTCGTGTTGGTCAACCTGATGCAGGTCATGGCAATCATAGAAACATGGACGCAGCCGTACCTTCGGTACCTGATAAACAGAGAATTGCCTGATGACCCGATAGATGCCTGGCGCATATCTCGCTGGTCCAAGGCCTTCACCATCATCAATGGCGATCTATACAAGTGCAGCATTTTGGGTGTACTCCAAAGATGCGTCACCATCGGCGACGGCAAAACCATCCTCCAAGACATCCACGAGGGCATCTGCGGCCACCACGCGGGAAGCCGCGCCCTCGTCGCCAAAGCTCTACGAGCTGGATTCTACTGGCCAACGGCCATGAACGATGCCAAGGACATCGTCCAGCGGGCGCTTCCAGAGGTTTGCGGACAAGCCACACACACCAGGGTCGGAGCTTAGGCCCATACCCTTGGCCTGGCCCTTCGCCCAATGGGGCCTCGACATGATCGGCAAACTGCCCAAATCTTCGAAAGGAGGCCACGTCTACCTCATGGTCGCAGTCGACAAGTTCACCAAGTGGATCGAAGCTATGCCCGTCACCAACCAAATGGGAAAAACGGCCGTCAAGTTTTTTGAATCCATAGTTTACAGGTTCGGCGTGCCGCACAGCATCATCACGGACAACAGGTCAAACTTCATCTCCAAAGAATTCCAGGACTTCTGCGAAGGCCTTGGCATAAACATATCATACGCCTCGGTGGCACACCCGCAAACCAACAGGCAGGTCGAAAAGGCCACAGTCTCGTAGGCCGCGGCATCAAGAAACACCTACGCAGCCCACTCGAACGGCTTGCGGGAGCCTGGGCAGAATAACTACCCTCCATCCTCTGGAGCTTGCGCACAACGCCAAACAGCTCAACTGGCTACACGCCCTTCTTCATGGTGCATGGAGCCGAAGCCGTGTTACCTGCAGAAGTACACCATAAGGCCCCACGGGTTGTCGCCTACAGCAAAGCCAAATCGACAGCCGCACTCGAAGACGTCGTTGACACACTCGATGAGGCACGTGACATCGCCGCGGCTCGCTCGGCAGTCTACCAGCAGAGCCTCCGCAACTATCACAGCCGTCGGCTGCGCCCAAGGTTCTTCGTCGAAGGAGACCTCGTCCTACGACTCAAGCAAGAGCGGCCGAAGAAGCTGGAGTCACCCTAGGAAGGACCCCATATCGTCACCGAAGTCATCCCAGGTGGCGCCTACTGCCTCAAGGACGTCAAGTGAGGAGTCGCATACTCAAATCCATGGAACGTTGCACAACTGCGCCGTTTCTACCCCTAGCTATTTCTTTACTTTCAATAAGGCTACTCAACCAAGGCTACTCGGCCGAACAATGTACCTCCTCGTTACGATATGAATAAAAGCTAAGTGTCTCCCCAGAAAAATTCTCTTTTTTCCCTACATTACTTTCTGTTACAACACACTCGGGGGCTCCGCCTCACCTCACGACCTCATCGACTGAGAATATCGCATGAAAACCTGAGTAGCTGACCGCGTCAGGCTAACGAAACGGACATGCATACAACAAAGCACCATGTGCTAATACAAATAATCTTTACAACAACGGGCACAACAAGCCCAGTCGAAACATATACAAGTTTTACATCTATCTTTTTTCAGGACCTACCTATTCTGAAGGATCACGTGCACCGGATGCTCAAAAAGATCTACAATCTCTTCGGCATACTGCCTAACAGCCGCATAATGCGGGCGCATATCCCAAAGGACACTATCCGGTTGAAGTGGCGGCCCAGCCGCCACAGTCGCAAGATCAACATCAGGGCGATGCAGCCGAACAAGCGAAAGGGTAGCTTTTACCCCTACCACCAACTGGTGCTGCACCAACTCCCTCACATGATTCATGTCCAGAAACTTCGAAAACAAGCCCCACGGGGTAGACGGTACCTCATCTAGAGGAAACATGACGTACATAACGGACGCAAGGGAAGTCTTCACCTGTCTTAGCACCCGCGACACCTGATGAACACGATCCTGCACCGCTGCAAGGACGGTGGCCCGGTTGTGGTCCATCTAGAAAAATCCTCCGGCTTCCATATCCTGTTGGGTCAGGCAGTTGATCTGAACCGCAACACGTTCCTTCTCCTCCCTCGGAACAAGGTTGGCACCTGCAGAAAATTCAGAGTAAGATGACACGCCAACAAGGCGCATCTGAAGGAGTGCAGCAGCACAAGGAAACTCACACTGCAGCTGCTCGCCCAGCTGCCGCAGCTTCCCCATTAGATACTCCTCTCTGACGATAGCTCGCTCAGTCTTCGACTTCCACACGTCCGCGTGGCCCCGAACGCTAAGTATCTCCTTCTACAAGCTACGAACGCGATCGTTTGCGACGCATCATACAAAGATGGTCGCAACTGAGGGACGGTCAGAGTATCCATGGTAGCCTCACCCGAAGGTCCCTAAAGGAAATCAAGCAAGAACATGAACAACACATGACTTGGGCAACAACTCGAAGCATCATTTATATACATCAAAAGGCACCGCGTGGCACAACGAGAAATTGTTCATCCACAAAAGCATACATTACAAAAGAGGATACACTATCCTAAAACTACAGGAAAGAAGCCTAAACAGCCGCATCCGAAGTGGCCTTGGAGCCAGAGTGCCTGCCCTGGCTTCTCCCTGCTGCCTCGCCGCATAGTCCGCCAGCAGGTCGATAAGCTTCGGTCCATACCGCTTACAACGAGAAGCAAAGGCTACCTCAGAGCCGTCGGGAGCTGTTGGCATCTGGGAGGTGACGTCGTGAAGATCTAGCTCCGCTCCGGATGCCATGGCCATGGCCAGCCCCATGGAAGCGTCGATGCCTTTCTGCTTGCGCTTATAGGCCGTAGGGGCATCCTCTGACAGCGCATCCTCCACAGAATCAACATCCTCAAGGGCAGCGCCCTTGGGCATGATCTCCTTGTAGAAACGCTGAAAAACATCCTTGTCCTTGGTAAGGGAGACAGCAGCGGTGCCGCATCAATCTTCGACCGCTGCGGTGGCATCATCTAGAGCGCTGCCGTGCTCCAAGACATTGCGGTCAAACGCAATTCCTAAAGCATCTGGTGCAAAGAAGAACAAATAGGATCCGAATAAGGACATGAACAAAAGTGCTGTCAAAAAATCGAGAAGACCAATTACAAGAAAGACACATACCGGAGAAGGCGTTGGCCGCAGCCATCAGCTACTCGGCCACCTCCTTCTCGCGCACAGCCGCAACAGTTGCGAGCTGCTCTTCGCGATCTGAAGCCTTCCTTTGCAGGCGCTCCTTGGCCGCGGCGGCATTAGCCAACTCCTGCCGCATGCGCTCCTTCGCCTCCATGGCATCCGCAGCCTGTTTCTCCACACGACCGAGGCTCTTTTCAAGAGCATCCAACCGGCGAAGAGCCGTGTTATTCTCATCTACCAAGTATGAAGGACGCACATGAGCAACACAAACTACATTCAGGCAACATGTAACAAAGATAAGAGCGAGAAATACACGTACCTAGGAGTTGCTTCATGCTGGCCCCCAGCGCCAGATGTTGCTAGATAAGCAGGTTCGCACTGTGCACAAAGGGATATGGAAAGAGGCAAAAGGAAAAATCAAGAAAGAATCAAGAACAAGGCTCGGGGGCTCCGCCTCAAAACAAGCAAAAATGAAACGACCTGAAAAAGGCTCGGGGCTCCCCCCAGGACAAAAGTAAAAACAACCTACATGCTCAAACAGAGACTCCGAAGGTCCAGGTGCAGTCTTCTGAGTGACGACCACTCGAGCCTCCTGCGGAGAGGGGTTCGGAGCATCGCCCCTAGAGGTGGCCACCGCCTGAGAGGGAGGGGTCGTCAGCTTTGACGCCCCTACAGTCTCCTGGGAGTCCTCGCTAAGAGAACCCTCTGAAGAGTGACTGCAAGGAAAACATTCATCACAACAAGAAGAAAAGTGCACATGACAAGAACGAAGAGCATCCGAAGGTACTTACGATTCGATGTTGCTCAAATCAAAAAGGGGCAACGCCCTCTCCTCTTTCTTCTCTTTCTTCTTCTTCTTCTTGGCCGGCGGCTGCGGTGCCATAGCCCACAGAGGCATGGCCGGGAACGGTGAGGAGGAAGCGTCATCATCCCTGGTATGATGCACGAGGAAGGATGGGTCCCTCGGCGTTGGCGGAGTTGAGGCATCCGAAGACTCGCTCGAGCTCCACGCCCGCTTTCGGGTCTGCCCCTCGCTCTCCTCGGGGGCTTCGTCAGTAGGCGACTGCACCGGTGGCAGCTCAGACTCGGAGTCTGCCTCCTCATTGTCTGGCGCCTCCCCATATTTCTCAGGCAGAGGGGACATGGACCCCGTAACCTTGAGACGCTACAAACAAAGATAATAATCAGATGTCAGAAACTACAACAAGCAAAAACATACAGCAAAGCGCAATGCGCACGAGCAATATTAACCTTCGAGGCCCCTTTACTGGTGCTAAGAGGGGGGTCAGCGATTCCCCCTGCAGGTCCTCGCCAGCCTTGTACTTCAGCAGAGGGCGGAGGGCCCTATCAAGGTCACCCGAAGATAATTCTTCGGATGACACTTTGGTGGGATCACTAGGGCCGGCGTAGAGAAACATCGGGTGCGCCCTGGCTTGGAGCACCTGCCGCTTGAGGAAGGTCGGATGATGTCAATCCCGTTGACCTCCTTGCCTGGCACCAGTTGGAGAGCCTCCACCCGCTGGTAGAGCATCTCCACCTCCGCCACTTTGCCTTCCAAGATGTGGTTTTTCCATGATCTTTTCCGGATGATCTTCTGCTCGGAGTCAAAGGGAGTAAGACCAAATTGCTGCCCATCTAGCTTGACATCGCGGATGTAAAACCACTTGCGACGCTAATACTGAATGGACTCACAAACAGAGAGGGAGAAAAACTGGACAAAAGGACGAAGAGAAATGATGCAGCCGCCAATAGGATAGACTCCGCCGGAGCCGGATTGCCTCTTCATGGAATAGAGTTTCCGGAAGAGACCAAAGTGCGGCTCAATGCCGAGCCAGCACTGGCAAAGCGTGATGAAACACGCAATGTTAAGAAGGGAATTGGGAGACAGATGATGAATCTTAATCCCATAGAGAAAAAGGATCCCACGAAGGAATTCGTGGGCAGGGAGAGATAAACCACGAAGAATGAAGGCAACGAAGATCACCCGAAAACCCACGGGTGGGCGAGGGATTACCTCATCGCCAGGAATCTTGACGTCCTCCTTGTTTTGCGGGATTAACCCCACGTCGCGCAGCTTGCGCAGGTCAGTGTCGCGCACGTCAGAGCGCCTCCACTTGCCATCGGTGTTACGCGCCGGGACGGCAACCTTTTTGCCGCCAGCAGCAGCACTCGAGCCCGCTCCGGCGGAGGCTTTCTTCGAATTCACCATTGTGGAACATCAGCGACAGCGGTGTACGTGCAGGAACAAGGAGGGAAAGGACCGGAGAACGTCCAGCGCATGAGGAGAAAGCTCGTGAAAGTGGAAGCAGTGAAAGCAAATGGCGAGGGGTGAAAATAAACCACTGTTTTCTCCACAGTTATAAGGATGAAGACGACGAAAAGGAACCATTCATCCAGAAGCCCTAACGCTAGGGCCAGATCCAACAGTCCACGTGTCAACACAGTAGCGAACCGTCGCCCTCACGCCGTCCACTATGCACGGAAACCGAGGAGACGCTGTAATTATTGCCACGTCGTGCATGATCAGTCAACTCTAAGTTAGAAAGTGGGACCCACGTTCGTTCAGTCACGTCACCTCTGGCGTTGCAGATGGTTGAGGTCACCAATCGTCAGCACTGACGTCATCAAAACCATGCTAGCAATGGTTAGAAATCTTCGACTGATAACTAAAAGTACTCACTTGAATCTACGATTCAAGCAACTACTTGGGGCTACTCCTATCAGGAGCGCTGGCCGCGCACCTGAAACATGATTAAGGTACTACACCACTGTTGATTCTTCGAGTCCTACGTCGAGTCAACCACTCCACTAAGGACTCGGGGGCTACTCCCATAGGGAGGATTGATCAAGCATCCGGAAAAATTGTGTCCTACGGACCTGAAACTCAATTATTGAACTAAAAGTCTCTGCTCGAGTCTACAACTCAAACAGACACTTGGAGCTACTCACATAGGGAGCGCTGGTCGCGCACCCTATGAATTCTTCGACTGTGATCCTTCGGATCAAAAAAACAAAAACTTTCTGGCAACTTTCCCCAACCAATGCTAAGTGAGAATCATCCTCCTTGGCCACCCGAAACACCTCCGTGGTGATAATATTTCAGATGTTGTGTCTACGACACAAAGATTAGACCTGCAGATATCATCTAATGGTCTGGTAATGCACTTGACTACGCTCTGCCAGTAGAATACCGTGTCAACAGACACGACGAAAAATCCCAACGAACTCGTTGGGTACATCACTTGAAAACTACTGGGATTCGACTCCTGTAAGACCTCGGCGGCCTGAGTTGAATTACGCCAGCATTCGTTCCAGATTCGAGTCTAGGGACTCAAATCGGAAGAAGATCGTGTTATTTTGTCCTAAGACAGTTAACTGGCCCTGATCCGTCAGAAGAGTCAGGCACACGCATCAACAATCCCTACGAACTAAAGTCATTTCTTTTCTCTTATAAACAGAAACAGCTGCAGCCAAAAGATTGAAGAGTCCTCAGCCGAATCTACGATTCGACTGAACACTCGGGGGCTACTAACATGGTTATACCCTACGGGTACACAACATTAGTATACCTGGTCCATCCTAAGGAAGGCCCACGAGATTATATGCGGCTTGTGGAGATTTTCGGGTGGCCCAAGCCCATGGCGTCTTCGGATCCTTGGAGAGCAAGACTAGAGTAGATAGAATATTCAAAGGGGTAAACCCTAACTTGTAACCAACTCGATCTGTGCCTAGGACATGCCTATCTCTATATAAAGGCTAGGAGGCACGACAAGGAGGGAAACTCCTCACTGCATACACACCTCCATGCCAGATTGCATCTACACACCCCTGTACTTTTTGGTTCCGCCGTAATCAAGAGCAGACAAGCAGGAGTAGGGTTTTCCCTCCGGGGGCCTGAACCTAGGTAAATCTCATATCCCCTGGTTGCTTGTCTGTTAACCATTCCACGATCTCCAGCATCCCCATCTTCTCCAAAACCCAAGCTCATAACAATGGGCATTGACGAGATTAAACCTCGTCATCTACTACAGTTGAGAATATTACTGCTCCCCTGAAGTCGACGTGTCAAAGAAGAAGAAACCCTCGCAAACATCGGCAGCAAGCTCAGCCAGCTCACTCGGCTCCTTCTCAGTAGCAAAGGAGAAGGCCAACCCCGCCGCCTCAAGCCAGCAAGAGTCAATCTCAGCCGGCTCTGGCGAGTCAAACACGGGTTGCGCCCATTAAGCTAACAGGGTCCAAGCATCAAAAGCTAAGCTTTAGCCAAGGCACCACGCCATACTAACCAAAATATCCAACAACAACAGCAAAAACACCCGTTTCCACGGGTTCGTTGGAGGAAGCTATGGCTGCGCGTGAGCCGAGTGACGCTGCGGGACATGTGCCACTCCACCGAAGCCCTACTGCTGCTAGGAGTGCCGCTAGAGCTGATAGGAATAAGGGCCGTTTCTTTACTCGGACAGGTAGCAGGCAAAGCCTTGGCTCGACTGAACCTTTTGCTCTGGAGTGGAATGCGGCTGCTGACCACGAGGTTTCCTCGGGACATCCCTCCATGCCTATGCAACAAGGAATGGTTCTTGGTCCACAAAACCATCGCCGAGATGACCCAAGAAGCTATTGTCTTCCTATTTCGTGTCAATCGAATCAACAAGGTAAAACCATTGTTCTGAGTGCTTCTATATATCGCCTAGTTCCCGAGGTTACTGTCAGGTAAAGCATTTACCCGGCTATAAGCTCAAAGCTGAGTAATATTTCCTTGGTTGTTTGTCGGGACTCCATGTTGACTTATTTAGTCGACCTAGGTCTCATATGTTCACATGTTTATATTCCTTCTTCGCAGATCGCTTACAATGCTTGCACCAAGTGCTTTCATACTTTGTTGTTTAAGTACCAGAAACTCTCTGCTGAGCACAGGTATCTTGTTGTCAAGATGAAGGGCAAAAGTATGTCTCTTTATTTGGCTCCTTCCTAATTACATATTTTCATGTTGTTTTAATCTTATTTTTGCTATTTTCTATTTTGTAGCTACATATCAAGCCACTATGGATGAACTGCATAAGCAACCCTCGGATGCAGAAGGTAGTCCTTTTTCCCACACTTTTCTTATTGCTTTATAGATTTAGGTCCTTCTCACCATGCTTTTTATATCTCAGTATATCCGAGGAACTTTTACTCGCAGAGAGACTTCAAGATAGTGTGTCAATTCTAGAACTTATGGATCATTTTCTGGAACAAGCAGGGCAGCACCAGATCGAGCTCAAGAAAGAGCGAGACGGATGTCCCGGCTCCAGCAGCAAATTTCCGAGATGAAAAAAAACACAAGACAGAGATCGAGGGGCTGCGCCAGGAGTTTGCTGAGGAAAAGGACCAGCTTTCGGGCAAAATTGAGAAGACCAAGGGGATGCTTAAGCACGCCGAGTCATTAGTGATCTTGCCTCAACAAGACTTTGATGCTCTTCGGACTAAGTCAAAAACTTGGCAAACTGACCTCAGTCGCGTCAACTGATACCTCGGTAGTGAGTTCTTTCTCTTTATTGCGTTATGCTTTCCTACACTTCCATTTTAACTCAATTATTTCCTGATGCCCTTCCTATTTTTGCAGATAACTTCCCTGAAGCTGACATCTTTGCCCTTAGAGCTATCAAAAAGGTCTGGTCCGAGTCAAGTCATCCGGAATATCCCAGTGACAAGGTTACCAATGATGAGCATCTGGCTGCACTTTCTGAGCGTGTGAGGACTCTGAAGTCTTGTGGATTCGACTTGCTCAAGGATGCTATCCACGTGTTTAGTACATTGTGGCCTGAGGAGGAAGCTCCCAAGACCATCGATGTGCTTGCGGAAAGACTCATGCTCTCTGAAGATAGAATGAATCAATGGCTTGAGTCGGACGGCCGAGCTACTGCGGATAAGGCCCTTTCCTTCGTCCTTTCATGGTATGATACTATCAATCTTGATGTCTTGGAAAACATGAGGGAAGTCTCCAAGTGGACCAGTGACCTGGAGCTCATCAACAAGCGTCAAGAGCAAGCTTATGCTTTTCTGGAGTACACTAATGTCCACACTTGGTGTGATGGGCCCAGCTTTCTCGATGCCTTTGCGCAAGTTGAAGACGAGGAGGAATAAGGTGATAGCAAGGACACCGAGTCGGATGTTCTGGCAGCCGATGAATCCTATGTCCTTGCTGTTGATGCCGACATGCCAAATTTGGGCCTACCGGGTCATCTTCCAGCCCTGTCGCCTCATAAGCAGAAAAAAATCATAAGTTTCATGAGATCCCCGGTATTCCGGGTGCACATGTAATAAGTACTGAGATCCTCTTGGTGGAAGTTGCACTATAGTAGTTAAACTCCTTAAGATTTTTTCTTATAGCCAAATCACTTTGGGGCAAGTTCCTGAGTTTCGTTTCTTGTTCCCTCAATTCCTTAACTTTGGCTCTCGTCTACCTTTTTTGGCGTTCGACACTAGAGTCTCAAAGTCATAGGGATTAAGCTAACAGTACTTGAAACCATGAAACATGACATAAAGTCAGCCGACATATCCTGCAATGGATTAGTTAAGCATAATGTCAGATCGCCCTTTTTCCTTTTCCTTATTCGTTGTTCATGTTTACCTGCCTCTGGTCTTTTTCCCTCGCTTGCCATGAAGCCGAGTTTTCAGACAACAGCTTAGTCGAAGAGTTGACCTTTAGCGTTTATACATTACTATTCTAAGATAAGAGATAAAGATCAAGGCCAACCAACATAGATAATTAAATGTGGAATAAAAACAAGAACAAGTAAGAGGGGGAGTCCTCGAGTAAATTTTCGAGTTACGATATCTTTATTGATAGCACATAGCGATACACCCAATTTGCATCACCTTTCTATATCATAATCTACCTCTATTCATTGATATTTATCTTATTATGAGGTATTACATATGGCTTTTCATCTGTTTATGCATGTTGGATGAGTCTTGGAGGATGGACTACCGGAGTCTGGATTCTGATGGAAAAGAAGGCGTTTCGGTGCAATTTTGCGAAGATCAGAAAAATACCAGAAAAATATGGGAAAATATTATTTTTCCAGAAGATTGAGGAAGCCAGAAGGAGGAACGAAGAAGGGCCGCAGGGAGCCCACACCCCCTAGGCGCGGGCCCACCTACCCGGCTCTTGACTCCGCCTCTTCGCCTATATCTTCCCTATGGAACCCTAAGGTCGGGGAGCAACCACAGATAGATTTCCGCCACCTCTGGGGCAGAAAACATCGAGAGAGAAAGATCTCTCCGACAGACAGAGTTCTGCCAGGGGAATTCCTTCCAGGAGAGGGGATACCGTCGCCATCAACACCATCATCAAGCTAGGATTCATCAGGATCATCATCATCCACACCATCATCTCCACCGGCACCATCATCACCACTCCGTCCTGCTGTAACAATTGTGTTGGATATTGCTTTAGTTCTTAGGGGAAACTTTCCCGGTGTTAATTACTATTGTAGTTGATGCTTGTGAGTGGAACCATTGGATTATCGTTTATGTTTAGATTGTTATCCATTACCATATCATCTTTGATCTTAATACATATGATGTCTTGTGAGTAGTTCGTTGTGTTCTTGAGGACATGGGATAAGTCATGTTGTTATTAGTGGATTTGTGTTGAGTTATTATTCAATGGTTAGTATTTCAGTTGTGGTGCTATTCTTCTAGTGGTGTCATGTGAACGTCGACTACATGATACTTCACCATTTATGGGCCTAGAGGAATGCATTGTGTACTTGGCTACTAACTGTGGGGTTGCCGGAGTGACAGAAACCTGAACCCCCGTTAGGACACTTTTGCACAAGGGAGCGTAGGATCTCAGAGTTTAAGGTTGTGGTTAGATTTATATCTTAATTACTTTCCTATAGTTACGGATGTTTGCAGGGGGTTTAATCACAAGTATGTATTAGTACAAGTAAGGTCGGTACATTAGCACAGGTTCACCCACACAACACTTACAACACCAAAGAAGAGTACTCAGCTATTTGAAGCGAAAGCACTTGAAAAAATTCCCATGTGTCCTCGAGAACGTTTGGTCCTTATAAGTATTTCCACCGGCTTTTCCTTTGCTAAGAAAGGATTGTGCCACTTGCTGCATTTGTTCTTTATTACTTGCACTTCATTTTTTTTCCTTGTCAGAAAACCACTAAAAATCTGTTGGCTAAGTATTTGCAGAGAGTTCCTGCTCCATAAAATACCACTGTTCAGCACCTTCTGCTCCTCGTTGGGATCGACACTCCTATTTATCAAAAGTACTACGATACACCCCCTATACTTGTGGGTCATCAAGACTATTTTCTGGCGCCGTTGCCGGGGAGTGAAGCTCTATTGAAGTGTGGAACTGGTAAGGTAAACTTATACTGTGAGTATTTCTTTAGTTACTGCTTGTTACTTTGTTTCCAATATGGATAACCCACTTGGTTTTCTGTTTGGGAAAACTACTACCACTGCTAGGGTAGTAGATGAACCAAACCTGTTGAGATAGATCCTTTTAAGATACCTACAAGTATTGTTAATCGTGTTATGGATAATTATTATTTTGGGGATAGAACTGTCCATCTTGGTGATCATTTTCTCTTTATCCATGAATTATACGGGTTGTTTAAGTGTGCAGGTATCACAACTGAACAGGTGAATAAGAAGTTACTCTCCATATCCTTGAAAGGGAGAGTTGAAGAATGGTATAAGCTGCTGAAGAATGGACAATCCATGGAATGGGAGGAGATGGCATCTCTCTTTTTTTCTAAATTTTATCCTCCCAGTTAAGGATAGAAATCTGATATATAACTTTTGGCCTCTTGATGGAGAAAGTATAGCTCAAGCTTGGGGGAGATTGGAGTTACTAATGCTTAAATGTCCTATTCATGAACTCCCTAACAATATTATTCTCAATACCTTTTATGCTAGGCTTTCTCTTTATGATAAAGATTTACTAGATGCTTCTTGTGCTAGATCATTCACACGTATGAAGGAAGAAGCTAAATGGGATCTACTAGACCGTATTCAAGATAACACTAAAGCTTGGGAGAATGACAAAGGAAGAAAGTCAGGTATAAACTATGATTATGAATGCATTAAATCTTATATGGGAACTGATGACTTCCGTGATATTAATAATGAGTTTGGTCTTGATTCTCAAAGTATTGCCAACTGTTTTAAGGCCTTTGCCTCTTACATAGAAATTCCCAAGAAGAAGTGGAATAAGTACCATGCTCCTTATAAATATGGTGTTAGTCATGTTCCAGTTAGAAGTACTGAAGTTTGTACTACTAATCATATTGTGCCTGAACCTCATGTTGAGAAAGTTCCTTTCCCGGCTAAGGTAAAGGAGTATTCTATGATTATTAGTGCAAATAATAAAGGTACAATGAAAACTGTGGAGCCTGATGAGCAATTTGATGATGAACCTGTGGTAGCTATTGTGAAAGACCCTGTCACTAGAAATATAGAGGATGAGGACATTGTCTTCTATGAAGACGCTTCTAATATTATCTATCATCCTAGTAAGGCAACAAAAGCTAGTGTTCCTGTGCTTTCTGTTAAAATTGGTGATCATTGCTACTATGGTTTATGTGATATTGGTGCTAGTTCTAGTGCTATTCCTTATGAGCTTTACAGGGAAATTATGCATGAGATTTGTCCTTGTGATCTTGAGGACATTGATGTGGTTATCCACCTTGCTAATAAGGAAAACATTTGCCCCATTGGCATTGTAAGAGATGTGGAGGTTCTTTGTGGTAAGATTAAGTATCCTGCTGATTTTCTAGTGCTTAATTCAACAACTAGCAAAACTTGTTCTATCATTTTTGGTAGACCTTTCTTGAACACTTGTGGAGCTATTATTGATTGTAAGAAGGAAAAAGTTTTAACTAAGTTTGATGGAAATTCTTATGAATTTAACTTTTCCAAGTTTGTTAAAGCTCCTTGTGAAAACAACTTGCCTAATAAAGATTTCAGGATGGAACAACTTGCTTCTATTGATTCAGTTTATGACCTTGGACCTCTTTTTGGTGACTATAAGTATGCTTATTCTGATGATAAAGTTGTTTCCAGTGACAGTTATATTGTCAAATTTATTCAAAGTGCTACTAAAAGTTATTTTGAGACAGGGAAACATGGTTTTATGCATCCCAATAATGTTAAGTTTCCCCGTTTATGTTGAAAGCTTTGAAGTTGCATATGTTTTGTCTCCTTATGCTAGTGGCTTTTTGTTTCAACAATTCATTTTATCATGATACCCCCATGCATAGGAAGTGGATTATACTCACGTGTGTTGGTTATTTGCTTCTTGATGCTCTCTTTCACTTCAAATATATATACCCTATGTGAGCATCTTTGAAAGTTTCAAGCCTAACTTAAAGGCATTAAATAAAAGTACTTGTTGGAAGATAACCGAAGAGTTTGGTTGAGTCTTGGAAGTTATTACTTCAGTAATAACCTCTCCTTGTCCTTTTTTTTGGTTTTTGTGTCAAGTTCAACTACTTTTGTGAAGTAGAGGAGTTGTGAAAAGTGGCTGTCCTGGGACAGATTTTTGTGTTGTATTGTAAAAATTCGTGAGGAAGCTCAGTACTTCGGATGGAGGTGCATTTTTATGAGCTTGTTCTCCAAGTTGTTACCCAACTTTCATCAGTTCTGCACTTTTTGATTTGAGCAACAGAAGGTTTTCGAAAAAAATCAATATTTACCTGCTCGTTTGTTTTGACAGATTTCTCTTACAGAAGCTAGCCCACCCTAGGCTGTGCCTAGGGCAGGAGTGGCCCACCTGCCCGGCTCCCGACTCCGCCCCGTCGCCTATATCTTCCCTACATAACCCTAAGGCTCAGGGAGTGACCATAGATAGATTTCCGCCGCCTCTGGGGGCGGAAAACACCGAGAGAGAAAGATCTCTCCGGCAGACCGATTTCTGCCGGGGGAATTCCTTCTCGGAGAGGGGAGACCATCGCCATCAACACCATAATCAAGCTAGGATTCATCGGGATCATCATCATCATCCACACCATCATCTCCACTAGCACCATCATCACCACTCTGTCCCGCTGTAACAATTGTGTTGGATATTGCTTTAGTTCTTAGGGGAAACTTTCCAGGTGTTAATTACTTTTGTAGTTGATGCTTGTGAGTGGAACCATTGGATTATCGTTTATGTTCAGATTGTAATCCATTACCATATCATCTTTGATCTTGATCAATATGATGTCTTGTGAGTAGTTCGTTGTGTTCTTAAGGACATGAGAGAAGTCATGTTGTTATTAGTGGATTTGTGTTGAGTTATTATTCAATGGTTAGTATTTAAGTTGTGGTGCTATTCTTCTAGTGGTGTCATGTGAACGCCGTCTACATGATACTTCACCATTTAGGGGCCTAGGGGAATGCATTGTGTATTTTGCTACTAATTGTGGGGTTGCCGGAGTGACAAAAACCTAAACCCCCGTTAGGACACCTTTGCAAAAGGGAGCGTAGGATCTCAGAGTTTAAGGCTGTGGTCAGATTTATATCTTAATTACTTTCATGTAGTTACGAATGTTTGCAGGGGGTTTAATCACAAGTATGCATTAGTCCAAGTAAGGTCGGTACATTAGCACAGGTTCACGCACACAACACAAACACCAAAGAAGAGTACTCAACTATTTGAAGCGAAAGCACTTGACAAAATTCTCATGTGTCCTCGAGAACGTTTGGTCCTTATAAGTATTTCCACCAGCTTGTCTTTTGCTAAGAAAGGATTGGGCCACTTGCTGCGTTTGTTCTTTACTACTAGCACTTTGTTTTGTTGCCTTATCAGAAAACCACTAAAAATCCGTTTTTGCTAAGTATTTGCAGAGAGTTCCTGCTCCATACCACCGTTCAGCACCTTCTGCTCCTTGTTGGGATCGACACTCCTATTTATCGAAAGTACTGCGATACATCCCCTATACTTGTGGGTCATCACATAGCCAGCATACAGGTCTAACATATGAGATTTTAGAGATACATACATTGCCTTCCTAGGTATAGAAAGGACGAAGCAATGCAACATTCCATGGTCTTTTGGTATCATCACCCGACCTGTCCACCTTGTTCTTTTGTGCTTCTTGAGCATCTATCAAATAGTATGAATCATTATGCAGAGCCTTGCTCACAATGAATGGACCTTCCCATGGGGGTGATAATTTGTGCATTCCAGCAGTGTGTTGCACTAATATGAGCACCAAATCCCCTTCTCTGAACACACGATGGTTAACTTTCCGGCTATGATAGCGTCAGAGACTTTGTTGGTATATGGCAGATCTGGACAATGCCAATTCACATGCTTCTTTGAGTAAGTCAACTCCATTTTCCCGAGCTTATTTTACCTCGGCTTCTATGTATTTCCTTACTCTTGGCGAGTCATCCTCTATGTAGGCAAGCAAGACTGCTTTCGCCCCATAGACAAGGAAAAATCGCGTATAGCCAGTTGATCTATTCAGAGTTGTTCTTAAGCTCCAAAGTACTAAGGTTAATTCCTCTATTCGACAGCCATGTGTTCTCTGGAGTGGTTGTATCAACCAAGGTTTTATACCGAATAGGACTATCCCATTTTCCCTTTTGACTTGCCCATTTGATTTTGGGTGAGCTATTGATGCTACATCGAGTCTTATTCGTTTATCCATTCAAAATCGAGCAAATGCTCCTTCAGCAAAATTTGTGCCATTGTCCGTGATTATTATGTGTGGGTAGCCATCTATTAGGATTATATCCCTTAAGAATGTCATGGTTGTTTTTCCATCACACCTCTTGATAGGTTTCACTTCTATCCACTTGGTGAATTTGTCGATCATGACGAGTATGTGGGTCATACCACCTCGTGTGGGTTTGAATGGTCCCACCATGTACAAGTACCATACTGCAAATGGCCAAGTGATAGGTATAGTTTTGAGTTCAGATGCTGGCATGTGTGTTTTAGTCGAGTACCTCTGACAACCATTTCATTTCTTGACCAATTCCTCTGCTTCTTGGAGTGCACTTGGCTAGTAAAAGCCATGCCGAAACGCTTTGGCCACTAATGCTCTAGACGAGGCATGGTGCCCACATTCTCCTTGGTGGATGTCTAGGAGTATCTCCCCACCTTGATCTGAGCTAACACATCGATGTAGCACATTAGTCACACTCCTTTTGTACAACTCTGTGTTGATGATTGGGTAAGCTTTCGCCCTTCTTTCTGTTTTCCTGGCCAGTATTTCATCACTCGACAAGG
Source organism: Avena sativa (assembly GCA_916181665.1). NCBI lineage: Eukaryota > Viridiplantae > Streptophyta > Magnoliopsida > Poales > Poaceae > Avena > Avena sativa. The sequence continues at coordinate 225,087,927 of OV702295.1, forward strand.
TTCCATCCTTCAAGAAATTGAATATTGGTTGCACCCAAATTGGTATGACCGGTGCCGGGTCAACCTCTTCGTCAATCTCCATGGGCTCTGCCCACATCGCCTCTGCCGACATAACCTAACCAGACCTCGGGTTTGATTCGGTAGTACTCGGGTCGAATTGAACAGTCCCCGGGTTACTCGAACTTGTCCCCATGTCGATATCCATTAGTACGACATCCGGTTCTTGGCTTGCTGGGATAAATATTGACTCGGATTTAGGTGACGGCTTAATTGATGGCTTTCTAAGATGTTCCAATGCTATTCCTGGTGGTATTGCATGCCAAGATGACCCTATTTTGGACAAAACATCATCTTCCTCATTTTCTGCTCTTGGTATATGGTGAAACTCACATATGTCAAAGTATCCCGAAATTTGCTGGACATGGAAACGATACAGTGCCATGTTTGCATCCAACACGTCCCAATGACCAGACACTTGCTGAATTACCAAGTCTGAGTCACCAAACATTGGACCCTCCTGATGCCAATCTCCTTATCCACTTTTATCCCATGGACAAGTGATTCATACTCCGCGATGTTATTGGATGCCGCGAAATGGATCTGCAACCCATACTTAAGTTGATACTTTTTGGGTGAGGTGAGGACTATGCCGGCACCAAGACACATTTTCATTTTGGACCCGTCAAAGTGCATCCTCTAATAGTTCGAGTTAGGCAATGGCGGCTCATATTGCATTTCTGCCCAATCGACAAAAAAGTCGATCAATGCCTGAGACTTAATTTCTTCTCGCATGTCATATTGTCGATTATATGGTGCTAGCTCTATGGCCCATTTTGCCACTCTGTCACTTGCATCTTTGCTACCGAGGATGTCTGAGGTAGGTGCTTCACATATTACTTGGATTGGATGTTCCTGAAAGTAATGTTTCAGCTTCTTAGCTACCATATACACCCCATATGTTATTTTCTGATAGTGAGGATAATTTTGTTCGATGTAGAGAGCACTTCGCTCAGGTAGTATACCGGTCTTTGTACTGATTTACCCTCCTCTTCACGCTCTACCACTATCGCTGCGCTAACTACTCAATTGGTTGTCGTGACATAGAGAAGTATTGGATCTTTCGATAGTGGTGAGGCCAATATCGGTACCGTTGCCAACATTTTATTAAGCTCATGTAAACCGCTACTAGCTTGTTGTGTCCATGTGAACTTATCTGATTCTTCATCAGTTGATATAATGGCAAGGCTTTTTGGCCTCGCCGACTTACAAACCGACTTAATGATGCCAGGCATCTAGCGAACTTCTAGACATCATTGAGGGTTTTTGGCAATTCCATTATTTCTACGGCCATGATCTTTGTCGGGTTATCTTTGATACCTCGGCTGGATACAAGAAAACCGAGTAGTTTTTCGACCAGGACACCGAAGGTGCATTTTTTCGGGTTAAGTTTCATCAAGAATCTTCTTAAGTTTGAGAATGTTTGCCGCAAGACATCGATGAGAGTGTGACTCTGTTTGGTTTTTATTACCACATCGTCGACATATACTTGAACGTTTTTGTCAAGTTGATCTTGAAAGCCTTTTTGCATGCATCTTTGATAAGTGGCACCTGCATTTCTCAAACCAAACGACATAGTACGATAGCAATAAGCCGTATACAGGGTAATGAAAGCCAACTTTATTTCATCATCTAGGTTCAGTGGTATCTGGTGGAAACCATAATATGCATCTACAAATGACAGTAACTCACACCCGGTCATCGAATCAATCACCTGGTTAATTTGAGGTAGTGGAAATGGATCTTTTGGACATGCCTTGTTCAGGTTCATGTAATCGATACACATGCGCCATACCACTGCAACATTCGGATCATCTTTCTTTTTCTCAACCAGGACTGGATTTGATAACCAGTCCGGGTGAAGCACTTCCATGATAAAACCGGCAGCTAGGAGCCGAGCTATCTTAGCAGCAATGAGTTTCCTCCTATCTTTAGCAAAGCGGTGGAGTGGTTGCTTCACCGGCTTTGCATCTGGCCTCACATGTAGAGAGTGGTCAGCCAACTCCCTCAGAACAGCTTGCAAATCTTGTGTGGACCATGCAACGATATCCCGATTCTCACGAAGGAAGTTGGTGAGCTTGCTTTCCTATTTCTCAGATAACCCGACACCATAGTAATAGTGCATTCTGGGAAAGCATCATCGATCTATACTTTATTTGTTTCCTTTGTTGCTTGGAAATAAACACTCCCATGTGGATTAATCAGTGACGGCATCGCCAATTGAGATACTTTAGCCAGCGCTGCGACCTCCATCATTTGATGCTTCTCCTGCGCTATCACTAGAGACTCGGTCAGCGATGAGCCGACTGAGGCACATGCTATAGAGTGTTTGTAGTCACCCTCAACTATGATAACTCCACATGGACCCGGCAACTTCATCTTCATATATGCAATGTGAGGGGTGACCATGAATTTTTCCATAGCTGGCCTACCGAGTAATGCATGGTAGGAGCTGACAAGGTCCACCACTTCGAACTCTATGGCTTTAGTGCGACAATCTTCTATGTTGCCAAATAGTACGTCCACCCAGACATTTCAAATTGGCTCGCATGACAATACCGGCACAATGCCATGGAATGTGGTCTTAGTCGGCTCTAGCATATTCATCGTGATCCCTAGCTTGAGCATCGTGTCCTTGTACATGATGTTGATGCTGCTACCATCGTCTATCAGTACTTTGGAAAACATGACATTTATGTCAGGCCCCATGAATGTTGGGTCCAGCACTAAGGCATATCCCCCTAGAGTCGGCATAATATTAGGGTGATCCTTTATGCTCCAAGTGATCTCTTGCCCGGACTAATGCATGTACTTTTGTATCGCCAGCATTGTGGCATTTACTTCCATCATTCGTCGTTGCTGACTTTTCTTGTCATTCGGCTCGGTGACAAACACAACATAACTCTGGTGACCTCCATGGCCGACATTTGTGATATCGTTTCTTGGATCATGCACTTGATGTACTGCCTCTCTTATGTCCGAGTTATGGTATATCGGCTACTGATTCTCGTATCTTGGTTGTGCAACCGCAAGCTGAGCATTTGCCCCTGTGAGAGGTAGTGGGGGAGGTGGAGGGAGCTGATTCGCTGAATCTCCTTTGTCACCCTTTTGGAACCAGTTGCACTGCCTAGTCGTATGGTTTGCCGGCTTACTTGGACTGGGAGTATGAAACTTGCACGGCTGCCAACATCATCTTGTAAGTGTACTTTTGCCTTTCTTCCAAGGATTCTTTTGTTAATATGGCTTTTTGCCATCATTTTCTGGAACCCATTTTTGGTGTTGCCCATTTGTCCTTTAATGTTGACTGCTGCCGGCATCTGGATGGTCCTAGCTTACAGCAGCTACCTGAGTTGAACCATATCTGTAATCTGGCCTCTCATATCTTCTTTTGCTTATGTATTCATTGCGATCTTGTCACCTTTGTGACTCGACTGCATCATATGTTGGAGTCTTAGTGTTTCCATCTGCAGAGATAAGCAGAGGCTAAGTTGAATCTCCTAATGCATACGAGTCGGCAATTTTTATCATATCGGCCAAGCTTGTCGGCATATCCCTTTGCAGTCTTTGCCACATCATGCTTCCATGTCGGCATACTTGCATGAACCAAGTTATGGCATGCGACTAAATCACTCCTTCACAAGATTTGTGCATCGTGCACCATCCAGTGAGGAACTCCCTGTCCGTTTCGTTCGGCCTCTGTTTGCACATTGCCAACTGTTGTGGGAAATTCTACCTATTATATGTGCTTGTGAAGTTACTCACAAAGGCTTCCTCAAAATCAACCCAGTTGTTGATGCTTAATGGTGGAAAATTGTCCAACCACACTCTCGTTGGTCCCTCCAGCATTTGCGGAACGTACCTCACTGCCCATCTCAGGTTTCCCTGAGAGATGTTCACTGCGTCCCATAGTCAATGAGCCAATCTTCCGGCTTCATACTCCCATCGTACATTTTTGTGCCTCTCGCCAGTTGAAAATTTAGCACTGGATGTTCTCTCATGATCCTTGCTCTGAAAAATACCGGACTCGGCGGGCCTTGTGCTTCAACAAGTTCTACCATTTTGATATTGTCGAGTTTCAATCTCGCATCACCCGGCCGGAGGTTTCTGCCTCCCAACTGAGATCCCAGTGTGTTGTACAGGTGATCCAGAATCTGATATCCATAATTTATCATCACTGAATAATCGTCGTTGTATCTATTGGCGTTTGGATCTATGGGTTCTCCCGCTACTCGTCCCGCAGTTTGTTGCGGTCTTTCTGGTTGTCCCTGTGGGGGTTTGGAAATGGATTTCTCCTCCTGCCGAGTGACTCCCACGTCGAGGATGTGGCGGGTAATTCTGATCCCCATTGTCATTCCTTCGGCTGGCAAGCCCTTGGTTCTCATCTCCCTGACCGGTATTTCTCCTGTTGTCGTGTCGTCGACCGGGATTTCCCTGGGCAACTGCTAGGTCGTACGTAGCGAGCTGTTTGTTTTTGCCAGAGTTGGCTCTTTTTTCTTGCCTTTGTCTTGGGATCTTGGCGTATGATGTGGTGACGAAGCCGCGTGACAAATATACTTGGCTGGGTTCGGTACTACCGAGTGAACCACTTGAGATCCACCTGGCGCACCCGGATTCTCCCTGTAGTACGCCTCATTCAATTCCCCCAGCTGATCGCACTAACTCATTCACTCTTTCCTATTGTTTTATTTTGCTTCACCCATTAAGTGAGGTAACTCGGCCATTGCCGCTTCTGCATATCTGATATTCGCTACCGCCGCATTGTATGTCGGTCTTATCGCCGTCGCGTGGCTGCATGATGGAGTGGACCTTGGCATTGCATCTACTGCCATCTCGTTGTTGAGGATCCTTCCTCTTATCTTTGCTAGATCGAGACGGGTTTTGTTTCCCTTTACTTGGTTTGCCGAGTTATACTCTCGGAGAGTGATTTCCAGCTCCTGCTGAGCCATGCGACCTCCTTAGCTCTTTCCAACACTTTCTTTCTTGTTTCCTCTAACTTGTACCGCGCACACGCCGGGTCTGCTACTGGTGCTACCGGCTCTGCCAGCTTGGCTATAACATCCTGCAACTCTCCTGCAATGCTACTGAAGGGTATGTTCTCAGGTCTCTCTTGTGATACCTTTGCAGTTCTTGCTGCCTTGGGAGTGATGTTCAGGTCATTCTCCTATGTCGTCTCATTCACCACAGGAACTACTGGCGGGCACAAGAGAACTAGAGCAGTCATCATTACTCGACCGAAGCAGTGTTACGCCGGCTTCCCGCAGCGCGAACATCGGGTGGATCCGCTGCCAGGATGACTCACTCGGGGTATGCGCTTTCAACACGCACTGCGACGTAGAATTGATGCTTGCCGAACTTGATGAAGCGACCGCCCCATGGGAACGGCCTTGTGCCAAAGCACCCAGCATTGTGGCTGACAAAGTTGAGCACGCCGAACCTCTGGACAAGGCCAGAGAGGTCGCACTCGCCCGATGAAGCGATGATGTTGCATTTTCGGATGAACACTCCACCAAGCTCTATTGCTAGCCCCAAGGTGGGCGCCAACTACCGTGGTGGTGTCATGACAGATGCCATGGGTAGGCTTGAGTTGGGGCCGAATGGACTTAATAGGAATCCAGGAAGAGAGTGCGCGGTGTAGCCGCACACGAAGAACTATGTATGTAAAACTTGCAATATTGTTCCTCTTCCTGCTAGTTTACAAGTGCTCCTTGAGATATTTTCATTATAGCTACTAGCTTGAAGAATAAGTAGCCAGCCTTGAGGCCCTCATTGCGCCTCTTCCTAACCCTAGCTCTACCCCTCCTTACATAGAAGTTGGGAAAAGTTAGGTTACAATGTTGATCCTAGGGTTTACTGTTTGGGCTTTGTCTTTACTCTGTGGGTCGGGTCACTAGGCCAGCACTTGGCCCTGGACCCAGCCAACGGTTTTCCCAGTACATAGACGCTAGTTCCTTTGGCATCACCTCCTACTTTATGTGTCACCTGGTACTTTAAGCGTCACCTGACGCCTTTAGTTTTCACCTGGCGGTGCTCTCTTATTTTGACCCAGCTTTAAGAGTGGTCCTTCCCGAATCGTACTCACAAAGGACCTTCTTGCCCTCCTTGACTCGGCCTCGCTTCCTAGGACTCGGTCTGGCATTACCTATAGATAAAGATACTCTATACTGCCCTTACTGACATATATCTTATGTCGGCCAAGCACAAGCATTATGACTTAGCCGTTATTGACTCGGCCTATGCCGCACAACATCGCCTGAGGTCAGGACGGATTAGTTGTTAACTTTCACCCCTTATGAACCTATCAAGGGTTATCCCCCCTGACAACTCAAGAATACAAACTTTGAGCCTACACTCGATTGCAAGCATTGAATGTAGCATCGGGGGCTACTCCCATCAGGAGCACTGGCCGCGCATCTGATAGACAAAACAGAAATCCTCCAACAGAGTCGATAGAAGAATAACCTTGATCCTACCCGAGTATAGTCTCAACGGTTACTCCCATTGGGAGCACTCAAAGAAAATGCCAACATCATTTCAAGAACAAGACAACTTCATCCATTGCAACAGCCAAACAAGGCAGACGAGAAATTCACGCATTTGAAGAAATCTTCAAGTTCACTTTCTGGTCATATTGAAAAGGACTTTGAGCCTATGCTCGGACGCAAGCATCCGAACATAGCCTCGGGGGGCTACTGACATGGGCATAACCCTTCGGGTGCCCATCGTTAGTATATATGGTGCGGCCTAATAGAGGGCTCACTCGAAGACACATCAAGATCCATGAAGCCCATGACGATTCAACAAATATGAAGCCTACAAGGACACAGACTACTGGTGATACAAGACAAGGAAAGTCAAAGACTAGACTAGATACAAACTCTACACTTGTAACTGATGACTACAAGTGCACAGATCAACTGTAGCTAATTTCGAAGTAAAGATATCGAAACCACAAATAGCTATTGGTAAAGATCTTTATGCCCATCGTCACTATCTACCAAAGGATACTTATAAGCTACCTTTGATCTCAAGTAAAGGGTGTTTGAAATGTTTTTGATTGTTTTTTAGAAAAGTAATTAAAATGGTTAAAAGAAAGCAAGTAACAAGGTTGTTTGAAAGTGTGGTTGAAATCAATAGGGCTAAAACATTCTCGAGGATATAGGATACACCACTAGCATGATATTATTATTAATAATAGTTAATATAATATACTTCTTGTGTCATGAGATGTGTGGAGAGAGCACCATAATAAGATGTTCACTATAAAGCTCGTAGGAATCCACTTTGTTGAGATAAGAGTGAGGTCACCTCTAAATAACTACTTGGATGTATGGGAGAAGTCACCCATAGAAACCTCCGCAATTAAGGGTTTTCCCATGGATATCGTAATTAGCTTAGGGAGTCCCTCTTTTATCCTCCTTTGACCGTGTAGGTTATGAGCCGACAACAATCTATCACGGGGCGATTCCGGGTATGCTCCCAACCCACGTACAAAGGATTTCTCTCCCCCTTTAGTCCCAAGGGCAAATCATATGCGACCGACTACACATACCTGTTGGATATATGCCCAAGAGGCAATAATAAAGAGGTAATTATCATATATTCATGCTTATGATAAATGTTTACATACCATGCTATAATTGTATTAACCGAAAACATTAATACTTCTGTGATTTGTAAACATAAAAGAGTCCCTAGTAAAGCTTGTTATTAAACTAGCTTGTTGGTTAATATATGATCATGGTTTCCTGATCATGAACATTGAGATGTTATTAACAACAAGATCATATCATTAGGAGAATGGTGTGATGGACATACTCCTATAGATAAGCGTAGCATAAAGATCAAGTCATTTCAATAGTTTGTTTGCTATAAGCTTTCTGATACATAGTAACCTAATTCCTTCGACCATGAGATCATGCTAATTACCATCACCGGATGGATACTTTTATGACATCAAACACCACACCGTAACTGGGTGGCGACAAAGGTGGAATTGAGTGTTCGGAAAGTATGTGTTGAGGCACATGTATCAAGAGTGGGATTTGTCCATCCATATGACAGATAGATATACGCTGGGCCCTCTCGGTGGAATGTCATCCAATTAGCTTGCAAGCATGTGACTGGCTCACAAGGGATCACATATCACGGGAACGAGAAAAGAGTACTTATCAGTAACGAGGTTGAACTAGGTATGCAGAGATACCGACGATCAGACCCCGGATAAGTAAACTATCGCGAGACAAAGGGAAATTGGTATCGTATGTAAGTGGTTCATTTGATCGTAAAGTAATTGTAGAAATATGTGGGAGCCATATGAATTTCCAGATTCCTCTATTGGTTATTGATCGGAGAAGAGTCTCTGTCATGTCTGCATAATTCACGAACCATAGGGAGACACACTTAAGGATTCGATGTTGTTTAGTAGATATGGAATGTATGTAGGGAGACCTAATGTTGTTCAGAGTCTAGGATGGGATCCGGGATATCACGAGGATATTTGGAATGGTCCGGAGAATAAGATTCATATAAGGAAAGTCCAATTCTGGAGTTTGGGAATGATTCCAGTGTTTTCACCGGAATGATCTAGAAGATCAAGAAGGCTCACCGGACCGGAAGGGTAAGGGTACATGAATGTGTCATGAATAAGTGGAATGATTGCATCATTCTTTCCCTCCACCACAAGCCAACAACGACAGCGAGTTGGGGAAGGATTCAAACTCCCCTCTCCCAAGCTGCCCTCCCTCTCATAAATAGAGGGGAGGGGGTGCCCCAAGAGACATACAACACCAGCACCTCCCCACACCACCGCTGCGCCGCTGTCGGTTCGTCGCTGCCGCCGCCGACTCCTCCACCTCCTCCTCCCCAGCCACTAAACCCTAGATTACCGAGGAACCCTATTTCTCCATCATAACCTGCTCCGGCTTAGGCGAAGCCCTGCAGGATCTTCCCTCTACTTCCGACACCATGTTGTCATGCTATCGGAATCGCGAGGAGAGAACTAAAACCTCTGCTGCTTGCTGGAACAAGAAAGAGGAAGGTCTTCATCGAGTATCGAACGTGTGACCGACTGCGGAAGCGCTGCCAGAACGCAGCGCCATAAGAATCGTCTCCGCGATCTTGAAATCGGCAAGTGTACGACTACATCACCCACGAGAATCTGCTCTCGTTAACCGCTTTGGAATCTTCGAGGGTGAGTACTCTAATCGACTCGTTGCTACAATCTAGTAGATAGATCTTGGCTTGTTTGTGTTCATGCGGTAGATTTTTTTTGTTTTCCATGCTACGAACCCCTACAGTGGTATCAGAGCCGTGTCTATATGTTGTTATGTTGCATGAGTAGAACACAATGGTCATTGTGGGTGTTCTTGCTTTTGTTGTCGATTGCTTCTTGTGTACTTTGCATCTTGCGGGGTGGTGGGATGAAGCGGCCTGGGCTAACCTTACATGACATCATTCATGAGACTTTCTCCACGCTTGACATGCAACTTATATTGCATAAGTGGCTCTGCGGGTTCCTATTTCTCCCAACATAGTGAAGATTCAATTTACAACGGGTGATTTACAATACTATTATCAATGTTGTGATTCTTGTTCGTAAGTTAGACCGACACTTATTGAAAGCCCCAAACCACGTAAAACATGCAAAGAAAATTAGAGGCGTCTAACTTTGTTTTGCAGGGGTGTAATGTGATGTGATATGGCCATGATTGTGATTATATATGATGTATGCAATGTTCCTTATTATAAGTCGGCAACCGGCAGGAGCCTTATGGTTGTCTTTTAATTTCATTAAGACATGCATGTCTATTATTCAAAGTAGTTGTAATAGTTGATGCTGGTGGACTACAACCATGGAGCGGTGCCATTGACCTTGACGCCACGCCGGTGATGATGGAGATCATGTTCATTCTTGAAGATGGAGATCAGAAGCACAAGAAGAAAGGCCATATAATATCACATATTATGAATTGCATGTGATGTTAATCCTTCTATGCATCTTGTATTGCTTAGATCACGACGATAGCATTATAAGATGATCCCTCTCACAAAATATCAAGTTATAAAGTGTTCATCCTTAGTAGGCATTGTTGCCAAAGCTCGTTGTTTCGAAGCACCACGTGATGATCGGGTGTGTTAGATTCTGTGAGTGTATACAACGGGAGCAAGCCAGATTTGCTCATGCGGAAACTAAGGTTACATCTTGACGAGCCTAGCATGTATAGGCATGGTCTCGAAACACGGAATACCGAAAGTTAAAGAATGAGTCATATAGATGATATGATGACCATGATGATTGTTCGCCTTTGAAACTACATCATGTCACGTGATGATCGGACTTGGTATAGTGGATTTGGTTCATGTAATCACTAAAACAATGTGAGGGATATTATTTTGAGTGGGAGTTCAACAGCAATATGATTAAAATTTTAACACTATTTATCATAAATTAAATCAAAGAGAATTTGCATAGTTGTTGTAGTCATTGACATCCGTTTACCACCTTGCGCTTAGTTATAATTCAGATAGTAGAACTATAGAATTTTGGTTAGTTACTTTAAAAAATGGTATCGTGTTGTTTTGAAGTGTTGATCTAAAGTTTAAAAGTCCTATTGCAAACTTTCAGTAAGTTCCGGTTACTCCATGAAGTTTAATAATTGGTATTAATTTAAGAGTAACAATTCCAGTGTTAGTAAATAAGTATCATGTTTATCTCCATGATTCTTGATATTCAAAAGATTGTTTTAATATCAAGGTTATCTAGGAGCTGAAAGAATTGTTTCAGAAACCATCATATGTGGAAGATACTGAGATATCTGAAATGATGTTTTGATTACAACATGATAGAGTATAATATAGCAAAGTTTATGTTCTCATATTTGATGAGAATTTTCGAAAGGTTGGAGACGCTAGTCGTCCTAATTCTCTAAAAGGTTTTGGAGAGCAACATTATAGTCACAATTCACCATTATAAGCTAAAGTAGCTTGATCATGAATAGTTCCATGAAAATGATGAATATTTGATGTAGTTAAAATGTTTACTACACTAAAAGATTACTAAAGAATGGAATTTGAAAGAATACCAAACATTTGATGATGGTGATCTACTTCGAAGTGCAAGTCCAAATACATTGGTATTTAAGTATACATGTTTTGGACTATGTGTCATAATTATGGCACCACTGTTGATGTTGATAGATTCTTTTAAAAGGATAAAGAAATACTGAAAGAGAAATCTAAGAAATATTTGGCAGAAGAGAAAAGACTAGAATTGTTCAGCTTAGGTATATAGAGGATATACATGTTATGGCTATATTCTTTGCTTGTCAAACAATGTAGTTCTTAAGTATTGGATACTGAATTTGTTGGTGTGAATCTTCATACGAAACAACACAATTCATGAACTACAATGTCCTAAGTAACTATCAAAAGAATATGTGATGATGTTCATCGAGAACAAATACAGGGTTATTGTGTAGCTCGTTGAAATCAAAACTTACCTTCAAGATTTGTTTCAATAGTTGTTATTTTGATCAGGTATTATGAGAACAAAAGGGTTGTTCAAATAATTGTCGTAATCCATAAAAGATGGATGATTTACAAATCTCATTGGAGACATCACATCCATAAAACTAGTGCTAAAAATGTTTAAAGACAAATTGATTGAAAGATCACTTAAGAAGTGACATCACCATTTATATTATATTGGAAATAAAACATGAAGAAACTCCATGTGGATGGAATTTTGGAGTCTTTTGATTTTTGATCAAATGACGCTTGTGAAACTTTCCTAGAGATAATTAAAACTCCGTTCATAGGCCAAAAGGGATCGAATGACTAGATTATTGGAATTTGTACATATTTGATGTATGATGTCCATTACGTGTAGTCGAGAGCGATGGATTTCAACTTCATATGCTTTCTCTGAAAATTTGAGTGAATATATGAATATTTTACTTAATGAGGATGAAGTGTGAAACATTTCAAAAGTTCAAAGACTTTCAAGATGAAGTGAAAACTCAATGTAACAAGAAAATAAAGAATTTATGATAGGATCATAAAGGAAGATATTTGAGTTACAAGTTTAGCATAACATCTAAGATTTGAGGAATCGTTCCATGGATTTGCGTTTCCCGAAACACCATATGAGTATGGAATAATCGAGATATGCAATGAAACCTTATTTGACATGGTAAGATCAAAGGTGTAATTCATAAAACTACCATTATATTTTAAAGATTAAAAGCTTTAGAGACTACCGCTTCTTCACTAAAAAGAGCTCCATCATGATCCATTGAAATGACACCATATAAAGTTATGGTTTGGGATAAAACCCAAGTTGTCCTTTCTTAAACATTGGTATGCTATGCATAAGTGAGATGTTTACTACCAAATTCGGATGAACATGTCTTTGTATGTTATTTCGAATAATCCTTGAGTATTCCTCCATAACACCAAAGAAAAAAAATCGCTTAGAACGTCAAGTTTCTTTGAGAAGGATGTTTTCGTGAAAAGTTAAGTGGGAGGACAATAGAACTTTGATAAGGTTAAACGAACCTTAGATATATGTGCAAAGTTGCGTAGCACCGAAAAGTGTTCCGGAGGCAGCAACAATGCTCATAGCTCACGAGCCTCAAAGGTTGTGGTTACGGAGGTCTAAGTTCCTATTGAACCAAGTAGGTCGGGTAAACAATCAAATACCAAGATTTGAGGGTTGAATCATTATTTGACAATAATGAACAGACGACATGCAAAGAAGCGATGATGGGCCCTGACTCCGTCAAATGGCTTGAAGCCATAAAATCCGTGATAGTTCCATACACAAGAAATCAAGCTTTGAACTTGAAAGACCCTCTGGAGAGGTGTAAGACCTTACAGTCGTGTTTGGATCTATAAAGAAATAGACATGGATGTTTCACATCTATGAAATAGTCGACATGTTGGGAAAGAGTTCACAACAATGTTCAAAGGTTGACTATGACAAGATTTGATCTTCCATAGCGATATTTAGTCTAGACAGATTAATGTAGCAACCACTACATATAATTTTGTTATGTGGTAGCTGAATAAACAAAACAAGTTCTTCTAATAGAATTTTTACCTAGGACGTGTGCATAACACGGTCCAAAGGGTTTTCTGAATTCAAAGGATGCTAAAAGCGTATGCAAACTTCAATGGTTGAAGTGAGCATCGCAGAGTTGGAATCTTCACCATGATAAAACTGCTAAAAGAGTTTAAATTCATCAGAGACGATGAAGATGCTTGCATTTGCAAGAAATTAAGTGGGAGCACTAAGACATATTTCTAATATATTATGTGGAATACATATTGTTGATTGGAAATGATGTATCTTTTATTAACGCATGTTAAGAATTTCATCTTGATGAAATACTTAAGCAAAACCCGAATATTTGGCACCAATATCTATATAGATAGATTGAGACGCTAATATGGTTGTGCCAAATGTACAAAGATGGGATATTGAATGAGTTCAATATGGAAATGACAAGAAAGGTTCTTGCCACACATAAAGGATTAAATCGAAATTCAAGTGTATCGACACTTGGTAAGTGAAACAAAGATTCAAGTATTTATTGATACTTGATGAATAAAATCACAAAAGGTATTTTTCAATCATACTGTGATATGTACAAATCCACATATGTTCTATGCTCTAAATTTTATGAGCATATACCAGAATGATTCATAAGATGATCATTGGACGATAGTAAGGATATTCATATGATATTTTGGAAGAACTAAGAATATATTATTTTGTAGAAGTGAAAGATAGATGGTTAGTTCATTGTAAAAGGTACTACATTGATACTAGTTTTTTCACAAAGTACAAATTAAGTTTATCTCAATCTAAACTAAGGGTATCACAATATGATGGAAAGTAAGTTCCATACTAGATTTGGATGACTTCCAAAGTTAATACATTGTGACAGATACTACAACAAAAGGCTAAGTATATGACTGATATTATAGCAGCAAAAGAAGGCATATGTGTCAAGTAGTTTGTTATCAAACTAGATATATTGTACGACAATATTTTCAACATATTTTAACCCCAAGGAACTAAAGGTCTCACCAAAGGACCAAATTTATACAAAACCATCTCATTAGAGAATGAGTGATGCGTAGAGACGCAAAGACATGCAATTACACACGGACCTAAAAGTGTCGGATCCGAAGATCGGTTGATCACTAGAAATCGTGTACATATAACACCGAAAAGCCATAGGTGTTGAATATACAAAGATTTGAAACTAGATTATTGTCTCTAGTGCAAGTGGGAGACTGTTGGAGATATGCCCAAGAGGCAATAATAAAGAGGTTATTATCATATCTTCATGCTTATGATAAATGTTTACATACCATGCTATAATTGTATTAACCGGAAACATTAATACTTGTGTGATTTGTAAACATAAAAGAGTCCCTAGTAAAGCCTCTTATTAAACTAGCCTGTTGGTTAATATATGATCATGGTTTCCTGATCATGAACATTAATATGTTATTAACAACAAGATCATATCATTAGGATAATGGTGTGATGTACATACTCCTATAGATAAGCGTAGCATAACGATCAAGTCATTTCAATAATTCGTTTGCTATAGGATTTTTGATACATAGTAACCTAATTCCTTTGACCATGAGATCATGCTAATCACCATCACCGGATGGATGCTTTGATGACATCAAACACCACACAGTAACTTGGTGGCTACAAAGGTGGCATTGATTGTTCGGAAAGTATGTGTTAAGGCACATGGATCAAGAGTGAGATTTGTCCATCCATATGACAGATAGATATACTTTTGACCCTCTTGGTGGAATGTCATCCAATTAGCTTGCAAGCATGTGACTGACTCACAAGGGATCACATATCACGGGAACGAGAAAAGAGTACTTATCGGTAACGAGGTTGAACTAGGTTTGCAAAGATACCGACGATCAGACCTCGGATAAGTAAAGTATCGCGAGACAAATGGAAATTGTTATCGTATGTAAGTGGTTCATTCGATCGTCCAGTAATTGTAGAAATATTTGGGATCCATATGAATTTCCAGATTCCTCTATTGTTTATTGATCGGAGAAGAGTCTCTGTCATGTCTGCATAATTCACGAACCGTAGGGAGAAACACTTAAGGATTCGATGTTGTTTAGTAGATATGGAATGTAAGTAGGGAGACCGAATGTTGTTCAGAGTCTCAGATGGGATCCGATATATCACGAGGAGATCCGGAATGGTCTGGAGAATAATATTCATATAAGGAAAGTCCAATTCCGGAGTTTGGGAATGATTCCAGTGTTTTCACCGGAATGATCTAGAAGGGTCTAGAAGGCTCACCGGACTGGAAGGGGAAGGGTACATGAATGTGTCATGAATAAGTGGAATGATTACATCATGTCCTAGGTCACTTGGTTGGGCATTTGTAAGAAAGAAATTGAGCTCCAAATTGAAAGTCAAAAGGCAAGTTTGAAAAGTCAAACTGGGATAATGTATCTTGGTGGAGGAAGGAAAGAATCCTTCTTTCGCTCCACCACAAGCCAACAAGGACAGCGAGTTGGGCAAGGATTCAAACTCCCATCTCCTAGGCTGCCCTCCCTCTCATAAATAGAGGGGAGGGGGTTCCCCAAAAGACACACAACACCAGCTCCTCCCCACACCACCACCGCGCCGCCGCCAGCCGCCACTGCCGCGTCGCCGCCGGTTCGTCGCCGCCACCCTAGCCGCTGCCGACTCCTCCACCTCCTCCTCTCCGGCCTCTAAACCCTAGATCACCGGTTAACCCTATTTCTCCACCATAACCTGCTCTGGCTTAGGTGAAGCCCTGCAGGATCTTCCCTCTACTTCCGACACCACGTCGTCATGCTGCCGAAATCGCGAGGAGAGAACTACAACCACTGCTGCCTGCTGGAACAAGGGAGAGGAAGGTCTTCATCGAGTACCGAACATGTGACCAACTGCATAAGCGCTGCCAGAACGCAGTGCCGGAAGGATCGTCTACACGATCTTGAGATCGGAAAGTCTACAACTACATCACCCGTAAGAATATTCTCTCGTTAACCGCTATGGAATCTTCGAGGGTGAGTACTCTAATCGACTTGTTGCTACAATTTAGTAGATAGATCTTGGCTTGTTTGTGTTCATGCGGTAGAATTTTTTTGTTTCCCATGCTACGAACCCCTACAATACCATCTAAAGAGAGATATCAAACACAAATCATAAGTCAATCATAGACCGGCAAGTCATATGGACACAATAATAAATCTTCTTTATTGCAAATTCATAATAGTCCTAGGGTTTCTGTTGGAGATATGCCTAAGAGGCAATAATAAAGTGGTTATTATTATATCTTTGTGTTTATGATAAATGTTGACATCCCATCCTATAATTATATTAACAAGAAACATTAATACTTGTGTGTTTTGTAAACATAAAAGGGTCCCTAGTAAGCCACTTGTTAAGCTGGCTTGTTGATTAATAGATGATCATGGTTTCCTGATCATGGACATTGGATGTTATTAATAACAAGGTCATATCATTTGGAGAATGATGTGATGGACACACACTCATAGTAAGCATAGAATAAGATTAAGTCATTAAGTTTGTTTGCTACAAGATTTAAAATACATAGTAACCTAATCCTTCGACCATGAGATCATGTTAATCACCATCATCGTACGAGTACTTTGATGACATCAAACACCACTTCCTTAACTGGTTAGTTATAAAGGTGGCATTGGGTATTCTAAAAGTATGTGTTGAAGCACATGGATCAAGAGTGAGATTTGTCCATCCATATGACGGATAGATATACTCTGGGCCCTTTAGGTGGAATGTCATCCAATTGGCTTGCAAACATGTGACTAGGTCACAAGGTATTTCATATCATGGAATGTGTAAAGAGTACTTATCGGTAATGAGGTTGAACTAGGTATGGAGATACTGACGATCAAACCTCAGATAAGTAAAGTATCTCACAACAAAAGGAATCGGTATCGTATGTAAATGGTTCATTCGATCATGAAGGTAGCATTGAAATATGTGGGAGCCATATGGATTTCCAGATCCCTCTATTGGTTATTGACCGGAGAGGTGCATCGATCATGTCTGTATAGTTCGCGAACCGTAGGGAGACACACTTAATGAATCGATGTTGTTAAAGTATATATGAAATATGTGTTGGAGACTGAATGTTGTTCGGAGTCTCGGATTGGATCCAGGACATCACGAGGAGATCCCGAATGGTCCAGAGAATAAGATTCTTATAAGGAAAGTGGTTATCCGGGGTCCAGGAAAAGTTTCGGTGTTTTGACCGGATACTTCTAGAATGTTCTAGAGGGACCGCCAGTGGTTACACCACCCCGGGGGGTCACTTGGACAGTGGCATGCCCTAGGGCTAGCCACACCAAACCCTAAAGGGCCAATTCATCCAACACTAGTTAAAGGATCAAACCCTACTTTGAATAGTCAAATCATAGTTTGAAAAGTCAAACTCTAGTTTTTGGTAAGAGGGAACACTTGGTGGGAAAGTTTCCAACTCTCCCCTTGGTGGACGAGTTGGGGGGGACATGGCCTGGGCTGGGAACCCTTGGTCGACCGCCTCCCACCTATATAATGAGGGGTGGGGGCGCACCCCCCCCACACACACACACACCCCTTGTCCCTTGGTGCCTAACCCTAGCCGCCACCTCTCTTCTCTCTCGTCCACCACCACCACCACACCATCGTGTTGTTGGGATTCTGAGGAGATCTACAACCTCCGATGCCCTGTTGGAACAAGGGAGAGGAAGGTCTTCATTGACTATCGTACATGTGACCCACTGCAGAAGAGCTACCAGAATGTGGTGCCAGAAGGATCGACTATGCGATCTTGAGATCGGCAAGTGATCGACTACATCAACCATGAGAATCTGATCTCGTTAAATGCTTTGGAACTACAAGGGTTAGTTATTTTCAATCTCGTTGCACGGATCTTGTGGATTAGATCTTGGCTTTGACATAGATTGGATCTTGGTCTTATGTGTTCTTGCAATATAATTTTTTTGTTTTCCATACAATGAACCCTACAGTGGTATCAGAGCCGAATCTATGCATAGATTTGTTGCACGAGTAGAACAAAATGGTTTTGTGGGCATTGATGATTTTGTTGTCGCTTGCTTTTCGTGTACTTTGCATCTTGCGGTATGGTGGGATGAAGCGGCCTGGGCTAACCTTACATGTCATCATACATGAGACTTGATTCACGCTCAACATGCAACTTGCATTGCACAAGTGGCTTTGTAGGTGTCTGTCTCTCCCACCATAGTTAATATTCAATTTACAACGGGCACTTGACAACACTTGTATCAGCGTTGTGGTTCTTGTTCGTAGATAATACGATTCTTATTAGAAAGCCCCAAGCCACGTAAAACATGCAAAGAAAATTAGAGGCGTCTAACTCGTTTTCGCAAGGCATGTGATGTGATGTGATATGGCCATGATGTGACTGTGATTATATTTGATATATGCAATGATCCTTATTGCAAGTTGGCAACCGGCAGGCGCCTTATGGTTGTCTTTAAATTAGTTAAGACCTACATGTCTATTCATCATGTAATAGATTTATTCCAAGTAGTTGTAATAGTTGTTGTTGGTGATGGAAAACCATGAAGCGGCGCCATTGACCTTGACGCCACACTGCTGATGATGGAGATTATGTTCATGCTTTGGAGATGATCAAAGGCACAAGAAGAAAGGCAATATCATATCACATATTATTAATTGCATGTGATGTTAATCCTTTTTATGCATCTTGTATTGCTTAGATCGCGACGGTAGCATTATAAGATGATCCCTCTCACTAAATATCAAGTAATAAAGTGATCATCCTTAGTAGGCACCGTTGTTAAGACTCGTCGTTTTGAGGCATCACATGATGATCGGGTGTGATAGGTTCTACGTGTGCATACAACGGGTGCAAGCCAGATTTGCACATCCGAATACTAAGGTTAACCTTGACTAGCCTAGCATGTACATACATGGCCTCGGAACACGGAATACCGAAAGGTAAAGCATGAGTCATATGGATGATATGATGAACATGTTGATTGTTTTCCTTTAAAACTACATCATCTCTCGTGATGATCGGACTTGGTGTAGTGTATTTGATTTATGTAATCACTAAGGCAACATGAGGGATGTTGTTTTGAGTGAGAGTTCACCTAGTAATATGATTAAAGTTGAAGTCAATTTATCATAAATTAAATTAAAGTGAATTTGCATAATTGTTGCAATCATCATCTGTTCACCACCTTACGCTTAGTTATAATTGAGATAATAGAACTATAGAATTCTGGATAGTTTCTTTACAAACTGGTATCGTATTGTTTTGGGTGTCAATCTAAAGTTTTAGAAATACTATTGCAAACTTTCAGCAAACTCCGTTTACTCTGTGAATTTTAATAATTAGTATTAAATCAAGAGTAAAAATTCTAGTGTTAGTATATAAGTATCATGTTTGTCTCCATGATTCTTAATATTTAAAAGATTGTTTTAATATCAAGGTTATCTAGGAGCTGAAAGAATTGTTTCAGAAACTATCATTTGTGGAAGATATTGTGATATCTAAAACATTGTTTTGGTTGCAACATGATAGAGTATAATTTGGCAAAATATATGTTCTCATATTTGATGAGAATTTGCGAAGGTTGAAGATGCTAAACGTCCTAATCCTCCAAAAAGTTTTTGGATAGCAACATTATACTCACGATTCTCCTTTATAAGATATAGTAGCTTGATTATGAAAGTTGTCATGATAAAGATGAATAGAAGATGTAGGTAAAATGGTTACTACAATAAAATATTACTAAAGAATTGATTTTGAAAGAACGCCAAACATTTGATGATGGATATCTACTTCAAAGTGCAAGACCAAAAGTATTAGTATTTGACTATACACACTTTGGACTATGTGTTATGTGTATGGCGTCACTGTTGATGTTGATATATTTTTTTAAAAAGAGGAAATGCTGAAAGAGAATCTCAAAAATATTTGACGAAAAAAAAGAGACTGGAAATGTCTAGCTTAGGTATATAACATGTTGTGGTTGTATTATTTGCTTGTTAAACAATGTGGTTCTTAGGTATTGTATATGATGGCTGTGAAATATAGCCAGCCACGTACGCATTTAAACTAGATATTATTCATATATTTGATGAAATGTCTCTCTATTTCCTGCCACGAATGCCTAATGATCAGAGGGGTATGCAATTTTTTCTTGCTATTTTTGCATGCGCAGATAATGACGTATTATGAAGAGAATCACTACATAAATGCAAAGATACGATATTTACAAAGTGCCAAAGAAACCAGGAGCCATTAGGAGGCAACTGCAAGTTTAACAATCAATTATACGTCCGTCACCGTATAGTTTGCACCGACCTCTTTAGGTTAAACAGAAAAACTTTTGTGAAGGAACCTGTAACACTTGAAAATATTAAAAACTAGAAATTGTTTGTTATTTTTAGTTTGTGCATCATCATGCATATTTTGTTCGCAATTTTGACCCCAAACTATTTTGCTAAAAACCTATTTTTGTTTAACTAAAATATTTCTATGATTTTATTAAATCCGTTTCTCTTTTCTTATTGTCAAACTAAAACAAAATAATATTTCCGGTCTGTTACGTGACCATAAATGTTTTTTTATTTGACTAAAAATAAAATTAGGCTAAAGGCCCGTCCAAAATTTTGGTCCAAAACTAACTTCATCTAATCTACTTGGGACTATATAAATACTCCAATCACTTCCTTCCTCCAAACCCTAGCCCCAAATTCCCCAAATCTGATATCTCCAAATTATCGTCCTGTCTTCCAGAAGCAGAGAAACTACGTATGAGCATGCATATCTCAGCCGCTGTGCCATTTCCTTTCCTTGTCCCTTGCCCGTGTTGTTTTTTTAATCAATTCCCATTAGATCTCCAATTGATCCACACCAACGCCACCAACAGACGAGCAGCATGCGAGCACCATCGGCCGCCCCCTTTTCTCCTTGGTCTTTGGGCTGCGCTTCTTGTCTTCCACCCCATTTAATCCCGTGTACGCCTGCCAAGGCAGCACCCTGCCTCCACCACGTCCAATCACCATTCACCGACCAGCCGGCTTCCTTGCTCCTTGCCCTTTCGATCAAGTCAGGCCTTTCACAATGGGTGTTTCTTAGCGGTGCATCCTAGGCACTTTGGCTATGTGGCACTATACTTAATGAGGAAAGAGAGTGGAGTTGTATCTTAGCTAAGAAATACCTCTTGCACGAAATCATAGGCAAAAAGCATGGTTAGACCAATCAAATACATGCATGTCCTCTAAATCATTAAATGTAGAGACTCCACTTAAGAAACAATGCATTGCACTAGTTGTTTCTTATGTTTTAATTTCTCTTATAAAAACGTGTTAATATACTCCCTCCGTCCCGGTTTAAAGGACACAATTTGCAATTCTCTGGACCCTACGTGTCATCTAATTGGTCTATTTAATAGTATGGAGTAAAACATGCATAAGGAGAAAAAGAGTTAAAAAAGTATTCACATTTGTTCACATATGTGGATGCAAGCATTTTATTGCTTTCACACAGGAGTAATTACAGAGATTAAATGCTTTTGTGTCTAAGTATTTTGGGATTGCATGGTTTGCAAATTGTGTCCTTTAAACCGGAACGGAGGGAGTACAACCCATCGTGAAAGGCCTCAGAAGCCACCCAGTGCCCCATCTCCACTTGCTTTCCACTGGTCAACGCACCTACGCCCGTTCGAGTGTGCGCCATTGCTGGAAGTTCCTGGTCGCGTGCGACGTACGCCTGCGTGCAGAATCTCCCGTCAAGCCTTCTTTGCCACCAATAAGAGTTCCTCGTTCCCTGCGCCAAGGGTTCTCGTCACCCGAGTGCGCTGTGTCTGCCGCAACAGTGCCTAGCCTGCTATGTGTTTGGTAAAATGTCTATGACAGTTTTTACCTTTGTTTTCTGTTACCTGAGACCTATTTCTACCTTTGTTGTCAACCGAGTGTGTTAATCTGCCAAATTTTCTTCCACTTTGCATGATGTCTGATGCTGTCATCTTTCGAGAAAGCCTTATTTCCGGGTTCACAACTTCGGTATTGCTGGCTACCTCCAGTACGTCCCGAAGATAACGGTTGGCTGCAAAGACATCGGCTTCGACTACTTCCGCGAGATCAGCTATTTGCGCTACTTCGCCCATAGCCTGAAGATCAATCTCCCATGATGAGCATATATTCTATGAATATGATGATTCTTGTTGTCTCAACTGGAAGAAAATATTAAGCCTCATTGAAAAATATCATAAGATGACTTCATTCCTAGTTAGACAAAATACTTTGATTTATAAGAACTTTATACTATCTAAATCATGGTGTTATTGTTTGACTAGAGTTAATATCCATCGGATTAGCGTCAGCGGGAAAGAGAGGGAGGAAGGCAAGGAGTCTGACGTGATGATCGCCCAAAGATGCGCGAGGGAGGAGCGGGAAGAGGCGCAAGGAGCTACAAAGGATGGGATCAACACCTGGCAGAGTCTCTGCCGTGGCAGAGAAACGATGCCAAATCCTGCCACGGCAGGCTGCCGCGGCACAAAAAGTGGCTGAAATCCTGCCAGGGCAGAGAGTCCTGCCGCGACACGTTTTAGGCCCAATATTCTGCCACGGCAAGGAAACAGGCATGTGCTCCTATAAAGCTGTCCCACCTGGGTCGGCATGTATCTTAGTTGTAGTCGTTTGCGTCTTGGACTCTTAGCCTAGCCGTCCCCTCTCTCTTAAATAGACGGGGGTACCATTTCTTTCCGGTTAGACCACATTAAAATATTTTAGAGTTGTTTCTATCTAGAACCTCTGGAATTACTTGTGATCGAGTTATACTACTGCAATTGAGTGTGGTCTGTTGTTCCATTGGGAATTAGTAGATTGCAAACTACCGTTTGTGGTCGACGGCTGCGTGCGCAAGAGCGTGGTGTTGTGAATATCCCACAGGGTTCGAGATCTGTTGCATTGGCATCAGGGTTCGAGCGGGAGAGTTCATAGCTACAGGCTAGTTATCTTACATCCACCATCATCATTGACAAGTGCTTGCTAAGAAGATCGGGCCACCACATATCATCCTGGTATCAGATTTCCTCGTTTACTCGGTGAGCATCCACAAATCCATCCATAGATTAGTTTATTTTTCATCCTATACAAAAAAGCCTCACAAAAAGATTTGTCATGGACTAGATTACATGGCTTTCGAGTTTTAGTTGCTGGTCGTGTTCTTCCGTTAGATCCAATCTAGATTTCTTCTAATAGTTAGTTTCTGTTTCTAGTCGTATTTCACATCTATTTTTCCGCCGCCATCACCTCAGATCCGATCCAAGCAAAGAGTCCTCTTAGATTACTTTTGCCAATTCAGATTCCAAAAAAAAAATGGAGTCCTGGTCTGCCGCGGCACAGAAAAATCCCGTTTTCCTGCCACGGCAGGATCTGCCGCCGGACCTGAGACAATTCTCAGCCCAGGCGAGAAATTTTTTTAGGCCTCTTTTTCTGCCGCGACAGGGCTTCCAGATTTCTACCACGGCACATTTTTGCCCTGTTTTTCTGCCGCGACAACTTGACACATAAACTTTTGATCATTGTTTTCTTGCAACCTTTAGCCATAGCCATTCATACATACGTGTTAGGAACTTGCCCATTGAGACTAGTTTCCGCTCCTCCAGGCTACTCATAGGTTATGGTGTTGTGTTTATGACTTGGCCGTAATCAAAGTGTGCTTCATAGTATAAAAAAAGAGAATAGAGCAAAAGAAAAAGCAAAAAAGAAAATAAAAAGGATTGTATTATGAAAATAAAAGAGAAAATGAGAGGTGAATTATGCAAGAGGCCTACTGATTTCTTTGTGCACCGGTAGATTGAGCAATCTTGTGCCTGTGAAATTGAGCCTTGCTAGTGTCTCACCAGCGTAGTGCAACACCCTTTATAGTTGCATTGCCACTTTTATCTCCACGTGTGTGTTTCTTGGGTGTTTGTACGATCAGCACTAGGACTTGTTTGTGGTGTAGTTAGGATTCCATACCTACAACTCCACCATAAATAACATGTGTGCCCTATGATTGTTCTCTATAACCTTGATATTCACTTCATCACATCAGTGCATCAGTCTTGATCTCGTTTTGGTTACGCATCTCTATTCACTTTGGAACGGTAAGATCTAATTTTTTGTCAGTTGTGAGTCAGTTGAGTGTTCCACCAAATAGATTTTATTTATTGCACTAATATACTAATCATGTATTCTAGTAGTGTTGCTGTCATGCAGAAAATGGATGTTGATGATTATCCCTTCCCATTACAATACCATTGCAGTAACATATTCTGGGAGGAGGAGTCAGGAGTGGTGGCTACTTCGGGTTTGTTCCACTTCATGATAGAAATTTGTGGTAGACATGCTTCTACTACCATTGATACTTATTCTTTCATAAATTTGGTTAGTGTTGAGGTTGTTGACAAGCTACAATTATACACACGTGCATTACCAAACCCATTTATGTTAGCAACTTCTGATTATGCACTACCAGTTACTCAGATTGCATGTGTTTCACTCACCATTTATGGCCCTAGAAGATATATTTATTTTTTGTCGTTCCTAGAGCCTTTAACTCCTGCCATATCGTGTTAGGAAAAAGGTGGTGTGATACATTCCAGGTTGTGTTTGGTAGTGAGTGTTCTGGTCCTTCTATCATTTAGAATGATAAGCACACATGGTTAGCATGTACACGTATTAAGCAATTTCACGAGATTATGCGTCAAAACCTATGTGTACCTATAACCACCGGCATAAAACCACATGTTGATCCTGTCGTAGAAGAACCAAGAGTGAGAGTTGATGAGACAAATGAGGTTTATACTAATGTAATCATCTCTACCCGTAGTGTTGTTTCTTGTCATATCCAGGTTATTTTTGAAGAAAGGGAGCCATCTATGTTACAACCTGTATCGCTAAACTGTGCATTGTCACTTGAGGAGGATGTACCAGTGCCTACTACATATGAGAAAAACACTATTGATATTAGTACTGATTTGGAGCTATAGCCAACAAGCGCAACATGTTGTGAGTCTATTCCTTTGTTGCTGCCTCCTTGTGATTTGTCGTGTACTAATGTTACAGCACCATGTGATAGATTACTCCATTCAATATTTACACATGTGGTACTGATTACACATAAGGAAATACTTGCTCGAATACCACCTAATGATATTGTGTATTCCATCATGCTAAATGAACCTATGAATATGAGTTGTGCTTTGGATAAGATTTCTAAAATTTCATGTCTGAATTCAAGCACATATTCTCCTTATTTAATCTAAATGGTGAATATAGCATGGATGAAAATTTTCTTGTGGATCACATTATTCTATAGCTTCCGCGCGAGAGAATAGCAGCGCGCTGAGCACCGGCTCACACGCTCAGCTACAAAGTAGTCCCCAGAAAAACAGCGAACCGGGCAACCGGCCGACGGGTTCTCGCTGCTCCTTTCCCCGCATCATCTCCTTGCTCTTTTCCGACGCTTGGCCGCCACTCTAGAAAAAAAGAGGTGGCTAGGGTTTGCCTCTTCCACTGCTGGGAACGGGCGCCGCAGGTCAGCTCCGCTGTTTCCGCCATGGGAAAGATACCTGGCCTTCCCTGCTCCGTTGTCTCCCCCATGGTAAAGGTACCTGGCCTCCCCTGCTTAAGAACAATTAATCGATGCAATGGTAGAGAAGGGGTGCCATAGAGATGCACAAGTTTCTGCACTAGAGGCTCCGGTTCATCTGTTCCTGGCCGGCTGGGGTAGAGACAGTGTCGCGGGGCGGCGGACGGCCGGACGCGGGTGTGGTGCGCACTGGCGTTGGGCCGAACCGGTGTCGAGCAGTGGCAGCCAGGGCGTGTGGGGTTATCCCCATCCTGTCTGATTTCAGGCTCAGATCTGATTTGATTCTTTAATTTTTTTTTTACCTTTTTTCTGAACCAGTTTGCTTTGTAGACCATAGATCCTGCGGGATGTGTGCCTTCTTGCTATGCTACATATTCTGGTTGGTTCTTACCTGAATACACTCAGGTTTAGAGACTAGATTTTTGGAGAAATCGGTTGTTGGTTGTTTGAGTACTAGCCTCACCTGTCTCACTACTAGCTGAGCTCTGAGGCGACCGCAGGGAGCCATGGGCTTCAGAGCGAAGAAATTATCAACCATGACCCTGTCGGCAGGGGAATAGGATAGCATGAGCGCTCCCCCTCGCCATAAAAATGCTTGATATGTACAGCCAGCTGCGCAGACTGCTATAGATCTGGATTTTTGGGCTACCGAGTTTAGATCTGGGAGATTCTTGGTGTCTTTTTCACAGGGTTATGATGGAATCTTGTTTCCTGTTCTTGCAGGAACGGTTTTGGGGTAAAGTATACCGGATTACTCCACATAAGGCCAGGTCGTTTCAAGCTATCGCTGCCAAATCACAGGAAGGAGGTGGCGGGGGCAGATGACCACGCGATGGTGGGGACAGTAGGCACATTGATTTTTTCTAGGTACTTGGTGCAGCCCATAGGGAAATTCCGTGGTGTCTAGATCAAGCTAAACACACATGCATCTTCCCTTATTCACTAGCTTGTTGTCCTTTTTTCTTGCATTTCCTCCAAAATGTGTTTAATAGGAATGAAACATGAATGTTCAAGATTAGTTTCTCCATGGTTACAATGGTGGTTATGTTATGGATTGCATGAATTTTGCGATTCCATTTTTGCTCAAATTGGTAAACAGTGAAACAAAGCTCTAATTCTTCAGTTATTATTTTCTCTGGGATTCATAGCTTTTGGTTTCATAACTTGATTTTCATCTCAAGATTCGTGGAATGGGCACCGTGTAACATGGTGGTTGGATTTGACCTAAAATGTTCATATTTGCTTCATGCCTCACTCTATATGACGCAAGTTTCAAAAATTTAGTTTTCTCTAAAATATTAGCGATATAATTTCTGTGTAGGATTTCTTTTCCATTCGCAGAAACTATACAGCGGCCTTTTAGATTGTATAATGACTTAAGATGCCAGTCTACATCATCCATGCAAAAATGAATAATGATTTATTCATATTGAGGATCTTAACAAGTGAACTTCATGCCAAAAGAGGACGTGGGACATGTGAGGCTATTGTTCAATATTTTTTGTTCTAAAAATGGTGGATCGATAAGTTTAAAATTGCATGCTTTAGAAAAGCATCTTGTGCTCTGGTGCAGAATGAAACAACATCGTGGTGCTACCACCTCACCTGAAAGAATAACTAGTGATTTTTCTCCACTAATATTGGTCGTGTGTTTCCATGGAGATGCATGCATTTGTGGGACCCACTTGGTTTGTGGGTAGGGTTTCCGTGCAATTATTTTTGTTGAGGAGCTCATGCACCGTGAAGTGACCGTTTGAGATAGCTAGCATCCAACAGCTCTTACCGTACGCACATCTATCCCCATGGTAGCAAATCCGCGTCATTGTTTTGTATAGGTAGCAATAGGGTATGGTTCTGAATTTATTGTGATTTATTTAGCTGCATTGATGCAAGCCAATTCTCATTTTTTAACTTGAGTGAATCATGTCATACTGTATTGCCAATCTAATACTTTTATACATTTATATATTGGAATGATGGGTTCCAGCAAAACCACAGTTAGAAAGATCATAGCTGAAGTACTAGGATATTCATTCTGTGACAGGTCTGGCTATCTCACTAATAACTGCACAAACTGCTAATAAATGCCAACCAAGATGTTCTCTGGAATAACTTTTGTTGATCATGGTTTACTGATGTTACCGGTGCTTTACTTTCACAGTGATAAACTGGTTGAGCAGGTTGTTGGTATACCGTCGGTTGCAGAGATTTTTCAGGTCCACAATGAAGCATTCTTGAGAGATAGTGAGGTGTGTACTTATATTTCTGGGAGACTATAGGATGTCTCCTTATTTTCTATTGTGTATTGGGAAATTACTCAAGGTCATACAACCTTTACCTTTTTCTCTCACATGATGTAATTTGCCATTCTCCACCTAAAATACAGTAGTGGTCTACAGTGCTTAGCTCCTCTTCAAGTGCCTGATAAGAAACTTTTCTGATATCATCTTATTTCATTCGACTTCTCAAGAGTGAGGTACTAAGGGATTCGTCGTCAATGCATCGATTAATTGTTGCAACTGGAGGTGGTGCAGTGATACGACCAATCAATTGGTACTTGAAGTGATAAACTAGCCCGAGTTGATCTTCAAGGCAATGCTTACTAAGTTTACTGTGTGAAATGTGCAGGAATTATATGAAGAAAGGGCTCACTATATGGTTAGATGTTCCATTGGATGTGCTTGCAAGAAGGATTGTTGTGGTGGGTACAGCTTCACGGCCCCTCTTGCATCAGGAATCTGGTGATCCTTACACAAATGTAGACAGCTACTGATGCATTTTTTTGGTACAATTTGTGTATAGCATGCAGACACAGCTAATAACTTGTTTTCAAATTCAGGCCTATGCAAAGCTTACAGCACTTATGGAAAAAATAATAGACTCATATGCTAATGCAGATGCCAGAGTCTCCCTTGAAGGTGCATTTCCTATAGAGTTCAGAACACTGCTAAACATATTTTTGGTTTTAATTCTTGTGCTTTATACTACAGTACTAAAAAGGCCTAAATGGCTCAACAATATGATACTTTTATCTCTTGTTCGGTTTTCACTCCATTGCTGACTATGAATAGATAAGGACACAATGATGTGAATGTACTTACACAAAGTGCCATCGCTATTGTGCCATTTACTCATTTTCTTGACGTTTGGATTCTATCTGAGGGATGCTTTGGTTCTGTCCTACAGTAAAAATGTATAAGAGTTATGTTCCATTTTTCATCATCATGAAGTACCACTAAGAGTATAAAATCTGCTAGAACTAAAAGCTTAGGCTACTCCCCTATTATTTGATTTCAATCATGTGTTAGGTTTCTGTAATGTGTGGCAAAACGAATAGTATTATCGTATACCCTCACTCAATGGTCATATATAGACGTGTAGTGCCAATGTCAACCCACCATTTTGGAAGGAATAAAACTCTATAAGTAGATCACGATACATTTTACCTATAGTTGGCTATTGCATTTCGCTGTTTTATATAAGGGACAATTGTTTCCTGAATTGAACATGCTTATACTCCTAATTTTATTGGTTACTCTTAAGTGGAGGTTTATTATATCTTTGCGTGTTGGAATGAAAGTGTGAAATTTCTTTGGTTTGATGGGTTACTTGGAAATAGCTTCCAACATTTACATAGATAGACTGACTTGAAACTTCGCTAGATTGTCTCATTTTTCTATTCCATAATACATAATTCATCTGTTTTGGAACTTATATTGCTCTTAGCATTCCTTTATTATATGTAGCTACTCCTTCCGTCTAGAAATATAAGACGTTTTAGCTTTGTGAAATGAATGTATCTAGATGACTTTTTTGTATAGATTCGGAGTGAACCTATACACTAAATACATATAGATACATTCATTTCACAAAGCTATAATGTCTTATATTTCTAAACGGAGGGAGTACTTGTGATAACATGCGAATCTATCTAATTATTTGGTGGTACTGTCAGTTTTCCTTGATTTTGCAGTCTTCTTGATTCATTCAAGGCTCTTTGTTTATATAAACTCTAGAGTGTCAATTTAATCTCAATTTCTTACTTCTTTTGGTGCAACTTTTGAAGTTCTATCCAATGTTATTCATTTACTTAGGCCATTTTGAAAATGGCTCCTTTCTTAATTCTAATTCAAGTGAATGACTCTCCTCCTCAGGTTATCCCAGTGAGACATGTTCTCAACAATTGGACCTTTTTACAAAATAATGTGGATCGCCCGATAGGGATGGTTTTTACTACCTTCAATTATTCTATAATATTCTTGTGGAAAGGAAGAAATGAAAATAATATGTTATCTTTATTATTATTTTACAAGATTACAAGTGCATGTTTTTATATCATATATTGTGGCATGGCCTTTCTCAATTCTCATTCTAGCAAATTTATGGTTTCTTGTTATATATTACTACTGAAGTTTCGATGGAGACACGCACTATGCATGTTAAAGTGTTTGCCTTCGAGTATTTATATGTAAAATGGATGCAGCAATGATATTTTCATTAATTTTCTACTAACTTATCTGAATGAGGCATCTAAGTCTAAGGGTAGTTTATAGATTCACCATTTTATATCCAGGATGGAAAAACTACACGCCGGTATATATGTTCATATATCTCTAATAAGGTATTTGGTTCTGAACTAGGATGAAAATCTTTGAAGTAATCAAGGCTTAGAGAAACTACTTCATGGTAGCCATCAGACTTTTCACGATTTATTCCAGTATGATATTTGCAGTTTTACACCTTCTGATTATGTATAGAACTGCAGGTCTCTTCAAAACAATATTGACGAAGGAGATGCTACTAAGCTAGAGAAACTGGACAAACTCCTGAAAGTTTCTTTGAGGAATACAAATCCAAGCTATGTGTCGAGTTTGGATGACGTTGACTAAGTGGTAAAGAGAATGATCGGCTTCTATTCATTTTTCATTGAGTTTTTCCTCTAAAGGCACTAGATTAGCTGTTTTTGACTGGGTCTGTCTTGTGGTTTCAAGTGCGGTGATAGCGGTTGTCACAGCTTAGGCCGTGTGTGGTCGTATATAGTAGATGGATCATGCTGTGCTTTATGTGCGTGTTATTTTGTTGTGTTCGCCTAGTGGTTGCAGTTGACCTATGGGAGGACATCAGTGTGTTTTGGGGAGCGAGGACGGTTGCTCTGCTTCTTTTACCGTAGTCGTAGAAGGCCTATTCGATGTGTGGTTTAACCTTTCTGCTTGAAAGGTTCTTCATGTGTTGTCTTACTTTTAGAAATTAGAACATGTGGACTTGTGTATCCTGTTGTGTTATCTTTTGGTGAAAGAATGCTTGTGCTTTACATATGAATAGAATACCAACGCCATGGCACAACACACAGCAGAATGCGTACAACAACGCAAAGTAGACGGTGCGGCGAAGCGCGCGAACCCGTCTAGTATGCATTACATGTGATAGAATTGCTGAATTGAAACTTGCTATGTTTCGCCATACATGCTATGTGTCAAGATAACTTTGTGGTGGGATAGATACTACAATTTGTGATAATATGAAAGTAAATTCTCATCTAGTTGATATAGACCACCCAATAAAAGTGACTTTACCTATGTTGGATTGTTCTAATCTTTCTAGATTTGAATCTGATTTTTCATACCCCTTGTGTTTATCCCACAACGTGTTGCATATGTGTGCTACTACTATATACTTCACTGATATTTGCAAATTTAGTTGCATGTTACATACTGAACACAATGATTATGTTTATAATAATCAAAGTAGCGCAGTTGAAGCATGGCCTGAATCAATTCGATTTTCACATAGTTTGAATTGGTTTGATCTTGTTCATCACAAATTTGATCTTAGATCTTCTTTGAGAAAACTAAATTTAATATTGAACAACAAGACTATATATCTATTTGTTTTTCAACATGATCATGATTCTTTGTACTTCACCTATACCTGCAATTTCAGTTGCTTGATGTATAGTAGACATATTATTCACGTGAACACAAATGATACAACATGTTATGAATTTATATACTCTGCGTACACGTTGTTCTTTTTGTTCCTTCCACTTTCAGTTTACCCAACGCCGATGACGGCTTTTCTTGAAGAAAGGGAGGATGATGAGCATATATTCTATGAATATGATGATTCTTGTTGTCTCAAATGGAAGGAAATATTAAGCCTCGTTGAAAAATATCATAAGGTGACTTCATTCCTAGTTGGACAAGATACTTTGATTTATAAGAGCTTTATACTATCTAAATCATGGTGTTATTGTTTGACTAGAGTTAATATCCATCGGATTAACGCCAGCGGGAAGGAGAGGGAGGAAGGCAAGGAGTCCGACGTGATGATCGCCCAAGGATGCGCGAGGATGGAGCGGGAGGAAGCGCAAGGAGCTACAAAGGATGGGATCAACACCTGGCAGAGTCTCTGCCGCAGTAGAGAAACGATGCCAAATCCTGCCACGGCAGGCTGTCGTGGCACAGAAAGTGGCTGAAATCCTGCCAGGGTAGAGAGTCCTGCCGCGGCATGTTTTAGGCCCGATATTCTGCCACAGCAAGGAAACAGGCATGTGCGCCTAGAAAGCTGTCCCACCTGGTCGGCATGTATCCTAGTTGTAGTCATTTGCGTCTTGGACTCTTAGCCTAGCCGCCCCCTCTCTCTTAAATAGATGGGGGTACCGTTTCTTTTCAGCTAGACCACGTTAAAATATTTTAGAGTTGTTTCTATCTAGAACCTCTGGAATTACTTGTGATCGAGTTATACTACTGCAATTGAGTGTGATCTATTGTTCCACTGGGAATTAGTAGATTGCAAACTACCGTTCATGGTCGATGGCTACATGCGCAAGAGCGTGGTGTTGTGAATATCCCACAGGGTTCGAGATCTGTTGCATTGGCATCAGGGTTCGAGCGGGAGAGTTCATAGCTACAGGCTAGTTATCTTACATCCACCATCATCATCGACAAGTGCTTGCTGAGAAGATCGGGCCACCCCATATCACCCCGTCTCTCCAATTCAGTGAGACCCAACTCATATCCCTATTTTGTATAAATGTCATCTATTTTTTACATTAAATCTTTCATGTTCGCATACATATTATCTCGTGGGTTTGGATTAAATAGAAATTCACCTAAATAAAATATGCAGTGTTTATGCGAGATATCTTTGTTTTATTCCAGACTCCATTTAAATTCTGTAGCTCATCTATGCCTTGTTCTTGCCGTGTTAACAACATTTAAATTGTAGGGTAATTAAACAACTCGAACCATAATATTTAATTGTCGGGACTTTGATCCCGCTTAATATTTCTAAGTTAGATCGCATATTGCCATGTCATGCATCATATCATAAACATGTCGGATCTTTCGCCCTAGTATTAAATATTATATCGTTGCCTCTTCTAGTATGTTGCTTGTTCACCGGATAGGATGATGAGTTGATGCGAGATACGACAAGCCTTCGGTTATCGACTTTGTCTCACAGACGAGCATTCTCCCTCTTCTACCTATTTTGCATTTATAGTATTTACTTCCTTCCTTTGATCTACTTATCTCCTTATTGTCGATGCTATAGTATCGTTCCTTTATTTACCTGCTCCACTATATTGCCTTGGATATCCTATTGCCTTGTTTGATTAGCTAGCTTTGCCCGTGCGAGTCGTACCTCATGGTTAGGTCTGCTGCCCGCTCTCACGTAGGTAATCTTTGATATCTGGTTATGGTTGATAACATGATAAATTAAATTGGTGATATTGGTTAAGGTTATTATTATGGTTTCACCTAATGATAAGGCCCCGATAGGGACCACCTTTGAGAATTTCTTGAGCCAACCTAGGACCCATTCATTCTATGATACCAGTTCTGAGTTGATCGCGCTAACCAAACGTGGGGCCTCTGGAAACCCCCCTCAACTACCAGCACTATTCGTATATCCAGACGGTTACAAAATTGGTTTTCCATTTGGTGCATACGCATAATATGTCCTCGAACACGGGTTGAGTTGTGATATGATTTTAGTGGACTGCCATGGCTTGCATTGCATAAAATTAGGATATCGTGTCGGAGGTGGGATGGATCTCTACAAGTTATCTTCCGATCATCGCCAGACCATAGACTCAAACACTGTGCCACCTGGAGGATCAGTTGTATCTCTTGTGTGGGTAAAACACAGTAGGTGATACCTCTGGATATGCGCGAAGTTATGGGATAGTTCTTGTTGTGAGATTCGGAAGACACGCGTCATATGTTGCCTGAAGGGTTGAGCATGCGTTTGGGTATAGTAGTGCACGCCTGTAGGGTAAATCTTTCTGAGAAGCCATGTGTCCATGGTTATGGATGCCTCAGGAGTATAGTGTCATGATCATAGACAATGCTACTAATATTTTTCCTCTTTAATAATATGAATAGTAATTAGCCTTATCAACTAAACACCTGCTTCTGTGAAAAAACTAAACACCTGCTTAATTAAAATTGCCACCGTGTGTGTTCTGCAAGAGGACTTCCTCCACTGGTCTTCGGGGGGGGGATCTTCAGAAGGGTTATGTTTGGTGTTATATTACAGTTATCGTATAGTGCTCTCTTATCTCGCTCTAATAGCCGAAGTTATAGCGTGTCTCTATAAGTTAGATAGTGCAAGCTTTGTTGTCGCTGAGCCCACCATACCTATGTAGGCGAGGGCCGCTGAATTCTAAGACTCACCGCGTACTCGCCTCAGTACTGACTGCTCTCTTTTTGTTTTCCTCTGCCCTTTGTCGGCACCCTTTGACTTTGACAGGTATGTGATTGACGACGTTAGAAAGGTTACCCTTCTAGCTTGGCCTGGGCAGGGTTTACGGACACCGCTTGGTTATTCTTCAGGACTCTTAGTCCCATTTGGATCTTGTCCGTACTCGGATACTATCTTGCTTTCTTCTTGAGTTGTATCTTCGTATTGTACCTTTTTTATTCTTGACTCGTCGAGTCGATGTTATATTTATAAGTTCTTGTGGACTCTATTGTAAACTGCTGTGATGTAACTACTTGTATTCAAATCCCACCCTCACGAAAGTGTTTGGTCGGCGTCCTTGAATCGCTTCTATGCAGGTTTTGGCGGGAATTGCTAAGATCTGCATAGACCCGATTCAGGGGCATAACAGGACCCCTATGTAAAGATTCTTCAGGAAACGAGAAATAGTCCCCCGACTCCACAACATCGCTTCTTTCATCCTCAACTCTCCCTACCGCCACGCCGGAGGAATAGATCTAGATCTAAACCTTTAAACCCTTCTCCACCATCATAGCCATCTTCCACGACTTGTAATAGTAGATCTCATATCCAATTGGCAACATTGTAAGACTATTTGTTATCAACTCTATGATCTCTATTACAATGTTTATGATTATCGATTTCATCTCTATGTGTGGGTAATTCTCCTTGGGCTAAGGGCTTCGGCCTAGCCATGTAGATTTTGTGCATGTTATTTATCATAGATGGGATCATTTATTAGTTTGTATGACTTGATGATTGTAGTACCCTCTCTTGCCTCAATCTAAGGACTTTTCAGGTACCCAAGACCCCGAGGATTGATCTAGGTAAAGGGAGTGTGAGTAACGGCTGATCTGCAGGATAGGAACCCCAATGACAGAAAGGGTAGTACGGTTGTATGTGAGGAACTTACTTGGGATTAACAGTGACATCACTATGCATATCATTAGTTCTCTTTCTTCCATGGATGAGACTAGTAGGTTATTGCCATAAGCGGTTGTGGAGGCGATAACATTTACGGATGCAGTACCCACATATAATTATCTTGATCTAACAATTACATGAGTACTTTATTATAATCTGTTATTCCCATTAGATGTTTTGCACATCTACTGGTGAAAACCGAAAACCCTAGGCCCTCTCTCTCCATCGTCAACAACAACAACAACAACAACAACAACAAGAAGAAGATCGCAAACTCTTGGTCCAGTGAAAATGCAATACGAATTCTAAACTCTCGAAGGTCCGTTAAGGTAATCCCACTTTGCTTTCTGCTTCCCGAGGATTCGATAAACCTAGGTCTACTAGGGAAAAAGAGCTATACTACATCTGTAATCCGGATCGAAGGTATCTATATACCGTATTGGTTGCTGTGAAATGTCATGCAGGACAACACAATTCATGAACTGCAATGGCGTAAGTAACTAGCAAGAGAATATGTGATGATGTTCATAAAAAACAAACAAAGTGTTGTTGTGTTTCTCATTGATATCAAAGCTTGCCTTGAAGATTTGATTCAATAATTGTTATTTCGATCAGGTATTATGAGAACAAAAGGTTGTTGAAATAATTTCTGTATTCCATATAAGATGGATGATTTACAAGTCCAGTTGGATAAATCACATCCATAAAACTAATGCTAAAAATGTCACAAGACAAATGATTGAAAGATCACTTAAGAAGTGACATCGTCGTTTAAATTATATTGGAAAGAAAACATGTAGAAACTCCATGTTGATGGAATTTTGGAGTCTTTTGATTTTGATCAAATGACACTTGTGAGACTTTCCTAGAGATAATTGAAAATTCGTTCAAATGCCAAAGAAGAATGAATGACTAACTTATTGGAATTTGTACATATTGATTTATGTATTCCATTATGGGTAGTCATGAGCGATGGATTTCAACTTCATATGCTTTCTTGGGAAATTTGAGTGAATACATGTGCATATTTACTTAATGAGGAAGAAGTGTGAAATATTTGAAAATATTCAAATACTTTCAATATGAAATGGAAAATCATTGTAACAAGAAAATAAAGAGTTTATTATTGGATCATAACGGAAGATATTTGAGTTACAAGTTTAGCATAACACCTAAGATTTGAGGAATCGTTCCATGGATTTGCATTTCCTGAAACACCATAGGAGTATGGAGTGTTCGAGATATGTAATGAAACCTTGTTTGACATGGTGAGATCAAAGGTGTCAGTTATAAAACTGCCATTGTATTTTAAAGATTAAAAAGCTTTAGTGATTATCGCTTTACACTGAAAAGAGCACCATCATGATCCGTTGAAAAGACACCATATAAAGTTATGGTTTGGGATAAAACCCAAGTTGTCCATTCTTAAATTTTGGTATGCTAGGCATAAGTAAAATGTTTACAACCAAAGTAGGATGAGCATGTCTTTGTAGGTTATTTCAAATAACCGTTGGGTATTCCTCCATAACACCAAAGACAAAAGTGTTTGTCGCTTAGAACGTCAAGTTTCTTGAGAAGGAATTTTTCGTGAAAAGTTAAGTGGGAGGACAATAGAACTTTGATATGATTATCGAACCATAGCTAATATGTGCTGAGTTGCGCAGCGCCGGAAAGTTTCCCGGAGGCAACAACAATTCTCATAGCTCACGTGCCTCAAAGGTTATGGTCACGAAGGTCTAAGTTCCTATTGAAATAAGTAGGTCAGGTAAAACAATCAAATACTAGGATTTGAGAGTAAACATTATTGTTTGACAATGATGAACTGACTACATGCAAATAAGCGATGATGGGCCCTAACTCCTTTAAATGGCTTGAAGCCATGAAATCCGTGATATTTCCATACACGAAAAATCAAGTTTTTGAACTTGAAAGACCCTCGAAAAGGTGTAAGACCTATCGGTCGTATTTGGATCTATAAAGAAATAGACATGGATGTTTCACATCTTTGAAATAGTCAGCATGTTGGGAAAGAGTTTACGACAATGTTCAAGGAGTTGACTATGAAAAGATTTGATCTTTCATAGTGATATTTAGTCTGGACGGATTAATGTAGCAACCACTACATATAATTTGGTATATGGTAGCTGAACAAACAAAACAAGTTCTTCTAATAGAATGGTTACCTAGGACGTGTACATGACACGATCCAAAGGGTTTTGTTAATTCAAAGGATGCTAAATTCGCATGCAAACTTAAATGGTTGAAGTAAGCATCACGGAGTTGGAATCTTCACCATGATGAACTGTTAAAACAATTTTGATTTCATCGGAGACGATGAAGATGCTTGCATTTGCAAGAAATTAAGTGGTAGCGCTAAGAAATATTTCTAGTGCATTATGTGAAGGAAATATTGTTGATTGGAAATGATGAATCTTTTATTGACACAGGTTAAGAATTTCATCTCAACGAAAGACTTAGGAAAAACCCAAATATTTGGCATCAATGTCTATATGGATAGATTGAGACGCTAATATGGTTGTTCCGAGAGTACATAGATGAGATATTGAAATATTTCAATATATAAACTAGAAGAAAGGTTCTTGTCATGCAGGAAGGATTGAATCAAGATTCAAGTGTATTGACACTTGGTAAGTGAGATAAGATCCAAGTGTTTTTGACACTTGGTGAGTGAAATCACAAGAATATTTTGATTAATCATACCATGATATGTACACATCCAGATATGTCTTATGCTCTAAATGTCATGAGCATATACCAGAATGACTCATAAGATGATTATTGGATGATAGTAAGGATATTCTTATGATCTCTGGAAGAACTAAGAATATGTTATTTATGTAGAGGTGACAAATAGATAGATAGATAGTTCATTATAAAGTATTACATTGATACTAGTCTTGTCACAAGATACAAATTAAGTTTATCTCAATTTAAACTATGGGTGGCACAATGTAATGGAAAGGAAGTTCCATAATGGATTTGGATGAGTTCCAAAGTTAAGACATTGTGACAGATACTACAACAAAAGGCTAACTATACGAATATTATGTATCAGCAAAAGAGAGAATTTGTGTCAAGTAGTTTGTTATCAAACTAGGTGTGGTTCACAGCGGGCTAGTACCATGAAGATATATTATACGACAATTATATCGATATGTTTTGACCCCAAGGAACTAAAGGTATCACCAAAGGACCAAATTTATACAATGCCATCTCATTGGATAATGAGTGATATATAGATACACAAAGACATGCAAATACACATGGACTAGAAGTGTCAGATCCAAAGATTATGTTTACCACTAGCAATCATGTATATACAACACCAAAAATCCATAGGTATTAAATGCACAAAGTTTTTCCAAACTATATTATTGACTCTAGTGCAAGTGGGAGACTGTTGGAGATATGCCCAAGAGGCAATAATAAAGTGGTTATTATTATATCTTTGTGTTTATGATAAAAAATTTACATCCCATGCTATAATTGTATTAACAAGAAACATTAATACTTGTGTGTTTTGTAAACATAAAAGGATCCCTAGTAAGCCTCTTGTTATGCTGGCTTGTTGACTAATAGATGATCATGGTTTCCTGATCATGGACATTGGATTTTATTAATAACAAGGCCATATCATTAGGAGAATGATGTGATAGACACACACCCATAGTAAGCATAGCATAAGATCAAGTCATTAAGTTCGTGTGCTACAAGCTTTAAAATACATAGTAACCTAATCCTTCAACCATGAGATCATGTTAATCACAATTACCAGACGAGTACTTTGATGATATCAAACACCTCTTCCGTAACTGGATGGTTAGAAATGTGGCATTGGGTACTCTGAAAGTATGTGTTGAAGCACATGGATCAAGAGTGGGATTTGTCCATCCATATGACAGATACATATACTCTGGGCCCTCTCGGTGGAATGTCATCCAATTGGCTTGCCATCATGTGACTAGGTCACAACGGATGTCATATCAATGAACGAGTAAATAGTACTTATCGGTAACGAGGTTGAACTAGGTATGGAGATACCGACGATCAAACCTCGGATAAGTAAAGTATCACGCGACAAAGGGAATCGGTATAGTATGTAAATGGTTCATTTGATCATGAAGTCATCATTGAAATATGTGGGAGCCATATGGATTCCCAGATTCCTCTATTGGTTATTGATCGAAGAAGAGTCTCTGTCATGTCTGCATAATTCACGAACCATAGGGAGACACACTTAAGGATTCGATGTTGTTTAGTAGATATGGAATGTAAGTAGGGAGACCGAATGTTGTTCAGAGTCTAGGATGGGATCCGGGATATCACGAGGAGATTAGGAATGGTCTGGAGAATAATATTTATATAAAGAAAGTGGTTTTCCGGGGTTCGGGAAAAGTTTCGGTGTTTTGACCGGATACTTATAGAATGTTATAGAGGGACCACCCGTGGTTCCACCACCCCGGGAGGGGGTCACTTGGATAGTGGCATGACCTAGGGGCTAGCCGCACCAAACCATAAAGGGACAATTTGGCCAACACTAGTAAAAGGGTCAAACCCTAGTTTGAATAGTCAAATCCTAGTTTGAAAAGTCAAACTCTAGTTTTTGGTAAGAGGGAAGACTTGGTGGGAAAGGTTCCAACTCTCCCCTTTGTGGCCGAGTTGGGGGGACACGGCCTAGGCTGGGAACCCTTGGACGACCCCCCCAATACCTATATAATGAGGGGTGGGGGCGCACCCCCCCACACACACACCCCTTGTCCCTTGGCGCCTAACCCTAGCCGCCGCCTCTCTTCTCTCTCGTCCATCGTCCTACTCCGGCTTAGGAGAAGCCCTACAAAAATCTCTCCTCCTCTACCACCACCACCACAACATCGTGATGTTGGGATTCCGAGGAGATCTACAACCTCCGCTGCCCTGCTAGAACAAGGGAGATAAAGGTCTTCATCGACTATCGTATGTGTGACCAACTGCGGAAGCACTGCCAAAACTTGGCGCCGGAAGGATCGTCTACGCTATCTTGAGATCGACAAGTGATCGACTACATCAACCACGAGAATCTGATCTCGTTAAATGCTTTGTATCTACAAGGGTTAGTTCTCTTCAATCTCGTTTCACCGATTTCGTGGATTAGATCTTTGTCATAGATTGGATCTTTGTTTTATGTGTTCGTGCGATAGATTTTTTTTGTTTTCCGTGCAACAAACGCAACAGTTTCTTCATCTCCGCAACGACAAAGGAACTACTCACACATGGAAGCAATCAGGAACATCATCATAATCAAATGGATGGATAAAAGTACTGAAATAGATCTAATGCAAACCACAATTGAATCTAGAATTACAACAAGATCTAATAGATGAGAGATGGGGGTAATGGTGGTGATGTAGATGAAGTGGTTAATGATGAAGGGGATGATGCATTGTCCTCCAATGATCAGTGAAGCAGCTGGAATTTTACCCCAACCAAGTTCCTCCTTCAGATCCCTTTCAGATGTGGTTTTTTGTGGTTTCTGGTGGCCGTGAATGTCAGATCACTTTTCCGTCTTTGCTAGGAGGAAGTATTTGACGAGGCGAACGCGATAGCACTTAGTACGGGCGGATGGTACGGGCGGGCTCCGCCTGTACCACTGGTCGTTACGGGTACTGGTTGCTTCTCATCGTTCGGTTTTCTCCTAGGTGCAAAGGTAAATCCAAAAAATGACTATTCTCACTTAAAAATATCGTATTATAGCATAATATGACATCTCTAATTGATATGTTCATATAAGACTTAATGATTCGGGATCCGGTTGAAATAAAGACAAAAAGGCGTGTGCATACGCAGTGAAATACAAAGATCCCTACTCTATTTATGCAAAAATAAAAGATAAATATGCTTCAATTTTGGACTCATCAACTCCCCCAAGCTAGGATCTTGATCGTCCCCGAGTAAGATAGTGGCTTATGGACAAGATCATCATGTTCATGAGACACGACTCGTTACAATAAATGAGGTAGAAATTGAAATATGAATACAACATCAGATGTAGAGAAACTTCGGGGGTATTACCATACCCTTACACATTACATGACTTAAAGGCTTCCACGGCTTCTCTAGTACTAGATGATCGGTGCAGAACTAGCGATGAGACCAAAACCGAGACAATATTTTAGCCATAGATTTAAACATCTAAAACTGACCCACGGTGAGTAATGTAACATCCCAATTTCAGCAACCCCGGTCTTTTGTCAAAAAGGCAAAAATCAAGGGGATCAAAAACTTTTTCTTATTAAGTGTTGCAATGTCTTCTTACTTGTTTACTGGTGTTCATACAATTGATTGCATATTAGTTTATATACTTCTTATCTTAACCCTATTTGACAAAGGCTATTTTACAAAAGAGAGGTCTTGGCTCATCTTTCATTTTCTCAATTGTGCTGGCATTTCAAACTTGAGCCAAGATGATTTTGATACAACAAATTATTTTACTAGTTCTATTAAAACTATGCAGACCCATATATCTTATCTCCTTATGTTTTCAAGACAGAACTCTCAACTACTCTTACCCCTAGGTTTTCCAAAACCTTTATTCAAAACCCTTTTCATTCTAGTCTTGGTAGAAGTACCAAGAGGTCCTTGTCTCACCTCAAAACACAACCTCTTCAAAACACCCATGCTTACCTCAAGCTAGGCTTGAGGGTAACCCTAGTAGTAGTGGATAAGCTTGATTATATGAATTACCTTGATCTGCTAATTGCCTTGTGTGCTTAGGAACTAGAGAGAGCTAATCTAGTAGTTCAACCTCTAGGACCCAATATATGTTTGTGATCATAAATCCCAAACCCATCATCCAAATATGGATCTACCCCTAGCCACTAAAGTGACCATCTCATCTCCTAATCAGATCAATCTAGGGATAATCCTTTTGATAGTTTCCAACTCAGTGAAGACCCAATCTAAACAAGGATACTATATTTTTAGTTAACACTTCAATATAATCTCCTTGATCATGAGTTTGGAACCTATCTTCCTCTTAGAATCATCTACACGTGTAATCTCTCTAAAACCCTAAATATGCCAAAATGGCCAAGTCTGGAATTCTTATCTAGATTCAATCTTTGAGACTCCACCCATTCTGACCTATGTACATTCTTGAGAATGTACCTGAACCATATTGTATTAAATAATTTGTACTACCAAAGACCACTTAGGCTCTTGCATGAACCCTTCTTGAACCTACTCATCCACGATGGTTTTGTAGACATCATGGTAATATTTTTCTGCAAATCTAGTCAAGATGCCTACTTTGGCAGAAGCTCACATCCTTATGCTATCACCCCTTTACCAACACTTGGCAGGGTTATGATCTACTAAACATGGTTTATCACCCCACCCTTAACTTGTTTCCATTGGAGCCCTGTGCTTCTTAAACCCACATGGTTTATGAGGCATCATGACAATCCTGCTATGGCAGCCTTGTTTTCAACAAAGTTTGCCATCTGTTCTATACCACATCAAAAACATCTAAGCCCAACTCTTGCTCCCATGGTCATCTATGTGACATGGTATAACCATCCATATAACCCTTGTACCAAGGTGAGCTTTGACCTCACCAATCCAACCTTGTTCATGTGGTATAAAAATATAAATGCCCTAGATCCTCAAATCCCTCTATTCTTCCAAAAATCCATCTTGTTTGTCAATACCCCAGGTGATATTGTTAGATACTCTAAGTATACATCATCTACCTTGGATATAAGCATCCCCAAATAATTTCCCTAATTATTTGGATTATTAAACCATTTAATCCCATTCTTTTGCAAAATCTCCAAAACCTTGTCTACAAAGACAAGTTTGCTTTTCTCCAAACCACATGACCAAGTAAAGGCACATTTGATGCTTATATATCCTACCTCATATTGCCAACTCAAAAATAAATATTTTTGAGGTCCTTAATTATTTATTTTTGCCATTTTTCTTAAATGGCAGAAACAAGAAATAATTCTTTATAAATACTTTCCAATACCAATAAATTCCAATAAAATTCAACAATGTGTAATATGGTATTTCACACCATCCCACATCAAAAACTCACCTTCTCCAATGTAAAAATATAAACTTAGCTTCTATAAATCATCTCTGCACTTTTAGAATAAATGATTTTTAAAATCATCATAAAAATCCCAAATAATTATGTGAGGTGTATTTGGACCATATTCATCTACCAGTACCATTTTACCTACCTTTCCTAATACAAATTTTGGCACTTCCTTCACAAGGATCACTATGAGCAATTTGAGGAAATCAATCAAAGATTGACACAAACTCAACCAAAAACCCCTTCAAAGCTTGTCTAGCAATTCTCCACAGAACCCACACTCCCCCTGGTCGACCACCACTATAGCTCTACACTATAGCAAACTATGGCTTTTTCTTTTGTGCTTGTCTAAGAGGGAGATAAATTCTAGGCCTTCCTCTCCCCTCCCTCACTCAATGCCATAGCACCAAATCTTTCCCTCTCTGCCCTTGCAAGACCATAACACCCCACACTACCCCTCCCATCCATATGGCAACAGCCCATGGCCACTCTACCCTCACCATGTCCATAATGGACAATTCCACCATGGTTAGCGTCACCCAAGATTAAATAGGCCTAAGGCCAGAACAACCCCCTCTCTCTGCCTCATTCAGTCTCCCCTCCTTCAACTACCTCTCCCACTCCCTCTCCCCTGATCTACCTTGCCCGAGAGAGAGAAGCAAGGTTCAGCCATGG
The DNA here is from genome assembly GCA_916181665.1 of Avena sativa. Classification (NCBI taxonomy): domain Eukaryota; kingdom Viridiplantae; phylum Streptophyta; class Magnoliopsida; order Poales; family Poaceae; genus Avena; species Avena sativa. Next base: position 225,132,123 of record OV702295.1, read on the forward strand.
CAAAGACCTGCGCCATGCTCCACCCCCTCTCCTCCCCTACCTCTGCACGGCCCTCTCCCGTGATCCCCTTGCTCCCCTGCATCTACTCATGCCCTTATCTTTGACAGGCGGCAACCCTAGAAATCACCTCGATGAGCTCCTTCGAGGACCCTCTCGGCCAACCACGTGCGAGACCCCTCCCGGTGGCGAAACCACCTGTGCCGCCCCTCGTTATGGTCCCCACGATGAACCGCCGCTCCTCCGCCACCTACCGACCTTCCTCGAGCCCTGGTGAGCCTCCCCCGCACCTCCCTAGCCTGCCCCTACGGTTTCCCCTCTATCTACCCGACGTGAGCCGAAAGACGACAGACATCCGTCGGATCCAATTCGGATCGGATGACGCCCGCGCCCTCACACCTTTTCTCCCTCTAGGCCACCGACCCACGGGCCCCGCTTAGGCCGTCCCTGCTTGCCTGCCGTGTGAGTGTGGGCGCCGCGATGGGCCTGCCCAGCGCTGTTTCCCCTACTCCCCTTTAAAGCCATCCCACACTCTTCCCTGTGTTTTTCTTTTTGTTTTATCTCTACTTATAGATCTGGAAAAAGGCTGAAAGGATTAAATCCTTTTAAAAATGTAAAGTACCAAGATTTTCCCAGATCTAAATTCCAACAAGTTTCCTAGGGTTTTACCAAACATGCAGAGCAAGTTTTGTAACAAAACTTTATACATCTAGGTTCCTATAAATAAAATGCAAAAATGTATCTCTTGCACTAAATATTTATTTCTGAGAGCTTGGTAAACCCAAATGGGGTAAACCCAAGTGCCTCTATTAGGTATTGCATGTTCCTACCTCATGACCTTGGCCTCATACTAGCTTGCTTCCTATTTTTCCAGTAGAAAAATGACAAAAACAATTAATTTTGGACTTCAGGAATTTCCCTAGACCAAACCATAATATATATGGACCTAATTCCAACTCCTAGTACACTTGTATACCAACGTCTATCAAAACCCAGGAGCCCAACATTTATTGGGGTTTCTTTCAGTTTTGATGAATTAATCTTTTCTGTGCATAGGTAATTCACCAATAAATTCATATCATTAGCTCTATAAATCTAAAAAGGGTGATTACAGCTTCTAAAGAAAGGTACTATGAATACCTAACATGTTTCTTTGGAATCACATTAAAATACATTATAGATTTAATCTGGTGGAAAAGACAAATAACATCCAGAACTACCTTTGGGAATTTCCTGAGGGCATTCTGGTTAATATTTTTGGATGATTCCAACTCCCAGTTAATCAGTCCATCAAACACTACATAACCATCCAAGGAAATAATTTGTGGAACTCCAGACCTATTATGGTGAATTATTTCCTAAAACTAGAGTTTTATTCACTAGAAAACTCGCTATGAATCATTAGTAATTGATAAAATAGTCAAACCACTTTTGTTGGTTTCATTTTATCAATACCAATCTGATGATAAATGAAATCCTACTGAATGTGACCTTGGTCTAAAAACCCTATCCTATATAGTTTCTAAATCATAACTCATGTTGGGTTTACTCCAACTATCCTAATCCATTTCCCAATGTGTCTAAATCCATCCCTTCTAAACCATACTGATTTATAACATGTGTACCTTGTTTGTTTGCCGTATTGCTTTGAGCGTTATATGCCTTGTGTTAATTGTGACTTTGCTTGTGTGCATGCATTCTCGATAACGACGATAGTTGCATTTGTGTGTCGTCGAGAAGAAGGAAGCCTCGGAGTATTATTATTACCATCACTATTATTTTGGGCATTCTGGTATTCTATTGAAGAAGTCCAGGGACATCGCGCTGGTCACAGGCAAACCACCTTCTTGCTCATAAGCCCTTGTCCTACTTTTATACATATGCATGTTTTATCTACTATTACGAAACTATATTGTTTTACTATATGATGATTTTATCTACTATTACGAAACTCTATTACACATTTGTACTACTAAGTACAATTCCCTTGTCGACACCTACTTTCCCCTAGTATATTAGATGGTGTTTAGCACCATACCCCTTGGAGACCCTGTTTTAGCCGAAGCAAAACTATGGGATGGGAAGACCCCGGAAAGTTTACAAAAAATGTTTTATGAGAAAACCTTGGTGAGGTTTGACCTACCAAGAGAAGTTTGAGAAATGAAAAAGGTTTTGTTTTAAAAAAGTATTGGACGAAATATGGAGGAAAATGTTTACAAAAACGCACCCGGTTCTTTGCAGTTTTGCCAGAACAATTAACCCGTGCAACCACATTACTCTGGAATGGGACAGGGCTAGGATGGAATTTTGTCTATTCTGGTATAGGTGTCTCGCACTACTAAAGGGGCAATCAATCCCTGGAGGCTGGGCCTTTCTCCATTTCAACGGTCCATGTAAGACATAGATCGGGAGGAGGAACTAAGGGTCTACGGACCTCCATGCGATACTATGAGCCCCTCATTGAAAGCGCACACCCGTCGAGGTGCAAAAGACGCTCCGGTTGGCTTGGGAACTATATAGCGTATCCAGGTTTTGAGGGGATTAACACTCATAGGGTAGGTGAAGGGAATATGCCCGAGAGGCAATAATAAAGTGGTTATTATCGTATTCCTTATTTATGATAAATGTTTATTTCTCATGCTATAATTGTATTAATATGGAAACGTTAATACATGTGTGTTTAATAAACAAAAAGGAAGTTCCTAGTTATGCCTCTCTTATAAACTAGCTCGTTGATTAACAAGATGATCAAAGGTTTCCTGATCATGGATATTGGATGTTGTTAATAACGAGGTCACAACATTGTTGGAATCATGTGATGAACATTCATCCTAAGTATAGCATTACGATCAAGGTTAATGTGTTTATATTACTATAACATCATACAAAGTAATCTTAGTCCTTAGACCATGAGATCATGTCAACCACTAACATCGGAAGAGTATCTTGATAACATCAAACGTCACACCATAACAAAGATGGGTTCAGTGCTATGAAGGTGTTATGTTGAGGCTCATGGATCAAGAGTATAATTTGTCCATCCCGATGATGGAGAGATATACTTTGGGCCCTCTCGGTGATATCACATTAGTTAGCTTGCAAGCAAGTGATTTGATCACTAGAATGTTATATCACGGGAACGAGAAAAGAGTACATGTCGGTAACGAGATCAAACTAGGTATGGAGATACCGATGATCGAATCTCAGAAATATAATATATAGCGAGACAAAGGGATTGAGTTACATGCATATAAGACTCACACGATCATAGAAGTCATCGTTGAATATGTGGAAGTTAGTACGGATCTCCAGGTCCCGCTGCTGATTATTGATCGGAGAGGGGTCTCGATCATGTCTACATTATTCCCGAACTATAGGGTGACACACTTAAGGTATACCGACACCATTCAGAGCAAATGATATTCCAGAGAAAGAAAAAGGAAAGCGCAGGAATTTATTTCACTAGACACCGAAACTGTTTCGGTTGAAATTGCTGAAACTGATTCTACATGTGAAATTGAATAATAGCAAGGGGTTTTATGTGAGTGTTTGTTAATTAAAGTAATTAACAAAATTATGAATAAATAAATAAAAGAGTTTTATTTAAATGAGAGCTTGCATTAAATTTTGTGGAAATTTAATGCATGTGAGTGGATTTTTCAGTGGAGGCTCTTTTATGGGAGTGGAGGCTTCTCATTTTGAGTGGGAGCTCCACCCACATGAATGTGGAAGAGGTGGGGGAAGCCACCATGGCTGGGCGCCATGCCCCTTGGGGTGCCCCCCTCTTCCTATAAAAGCCCCCTCTCTTCCTCTCAATGTACACCTCCTCGCGAAGGATCCCTCTCTCCCCTTTAGAATTCCCCATGGTCTCGGATCAGCGAGATACATGTTCCCGGTGGATTTTTCTGGAAGGATTTGTTACTTCCTCTGCTACGCTGGAGCAAGGGCGCGGAGGTTGTCGGGGTACCCGGACGTGTGTGCGATCACGGATGCACCACTGCTTTGCGGTGCTGGACTTGATGCTCCTGGACCGGCTAGACCAGATGGACTTCATCATGATCTTGAGATCGACAAGCATTCGACTACATCATCCACGAGTACAACCTCGTTAACGCTATACGGTCTTCAAGGGTATGTATTCTATGGATGTATATCCACCTTTTGCTTGTATCTAGTAGATAGATCTTGGTGCTTTGTTCCCATCGTAGGAAAATTTTTGTTTTCTATGCTGCGAACCCTACAGTGGTATCAGAGCCGGATCTATGCGTAGATCCTTTGCACGGGTAGTACACAATGTATATGTGGGTGATGATGATCATGTTATTGCTTCTTGGTTGTACTTTGGATATTGGTGGCATAGTGGGATGAAGCGGCCCGGACAAACTTTACATGTCCTCGCACATGAGACCTGTTCCACGCTTGACATGCAACTAGTTTTGCATAAGTGGCTAGCGGGTGTCTGTCTCTCCTACTATAGTCAATATCTAATTTGCAACGAGTTGTCAAAAATTTGGTTATCCACGTTGTGGTTCATGTTCATAGGTAAGAACGGTTCTATCTTCGAAAGCCCTAAGCCACGTAAAACTTGCAATGGATAAAGTAGAGGCGTCTAGTTTAGATTGTTGCTAGGCTAGTGTCATGATATGGTGATGTTGTAAGTAGATGTATGAGTCGATACTCTTACAACACACATACCGTGTAAGTTCCATAGACCTTGGCCTTACACATAGAGGTATGATAGTGATCATACCATGATGCACATGATGGAGATCAAGTGCAAGAACCATATCATTTCACTTATTAACATGTGATGTTTGATTGCATCTTATATTGCTTGTTTGCTGTTTTACTAGCATAGTAAGATGATACCTCATTTAGATATCAAGATAAAAATATGTTCTCCCTTCAGTATGCGCCGATTATGTTTTGTCGCTCCAAGACATCACGTGATGATCGGGTGTTCCTGGATCCACGATCATATTTCGGGTGTAAGACAGTTACACACGTGAATACTAAGGTTCTTACTTGGCGAGCCTAGCATGTACAGACATGGTCTCGAAACACAGACCGAAAGGTTAAGCATGAGTCATATGAAAGATATGATGCCCATTCGATGCTCTCCTTTGAAACTACACCGACTCACGTGATGATCGGACTTGGTGTAGTGGATTTGGTTCATGTAATCACCAAAAAGACATGAGGGATGTCATTTTTGAGTGGGAGTTCATTTCTAATTTGGATTAGTAGAACTCAATTTATCATAAATTAAATCAAAGTGAATTTGCATAATTTGTTGTAGTCATTGGCATTCGTTCACCACTTTATACTTAGTTGTAATTGAGATATTAGAACTATAGAATTCTGGATATTTACTTTACAAACTCGTATCGTATTGTGTTGAGTGTCAATCTAAAGTTTAAAGTCCTATTGCAACTTTCAGTAAACTCTGTTCACTCCGTGAAGTTTAATAATTAGTATTAAATCGAGAGTAACAATTCCAGTGTTAGTATCTTAAGTATCATGTTTGCCTCCATAATTCTTGATTGCTTTAATATCAAGTTTACGAATTGTTTCAGAAACCATCATGTGTGGTAGATATAACGATATCTGAAACAATGTTTTGGTTGCAATATGATAGAGTATAATATATATTCTCATATTGGATGAGAATTTGCAAAGGTTGGAGATGCTAGACATCCTAATCATCCAAAAGGGTTTTGGAAAGTAATGTTATACTCATGATTCTCCTTTATAAGCTACATTAGCTTGATCATGAAAGTAGTCATGATAAAGGTGAATAGAGATGTATGTAAAGTGTTTACTACACTAAAATATTACTAAATAATGAATTTTGAAAGAATGTCGATCATTTGATGATGGTGATCTACTTCAAAGTGCAAGTCCAAAGGTATTATTATTTGAATATACACACTTTGGACTATGTGTCATGTATATGGCGCCACTGTTGATGATGATAGATTCTTTTAAAAAGGAAAAGGAAATGTTGAAAGAGAATCTATAAAATATATTTGGCAGAAAAGAAAAGACTGGAAATATCCAGTTTAGGTATATAGATGATATACATGTTATGGTTGTATTCTTTGCTTGTTAAACAATGTGTTTCTTAGGTATTGGATACCGAATTGGTGGGTATGAAATTTCATACAGAACGACGCAATTCATGAACTACAATGGCCTAAGTAACTAGCAAGAGAATATGTGATGATGATCATCGAAAACAAACAAGCCGTTGTTTTTATTTCTCGTTAACATCAAAGCTTGTCTTCAAGATTTGTTTTAATAATAGTTATTTAAATCAGGTATTATGAGAATAAAGATTGTTCAAATAATTATCGTATTCCATATAAGATGGATGATTTACAAATCTAGTTGGAGAAATCACATCCATAAAACTAATGCTAAAATGTCGCAAGACAAATGATTGGAAGATCACTTACGAAGTGACATCGCCGTTTAAATTATATTGGAAATAAAACATGAAGAAACTCCATTTTCATGGATTTTTGGAGTCTTTGATTTGATTAAGTGACGCTTGTGAGACTTTCCTCTAGATAATTAAATCTTCGTTCAAAAGGCCAAAGAAGAACGATCGACTAAATTATTGGAAATTATACATATCGATGTATGTAGTCCATTATGTGTGTCGTTAGCGATGGATTTCAACTTCATATGCTTTCTCTGGAAATTTGAGTGAATATTCACTTAATGAGAAAGAAGAATGAAATATTTGAAAACGTTCGAAGACTTTCAAGATGAAGTGGAAAATCATTGTAATAAGAAAATAAATGATTTATGATTTTATCATAAAGGGATTTATTTGAGTTGCAAGTGTAACAAGAAAATAAATGATTTATGATTTTATCATAAAGGGATTTATTTGAGTTGCAACTTTAGCAGAACACCTAGATTTACATCTCCCGAAACACCATAAGAATATGGAGTGTTTGAGATTTGTAATGAAACCTTGTTTGACATGGTTGGATCAAAGGTGTTATTTATAAAACTGCCATTATATTTTAAAAGATTAAAGCTTTAGAGACTACTGCTTTTACACTGAAAAGAGCTCCATCTTGATCCGTTGAAATGACACCTGGTTTGGGGTAAAACCCAAGTTGTCCTTTCTTAAATTTTGGTATGCTAAGCATAAGTGATGTTTACAACCAAAGTCGGATGAGCATGTCTTTGTAGGTTATTTATAATAACCATTGGGTATTCCTCCATAACACCGAGGACAAAAGGGTTTGTCGCTTGAAATGTGAAGTTTCTTGAAAAAGGAATTTTTTTGCAAAAGTTAAGTGGGAGGACAATAGAACTTTGATAAGGTTAACGAACCTTAGCTATATGTGCTGAGTTGCGTAGCGCCGGAAGACGTTCCGGAGGCAGCCAAAATGCTTATGGCTCACGTGCCTCAAAGGTTGTGGTCACGAAGGTCTAAGTTCCTTTTGAACCAAGTAGGTGAGATAAACAATAAAATGCTAGGATTTGAGAGTAAATCATTGTTGTTTGACAATGATGAACCGACTACATGCAAAGAAGCGATGATGGGCCCTGACTCCGTCAAATGGCTTGAAGCCATAAAATCCATGATAGTTTCATACACGAGAAAACAAGTTTTTTGAACTTGGAAGACCCTCTAGAAAGGTGTAAAAACCTATCAATCGTATTTGGATCTATAAAGAAACAGACATGGATGTTTCACATCTATGAAATAGTCGACATGTCGGTAAAGTTTTACGACAATGTTCAAGGAGTTTACTATGACAAGATTTGATCTTTCATAAGCGATATTTAGTCTGGACGGATTAAAGTAGCAACCACTACATATAATTTGGTATATGGTAGATGAATAAACAAAACAAACTTCTTCTAAAAGAATGGTTACCTAGGACGTGTGCATGTCATGGTTCAAAGGGTTTTTTTAATTCAAAGGATGCTAAAAAGGGCATGCAAACTTCAATGGTTAAAGTAAGCATCGCGGAGTTGGAATCTTCACCGTGATGAAAAGGAGTTTTCATCAGGAGACGATGAAGATGCTTGCATTTGCAAGAAAATAAGTGGGAGCGCTGAGACATATTTCTAATACATTATGTGGAGGACATCTTGTTGATTGGAAATGATATATCTTTTATTGACAAAGGTTAAGAATTTCATTTCGATGAAAGACTTAGGCAAAACCCGAATATTTAGCATGAATGTCTACATGGATAGACTGTGACGCTAATATGGTTGTGCCAAACGTACATATATGAGATATTGAAGGAGTTCAATATAGAAACGACGAGAAAGGGTTCTTGTCACATGGAAAAGAATTGAATCAAGATTCAAGTGTATCGACACTTGATAAGTGAAACAAGATTCAAGTGCTTTGACACTTGATGAGTCAAATCACAAGAATGTTTTGATCAATCATACCATGATATGTACACATCCAGATATGTTCTATACTCTAAGTGTTATGAGCATATACCAGAATGAATCATAAAATGATCATTGGTGATAGTAAGCATATTCTTATAATCTTTTGGAAGAATTAAGAATATATTCCATTTGTATAAGTTACAAATAGTTCATTGTAAAGCATTACATTGATACTAGTTTTGTCAAAATATAAAAATTAAGTTTATCTCAATTTAAAATATGGGTGGCATAATGAAATGGAAAGGAGTTTCCATGACAGATTTGGATGAATTCCAAAGTTAAGACATTGTGATGGATACTATAACAAAAGGCTAAGTATATGACTGCTATAGTAGCAGCAAACAAGGGCATTTGTGTCAAGTAGTTTGTTATCAAACTAAGGTGTGGTTCGCAACGGGATAACACTAAATATATATTGTACGACAATAGTATCGACATGATTTAACCCCAAGGAACTAAAGGTCTCACCAAAAGACCAAATTTATACACTGCCATCTCATTGGAGAATGAGTGATGCGTGCAGACGCACAGACATGCAAATACACACGGACCTAAATGCGTCAGATCCGTAGATTATGTTAAACACTTGCAATCGTGTATACAGAACACCGGAAAGCCACAGGTGTTCAATATGCAAAGTTTTCAAACTAGATTATTGTCTCTAGTGCAAGTGGGAGACTGAAGGAATATGCCTGAGAGGCAATAATAAAGTGGTTATTATCGTATTCCTTATTTATGATACATATTTATTTCTCATGATATAATTGTATTAATACGAAAACGTTAATACATGTGTGTTTAATAAACAAAAAGGAAGTTCCTAGTTATGCCTCTCTTATAAACTAGCTCATTGATTAACAAGATGATCAAAGGTTTCCTGATTATGGACATTGGATATTGTTAATAACGAGGTCACGACATTGTTCGAATGATGTGATGAACATTCGTCCGAAGTATAGCATTACGATCAAGGTCATTGTGTTTATATTGCTATAACATCATACGAAGTAATCTTAGTCCTTAGACAATGAGATCATGTCAATCACTAACACCAGAAGAGTATCTTGATAATATCAAACGTCACACCATAACAGGGTAACTATAAAGATGGGTTCAATGAACGTGTTATGTTGAGGCTCATGGATCAGGAGTGGAATTTTTCCATCCCGATGATGGAGAGATATACTCTGGGCCCTCTCGGTGATATCACATTAGTTAGCTTGCAAGCAAGTGATTTGATCACTAGAATGTTATATCACGGGAACGAGAAAAGAGTACATGTCGGTAACGAGATCAAACTAGGTACGGAGATACCGATGACTGAATCTCATACATGTAATATATAGCGAGACAAAGGGATTGAGTTACATGCATATAAGATTCACACGATCACAGAAGTCATCGTTGAATATTTGGGAGTCAGTACAGATCTGCAGGTCCCGTTGCTGATTATTGATCGGAAAGGGGTCTCGATCATGTCTACATTATTCGCGAACCATAGGGTGACACACTTAAGGGATACCGACACCATTCGGAGCAAATGATATGCCAGAGAAAGAAAAAGGAAAGCGCAGGAGTTTATTTCACTAGACACCAAAACTGTTTCGGTTGAAATTGTTGAAACTGGTGTTGTGTGTGAAATTGAATACTAGCAAGGGGTTTTATGTGAATGTTTGTTAATTAAAGTAATTAACAAAATTCTAAATAAATAAATAAAAGAGTTTTATTTAAATGAGAGCTTGCATTAAACTTGGTGGAAATTTAATGCATGTGAGTGGATTTTTTAGTTGAGGCTCTTTTATGGGAGTGGAGGCTTTTCATTTTGAGTGGGAGCTCCACCCACATGAATGTGGAAGAGGTGGGGGCAGCCACCATGGCTGGGCACCATGCCCCTTGGGGTGCCCCCCTCTCCCTATAAAAGTCCCCCCTCTCCTCCTCTCAAAGCACACCTCCTCGTGAAGGATCTCTCTCACCCCTTTAGAATTTCCCCATGGTCTCGGATCAGCGAGATACATATTCCTGGTGGATTTTTCTAGAAGCATTTGTTGCTTCCGCTGCTTCGCTGGAGCAAGGGCGCGGAGGTTGTCGGGGTACCCGGACGTGTGTGCGATCACGGATGCACCACTGCTTTGCGGTGCTGGACGTGATGCTCTTGGACCGGCTGGACCAGATGGACTTCATCACGATCTTGAGATCGGCAAGCATTCGACTACATCATCCATGAGAACAACCTCGTCTTCGAGGGTATGTATTCTATGGATGTATATCCACCTGTTTCTTGTATCTAGTAGATAGATCTTGGTGCTTTGTTCCCATCGTAGGAAATTTTTTTTTCTGTGCTGCGAACCCTACAGCAGGCATTTATACTAGAGTGAATATTCGGAAGGTCTTGACTGGTTACTCGATCCACGATCGGTGTAGATAAGGGCAGGATACCAGGATGCTGTGGGTAAAGTGTACAACATCTGTAGAGTGTAAATCTATTTGAATAGCTCAGTTATCGGTCATGGACGGTTGGGAAGTTTGCTGTAGAGCGGTGCTGGTTTTGATTTCAAAAAGTATTCTAGAAAAGAAATGGCATTGGAAATTTTTTGACCATGAGATGGTCGGGAAGGAAGGAAAGGAGTTTGGTCATAAGATACCGGAAGGAAAATCCAAATGGGTGACCCAATCCTAGTGTTTTCAAAAACTTTTCAAAAAGGTTTCAAAATGTTTTACAAAGTTTTTCAACAAAGATATAGAGACATGCTATATCTATAAGAGAAACTATTTTATAAAAGAACCTCTTATTAAGCCCTCCTCCTACTATAGCCATATTGCATATCATGTATTATTGTTCTTTTAAGGTGGTTTGCGAGTACATTCAAAGTACTCACCGGCATTGTCCCTGGCTATTTACTTGGCCAGATTTTCAGAGGATCGAGAAACAATGAAGAAGCTGACGTCTATGCGAGCTAGGCCGTCTCCCAGTCAGTTGCCTATAGGTTAAGGCATGACATGGGCTCTGTGGTTTAAGACTTCCGATATTTGTGTTGTAATCTCCTTAGTGGTATTTGTATGTTTATTTATGTAAACAATGTTGTAATCGATGTTGTAATGGATGTACACTTTGATATCCATCAGTTATGTTCCATGATGCACTGATCATGGGATCGTGGTGGTATACATAACAGGGATTCCAGGACCATAAATCTGGGGGTGCCACAAGTAACTTGTATGTAACTTGCATACAGAACTAATGTTGAAGGATTAGTTTTTTTATTAGAGATGAGAAAACCTATCATCGATTAATGCATGTCATTTTAATATGTTCTTTCTAGAATGGAAGGGATGCAATTGCTTTCTGGAAACGTGCTATTGTGTCATCCGACGCGTGGGTTCTTTTCTGTGAGAGTAGTCTTTAGTATCCTAACTTCTTGGCTATGTGCTTTTGTGTCATCCACCTGCGCAAATGACGGAATCAAGACAATATTTAAGCCATAAGTTCTTAGGCAGTGTAATTTTGTGTGTGTTTACGATGAAATATATGACTAACCCATGTCATTTCACTAAATATTTGAACATGGTAGTAAAGTATGAGACCATGGTAATTTAAGTAAGGAGTCGATGTAGAATGTAATTAAACATATGGACCAAAGTTCTTCATGTATTTCAAGGGAATCAATATACCTTGGGCGATTTTGTTTAGAGTTTATAGATCATATCTTGGGATCTAGTTTAAAAGTCACATGTATTTGCTCATTTTTCAACATAGAAGTCGCTATCTCCTAATATTGAAAATGTGTTGATGTGGCATTGGGTGTTGAGTGGGTCCAGAAGAATTTACTTGTGTTGCAAAAGACTACCAGAGGTATGCAACAGAATACAATGCTAAACAGCATTTAGTCTAACCGATGTAAATAAATAATTTGAAGGCAATGGTACTATTTATACATGTTATACTGCCTGGTACATGGACATGTACAAAAGGAAAACAATATATAACTAACCGTTTACATGGTGCAATCTTAAAAAAGAAGCCACGTCCACGCAAAGATGAGGATCAAGGAGACATATCTACCAATGGCAAGTTACATAGCAACTCTGATATAATAGTTTAAAAGATTGAAACCAACATACAGAGTAGGCTACTAATCTGGTAGAATTTACAGAAGATCTGAAAATAAATAAAGCATTGGTGCATCACAAATAAACACACGTAAAAAAGCTGCACAGCTGCACAACCCGCAACCATCCCTACAAGTACAAAGATATATGGAGGTGGTTTCAAAGAATATTTCTCAGCAAATACAGCCTCATTCTTGTACATGTGAAATCGGCTCAACAATTAGGGCCTATAATTATTATTTCTTTGAAAAGCTAACCAGCACAATAAAAATACATCATATATTGCTATATTATATTGTGGAAGTAAAGTTGTACAATTACTTCATAATAAATATAAATACCAATCTCAATTATAGTATATAATTTGAGTACTCATGTATACGCATTGACGCATCTACACAAAATTCCTAAGTACATATGCCACAACCCTGAAATTCGCATGAGTTATCTCCTACATGAAAAAATAAAGGCAACATGTATAAATTATGGAGCGAGGTATGCATTTTATACTGACTATGAAAACATCAGATCAAGTTACCGAGAGCAATATATAAGTTGTTATGTTCAATTTTCTTGTTCATATAGTATACCTTAATACCAATGGTGACAAGTGTTCGAATTCAAAAGGAAATGGTGTATCCAATGGTACCAAATTATGAAAAAAAGAACTTTCTAGTTGGTAATTTTACAGTCTAGTCTTAACTCAGCCTGGAGCTTATGGCTTTTGAAAGTCAAGAAGCTGGAAAAAGGTGGCGTTTTCTTGCTATTAGATAGCACCTTGTAGAATACAACATTCAATGTTGCGTTGAAGTTCAAATTATATGTTAATCAAATGTTTCCTTAGAATAAGAATTGGGCAATCATGCGACAGCAATGCAGGGCGACATGGTCATAGTGGCAGCGGCGGCGACCAAGAGGCATTAGCACAAGGAAGACAATGAATTGTTCTAACATATTAGTCTTGGCTATCAGTGTAGTGGTCATGTATTTAACACAATCTACTTTTTTCGGACACCAAACTTGTGTTAAGACAAAAAATTAGAGTTTAAGGTGTGTAACAAAATATGACAAACAATCAAAGTCTCCTTGCAAGATACCATACCTTATATCTTTTTAATAGACTTTCAACAACCAAGCTCTCTGTTTCTTTAAAACTACTAACAATAATAAAAATATTTTTCTGCATATAACACAATCGGATAAACAAACCAGAACGAGGCATCATACCTGCAGAAGAAGACACGAGGTGCCGCATCCTCGTGGGGCACAACTACCTGATCAGTGACCATTCAATCACCTCCGCCTCAAGTCACCCACAATACCCATCAGAACCCCACCAAAAAATTTAACATTTATCGCTATGCTGCAAATGAAGAAGAAAAAACCATGATTTTACAAAAGGTCAGTTGTGTAACACGAGCATACCAATTTTATTACAGACGCACCTCCTTCTTAAAATGACTTCTCGCCTTAACCATGAAATATCTGGCTTCATGAATTTTTTTCAAATTGGGTTTCCAGCCAGATATCACCTTCATGGCAAAATGACACAAAAACATAAGTGTTGATCATGTATGTTATTAGATATGAAGTATCCCACAGTTGTAAATCACAATCCGGAACAAAACATGAGTGCTGATCATGTATGTTATTAAATCAAAAGATCCATGGAGGTATTAATGAAATATTCCTATATTCTTAAATTTGGCTAAGCATACACACCATATAGAATGGATATGCTCAAGTTCTATTGTAATATACTTAACGAGAAACAAAAATACTGTTCCTTAATGATGAAATATGATATCATCAAGGTCTATTGCCTTACAATACTGCCATGCAAACAACTTTTGCGCAAAACCCGAAATGAAGCATCGTCGACAAACTTGTAGGGAAGAATCAAGGGAGGCTACAACAAATTATGCTCTAGTACCAAGAATCAAGGGATGCATTGTTTAAGAGTTATTGTCAAAATAAAATAAAAAATATCTCAAAGTGATCTCATCAGTAGACGAAGCAATGTTCAACTTCATATTAGAAAGGAAACATTATCTTTAGCTTGGAACCTTAATCATATTAGACAAACTTGAAACAGGGAAACTGTGTCTTCATAGTCACAACAACGATGGTAAGTTTTTCTTGAATTGCTTGACGAAAACCGCGCTCTCAATGCTTTGCCTACTCCTACATGTAGATAAATAAATAAATATAACTTCAGCACTTCAATTCTGGGCATGCTAGTATGCATGTTGCCAAGCTAGCTGCTCTTTGGCCGAGGAACAAATGTACACCACCGGCTCATATTCTATCTCTACTGTATGCTAAATATTGCAATTTGTCGTTTTAAGTGAAAACAGCAATGAAGGTCATTGATATTCAGTCTAAGGAAATATGGTTTTTTATATAGCCTCAGTTAATATACAATATGAACAAGATTACAATAAAAATGAGGATGGCGCTGCCTGTATGACAATATTTTGCTCATCAAGCATGTTGCTACTTACATCTATGATAATGTGTGCACCAATTTTTAAGCAAAACCAATGATAATATCTTCTATAAAAGCAACAAATAAGAAGACAGTGACATAAATGAGAATTTTGGCTTTTCTTCAGAAATTGTCTTGTTCCCAAACTGATTGCATATTGTTCTAGAATGTTTCTCATTCGAAGGTACATCTATTAGCATTCTAAATAGACCACAGACAAACCTATTCGAAGTTTGAAGTGGAAAAAAGTTTAAGCGCACACAAACCTAGTAAATGCAGATCATTGTTTCTCTGGATAAAAATCAAAAGGAGAACACCGCCACAAAAAATACAAATCATTTTATAAGATAGTAAAGTGGTGAATATTAATTTCTATATGATAGTGGCAATTTTAAGTACATTTTTGGGTGCGTGCATGTTGTGACACCTTCCTATCTCTGTTCTCTTTGATCATAAAGTTGGCCCAGCATATCCTTAAGCGAAGACATTGTCATTACCTAATCGCCAACTGAAATATCATGTCATGGATAAAAATATTCAAGGCTGGAAGGAAAACTAATCCAACAATTTACATTTAATTGATCGTATGCTCTTTCTAGACCATTGGCGTGGTGGTATCACGGCATACGTCATGGGTAGGCTAAATTTGGGGCCGGTGGACGTGGAGGAATACGGGGATGGATGATGCAGTGAAGTACACACTCGTAAGAATAAATAGAAATATGATGTATCAAGGTTAGACGCTCTCATGTTGAGATAACACCTCTTTCCCTGTATCTAATCTCATATATCTTGCTACAATTGTGGCTACAATGGTGCTCCTTGAGCTGTTTCTCCAATTCTTCTATCTAACAACTCTCTATGAGAATGGAGGAAGAAGTGAGGAGAGCTTTTAGCGAGCAGAGAGGAGAGGAGCCCTTCGGCGCCCCCTCCCCCTGAGAACGATCCCCCGGTGCTCCTTATAAAGGGGCCCAGGGGACAAGCCTTGTTCTCTACGGTTGGCATCTAGATAACATATTCCCGGCATCTTCTGGAGATGCTCAGGATATGCCTTGGCATCTCTGGAGATGCCATGCATATTCCCTAGCATCTTATTAGATGCCATGGGCATATCCCATATGCCATGTGCAAGTCTGAGCCGGTGATGTCCCAAGACTCGCACGATGCTTGTAGATATTATCTTGGCTGATAGTGTGTTGTTGTAGATGTCGAGGATGCGTCTGGACGTGAATAAAGGGACGTATGGGGCGATATAATTCGGCCCAGACGCCCCAGACGAAGTGGCAATTCGGCCTCGAACCAGGTTGATTCGGCCTGGTCTTGCAAAGGCCCGACCGAGGTGGTCTTTGATTCGGCCTTGTGGACAGCTCCCGCTGTAGGCTGAGGTGAATACATCCCATCCAGATCTCGTAGCTGGGTCAGCGAGGCAGATCCCATGGTGGGCCGGATTACTCCTCATCCGGCCCACCCGGGTGGCTTCTTGGCGAGGCAAGCTGGAGCTGGTGACCCGCGGTGGGCCGACCTGCGCCTGTCTCGTCCACCCAGGGGAGATGAGTGACGCAAGGCGGAGCGGTTGTCGGGGTGCAGCGCTTTGGGGGAAGGCTCGTGTCGAGGATAGTGAGGAGTGGCGACACTGGCGACATTGAGGAGCAGCGAGGAAGGGGCTAATTCGGCAGGGAGTTGGTGGTGAAGGCCCATGGTGGGCCGAGTTAAACGAATTCGTCCCATTCCGGAGAAGCTGCTGGTGGTGATTCGGCTGGGGAGAATATAATTCGGTCTGGGAATTTATTGACTAGGCCGAAACATCTCTAATTCGGCCCAGATTAGTTTTATTCCTTTTTCTTTTATCTTTAACACATCTTTTTACCCATTCTTTCTACCAAGATGTTTATTTCTTTTCAGAGATCTCTTTATAGCTTGACTCTGGGGTACCCGGGGTCATATCCCCGACATTACTCCCCGAGGCTATGGGGGAATCGTAGAGTCGCGCATAGGCTTAGTATTAAATATTTCTCGAGTTATTTTTCGACATATAGTCTCTTCATTATATATCGCTTGGTCGTATGACTCATTTGAGTAAATTTGTGACATCTAGTCTTTATGGACACTGGACTTTTAAACCTTTTGGGTAATTTTATGACTTCTGGCCTTTTTAGGCACTGGTATTTTAACCTTTTTAGGTAAGTTATGACTTCTAGCCTTCTTAAGCACTAGTATTTTAACCCTTTTAGGTAAGTTATGACTTCTTTCCTTCTTGGGCACCTGTCTTTTAACCTTTTTAGGTAAGTTATCACTTCTGGCCTTCTTGGGCATTGGTCTTTTAACCCCTTTGGGTAAGTTTTGAGTTCTAGCCCTTTTGGGTACTGCTCTTTTAACCCCTTTGGGAAAGTTATGAGTTCCGGCCTTCTTAGGCTCTGCTCTTTTAACCCCTTTGGGAAAGTTATGAGTTTCGGCCTTCTTGAGCACTGCTCTTTTAACCCCATTGGGAAAGTTATGAGTTCCAGCCTTCTTGGGCACTGCTCTTTTAACCCCTTTGGGTAAGTTATGAGTCTGAGTCATCTCATATGAGTTGCACGACCCAATCATGACTTATGTCTCAAATCCGAGTTATTTGAGTCAAAATTCGAGTTATATGACTCAAATACGAATGATATTACTTATGTCTCCAATCCGAGTCATATGACTCAAAATTCAAGTTATATTACTCAAATATGACTTATGTCTAAAATCTGAGTCACCTGACTCAAAATCCGAGTTATATGACTCAAATCCGAGTCATCTGATTCCAAATCTGAATCATCTAATTTTACATCCGAGTTATATTACTCAAATCTGACTTATGTCTCCAATCCGAGTCATCAGAGTCATCAGCTGGTAAGCTGAGTCGAAGGCTAATCTGAATCATAAATAAGCTGAGTCAAATTCTAATCCGAATCATCGTGATGTTTTTTTCATCTAAAAGTGATTCTATGGATACGTTAGCTACTCCCCGAGTTGAGTTATTTTATTCCCAGGGTAAACGATTGAGTGTTGGTGACTGAGATATATGATACTCACAATATGCTTGGAGAAGAATTTGAGTCACGCTCGCTGAGTCTTATTTACTGAGTTAGGCTTGAGGCCCCTGTGCTCACCTCTCCGCTCGCTTGGAGGAGTTGAAGGAGCTCTCATGAAGCAGTAGTTGATGAAGACGTTCCCTTCCGGATGGAAACCCAACCAACGCCACTAAATGGCCCCACGGTGGGCGCCAAATATAATGGTGGTATCATGGCATATGCCATGGGTAGGCTAAAGTTGGGGCCGATGGACATGGAGGAATCCGGGGAGGGATGATGCAGTGAAATCAGCACTCGTAAGAACAAAGAGAAGTACGATGTATCAAGGTTAGAGGCTCTCATGTTGAGATAACACCTCTTTTCCTGCATCTAATCTCATATATCTTGTCATACTTGTGGCTACAATGGTGCTCCTTGAGCTGTTTCTCCAGTCCTTCTATCTAAGAACTCTCTGTGAGAATGGAGGAAGAAGAGAGGAGAGATCCTATCGATCAGAGAGGAGAGGAGCCCTTCGGCGGCCCTCCTGAGAACGATTCCCCTGGTGCTCCTTATAAAGGGGAGCCCAGGGGACAAGCCTTGTTCTCTATGGTTGGCATCTAGATAGCATATTCTCGGCATTTTATGGAGATGCTCAGCATATGCCTTGGCATCTCTGGAGATACCAGGCATATTCCCTAGCATCTTATAGATGCCATGGGCATATCCCATATGCCATGTGCCAGTCTGAGCCGGTGATGTCCCAAGACTCGCACGATGCTTGTAGATCTTATCTTGGCTAATAGCGTGTCATTGTAGATGTCAAGGATGCGTCTGGACGTGAATAAAGGGGCGTACGGGGCGATATAATTCAGCCCAGACGCCCCAGACGAAGTGGCAATTCAGCCTCGAACCAGGTTAATTCGGCCTGGTCTTGCAAAGGCCCAGCCGAGGTGGTCTTTGATTCTGCCTGGTGGACAGCTCCCGCAGCGGGCCGAGGTGAATACAGTCCAGCCGGATCTCGTAGCTTGGTTGGGGAGGCAGATCCCATGGTGGGCCGGATTACTCCTCATCCGGCCCACCCGGGTGGATTCTTGGTGAGGCGAGCTGGAGCTGGTGACCGGCGGTGGGCCGAACTGCGCCTGTCTCGGCCCACCCAGGGGAGATGAGCGACGCAAGGCGGAGCGGTTGTCAGGGTGCAACGCTTTGGAGAGAAGGCTCGCGTCGAGGATAGTAAGGAGTGGCGACGCTGGCGATGTTGAGGAGCAGTAAGGCAGGGGCTGATTCAGCAGGGAGTTGGTGGTGACGGCCCATGGTGGGCCGAGTTAAACAAATTTGGCCCATTCCAGAGAATCTGATGTTGGTGATTCGGCTGGGGAGAATATAATTCGGTCTGGGAATTTATTGACCGGGCCGAAACATCTCTAATTTGGCCTAGATTAGTTTTATTCCTTTTCCTTTTATCTTTAACACATCTTTTCACCCATTCTTTCTACAAAGATGTTTATTTATTTTCAGAAATCTCTTTATAGGTTGACTCTAGGGTACCCGGGGTCATATCCCCGACAACCATAGGTAAACAACAAACTTATACGACCATGTAGTACAGACCGTCTCTTACAGTGGCCAAATTTTCACAACACATCACTTGTCATCCATGATTGGGTGGCCACATCTTTAAGAATTCAACATCATGGACCACTAACATTCTCAGGCTCTTTCCTACCGATGATAGGGAGCTGTAAATCCTGAGTTTAAAACAACACCATCAACTCCTAAAATAACCAATTGGTGCATCTCCTTTAGCACTGCAACAATTTTCAGAAATCATCATAAGCTCGCATTTCTCAAGATGTTATGTTTCCGGATGAATACAAAGACTCAAACATTTCTCAAGATGATCAAATGTGTTAATATTTAAAGGCATTGAACTGACATTGGATTTGGGTTTACTTTAGCAACCTTCTACCATACTTGTGCCAACAATAACCATTGTAAAGGACACCGACCTTTCTTGTTGTCCAAACAATAACACGAAGCTTCCTTATGGCTCTCGATGCTGCAACGACCATGTCAATCGTATGGGTGGTGGCACAAGTGATGGTAGCAATAGCCAGCAACTCCCGAGAAGGCCAATATTGCCACACAATTGGAATTTTTCAAAAAAACATGTAGTAGCAGAAATAACCATCCACTTGCTTGAGAAAATAATTACCTAAGCAAACTCCATATTATCCACTGGATGTTCACACCGAACGTGATAAGTTAAAGAAGTATAGCTAAAAAAATTCACAGGATACCATCATCAACATATTGAAACATGCAGCCTCACGAAACAACCACAAGGGAAACAATCGTGAGCTAGATATCAGCAAGGCCGGTGCTCCCAGGAGTCGGCTCCCCTCCTACTCACCTCCTCCTCCATTTCTGCAGCCAAGAAAAAAACTGAAAAAGCCTGAACGAACTGCAGCTGCCGACTGATAGTAGAGTAGAGCGAGAGAGATAGAGAGAAGGAGAATCAAGCCTAGATGAATTGCAGCTCCCGTTTGACCTCAAGTCACCTCTTCCTCCTCACCGGCAGCCGCTTCCCCGCGAGCCTCCACCTCGTCCACCCCCACCCTTTGCATCATCCTCCTACCACACCCCGTCATCCCGCCTAGCCACATCCTGAGTCAACATCCTCCCACCGCCCAACCACTTCTCTCGCGCCGTCTTCGCCCCGCCGCCTCCCACCAGCGGTCTGCCGCATCTGCGCCGAGTAGAGTAGAGCGAGAGAGATAGAGAGAAGGAGAATTAAACCTGGACGAACTGCAGCTGACCTCAAGTCACCTCTCGCGCCTCATCGGCAGCCGCGTCCCTACGAGCCTCCACCTTGTCCACCCCCGACTTCGCACCATCCTCCTACCACACCCCATCATTGTAGCACCCCGGGTAATTCCACTACTAGAAAATCGTGTGTTGTTTTTATTTTCTGCATCATCATGATATCATGCTCATATCATTATGCTGCATTGCATGGAACACATAATTAAATTATTGCATTTAAATTATTTCACTTTTATTTGGTTCTCGCTAAATTCTATTTGACATTTGTATTTTTCATATCTCTATTTTTACTCCCGCTCTATTCTATCTCTAGTTGTTGCCATTTATTATGGAACCATAATGTCTGAACTATATTCTTGAGTCTTGTTGTTTTATATTGTAAAATTCTCAAATTGAGTTGGGAGCATCATGTCTTATTCTATCTACTCTATCTTGTGTCCTCACTGATATCCATAAGATTCTATTGCTAATCCTACCACACATAGATACATGGGTTCTTTATTTTGAATTATGTCTTAACTCTAGGACACATATTATGTATGGATCCATCCCAATATTGCCCACATGATCTTTGTTTCTAATCCCACCATATATATGTTAAGTGGATTCGATTCATTTTTTCTTATGGTTTAAATCACATCTATTTGGAGAATATGTGGATCTTTCTAATACCATGTGACCATCTCTTTATATTCCACCTCTCTTCTTGTGTTGATAATCTTCTCTCTATTTCGTTCTTGTTTCTTTCGGATCCTTCAATTCTTTGTTTGGTCCAATCTCTATTTGCATTCTATTTGCTTGCCGTATCTATTTGATATTTTTTATCTCTTCCACCATATTCTTTCTCCAATGGATATTCACCATATTCTTTGCCATATATATCGAGCCGTCTTTTTTTATTAATTTAAAATGAAATAATAATAATAATATTGTTTGGTCCAATATAAGACTATAAAAGGTTGGCTTATTTTACTAAAAAAAATAAAGAAAAATCCTATCTAAAAGTTTGGTCCAAAACTAGTCTCATCTAGTCTACTTTGAACTATATATAGGGCTCGTTCGCCAACGCTCCAACTCCTAGCTCGCGTGATGGAGCGAGCGGAGTGAACCCGAACGCTTGGGCTTCGCAGATCTGAAACTCCAAAGCTCTTCGGCCTTTCCTCCAAAACTTCGGAGCAAGGGTTCAGCCATTCCGTGAAAATGAAAAAGAGGGCGCAGTTGAAAATTACGCCTCAATGCCACCGATTAGTCAATGAAACGGTACTATCTCTCTCTAGACAATGGCCATGGCATCTCAAATAAGATATCGTCCATGGTAATGGAAAATACTAGTACCTCATCCCGATTTGACACTCTCTGCCAATCGACTCGTGGTCGCGGCCGCCGCCACCGAATCCTCCGTATGCATGAATCCACCCGTTCCAGGATCTAGACACCAACTGCAACCGCCACAATTTTAGCTGCCGCCTCCAGGTCCTACGCTGGCACAACAAGGTGCCCTGATACGTCGGAAACGTATCTATAATTTTTGATGTTCCATGCTTGTTTAGTATCTACTTTGTTTTGCTTTGTCCACACTTTGAGGTGTTTTTATATGTTTTCTGAAACTAACCTATTAACAAGTTTCCACAGCGCCAGTTGCCTGTTTTCTTATGTTTTTGGTTCCAGAAAGGCAGAAAATCAATATTCTAGGAATTGGACGGGACAAAAGGCAAAGTCAATATTTTACCGTGGGCAACACGAAGCCAGAAGATGAGACGGAGAAGGCTCACTAGGGAGCCACACCCCCTGGCCGCACGGGTGGGCCCACCCTGCGCCTGGGTGGGTGCAGCCGCCCTAGTGGTCCCCTGGCTCGCCCCTTCGTCTATAAGAAGACCCCGATGCAGAAACCCTAGGCACCCGATCAAAACTCCATGAAACCGTTTGTATCCGCCACCACCATTGTCCCTAGATCGGGGGGATCTGAAGTTCTTCACGGCACCCTGCCGGAGGGGAGATCATCCCGGAGGCCTTCTTCTTCATCATGCCAGCCTCCGGTATGAAGCGTGAGTAGTTCCACCTTGTACTATGGGTCCATGTAGTATCTAGATGGTTGTATCTCCTCCTTTATGCTTTTGTGTATAGATCTTGTGAGCTCCGTTCATGATCAAGATCTAATCTATTTGTAATCATGCATGTTGTGTTTGCGGGGATCCGATGGATATTGAGATTACTATGTCAGATTGATTAATGGTTTTGTCTTATGATTCTATCATGTCTGTGTTGTTTGTGATCTGCATGCTCTCTGTTGTTAGTATCTATCTTGGCCAAGTAGTTGCTAGTGACTCCAAGAGGGGGAATTTATGCTCGATAGTGGGTTCATGCCTCTAGTTTCCAAGGGAAGTGACAGAAATCTATTCGGTTGTAGATGTGCTATTGCCACAAGGAGAAAACAACGGTCTCTTGTTCATGGAACAAGAAGATTGTTTACCTTACACACTTTGCTTAAAGAAGTTGTCTATTGCTTGCAACTTGATACTAGAGGGGGTTCGAATGATAACCTGAAGGTGGACCTCTAGTCATAGATGCAGTTGGATGGCGGTCTATGTATGTTGTTGTATTGCCCAATTGAATCTCATAGGATCTTTTTGTAGTATTGCATTGTTATTCCTTGCTCAATTCCTGTCAATTGCCCTGCTGTAATTTATTTACCCTTCATGTCATGTTGTTTATCTAAGAAGAGCACCTCTAGTGAAATATGGACCCCGGTCCAATCTTTACCATTGATACATCTTCCACTGTTACTGTTTACTTGCTGCAAACCATCATCACCTTCCACACCATACAGTTAATCCTTTGTTACAGCAACCGGTGAGATTGACAACCTCACTGTTCATTGGGGCAAAATCTTGAGTTTGTGTTGTGCAGGTTTCCATGTTGCTTGCAACACCTTTGAGACGTTTCCTTCCTCCTACTGGTTCGATAAACTTGGTTTCTTACTGAGGGAAGACTTGTTGATGTGCTGCTTCACACCTCTAGTGAGTCATCAACAAGTTACCTGGAGCCGTTGCCGGGGAGGCTAAGGACGTCTTCACAAGGGGAGTCCTCCTCAACCTTTCTCTTTACTTTGTTTTTAGTTTGCTTAGTTTCTTTTGTTTGGTTTTGTTTGCCTCTTTTTATCAAAAACACAAAAAAATTAGTTCCTGCTCTAGCTGTTGCTGCTGTTTTTGGCTTGCTCCACCTTTGCCAAAATGAACTCTGCTGAGAACACCAAGTTGTGTGACTTCACTAGCACGAACAACAATGATTTCCTTAGCACTCCCATTGCTCCACCTACTCCTGATGCTACCTTTTATGAAATTAAGCTTGCTTTGTTGAATCTTGTGATGAGAGAGCAATTTTTTGGTGCTAGTTCTGATGATGTTGCTGCCCATCTTAATAACTTTGTTGAACTTTGTGAGATGCAAAAGTATAAGGATGTAGATGGAGATATTATTAAGCTCAAGCTGTTTCCTTTCTCTTTGAGAGGAAAAGCTAAAGAATGGTTGCTATCCTAGCCTAGAAATAGTATTGATTCTTGGACTAAGTGCAAAGATGCTTTTATTGGAAAGAACTACCCTCCTGCTAAGATTATATCTATGAGCAGTGACATTATGAAATTTAAACAACTTGATAATGAACATGTTGCTCAAGCTTGGAAAAGAATGAAATCTTTGGTTAAGAATTGTCCCACTCATGGACTCACTGCTTGGATGATTATCCATACTTTTTATGCAGGTTTGAACTTCTCTTTAAGAAACATGTTGGATTCAGCTGCTGGAGGTACCTTTATGGGAATCACTTTGGGTGCTGCAACAAAACTCCTTGATAATATGATGGTTAATTACTCTAAATGGAACACTGAGAGAGCTCCACATGGTAAGAAGGTAAATTATGTTGAAGAAACCTCCTCTTTGAGTGATAAGATTGATGTTATTATGGCTATGCTAGTTAATGGGAAAGCTCCTTTAGACCCAAATAATGTTCCCTTAGCCTCTTTGGTTGCTCAAGAAGAGCAAGTTGATGTGAACTTCATTAGAAAGAACAATTTCAACAATAATGCCTATAGGAATAATTTTGGTAGCAACAACGACTATAGGCCTTATCCTCCTAATAATGGCAATTCCTATGGAAACTCCTACAACAATGCTAGAAGTGCCCCCTCTAAACTTGAAGTTATGCTCAAAGACTTTATTAGTAAACAAACCGCTTTCAACAAGACTATGGAGGAAAAACTTTTAACTATTGAGAAAAATATTTCCTCTTTGTCTGAAGCACAGTCCTCCTTGATTAATAAAATGACTGCTAAACCTGAAACCATGAAAAGTACCTTTGCTACTACTCATGCCATATAAGTTACTATTGATGAAAATGTTAAACTATTAGCCCAACTTCATGCTAAGTGGGAAAGGGAAGCTGAAATTGATAGAAACAATAGTGTGTGCACCATCACTAGAATGGATACCACTAAACCACAAGAAGTCCCTATTCCTCCTCCTACAATGCCTAAGCCTAATGAGTCTACTACTAGTGATTCTAAGTTTGATTTTGATATAGATGGTTGCAATATTTCTGAAGTGATTATGTTCCTGCAAAATCTTGCTAGAAGTCCTGATGCTAGTGATATGCATGTTGCTTTCACCAAACACATTATAGATGCTCTTGTTAAGATTAAGGAAGAGAAGTTAAAACACAAAGCTTCTATTCCTAGGAAAGTAGAAGATAGTTGGGAACCCATTATTAATATGCAAGTGAATGACTTTGATCTCAAAGCTTCATGTGACCTTGGTTCTACTGTCTCAATTATGCCTAGGAAGATTTATGAAATGCTTGATTTGCCACCTTTGGAAGATTGTTATTTGGATGTCCCACTTGATGATAATGCTAAGAATAAACTCATGGGAAGTATTAATGATGTTCTCATTATGGTTAACAATTCTTATGTCCCTGTTGATTTCCATGTTTTGGATGTTGAATACAATGCTTCTTGTCCTATTTCTTTGGGAAGACCCTTTCTTAGAACTGTTGGTGTCATCATTGATATGAAAGAAGGCACCATTAAATATCAATTCCCATTCAAGAAAGGTATTGAACACTTACCTATGAGGAGAGATAAGTTGCTTTTTTTCTCCTCCTTCGAAAGCAAGGTTCGATGTTAATGCTTCCTCATTTGAAATACTTGATATCTTGCTTCTTGTGCCTAACTTAAAGGCATTAAAGAAAAGTACTTGTTGGGAGATAACCCAAGAGTTTCCTTGAGTCTTGGAAGTTATTACTTCAGTAACTAGATGATACCCCGCGCGTTGCTACGGAACTTGTATCTTCATAAAGAAGAACTTGAAAGAACATACATCATTTGAACAAAAATGAAAAAGATGAGATCAAGCAAAGATCTAAAGCAACTTTGGTATTTCTAATGAAATGTTGAACGCATACATGAATAGCTGGTACATACATATACAACATTCACCTAATTCTCCTGAATAGTGAGGCTAGCTTGTAAGAGCATTGAAACAATTGTACTTTGACAGCTTAGACCGACTACAAAGGGGCAACTGAATTAACTTGCACCCAAATGTTCAACCATTTAGCTCACAATGCTAAATCCAAACATAATCGAGCCATATAAAAGTAGAGATTGCTTTTAGATCATGTGCTCTCAAGACTAACAATTCAAATCACAAACAATACCTTAGAAGAGTCCACACATGGGAATATTGTATTATATACCGTGTTCAAAAGTACATTGTAATGATTAGACATCTTTTGAGTTCTGAAAGACAAATTGGAGCACTGATGTTTATATTTATAAAACTCTCGTTTTTGTTCTGCAGCTCATGGATGAAGACATGCTACAAAAAGAGACATAATTTCTTTTGGTTAGGAAGTGCACTGTACATGCAGTACACCACATGATTATGTAAGAATGAGGGGCAAAACACACCTTAATGTAAGGATCAAACCACTCAGAGGAAGACATGAGCAACCACCTGATATGGTTTAAACAACTGAAGGCATCATCAACAATAGACTGCCAACTATTTACCACTCAAAGATGCAAAGGACACGTAATGCAAGGGATTATAGATGTAGGTTGTACCTTGACTAATAAAGCCGCTGAGACAGATACTTCTATCTTTGTTTTACAAAAAAATGTTATTAGAAATCAGAATCAGGAAAATATAGAACTTGGTATGTATTTAAAATGCAGATAGCTAATAAGATTAAACTCAAAAAGTGAAAACATACGAACCTGTGTTGATAGATGCAACATCTGATTTTTCCAGTGGTGATACCTCAAAAATTCCTGCAGTACTGGATTTCCTCTATAAAAGACTCCCTGTCTTCAGAAATTACGCTTTGAGAATCCTTATGTTTTGAGGAGATCAAATCAGCAGGTTCATGAGTAGATACACATCAGGGCATAATATAGAGACACATGCGATTCTACTCGATGAAGCTTACAAATCAAAACTAATTAAGCAAAAGAAGGGGAATTGGCCTGCGTTTTTCTTCTGCAGCTTACGGATGAATACATGCTACAAAAAGAGACATAATTTCCTTTGGTTAGGTAGTGCACTGTATGCAGTACACCACATGATTATGTAAGAATGAAAAAACAGGAGAGACAAAACACACCTGAATGTAAGGATCAAACCACTCAGAGGAAGACATGAGCAACCACCTGATGTGGTTTAAACAACTGAAGGCATCATTGTTGACTGCTAACTATTTACCACTTAAAGATGCAAAGGACCCGTAATGCAAGGGAGTATAGAAAGAATCCTTGTCAAATACAATGACCAGAGCAGGCAAAAGGACAAAGCCAAAAAAAAAATTGTGTCACATATATTTTTAGTAGGATGTGCATTGGAAAAAATATGTTGTATACAATCATAAAATAGTTGATCATCAAATTATCAGGTGAAGTATCTATGGTTGGAAAATAACAGCAATAATTCTGCACATGCTATGCCATGCTGCACACAATGATATCCACAAAGTTGACCGGTATTGTTGGTTTGTGGTAACGAAATATTGACTATGTAAGAACACCGACTATTTTGACAATTTAAACATTCAGACCATATAGAGTACATCTGAGCCGAAACAAAACAAAAAACTTTACATAATGTAGTCATACCAGCAGATTAACACTGTATGAAGTCCGCGATGGTCTTGTCATCCAAGTGCCCCTTGCCTCAACTGTCCTGGAGAACCGATTCTTGCATCAACCGCCGGACATCAGCAACCCTCCATAGAAGGCATCATCCGACTGTGGCCTGACCTTACAAAAAAGGAGGTGATGTTGTATTTTTAATTAATCCAGGGGAGATTTCAAGGCAAAACATACATGCGGCCAGCAAGAGTAGGAAATTTTAAGATGAACGTGCTCATTCCATGTAAATTAAAACATAAGGGATGAGAGATCCTATACCAATTCTAGAAGCTACTGCTCTGCTGTCCAACGTCCTTTGGCATCAAGATAACCTATTCAGTCGAGATTCAGTGACCAACACGCAGAATCCGATCGAAACCCAATCAAATGGGAGGGGCTTGAGCGAGCAGCACGTACAATTCAATCACATCGGTGGGGCAAAACGTCGAGCAGCTTTCGAGCCGGGCCAGAGCACATCCTGAAAGATTAAAGCATATGTTCGGGAATTAAAAAAGGATACTCGAAATCATGAGCGACAGGCTACGAGAGTGAAGACGGGTGACAAAGATGGTGACGCGAGGAGGCGGTCACGGTCGGGGTCGATCCGTCGATGTACATGACTGAGATCGATGGCCTTTTAACATGGAGGCGGTGGCGGCTCAGTTGAACCAAGCAGTTTCCAGTCGATGAATGCATTGATGCATCGAGCAGTTCCATGAGAATTAGTGGTGAGGAGGTTAGATCGCGGCGGGGATCATTAGTGCTCAGGAGGCCATAGGTCGCGGCGGTAGAGAAAATGGTGCCCGTGAGCACTGGGAATAGGAACGACGATTGATATTTTTCTCTTCGGGACCAATAGACTTCGAGTTGATGTGACATGGCTGCCCAATCCCACGAAGGTACAACCAACCCACGTACAAAGAAAGAAGTGGCTTCTCTAGCCCATTTTGAAAGGGTGTAGAAAGACGTGGTGCGAGCATGCGACGGGAAGAGTGGCGCTGGTCGCGCAAGCGTGGGAAATAGGGATGACGTGGATGCACCACAGGCCAGGAAAATCAGGTAGTGGGGGACTTCTTTTTAAATATAGAAGATGACCTCTCATTATCCTTTTTGTTTGCTTTTTGTGCCAAGAATGACCTCTAATGAGAGGGAAGTAAGATTTGGGGAGTTGTTGTCCTGAAACAGATTTCTGTCCTCCACCATAAAAATTCATGAGGAGTCTCTGTAAGTCGGATTGAGCTGAAAATTTACGAATAAATCCCCAGTATGTTAGATAACTTTTGTTAGTTCAACAATTTTTTATTTGAGAACCAGAAGATTTTCTAAAAAATCGGTTTCTACCTGCTGGTCTGTTTTGACAGATTTCTGCCATTATTTGCATTTGCTTCTTATTGATTCCTTTTCGAGTTCTCTTTTGAGGAATTGAGATTTTTGAAGGAGTTGCTACAGTATCTTGTGTTTTTAGTGAAAAGTTTTGCTATTCCAAAGCTAAAACCAAAGGTCTATTATCTTTTGAATACACTAATGTTGCTAATGAAGATTAGTTTTGTATGAAGGAAAAAATTTCAGGTGTAGAGAGAGAATGATGTAATGAGATAAAGAATGTACAAAAACTCAAGCTTGGGGATGCCACCCCGGTGTCACCCCAAGAAATATCCAAGAGGTACAAGCGTCAAAGCTTGGGGATGCTCAAGGCATCCCCTTTCTTCATCAATAAATAGCTTAGGTCTTTCTAGACACTTTGTTTTTATTATTTCATGCACTGTCGTGTTGTTCTTGGAGTGTCTTAGTTTTCGTTTGATTTGCTTAGTTTGTCTAGTTTGCTTGAATAAAGTATTTTGGACCCCCGTTCTCGCTGTGTTGTTTCAAATACGTTGATTGGTGTTGGAAAGGAGTAGAAAGTTCTTGCTTGGAAGTGCAAGAGGAGCTTGCATTGACTGTGACTTAGACTTTAGCATGACATGCTAGGCGTTGTTTTGACCTTATGCTTAGTGATTATTGTTGTAGCATGTCTTGTTCCAAACAATTGGGATTGCTTAGTGTGCCTTGAAAAAATCATGCGTTGTTTTAGCATACAAAAGCATATTATTGTGGTATTCTCCTTTGATGATTTGTTTGAGTTGTCTTGGCACATGCTCACACCATGCTATGACTATGAACAAGTCACCATAGAATCTATGATCATTTAGTCCTTGACTTATAGTACCACTCTATGCTTTGATTAGTAATATTTTGTTGCTCTGCATGATTATGGCCATTATTGCTCTCTTAGTTGGTTGCTCCCAGTCTTTTGCTAGCATCCACTTGTATGAGTAAGCTCTACTCATGCTTCCAACTCCCAAGAAACCAAGTTATTCCAAAGTGTCCACTATAACCTCCTATGCATGGTGTGTTACACCATTCCAAGTATATTCTTGTTTTCAGCTATCTTCCAATTAAAAGTATTTTGTTATGTGAAAACTTAGTGATTAAAGTCCTCAAGAACTTGATGGCACACTTTATATTCTTTGCCCCTAATAAACTTGAACCATTGTGTCATCTAAGTTGTATATGATTGCACTTATATGTTGGAATTAGCAGAACCATGTTGTCATGGGAAACGTTTTCAACATTGCATGTGTACTTTGTAGACAGTTGATATCATGCTATTTTGTCTATGGATGTCACCGGTGTGAAATAAAAAGGGAGCTTGTAAGTCCATGGAGTTATGTATTTTGTGTTAGAGAAACGCCTGGGCCGCTAGCCTAAGCCATGCCTAATCATGGTGGAAACTTGCAGCATGACCATAATGAGCATTCTGTGAAGCATCCTCGATAAAAGCTATGCACATAGTAAATAAAAAGATCGCTGAGATGCTCATTGTCTGCTTGCCTTGTCATTTTGGTTATGGGATAGCTCCTGTACCATGTGCAAGGGGTACCCTATTGGCGGTTCTCTATGATACGCATGTACTTACTATGACAAGAACTTACAGGTGACTGAAGTTGAGTAGCATGAGGTGTGTCCCTCGTATTCAAGGGACATGAGATTGCCAACTTATACTTTGTTAAGAACATACTCCATAGTTTGTTCACTGTAACCTTAATCACTTCAAGATGCTTATGATAGGGGTAATGAGGGCTGAAAGCTAACAAGTAATATAATTTTTGGAAGCTCTTTTTGAAACTTGAAATCCCTGCTTCCCTGTATGAAGGGCCTTTCTTCCACTATTATGTTGAGTCTCCACCTTCTACCTTTAGGCACCATTAAGAGAGCATAGTTTCCATTATTAGTTCTATGTGAAGTGTCCCAAACCTTATTGATTGATGCATATTGTGATATTGCTTGTTCTTGTGCTATCTATTTCTAGTCACTCTTATGAACTTTAAAGGTGTCCTATGCATCTATTTGCTACTCTATGAGGGACAAGTTGATTGCCACTATGCCATGTTCTCTGTATGTGAAACAAACAAACATTTTTCAATGCATATTATTCATGATCTTTGTTTGTAGGCTTTCATGCTGCATGCATAGTTACTTTGTCTTATTGTTATAACTCCATCTTTCATGCACATGTTTAGAGTTCTTTGATCCCAACCTTCAATGCTTGCAAATGGTTTGATCTTGGTTTTGATGGTGCATGTCACCTCAAAAATTATTATTTTATCACTTACCTACTCGAGGACGAGCAGGAGTTAAGCTTGGGGATGCTTGATACGTCGGAAACGTATCTATAATTTTTGATGTTCCATGCTTGTTTAGTATCTACTTTGATTTGCTTTGTCAACACTTTGAGGTGTTTTTATATGTTTTCTGAAACTAACCTATTAACAAGTTGCCACAGTGCCAGTTGCCTGTTTTCTTCTGTATTTGGTTCTAGAAAGGCAGAAAATCAATATTCTCGGAATTGGACGGGAAAAAATCCAAAGTCAATATTTTACCGTGGGCAACACGAAGCCAGAAGACAAGACGGAGAAGGCTCACTAGGGGGCCACACCCCCTGGCTGCGCAGGTGGGCCCAACCTGTGCCTAGGGGGGTGCAGCCGCCCTGGTGGCCCCCTGGCTCGCCCCTTCGCCTATAAGAAGCCCCCGATGCAGAAACCCTAGGCACCCGATTAAAACTCCACGAAACCGTCTGTAGCCGCCGCCACTATCGTCCCTAGATAGAGGGGGATCTAAAGTTCTTCTCGACACCCTGTCAAAAGGGAGATCATCCCAGAGGCCTTCTTATTCATCATGCCAGCCTCCGGTATGAAGCGTGAGTAGTTCCACCTTGTACTACGGGTCCATGTAGTAGCTAGATGGTTGTATCTCCTCCTTTGTGCTTTCATGTATAGATCTTGTAAGCTCCGTTCATGATCAAGATCTAATCTATTTGTAATCATGCATGTTGTGTTTGCGGGGATCCGATGGATATTGAGATTACTATGTCAAATTGATTAATGGTTTTGTCTTATGATTCTATCATGTCTGTGTTGTTTGTGATCTTGCATGCCCTCCGTTGTTAGTAGCTATCTTGGCCAAGTAGTTGCTAGTGACTCCAAGATGGGGTATTTATGCTCGATATTGGATTCATGCCTCTAGTTTACAAGGGAAGTGACATAAATCTCTTCGGTTGTAGATGTGTTGTTGCCACTAGGGAGAAAACAACGGTCTTTTGTTCATGGAACAAGCGGATTGTTTACCTTACACACTTTGCTTAAAGCAGTTG
This sequence comes from Avena sativa, assembly GCA_916181665.1. Lineage (NCBI taxonomy): Eukaryota > Viridiplantae > Streptophyta > Magnoliopsida > Poales > Poaceae > Avena > Avena sativa. The sequence continues at coordinate 225,164,879 of OV702295.1, forward strand.
TCTGTTGCTTGCAACTTAATACTAGAGGGGGTTCGGATGATAACCTGAAGGTGGACTTCTAGTAATAGATGCAGTTGGATGGCAGTCTATGTATATTGGTGTATTGCCCAATCGAATCTCATATGATCTTTTTGTCTAGGTTTGCATTGTTATTCCTTGCTCAGTTCTTGTCAATTGCCCTTCTGTAATTTGTTTATCCTTCATGCCATGTTGTTTATCTAAGGAGAGCACCTCTAGTGAACTATGGACCCCGGTCCAATCTTTACCATTGATACATCTTCCACTGTTACTGTTTACTTGCTGCAAACCATCATCACCTTCCACACCATAAAGTTAATCCTTTGTTATAGCAACCGGTGAGATTGACAATCTCACTGTTTGTTGGGGCAAAGTATTTAGTTTGTGTAGTGCAGGTTTCCAAGTTGCTTGAAACACCTTTGTGACGTTTCCTTCCTCCTACTGGTTAAATAACCTTGATTTTTTACTGAGGAAAGACTTGCTGTTGTGCTGCTTCACACCTTGCTCTTGGGGTTTCCCGACGAAGTGCTCCACGTCAACAAGGAGTCATCATGCCCCTGGTCCATGTCCCGACATGCAGGATGAGATTCTGTTCGTGCATCCCGATTGGTTCTAATATACATCCCAGGCAGAGGTAGCACTAATGGGCTAAAAGGCCATCATCGTACATCTCTCGGAAGGATGGACCTGCACGCTACTGCCTGAATGTGGTGCATCTGACTGAAATGGGCTGGGTGGAGCGGAGCGGACCGAACGGCCATCGCTTGCTCACTCGATCGAGAGAGCGCTACATGCTGAGAGCGGAGCGGAGTAATGCAATTTTCACAGCGGTGAGTTGCCGAACAGGCTCATACTCTATTGCTCTTCTTATTCCTCTCCAAACCCTAACCTCTGAATCGGCCCAAATCTAGATCTCAAATTCTCCACCGCTACTTCCACAAAATTTTGTCCAGTTTTAATCGTATTTGTTCCTTCCTTGTCTAATCCATGCACGTGCAATATTCATCTAGCTAGCTGGACATCCAATCGATCGATGCATCCCAAGAACCACAAGATCCCATGCCGCACACTCCATGGCCTTCTCGATCTGTGCATGCAGAGTAGCTCCACCACACACGGCACCTGCTCCCGATGGCACATCACCGCAAATCCCATCAGCTGGTGAGATTTTTTCTTTTGTCCATTCTAGTATGTTGCGCCTGTCCGTCTTGGCCCCGTGTGAGGTCGTGTCTCGCCGACGACACCGACCAATCCCATGCTCCCTTTGATCAGTGTGCAACTCCCTAAGGAGAGTTTATCCTTTTATTTTCGGCGGCAGATCAAGCCTCAATCCTTCCACCGTTTCTCGTGCGTATGCCACCTACTTTCGTCAACATCAGTCCAATCGCCCATCTATTTCTTTTCGTTGTGGGTGTAGATGTCAGTCCCAGTTCAGCAACTCTTGCCTTTGTTTCTCACCACATCTGCTCATGTAGACATCATTTTTTTGCATCTTCCTTCGTTTCAGATCCTGTCGGCAGCCCACAAATTCGGCATATCTCCATCTCTGATCCTCTTGCCTAGTAGGTGTTCGATAGAATGCTTCTAAGAGTTTTGGTATCTGTTTTTCTAACCGACGTTGCATCAAGATCTTTGCTTTGTTAGCCAATCGGAAACCGATGGTCGATGTTGTCACCTTCGCCAAGGTCTTCTTCTCGATGTCTGCTACTTCGACCACTTCGGCTATTCGACTTCTTACTTAACATCATCTACTTTCGCCACACCAACAACAATTCAAGAAACGTCTTTCTGTTCCTCCCGATCAGGACCGTGAGACCCAAACCTACCCTTATTTTATATAAATACAATGTATCTTGTCACATCAAATCATTTATGCCCGCATACATATCTTGCGGTATTGGGTAAAATAGAAATTCATCTATAATTAAATATGGATACCATATGCGGGATATACTAGTCTTATATTGGTTTCATTTAAATTTGTGTAGTGAACCGATGCCATATTTTGCCTTGATAATATAATATTTAAATTAGGGGGTATCTAAACAACACGAACCTAATAATTAATTGTCGGGGTCCCGGTTCTACTTAATATTTCCTAATTGCATCGCACCTTTGCGATGACATACATCATATATGCATCATGCCCGATATTTTGATGTAGTATTAAATAGTGCATTTGTTGTTTCTTCTAGTGCTTTGCTTCTTCACGGATTAGGCCGATGAGTTGATGCAAGTGTTGATCCGATATTCGAATGAACCTTTGGCAGTGTTTTCAGGCGAGCATTCTTCCCCTTTCTACCTATCTAACTTTTATAGTTTTTATTTTCTTCTGTTGATCTATTGCTATGTGTATTGCGATGCTTTACTTTTCATACCCGTGATATCCCTTGCAGCCCTATATTGCCTTGGACACCTCCTATTGCATGTTGTTTGGGTAGACAGTTAGCCTAGCGAGTCGTAGTCACTTGCTTAGGTGCTGCTTCGTGTCGTTAAGTGTCACTGACGTTGGGGGTTGATATATTCTAAATGGTGGAGATGATCATGGCTTTAATTACAGTTTAATAATTAATATTGAAAGTAGATAAATAATGCAGAGGCACAGTTGAGATCTGGTTATTATCCCGCCCCCTGTGTCCATCTAGGACCCGAGTTCTTGACACATGTTCCGAGACGAGCGCGCTAACCACATGTGGGGTGTCTGGGCGCCCCTATCAGCTTAGTACCTGATTTCAAAGTACTATTCTGGGGGCCACAACACTAGTTCGGGCTTTATGCGTTACTACTGTACTTATGCCATGTATGCCATGTATGATATGTATATTACTTGTTGCTCGATGAGCGTTTATTACTGTTGCGTAGGTGCGGCACTCTGTCACGGGAATATTTTGTCTATGACCTCTGCTCCCGTGCAAGTCCACGTAACCTCAGGGTCCATACGAGGAGGATTATCTATACCTCGTATGGGTAGCTCTTTCTGGTGACCCCTATGTACTTGCTTTGGGTCAGGAAAAGTGTTGTGTCCTAGGCCCCGCCGACATACCTATGGAAGTATGTTAATTGATCTGGCAACAAGGATCAAAGTGTGTGTGGAAACTTTGGTGCACCCCTGCAGGATTAAATCTTTTCGAAAAGCCGTGTCCACGGTTATGGATGACTTGGAGCACAGTTCTCGATCATAGACAACTACAACTAAAGTTTACTATTATAATATGACTTGTATCTGATATGACTAGTAAGTTGGATAATCACCATGAAAAGAATGAATAAAACTGCCAACTGTGTGAGTTTTCTCGGCATGACATTCTCGTTTGGTCTCAAGGGGGAAATACCAGGATGGATATGATTGGTGGTAGTATCAGGTTGGTTCTAAATAGGTATTTCTTATCTCTCTCTGATAGTCGACAGTTGTATCAAGTCTCTATAGATGTCGCTTCAGTCCACCATACCTATGTAGGCGAGAGCCGCCGAATTCTAAGCCTCGCCATGTACTGGCCTCAGTATTGACCGCTCTCTTTTTTCCTTTGCCCTTTGCGAGCACCCCTTTTGTTTAGCAGGTTTGAGATCGACATTTTTAGCAGGGTTACCCTTCCGGCTTGGCCTGGGAAGGGTTATGGACGTCATTGGTTATTCTTTAGGGCTCTTAGCCCCATTTGCATCTTCTCTGTACTCAGAATGTTGTATCATTTTCGAGGTGATTTGGATCTTTGTACTGTATATCTGTATTCTTGACTCTCCGATTCGTTGTTGTATATATTTATTCTGTGGGTTCCATCCTGGACTAATGTGTAATGGTATTACTTTGTTTTCCACCCGCACGAAAGTATCTGGTGGCATCTATAAATCGTTCCTATGTGGGTTTGGCGGGAATCACTAAAACTTGCATATGGCCGATCCGAGGGTGTTACAATCATCCTGCCGCTCGTCCCGCCTAGCCACAACCTAAGCCGATGTACTTCTGTTGCCCAGCCACTTCTCCTATGCCGCCATTGCCCCGCCGCCTCCTACCCCCAAACCGCCTCATCTGCGCCGACGCTAGCACTTAGCTGCCTCGTGTGGTGCTGTAAAGAGGAGAGAAGCCATCATGGAAGATTGGGGGACAAGGAAGGCAGCCCGATGGATTGTGGATAAGGAGAGGAGACATGGATTGGGGATGAGAGGAGGCGACGGGATTGGGGAGTGGTTTCCTCGATCTAGATTTTCACCTTACCAGACGAGGACGGGGAAGAAAGTCTACTCAAAAGATAAAAGTCACTGCCTCTATTTGCTGGCCCTGCAGGCGCCTAGTCCTAGTCATCATAGGCCTCATTCAGTAAGCCGAGAAGTAAAAAAAAGTTGTTACCAATCCAACGGCTGAGATGAAAAGTGAGAGAGAAAATTTACTGTAGCGCGTAAATCGGAGGGCCAATGGGGCGTACGTGCGCTAAAGCTTATGAGGAGGCGGGTAGGGTAGGAGGGGTTATAGGAAGTAATTAATGAAACTATAAGAAGCTTCTAGTGATTCAACATATCATATAATCATTAATTTTATAGGTATCGAGCACTTAGTTTAGTAATGAAAATTCATAATCATTCTTTTTCTTCTACTTGACTCTTTTGATAGCTGTTCTCTCATATTTCTTATTTTCATATCGTTCCTATCTCTCTCTATATATATATTTACTCTTTCTTTCTTTTCTCTCTCTCTTTTTAGTTCAGCTATTTGATCATGCTCACTACTTTAATGGCTTCAAAACTCTTAATTATAATATGCTACCAAAATTCTTCTTCTTATGGCCTACTCAATACTTTTATTGGTATGGAAGTCCCTAAAATCATGACAGATGTACGAGTATCATAAAGAGAGAAATTGCGGAATACCTTTCTCTGTGTGATGTATGCAATAGAGTTAAAGCCGAGCATCAGAAACCGGCAGGACTACTTCAACCACTACCTATACCCGACTGGAAGTGGGATAAGGTAGGCATGGATTTCATCACGGGATTGCACCGGACTCGTTCTGGATTTGATTCTATCTGGGTAGTGGTGGACCACTTTACCAAGGTGGCTCACTTCATCCCCGTAAAGACCACATATACAAGTGCTAAGCTTGCTAAGATATACATGTCAAGGATTGTAAGCCTACATGGTGTTCCCAAGGGAATTGTGTCAGACAGAGGCACCCAGTTTACTTCAAAGTTTTGGCGACAACTACATGAGTCTCTTGGGACCCGACTAGAATTCAGTATTGCCTTCCACCCTCAGACAGATGGCCAAACAGAAAGGGTGAATCAAATTTTGGAAGATATGTTGAGAGCTTGCGCACTAGACTATGGGTCTAGTTGGGACGATAACCTGCCGTATGCCGAGTTCTCATACAATAACAGCTACCAGACAAGTATCAAGATGGATCCGTTTGAAGTTCTATATGGCAGGAAGTGTAGGACTCCACTGCTATGGAATGGAGTTGGTGAACGCAGTCTTTTTGGACCTGAATTGATAAAGGATGCCGAAGAAAAGGTACGGCAGATTCAGGATAGGCTAAAGGTAGCCCAATCCCGACAGAAGAGTTACGCTGATTCCAAGCGCAGAGATGTGGCCTATGAAATAGGGGACCGTGCGTATCTCCGAGTTTCACCCCTACGAGGAGTTAAGAGGTTCGGAATCAAGGGCAAGTTAGCCCCACGATTCATAGGACCATATAAGGTTCTGGCCCGTAGAGGGGAAGTTGCTTATCAGGTGGAGTTGTCGGAAGGACTGACTTTTCATGATGTGTTTCATGTGTCGCAACTAAAGAAGTGTCACCCAGAGATGGCCGAAACACCGCTAAGAGACACCGTTCCCCTAGATGAGGTTCAATTGGAGAATGACCTTACCTATAAGGAAAAACCCATCAAAATACTGGAAACAGCCGAAAGGGTTACCCGCACCAAGACTATAAGATTCTGCAAGGTACAATGGAACCACCACTCCGAGGAAGAAGCTACGTGGGAGCGTGAAGAATACTTGAAGGCAGAACACCCACACCTATTTGCTAGCCAACCCGAATCTCAGGGACGAGATTCTTATTAAGGGGGGTAGGTTTGTAACATCCCAGATTTTATATTAGGATGTTATTAGTGGCATGCATTATCTTTGCATCATTGCACCCTACAAATAAAAATTTGCAACAAAATCCTAACACCTAAGCCTATCAAAACCCTAATAAAGATTTCTTTATGTAGGCATTATTGTTGTAACAAGATTGACCCTTCAAAAAAAACTTTGTGAAACACCAAACCATGGTCCTATGTTGACCACCTCACTTTTATAAAAATTTAGAAACAAATTTCATCAAATTTGGACTTAGTATGCAAAAGTTATTTGGGTTTGACTAAAACAGAAATTGATAAATGATAAAAGGAAAAAAAGGGAAACCTAACCTAACTGGGCCGGCTGTGCCAGCCTGCTAACGCGCGCGCGTCACCTAGCTGCCAGCGCAGCCCAGCAGAGCGCAGGCCGCAGGCCGCAGCCGCTGACGCGGGGGTCCCACCCTGTCGTCGTCCTCCAGAGACCGCGGCGAGCACGTTTTCCCCCGCCGCGTCGGCACCGCGCCAGCGCCGCGTCACCCCCCCACCTTGCCAGCTGGCCCAACCATAAGCCGCCACTTGGCAATGTTTTAAGTTAGGGGGTCAGATCTGTTTGCAGATTCAATTTAAAACTTGTGAAATTCGTATAAAATTGAATATTTGGCCAAATTTAGCCTATAATATACCGTTGGATTCATAATTTTATGTAGAACCCAGATCTGCAATAATATTCTGAGTTTACAGTAGGGTTTTCAGTGTAGAATTTAATCACTAGATTGGCGTACTTAAATCATAGAAAAATAATTAAAATTTTGTTTTAGTTGATTCTTGTTGCAATAACTTTGTTTCCACAATGCCTACTGGATAAAATTTCAAAACTTTGCTTAAGGTCATTAGATCTAATTTGGGGCTAATTAGATGGATTGATCTCCTTTTTACCCTATGATTTATTGGTGACCCAAATCGTTTTAAACCTATGAGAAATCAATCCTAGTAACACCCTTAACACAGTTGCAACTCAATTATGCTATCTTGTCAATTTAGAAGAACCAATCTTGCATAAAATACCATGTTGCATGCATGCATGATTATCTCTGTGACATGTTTGAGCAAGTTGTGATCAAATCTATGTTTGTGATTCGTTAGATTGTTCGGAGTGCGCTAAGGAGTGCTATTGTGTAGAGTGCTGCTCGGATCAAGGCAAGTTACACCACTTGTTCATAATTTTGTCCCAGTTTTGATTCTATGCATGTGATCTTCAAAATTCTGTAGTATGCATGTGTAGGATGTTCTAGTAGAATTTTCCTTAGTATTATTTTGCAAGTGCGATGATTTTGTAGTATGCCATGAGTAGCTCTATACTTAGGATTTTACCTCCTAATAGGTTACCCTTGTTTTGCTAAGTATTGCTTTATGCTATATATACAAAGTACCGTTGGGGGGTTCGAAAGACAAAGAATTTTCTAAGTATAAAGGCTCTCTAGAGCAAACTTTTCTTCTCAAATCCACTTCAAAATAAAACTAAGTTTTCTTCTAGGCGGAATAGTTGTCGAGACAACGAGTGAGATTTTGGTGGAGGACGGCCGCCCAGGAATCAAAGAAGTCTGCCATGTTTCAGAATTCAGAAGCTTCCAGTGCAACCACAATACATTATGGGCTCTGTCTTGGCCTAGTACTTAGTGGGAAACCTCACCTGGGTACCAACATTTGGAGGTTCTTGGCACGGTTGGATCCGGAAGGTAGAGGGGCTACTAAGGGAAAGCCTCGCCATGGTCTTGTCTGTAAAAAGACTTGATCGCGGATTGTGGGTAAAGTGCACAAACTCTCGAGAGTATTGCAATCTGATCGATCTGCCGTGTTCACGGTAACAGAACAACATTGAGCATCTGAAGGATGGAGCCTCTGAAGGATCTTCCTCTCTCTTTTCTAAAACAAAGTTTTGAAACCCCATGGCGTGAGTAATATCGCCAATGGGAGGGATTTTGGGAACTTGGTGTGTAATATCCAAGTGTCACTTGGTGCGTAATATCCAAGTGTTTGGTTGTTTGGACACTTGGTGAGTAATATCCTCATGTGCCACTCGACCTTATTTTATCTAAGCAAATGTTTACAAAGTAGGACAATCTTCTCTCCTTCCCTCTACTTAAGAAAACTAGCTTTGAGCAAATGAACTCTACAGCCTAAACTAGCCTTGCATGTAGAGATAGTCTTTTCTCTCCTTGGTGTAATTTGCCAATACATTCAAAGTATTGACCCAACTTGTTGGCTGCACGTCTTTTGTGCAGAATCCGAAGATTGAATGGTGCGTAGGGATCACGGGTCTACACTCGACAAGCCTGGGGCGTTGATGGACTCAAGCTGCTTTTATGTTTCCGCTGTTATTTGAGCTAGCTTAATGCTAAGCAATTTTGTAATAAATTCATACTCTGGATTCTCCGTGTAATAAAGACTTTGTGTTTTACATGATATTTCATCAACTGTGAGTGCTAGCTATTGATCCAGGGACTAGCATGTTAATCACAGGGACTTAGGATCCTTATCGATCCGAGGTCACTACAGATGGTATCAGAGCGCATCGTTGCCTGTAGGACGTGACCCTAGGATTGGAACCACCTCTAACTTGTGCCTTACATGCTTTCTACTAAGTTATTTTCCGCACTTCTAGTATCTGCTTTCCTCTACTTGTTTAAGTATCTAACTTTCATTCTCCTAACTTAAAGATGACAAGCTTCTTCTACGACACCGTCGCGGACATCGAGCCCCTTTGCTTTGGTGGATGCCTCATGGACCTACTCACCCGTTTGGACCTTCCTCTCCCAACAATCCAGGGGAGCACAATGAAGAAACTCCACAAGGACGGCTATTGGGGAGTCAAGGTCATCCAGCCAGGAAAAGAGCGAGGCAAGAACCCGGAGGAAGACATAGCAATCCACATTGTTAGCGATTCCAAGAAGAAGGCCCTTAGCATCAGCTTGCAGCAACTCATTGGTCGCCTATGTGGACGTCATCATGAAGCTCTCCAAGGACACTGCGGCGGCCTCTTTGGGAGACGAGATGAGGAAGGAATTCCCATGGAGTTAACCTTTGAGGAAAGAATTTCTACCAAGCGTTGAAGAACACAATATCAAGACTTGGAGTGCCACATCCATGACCTTGAAAAGGGTACCTTCCTCGAGATGTTGAAGAACGACGAGCTATGCACCCTCATCAAGGAGAAGGAAGAATGATCAAGCAGCAGGAGGAGGCAATGAAGCTCCAAGAGATAAAATTCCAATACCAAGAGAAGAAGTTCGCTAACCAAGAGAAGAGGGTGATAAATAAAAACAAGAGAATTAGGGAACTCAAACAGCAGATCGATGGAGCTGAAGTGCAAACTGAAGGCCTTTGCAAGATAATCAATGATGTGCGTGCTTCCAAGAGGGACTTGGCAAAGCAACTTGAAACCGCGAAGAAGTCAAGCCTAGTGGAGGAGCTACAAAGCGAGAAGGAGGGACTTCAGGAGCAGCTAGAAGCCACCACCAGGAAGTTGCAAGATGAGATTAAGAACCTCCAAGAGAAGCTTGAAGCCACCACAAAGGAGATGGAGTTGTACAAGACAACTCTGGAGCAGGAAGGCTACTCGTTCGAGGACGAGGAAGAGGAAGGCGTGGAAGATGTGTAATAGTTGGACCACCTTTAATTCTATAGTAGAACGTTATTCGCGATTGTAATAAATACCAAGACAAATCTGGTTTAGTTAAACATGGTTGTTTTCTGTGTTAAGCTATGTTGTTATGTCTTGTGTGCCTTGTGTGCTTGGTGTGTTTTCATAAGGGTAGAAGTTTACTACTTAGTCTTTCTGTCTATTTCTTAACTAATCTCTTAAACCCCACAGATGCCACCCAGACGTGCAAACTCCGAAATCCCTCCAGAAATAGCACAACTTTTGGCCACTCAGAACCAGCTGATCCAACTGCTCACTCAGAACATGCAAAACAACAACAACAACCCGCCACCACCACCACCTCCGCCACCACCTCAACAGGATCGCTTGACTCGGTTTTTGAGGTTGAACCCACCTACCTTCACTAGCAGCACTGAACCAATCATCGCTGATGACTGGATACGTACTATCAACAAGAAGCTAGACACCATGCAAGCTGTCGGAGCCGACAGGGTGCGTTATGCCGCACACCAGCTTGAAGGACCTGTTGCAGAATGGTGGGATAACTACCAAGTCACCCACCCGGATATTGATGCTATCACTTGGGATCAGTTTGAGTTAGCTTTTTGCACTCATCATGTGGCTGCTGGTGTCATGACTCTGAAGATGCGCGAGTTTCGTGACCTACACTAGCTGCACCGTTCTGTCACCGAGTATGGTGAGCTTTTCAACAAGCTAGCCCGTTATGCACCCGATGATGTTTCCACTGATGCCAAGAGACAGGAGGAGTTCTTAAGAGGGCTCAATGATGAGATATCCATTCAGCTTGTGGCCCAGAAATTTGACAACTTTCAGGAACTCCTGGACAGAGCCATTGTGGTTGAATCAAAGAGGAAGAGCATAGAAAACCGCAAGAGGAAGTCTAACCCGCACAAGCACTCTGTTCCGTACCAGAAGCAGCGCAATTCCTCACCACCACCTTATAACAATAATGGACACAACCATAACGGTCATAACCATGGCGGCCACAAACACAATGGGCATAAAAACCGCAATGGGAATGTCAACAATGGAAAAGATCTCAGTGAGGTGACATGTTTTAAATGCAACAGGACAGGGCACTATGCAACATCTTGCCCCGAGAAGAAGAATGGCAATGGTAATGGGAATGGAAATGGACACAACCAAGGCAATGGAAACGGGAAGAAGCCAAATCCGTTTGTCAAAGCCACGGTAAATCATGTTTCTATGGAGGATGCTTGTGATGCGCCAGACTCTGTGATTGGTAAGTTCAAACTCAATTCTATTCCCGCAGTTGTTCTTTTCGATACTGGTGCATCGCATTCATTCATATGAAGGGTATTTGTGGATAGAGGCAAGATACCTACGGAGACTACAAAATTTCCTCTAAGGGTAAGTTCTCTTGGGGGAGAAATAGTGGCAAACTCCGGTTGCCGGGAATTAGAACTAAGGATTGGGACACACATCTTTCCCACAAGTCTAGTAGTTCTAGAATCACAAGGATTAGACATCATCTTGGGCATGAATTGGATGACCGAATCTGAAGGAGTCATAGATTGTGCCAAAAGAACTGTCATGCTCACAACACCGGAAGGGAAGAGAATTCGTATCAAGTCAAATTTTGCACTCAAGGAAGCCATGGTGAACTCTCTTAAGGGGGTTAGCTTGGAGGAGGTACCTATTGTAAAGGAATACCTAGATGTCTTTCCAGAGGAGCTACCCGGAATGCCACCCGACCGTGATATCGAGTTCCTCATTGACTTAATGCCAGGAACGGGGCCGATAGCTAAGAGACCATACAAGATGGATGTGGAAGAGTTAAAGGAACTCAAGAAACAGCTTAGGGAACAATTGGACAAGGGATTCATCCAACCCAGCGCATCATCTTGGGGAGCACCTGTCCTATTTGTGGAAAAGAAGGATAAAACCAAGAGCTGGTTGTGGACTACCGCTCGTTGAACGAAGTGACGATTAAGAATAAGTATCCTCTGCCCAACATCAATGACTTGTTTGACCAGTTAAAGGGAGCAAGTGTGTTCTCAAAGATCGATCTGCGATCAGGCTACTTTCAGCTAAAGATTCGAGAACAGGATGTGCCCAAAACAGCATTCACCACAAGATACGAATTGTATGAGTACACCGTAATGTCATTTGGTCTAACCAATGCCCCAGCATACTTCATGACCATGATGAACAAAGTGTTCATGGAATATTTGGACAAGTTTATCGTGGTATTCATAGATGACATACTCATATACTCTAAGGATGAGAAGGAACATGAGAAACATCTGCGCCTTATTATGGAGAAACTAAGAGAACACAAGTTGTATGCCAAATTCAGCAAGAGCGAGTTCTGGTTAAAGGAAGTGGGATTCCTTGGTCATGTTGTGTCAGCAAAAGGAGTTGCCGTAGATCCTAGTAAGGTAGCTTCCGTGACAGAATGGGAGTCACCCAAGAATGTGGGGGATATTAGAAGCTTCCTGGGCCTCGCAGGTTATTACCGGAGGTTCATTGAAAACTTTTCCGAAATAGCAAAACCCATGACGGAACTATTGAAGAAGGAAAAGAAGTTCCTATGGACCGAGGCATGTGAAGCAAGTTTTCAAGAGTTAAAGAAGCGCCTTGTAACGGCTCCAGTTCTGTGCCTGCCTGATATCCAAAAGGATTTTCAAGTCTATTGTGACGCTTCTCGACAAGGACTGGGAAGTGTATTGATGCAGGATGGGAAAGTGGTATCCTATGCCTCCCGACAACTTAAGAACCACGAACACAATTACCCCACACATGATTTGGAACTTGCGTCTGTGATTCATGCACTCAAGGTATGGAGACACTACCTCATGGGCAAACATTGTGATGTATTCACAGATCATAAAAGTTTGAAGTACATCTTCACCCAAAAGGAGTTGAATATGAGACAAAGAAGATGGCCTGAACTAATTAAGGATTATGACTTGGACTTACAGTACCATCCCGGAAAGGCAAACATGGTGGCTGATGCCTTAAGTCATAAGGTGTATGTGAATGGACTTACCGCAAGGAAACTTCCAGAGGATTTATGCAAGCAATTCAGGGATCTCAGGCTAGAAATAGTTCCGAAAGGACACGTAGCGACTATGGAAATAGTGTCCACCTTCCAAGAGAGAATCAAGGAAGCACAGAAGGGAGATAACGAGTTGGAAGAAATAAGAATCAGGATAATCAAGGGAAAGACTAAAGAATTTCGTCTCGATGAAGAAGGAACCCTCTGGTACGTGCGCTAAAGCTTATGAGGAGGCGGGTAGGGTAGGAGGGGTTATAGGAAATAATTAATGAAACTATAAGAAGCTTCTAGTGATTCAACATATCATATAATCATTAATTTTATAGGTATCGGGCACTTAGTTTAGTAATGAAAATTCATAATCATTCTTTTTCTTCTACTCGACTCTTTTGATAGCTGTTCTCTCATATTTCTTATTTTCATATCGTTCCTATCTCTTTCTCTCTATATATATATTTACTCTTTCTTTCTTTTCTCTCTCTCTTTTTAGTTCAGCTATTTGATCATGCCCACTACTTTAATGGCTTCAAAACTCTTAATTATAATATGCTACCAAAATTCTTCTTCTTATGGCCTACTCAATACTTTTATTGGTATGGAAGTCCCTAAAATCATGACAGATGTACGAGTATCATAAAGAGATAAATTGCGGAATATATTTCTCTGTGTGATGTATGCAATAGAGTTAAAGCCGAGCATCAGAAACCGGCAGGACTACTTCAACCACTACCTATACCCGACTGGAAGTGGGATAAGGTAGGCATGGATTTCATCACGGGATTGCCCCGGACTCGTTCTGGATTTGATTCTATCTGGGTAGTGGTGGACCAGTTTACCAAGGTGGCTCACTTCATCCCCGTAAAGACCACATATACAAGTGCTAAGCTTGCTAAGATATACATGTCAAGGATTGTAAGCCTACATGGTGTTCCCAAGGGAATTGTGTCAGACAGAGGCACCCAGTTTACTTCAAAGTTTTGGCGACAACTACATGAGTCTCTTGGGACCCGACTAGAATTCAGTATTGCCTTCCACCCTCAGACAGATGGCCAAACAGAAAGGGTGAATCAAATTTTGGAAGATATGTTGAGAGCTTGCGCACTAGACTATGGGTCTAGTTGGGACGATAACCTGCCGTATGCCGAGTTCTCATACAATAACAGCTACCAGACAAGTATCAATATGGATCCGTTTGAAGTTCTATATGGCAGGAAGTGTAGGACTCCACTGCTATGGAATGGAGTTGGTGAACATAGTCTTTTTGGACCTGAATTGATAAAGGATGCCGAAGAAAAGGTACGGCAGATTCAGGATAGGCTAAAGGTAGCCCAATCCCGACAGAAGAGTTACGCTGATTCCAAGCGCAGAGATGTGGCCTATGAAATAGGGGACCGTGCGTATCTCCGAGTTTCACCCCTACGAGGAGTTAAGAGGTTCGGAATCAAGGGAAAGTTAGCCCCACGATTCATAGGACCATATAAGGTTCTGGCCCGTAGAGGGGAAGTTGCTTATCAGTTGGAGTTGCCGGAAGGACTGACTGTTCATGATGTGTTTCATGTGTCGCAACTAAAGAAGTGTCACCCGGAGATGGCCGAAACACCGCTAAGAGACACTGTTCCCCTAGATGAGGTTCAATTGGAGAATGACCTTACCTATGAGGAAAAACCCATCAAAATACTGGAAACAGCCGAAAGGGTTACCCGCACCAGGACTATAAGATTCTGCAAGGTACAATGGAACCACTACTCCGAGGAAGAAGCTACGTGGGAGCGTGAAGAAGACTTGAAGGCAGAACACCCACACCTATTTGCTAGCCAACCCGAATCTCGGGGACGAGATTCTTCTTAAGGGGAGTGGGTTTGTAACATCCCAGATTTTATATTAGGATGTTATTAGTGGCATGCATCATCTTTGCAACATTGCACCCTACAAATAAAAATTTGCAACAAAATCCTAACACCTAAGCCTATCAAAACCCTAATAAAGATTTCTTTATGTAGGCATTATTGTTGTCACAAGCTTGACCCTTCAAAAAGAACTTTGTGAAACACCAAACCATGGTCCTCTGTTGACCACCTCACTTTTATAAAAATTTAGAAACAAATTTCATCAAATTTGGACTTAGTATGCAAAAGTTATTTGGGTTTGACTAAAACAGAAATTGATAAGTGATAAAAGGAAAAAAAGGGAAACCTAACCTAACTGGGCCGGCTGTGCCAGCCCGCTAACGCGCGCGCGTCACCTAGCTGCCAGCGCAGCCCAGCAGAGCGCAGGCCGCAGGCCGCAGCCGCTGACGCGGGGGTCCCACCCCGTCGTCGTCCTCCAGAGACCGCGGCGAGCACGTTTTCCCCCGCCGCGTCGGCACCGCTCCAGCGCCGCGTCACCCCCCACCTTGCCAGCTGGCCCAACCAGAAGCCGCCACTTGGCAATGTTTTAAGTTAGGGGGTCAGATCTGTTTGCAGATTCAATTTAAAACTTGCGAAATTCGTATAAAATTGTATATTTGGCCAAATTTAGCTTATAATATACCGTTGGATTCATAATTTTATGTAGAACCCATATCTGCAATAATATTCCAAGTTTACAGTAGGGTTTTCGGTGTATAATTTAATCACTAGATTGGAGTACTTAAATCATAGAAAAATAATTAAAATTCTGTTTTAGTTGATTCTTGTTGTAATAACTTTGTTTCCACAATGCCTACTGGATAAAATTTTAAAACTTTGCTTAAGATCATTAGATCTAATTTGGGGCTAATTATATGGATTGATCTCCTTTTTACCCTATGATTTATTGGTGACCCAAATCGTTTTAAACCTATGAGAAATCAATCCTAGTAACACCCTTAACACAGTTGCAACTCAATTGTGCTATCTTGTCAATTTAGAAGAACCAATCTTGCATAAAATACCATGTTGCATGCATGCATGATTATCTCTGTGACATGTTTGAGCAAGTTGTGATCAAATCTATGTTTGTGATTCGTTAATTGTTCAGAGTGCGCTAAGGAGTGCTATTGTGTAGAGTGCTGCTCGGATCAAGGCAAGTTACACCACTTGTTCATAATTTTGTCCCAGTTTTGATTCTATGCATGTGATCTTCAAAATTCTGTAGTATGCATGTGTAGGATGTTCTAGTAGAATTTTCCTTAGTATTATTTTGCAAGTGCGATGATTTTGTAGTATGCCATGAGTAGCTCTATACTTAGGATTTTCCCTCCTAATAGGTTACCCTTGTTTTGCTAAGTATTGCTTTATGCTATATATACAAAGTACCGTTGGGGGGTTCGAAAGACAAAGAATTTTCTAAGTATAAAGGCTCTCTAGAGCAAACTTTTCTTCTCAAATCCACTTCAAAATAAAACTAAGTTTTCTTCTGGGCGGAATGGTTGTCGGAACAACGAGTGAGATTTTGGTGGAGGACGGCCGCCCAGGAATCAAAGAAGTCTACCATGTTTCAGAATTCAGAAGCTTCCAGTGCAACCACAATACATTATGGGCTCTATCTTGGCCTAGTACTTAGTGGGAAACCTCACCTGGGTACCAACATTTGGAGGTTCTTGGCACGGTTGGATCCGGAAGGTAGAGGGGCTACTAAGAGAAAGCCTCGCCATGGTCTTGTCTGTAAAAAGACTTGATCGTAGATTGTGGGTAAAGTGCACAAACTCTCAAGAGTATTGCACGGTAACAGAACAACATTGAGCATCTGAAGGATGGAGCCTCTGAAGGATCTTCCTCTCTCTTTTCTAAAACAAAGTTTTGAAACCCCATGGCGTGAGTAATATCGCCAATGGGAGGGATTTTGGGAACTTGGTGTGTAATATCCAAGTGTCACTTGGTGCGTAATATCCAAGTGTTTGGTTGTTTGGACACTTGGTGCGTAATATCCTCGTGTGCCACTCGACCTTATTTTATCTAAGCAAATTTTTACAAAGTAGGACAATCTTCTCTCCTTCTCTCTACTTAAGAAAACTAGCTTTGAGCAAATGAACTCTACAGCCTAAACTAGCCTTGCATGTAGAGATAGTCTTTTCTCTCCTTGGTGTAATTTGCCAATACATTCAAAGTATTGACCCAACTTGTTGGATGCACGTCTTATGTGCAGAATCCGAAGATTGAAAGGTGCGTAGGGATCGCGGGTCTACACTCGACAAGCCTGGGGCGTTGATGGACTCAAGCTGCTTTTATGTTTCCGCTGTTATTTGAGCTAGCTTAATGCTAAGCAATTTTGTAATAAATTCATACTCTGGATTCTCCGTGTAATAAAGACTTTGTGTTTTACATGATATTTTATCGACTGTGAGTGCTAGCTATTGATCCAGGGACTAGCATGTTAATCACAGGGACTTAGGATCCTTATCGATCCGAGGTCACTACATCAGGATGGTTAGACTTCTTATGCCTTGTCGAGGAGTAGTTGACTACGATGAACTTCAGTGACTCCGTGTAGCCCTTCCCATAAGGCTTTTTGGCTTCCTCTTCATCTTTGGGCTTCACCATGGCCAAGTAGTTTGTCTACTGCCACCCCCTCTTTGTTTGCTCCATGAAGGTCTCGTACTCTTCATCCTCAGATTCATCATCGGAATCATACGTGTACCGCGTGTTCTTAGGGCTCAAACCTTAAGATTCATGGTCATCGGCTACAATGGAGGAAGTCTGAAAGCTGTCCCATCAAGGAGCCATGAGGTTTAGAGGCTTGCCTTTGCCTTGAACTGGGTAGCGTATTAGGTAGATTGGATCTGTTGATATAAGAGGGGGAAGACCTCTACAAAGGCTTATTAAGGGTCATAGGTGAGAAGAAATTCGTACTAGAAGGAAAAGGATTGGCCAAGAAAAGAATCCACCAAATATGGAAGAAAATAAACGAAAAAGGAAAAAATCGCAGTCATAACAACCATCTGGTATGGGCGGACGCCCGTACGACGCGCCCGTACCTGATTGTTTCCAAGAAAACTTGCCTCCTGGTGTCGGTAACTAGTCAATCGACTAAGCAGTATAGACGGGTCCCTCCTGTACCGTCCGTCTGTACTAACTTTACCAACTTAATTTTTTAACACAACGAACAAAGAAGAGGCGATGAGATACCACATCTGTGACGACCAACCGTACGGGAGGATGCACCTGTACTACACCGTCGTACCGAAATGCCAAAAATGAAATGAGGTCTACCGCCTGCTTAACGATCAGCGGTATGGGTGGAGCCGGTTGTACCGCCCGCCCGTACCGACCTCACAAGACCGGCAGTGCATTCAGAAAAGCGAAAGGAAAAAATAAATGCGAAAAGAAATAGCAGAAAATCGTCCAGAACAAAGGTATGTTCAGACTTCACATACCTGGATTATTTAGAGAGAACGAGTTCATTTGAGTATCTTATCCTTTCTGGATCATCGTTTTCTTTTTCCCTTTGAACAAAGTTGGTTGCAGAAAATCACCAAATCCATTGCAAGTTTCTTTTCGGCTATGTGGTTCCCACAGGTACGTAAATGGATGACACCTCTTTAGGTGGAGCAATTTCTTGAGTGTCCATGGAAGTTTCTTCTATCTCCTCTTTTCTTTGTAGAATCTACAAATCAAATGCTTACAAAAGTAGAATTCAACAGATCATCCTTGTCTTAACATCATTCCTTCTAGGATTTCCTTTAAGTCAATACTATCAGTATGAACTCTCACTTTTGAGTTATTCATATTAGATCTAAATTTATCATGGAAGAAAATCACAGCGAAAAATTCTTTTTTCTACCATAGGGTAAATCTTTTGGGCCCTGTTTAAGATACGTCTAGCATGATGAATGATATTAAGGTCATCACCATCATACTGGAAACAAATTGCTCACATAGCTTCATTACTAGACTCACAAAACAGCTCAAAGGGTTTCCTCCAATTAGGTGCTTTGATAGTGGGAGCTTCAAGGAGAGCTCGTTTTAATACGTTGAAAGCGGGTAGACATTTTTCATCAAAACTGAAGACAACCCCTTTTTGAAGAAGATTAGTTAAAGGTCTAGCATTTTTTGAAAAGTTTTTAATGAACCTTCTATAAAATCCAGCATGGCCTAGGAAACTCCTTATACCTTTCACATCTCGAGGAGGGGGAAGCCTTTCTATAGCTTCAGTCTTTGATTTATCAACTTCTATACCCTTATCTGAGATTTTGTGACCAATCACTACACCTTCTTGAACCATGAAATGTTATTTATCCCAGTTCAATACTAAGTTAGTGCCTTCACATGTCTGCAAAACATTATGAAGATTATAAAGACAATGACTAAAGGAAGTTCCATAAACATAGAAGTCATCCATGAAAACTTTCATAATACTTTCAACATAATCGGCAAATATAGTTGTCATATATCTCTGGAAAGTGGCAGGAGCATTGCAGAGACCGAAAGGCATATGCCGATAAGCATAAAGACCATAAGAACAAATAAAATTAGTCTTAAGTTGATCATCAGGATGAACAGCAATTTGACAAAAAACAGAATAGTCGTCTAAGTAACAAAAATGGGAATGCATAGCAAGCCTTTCTAAGGTTTGGTCAATAAATGGTAAAGGATAATGATCTTTTCTAGTTTTTTTATTAAGTTTTCTATAGTCAATGCACATCATGTGTCCAAGAATAGTTCTTGTAGGTATCGTCTCATTATGTTCATTTTCAATGATAGTAAATCCTTCTTAGGAACATAATGAATAGGACTTACCCATTCACTCTCTTCTACATGAAAGATGATTCTTGCATCTAACAAACATATTATTTATTTTCGTACCTCCTCTTTCATGTGAGGTTTGAATCTTCACTGAAAGTCTACGACCGGCTAAGATCCTTCTACCATGAATATTCTATGGGTGGCTATCAAAGGACTAATCCCCTTCAAGTCACTCATCGAATACCCAAGAGCATTTTGATGGATCTGAAGAACCTTCATCAAATTCTCCTCCTCTTTTTCTGCAAGATTAGAACTTATAATAACAGGAAATTTATTCGTCTCATCAAGAAACCTATATTTAATTCCTTTGGTAAATTTTTGAGGATAGGATGGGGAGGAGCCTCATCTCCCTTTCTTATGGGTTCTTCATATTTTTGATTAATCGCAGCATCCACCTCGGGTGTGGAGTCAAGATAATCATCCATTTCATTTTTCTCTATGTCCTGGAGGATATTATTATTGACTAAGCCTCTTGCTAAATCATCATCGAGAGTCTCCCTTACTACTGAGGCTAAATTAATGATATTATTCATACTCATCATCGTCTAGTTCTTCAATAGCCGGATTATGGTCAAATTTGGAGAATTAAAAGTCCATTTTCTCTTCACCAAACTTGAGAGACACAGTTTGTCTCTTGCAATCTATGTTTGATCCTACGGTATTCAGAAAAGTTCTTCCAAAAATGATGGGACAATAAACATCTGTAGGCATATCAATAAGCACAAAATCAATGGGGTATTTATATGGTTTAAGGCAAATTAGAACATCTCTAATTATTCCCATGGGGACTCTGAGTGTTTTATCAGGAAGCATTATAGTCATGTCAGTATCCTCTATTTTGGCTGGTGTTAGTTTGTTTTGAATTTTTAAATAAAAGTTAAAAGGGATCACATTAACAACTCTTCCGATGTCACATAGGCCATGTTCGGAAGCTCCTCCGAAGGCACAAGGGAGAATAGGGTTA
Source organism: Avena sativa (assembly GCA_916181665.1). Lineage (NCBI taxonomy): Eukaryota > Viridiplantae > Streptophyta > Magnoliopsida > Poales > Poaceae > Avena > Avena sativa. The sequence goes on from OV702295.1 coordinate 225,185,316, forward strand.
CCAACTTCTTTACCTTTTATATTTCCTTCGACGAATTGCGGAGCTTTGGTATCTAGCTCAATCACGTTGCACTGTGCAAACATGGATAAAATATCTTCCTTTGTTGTTTCCCCTGCCTCGTGTGCACTTACTTCTTTCGTTTTCCTTACTTGTGCCTCTTCTTCCAGATTCTTGAGGAATAGATTTTCTGCTTCACGTTGATCCTCTAACTGTCGAGCCATCATATGTTTCCACACAGTCCATGGGAAAGGAAGGGGTTCAATATATGGGGATACCTCCCTCAATGGTTAAATAGGAGCTATGATTATTGAATTGTCTGCTACAGCTGGCTCGGGTGGCGGAGAGTAATGAAGCCAGTCCTTCTTGGGGGCCTCAATGTGTTCTGTAAAATACTGAAGGATTTGCAAAATAATATCATCATCAAGTTGAAGTTCATTAGCAGTTTCTTTCACTTTACCGGACTCTTTATAAGCATTGAGACAATCGTATTCAATTTATATACCTCCGTCTCCGCCTAAATTAAATCCCCATGTTTCTCTATTATGGCGAATTCGTTCTAAAAGTTCCCAAGCTTTAATTATAGTTAACTCCATAAAGGAGCCTCCGGAGTTGGTGTCAAGCTCATTTTAATTTCTTGATTAAGTCCTCCATAGAAAATGTGTAAAACATAGCATTCACGTAAATCACGATGAGGACATTTAGTAAGTAGGGTTTATACCTTTTGAAGGCCCTTACCAAGCCTTCACCTCGGCGGTTCTTGAAGTTTGTGATTGCCCTTCTTATTTCAGCAGTTTTTACCTTGGGAAATAATCAAAACACAAATTCTCCCTTAAGCTTTTCTGAGGTATCAATTTTCTCTGCAGGGCAAATTCTATAGCAAGTCAAAGCAGTGTTGGTTAGAGATTGGCTAAATAGTTTAAGTTTCAATTCATCATCAGAATAACCTCTCGGTTTAAGAGTCCAACATAGCTCGGTAAAATGCATTAAATGAGTGTAGGGATCCTCATTTGGATCATCTCCTGCTAAAGTATTTTCTTTAATAATAGCGATAAAGCAAGGGTTGAACTCGTATTCTGGTTCGCTCCCACTCGGGAATTCCTTGACAAGTCCTCTATTGAACTTTCCGAGGTATTTAGTGGCATCGAGCTGATTCATCAGTCCGAGTGTAGTCATGGTGCTTACCTGAAACTAGTAAGCAAATTTAGTAAAACAATTAGTAAAATAAGCAACTAATAACACAGACATAAAGCACTTAGCTACCTCGACAACGGCGTCAGAAAATAACTTGATGACTGCAACTGCACAGATAAATTGTAGCTAGTTTCAAAGTAAAGATATCGAACCCACAGAGAGCTATTGGTAAAGGCATTTATCCCCCTCGATTCCGAGTATGCTCCCAAAACACGTCCAAAGGATTTATCCCTCCCTTTAGTCCCAAGGGCAAATGATATGCGGCCGACTACACATACCATTTAAAAAGAGAGATCAAACACAAATCATAAGTCAATCGTAGACCGGTAAGTCATATGGACACAAGAATAGATCATCTTTATTGCAAATTCATAATACTGCTAGGGTTTCTCCATCTCCCCCAAAACAAATGAACTACTCACACATGGAAGCAATCAACAACATCATCATCAAATGGATGGACAAAAGTACTAAAATAGATCTAATGCAAACCACAATTGAATCTAGAATTACAACAAGATCTAATAGATGAGAGATGGGGGTAATGGTGGTGATATAGATGCAGTGGTTGATGATGAATGGGATGATGCGTTGTCAGCCGATGATCTGTGAAGCAGCTGGGATTTTACCCCAGCCAAGTTCCTTCTTCAGATCCCTTTAAAATGTGGTTTTTCGTGGTTTCTGGTGGCTGTGAATGTCGGATCTCCTTTTCGTATTTGTCAGGAGGAAGTATTTGACGAGGCGAACGCAATAGCACTTAGTACGGGCGGGCTTCGCCCATACCACCCCGGTCATTACGGGTACTGGTTTCTTCTCCTCATTCGATTTTCTCCCAGGTGCGAAGGTAAATTTATAAAATGACTTTTATCACTTAAAAATATCATATTATAGCATAATATGACAGCTCTAATTGATATGTTTATATAAGAATTAATGACTCGGGATCCTATTGAAATAAAGACAAAATGGCGCATGCATACATAGTAAAATACAAAGATCCCTACTCTATTTATGAAAAAAAGATAAATATGCTTAAATTTTGGACTCATCATTAACCAACTCGTATTGGCACCCGAGACCTAGCCTCCCCATATACAAACGCTAGGAGGGGTCAATGAGGAGGGCACCCAGCAACCAATCTTACAATACACACGCATCTCTCTCTCTCAGCGAGATCGCATCTAGTCGACTCAATTTTTGGCTCATCAACTCCTCCAAGCTAGGCTCTTGCTCGTCCCCGAGCAAGATAGTGGCTTATGGAAAAGATTATCATATTCATGAGACACGGATCATTACGATAAATGAGGTAGAAACTGAAATAGGAATACAACATCGGATGTAGAGAAACTTCGGGGATATTACCATACCCTTACATGTTACATGACTTAAAGGCTTCCACACCTTCTCTAGTACTAGATGACCGGTGCGCCACGGGCGCCGAGACGGAAAGAATAATATTTTAGCCATAGATTTAAACATCTGAAACTGAACCACGGTGATTAACTTGTATGTAACTTGCATACAGAACTAATGTTGAAGGAGTAGTTGTTTTTATTAGAGATGAGAAAACCCATCATCGATTAATGCATGTCATTTTAATATGTTTTTTTCTAGAATGGAAGGGATGCAATTATTTTCTGGAAACGTGCTTTTGTGTCATCCGACGCGTGAGTGCTTTTCTGTGAGAGTAGTCTTTTGTATCCTAACTTCTTGGCTATGTGCTTTTATGTCATCCACCAGCGCAAATGACAGAATCAAGACAGTATTTAAGCCATAAGTTCTTAGACAGTGTTATTTTGTGTGTGTGTTTATGATGAAATTTATGACTAACCATGTCATTTCACTAAATGTTTGAACATGGAAGTAAAGTATGCGACCATGGTCATTTAAGTAAGGAGTCGACGTAGAATGTAATTAAACATATGGACCAAAGTTCTTCAGGTATTTCAAGGGAAGCAATATACCTTGGGCGATTTTGTATAGATTTTATAGCTCATATCTTGGGATCTGGTTTAAAGGTCACATGTTTTTGCTCATTTTTCAACATAGAAGTCGCTATCTCCTAATATTGACAATGTGTTGCTGTGGCATTGGGCGTTGAGTGAGTCCAGAAGCATTTACTTGTGTTGCAAAAGGCTACCAGAGGTATGTCACAAAATATAATGCTAAATGGCATTTAGTCTAACCGATGTAAATAAATAATTTGGAGGCAATGGCACTCTTTATACATGTTATACTGCCTGGTACATGGACATGTTCGAAAGAAAAACAATATGCAACTAACCGATTACATGGTACAATCTTAAAAAATAAGCTGCGTCCATGCAAACATGATTATCAAGGAGACACGTCTACCAATGGCAAGTTACACAGCAACTCCGAGATAACAGTTCAAAAGATCGAAACCAACATACAGAGTAGGCTACTAATCTGGTAGAATGTTACAGAAGATCTGAAAATAAATAAAGTATTGGTGCATCACAAATAAACATACGTAAAAATATCTACACAACTGCACAACCCGCAACCAGCCCTGCAAGTACAAAGATATATGGAGGAGGTTTACAAAGAATATTTCTCAATAAATACAGCCTCATTCTTGTACATGTGAAATCGGCTGAATAATTAGGGCATATAATAATTATTTCTTTGTAAAGCTAACCAGCACAATAAAAATACATCATATATTGCTATATTATATTGTGGAAGTAAAGTTGTACAATTACTTCATAATAAATATGAATACCAATCTCAGTTACAGTATATAAGTTGAGTACTCATGTATACGTATTGAAGCATCTGCACAATATTCCTAAACACATATGCCACAACCCTGAAATTCGCATGAGTTATCTCGTACATAAAAAATAAAGGCAACAGATACAAATTATGGAGCGAGGTACCCATTTTATACTGACTATGAAAACATCAGATCAAGTTACCGAGAGCAAAATAAGTTGTTCTGTTCAATTTTCTTGTTCATACAGTATACCTTAATACCAATGGTGACAAGCGTTCGAATTCAAGAGGAAACGGTGTATCCAATGATACCAAATTATGCAAAAAAACACTTTCTAGTTGGTAATTTTACAGTCTAGTCTTAACTCAGCCTGGAGCTTATGTCTTTTAAAAGTCAAGAAGCTAGAAAAAGATGGAGTTTTCTTGCTATTAGCTAGCACCTTGTAGAATACAACATTCAATGTTGCATTGAAGTTCAAATTATATGTTAATCAAATGTTTCCTTAGAGTAAGAATTGGGCAACCATGCCACAGCAATGGAGGGCGCCATGGTCGTAGCGTTGGTGGCGACCAAGCGGCATCAGCACAAGGAAGAAAATGACTTGTGCTAACATATTCGTCTTGGCTATCAGTGTAGTGGTCACGTATTTAATACAATCTACTTTTTTCGGGAACCAAACTTGTGTTAAGACGAAAATTAGAGTTCAAGGTGTGAAACAAAATATGGTAAACAATCAAAGTCTCCTTGCAAGATACCATATCTTCTATATTTTTAATACACTTTCAACAACCAAGATCTCTATTTCTTTAAAACTACTAACATTAATAAAATTATTTTTCTGCATATAATACAATTAGATAAACAAATCGGAACGAGGCATCATACCTTCAGGAGGAGACACGAGGTGCCGCAGCCTCGCGGGGTACAACCATCTAATCAGTGACCATTCAATCACCTCCTCGTCACCAGTGAAGTCACCCACAATACCCATCAGAACCCCACCAAAAAATTAAACATTTATCACAAATAAAAAAGAAAAAACCATAATTTTATAAAAGATCGGTAGTGTAACACGAGCATACCAATTTTGTTACAGACGTATCTCCTTTCTTAAAATGACTTCTTGCCTTAACCATGAATTATCTGGCTTCCTGAATGCTTTTCAAATTGGGCTTCCAGCCATATATCACCTGCATGGAAAAATGACACAAAAACATAAGTGTTGATCATGTATGTTATAAAGTCTCCCATAGTTGTAAAGCACAATCAGGAAGAAATCATGAGTGTTGTATGTTATTAAATAAAAAAATCCATGGAGGTATTCTATATTCTCAAATTTGGCCAAGCACACACACCATATAGAATGGATAGGCTCAAGTTCTGTTGTAATATACTTAACGAGAAACGGCAATACTATTCCTTAATGATGAAATCTGATATCATCAAGGTCTATTGCCTTACATTTAGTACTGCAATGCAAACAACTTCTGCGCAAAACCCAAAACGAAGCATCGTCAGCAAACTTGCATGGAAGAATCAATGGAGGCTACAACAAATTACGCCCCAGTACCAAGAATCAAGGGAATCATTGTTTAAGAGTTATTATCAAAATAAAATAAAAAATATCTCAGAGCAATCTCATCAGCAGATGAAGCAATGTTTAGGTTCATATTAGAAAGGAAACAACATCTTCATCTTGGAACTTGAATCATATTAACTTGAAACAGGGAACTGTGCCTTCATAATCACAACAATCTATAGTATGTTTTTCTTAGATTGCTTGACGAAAACCGCCCTCTAATGCTTTGCCTACTCTTACATGTAGATAAATAAATAAATGTAACTTCAGCACTTCAATTCTAGGCATGCTAGTATGCATGCAGCCAAGCTAGCAGCTCTTTGGCCGAGGAACAAATGTACACCACCGGCTCATATTCTTCCTCTAGTGTATACTACATATTACAATTTGTCTTTTATGTGATAATAGCAGAGAAGGTCATTGATATTCAGCCTAAGGAAATATGGTTTTTTTATATAGCTTCAGTTAATATACAATATGGACAAGCTTACAATAAAAATAAGGATGGCGCTGACTGTATGACAATGTTTTGCTCATCAAGCATGATGCTACTTACATCTATGATAATGTGTGCTCTATTTTTTAAGCAAACCCAATGATAAAATAATGCTAATATCTTCTATCAAAGCAACAAAAAAGAAGACAGTGACATACATGAGAATTTTGGCTTTTCTCCGGAAACTGGCATGTGCCCAAACTGATTGCATATTGTTCTAGAATGTTTCTCATCCGAAGGTACATCTATTATCATCCTAAATAAACCACATACAAAACTATTTTAAGTTTGAATTGGAAAATGTTTGAGCGTACACAAACCTGGTAAATGCAGATCATTGTCTCTCTGGATAAAAATCAAAAGGAGAACACCCGCATAGAAAATACAAATCATTATATAAGCTAGTAAAGTGGTGAATATTAATTTCTATACGACATTGGCACAGTTAAGTACCTTTTTGGGTGCGTGCATGTTGTGACACCTTCCTATCTATGTTATCTTTTATCATAAAGTTGGACTAGCATATCCTTAAGCGAAGACATTATCATTACCTAATCTTCAGCTGAAATATCACGTCATGGATAAAAATATTCATGGCTGCAAGAAAATCTAATCCAACAATTTACATTTAATTGATCGTATGCTCTTTCTAGACCATAGGTAAACAACAAACTTATACGATCATGTAGTGCTACTCACCTTCTCTTACAATGATATTCAAATTTTCACAACACATCACTTGTCATCCATGATTGGGTGGCCACCTCTTTAAGAATTCAACAACATGGAGCACCAACATTCTCAGGCTCTTTCCCGCTGATGATAGGGAGCTGAAATCCTGAGTTGAAAATAACACCATCAACTCCTTCTAAAATAACCAATTGGGTGCATCTCCTTTAGCACTTCAACAATTTTCAGAAATCATCATAAGCTCCAAGCATTTATCAAGATGTTATGTTTCCGGATGATTGCAAAGACTCAAACATTTCTCAAGATTAGGCCCAAGCCCACAGGAGTGCGGCCGGCCCAAAATTTTGAGGGACCAAAATTTCTGGTATAGGCCTTTATAGGTGCGTGGGGCAGAAAAAAAATTGAACAGTTTTTCTTCCATAAGAGTCTGTGAGATGGAATCTGGCTCGTGGCATCTGTAAACGAAAATGAAAAGGCCAGAGGGATCGGCCTTACCTGGGCTGGGCCTTGCACGACTAAATATAGACTACCTCGTGTTCCATCCAGGCTGGAGCTTGGTCGCCTGGACTAGCCTGGACGAGACTAGGGGTGTGTTCGGTTCTGGAATTAGGTGGAACGGAACCGGTTCGTTCCGCGCCTAGCGTCCGTTCGTATGTTCGGTTGGAAGAAAGGAATGGAGCCATGTGGTTCCTCGGAACGGAATATTTCTCTAATATGCGGAACGAGGTCGTCCGACCGAATCGGCCGGATCGCGCGGAACGACTTGCTAATTGACGAACTAACCCAGTTAAGATGATTAATTAGTGAATCAACAGAGATTTTTAGCTGTGGCGATGATTACCTAAGATGATTAGCAACAAAATCTTGCAAAAACACGCGGCCCTTTAATTTGAGTATATTTTGCAAAGATTTTGAAACAAAAAAGATTTCTATAATTTGGTACTTTTAGCAAAGATTTTAAGACAAAAAAATATTTTCTACCGTTAATTACAATTGTTTAATTTAATCTCAGATTATTAGAATTTTAAGCATCATTATAGCTATTCCGTTCCGGTCCCAATTCTTCCAACCGAACACAATATGGAACCATTCCGTTCCTCGTTCTTTTTCGAACCGAACACAGGGTCGGAACCGTCCCATGCCCTCGGAATGGACTCACTCCGTTCCATTCCCTCTCGTTCTAGAACCGAACACACCCTAGAATCGCCACTCGCGGTCACATGGGGCGTCAGTTCATCTTCTCGCAGAGAGCCAGAGGCGCGAGTCGCCAATCTCTTTCTCCGTCTGATTTTTTGCCGATCCTCAAAACTGATTGCGTGGATCGAATCTATCGGTCCAATCCTTCTAGGTGCGCGCAACCTTTTCTTTTCTTCTCCCATCTCCGCCCTACTTCCCTAGATCTCCATTTAATCATGTTGTTCATCTTTTTATATGTAGTTCTGAAGAATCAAAATCCGACCATCCGATTCAGCACACGAAAGAAGGAATCCGGTTATCAAAAGCGTAACAGAAGAGAAAAGGAAGGAGAATTAATTCAATCTCAACGAATGAGTAGATTTATCAAAAGAAACCACAAATATCCTCCGGTAACCAGTCGGTTTTTTTTGAGGGAAACGGGTGTGCTTTATTGATCAACCAAATAAGGATTCAATACAAATTGTCTGTCGGATACACTCCGACGACACACCACGCTACATTGAATTAGGAAACTGCTGACAAGATTGCGCTAAACAATGCGCTGCTACATTTTGTACTCTACTAACATGAGTCAGAGAACAGGAACTAAAAGAAGACAACAAAATCTTGATATCCTCAATGATTGGCGCACATGCAGACCTATCTCTGGAGGAGGATTGAGCTCGTTTAACCACCGAGAGACAGTCTGAAGAAATATGTAAATTATCAAGTCCTTCCTCCTGAGCAAAGATAAGGGCTCAGCGCACTGCCAAAGCTTCGGCAGTCTTGGGAACCTGCACATTGGAAAACAAGTCGCTACAAGCAGCAATACAGTCTCCCTTATAATCTGATAACCACTCCGGATCCCATTGTAACACCCTTGCCTGGTAAGGCTGAGTTCATGTGTATAGTGCCAATCCCTGGATCTGTTCACTAGCACACACAGTACAAAATGATACCAAATAGCATCATAAATACAACGAATATGATTCAGAATTTATATTATTTATTCAAGTACATAGCGGAAAACAATATAAGGTAAATCTCCATCCTTCAAATGTGCCACATGCGAACAATTGTTGAGTGGAGTCTCGCGACCTATGAACGATCACTCAGATACGATATAACCTGCAACATGAAACGTTGCAGCCACGAATGGTCAATACATTGAATGTATGGCAAGTAGGCTAAAGTGGTTAACAACAGATCTATCAACTACATGCTTATTTGGCCAAGTGGAGTTCAGGCTCATTTGCATAAAGCAACAGTTTTATCCTAACATTTTAACAAAGTAGTTTTCCAATACGATAAATAGGACACTCTGGTTCACTCATAGGTGCTCCTAACCAATTATGTTCACCCAACAAGTTTTAAGTAATTAAGAAATAAGGATGAATGAGAAATATCATAGCATCAGTATCAGGTCGCTCAAATTGTCCATAACCGGGGACACGTCTAAGCAGTTAGTTTATACACCCTGCAGGGGTTATTACACTTTCCCCATGTGACTTAGCCAGCCCAGCTCGTACCACCACTCTCATATTGGGTGATGATAGGGAGAAGTCCAAGAAGGAACCGTTCGGGAAGTAGCTCCCCAAACCCGACACGCACAGGTCCAACCTACACTATCTACATCTCTGGATATGTGGGTTCGAGATACCACAACCTACTGAGTCCAACCAACCGCCCATTCCATTATTGGCACATGGTTACACATGAAAGCTACCAAACAAAGAAGCCAATCCTTTCTCAGTGTCCTGGACGGCATTTCCCACCATAATCCACACTTGATGACCCAATCAATCCCATTCCGCCCAGGTGGTTCATTAAAATCATGTTGGTTTGTCATTTAACAAAATAAAATCCTTTCAAAACAATATGGGACATAGCATAGCATATACACATCAATTTCTACATATGCAATTCTACAAAAACATCTATAATGCATAGGAAAACGGTAGGACATTTATGACCAAGATAGCACCACTTGCCTTTGTTGTAGATGTAGTCGATTAGATAATCCTCACAATCCTCATAGATATAATGGTTGCACTCGTTATAACCACAATACTTGCAATTATAGTAGTTGCAATCACACACGTTGCACTCCTCGCAATCTATCGAGCAAACAATTGCATACAATCATAAAAAATAGCACATAGAGATCAAACAAATGCAACAAATACATGCATGACAATTTAATAAGTCACAATGGTTATTACTTTAGTTCTCTAAACAATATTGAAGTATATGATGCATGCAAGAGGCCAATTAATGCAATGGAGTACTTTTTATTAATAACTACTTGCCAATATAGGGTTTTTAATAGTTCTGTTGTAACACCTATTCTAACTGTCGAATTAAATTTGTTTCTTGGGTTTACTGGATAGAGGACGTTAATACGAACCAGTAGGCGTTGGATTCAACCTAATCAGAGTTATAAATCTTTTTGTATGATTTAAATAGTGTTTAATGGGTTTTAAATGATTCATATAGTTTGTTTTGCCTACAAATCAAACTAAAATTATATCTGTAATCTCCACGGAATTGAGATTCCAGGGACATATTATTTGTAATTTTCTGATCAGTATTCGAATTACTATGATTTTAATACTCTAAATAAGCCATTAATCTATTTATTTAATTGCTGTGAAACCTTACAGTATTTGCCTGAACCAAATACATATTGACGATCTACATGGAACCAGCTTTCCATCGGTATATCATTTATATTTTTGTGACAAGGAATTAATTTACTATGAATTTAATGATTTATAAAGCCATTAAAACTAATTAAATCACTATGGGGTAAATAATCTGCAAATTCTGGACCCAACCAGATATTATTAATCTACATTATAGTAGCTTCAATTTGATATATTGTTCATATTTTTCGGAGTTACAAATAATTTCCTATGAATTTATTAACCTAAAAGACTATTAAAACTAATTAAGTTACTACAGTAAACGCATACTGTAAAGGTTGAATCTAATGCCATATTAATATTATACACGTTTTTCTGAATCCATTGATATATTATTTGCTATTTTTGGATCTACGAATCTTTTTATATGAATTTTGTAAGTTTGCACAATTTTCTGCAAATTAAATTCAATTTCAAATCTAGAAGGAATATTCTATGCTGATTGGTACGCGGGGCTGACCTGACGTTGACACGTGGCGAGATCCGGTTGGCTCGTACCCTTTTGCGGAATCGATCTAATCCTGGCCGTTGGGATTAGATCCAGTGGTTAGGAGAGGAGATTGACCCGATTTTGGCTCAGAATAGACAAGAAATAGATTTGTGTTACAGAGACAAATCCATAGGTCAAATTGAAAAACTTACAACATGAAAGTTGTGGGGAATCATTAATCCTACCTTCTCACCGAAGGAATTTGGATTTGAAGAAACGAGCGCGGGTACATCTTGGATTTACAGCGTCATATCTGAAATATTGCGGTGCGAAATTCTCCGGCTGTGGTGGATGAAAAGAGGTGAGGTTTGTCGGGATTGAAAGATTTTGACGAGATCTACAACTTTCGTTTTTTGGCCGAAGGCAAACAACAAAGTCTAGATGGATTAAAAAGCGAAATAAGATTCGAGCATGTGTAGATTCAGGATTTCAAGAAGAGAAACTCGTACAACTATGGCTCCACGAGTTTATATGGAGATTTAGGATGGTGTAGAGATAGGTCTTGGAGTAGAGAACAATTAGAAACAAACGAAAGTCGATTCGGAGTTGTAGATAAAAAGTTATAAGAGTTTGAATAGAGATAGATTTGACAAAAACTGTTTTGCACGCTTTTTAAAGTAGACCTGGGAGTCACCTATGCGCGTGCCTGGCTGCCTGGTCCGGTTCGGTCCGGTGGGCCGGCCCATTATATTTTTTTCTTTTTTTTCTTTTTTCTTTTTTCTTTATTTGTTTTCCTCATATCTTTTGCATACGAACTCCAAATGACACGATTCTTGTTTCTAAAATTTTCTAAACTCGAATAGATCATTGTAGGATCATATTTGTAATCTTTTTACTAGTTTGCAAGTAGTGGGTTTATAAATTCTTGTATATTCCATTTTATTTATATCTTTATTTGTTTGTATTTATTCCATAACTTTTTCATAATAGCTCCAAATGAGCTCAATTTTGTTTCTAAAATTTTGTAATATTAATTGGATCTCTTTAGGCTATAATTATCAATAATTTATGCCTTAGCAATAGTGGTTTTATAAAGTCAATTTAATTACCTTTAGGACATTTGGGCGAATCAACTATAGGATTTAGATACCAGGATTTGGATTCAGTTTGTGAGAACTTTGCATGGATGTAATGAAATGCTTATGAATTCTTCATGATTTTCATTTTCAAATCTTGCACACCAATTCTACAATCCATAATCAATCCATGCCCTTTTGCCTATATGGCTACTTAGGTCATAACAAAAGAATATAAGATTTTGAATTAAAGGTTGAGAGGATTTTCTATTCAAAAAGTTTCTTCTCTTTGAGAATTTTCAACATAGTCAAACAATCAATCAAACTTATTTATTTATTTCACATTCCAAAATTAGGAGAATTTTGGGATGTGACACCCATACTACACGAAGACGCAAAGAGAGCCGCATCAACATTAACCAGAAGAGTGCCCGTTGGCGGAGGAACCCAGGAGACGGTAGGACTAGAGCCATGTCTAGGCTCTGCCCCAGGCTTATATAGATAAGTAATGATCATGTCGATGTAAGCCTTGATCTTCATGGCAACCGAGTTGGGATTCGCCGTACCTCCCTCGTCACGGAGTTTGTTCCTCACATCCTACAGGTGCCAGAAGGAAACTGCAAGAGTAGTTGCTTGTTGGTCTGTGCACTTGGCAAGAAACTCAAACAACCAGAGTTTTGGGCTGACAAAGCCTTTACGATTCAGCTCAATCCCAAAAGTAGTCTTCACCTCCGACCATACCTCTCTTGCAAAGGGACAAAACAACAACGAATGTTGAATACTTTCCTCCGCTGCGCAGTGGATATAGAGCGGAGATGCAGGCACATGACGGTGTTGAAGTTGCATACCACTAGGTAGACAATCATGGGCAAACCGCCAAAGAGTTATCTTCATCTTCCCAGGCGCACGGATTGCCCAGAGAGCCTTCCAGCTTTTCTCATCATCAGCGAATGAAGACGACATGCCACGACCACAACCACTGCGAGAGACTAAAGCAGCATCCTCCCTAGCAAGGTGGTAAGCTGACCGAACTGTATAGATCCCAATTTTATTATGGGGCCACGTAGCAAAATCATTGCCGCCAAAGCGACTGATAGGTAGCTGAAGGACTTTGTTGGCTACATCCTCACAAAAAACAGTCTGAACTGCACCTTCATTCCAGGAACGCGAGTTATCCAAAAGAGAGCTGACGAGTTGACCATCTAGCAAAGGAATCAGAGGCTTAAGTGAGGAGGGAGCAACACCGGGAATCCAACGATCACCCAATATCTTTATTGATGTGCCATCTCCGATGCCCCACAAGACACCTCTCTCCAAAAGTTTCCTTCCATTTTCAATGCTACGCCAAGTGTAAGAGGCCGAACTTGGGCAAGATGTGTTCCAGAAATTATTGCTTGGGAAGTAACGGCTTTTAAGCACCCGAGCACATAGGGAACTTAGTTCAGTAAGTAAGCGCCAACACTGTCTCCCTAGCACCGCCTGGTTGAACATTTCCATGTCCCGGAAACCCATACCCCCCAAATACTTTGGGGAAGACAGCCAATCCCATGACCTCCAATGCATTTTCCTGCGACCATCCTTAAAACCCCACCAGTGATCAGCAATGATCTTTCTCATCTCCTCACACGTGGCCACTGGAAGTTGGAAACAACTCATCACATAGGTCGGAATAGCCTGGATAATACCCTTCAACATAAGCTTGTTCCCAGTCCGAGATAACAGTCTATCTGATAAACCATTAATCCGTCTGCACATTCGATCAAATAAATAGCGGAACGTGATAGTTGGTGACCGGCCAATGTGTGTGGGCATACCAAGATAAGTGTCCTGAAGGGACTCATTGTGAACCCCAAGTTTGTTATTTATTGCCGACTTGATACTATCATGGCAGCCATGCCCCAAGAAGATTGTAGACTTCTCCAGGTTGATTCTCTGACCAGATCCCTCACAGAAGGTGTTCAACGTCTCATGAAGCGCATCAACACTTTTCTCATCGCTCCTTGCAAAGAAGAGACTGTCATCTGCAAACAGAAGATGTGATATAGAAGGACCAAGTCTGCCATTTTTAATTCCTTGTAGCTCGCCTTGAACCTCCTTTTTTTGCAGAAGACAAGATAGCCCTTCCGTGCAAAGGATAAAGAGATAGGGGCTGATGGGGTCTCCCTGACGAATTCCTCTAGAGGGAACAACTGGTTCTATTAGCTCGCCATTAACTCGGACAGCATACCGAGTAAATGTCACACATCGCATCACAATGTCAATCCAAGATCTAGAAAACCCCAGCTTTGTGACACATCCGTGTAGATAACTCCACTCTACATGGCCGTATGCTTTCATCATGTCGATCTTCAGAGCGAAAAAAGGCCTCTTTGCTCGTTGTTGTCTGAGGCATTCAAACGCAATCAATGCATTATCAGTGATCAATCTGCCAGGGACAAAGGCACTCTGATTCTCCGACACAATCTCTGGCAACACAAGTTTCAGACGGTTTGTAAGAACTTTAGAGGCAATTTTATAGAGCACGTTGCATAAGCTTATTGGACGGAAGTTCTTCAAATGCTGGGGAGTAGTTGTCTTCGGGATGAGAACAATGGCAGAGTCATAAAACCCCTCAGGTATGGATTCACCAGCAAGGAAGCTCCGAACCGCGCAACAGATCTCCTCCTTGAGAAACTCCCAGTGGGTCTGGTAGAAAAGTGCAGGGAAGCCATCCGGTCCCGGCGCTTTAGTAGGGCCCATTTGGAACAGAGATGTCTTAATCTCCTCATCTGTGTACTCTTCACATAGAGACTCATTCATTGCATCAGTAACTTTCCGAGGAATCGCATTAAGGACAACGTCACTATTGGGACAAGTTTCAGAGGTGAATAGATGATCATAAAAATTCTGCACCATACCTTTGATCTCTGAACTATCACAACAAGCCGAACCATCCTCCTTAATGAGACGAGAGATATGGTTTGTACGTCTTCTAGCAGATGCCTTCGCATGGAAAAAGTCAGTATTCCGATCACCTTCATGGAGCCAGTCCACTCGAGAGCGTTGTCATGCCATAATCTCTTCTCTCTCAAATAATTCACAGAGGTATTTTTCAATAGAGCGGACCTCCAGCAGTTCGGCATTGGAAAGGCGAAGATCTTTCAGTTTGTACTCCACCTTACGAATCTTCTTTTGAACAGCACCGAAGGAATCCTTACTCCACCGTTTAAGGGAAACCGCCAGACGATGCAGATTGTCGCAGTTTTTTTCCAAAGATGGAGCATTGTCCCTGCCTTCCTCCCATACACGTTCTACTGTCTCCCTGTAGTCCGGCGCCCGCAGCCAAGCCGCCTCGAACCGGAATTGTTGTTGAACATGATTTCGGCAAGGAAAAACGTCCGAGCCAGCAAGGAGGATAGAAAGATCCATATGATCAGAAGATGTGGTAATCACGTTCTCCACCTGGACTCCACCAAACATATCCATGAAAGCAGAATTAGCTACAGCACGGTCCAACCGGACACACACAAGGTCGTCCCCTTGTTGTCTGTTATTCCATGTGTACTTGGGGCCTGTAAAACCCAAGTCTGACAGTCCACAAGATTGCAAGCAGTCCCGAAACATGGACATATGGGAGTACGACCTACTATTAGAGCCAAGGTGTTCATCACCGCTAAGAACCTCATTGAAATCACCACAACAAATCCACGGGCCTGTCCACACTGGATGAAGGCGCCTCAACAAATTCCAAAATTCATGCCGCTGCTCTCGCCGAGGTTCACCATAGACAAAGGTTGCTCGCCAGGGTTCACAATCATCCTTTGAGATAACAACATCAATGAAATGAGCATTAAAACCTTTTAGTGACACTGAGAAAGAGTGTAACCAGAATAAAGCTAGGCCTCCACTGAGACCTTCACTGCTAACAGCAAAATTGCCTGAGTAGCCTAACGACCACATAAAGTTCTGCACTCTTGAGTCCTTCATCTTCGTTTCGCAAAGGAAGAGGAAGGAGGGTCGGAAGAACCTCACTAACTAGCGAAGTTCGCCAACTGTCGAGTCCGACCCTAGACCTCGACAGTTCCAGCAGAGGAGATTCATTGCGTGCGGCAGGGCTGCGCCGCAGCCTCTGCCTGATCCGCCGATCGATGAGCCTTTGAAGGAGAAACAGTTTTCTGTCTCTTATTTGGATCCGCCTCTTCTACAACAAGACTGCCTCCATCCTCGGTAGCGGCCAGAATGGAGGCTGACACAGTGCCTTGCCTCACTGGGACCATGGTCAAAACCGGAGTATCACCCTCAACACGATCAGCTGGCTGAACCTTGGGTCTATACTCCTTCCGCTTCTGACCACTGACATGGGGAAACCCCGCCTGAATCTTTCTGCACCGAAGTGCCAAATCCTTTCATCGCACCGGCGGCAGATGATGGGGTTGTCGCAGTCCGAGTGGTACGTGGTTTACGCAGCTTCTTCGGCGAGCTGACATCACCTGAACCACCCCCTCCCTTTTTCATTTGATTGGGGTTACTTGGCCCATGATGGGCAGCAGCAGGAGCAGGCCGGTTGCTAGAGAACGAGCTCTGCCCCGACTTAGAATCTGACTGCTTCTTCCTCTCTTCAGGAACACACAGGCGCATCCCATGGTAAGGTAATAAACCTTCCTCATCACGTTCGCCAGGATTAGGACACACGCCGGACGAGTGCCCCAATAAACCACAGGAGAAGCAAAAGGTTGGCAAACACTCGTACATCACCTGGTAAACCTCCGTAGTCTGCCTTTTTTGCGAGAAAACAGACACAAATCTCATCAGTGGCTCATGAGTTTTGATCCAAACTCGTACACGCAAGAAATCCCCCCAGGCTCGGCCATGACCATCAACTTCCATCTTCACAACGTCACCAATATTGGAAGCCAGACTTTTACCACGGATATCATTCATTGGCCCAAACGGGAGATTAAAAATTCGAGCCCAAACGAGAAGCTTGTCAAAACAGACATCTCTTGGCTTCACAGCTGGATCGAACAATTTCAGGAGGACACCATTTTTGTTGATATTCCATGGTGAGCCCACTAGCATCCTGTCCCTGTCAGCTTGTGTAGCGAATTCCGCCATGAAAAGGTTCGCCCCCGTCGAGTGAAACTCCAGCCCCTTAGGGTTGCCCCATGCAAGCCGCAGAACAGACTTGATCGTGTTGATATGCAGGGGGTTCGGGGCCAATACCTTCCCAACAACAGCCCATTCCGGGCAATTCGGGTACTCTTCGTCCTCATCTTCCAGGATGAAAGCATTAGCTTCCTGAGAGGTAAGGTTGAGCCGTCCCATCATCTCCGCGACTTTGTCGCCCGCTGCCGCCGAAGGAGATCCAGACGCCTCTGTTGATTTCCCCTTGCCAGTCAGATCCGGAATACGGACCGACCCATTCCGTCCGATTGCTGAAGCCTCAGCTGGAGAAGAAACCACCGTATCAGAGCGCACGTCCGCCATCAGTTCCCGATCCGAAAATTCCGCACAGCGCCAAGGGCGGGTAGCGAAACCAGGTTCGCCCCTTAATCGCCCCGAACGAGTGTGGATTAGGGATGGAACCATGATCGGCGCGCACTGAGGAAGGGTGGAAAAGTGGAAGACGTGGTCGGAGACCAGTAACCAGTCAGTTAATCCTTCTACTTTTGCACTTGTTAATATTCCTTATAATTATTCTATAGACGGTCAAACTGATACAGAAAATAAAGTTGAGGTACAGGAAGATCGTGTTGATATCTTGATGATTCGTTTCAGCATTATACATTTGGTCTAAGATTGGGGTTCTCTTGATCAAAAACAAAGTATTTTAGCACAAAAGGGTTAAAGAAGAGACTTATCAATTAAAAAAGTCCTAAGGATATAAATTTAAAAGGTTTTCTATGTTGTTCTATAATAGATTTCTATAAAATGGGGAGCACCATGGTAGAGATTACCTTGTCTATTCTAAGGAGCTTCGATAGAGTCTTTTGCTTTGATAAAATTATTTCCAAAAGAGCAGTGAAAAGGTCAGTTCAAATAAATATTATGGAAGCAAGAGTTTAATATGTATGTTTATTCATATATTCAATTGGCATGTAAGATACTCCTGCATATACATTATAATTATTAAATATTTAAAATTTTCTAATGTTGTAGGGCCTTATTTTAGAGTTTCGCATAGGGTCTTGAATTTGGCCGGCTCGGCCCTGCTCAAGATGATCAAAATATGGGTAATATTTAAAGGCATTGAACTGACCTTGGATTTGGGTTTCCTTTAGGAATCTTCTACCATACTTGCGCCAACAATAACCATTGTAAAGGATACCGACCTTTCTTGTTGTCTAAACAACAACACGAGGCTTCCTTATGGCTCTCGATGCTGCAGCGACCATGTCAATCGTATGGATGGTGGCACAAGTGAGGGTAGCAGTAGCCAGCAACTCCCGAGAATGCCAATATTGCCACACAATTAGATTTTTTCAGAAAAACATGAAGTAGAAGAAATAACCATCCACTTGCTTAAGAAAATAATTACCTAAGCAAAATACGTATTCTCCACTAGATGTTCACACCGAACGTGATAAGTTAAAGAAGTACAACTAAATTTTTTCACACGGTACCGTCATCTACATATTGAAACATGCAGCCTCATAAAACAACCACAAGGGAAACAATCGTGAGCTAGATATCAGCAAGGTTGGCGCTCCTAGGAGTCGGCTCCCCTCCTACTCACCTCCTCCTCCGTTTCTGCAGCCAAGAAAAACCTGAATGAGACTGAACGAACTGCAGCTACCGACTGAGAGTAGAGTAGAGCGAGAGAGATAGAGAGAAGGAGAATCAAACCTAGATGAATTGCAGCTCCCGCTTGACCTCGAGTCACCTCTTGCTCCTCACCGGCAGCCGCGTTCCTGCGAGCCTCCTTCTTGTCCACCCCCACCCTTCTCATCATCCTCCTACCACTCCCCGTCATCCCGCCCAGACACATCCTAAGGATCGTCCCCTCGCCGCCCAGTCACTTCTCCCGCGCTGCTGTTGCCCCACCACTTCCCACCAACGGTCTGCCCAATCTGCGCTGAGTAGAGTAGAGCGAGAGAGATAGAGAGAAGGAGAAGAAAACCTAGAAAAACTACAGCCGTCGCTTGACCTCAAGTCATCTCTCGTGCCTCACCGGCAGTTGCGTCCCTACGAGCCTCCACCTTGTCCACCCCTGCCCTTCGCACCATCCTCCTGCCACACCCCATCATCCTGCCGCTCGGCCCGCCCAACCACATCCTGAGCCACTGTCCTTCTGCCGTCCAGCCACTTCTCCTACGCCATCGTTGCCCCGCCACCTCCCACCCACGGCCTTCCGCATATGCGCTGACGCTGGCACTTAGCTGCCTCATGTGGCGCTGCAAAGAGGAGAGAAGCCATCACGACAGATTGGGGGAGAAGGAAGGCAATGTTGGGGATATTCTATATGGGTATCCTTATAGCATGTCTCTTATCCGACTAACCCGGGTGGCCCATAGTCGGTAGCATGGCCTATGGCCTGCTGGGCGACCCAGTTAGGTGGATCCAGAAGGGAGGCCCATGCCGGATAAAGAAAGGCTACGGTGGAGTCAACAGCGTACCCGGAGCCTTGGAGTGCAAGATACACAAGACTAGTAATAGACGGTGTAGGACTGTAACCTGTCCGGCTAGGACTTTTCCCTGTAACCCTAGGACCTGGCGACTATATAAGTCGGGCCTATGGGGGCCTTTAGGACACAACTTCAGACAACCTAGTATCAATTCAGACAACCTCACACAGCGAACCAATCTCTGTAACTCGGCGTATTGCCCTTATAGTGATTTATAGCAGGAGTACGATTCCACCGCTGTTGTGGAATCTGAACCTGGGTAAGCTGTGTTACCTCGTACCCGTCAACCGTCCGCCTTACCCCACGTCTCTAAACACGCGCTGTGAGGACCCCTCCATGGCGTACTCGTCGGCAATACCACGACAGTTGGCGCACACCGTGGGGCAAGAGGCGCTTCAGGCTTTTCAGCGGGCGAGGACCAAGACGAGTTCTGGATCCTGGCGAAGACGAACCCTACGCGGTGTTCGATCGTTCCTATCGGAGACATCCACCTCTTCATCGGCGAAACTGACTCGGGCACTAGTTCCCTGGGAGTCGGAGGAGCATCAAGACCCGCACGGACTGCCTACGGGCAGGATACGTTCGCGAAAGGATCGATGTCGGATCTCTCTTTGGAGCTTGCCGGCAAAGATCGAAAAAATTCAAGGCCCACCCAAACCGCCCCTGTGCAGGATATAAAGGTGGAAGATCACTGCAAATCCGCCGGCTTAGTCCGTGCGTCTGGACAGCAGAGATCCAAGTTCGTCGGCATGGTTACCATCTTCGATCTGGCGCGCTGTGTTCAGAGAGAGGGCGAAAACCCCCGCAATTACCTGGCCAGGTGGCTCCGCATACGAGCTGACCTGGCCCACTACCCCGATGAGAACGCTCTGTATCACTTCGTGGAAGGACTGGACCGTGGCACGCTTCTCCGATATTCTTTAAGACGGCATCAGGCAACAGGACGCCTCACTCTCGAAGAGATGGTGAGCACTGTCAATAACTACGCGGAGGCTGAAGCGACAGCTAAGACAGCGCTTGCACTCATTGACGGAGCCCCTCCGATTCAGCCTCCGCCACCACCGCCTCCGGCCGCCATCGTCGCAGCAGCACCACCACCTCCAGTCATCGTCAAGCCCGTTGCACCTCCACCGCCCGTCATCGAGGAAGTCCTGGCACCCTTCGACTCTGTCATTGACGCGCTTTATGCTGATTTCAGTGCAGATTCAGAGGAGATAGACTTCAGTCCAGAAGAGCTAGTCTCCGCTATGCAGGAGATGGAGGAGGAGTACTCGCGCGACGAGCAGGCCAACAACGTTGCCGCGTCCCGAGGGGTGTTCGTCACCATTGGGACGACGATGGATGAAGATCAACTCAGACGAGCTCCGCCTACGGCACTAGAAAAGGGGAAGGGGCCACTTATTGCTACTGATGATGATCACGCAAAAGACATGCCTCCTCCGCCCAACCCAGTGCAGCAGCCGCAGGAACTCGGCACCAGCCCGAGTAACAACAACACCGCAAACTTGCCGCCTCCAGCATCTACGTCTGCAGCAGCCCAGGTTACTCCAGCCGATAGAGTGATGTACGGCAATCTCCTCGTCGTGCCACTGACCGTTGCTCATATCCGGAACGTGACCCAGCTTGATGAGAAACGCCAGCAGCTGCTGGAGGAAGCGCAAGCCATCGCGGAGCAAGGCGCTAAGCTAGATAGAGATCTGGTCAACACGCAGAAGTCCATAGAGAAAGCTAGAGCAATGGAGGCCGAGTACAAGACTCTGCTATAGCAGCAGAAGGCTAAGAAAGCTCCGGCTCGCGTCATCAATGATCCTGGTGTACGGCGCAACTTAGGATGGGCTCCCTCGAAGCCAGCACAAGCCAAGCCTTACATTGACAGTGAAGCCAAGAAGGTGATGCCCACCCCACTCCTTAACCTCGCCATCGCCAAGACCCTTCTGGAGCAGGATAGATCGCCCGAGGCAGTGGAACAGGTCTACGACCTAGTGGCCAAGGCGGTGAAGCAGCAGGAAAAGGCCGCCTCCCAGAGGCTTGAGTCTAACCCAGCGCTCTCCCAGTCTAGCCAGTACAAACTGCCAAGAGACAGATCTCCTCTTGATGTCGGGTCCCAGACGGGTTCCTCAGAACAAAGACGGAGGGATGCACGCAACAGGAAGGATGCCATCCCAATATCCTCCGACCACGGAGAAAAGGCCCGACCTCGTCGCCCATCGCCACCGCCTCGGTCTCCCCGACATCGCGAAGATTACAACGCTCACCATCGTACGGATATGCCCCCACCAAAGCAGTGTGGCATCATCATCCGCGACAATGCGGAGCAGACCCGTCATGACGAAAAGCGCAACGAAGGACATAAGAGCAGGTCACGCCATGACCCTCCACGTCCAACAAGAAACTGTGATAGACGTGAGGCGTCGCAGGAGGGTAATAGCAAGAAGGATAACCCACCGCCACCTTTTCCTTCGTCACCACCAAGCAGTCACCATGGCGGAGGGGGCCCACGTCGTTCACGCAGCCCATCCCATGTTGACAAGAAGAAGAAGAACCCGGAGCCATACGATGCACGTTCGCGGATCGACAATATCCACGAGGCCCGGGAAGGACCATACCTAGGGCCACGTTGCTTTGGACCTGCAATACGGTCCGCAACTTACCCCAAAGGCTTCCGGATTGACAAGACCATCAAGCCCTATGACGGCACCGCCAAGCCAGCCACATGGTTGCAGGACTACGGCAACACGGTGGAAATTGCCGGAGGCAACCCCAACGTCGCCGTCAAGTACCTCCCATTAATGTTGGTGGGTACGGCCCGTCAGTGGATCGACGACTTGCCGGAGAAATCTATCTACAACTGGTTGGACATGCAAGAAGAGTTCACCAAGAACTTTGAGGGTACATACAAGCGTCCTTGCACTGTGGGAGATCTACAGCGGTGCGTGCAAGAGAAACACGAGACATCTCGCGCCTACCTCTCCCGCTGGCTGGATATGAAGAATTCCTGCGCAGGAGTGCACGCTCAAACCGCCATGGCCGCCTTCATCGATGGGTTGGAAAGGGGCACGTTGCTCCGACATAAGCTGAAGCGCTTACAGGACAATCACCAGCTCGACTTGAACCAGATGATTCAGTTGGCTAGTGAGTTCGCAGCTGCCGATGACGATGCTCGTGGCTCCTTGCCGGCAACGGCCGTTCCAACCCAGGCTCGGAGAAACAGTAGTACAAAGCGGAAAACCTCTCCAGAAGAAAAGCAATCTACCGACATGGTCGCTATGACTTTTGCAGGACGAGGAGAGGGCGGACAACATGGCCGAGGAAGGGGAGCCGGTCGTGGGCAGCAACGAGGAAATGAAACCACCTCGGCGCCGCTCCGTGTTCCCCAAACCTACGAGGAGTACCGTGATATGCCATGCCTCGTACAACTCGACGTCAACGGCAAAGCCACCCATACCAATCGACACTGAAAGTTCGTCAACGACCTCAAGGAAGACCCGGAGTCCAGCTACAAGCAAAGTCGAAAGAACAGACCGCGCGGCAAGGGCAAGGGGAATAAGAAGGAGGAGGAGTCCAAGGATTCAAGTGACATGGACGAAGACGTTGACCCCAAGCACGCCGCCAAGAGCGATGACAAGGGCAAGAACCCCTTCGCGAAGAAGGCCCTAGTCTACCACACTTTCCTTGGCACCCCAACCGTCCGACAACAGAAGACCTTTCTGAGGATCCTGATGGCTACTCTCCCCCCAGTCCCTCAGTACCTGCGCTGGTCGGAGGTTCCAATAACTTGGGACAGGACGGACCACCCAGACCTTATACCCACGGAGAACCAATACGCCATGGTCATCAACCCCTTTATTGACGGCGTGGAGTTCACCAAGTGTATGGTGGACAGTGGAAGCAGCATCAACATCATGTACCTGGATACACTGCAAAAGATGAGCTTGAAAGAGGCAAACCTAAGGCGGACCAACACCGTCTTCCACGGCGTAGTTCCTCGACGGGAGGCTAGGTTCCTTGGGTGCATTACACTTCAGGTAGCCTTTGGCGATGTTAATAACTACCGCCAGGAGCGCATGACCTTCGAGGTGGTCCCCTTCAAGAGCGTGTACCACATCATATTCGGCCGCGGCATATTCCACACGTTCATGGCCAAGCCATGCTTCGTCTACAACAAACTCAAGATACCCGGACCAAACGGCATCATCATCATATCCGGAAGCTTTACCAAGGCAAGGGACTGCGAGATCAATGAAGCAGCCGTTGCAGAAGCTGTCCTCTACAGCGAAGAATTCAAAGAGATCCAGAGCAAGGTCGATGACTCAGAGATGCCCGCGTCGAAGAAACAAATCTCCGGCTCCGCTCCTGCGTTCAAGGCCGCCATCGAGACCAAGCCGGTGGAACTTGTGGTAGGGGATGCCTCCAAGGTCACCGCCATTGGGACGAACCTGGATCCCAAATAGGAAAGCGCGCTCGTCGAGTTCCTCCGTGAGAATAGGGACATCTTTGCCTGGCAACCCGCCAACATGAAAGGTGTACCTAGGGAACTTGCCGAGCACAGCTTAAACATTTATCCAAAATCCAAACCAGTGAAACAACCTCTAAGACGCTTTGGAGATGAGAAGAGACGTGCCATTGGCAAAGAGATAGCTAGATTACTTAAGGCTATATTTATCTGAGAAGTCCTTCACACCCAATGGGTGGCCAATCCTGTACTTGTCCCCAAAAAGGGAACCAATGAATTAAGAATGTGCGTTGATTACACCGGCTTGAACAAAGCATGTCCCAAAGATCCATTTTCTTTGCCTCGCATTGACCAAGTTATTGACTCGGCGGCTGGCTCGGAACTTTTGTGTTTTCTCGATGCATACTCAGGATACCACCAGATCAAGATGAGGAAGTCGTACCAATTGGCCACTTCATTCACTACCCCATACGGCACGTTTTGCTATGTCACGATGCCCTTTGGGCTGAAAAACGCAGGTGCTACCTACCAGCGGACAATGCAACGTTGCCTTCACGACCAAATTGGTCGGAACGTTCACGCCTATGTGGACGATATCGCGGTGATGTCTAAAAAGTCAAACGACTTAATCTCCGACTTAAAAGAAACCTTCGATAATCTCTAGAAATACAACATGATGCTTAACCCTAAGAAGTGCGTCTTTGGGGTTCCAGCCGGCAAATTGTTGGGCTTCATCGTTTCCCAGCGTGGAATCGAGGTCAACCCGGAGAAAATCAAGGCCATCTTAAACATAAACCGTCCGACATGCCTAAAGGACATTCAACGACTAACAGGTTGTGTTGCAGCAGTTAGTCGGTTCGTCAGTCGACTTGGAGAGAAGGCCCTGCCGCTGTACAAGTTGCTGAAAAAGGCAGAAAAATTCACGTGGACGGACGAGGCAGATGCAGCATTGAAGTAGCTCAAGGAGATCCTTTACTCAACGCCCATCCTTGCAGCACCCGAGCTTGGAGAGCCCCTGTTAATTTACATGGCGGCAACCAACCGGGTTATCAGCATCGTCGTTGTCGTAGAGCGGAAGGAACCATGCTATGAGCACGGAGTTCAACCACCAGTTTACTATGTAAGAGAGGTCTTGACGGAGTCTAAGTAGCGTTACCCGCACTACCAAAAGATAGCTTATGGAGTATTCCTTGCTTCTCGGAAGCCGAGGCATTACTTTCAGGAGAACCCAATCACAGTCGTGAGCAAGACTCCATTGTCGGAGATCTCAACAACAGCGACGCTACAGGAAGGGTCACGAAGTGGGGCATTGAACTTGCCGCCTTCGAGATCACCTACAAGAGACGCGACGCTATCAAATCACAAGCCTTGGCGGATTTTGTTGCAGATTGGACGGAGATGCCAGACGCTACTCCGTTGCCAGAACCAGAGTACTGGGTGATGCACTTTGACGGATAAAAGCTGCTCAACGGCTCGGGGCTGGTGTATTGCTACAGTCACCAACAGGAGACAAGCTACACTACGTTCTGCAGATCCACTTCGAGGCTACAAACAACATGGCGGAGTATGAAGCACTCATTCACATACTACGTGTAGCCAAGGATATTGGCATCAAGCGCATAGTTTGCTGTGGAGATTCCGACTTGGTTGCCCAGCAGGTGGCTGGCACCTGGAATGCGCGGAACCCTATGATGGCGGCATATCGAGACAAAGTGGACGAGATAGCCAAGAGCTTCTTGGGCTACGAGGTTAAGTATGTGCCTAGGGAACAAAACGAGGTGGCTAATCTGCTGTCTAAGCTAGGATCAGGGCGCAAGCAAATTCCGCCAGGAGTTTTCCTCGAGCACCTGCGCACACCATCCGTGAAGGGAGCCGACATCGACAATCCGGATAGAGCTGACTCTTTTGTCAACATGGTGACTAAGTGTAACACCCTCGGAATCGACCCTATGCAAGTTTTAGCGATTCCCGCCAAACCCGCATAGAAACGATTCAAAGGTGCCCACCAGGAACTTTCGTGCGGGTGGAAAATGAAGTAATATCATTACACAATAGTCCACGATGGAACCCACAGAAATATATATACAACAGCGACTCAAAGAGTCAAGAATACAGATATACAATACAAAGATCCAAATCACCTTTAAAACGATATAGCGTCCAAGTACGGACAAGATGCAAATTGAGCTAAGAGCCCTGAAGAATAACCAATGGCGTCCATAACCCTGCCCAGGCCAAGCCGGAAGGGTAACCCTGCTAACGACGTCGATCTCAAAACCTGCTTAAACAAAAGGGGTGCCGACAAAGGGCAAAGGAAAAAAGAGAGCGGTCAGTACTGAGGCCAGTACACGGCGAGGCTAGAATTCGGCGGTCCTCGCCTACATAGGTATGGTGGACTGAAGCGGCAGCGCAGCATGCACTAAACAACCTATAGAGACTCGATACAAATAGCGGCTATCAGAGAGGGGTAAGAAAGACCTATTCGGAACCAACCTGATACTACCACCAAACATACCCATCCTGGTGTTTCCCCCTCGAGACCAAACGAGGAAGTCAACCGAGGAACTCACATCGTTGGCAGTTTTATTTATTCAGTTATCGTTGCATCAATTACTAGTCAGGTATAGATAGTCATCCTGATATAATAAGCAGTGGGCAGTTTTAGTTAACCATTCCATTGTAGTTGCAACACTTACTAGTCAGATACAATTAGCGTGAGATATCCCAAACCCAGCAGTTGTTGGTACTTTTATTTAGCCATTCCGTTGCAGTGAAGCTGATTACTAGTCATATCGGATACAAGTCAAATTATAGCAGTAAACTTTAGTTATAGTTGTCTATGATCGAGAACTGTGCTCCAAGTCGTCCATAACCGCGGACACGGATTTTCGAAAAGATTTAACCCTGCAGGGGTGCACCAAAGTATCCACACGCACTTCGACCCTTTTTGCCAGATCAGTTAACATACACCCATCGGTATGTCGGCGGGGCCTAAGTCATGACGTTTCCCAGACCCAAAGCAAGTACATGGGGGCCACCCCACTAAGCTACCCGCAACGAAGTCGGCCGATCTCCGAGACGGACTCAGGGTTTGCGTCAATGGTTGTAGACGACTGGGAACCCGAAAGTGTGACTGGGCTTGTCGATACCGCGAAAACACTCCGCAATCCTAAACAGTACAGGTGCTCCACGCACAATCTTAAATAAAGCAGTAAAGCATGGCATAAGTACAGGATTGTAATAAAGCCCCAAACTACTTGTGGCCCCCGGTACAGTACTTTGAAATCAGGTAGTAAGCCGATGGGGGTGCCCACACACCCCACCTGTGGTTAGCGCGCTCGATCTCGGAACAGGTGTCAAGAACTCGGGGTCCTACGGGACACCAGTGAGCGGTTAAAAACCAAATATTGTCTATTACCCACCGGTGCCTCTGCATTTACCTACTTCAATTTTAGTTATTAAACAATAATTAAAGCCATGACCATCTCCAACATTAAACATGCGGCAAAACTCCAACAACTGTGGTACTTGACGACACGCAACAGCACTTGAGCAAGTGACTACGACGCACAAGTCCAACTATCTACCAATCAACAGGTAATAGGATGTGTCCAAGGCAATATAAGGCTGCAAGGGATATCACGGGTACGAAAACTAGAGCATCGCAACACAGATAGCAATAGATCAACAGGGGGGAATAAATACTATAAAAGTAAGATAGGTAGAAAGGGGGGGATGCTCGCCTGAAAACATTGCCGAAGGTTCATCCGAAGATCGGGTCGACACTCGCATCAACTCATCGGCCTAATCCGCGAAGAAGCAAAACACTAGAAGAAACACCAGATGCACTATTTAATACTATGGCAAAAGATCCGGCATGATTATGATATGATGCAGATGCGGTGCAATTAGGCAATATTAAGCGGAACCGGGGTCCCGACAACTAATTAATAGGTTCATGTTATTTAGATACCCTGCAATTTGAATGTTGTCTTAACAAGGCAAAATTATATCACCGGTTCGCTACACAAATTTAAATGGAACCAATATGAGACTAGAAATGTCCGCATATGGTCTCCATATTTAATTTAGTTGAATCGGCATAAGGCCCCCAAACCACACTATATGTATGCAAACATGTTCATTTAATATGCAACAAGATCAATATCATATATTATAAAAATATGAGGGGTCTCGGATAGGGATCACACATTGGCGGATTGAAGATCTTGGGGTCGGAGGGGTTCGGGTTTGGTCTCGGTTGGATCGGCCTTTGGGGTCTCGACCATCGGATCCGTGGACCAGGGGTCTTCGGGGTTCGTGTGGGCGGTCTTGGCGTTCCGTGTAGACGACCTGGGCATCGTGGTGGTCAATGACGCAGTTATCAGATGCCGTGGTCTTCGGAAGATCTTGCATGTGGAAAGGTTCTCGTCGGGGTCATCCGAATGTCCCTGCAGGTGGTTCTCGGTTCTTCTTCGTATCACCACACCATCTTCAATTTCACAACATCCCCAGGTAGAACTTGGCAACTCTGGTGGTTTCTATCATCTGTAACAAGCATACTTGCCTCATATCACCACCACACCTGGCCAAGTCACACTGAACAAAACAGAACGAAGCCCTGGAGGAGGACCTACAGAGGCATCGGTAGCAGCATGGTCGGGAGACAGCCGTACTAGAGAAGTCCTTGGCGGCAAGGTGGGGCACCGCGGTTGCGGTCCAAGAGGGCCCAAGAAGCGCGCAGAGTGGCGGCCGTCTCCGGGCGAGGTCGAGCACCTAGGGCGAGGTGAACGCTGGCGCTGCGGCAGCGCACTCAGGGAGGCGACGGCTCGCACGGTGACGGGAGAGCAGAGACGGGGAGGACGGCGGCTCGACGCGGGATCCAGAGCGGCGGCTCGCGGCGGATTTGGTGGCAAGATGGAGTCCGGCGCGGGGAGGCACAGAGAGGAGGCGCGCTCTGCGAGGGGAACTTGGGGTCGGCCACGAGCGGTACGCAGGTCGGGGTACCGCTGACGAGCTTGGCGGAGGGGACTACCGGCGAGAGGGGGGTCGGTGACAGAACAGAGAGGCGCTTCGGGCGGCGCCGAGGGCGAGGCAGCAGGAATACGGCGAGGAGGAGGCCGGGGACGCAGAGGTGAGCGACGAGGAAGGGGAGAGGGGCCCCCGACGGCGCTCGGTGAAGCTTGGAGAGGCGGGGGAGGGCCGGGGGAGACAGGAGGAGGCCAAAGGGAGGTCGCCATGGCTCCGGCGGTGGCGTCACGGGGCTCTCACGGAGGAGGAGCGGCGAGGGGAGGTGGAGGCGGCCGAGCGCCAGGGAGCGCGAGCCGGAGACGAGGCGCTCAGGGCCGGTGAGGGAGGCGGGGACCCGCGGCGGCGCGGCCGGCGAGCAGAGAGGGAGACGGGCGAGCGGGGAGGGCGAGGGGGCGCGACGGCGAGGCGGGGATCGTGGACGGTGGGGAGTGGGCCACGTGGGGAACATGTTGGGTGGGTCCAGGAGCGGCAGGGTGGGCGGTTGGTTCTGGCGGCGGCAGGGTGGAGGATTTCTGGGGATTAGGGTTTGGGGTAGGGCAAGGCTAGGATTAGGTTTAGATATTTATTTGGGGTAGTAGGCTGCTGCCAGCTGGGCCTTTTGGGCCTGGCCGGTGGCGGCCTCCCCCGGAACAAAATAGATTTATTATATATTTTTTCTTTATTATTATTATTTTTCTTTGTTTTAAAACAGAACATTTGTAAAAGGGTTTTAGACAAACAAAAGGTCCGGACAGATCTAGGGTTTGGATTTGAACAAAGAGGAGAATATCTAGAAAACAAAATAGGCTTTTAGAAAATAGTTTTAGGCAAACAGATGCATGCTGATGTAATGATGGTGCACGAACATAAAACAACAAGCGATTTTCTAGTAGTGGTTTTACCCGGGGTGCTACACTAAGGTCCCTCCGGCTTGGACAAAACCGTTCATGGAATACCTCGAACACGGAACTTTGCCCGACGACAAAGTCGAAAGACGACAAATAGTACGACGAGCAAAGGGTTATACCATAATCAATGGGCAATTCTACAAAAGGAGCACTACTGGTGTATACCTAAAGTGTGTTTCCCAGCTAGAAGGTATGGAAATCCTACGCGAAATCCATCTCGGAGATTGCGGGCATCACGCTGCTCCTCGATCGTTGGTCGCGAAAGCCTTCCGGCAAGGATTCTACTGGCTGACCACGAAGGCGGACGCTGACAAGCTGGTGGAGACATGCATGGGATGCCAGTATTATGCCCGACAACCACATGTTCCTGCTAAAGAACTGTGAACAATACCAATAACTTGGTCGTTTGCTGTCTGGGGGCTAGACATGGTGGGACCGTTACAGACGACACCTTGTGGGTTTACACATCTGCTTGTAGCAGTTGATAAATTCACCAAATGGATAGAAGCTAAACCCATTAGAAAGCTTGATGGGGCAACTGCCCTCAGGTTTGTCCGGGATCTAATAGTGAGATTTGGTCTCCCACATAGCATTATCACCGACAATGGCAGCAATTTATCACTCGGAGAAGTGGAGGCATATTGCTGGGAGAAAGGCATCCGACTTGACCTTTCATCTGTGGCACACCCACAATCCAACGGTCAGGTTGAGCGTGCCAATGGATTAATTCTGCAGGGAATCAAGCCACGTCTTGAGGCACCGCTACATAGAGCAGCTGGAGCCTGGGCGGAAGAATTGCCATCTGTGTTGTGGAGTTTACGAACTACACCCAACAGATCTACAGGCTACACTCCTTACTTCATGGTATATGGAGCAGAAGCTATCCTGCCTTCCGACATCCTCCACGATGCACCAAGAGTTGCCGCCTACGACAAGGATGACACTGAAGAATCCAGACGCCTGGATGTGGACCTTCTCAAGGAGGAGCGTGTTTTGGCATGCCAAAGATCCGCCATCTACCAGCAGAAGCTACGCAGCTACCATAGTCGTCGTGTTCGGCATCGCTCATTTAAAGAAGGGGATTTGGTGCTTCGACTTAAGAAGAAAAGGTCACACAAATTATCCCCGCCATGGGAAGGACCGTTCATCATAAGCAAGGCGCTGCTCAATGGGTCTTACTACCTTGTTGACAATCGTGAACTAAAGGATAGACCCAACGAGGATCATAAGCGTAAGAGACGTGACCCGGATGATGACTACCCGGAGATTGATCGGCCATGGAACATAGCACAGCTACGTCCTTTTTACACTTAGCATTTTTATCTAATTGTGTATATTTTATATGATCAATGAAATAAAGCTCTTTGGTTCACTCATATTTCTGAGTCTTTAGTGTTCATTTTTGGATCATATAAAACCTTTATGCACAAGCTTTGCGTTTGCACTTGTGAAAATTCCTCCTACGGGCATTAGCTCAAGTTTTCTGGTCTACACGTTCTTTGTCGTTTTTATGTGGATTTTGGAGTAGTGACTTTTGGCACTTATTCTCGGCGATTTTGTGCTCAGGTTATTGATAGTGCCATTGGGCATCATCACCTAAGCGCATGGTTCCGACAACGAGTCTTACGACTCACGAAAAGTCAAGCATAAGAACCAAAGTAATGGATAAGCCAACACTTGCTTAAAAAATATATACATGCTGGGAACTAAATTCTTAAGTAGCAGGACATAACAACCATTGTTTTCCGTCTTAAGTTATACCATCAAGTTTTTTTTCCCGCGCATCCACCAAAGGCAAAACAAATATTACATAGTGTTTTTCACTCTTTGGATGTAGGAGACTTGGAAGCAGCATCGTCCCTAGCCGGAGAATCACCCTCAACATCGGCGCTATGATGAGACTCGGAGGAATCTTGGTTGACGCTGTCGATGGTGTTCATGGGCACGAAGACGTCGATGTCCACCAACTCGGCGACTCTGGTGTCATAACCCGCGAGTGATGACAAGATGGCTTCGTGATCAATCTCTTTGCCGTCATCATCAACGTCGGGGATGCCAGAGGTCACCGTATCGATGCCAGCATCTTCGTAGTGTGCCTTCACCATTGAGAGCACCATCCTCGCGCCAGCCCGTGCACATGAAGCTTTCCAGCTTGTAACACGCTCGGGGGCTCGGCGCAGAATCTTCGAGTACTTCTTCACGGAGTCTGATGCCTTGATATATATCTGGAGGGGCTTAGCAATCTCCTTGGCTTGGGTGATGGCGGTGTTGATGAAGTTGCCGGCAAGAACCATGCATTCCTTGTCCGAAGGAGGCGAGCGGGTTAAACCCATAGGCGCTGAAAATTCCGACAAGGAGCACATGAGTTCAATAAACTCTAAATATCCAGACTACAGAAATACAAGGCGGAGGACACTTACTGAAGATGCTGGCCTTAGCCTGCTAGACGGTGTCCGCCAAGGATTCCTTCTCTTGTCGGAGGAGCTTAAACGCCTCGCTGTGGCGATGGTTTTGCTCATCAACAGCTTGCTTCTGATCTTTTAAGATCGCAAGCTCCTCCTTCAAGCGATTGATCTCCGCGGAGGCGGAATCTTGCAGGGCTTTCATGGAATCCTCATGCATCTTCAGCATCTCTTCCCTCTCCTTCTTAAGGATTTTGTTCTCACTATCCAGCTGCTGAATGTGCTTGGACTGCTCGACAATATCCTTGGCCTTGGTGACATGCTCTGCAAGTCGGAGAAAACAAAATACACAGTGAGTACTTGAAGAAGGAAGGCATAAAACCAAGACGGAGTGCTCAAAAAAGAAAACAGACTCTTGTTTTTGATGATCTGTTCCTTCAAGATGGCAGTTTTACCCTTTTCGGCTTCAAGATCTGCGCGCATCTTCTTGTACTTGTCGTTTGCCATGCCCTGCCGAGCATTCTTGTTCTGTGAAACAAAGGAAAAAGTTAAAACTGTTGTTTAGTCTGCTTGGAGCACCTAGTCGGAAACTTTCCATCTAGGCGCTCGGGGGCTACAATGAAAGTTTTTCAACTTAGCAATATGCTTAGCTTTTCTTTAAAGCATCTAGTCGGAGTTACTTCAGTTCTCGATTAGAAGCTTGGGGGCTATAGTATAAAGTTTTAACTCGGAAAATGCTTAGCTTTTCTTTAAGCATCTAGTCGGAACTAATTCAGTTACAACTAGAGGCTTGGGGGCTACAATATTGAAAAATATAAACACTGTGTATGCTACTCTTACAGCATCTAGTCGGAATAATTTCTTCCATCTAAATGCTTGGGGGCTACAGTGAGAGCTCTTTCTAACTTAGTCACTCTTAGAGCATATAGATGCAAAACCTATGGTTTTCCGTCTACATCCTAGGGGGCTACAGTGGGATACTCATAATGAAATGCAAAAGGCAAAGTAAAACTTACAAGTGCAATAATATTGAGGTTTGTAGCACTCTCGGCCAACAGCTTGCCAAAGGAAATGCTATTTCCCCGCAAGATATCTGCTTGTCGGAGCAGCTCCTCAATACCACACTTTGGAGATGACGGCACTCCTCCAGGAACCATAGTTGTGTTACTCGGAAGGAGCGCCGGGTAAACTATCTTCGGGAACTCGAAGGGTTTCTGGGGAGTAGGGGCGCCGCCTTCGGCAGAGGTACCAGCTCCCACTGCCGCCTTGCCGCTACCGATGGCATCCTTAGCCGGAGCTTCAACCATTTGTAGAGCAACGCTCTCCCGCGTCGCCTGCTCGCTGACAACAGTGAGTTTGATAGAAGCACCAGAATCCACTTCCATGGCGGAAGGGCCTGGTGCCTCCTGGGCTTGAGAGCTTGTCGGGGTAGAGGAAGCTTGACGACAGGAGTAGCAGGGGCGATGGCGGGGGAGGAGTCGCGATGCAGCATATCTTTGATATTTCTATAAGCCCCCAAAGTCTTGGAGGTCTTCTTGAGGCTGGTTGTGGCTTTCTTCCTGAAACGTGCAAAGTGCATAAGTACAGGAACAAGACAGATAAATAAGACAATGTCGAAGAATGAGAAGCTCACACTAATGGGGGTGCTTTGGCAAAAATCCCGGTGGATCTTTTCTTTTCTGCCTCTAGGGCGGCGGTAGTCTTCTTGGAGGATCCACCCTCCGTATTCTTCTTCTTGCCTCCGTCGGCAGCGTCAGAGGTGGAGCTCTTCCGCTTTCGTGCCAACGGGACATCGTCGTCGGACACGACCGTGACTTCCTTCATCTTTGGATCGTAGATTTGGGCAGCCAGGTTGTCCTCATCTAGATCGCTAAGCTGTTAAGTTAGAAATCATCGTGTTAGATGAAGTGGTAATGGCAAGACGGAGAAATTGGAGTATATGTCGTACACAGAAAATACATATCTACCTTTGGTCACTTGCCGTCTACGAACATGTCGTAGGTGATGGTGAAGCCACGCTTCTTATCCTTCACCTTGACGATGTCCTTCAGGTGGAGCTTGACGGAGTCGCTCGAGAAGTTATCCACGGAGATCCGGAGGGTATCCCTTCGATCACTGGTATACTCGTGCATGAACTTCGCGCGGTGCTGCAGAGGCTGGATTCGCCTGATGAACCAGCACATGGCCAGGTCCAAGCCGGTCAAACCCGTCTCTATGAACAATTCGATCCGCCTTATTCCACGAGAAGCGTTGAGGTCGGAGGGAAGGGAGGCATGGGAAGTTTTTGCAGGACTT
Organism: Avena sativa; assembly: GCA_916181665.1. Taxonomy (NCBI): domain Eukaryota; kingdom Viridiplantae; phylum Streptophyta; class Magnoliopsida; order Poales; family Poaceae; genus Avena; species Avena sativa. Next base: position 225,220,071 of record OV702295.1, read on the forward strand.
GTGGCCGACGATGTCGGTGAACCGCCGGCCAGGTCGGACCTTGAAGCTTATGGTGCCGCAGTTCCTAAGCTCCTCCCTACTGTCTCCGGCTTCACGTTTGACGGTGAAGAAGTACACGAACAAGTCTAACCTAGGCCTAATCCCTAGGTAACCCTCACAAATTGCCGCGAAGTTGCTAAACACTAAGATGCTATTAGGGGAAAGGTTATGGGGTTGGACCTTGTAGTGGTTCAAGACGAAGAGAAAGAAGTGGGAGATGGGCAGAGAAACGCCACGTACCAGCTGAGCCTTGAGGTACACCTTTTCTCCGGCTTGGGGAGAAGGTGTCACCTCACCGGCCGGCGCCGCCCGCCAGGCGAGCCCCTCCGTCGCGGGGAGGTAGCCTTCGGCGACCATCTCCTGGATGTCACGGTCGGTGATGTCCGAGCTGCGCCAGTCGCCCTTGTGCGAGTCTGGCTCTTCTTCCAAAGGCTCTAGCGCCGCCAGATTATGGTCGCCGCCGGTGGTTTTAATCACCGCCGATGCGGGGATGACCAGGCCCTCTGGGGGCACGACGACGGAGCTCGCCGGCTTCGTCGTGGCTTCGCTCGACGCCACCATCGATGGGGAGGAGCTTCCCTTGGCCATGGGGTGCTGGAAGGATGCGACTGATGCAGAGGGAGGCTAGGGTTTTCGAGGTTTCGCGCCGAGAGCTCGAGGAGGCGTGCGGCTGGAGGAAGAAGACGACGACGCGAGAGGAATGAGGTAAAAGGTGGAAAGTGTCCCATGGTTACTATCTATCATGCTCTGCGTCAAGATTCGTGCAGCTGATCGGACGGTTGCCGCGTAGACGACGTGTTCGTGAACGTGCGCGGTAATTTCGCCACGTCTCCAACCATCGCCGCCAACGGTTCGTATCACTCGCGTGGGAAAATCAGATATGATTGCGTTCTCTACATGTGTGAGTTACGAGGCGTCGCTGACCTAAGCCTACGTCGTCCTAGCTGACACGGGTAGATGAGCCGTCGCATCGAAGATTCCGGCATGGACGGATTTAATCCGACTACGGAAGAGTACGATGGAAGATTCAGCATTTCTCCGGCTTACCATTCGAAGACGGAGAAAACCTTGCAGGGTTTTTTGGGAGGACTACAAGATATTGCTTGACGATTTGCCGACATCCATCTAGATGGAGCATTCAACGTGAAGAGGCAAGACGGCGCAAGATCTCGGAGTTCTCCGGGGGCTACTGTTGGGGATATGCTATATGGGTATCCTTATAGCATGTCTCTTATCCGACTAACCCGGGTGGCCCATAGTCGGTAGCATGGCCTATGGCCTGCTGGGCGGCCCAGCTAGGTGGATCCAGAAGGGAGGCCCATGCCGGATAAAGGAAGGCTACGGTGGAGTCACCAGCGTACCCGGAGCCTTGGAGTGCAAGATACACAAGACTAGTAATAGACGGTGTAGGACTCTGTAACCTGTCCGGCTAGGACTTTTCCCTGTAACCCTAGGACCTGGCGACTATATAAGTCGGGCCTATGGGGGCCTTTAGTGAACAACTTCAGACAACCTAGTATCAATTCAGACAACCTCGCACAGCGAACCTATCTCTGTAACTCGGCGTATTTCCCTTATAGTGATTTATAGAAGGAGTAGGATTCCATCGCCATTGTGGGATCTGAACCTAGGTAAGCTGTGTTACCTCGTACCCATCAACCGTCCGCCTTACCCCACGTCTCTAAACACGCGCTGTGAGGACCCCTCCATGGCGTACTTGTCGGCAATACCATGACAAGCAACCCGGCGGATTGTGGAGAAGGAGAGGAGACATGGATTGGGGATGAGAGGAGGTGACGGGATTGGGGAGTGCTTTCCTCGATCTAGATTTTCACCTGCTCAGACGAGGACAGGGAAGAAAGGCTACTCAAAAGACCAAAGTCACTGCCTCTGTTTGCTGGCCCCGCATGCGCATGGTCCCAGTCGTCATACGCCTCATTCAGTAAGACAAGAATAAAAAAAGTTTTTACCGATCCAACGGCTGAGATGAAAAGTGGGAGAGAAAATTTGCTGTAGCCCGTAAATCGGAGGGCCAACGGGCGTGCGCACGCTGAAACTGCTGAGGATGCCGGTAGGGTAGGAGGGGTTATAGGAAGTAATTAATAAAACTATAAGAAGTTTCTAGTGATTCAAGATATCATATAATCATTAAGTTTATAGGTATGGAGCACTTAGTTTAGTAATGAAGATTCATGATCATTCTTTTTCTACTACTTGACTCTTTTGATAGTTGTTCTCTCATATTTCTTCTTTTCATATCTTTCCTATCTCTCTCTATATATATGTTTACTCTTTCTTTCGTTTCTCTCTCTCTATTTAGTACAACTATTTGATCAAGCTCACTACTTTAATGTCTTCAAAACCCTTAATTATAATATGCTACCAGAATTCTTCTTCTCATAGCCTAAACAATACTTTTATTAATGTGGAAGTCCCTAAAGTCATGATAGATGTACGAGTATCATAAAACTCAATCTAGTTCAATCATCTAATATAATAATCATGAATAAAACACAACTTCAAATATCATAAAGTCTCGCAACCCAACGGATATAAATCTTCTCTTGAACAAAGGGAACTCGAAGTTGATGCAACTAATGCAAATTCTGGAATTAAAGTCTAACATGCATGCAAAAAAAATTAAACATGATAAAAACTGTAAGATAGATTACAAGGCTCTCACAGATCCCCTAAGCTTGGAGTCAAACCGGGTGGATCAAATTATTCCTTGCGATTATTTGATATCGTGACACACCCTTTAGTTTGTAGATTTCTTGCTAGAGATCGCTACTCGAAGCCTCTTTTTTGTTCCCTCCAGGGCAGATATGCGTCGCGAGCACTTCTGCGGATCCGAACAAAGAGGAACATCCTATTAGCGACCTTATTCATCATGTCGTTGAGTTCCTTCTTGCCTTCAAGATCCAAGAGGCGCTTGTGCACAATCTCCTTGTGGATGAGTTCTTTCTGAAACTTCTCCAATTTATGAAGGCGGCGTTCAGTGTCCGGAACATGTGCATGAACAGGCACGTCCAAAAGGTTGAACCCCCAATCCTCTTGGGGATTCACTCTCATACATGCGTTCATGGTGATCTTCTTTATTGTTGAAGTATGCTCCATGGTCTACTTTTAAGTTCCTTCATTGGGATGGTTAGACCTCTTACGCCTTGTCGAGGAGTAGTTAACGGCGATAAACTTCAACGACTCCATGCAGCCCTTACCATGAGGATTTTTGTCTTCCTCTTCGTCTTCGGGCTTCACCATGGCCAAGTAGTTTGGCTGTTGCCACCCCCTCTTTGTTTGCTCCATGAAGGTCTCGTACTCTTCCTCCTTGGATTCATCATCAGAATCATATGTGTACCGCTTGTTCTTAGGGCTCAAACCTTGAGATTCACGGTCATCGGCTATAATAGAGGAAGTCTGGAAGCTGTCCCATGAAGGAGCCATGAGGTTTAGAGGCTTGCCTTTGCCTTGAACTGGGTAGCGTATTAGGTAGATTGGATCTGTTGATATAAGAGGGGGAAGACCTCTACAAAGGCTTATTAAGGGTCATAGGTGAGAAGAAATTCGTACTAGAAGGAAAAGGATTGGCCAAGAAAAGAATCCACCAAATATGGAAGAAAATAAACGAAAAAGGAAAAACTAAAGACAACCCCTTTTTAAAGAAGATTACTTAAAGGTCTAGAAGTTTTTGAAATTTTTTTAATGAACCTTCTATAAGATACAACATTGCCTAGGAAACTCCTTGTACCTTTCACATCTCGAGGAGGGGGAAGCCTTTCTATAGCTCCAGCCTTTGCTTTATCAACTTTTATACCCTTACCTGAGATTTTGTGACCGAGCACTATACCTTCTTGAACCATGAAATGATATTTCTCCCAATAAAATACTAAGTTAGTGTCTACACATCTTTACAAAACTTTATGGAGATTATGAAGACAATTATTAAAGTAAGTTCCATAAACAGAGAAGTCATCCATGAAAACTTCCATAATACTTTAAACATAATCGGCAAATATAGCCGTCGCACATCTCTGGAAAGTGGCAGGAGCATTACATAGATCGAAAGGCATACTGCGATAAGAATAAAGACCATAAGGACAAATAAAATTAGTCTTAAGTTGATCATAAGGATAAACAGCAATTTGAGAAAAATCAGAATAGTCGTCTAAGTAACAAAAATGGGAATGCATCGCAAGCCTTTCTAAGGTTTGGTCCATAAATGGTAAAGGATAATGATCTTTCATGGTTTTCTGTTAAGTTTTCTATAGTCAATGCACATCCCATGTCCAACAATAGTTCTTGAAGGTATCATCTCATTATGTTCATTTTCAACGACAATAAATCCACCTTTCTTAGGAACACAATGAATAGGACTTATCCATTCACACTCTTCTACATGAAAGATGATGCCTGCATCTAACAAACGTATTATTTCTTTTCTTACCTCCTCTTTCATGTGAGGTTTGAATCGTCATTGAAAGTCTGCGACCGACTGAGCTCCTTCTTCCATGAATATTCTATGGGTGGCTATCGAAGGACTAATCCCCTTCAAGTTACTCATCGAATACCCAAGAGCATTTTGATGCATCTGAAGAACCTTCATCAAATTCTCCTCCTCTTTTTTCTGCAAGATTAGAACTTATAATAATAGGAAATTTATTCGTCTCATCAAGAAACCTATATTTTAATTCCTTTGGTAAAGTTTTGAGGATAGGAGGGGGAGGAGCCTCATCTCCCTTTCTTATGGGTTCTTCATATTTTTGATTAATCGTAGCATCCACCTCGGGTGTGGAGTCAAGATAATCATCCATTTCAGTTTTCTCTATGTCTTGGAGGATATTATTATTATTGACTAAGCCTCTTGTTAAATCATCATCAAGATTCTCCATGACTACTAAGGATAAACTAATGATATTATTCATACTCATTGATATGTCCAATTTGCATCACCATTCTATATCATAATTTGCCTCTATTCATTGATATATGTCTTATTATGATGTATTACTTATGTCTTTTCCTCTGTTTTTCCATGTTGGATGATTCTTGGAGGATGGACTGCCGAAGTCAGGTTTCTGATGGAAAAAGAGGTGTTTTGATGCAATTTCGCGAAGATCAGAAAAATACCCGAAAATATTGGAAAATTATATTTTCCTAGAAGACAGAGGAAGCCAGAAGGGGAGGCGTAGCCGGGCCATAGGGGGCCCACACCCCCCTAGGCACGGGCCCACCTTGCCCCGCGCCTAGGGCAGGTGTGAACCACCTGGCCGGCTCCCGACTCCGCCCTCTCGCCTATATCTTCCTCACGGAACCCTAACACCAAGGGAGCAACCACAGAAAGATTTCCGCGCCTCTGCGAGGCGGAAAACACTAAGAGAGAAAGAGCTCTCCGGCAGACAGATTTCTGCCAGGGAAATCCCTTCCCTGAGAGGGGACATCGTCGCCATCAACACCGTCATCAAGCTAGGCTTCATCGGGATCATCATCATCATCCACACCATCATCTCCACCAGCACCATCATCACCACTCCATCCCTCTATAACAATCATGTTGGATCTTGCATTAGTTCTTAGGGGAAACTTTCCCGGTGTTAATTACTATTGTAGTTGATGCTTGTGAGTGAAACCATTGGATTATTGTTTATGTGCATATTGTTATCCATCACCATATCATCTTTGATCTTGATCCATATGATGTCTCGTGAGTAGTTCGTTTAGTTCTTGAGGACATGGGAGAAGTCATGTTGTTAGTAGTGGATTTGTGTTGAGTTATTATTCAATGGTCTAGTATTTAAGTTGTGGTGTTATTCTTCTAGTGGTGTCATGTGAACATCGACTACATGATAATTCACCATTTATGGGCCTAGGGGAATGCATTGTGTATTTGTCTACTAATTGCGGGGTTTTCGGAGTGATAGAAACTTGAACCCTAGTTAGGACACCATTGCATAAGGGAGCGTAGGATCTCAGAGTTTAAGGCTGTGGTTAGGTTTATATCTTAATTACTTTCTTATAGTTGCAGATGCTTTGCAGAGGGTTTAATCACAAGTATGTTGTAACATCCCAAAAATCATGATTTATAAAGTTTGCATATCATTCATGCATTCATAAGCATTTGGATCATTTTCAAATAAAGATTTCAAAACAGAAACAATTTGTGGCCTATTACCTTATGCAAGAAGGCAATGATTTTATCCTTACTTTAAAAATAATAGAATGCTTGGGTTTGATCAGAAATGTTTTAGACTTGAAAGCAAAACTTACACAAAAAATTTCAAAACAAAATTCCAAAATAAAACCATTCTATGCCTTTTTATCTATATTCAAATAAGGCTTAGTTTTATTTTATTTTTCAAAGTGTCAAGTGCATTAGATTAAACAGTAGGGTTTTATATACAAATAAGTATAAGAATTACACTACAAAAATCTAGAGGTTATTTGAAAACAAACCCATTTGAATTTAGTTTGAAAATGATTCCTAAAAATCCAAATAGAAAAAGGAAAAGCAAAATGAAAAAAAATAAAAACCCTCGCTACCAATCAGGCCCAGCACCAAAAACAGCCCACTAGCCCACCCGGGAACCTCTCCCTCTCCTCTCTGTTTCTCACCCCACCCGCACACACCCCCTCACTGACGGGCAGGCCCCACTGCCACGCCAACCTCGTCGTCTATCTCGCACCAGAGGACCAGCGCCCTCTCTGCTGTTTCCTCCCCAATTCAATTCGTTTGATTACGCTTGATTTCCGGCGTAATTGCCCTGCTCAGCCTCGCTACTTAAACCCCCACTTCCCCCTCTCCATTTACCCCAAACCCCAAGCCCTGAGGCCCCCCAAGCTGCGAGAATTTCTCGCCGCGACCTCACTGCTCCGACGAGCTGCAGCGCCGATTCCGGGAAACTCCGGACACCCCTCTGCTCCTGGTTCACACGAGCACACTCCACTTTGCCTTGCAAACCTCCCAATAGCACTATCTCGCCCGCGCGTGCCCCAGAGCGTCGGCAACGTAATCGACTGAGCGCCACCGTCTTCGGATTCAACTCCGACGACCTCCCGTGGTAATTTCCGACCGCCCCTCTCCCTCTCGTTGACACTCGCGTGACCAGCATCGTCTTGCGCATCTGACACACCATTTCTCTTTCCTTGGCATGAACTATACCCTCGCCAACAACGATGAACAGAAGCGCTTGTCGCCAAAAGGAACTCCGGCGAGCAATCTACACCAACCTCGTGCGCCCCTGTCCCTGCAAAGACCACCTCGAGCACCAGTACGTCGCTGCGAACCTGGTGAGAAACTTCCCCCTCTCCCTCGCTTCTTGTAGCGGCCGCAATGCCATAGACAGAGCGCCTCCGCCGCTCGCCGTCGCGCCAGCGCCGCCAGGCAATGGTCGTTTGATCATCAACCGTTAGATCTGGATCGCAGGGCATAGATAGATCCACTTAAACGAACCAGTACGCCTGATCTGTGCCATGCGTTGTTAGTTAGATCTGACAGTCAGTGTTGCTCGATCTAGAAGAATCGGTATGGGCCAATAGATACAGCCACGTGGCCTAGTTTGTGTTCTAGATTTTGTAAAATTCATAACTTTAAATCTACACATCCAAAATTTACAAATTTTATATCAATGGAATCACAAAAATAAATCCTACGCAGATGTAGGCTTAGTTTTGTATTTTGTCTCTGTTAAAATGGAATTTTATGCAGAGACATTTGTAGACCTATTTTGTGCATTAAAATTATTTGAAAATGTTTTAAAAGCCAAATTAAGTTTATTTGGTGTATAAATGTTTAGTTTATTACTTAGTACTGTTTACTTGTCTTGGTTGGTTTTGAAGGGAATATGCCCGAGAGGCAATAATAAAGTGGTTATTATCGTATTCCTTATTTATGATAAATGTTTATTTTGCATGCTATAATTGTATTAATACGGAAACGTTAATACATGTGTGTTTAATAAACAAAAAGGAAGTTACTAGTTATGCCTCTCTTATAAACTAGCTCGTTGATTAACAAGATGATCAAAGTTTCCTGATCATGGACATTGGATGTTGTTAATAACGAGGTCACAACATTAGTGTAATGATGTGATGAAAATTCATCCGAAGTATAGCATTATGATCAAAGTCATTGAGTTTATATTGCTATAACAACTTATGAAGTGATCCTAATCCTTAGACCATGAGATCATGTCAATCACTAACACCGGAAGAGTTTCTCGATGACATCAAACGTCAGACCGTAACTGGGTGATTATAAAGATGGCTTCAGAACTACTAAAGTGTTATGTTGAGACCCATGGATCGAGAGTGGAATTTGTTCATCCCGATGACGAATAGATATGCTCTGGTCCCTCTCGGTGATATCACATTGATTAGCTTGCAAGCAAGTGATTTGATCATTAGAATGTTATATCACGGGAACGAGAAAAGAGTACATGTCGGTAACGAGATCAAACTAGGTATGGAGATACCGATGATCGAATCTCAGACATGTAATATATCGTGAAACAAAGGGATTAAGATACTAGCGTAAAAGGTTCACACGATCACAGAAGACATCGTTGAATGTGTGGGAGTCAGTATGGATCTCCAGGTCCCGCTACTGATTATTGATCGGAGAAGGGTCTCGATCATGTCCGCATTATTCGTGAACCATAGGGTGACACACTTAAGGGATACCGACACCATTCAGAGCAAATGATATGCCAGAGAAAGAAAAAGGAAAGCGCAGGAATTTATTTCACTAGACACCGAAACTGTTTCGGTTGAAATTGCTGAAACTGGTTTTGCATGTGAAATTGAAATGTTGTAAGGGGTTTTATGTGAATGTTTGTTAATTAAAGTAATTAACAAAATTCTGAATAAATAAATAAAAGAGTTTTATTTAAATGAGAGCTTGCATTAAATTTGGTGGAAATTTAATGCATGTGAGTGGATTTTTGAGTGGAGGCTTTTTAATGGGAGTGGAGGCTTTTCATTTTGAGTGGGAGCTCCACCCACATGAATGTGGAAGAGGTGGGGGCAGCCCCCATGGCTGGGCGCCATGCCCCTTGGGTTCCCCCCCTCTCCCCTATAAAGGCCCCCCTCTCCTCCTCTCAAAGCACACCTCCTCGCGAAGGATCTCTCTCCCCCTTTTAGAATTTCCCCATGGTCTCGGATCAGCGAGATACATGTTCCCGGTGGCTTTTTCTGGAAGGATTTGTTGCTTCCGCTGCTTCGCTGGAGCGAGGGCGCGGAGGTTGTCGGGGTACCCGTATGTGTGTGCGATCACGGATGCACCACTGCTTTGAGGTGCTGGACTTGATCGTGCTGGACCGGCTGGACCAGATGGACTTCATCACGATCTTGAGATCGGCAAGCGTTCGTCTACATCATCCACGAGTACAACCTCGTTAACGCTATTCGGTCTTCGAGGGTATGTATTCTATGGATGTATATCCACCCGTTGCTTGTATCTAGTAGATAGATCTTGGTACATAGTTGTTCCCATCGTAGGAAAAAATTTGTTTTCTATGCTGCGAACCCTACAGGTTTAGAAAAAAATCATCACATGGCATTTGCATGCATTCATATATTTTTGTTTGATTATTTGAAATGTGAATTTGGTGCTATCATTTTATGTGTAGATTTTGGTGCTAGTGGTGATTATGACTGTGAGGATTGTTGTTACTCTCCCAACTACCAAGGAAAGTGGTGCTTCATACTTTTGTCCCAATATTTTGACTATGCATTAGAAATATTTTGTATAGGGCTTGCATGATAATTTTTGCTACGTATCTATATGCTATGCTTGGGAAATCCTAGTATTTGTAGAATTGTTAGAATTTTCTCTAATTTAAGATACTTGCCATTGCCATGCTTAGCCTAGCTAGTAGAAACCAAGGGTGGATTATATACATGCTATGGAAAAATATTTCTAAGTCTTTGACTTATGTTTTTGCTTAATAAAACAACTAAGTGAATGAAACACCTGGGTGGAATGGTAATTGCTTGGTGGATTTTTGTTGAGTGGTTACCAGGGCCCATTTTCCAATGGTTTACCCTGTGTATCTCACTTGTGGAATGCCACACAGGAACAAAGTTATTTGAGATGCCATATGTTAAGAAGCTTCTAGTGCAGCCACATGGCATTATGGGCTCTGCCTAGATCATATAGGTTGCAATAACTTAGCCAAATGGACAGTTGGTGGTAGAGGGTGATAGGTTTGGAGCGCGTCCATTTTGGTCTAAGGGAAGGCTTCTGAAAGGTCTTGTCTTGATGAAAATCAAGTCTTGTGGGGAAAGTGCACCACCTCTGTAGAAGGAAGAATCTAAGTACTTAGCCGTGTCCCTGGCAATGGAAAATTTGAGCATCAAGACATGGAAGCTATCAAGAATCTCCTCATCCCAATTTCTAAGTTAAAAACTTGTGGTTGAACAAGGGTAAAGGTTCACCAATGTCTATTGGTGGTTCCTTGGGAGTTTTTGCCAAACAAAAACTTAGTGTTTTCAACTGATAGGTAAAACCTATTTTGAGCAAAGCAAGCCTAAGCTACACCTAGCCAAATTCATGTAGAAGCTATATACTATTATTCTACTAAGGTATCACTTGCCAATACTATTCCAATGTATTGACCCACTATGGCTGTAACTTGTGATGTTGCAGGTTACTCTGATGAGGATTAGGGTTATGAGTCTGCACTCAACATGCTTGCCTGTCGCACATGAAGATGAAGACTTTTATTTATATTGTTAAGTTAAACTCTTGTACTAGACTATGGCTATGGAGTTGTAAAAGACTATGTTATCTCTGGAATGACGATGTAATAATGACCTTTGTTTCTGTGTACTTCATCTTAAACTGTGGATGCTAGCAATTGATCCAGGGACTAGCATTGCAATCACAGGGACCTTTACCTTTATAAAGGTGGGGTCTTACAGATGGTATCAGAGCACTGTGTTGCCTGTAGGATTATGACCCTAGGATTGGATTAGAAACCACTAAGGAAAAAATTTCAACACTTTGAAAAATTTCCACACTTGTCTTTTTCTTCTCGTAAACTTTTCTAATCTTCTTTCTCATCTCAATTTGTAGATGAACTCCATCAACGAAGCCGTGAGGAAGGGACCACTCATGACCATGACTTTGGAGTGTGAGACAGAATTTCCCAAGGCACTCAAGAACCTTATGGTTACCATGGGGATACATGGTGCAGCTATGTACAAGGGATTCCCTATGATGGATGAAGGAGAAAAGTATTGGTGGGTGCAACTTCACTTGTACAAAAACAAGGAAGAAAACCATAAAGAGTCAGGATTCTGCATGGTCACCAACTCTGAAATGCACACAACATTCTTTGACTCTACAAGAAATGCAGCTTGGAATGCCATCAAGGAGCTTGGTGATAGACTCAAGTGCAGAATGCTCAACACTCAAAATGACCTTAGAGAAGAAAAGAAGCATACCCAAGAATTAGAGACTACCAACCAACAACTATGGGGAGACATCATAGACTTAATATGGGAGTCTTGTGAACAAGATAGACAGATGGCTACTAAGGATGCACTGATAGCTATTTTGTCTAGTGAGTGAGAGTTGTAACGTACTTCGTTAGTTGGACCACCACACTTATCGTTTTACTTCCAAAATTTTTTCTAAGTTACGTTGAACCTTTGATGTTTGTAATGGATTTGTGTATGCCATGACTTGTTTGTTTGTTGCAAAAGTTGTGCTTGTGATATTTTGTCTTGTGATTTTTCTCTATTTGATGTTGATTCTAACTTTTCTCTATCTTATAAAAATAGATGCCTAATGTTGTTATCAACACGGCTGAGGAGTTCAAGGGAACTCATTTTGGTACTCGTCTCATTGAGCTCACTAGTGTGCTCAACCTTCCACTTCCCAGCATCATGACACTTCCACTCACCAAGTTTGAGAGGAAGGACCTATGGGGCTTCAGAGTCACACAGCCGGGACGCCAGATAGAGCCACCCACGGAGGCCATCACTTTCAAGCTAATGCATGAAGACATGGAGAAATGCTTAGATGTAGTCATGTAGGAGTTACTTGGGCGCCTGGTAGGGAGACACTCCACCGAGCTTAGAGGTCTTTACTTTCACCCCTTCGGGAGACGCAACGAGGAGGGTGAGGCTATAGAGTACGAGGATGCTCCTAGAGAGACGATGGAGCCGATTCGTCTGTACCTTCAGGACCTAGAGGGTCTTATTAGACACCTTGATACTGATAGGACCAACGTCATGCTTAGCAATGACGAGCTCCGGGTTCAGCTTCGAGAGAAGGACAAGCTCTTTGCGGAGAAAGACGAGATTGTCAAGGAAATGGAGGCCAAGTTTGAAAGCCAGGACAAGAAGTTCAAGAGCCAGGAGAAAAGAGTCCAAGACAGGAACAAGAAGATCCGGGAGATGAAGGAAGAGCTAGAGGCCAAGGACTTCGAGCTTGAGCATTAGCAGGGAGTGATCGAGAGGCTTCGCTCACAGAAGAGGACTCTTAGGGCCAAGATTGAGGCCTTGACTGCTAGTGTTGATGAGTACAAGACCGCTATGGAGAATGCAGGTCTTACCCTCGTTGATGTGGAGATTGATGCGGAGGAGTAGTGTAGACTACTCAATTATCTTTCATCTACTGTAGTTTTGATTATTGAGTCGCAATGACCATCCAACATGTGGGTGGCTTGCTATGGTGTGTTTGCATTTCCAAAACTTGTTGTTTATGTCGTTCAAACTCTATGTTATTTTGATGCTTGGTTATTGTGATTGAGCATGTGATGTATTCTGCATGTTAAGCATCTATGGGTATCTCATTCTTATCCTTATTAAAATCACAGATGCCTCCTCGACGTGCCAACCCCAACCAAAACAACAACAAAAACAATGTCACTCCCGAGATGCAGCAGTTGATGACAGCACAAGCTCAACTGATGCAGATGATGACAACCTTCATGCAGAACCAGAACCAGAATAACAACAACAATAACAACAAAAACAACTAGAATAATCCGCCAGGATTTGACATGCTCACCTGATTTCTAAGACTGAGGCCTACAAAATTCTCGGGAACCACTGATCCAATGGTGGCCAATGATTGGCTACGTTCAGTGAACAAGGATTTAGTGACTGTAGGCTGCACTTGATGAAGAGAAGGTCAGGTTTGCAGCACATCTGCTTGAAGGGCCAGCAACAACCTGGTGGGATAACTTTCAGATCACCACTCCCATTGAGGATGTGACTTGGGCTATCTTTGAGGATGGATTCCGTACAGCTCATATCTCATCCGGAGTGATGAATTTGAAGAAGAAGGAGTTCCACAATCTGAAGCAGCGTCACCACAGCATGGCTGAGTATATTGAGGAATTCAACAATCTGGCGTGTTATGCACCGAATGAAGTTGATACAGATGCCAAGAGGAAGGAGAAATTCCTCAAAGGACTGAATGATGAACTGAATCTGCAGCTGTCTGTTGCCTATGTCCCAACCTACCAATCACTTTGTAACAAGGCTGCCATCTTGGAAAACAAGATGAAACGGGTTGAGAGTAGGAAGAGGAAGCACAGCTTTGATAAGCACAGCTCGGGATCATCTCACAAGCGTTCCCATCATGATGATAGTGGAGTTCTGGATCCCACAAACATGGAAAGTACAACAACCACCACAGCCACAACCGCCATCATGACAACAAGCATCACTGCAGTCATGATAATGACAAGTATAAGAATCACAAGAGTGGACACAAGAGCCACCATAGTGGAGGTGGAAGTGGTAATGGAAGTCATCCTGCAAAGAGAGATATCAGTCAGGTTGAATGCTTCAAGTGTATGAAGATGGGGCACTATTCTAATGAGTGCCCAGAGAAGAAGGTTGAAGGAACCACCAAGCCCAACCCTTTCCAGAAGGGACAAGTGAACCACATCAATGTGGAAGAGATATATGAGGAATCTGATGTTGTGGCTGGTAAGTTCAAACTCAATTCTATTCCAGCACTTGTTCTTTTTGATACTGGTGCATCACATTCATTCATATCAAGAGCATTTGTTGATAGAAATGGATTTCCAACTAAAAATATTGGGTGTCCTATAAAAGTAAGTTCTCCCGGTGGAGATATGATAGTAAGACTTGGATGTTGTGATCTAGTAATAGAATTTGGAAAGCATAAGTTTCCAGTTAGTCTGATAATCCTAGATTCCCAAGGATTGGATGTTATTTTGGGAATGGATTGGATGACCAAGTATGAAGGAGTACTAGATTGTGCCAGTCGTACTGTCACACTCACAACCCTGGATAAGAAACGGATTAGATTCAAGTCTAACTTTGAATCAAAAGGGAGAAAGCTCAATTCTCTTAAGGGGGTTAGCAAAGATAGTGTGCTAATTGTGAGAGAATATCCTAATGTGTTTTTGGAGGAATTGCCAGGGATGCCACCTGATAGAGATGTTGAGTTTCTGATTGACTTGCTGCCAGGATCAGGACCAATAGAAAAGAGACCTTACAAGATGTCAGTTCATGAGTTGAAAGAACTCAAGAAACAACTTGGAGAACAGTTGCAGAAAGGATTTATTCAACCAAGTTCTTCATCTTGGGGAGCACCAGTTTTGTTTGTGGAAAAGAAAGATAGAAGTCAAAGGTTATGCATAGATTATCGTTCACTCAATGAGGTGACTATCAAGAACAAGTATCCTTTGCCCAGAATCAACGACTTGTTTGATCAGCTAGAAGGAGCCCGTGTGTTCTCAAAGACTGATCTCCGGTCAGGCTATTTTCAGCTTAAGATAAGGGAACAAGACATACCTAAGACTGCTTTCACCACTAGGTATGGATTGTATGAATACACCGTGATGCCATTTGGTTTGACCAATGCACCGGCCTACTTCATGAATATGATGAACAAGGTGTTCATGGAATTTCTTGACAAGTTCGTTGTCGTTTTCATCGATAACATTTTGATCTATTCCAAGAGCAATGAAGAGCATGAAGAACATTTGCGATTGATACTCGAGAAGCTTAGAGAGCATAAAATGTATGCCAAATTCAGCAAGTGTGAATTTTTGTTGAATGAAGTTGGATTTCTTGGACACATTGTGTCAGGAGATGGTGTAGCAGTTGATCCCGCAAAAGTGTCAGCTGTAACTAAATGGGAATCTCCTAAGTTAGTGAAATAATTTCATAGTTTCCTTGTCTTGGCAGGATACTATAGAAGGTTCATTGAGCATTTCTCAAAGGTATCTAAGCCAATGACGGAGTTACTTAAGAAAGAAAAGAAATTTGATTGGACTGAAGGATGTGAACTCAGTTTCCAAGAGTTGAAGAAGAGACTAGTGACAGCACCAGTCTCATGTCTGCCAGATTTGGAGAAGGATTTCCAAGTGTATTGTGATGCATCTCACCAAGGATTGGGTGGAGTTCTGATGCAAGAAGGGAAAGTTGTGGCGTATGCCTCGAGACAACTCAAAACTCATGAAGTGAATTATCCTACTTATGATTTTGAGTTAGCCTCTGTTGTCCATGAACTCAAAACATGGAGACATTATCTTTTGGGAAAGCGGTGTGAAGTGTTCACGGATCACAAAAGTTTGAAGTATATCTTCACTCAGAAAGAAATCAATATGAGACAACGAAGATGGCTAGAACTCATCAAGGACTATGACTTGAGTTTGCAATACCACCCCGGTAAAGCAAATGTTGTAGCGGATGCATTAAGCCGTAAGGTTTATGTGAATGGCCTTACTAAAGGAGAGTTGACAGATGATTTGTGTGCCCAATTCAAAGATCTCAGATTGGAGATAGTGCCTAAGGGACATCTCATGTCATTGGATGTTCAACCCACCTTGTTGGACAAGATCAAGGAAGACCAAAAGATGGACAAGGAAATTGAAGATATTAAAGAAAGGATTGGCAAGGGAAAAGCCAAAGGATTCCATGAAGACGAACAGGGTACTTTATGGTATGGAAAACGTATCTGTATTCCGCAAGATCCGGAGCTTCGGAAACTGATTTTACAGGAAGCACACAACTCACCATATTCCATTCATCCGGGTAATACCAAAATGTACATGGATGTGAAGGAAAGAGTTTGGTGGAATAATCTCAAGAAGAACATCGCCGAACATATTGCTTTGTGTGATGTATGTAGCAGAGTGAAATCGTAACATCACAAACCTGCAGGATTGTTACAACCATTACCTATTCCTGATTGGAAGTGGGATAAGATTGCATGGATTTCATCACTGGACTGCCAAGGACTAGATCGGTATATGATTCTATTTGGGTCGTAGTAGATCTCCTAACTAAAGTGGCCCATTTCATACCCGTGAAGACAACCTATACAAGTGCTAAGTTAGCCAAGATCTATATGAATAGGATTGTGTGTCTACATGGAGTACCTAAGAGTATTGTGTCTGGTACGGGAACTCAATTCACTTCCCATTTTGAGCAAAGAAAGCCTAAGCTACACTTAGCCAAGTTGAGATGGCACCGTTTGAATTTCTCTATGGGAGGAAGTGTTCTACACCATTACTATGGAATGGTGTTGGAGAAAGAAACTTGTTTGGGCCAGAACTAATCAAGGAAGCTAAAGGGAAGGTCAAGTTGGTAAAGGACAGATTGAAAATAGCACAGTCCCGACAAAAGAGCTACGCAAATCCCAAGCGTAGAGAAGTCACCTATGAAGTGGGTGATAGAGCTTATCTTAGAGTATCACCACTTCGTGGAGTGAAGATATTTGGAGTCAAAGGAAAATTGGCCCCAAGATATGTTGGACCATTCAAGATTCTGAGATGTAAAGGAGAAGTGGCATTGAGATTGAATTGCCTGAATCATTGTCTGCCGTTCACAATGTATTTCATGTAAGTCAGCTAAAGAAATGCCATCCAGAGATGGAAGAGACTTCTTTGAAGGATACTATACCTTTGGAGGAGGTCCAATTGGAAAGTGATCTTACCTATGAGGAGAAACCTATAAATATTCTTGAGACTACAGAAAGAGTTACTCGGACTAAGACTATCAAATTCTGCAAAGTTCAGTGGAAACATCATTCCGAGGAAGAAGCAACATGGGAAAGAGAATATGATCTTCGGAAAGACCACCCTCACCTATTTGCTAGCCAATCCGAATCTCGAGGGCAAGATTCACCTTAAGGGGGTTAGATTTGTAACATCCCAAAAATCATGTTTTATAAAGTTTGCATATCATTCATGCATTCATAAGCATTTGGATCATTTTCAAATAAAGATTTCAAAACAGAAACAATTTGTGGCCTATTACCTTATGCAAGAAGGCAATGATTTTATCCTTACTTTCCAAATAACAGAATGCTTGGGTTTGATCAGAAATGTTTTAGACTTGAAAGAAAAACTTACACAAAAAATTTCAAAACAAAATTCCAAAATAAAACCATTCTATGCCTTTTTATCTATATTCAAATAAGGCTTAGTTTTATTTTATTTTTCAAAGTGTCAAGTGCATTAGATTAAACAGTAGGGTTTTACATACAAATAAGTACAAGAATTACACTACAAAAATCTAGAGGTTATTTGAAAACAAACCCATTTGAATTTAGTTTGAAAATGATTCCTGAAAATCGAAATAGAAAAAGGAAAAGCAAAATGAAAAAAATAAAAACCCTCGCCACCCATCAGGCCCAGCACCAAAAACAGCCCACTAGCCCACCCAGGAACCTCCCCCTCTCCTCTCTGTTTATCACCCCGCCCGCACACACACCCTCACTGACGGGCAAGCCCCACTGCCACGTCAACCTCGTCGTCTATCTCGCGCCAGAGGACCCGCGCCCTCTCTGCCGTTTCCTCCCCGATTCAATTCATTTGATTACACTTGTTTTCCGGCGTAATTGCCCCGCTTAGCCTCGCTAATTAAACCCCCACTGCCCCTCTCCATTTACCCCCAAACCCAAGCCCTGAGCGCCCCCAGGCTGCGAGAATTTCTCGCCACGACCTCACTGCTCCGACGAGCTGCAGCGCCGATTCCGGGAAACTCCGGCCACCCCTCTGCTCCTGGTTGACACGAGCACACTCCCCTTTACTTGCGCACCTCCTAGTAGCACTAGCTCGCCCGCGCGTCCCCCAGAGCGTCGGCAACGTAATCGACTGAGCGCCACCGTCTTCGGCTTCAACTCTGACGACCTCTCATGGTAATTTCCGACCGCCCCTCTCCCCCTCATTGACACTCGCGTGACCAGCATCGTCTTGCGCATATGACACACCATTTCTCTTGCCTTGGCATGACCTGTACCCTCGCCAACAACGACGAACAGAAGCGCCCGTCGCCAGAAGGAACTCCGGCGAGCAATCTACACCAACCTCGTGCGCCCCTTGTCCCTGCAAATACCACCTCGAGCACCAGCATGTTGCCACGAACCTGGTGAGAAACGTCCCCCTCTCCCTCGCTTCCTGTAGCGGCCGCAACGCCATAGACAGAGCGCCTCCGCCGCTCACAGTCGCGCCAGCGCCGCCAGGCAATGGTCGTTTGATCATCAACAGTTAGATCTAGATCGCAGGGCATAGATAGATCCACTTAAACGAACCGGTACGCCTGATCTGTGCCGTGCATTGTTAGTTAGATCTGACGGTCAGTGTTTCTCGATCCAGATGAATCGGTATGGGCCAATAGGATACAGCCACGTGGCCTAGTCCGTGTTATAAAAACCAGAAACATTTCTATGAGTTGATAGATTTTGTAAAATTCATAACTTTAAATCTACACGTCCAAAATTTACAAATTTTATATCAATGGAATCACAAAAATAAATCCTACGCATCTGTAGGCTTAGTTTTGTATTTTGTCTGGAATTTTATGCAGATACATTTGTAGGCCTATTTTGTGCATTAAAATTATTTGAAAAATGTTTTAAAGGCCAAATTAAGTTTATTTGGTGTATAAATGTTTAGTTTATTACTCAGTACTGTTTACTTGTCTTGGTTGGTTTAGACAAAAATCATCACATGGCATTTGCATGCATTCATATATTTTTGTTTGATTATTTGAAATGTGAATTTGGTGCTATCATTTTATGTGTAGATTTTGGTGCTAGTGGTGATTGTAACTGTGAGGATTGTTGTTACTCTCCCAACTACCAAGGAAAGTGGTGCTTCATACTTTTATCCCAATATTTTGACTATGCATTATAAATATTTTGTATAGGGCTTGCATGATAATTTTTGCTAATTATCTATATGCTATGCTTGGTAAATCCTAGTAGTTGTAGAATTGTTAGAATTTTCTCTAAGTTAAGATACTTGCTATTGCCATGCTTAGCCTAGCTAGTAGCAACCAAGGGTGGATTATATACATGCTATGGAAAAATATTTCTAAGTCTTTGACTTATGTTTTTGCTTAATAAAAGAACTAAGTGAATGAAACACCTAGGTGGAATGGTAATTGATTGGTGGATTTTTGTTGAGTGGTTACCAGGGCCCATTTTCCAATGGTTTACCCTGTGTATCTCACTTGTGGAATGCCATCCAGGAACAAAGGGATTTGAGATGCCATATGTTAAGAAGCTTCTAGTATAGCCACATGGCATTATGGGCTCTACCTGGATCATATAGGTTGCAATAACTTAGCCAAATGGATAGTTGGTGGTAGAGGGTGATAGGTTTGGAGCGCGTCCATTTTGGTCTAAGGGAAGGCTTATGAAAGGTCCTGTCTTGATGAAAATCAAGTCTTGTGGGGAAAGTGCACCACCTCTACAAAAGGAAGAATCTGAGTACTTAGCCGTGTCCCCGGCAATGGACAATTTGAGCATCAAGACATGGAAGCTATCAAGAATCTCCTCATCCCAATTTCTAAGTTAAAAACTTGTGGTTGAACAAGGGTAAAGGTTCACCAATGTCTATTGGTGGTTCCTTGGGAGTTTTTGCCAAACAAAAACTTAGTGTTTTCAACTGATAGGTAAAACCTATTTTGAGCAAAGCAAGCCTAAGATACACTTAGCCAAATTCATGTAGAAGCTAGATAGTATTATTCTACTAAGGTATCATTTGCCAATACTATTCCAATGTATTGATCCACTGTGGCTTTAAGTTGTGATGTTGCAGGTTACTCTGATGAGGATTAGGGTTATGAGTCTACAATCAACATGCTTGCCTGTGGCACATGAAGATGAAGACTTTTATTTATATTGTTAAGTTATACTCTTGTACTAGCCTATGGCTATGGAGTTGTAAAAGACTATGTTATCTCTAGAATGACGATGTAATAATGACCTTTGTTTCTGTGTACTTCATCTTAAACTATGGATGCTAGCAATTGATCCAAGGACTAGCATTGCAATCACAGGGACCTTTACCTTTATAAAGGTGTGGTCTTACATATGTATGAGTCCAATTAAGGTCGGTACATTAGCACAGGTTCACCCACACAACACTTACAACACCAAAGAAGAGTACTCAGCTATTTGAAGTGAAAGCACTTGACAGAATTCCCATGTGTCCTCGAGAACGTTTGGTCCTTATAAGTATTCCCACCGGCTTGTCCTTTGCTAAGAAAGGATTGGGACACTTGCTGCAGTTGTTCGTTGTCTTTATTACTTGCACTTTGTTTTGTTGCTTTATCAGAAAACCCCTAAAAATCCGTTTGCTAAGTGTTTACGGAGATTTCATGCTCCATACCACTAGTCAACACCTTCTGATCCTTGTTGGGATCGACACTCCTATTTATCGAAAGTACTATGATACACCCCCTATACTTGTGGGTCATCACTCATCACCGTCTAGTCTTCAATAGCCAGATTATGGTCAAATTTGGAGAAATGAAAGTTCATTTTCTCTTCACCAAACTTGAGACACACAGTTTGTCTCTTGCAACCTATGATTGTTGATGCGATATTCAGAAAATTTCTTCCAAAAATTATGGGACAATAAACATCCGTATGCATATCAATAAGCACAAAATCAATGAGGTAATTATATGGTCCAACGCTAAATGGAACATCTCTAATTATTCACATGGGGACTCTGCGTGTTTTATATGCAAGCATTATAGTCATGTCAGTATCCTCTATTTCGGCTGGTGTTAGTTTGTTTTGAATTTTTAAATAAAAGTTAAAAGGGATCACATTAACTGCTGTTCCGATGTCACAGAGGCCATAATAGGAAGTTCCTCTGAAGGTACAAGGGAGAATAGGCTTACCAACTTCTTTACCTTTTACATTTCCTTTGACAAATTGCAAAGCTTTGCTATCTAGCTCAATCACGTTGCAATGTGCAAACATGGATAAAATATCTTCCTTTGTTGTTTCCCCTGTCTCATGTGCACTTACTTCTTTAGTTTTCCTTACTTTTGCCTCTTCTTCTAGCTTCTCGAGGAATAGATTTTCTGCTTCACGTTGATCCTCTAACTGCCAAGCCATCATATGTTTCCACGCTGTCCTTGGGAAAGGAAGGGGTTCAACATATGGGGATACCTCCCTCAATGGTTCAATAGGAGCTGTGATTATTGTTTCGTCTTCTACAGCTGCTCGGGTGGCGGAGTGTAATGAAGCCAATCCTTCTTGGGGGCCTCAATGTGTTCTGTAAAAGACTTAAGGATTTGCAAAATAATATCATCATCAAGTTGAAGTTCATTAGCAGTTTCTTTCACTTTACTAGACTCTTTATAAGCATTAAGACAATCGTATTCAATTTCTATACCTCCGTCACCGCCTAAATTAAATCCCCATGTTTCTCTATTATGGCGAATTTGTTCTAAAAGTTCCCAAGCTTTAATTATAGTTAACGCCATAAAGGAGCTGTAGAGTTGGTGTCAAACTCATGTTTAATTTCTTGATTAAGTCCTCCATAGAAAATGTGTAAAATATACCATTCAGGTAAATCATGAAGAGGGCATTTATTAAGTAGGGTCTTATACCTTTTGAAGGCCCTTACCAAGACTTTATCGAAAGTACTACCATACACCCCCTATACTTGTGGGTCATCAAGACTATTTTCTGGCACCGTTGCCGGGGAGTGAAGCGCTATTGAAGAGTGGAACTGGTAAAGGAAACTTCTGCTGTGAGTATTTCTTTTTTTATGTTTGTTACTTTGTTTCCAATATGGATCACCCACTTGGTTTTCTATTTGGGAAAACTACTACCACTGTTAGGGTAGTAGATGAATCACCGCCTATTGAGATAGATCCTTTTGAGATAACTACAAGTATTGTTGATCGTGTTATGGATAATTATTATTTTGGGGATGGAACTGTCCATCCTGGTGATCACTTGCTTTTTATCCATGAATTATGCGAGTTGTTTAAGTGTGCAGGTATCATAACTGAACAGAAGAAGAAGAAGAAGAATAAGAAGTTACTCTCTATATCCTTGAAAGGGAGACGTGAAGAAGTGTATAAGCTACTGAAGATTGGACAATCCATGGAATGGGAGGAAATGGCATCTATCTTTTATTCTAAATTATATCCTCCAAGTGAGATTCATAAGGATAGAAATCTGATATATAAATTTTGGCCTCGTGATGGAGAGAGTACATCTCAAGCTTGGGGGAGATTAAAGTTACTAATGCTTAAATGTCCTATTCATGAACTCCCTAACAATATCATTATCAATAACTTTTATGCTAGGCTTTCTCTTCATGATAAATATTTACTAGATGCTTCTTGTGCTAGATCATTCACACGTATGAAGGAAGAAGCTAAATGGATCTCCTAGACCGTATTCCAGAGAACACTGAAGCTTGGGAGAATGACAAAGGAAGAAAGTCAGGTATAAACTATGATTATGAATGCATTAAATCTTTTATGGGAACTGATGACTTCCGTGATATTAATAATGAGTATGGTCTTGATTCTCAAGTTCTTGCAAAGTGTTTTAAGGTTTTTGTCTCTTACATTGAAATTCCCAAAAAAGATTGGGACAAGTACCATGCTCCTTATAAAGACATTGTTACCCATGTTCCTACTAGTGTAGAAGTTTGTACCGTTGATCCTATTTTTCCTGGGCGTTATGTTGAGAAAATCCCTTTTCTTGCTAAGGAAAAGGAGCATTCTATCATAGCTAATGTGGTTAGCAAAAGTGCAAAGAAAAGTATGGAACCCGATGAGCAAATTAGTATTGAGCCTGTGGTAGCTATTGTGAAAGACCTTGTCACTAGAAATATAGAGGATGAGCATATTGTCTTCTGTGAAGATGCTTCTATATTGTCTCTCATCATAGAAAAGTTGGAAAATCTAGTGTTCATGTGCTTTCTGTTAAAATTGGTGATCATTGCTATTATGGTTTATGTGATATTGGTGCTAGTTCTAGTGCTATTCCTTATGAGCTTTATAGGGAAATTATGCATGAAATTGTTCCTTGTGAGCTTGAGGACATTGATGTGGTTATTCGCCTTGCTAATAGAGAGACAGTCTGTCCCATTGGTATTGTAAGAGATGTGGAGGTTCTTTGTGGTAAGATTAAATATCCTGCTGATTTTCTAGTACTTGGTTCTGAAGCTAGTAAAACCTATCCTATTATCTTTGGTAGGCCTTTCTTGAACACTTGTGGGCTATCATAGATTGTAGGAAGGAAAATGTTTTGACTAAGTTTGATGGAGAGTCTTATGAGTTTAATTTTTCCAGATTTTCTTAAACTCCTTATGAAAATGAATTGCCTAATGAGGATTTCAAGGTTGAACAACTTTCTGCTATTTCTCTTGCTCCTAACAATGCCTTGCAGCAATTTATGGAAGATCATGAAAGTGATGTCTTCATGAAGGAAAGAAATTAGATTGACGAGGTTTTCCTTCATCGGCCTGAGCAACTTAAGCATAATCTACCTGTGGAAGATTTGGGTACCACACTACCACCTAAGGGAGACCCTGTTTTCGAATTTAAAACTTTACCTGATGATCTTAAAAATTCTTATCTTAATGATAAGAAAGTATATCATGTTATTATTAGTTCTAAACTTTTAGGAAAGGAAGAAGAAAGGTTATTGGAAATACTAAAGAAACACCGAGGAGATATGGGCTATACTCTTGATGATCTAAAAGGGATTTCTCCTACTATATGTCAACATGCTATTAATATAGAACCTTATGCAAAACCAGTTGTTGAGCACCAACGCCGTCTAAATCCTAGGATGAAGGATGTGGTAAGAAATGAGGTATTAAAACTCCTTGATGCTGGTATTATTTACCCTATTGGTGATAGTCAATGGGTTAGCCATGTTCATTGTGGTCCCAAGAAAGGGGGAATTGTCGTTGTGCCTAATGAAAATAATGAGCTTATACCCCAGAGAGTAGTGGTTGGGTATAGGATGTGCATTTATTTTAGAAAGGTTAATAAAGTTACTAAGAAAGATCATTATGCTTTGCCCTTTATTGATCAAATGCTTGAGAGGTTATCCAAAAATACTCACTTTTGTTTTCTTGATGGTTATTCTGGGTTCTCTCAAATTGCTGTGAAAGGGCAAGATCAAGAGAAAACCACTTTTTCACTTGTCCTTATGGTACTTATGCTTATAGGCGTATGCCTTTTGGTTTATGTAATTCTCCTACCACCTTTCAGAGATGTATGTCTGCTATCTTTCATGGTTTTTGTGAAGAAATTGTGGAGGTTTTCATGGACGATTTTTCCGTCTACGGAACTTCTTTTGATAACTGTTTGCACAACCATGATAAAGTTTTGTAGAG
The DNA here is from genome assembly GCA_916181665.1 of Avena sativa. NCBI lineage: Eukaryota > Viridiplantae > Streptophyta > Magnoliopsida > Poales > Poaceae > Avena > Avena sativa. The sequence goes on from OV702295.1 coordinate 225,244,718, forward strand.
ATGTGAAGAAACCAACCTTGTTCTTAATTGGGAGAAATGCCATTTCATGGTTAATGAAGGGATTGTTCTTGGACACAAGATTTCTGAAAGAGGTATTGAAGTTGACAGAGCCAAAATTGAAGAAATTGAGAAGATGCCTTGCCCTAGGGATATAAAAGGTATTCATAGTATCCTTGGTCATGCTGGTTTCTATAGGAGGTTTATTTAAGATTTCTCCAAAATTTCAAAGCCCCTTACTAATCTTCTTCAAAAGATGTACCTTTTGTTTTTTATGATGATTGTAAGGAAGCTTTTCAAACTTTGAAGAAAGCTTTGACTACTGCTCCTATTGTTCAACCACCTAATTGGAGTTTACCTTTTGAAATTATGTGTGATTCTAGTGACTTTGTTGTGGGTGATGTCCTGGGGCAACATGTTGATAAGAAGTTGAATGTTATTCATTATGCTAGCAAGACTCTAGACGCTGATCAAAAGAATTATGCTACTACTGAGAAAGAGTTCTTAGCCGTAATCTTTGCATGTGAGAAGTTTAGACCCTATATTGTTGATTCAAAGGTCACTATTCATACTGATCATGCTGCTATTAAGTACCTTATGACAAAGAAGGATGCTAAGCCTACGCTTATTAGATTGGTGTTGCTTTTACAAGAGTTTGATATGCATATTATAGATAGGAAAGGTGCTGAAAATCCTGTTGCTGACAATTTATCTTGTTTGGAAAACATTTCTTTTGACCCTCTGCCTGTTAATGATAGTTTTCCAAATGATCAGTTGGCTGCAATAAGGGTAAGTCCACATGAGAGTCCTTGGTATGTTGATTATGCTAACTTTATTGTTTCCAAGTATTTGCCTCCAACTTTTATAGCTTAGCAAAGAAGAAAATTGTTTTATGATCTAAGGCATTACTTTTGGGATGACCCACACTTATATAAAGGAGTAGATGGTATTATGCGAAGATGTGTTCCAGAATTTGAACAACAAGAGATATTGAGAAAATGTCATGGCAGCGCTTATGGAGGACATCATGATGGAGATAGGACTGCACAAAAGGTTTTACAATCTGGATTTTATTGGCTTACCCTTTTCAAGGATGCAAGGAAGTTTGTCTTATCATGTGATGAATGTCAACGAGTTGGTAACATTTCTAGACGCAATGAAATACCTATGAATTATTCTCTTGTTATTGAACCTTTTGACTGTTGGGGATTTAATTTTATGGGTCCTTTTCCTCCTTCAAAAGGGTATACTCATATTCTTATTGTTGTTGACTATCTTACAAAGTGGGTAGAAGCCATACCTACAAACAGCGCTGATGGTAATACATATTTAAAAATGCTTAAGGATGTTATTTTTCCTAGGTTTGGTGTGCCTAGATATCTCATGACTAATGGAGGCTCTCATTTTATTCGTGGGGGTTTTATAAAAACTCTCGCTAAGTACGATGTAAACCATAGAATTGCTTCAGCTTATCACCCCCAAACCAGTGGGCAAGTAGAACTTTCCAATAGGGAAATTAAATCTATCTTGCAGAAGACTATAAATAGATCTAGAAAAAATTGGGCTAAAAAGTTGAATGACGCTTTGTGGGCTTATAGAACTGGTTATAAAAATCCTATGGGGATGTCTCCTTACAAAATGGTCTATGGGAAAGCTTGTCACCTGCCTTTAGAATTAGAACACAAAGCTTATTGGGCAGTGAAAGAGTTGAATAGAGATTTTAAACTTGCTGGTGAGAAAAGATTGATCGACTTAAGTAATCTAGATGAGTGGAGAGGTGAATCTTACGAAAATGCTAGGCTTTTTAAGGAAAAAGTAAAAATATGGCATGATAGGAGAATTCTCAAAAGGGAGTTCCATGTTGGTGAGAAAGTTCTTTTGTATAGGTCTCGTCTCAGATTTTTTGCAGGGAAACTACTCTCAAAATGGGAGGGACCTTTTGTTATTGAGGAAGTATATCATTCAGGTGCTATCAAAATATCTTCTTTGAAGGATGAAATAACACAGGTGGTGAATGGTCAAAGACTAAAACACTATATTTCTGGTGACTCTTATAATGAATATGTTGATATTATTCAAATGGTGACTCCGGAAGAATTTATTAGAAACCAAACACTGTTGGAATTATGCCCTAGAGGCAATAATAAAGATGTTATTATTATAATTCTTGTTCATGATAAAGTTTATATTCCATGCTAGAATTGTATTAAGCGGAAACTTTAATACTTGTGTGGTTTGTGAACAACACCGTGTCCCTAGTACGCCTCTATGGACTAGCTCATTGATCAATGATGGTTAAGGTTTCCTAACCATAGACATGAGTTGTCAATTCATAATGAGATCATATCATTGGAGAATGATATGGTGGATAGACCCAAACTAAGCGAAGCAATTAGATCGTGTCATCGTGTTCGTCTTTGCGAAGCTTTTCTCATGTCAAATATTGTATTCCTTAGACCATGAGATAATACAACTCCCTGGTATCGGAAGAAAGCTTTGAGGTCGTCAAACGTCATCCTATGAGAGGGTGATCATAAAGGTGTCTCTCAGGTGATCGGAAAGTATCTGTTGGGTTGTATGTATCGAGATGGGATTTGTCCCTCCCAAGTCGGAGAGATATGCTTCGGGCCCACTCGGTAATCGATATCAACACCGCTTGCAAGCATGTGGTTAAGGAGTTAATCACAAAGTGATATCGGATTACGGAATGAGTAAAGTACTTGCTGTGAACGAGATTGAACTAGGTATGACGATACCGACGATCGAATCTCGGGCAAGTAAAATATCGCGAGACGAAGGGAATATATATATGGGATTGATTGAATCCTGGCATCGTGGTTCATACGATATGATCATCGATGAATGTGTAGGAGTCAATATGGGTGCCCAGACCCTGCTGTTGATTATTGATAGAAGATCATGTCTGCATATTCTCGAACCCGCAGGGTCACACACTTAACGTGTCTCGACGCTAGGATAGATTGGATAATTGGTTTATGAATTTTTGTTCGGAGTCTCGGATGGGATCCGGGATATCACGAGAGGTTCCGAAATGGTCCGGAGAATAAGATTCATATAAGGCAGTGCGGTTTTTGGAGTTCGGAATTGTTCCGGGTTAATCGGTATTGTACCGGAAGCTTCTAGAACCTTCCGAAAGGGGACCAACGTGGCCCCACCTTCCGGGAGGGGTCATGGGCCTATAAGGGAGTGTCCTGGATGCATTGGTCCAGGGGCACAAGGCCCCATAGGGCCCAGCCGATCCTAGATAAGTTTAAACTCGTTTAAACTAGAGATAGGGTTTCTAGATAAGGGAAAGTTTAAATCGTTTAAACTAGAGATAGAGTCCTAGCCCCCCCCCCCACTCCTCCTTATCCCTTGGCCGCCGGCCCAAGGCTTGGAGGAGGGGCTAGGGCTGGTCGCCTCCTCCCCCTCTATATATAGAGGGCTAGGGCGCCCCCTCCCCCAACACCTTCCTCCAAACCCTAGTTGCCCTGCTGCCCTCCTCTCTCCCTCCCGACTGTTTGTAGGCGAAGCCCTGCTGCAGAAATTCTCCACCATATACACCACGCCGTCGTGTTGTAGATCCAATCCATCTCTCCACCATACTTGCTGGTCCAAGGAAGGAGGAGACGTCGAGGTGCTGCACGTGTGCATCTCACGGAGGCACCGCCACTTGTGGTGCTAGATCGGATCGGATCGCGAGGAGGAGAAGCGAGTACGACTACATCACCCACGTTCCGACGAACGTTCCGCTTTGCGAATCTTCAAGGGTATGAAGATCTAATCCAATCTCTCTCGTTGTTTGCATCTCCTAGATTAGATCTTGGCTTTCCCTCTGTTCGCTTCCGTAGAAAATTTTGATTTACTATGCCGCGAAACCCTTCAGTGGTATCAGAGCTAGATCTATGCGTAGATGTGTTTCACGAGTAGAACGCAACATGGTTGTTGCGGGCGTTGATGTTTTCTGTTGCAAGCCTCTTGTTTGTGTTCTTCTTATGGCGCGGGATAGTGAGATTGAAGCGGTCCAGGCCAACCTTACGCGACGTCGTTCGTGAGACCGGCTCCGCACTTGACGTGTGGCTTGTACCACACATGCGGCTGGTGGATGTCAGTTTCTCTCACTATAGTTGTCATGGGATTAACACCGGAGTTTGGCAACCATAATATCACCGTTGTGGCTTTCCGTAGGTAAGAATCGTTCTTAGCATCTACTCCCATGAGCCACGTAAAACATGCAACAACAAAGTAGAGGCGTCTAACTTGTTTTTGCAGGGAGTGTTTTCTGTGATATGGTATGGCCCAAGATGTGATGTGTATATTGTATGCGATGATCATGTTTTGTAATGTTTCACGACTTGCATGTCGATGAGTACACAACCGGCAGGAGCCATATGGTTGTCTTTATAATTGTGTATGACCTGCGAGTCAACTTCTTATACGCCATGTAATAGCTTTACTTTATCGCTAAGTAGTTAGCAATAGTTGTAGTTGCTATTCGTGGTGGAGGCAATCATGGTGGAGTGATGGAGATCATGCCGGAACGCACAAGATGGAGATCATTGCGCGAAGATTGGCTATACCATGTCACATAAAGTTATATGCATGTGATGTTTATCCTTTTATGTATCTTATTATGCTTAGATCGCGACGGTAGCATTATAAGATGATTCCTCACTTAAAGATCAAGATAAAAACTGTGTTCTCCCCAAGTATGCACCATTGCGAAAGTTCGTCGTGTCCAAGCATCACGTGATGATCGGGTGCTATAGACTCTACGCTCACATACAACGGGTGCAAGCCAGTTTTGCACACGCGGAAATACTTGGGTCTAACTTGACGAGCCTAGCATGTACAGACATGGCCTCGGAACACAAGAACCGAAAGGTTAAGCATGAGTCATATGAATGATATGATCGACACTTCATTGTCCACCATTGAAACCACATCTCTTCTCGTGATGATCGGATTAGGTGTGGTGAATTTGGATCGTGTTCACTAAACAACTTGAGGGATGTTGAATTTAGTGGGAGTTCATCTAGTAATTTGATTAAGTTGAACTATTTATCATGAACATAGTCTAAATTGTACTTGCAAATACTGTAGATCACATGGCCAAGTCCAACTTCAACTTCAACGTTTTTGCTGAGAAAGAAAAGCTTAGAAACAATGGGTCTAACTTCACCAACTGGTTCCGCAATCTAAGAATCATTCTGTCTGGCGGACAAAAGGACTATGTCCTTGAGAAAGCGTTAGGTAACCCCCCTGCTGCAACTGCGCCGGCTGATGAGAAAGCTGTCTATCAGTCGCGCAAAGATGATTATGGTGTGATTAAGAGCACCATGTTGTTTGCTATGGAACCGGAACTTCAAAATCGTTTTGAAAACTATCCCGGGCCCTTTGAGATTCTCGAGGAGCTGAAAACCATGTTTCAGACTCAGGCCCGTTCTGAGAGATATGAGATCTCCGAGAAGTTCTTTAACTGCAAGATGGAGGAAGGGAGTTCCGTTAGTGAGCACGCCATTAAGATGTCGGGCTACACTCAACGCCTTGAGCAACTGGACTGCAAGATTCCATAGGAGCTCAAGATTGACAGGGTTCTGCAATCACTCCCTCCCAGCTACAAAAGTTTTGTAGTGACTCATAATCAGATTGGTTCCACTGATACGATCACCGAGCTCTTCGCAAAGCTGAAGGCTGCGGAGGTGGACATCAAGAAGGATAATCATGTGTTGATGGTCAACAAGCCCTCCTTTAAGAAAGGTAAAGGTGCAAAGAAGCCCTTCAAGAAAAGCGGCGGCAAGCGCGTTGCCCCTGCTGAGAAGAAGCTCAAGTCTGGACCTAAGCCGGACACTGAGTGCTTCTATTGCAAGGACAAGGGTCACTGGAAGCGCAACTGTCCGAAGTACTTAGCGGACAAGAAGGCTGGCTCCATCAAAGGTATATTTTATATACATGTTATTGATGTTTTCCTTACTAGCCCTCATTGTAGTGCCTGGGTATTTGATACTGGTTCAGTTGCTAATATTTGTAACTCGAAACAGGAGCTACGGAATAGACGACGGCTTGCGAGGGATGAGGTGACGATACACGTTGGCAACGGATCAAGAGTTGATGTGATGGCCGTCGGCACGCTCTCCTTAGTTTTACCTTCGGGATTAGTTTTAAACCTTAATAAATGTTATTATGTGCCTGCGTTGAGCATGAACATTATTTCTGGATCATGTTTATTGCAAGACGGTTATTCATTTAAATCGGAGAATAATGGTTGTTCTATTTATATGAGTAACATCTTTTATGGTCATGCACCTCTTGTGAATGGTTTATTTCTTCTAAATCTCGAAAGGGATGAAACACACATCCATAACATTGAGGCTAAGAGATGCAAAGTAGATAGTGATAATACTACTTATTTGTGGCACTGTCGTCTAGGTCATATTGGTGTAAAGCGCATGAAGAAACTCCATTCTGATGGACTTTTGGAGTCTCTTGATTTTGAATCATTTGACACATGCGAACCATGCCTCATGGGCAAGATGATCAAAACCCCGTTCTCCGGTATGATGGAGTGAGCAACGGACTTGTTGGAAATCATACATACCGATGTATGCGGACCGATGAGTGTTTCGACACGCGGTGGATATCGCTATTTTCTCACTTTTACCGATGACTTAAGTAGATATGGGTATATCTATTTAATGAAACATAAATCTGAAACGTTTGAAAAGTTCAAAGAATTTCAGAATGAAGTGGAGAACCATCGTAACAGAAAGATTAAGTTTCTACGATCCGATCGTGGGGGCGAATATTTGAGTTATGATTTTCTCACGCGTCTCAAAGCAAGTGGAATCGTTTCACAACTCACGCCACCCGGAACACCACAGCGCAATGGTGTGTCTGAACGCCGGAATCGAACCCTATTAGATATGGTCCGATCGATGATGTCTCTTACTGATTTGCCGTTATCATTTTGGGGTTATGCATTAGAAACCGCTGCATTCACTTTAAATAGGGCTCCATCTAAATCCGTTGAGACGACACCGTATGAACTGTGGTTTGGTGCTAAACCTAAGTTGTCGTTTCTTAAAGTTTGGGGATGCGAAGCTTACGTCAAGAAGTTGATGCCGGACAAGCTCGAACCCAAAGCAGAGAAATGCGTCTTCATAGGATACCCTAAGGAAACTATCGGGTATACCTTCTATCACAGAACCGAAGGCAAAGTGTTTGTCGCAAAGAACGGTTCCTTTCTTGAGAAGGAGTTTCTCTCGAAAGAAGTGAGTGGGAGGAAAGTAGAGCTAGACGAGGTTATTGAACCTTCTCTTGAATTGGAGAGTAGCGCAGCACCTGAAATTGTTCCAGTGCCTCCTGCACCAACAATAGAGGAAGCTAATGACAAGGATCATGAAGCTTTGGACGATGCTGCTACTGAACGTCGCAGGTCGACAAGGTCGCGTGCCCCTCCTGAGTGGTACGGCAACCGTGTCTTGACTGTCTTGTTAGTAGAAGACAGTGAACCTACGAACTATGAGGAAGCGATGATGAGCCCAGACTCTGAGAAATGGCTAGAAGCCATGAAATCCGAATTGGGATCCATGAGCGAAAACCAAGTATGGACTTTGGTGGACCCTCCTAGCGATCGAAAGGCCGTTGAGTGCAAATGGATCTTCAAGAAGAAAACGGACGCGGATGGTAATGTTACCGTCTATAAAGCACGGCTTGTTGCGAAAGGTTTTCGACAAGTTCAAGGTGTTGACTACGATGAGACTTTCTCTCCCGTAGCAATGTTTAAGTCCATTCGGATTTTATTAGCAATTGCTGCGTTTCATGATTATGAAATATGGCAAATGGATGTCAAGACTTCTTTCCTCAATGGCAACATTGATGAAGAGTTGTATATGATGCAACCCGAAGGTTTTGTCGATCCTAAGGATGCTGATAAAGTATGCAAACTTCAGCGTTCCATTTATGGACTGAAGCAAGCATCTCGGAGTTGGAACCTTCGTTTTGATCAAGTGATCAAGAGCTTTGGATTTGTTCCAAATTGCTACGAAGCTTGCATCTACAAGAAAGTGAGTGGGAGCTCGGTGACGTTTCTGGTACTATATGTGGATGACATATTGATTATTGGAAATGACATCAATATGCTTAACGATGTGAAGAGTTATTTGAACAAGTGTTTTTCAATGAAAGACCTAGGTGAAGCTGCTTATATATTGGGCATCAAAATCTATAGAGATAGACAAAGACGCCTGATAGCTTTAAGCCAGAGTACATATCTAGACAAAGTTCTGAAAAGGTTCAGAATGGATAAGGCATTGAAATGTTCAGTGCCTATGTTGTCAGGTAAGATATTGAGCAAGGCTCAGTGTCCAGCTACGGTAAATGATAGGGAAGCTATGAGCAAAGTGCCTTATGCCTCGGCCATAGGTTCCATCATGTATGCCATGCTGTGTACTAGACCGGATGTGTCCAATGCTCTTAGTTTGACGAGCAGATATCAAAGTGATCCAGGAGTGGAACACTGGACAGCCGTGAAGAACATCCTAAGGTACCTAAATAGGACTAAAGAAATGTTCTTAGTCTATGGGGGTGATGAACAGCTCGTCGTAAAAGGTTACGTCGATGCTAGTTTCGACACCGACAAGGATGATTGTAAATCTCAGACAGGATACGTGTATATTTTGAATGGAGGAGCTGTGAGCTGGAGAAGCTGCAAACAAAGCGTGATCACGGGATCTACAGTAGAAGCGGAATACATGGCTGCTGCAGAAGCGTCAAGTGAAGGAGTTTGGATCAGGAACTTCATCACTGAGCTTGGCGTGGTTCCAAGTGCATTGGACCCACTGGAGATATTGTGTGACAACACTGGCGCCATAGCACTCGCTAAGGAACCAAGATATCATCCAAAGACCAAGCATATCAACCGCAAGTTTCATATAATCCGAGATTATATAGCAGATGGAGATCTGAAGATTAGCAAAGTACATACAGATCTGAATGTCGCAGATCCATTGACTAAACCTCTTCCACGTGTAAAACATGATCAGCACCTCAGTGCCATGGGTGTGAGATTGTTGCCAGATGTAAACTAGATTATTGACTCTAGTGCAAGTGGGAGACTGTTGGAATTATGCCCTAGAGGCAATAATAAAGATGTTATTATTATAATTCTTGTTCATGATAAAGTTTATATTCCATGCTAGAATTGTATTAAGCGGAAACTTTAATACTTGTGTGGTTTGTGAACAACACCGTGTCCCTAGTACGCCTCTATGGACTAGCTCATTGATCAATGATGGTTAAGGTTTCCTAACCATAGACATGAGTTGTCAATTGATAATGAGATCATATCATTGGAGAATGATATGGTGGATAGACCCAAACTAAGCGAAGCAATTAGATCGTGTCATCGTGTTCGTCTTTGCGAAGCTTTTCTCATGTCAAATATTGTATTCCTTAGACCATGAGATAATACAACTCCCTGGTATCGGAAGAAAGCTTTGAGGTCATCAAACGTCATCCTATGAGAGGGTGATCATAAAGGTGTCTCTCAAGTGATCGGAAAGTATCTGTTGGGTTGTATGTATCGAGATGGGATTTGTCCCTCCCAAGTCGGAGAGATATGCTTCGGGCCCACTCGGTAATCGATATCAACACCGCTTGCAAGCATGTGGGTAAGGAGTTAATCACAAAGTGATATCGGATTACGGAACGAGTAAAGTACTTGCTATGAACGAGATTGAACTAGGTATGACGATACCGACGATCGAATCTCGGGCAAGTAAAATATCGCGAGACGAAGGGAATCTATATATGGGATTGATTGAATCCTGGCATCGTGGTTCATCCGATATGATCATCGATGAATGTGTAGGAGTCAATATGGGTGCCCAGACCCCGCTGTTGATTATTGATAGAAGATCATGTCTGCATATTCTCGAACCCGCAGGGTCACACACTTAACGTGTCTCGACGCTAGGATAGATTGGATAATTGGTTTATGAATTTTTGTTCGGAGTCTCGGATCCGGGATATCACGAGAGGTTCCGGAATGGTCCGGAGAATAAGATTCATATAAGGCAGTGCAGTTTTTGGAGTTCGGAATTGTTCCGGGTTAATCGGTATTGTACCGGAAGCTTCTAGAACCTTCCGGAAGGGGACCAACGTGGCCCCACCTTCCGGGAGGGGGCATGGGCCTATAAGGGAGTGTCCTGGCCGCATTGGGCCAGGGGCACAAGGCCCCATAGGGCCCAGCCGATCCTAGATAAGTTTAAACTCGTTTAAACTAGAGATAGGGTTTCTAGATAAGGGAAAGTTTAAATCGTTTAAACTAGAGATAGAGTCCTAGCCCCCCCCACTCCTCCTTATCCCTTGGCCACCGGCCCAAGGCTTGGAGGAGGGGCTAGGGCTGGCCGCCTCCTCCCCCTCTATATATAGAGGGCTAGGGCGCCCCCTCCCCCAACACCTTCCTCCAAACCCTAGTTGCCCTGCTGCCCTCCTCTCTCCCTCCCGACTGTTTGTAGGCGAAGCCCTGCTGCAGAAATTCTCCACCATATACACCACGCCGTCGTGTTGTAGATCCAATCCATCTCTCCACCATACTTGCTAGTCCAAGGAAGGAGGAGACGTCGAGGTGCTGCACGTGTGCATCTCACGGAGGCACCGCCACTTGTGGTGCTAGATCGGATCGGATCGCGAGGAGGAGAAGCGAGTACGACTACATCACCCACGTTCCGACGAACGTTCTGCTGTGCGAATCTTCAAGGGTATGAAGATCTAATCCAATCTCTCTCGTTGTTTGCATCTCCTAGATTAGATCTTGGCTTTCCCTCTGTTCGCTTCCATAGAAAATTTTGATTTACTATGCCGCGAAACCCTTCAAACACCAGAGTTCAACTTCGAATAGGTAAAAGTGGTGAAAACAGAAGGTTCGTGAAAGCCTAATATTTTTATATTTTTGATATTTTATTACATAAGGAAAGTTACGAGACGGAACAGAGGTGGAAACGAAGGCTGAGGTGGCCAAACCCACCCCAAGCGCGGGCCCACCTTTATGGATTCCAATTGATTTTGTTAGGAGCTTTATTTGCCTTGGATATTATTTCCTTTTATCTTATTAAATTCATAAGTTTTTATCCATGGCTCCAAATTAAGTGAAACCAATTTCGATGGTTTTATAATATTTTTTTTATCATTTTTGATCATTTAAAAATGTTTGTTGCCAAGTTTTTATATGGAACAAATCCATAGTCTTAGAGAGATCTGGGAAATGATTTTCTTTCATTAAGATTTAGGGTTTTGGTTTAACTTTTACAAGTGTTTAAATTTCAAGATCCTTTACATGCATAATTGCATTTGACTTGGGAATATTTGTTTGTTGTTTTCTTATTCAAATTTTGTTCAAACAAGATTTTGATGTTTCCATTTAGAAGCAAAAGGTTTCTTTTCACCCTAAATTTCAACAATTATTTCTTTTGTTTATTTATTTTTCACATTTCAAAATTTGGAGAATTTTGGGATGTGACAGCGAAGGTCTCCCCTCTCCGGGAAGGAATTCCCCTGGCAGAAATCTGTCTGCCGGAGACATCTTTCTCTCTCGGTGTTTTCCGCCCCAGAGGCGGCAGAAATATATTGTGGTTGCTCCCCGAGCCTTAGGGTTCCATAGGGAAGATATAGGCGAAGGGGCGGAGTCGGGAGCCGGACAGGTGGGCCACACCTGCCCTAGGTGTGGCCCAGGGTGGGCCCGTGCCTAGGGGGTGTGGGCCCGCGTCTAGGGGGTGTGGGCCCCCTGCGGACCTTCTTCGTCCCTCCTTCTGGCTTCCTCAATATACTGGAAAAATAATATTTTCCCATATTTTTCTGGTATTTTTCTGAACTTCGCTAAATTGCACCGAAGCGCCTTCTTTTCCATCAGAATCCAGACTCCAGCAGTCCATCCTCAAAGAATCATCCAACATGCATAAACAGATGAAAAGCCAGAAGTAATACCTCATAATAAGACAAAATATCAATGAATAGAGGTAGATTATGATATAGAAAGGTGATGCAAATTGGGCGTATCAACTCCCCCAAGCTTAGACCTTAGCTTGTCCCCAAGCGAAAACTGAGCTCAGTAAACATGTCCACAGGTTTATGGAGTGAAGTGTCGATAAAAGAATACGAACAAGAAGCATCACACTTACCATTACACAAATCATAGAACAAAGCAACTCACCATTATATAACTTAGCTTGCAACCAAGTAGAACAGTCACTATAGATATGCATAAAGATAAATCATAATTGGAATTGGCAAACTTGTTCTTTGTCAGAGAACACCTGGCAAACAGTTTCACAAAAAGCTTTTTGTAGAAGTTTTACAACAGGAGCACTCTTTGCTCAAAAAGGTTTTTCACAAGTGAAGGCTTTCAACGTAATACTCAATAGATAAGAGTCTAGTGCAAACAAGAAAGATAGAGAACATGATTGAATAAATCACCATATGAATGCTTGAAACACAACAACTCAAATGCTTGCTGGAGATAGAGAGGAAGTAGGTTTACTAACTCAACTTGGAAGTGGGAGAAAGGTCCCTTTATAGAGGGAAGCAGGGATTACAAGTCATAAAGAGATTCCAAAAGATTATGGTACTTACTAGCTTTGAGCCCGCATTGCCCCTATCATAGGCATCTTGAGATGATTAAGGTTAAAGTGCACAAAGATGGAGTATATGCTTGACGAAATATAAGTTGGCAATCTCATGTCCCTTGAATATGAGGGCCACTCCTCATGCTACTCAACTTTGGTTACCGGTAAGTTCTTGTTATTGTAAGTAAGTGCGTATCATAGAGAAATGCCAACGGGGTACCCATTACACATGGTACAGGAGCTATCCCATAACCAAAATAACAAGGCAAGCAGACAGTGAACATCTCAGCGATCTTTTTATTTACTATGTGCAGAGCTTTTTATTAAGGATGCTTCATAGGTAGCTCACTATGGTGATGCTGCAAGTTTCCACCATGATTAGGCATGGCTTAGGCTAGCGGCCCAGGCATTTCTCTAACACAAAATACAGACCCCATGGACTTACAAGTTCCCTCTTTATTTCACACTGTTGACATCCATAGACAAAAGAGCATGATATCAACCGAGTATAAAGTATAGGTGCAATGTTGAAAATGTTCCCCGTGACAGCACGGTTCTGCTAATTCCAACGTATAAATGCAAGCATATACAACTTCGATGGCATAATAGTTCAAGTCTATTAGAGGCAAAGAAATAAGGTGTGCCATCAAGTTCGTGAGAGCTTTACTAACTAGTTTTCACATAAAAAATACTTTTTAATTCGAAAGGTAGATGAAGCTTGAGAATTTTCTTGGAATAGAAATAATTCTACTAGGTAGATATGGTGGACACAAATGTCATAGGTTTTGGTTTAAAGGGATTTGGAAACATGAGAAGTATGCCTTCTGAAAACAGGTTTTTGGCTAGCATGGCTGGGTAGCAAGCAAGAGAGTTGAAAGAAACAAGCAAACATACAAGTAATAAAGCCAAACATGCAATCTTCCTTGAAGACACAAAAAATCTTAAATAAATAATACTAAGCTTATGAGCCAACAAGAAAGAAAACAAATGATACAAAATACCTGTAAGCTTTTTCTCTTTTTCTCTTTCAAAGTAATGCTACTGACTAGAACTCGGTTTGCCAAAATGAATATAGATCCACTTGATGATCCCCAAAGTATGTCAATACTAATCAACAAGATCCATCATATAATAGGGATTGCAAACTAAAAATAAGAAGTGCAAAAAGTAAAAGATGAGACTTCTCATTAATATTCCAATAAAGGCACTCACAATAAGGGATGCATAGATAATCAACTAAAGGAGAGATACGTCCGCATGCAAACCAAACTATAAGATAACCTCTCTACCAAAGATATGAATCCACTAAAAAGGTAAATGACAAAAGATAATTGTGGTGATACCGCGGAACTCCCCCAAGCTTGGAACAAGCCAAGGGGATGCCAAACCTGATGATGAATTGCTCCTTCGGTGGTGGTGGTGTTCTCTTGTCGTCATAAAACTTCCAAGGAAATGGTTCCCCATCCAAAAAGGATGTCCTTGTCTCTGCAATCCTAAAACTGGCAGTAGAGCTTATGCGATCAAATCTAGTCTCATACTCACAGTTTTGATTTTGTATGTCGTAGAGTTGTGCTTATAATTGGTTGGTGGTCTTCCGAAGCGAGAAGATTTCTTCTCGGAGCTCAGCCACCTCCTCCTCATGTTTGGCGATGAGTTCTGAACTTATCTTGTGAATAACATCCACTTCATGTTCCGCCATCTTCTTGTACCTAAAAACCTCCTGCTCCAATGCTTCCATCCTGTCTTCCAGACTTCCTTCTCCCTTGGGGCCTTGAACTTCTTTCATCTGTACCTTCCCATCTTTGAGAATCAGCTCCTTGGGATGGATCTTCAACTCATACATGTACGGGTTGAGGACATCCGTAGAGGAATCCTCGATGGGTGATCCAGAGGAAGACATTGTAGCTCCAAAACTGAGAATTTGCCTGACAGAAACAGACTGAAACAAAAACACGACGAGAACTCGATGCAAGAACCTCGATGAATCGGGGTGGCACAGAAAGGTTATATATTACGAAGTTTCAAAGTACAAGGAAGGTTTTGACATAGAAACGAGGTGGCGACGGAGTTCGGGGTGGCACACCCCCTCCAGACACGGCCAGGCAGGGGCCCGCGCCTGGGTTGGGTTTGTCCACCCCGGACTCCGTCTCCTCCTCTGTTCTGTCGTGTAACTTCCCTTATATATTAAAAACATCAAAAATATAAAAAGATTGGATTTTCATGAACCTTCTGTTTTCACCATTTTTACCTATTTGATGACGAACTCTGTAGTCTCTAGTGTTTGGCTTCTGATAAATTCTTCTGGAGTCACCATTTGAATAACATCCACATCTTCATTATAAGAATCCCCAGAAATATAATGTTTTAGTCTTTGACCATTAACCACCTGTGTTGTGTCATCTTTCAGAGAAGAAATTTTGATGGCACCTGAACGGTATACTTCCTTGATAACAAAAGGTCCTTCCCATTTTGAGAGTAGTTTCCCTGCAAAAAATCTGAGACGAGACCTATACAAAAGAACTTTCTCACCAACATGGAACTCCCTTTTGAGAATTATCCTATCATGCCACATTTTTACTTTTTCCTTAAAACTCCTCGCATTTTCGTAAGCTTCACCTCTCCACTCATCTAGATTACTTAAGTCGAGCAATCTTTTCTCAGCAGCAAGTTTAAAATCTCTATTCAACTCTTTCACTGCCCAATAAGCTTTGTGTTCTAATTCAAAATGCAGGTGGCACGCTTTCCCACAGACCATTTTGTAAGGAGACATCCACATAGGATTTTTATAAGCAGTTCTATAAGCCCACAAAGCGTCATTCAACTTTTTAGACCAATTTTTTCTAGATCTATTGACAGTCTTCTGCAAGATAGATTTAATTTCCCTATTGGAAAGTTCTACTTGCCCACTGGTTTCGGGGTGATAAGCTGAAGCAATTCTATGGTTTACATCGTACTTAGCGAGAATTTTTCTAAAACCCCCACGAATAAAATGAGAGCCTCCATTAGTCATGAGATATCTAGGCACACCAAACCTAGGAAAAATAACATCCTTAAGCATTTTCAAAGAGGTCTTACCATTAGCACTATTTGTGGGTATGGCTTCTACCCACTTTGTAACATAGTCTACAGCAACAAGAATATGAGTGTACCCTTTTGAAGGGGTAAAAGGTCCCATAAAATCGAATCCCCAACAATCAAAAGGTTCAATAACAAGAGAATAATTCATAGGCATTTCATTGCGTCTAGAAATGTTACCTACTCGTTGACGTTCATCACATGATAAGACAAACTTCCTTGCATCTTTGAAAAGGGTAGGCCAATAAAATCCAGATTGTAAAACCTTTTGTGCAGTCCTATCCCCTGCATGATGTCCTCTGTAAGCACTGCCATGACATTTTCTCAATATCTCTTGTTGTTCAAATTCTGGAACACATCTTCGCATAATGCCATCTACTCCTTCTTTATATAAGTGTGGGTCATCCCAAAAGTAATGCCTTAGATCATAAAAGAATTTCCTTCTTTGCTGAGTTGTAAAGGTTGGAGGCAAATACTTGGAAACAATAAAGTTAGCATAATCAGCATACCAAGGATTCTCATGCGGACTTACCCTTATTGCAGCCAACTTCTCATTTGAAAAGCTATCATTAACAGGCAATGGGACGAAAGAAATGTTTCCCAAACGAGATAAATTGTCAGCAATAGGATTTTCAGCACCTTTCATATCTACAATATGCAGATCAAACTCTTGTAAAAGCAAAACCCACCTGATAAGTCTAGGCTTAGCGTCCTTCTTTGTCATAAGGTACTTGATAGCAGCTTGATCAGTTAGAATAGTAACCTTTGAATCAACAATATAAGGTCTAAACATATCACAAGCAAAGATTACAGCTAAGAACTCATTTTCAGTAGTAGCATAATTCTTTTGAGCAGTATCTAGAGTCTTGCTAGCCTAATGAATAACATTCAACTTCTTATCAACATGTTGTCCAAGGACAACACCCACAGCAAAATCACTAGCATCACAGATAATTTCAAAAGGTAAACTCCAATCAGGTGGTTGGACAATAGGAGCAGTTGTCAAAGCTTTTTTCAAAGTTTCAAAAGCTTCCTTACAATCATCATCAAAAACAAAAGGTACATCTTTTGGAAGAAGATTAGTAAGGGGCTTTGAAATTTTGGAGAAATCTTTAATAAACCTCCTATAGAAACCAGCATGACCAAGGATACTACGAATACCTTTGATATCTCTAGGCAAGGCATCTTCTCAATTTCTTCAATTTTGGCTCTGTCAACTTCAATGCCTCTTTCAGAGATTTTGTGTCCAAGAACAATCCCTTCATTAACCATGAAATGGCATTTCTCCCAATTAAGAACAAGGTTGGTGTAACATCCCTAAAATCATGTTTCAAACTCATGCATATCATCCATGCATCCATGATCATATGAATTTCATTTCAAACAAAACACTTCAAAACAGAAGCATATATGCTTATTATTTCATGTAAGTTGCTCTAGCCTTAGTGTTATTTTCCAATGAGAAGAGTACTTGTTTTGTTCAGTAAGGTTTGAATTCAAACTTAGGTTCCTTCAAAAGCTTGAGCAAAGTTTTCAAAAACAAAAGGAGTAAATAAAACCAATATTATGCCTATTGTATATATCACATAAAGGCTTGGTTTTATTTTTATTTTTAATTTGGTCAAAGTGTTTTGAATAAACAGTAGCGTTTAACACACATTTGAGTGCAAGGTTGCAGTATAAAAACCTAGAGAAGATGTCACATCCCAAAATTCTCCTAATTTTGGAATGTGAAATAAATAAATAAGTTTGATTGATTGTTTGACTATGTGGAAAATTCTCAAAGAGAAGAAACTTTTTGAATAGAAAATCCTCTCAACCATGAATTCAAAATCTTATATTCTTTTGTTATGACCTAAGTAGCCATATAGGAAAAAGGGCATGGATTGATTATGGATTGTATAATTGGTGTGCAAGATTTCAAAATGAAAATCATGAAGCATTCATAAGCATTTCATTACATCCATGCAAAGATCTCACAAACTGAATCCAAATCCTAGTATCTAAATCCTATAGATGATTTTCCCAAATGTTCCTAAAGGAATTAAATTGACTTTATAAAACCCACTATTTCTAAGACAGCGATTATTGCTAAATTATAGCCTAAAAAGATCCAATTAATATTACAAAATTTTAGAAACAAAATTGAGCTCATTTGGAGCTAGTATGAAAAAGTTATGGAACAAATACAAACACATAAAGATATAAATAAAATGAAATATACAAGGATTTATAAATCCACTACTTCCAAACTAGTGAAAAGATTACAAATTTGATCCTACAATGATCTATTCAATTTTAGATAAATTTAGAAACAAAAATTATATCATTTGAAGTTCGTATGCAAAAGATATGAGAGAAACAAGTATATAAAAAAAACTAAACGGGCCGGCCCACCCGGTCCAACCGGACCGAGCCAGTCGATCGAACCAGGCGCACCTACGTTCCTAGGACTGCTTTAAAAAATGTGCGATAACTAATTTTCTATACCTATCCCTACTCAAACTCTTATAACTTTTTATCTACAACTCCGAATCGACTTCCGTTTGTTTCTACTTGTTCCCTACTCCAATACCTATCTCCCCACAGTCCCAAACCTCCATATAAACTCGTGGAGCCATAGCTATACGCGTTTCTTTCCTCAAAATCCCGAATCTACACATGCCCGAATCTTATTTCGCTTTTTAACCCATCTAGACTTCGTCGTTTGCCTTCGGTCAAAAAACGAAAGTTGTAAGAATCGTCGAAATCTTTCAATCCCGACAAACCTCACCTCTTTTCATCCACCACAGCCGGAGAATTTCGTATCGCAATATTTCAGATCTTATGGTGTAAATCCAAAATGTACTCGCGCTCGTTTCTTCAAATCCAAATTCCTTTGGTGAGAAGGTAGGAATAAAGATTCCCCACAACTTTCATGTTCTGATTTTTTTAATTTGACCTACGGATTTGTCTCTCTAACACAGATCTAGTTCTTGTCTATTCTGAGCCAAAATCGGGTCAATCTCTTCTTCTAGCCACCGGATCCTATCCAGACGGTCGAGATCCTATCAAACCGGTGCGTGCCATGTCGTCATCCCGGTCACCTTCCTCATCAACGCCGCGTTAACGTAAGGTCAACATCTAGTCCCAGTCAGCATGTAAAGTCAACCTGTCCAGTCAGCGGAATATTTCCTGAAATATTCCGTTCGAATTTAAAATTGCATATTATAGATCTAACTTATAAAATTTATTAGAAATTCATAACACGTCCAAAAATTGCGTATAATATATCAAATTGAAGATAATTTTACGTAGAATCATCTTATCAGAATAGATCCAAATTTTACTGTACGTGGTTACTGCAGTAATTTAATTAGTTTTAATAGTCTTTTAGGTTAATAAATTCATAAGAAATTATCTGTAACTCAAAAAAATATGAATAAGATATCAAATTGAAGCTACTGTAATGTACTTTAATAATATCGGGTTGTATCTAGCCTTTGCCGTCTATTTAACCCATAGCAATTTAATTAGTTTAAATGGCTTTATAAATCATTAAATTCATTAAAAATTAATTGCTTGTCACAAAAATATAAATTATATACCGATGCAAAGATGGTTCCATGTAGATCATCAATATGCAATTAGTTCAACATTTTACTGTACGGTTTTGCCGTGAAGATTTAAATGGTTTAATGGCTTATTTAGAGTAATAAATTCATAAGAAAATAAATACTATTCTGAAAATTACAAATAATATGTCCCTGGATTCACAATTCCGTGGAGATTACAGATATAATTTTAGTTTGATTTTTAGAAAACAGAAACTATCTGAATCATTTAAAACCATTAAACACTATTTAAATCATACAAAAAGATCTATAACTCCGATTAGGGTGAATTCAACGCCTAATGGTTCGTATTAACGTCCTCTATCCAGTAAATATAAGAAACAAATTTAATTCTACAGTTAGAACAGTCGTTACAACAGAACTATTAAAAACCCTATATTGGCAAGTAATTATTAATAACAAGTACTCCATTGCATTAATTGGTCTCTTGCATGCATCATATACTCCAGTATTGTGTAGAGAACTAAAGTAACAACCATTGTGACTTATTAAATTGTCATGCATGCATTTGTTGCATTTGTTTGATCTCTATGTGCTATTGTTTATGTTGTATGAAATTGTTTGATCGATAGATTGCGAGGAGTGTAACGTGTGTGATTGCAACTACTATGATTGCAAGTATTGTGGTTATGACGAGAGCAACCATTATATCTATGAGAATTGTGAGGATTATCTAATCGACTACATCTACAACAAAGGCAAGTGGTGCTATCTTGGTCATAAATGTCCTATTGTTTTCCTATGCATTGCAGATGTTTTTGTAGAATTGCATCTGTAGGAATTGATGTGTATATGCTATGCTATATCCCATATTATTCCCTACTATTCCTTGTTTATGAGCCATCGTATTGGTAGATTTCTTAGCTATGCTATTTAGACGAGGAAGGGAATCACATCATGAAAAGTTATATGTTTTGAAAGGCTTATGTTTTGCTAAATGACAAACCAATATGTTTTAATGAACCACCTGGGCGGAATGGCATTGATTGGGTCATCGAGTGTATTTATGGTGGGGAATGCCGCCCAGGACACTGAGAAATGATTGGTTTCTTTGTTTGGAAGCTTTCGTGTGCAACCATGTGCCAATAATGGAATGAGAGGTTGGTTGGACTTAGTAGGTTGTGGTAACTCGAACCCGCGTATCCAGAGATGTAAATAGTGTAGGTTGGACCGGTGCGCGTCGGGATTGGGGAGTTACTTCCCGAACGGTTCCTTCTTGGACTTCTCCCTATCATCACCCAATATGAGAGTGGTGGTACGAGCTGGGCTGGCCAAGTCACATGGGTAAAGTGTACTAACCCCTGCAGGGTGTATAAACTAATTGATTAGCCGTGTCCCCGGTTATGGACAATTTGAGCGACCTGATACTGATGCTATGATATTTCTCACTCATCCTTATTTATTAATTACTTAAAACTTATTGGGTGAACATAATTGGGTAGGAGCACCTGGGAGTGAACCAGAGTGTCCTATTTATCGTATTGGAAAACTACTTTGTTACAAATGTTAGGATAAAACTGTTGCTTTATGCAAATTAGCCTGAACTCCAATTGGCCAAATAAGCATATAGTTGATAGATCTGTTGTTAACCACTTTAGCCTACTTGCCATACATTCAATATATTGACCATTCGTGGCTGCAACGTTTCATGTTGCAGGTTATATCGTATTTGAGTGATCGTTCATAGGTCGCGAGACTCCACTCAACAATTGTTCGCCTATGGCACATTTGAAGGATGGAGATCTACCTTGTATTTGCTTTCCGCTGTAATATAATGTAAATTCTGGATCATATTCGTTGTATTTACGATGCACGGTTATATTTGGTATCATTTTTTACTGTGTGTGCTAGTGAACTGATCCAGGGATTGGCACTATACACATGAACTCAGCCTTATCAGGCGAGGGTGTTACAAGATGGTATCAGAGCTGTGTGTTGACTGTAGGATCGTGACCTTAGAAATGGATTAGCAATAGAAGACCTCTATTAGGAGAACTATCATATTTTATACTTATTAGAGTTCTTATATTCCTTATCTATCATTTTCCAACACCTCTCCTTGTTCAAACTTGTAGATGTCCATTCATTTGATTAGTAGAAGTGATCTACCATAAAAACTACAAGAATTGGAAAATGTTATTAGTAGTTTTCTATAAAGCAAATCACTATATGAGAGTTGGCCTACAAGTAAAGAACAAATAGTATGACATAAATAAACATCTCATCAAGTTTGGTTAGGTCTAGACCACCATGTTCTATCTCTTTAGGAAATCATCGCTATCGTGTTAGCATATTGTTCTTATCAAGTTATGTGGTATGACAATATAGGTTGTTTGCTTGGTTTTATTGAGCTATTTTGTGTGATGCTTTGTTTAGGATCAGTTAGTTTTGAACTCTAATGTTTCTGAAATTGTGACGAGGTTTTTAAATTATTTTAATGGTGTGAATTGATTGAAATTCGTGATTTTACTGCTGAAGTTTTCTGCATGACCTGTTGTACCGCGCGATTTTTCATATTTTACTGGTAACTCAGAAAAATCCAAACAAATAGGATCTGGAGCGTAATTACATGTAGTACATGCAAAAAAATTGGCTAAAATTCCTGACGAGTTTAAGGTGCCTAGAAAAATTCGTTAAACCTGCTGTACCGTTTTGACAGATTTAGTTTATTGCTTATATGTTACTCTATTTTACTCTAGTATTGTTCCCAATGCTTTCAAACTATTTTGTGGTTATATATTACTAAGTTTATACCCCTGTAATGTTATTATACAAGTGTTTGATTGTGTGTTGATCGCCTATGATTGTTTCCTTGTTTGTGACATTGATTGCATCATATAGTTATGGGTAGGATTATTTCCTTAGTCGTTTCTTTCCTATAGAATCTATTCTTCCCTATCTTGAACCCTTGGAGATATAACGATGTGTTAAGCGGAAGGTTTGACAACACAATGCATTTAGGAAGGAGAATGCTTTATCTAATGGAAAAAAAAGATGTGGGAGTATGAAGTGTTGAAATGATGTTATGTAGTAGATTACGCAACCTGAAAGTTTAAGTATCGATAGTTTAGTTTTAGTAGTAGCTTTGTTGATTGAATACATGGGAGTATACATAGAGCATTAGTTCGTGCCCATGGAAACATTCTTCAAGGCAAGTGAGAATGCCCGAGTGATAGAAAAACGTGATTCACCTATCCTCATACAGAGTAATGATTTGGGTGCAGGATGGATTGATCACCATTCCTACTACTCTTATTATTCGCTCTTGTACTGTTGGCTTTGCGGATCTTGAGTGTCTTTTCAACCTTAGCAAAGAGCCGGCGTTAAGCCTAGACCTTAGAATGGTATAGTTCCCCCTTTATAAAAGCACCCAATGCTAAGCGTAGGAATGCACAGTAAGGATGAATCCCAACCGTGAATTATGGGCACCGTGAAGTAAACGTTCCCTATTTGCCCACCATGAGAATTCTGCTAGTTTAAGAAGTGCTTTCTCGGAAACTATCAATCATGAAGTTTAGAATGTGTAAGAGACATTGTGTCGATAAAAGTCTAAAGGATAACCAATCTGAGCTAAGTGAATCCTCGAGAAATGACCTAGTCAATTTTATTTTAAGGGTGGTAGCATCCTAATGGATCCCGAACCTTTCTTTCTTTCTAGTCTTCCCAAATCTCGGGACGAGATTTCTTTTAAGGGTGGTAGTCTGTCACATCCCAAAATTCTCCTAATTTTGGAATGTGAAATAAATAAATAAGTTTGATTGATTGTTTGACTATGTTGAAAATTCTCAAAGAGAAGAAACTTTTTGAATAGAAAATCCTCTCAACCATGAATTCAAAATCTTATATTCTTTTGTTATGACCTAAGTAGCCATATAGGCAAAAGGGCATGGATTGATTATGGATTGTATAATTGGTGTGCAAGATTTCAAAATGAAAATCATGAAGCATTCATAAGCATTTCATTACATCCATGCAAAGATCTCACAAACTGAATCCAAATCCTGGTATCTAAATCCTATAGTTGATTTGCCCAAATGTTCCTAAAGGAATTAAATTGACTTTATAAAACCCACTATTGCTAAGACAGCGATTATTGCTAAATTATAGCCTAAAAAGATCCAATTAATATTACAAAATTTTAGAAACAAAATTGAGCTTATTTGGAGCTAGTATGAAAAAGTTATGGAACAAATACAAACACATAAAGATATAAATAAAATGAAATATACAAGGATTTATAAATCCACTACTTCCAAACTAGTGAAAAGATTACAAATTTGATCCTACAATGATCTATTCAATTTTAGATAAATTTAGAAACAAGAATTATATCATTTGGAGTTCGTATGCAAAAGATATGAGAGAAACAAGTATATAAAAAAAACTAAACGGGCCGGCCCACCCGGTCCGACCGGACCGAGCCAGCCGACCGAACCAGGCGAACCTACGTGCCTAGGACTGCTTTAAAAAGCGTGCGAAAACTAATTTTCTATACCTATCTCTACTCAAACTCTTATAACTTTTTATCTACAACTCCGAATCGACTTCCGTTTGTTTCTACTTGTTCCCTACTCCAATACCTATCTCCCCACCGTCCCAAACCTCCATATAAACTCGTGGAGCCACAGTTGTACGCGTTTCTTTCCTTGAAATCCCGAATCTACACATGCCCGAATATTATTTCGCTTTTTAACCCATCTAGACTTCGTCGTTTGCCTTCGGTCAAAAAACGAAAGTTTTAGGGATCGTCGAAATCTTTCAATCCCGACAAACCTCACCTCTTTTCATCCACCACAGCCGGAGAATTTCGTATCGCAATATTTCAGATTTTACGGTGTAAATCCAAGATGTACTCGCGCTCGTTTCTTCAAATCCAAATTCCTTTGGTGAGAAGGTAGGAATAATGATTCCCCACAACTTTCATGTTCTGAGTTTTTCAATTTGACCTACGGATTTGTCTCTCTAACACAGATCTATTTCTTGTATATTCTGAGCCAAAATCGGGTCAATCTCTTCTTCTAGCCACCGGATCCTATCCAGACGGTCGAGATCCAATCAAACCGGTGCGTGTCATGTCGTCATCCCGGTCATCTTCCTCATCAACGCCACGTTAACATAAGGTCAACATCTAGTCCCAGTCAGCATGTAAAGTCAACCTGTCCAGTCAGCGGAATATTTCCTGGAATATTCTGTTCGAATTTAAAATTGTATATTATAGATCTAACTTATAAAATTTATTAGAAATTCATAACACGTCCAAAAATTGCGTATAATATATCAAATTGAAGATAATTTTACGTAGAATCATCTTATCAGAATAGATCCAATTTTTACTGTACGTGGTTACTGCAGTAATTTAATTAGTTTTAATGGTCTTTTAGGTTAATAAATTCATAAGAAATTATCTGTAACTCCAAAAAATATGAATAAGATATCAAATTGAAGCTAATGTAATGTACTTTAATAATATCTTGTTGTATCTAGACTTTGCCTAATATTTAACCTGTAGCAATTTAATTAGTTTTAATGGCTTTATAAATCATTAAATTCATTAAAAATTAATTGCTTGTCACAAAAATATAAATTATATACCGATGCAAAGCTGGTTCCATGTAGATCATCAATATGCAATTAGTTCAGCATTTTACTGTAAGGTTTTGCTGTGAAAATTTAAATGGTTTAATGGCTTATTTAGAGTAATAAATTCATAAGAAAATAAATACTATTCTGAAAATTACAAATAATATGACTCTGGATTCACAATTCCGTGGAGATTACAGATATAATTTTAGTTTGATTTTTAGACAACAGAAACTATATGAATCATTTAAAACCATTAAACACTATTTAAATCATACAAAAAGATCTATAACTCCGATTAGGGTGAATCCAACGCCTAATGGTTCGTATTAACGTCCTCTATCCAGTAAACATAAGAAAAAAATTTAATTCTACAGTTAGAACAGTCGTTACAACAGAACTATTAAAAACCCTATATTGACAAGTAATTATTAATAACAAGTACTCCATTGCATTAATTGGTCTCTTGCATGCATCATATACTCCAGTATTGTGTAGAGAACTAAAGAAACAACCATTGTGACTTATTAAATTGTCATGCATGCATTTGTTGCATTTGTTTGATCTCTATGTGCTATTGTTTATGTTGTATGCAATTGTTTGATCGATAGATTGCGAGGAGTGTAACGTGTGTGATTGCAACTACTATGATTGCAAGTATTGTGGTTATGACGAGAGCAACCATTATATCTATGAGAATTGTGAGGATTATCTAATCGACTACATCTACAACAAAGGCAAGTGGTGCTATGCTATATCCCATATTATTCCCTAGTATTCCTTGTTTATGAGCCATCGTACTGGTAGATTGCTTAGCTATGCTATTTAGACGAGGAAGGGAATCACATGATGAAAAGTTATATGTTTTGAAAGGCTTATGTTTTGCTAAATGACAAACCAATATGTTTTAATGAACCACCTGGGCGGAATGGCATTGATTGGGTCATCGAGTGTATTTATGGTGGGGAATGCCGCCCAGGACACTGAGAAATGATTGGTTTCTTTGTTTGGAAGCTTCCGTGTGCAACCATGTGCCAATAATGGAATGGGCGGTTGGTTGGACTTAGTAGGTTATGGTAACTCGAACCCGCATATCCAGAGATGTAGATAGTGTAGGTTGGACCGGTGCGCGTCGGGATTGGGGGGTTACTTCCCGAACGGTTCCTTCTTGGACTTCTCCCTATCATCACCCAATATGAGAGTGGTGGTACGAGCTAGGCTAGCCAAGTCACATGGGTAAAGTGTACTAACCCCTGCAGGGTGTATAAACTAATCGATTAGCCATGTCCCCGGTTATGGACAATTTGAGCGACCTGATACTGATGCTATGATATTTCTCACTCATCCTTATTTCTTAATTACTTAAAACTTATTGGGTGAACATAATTGGGTAGGAGCACCTGGGAGTGAACCAGAGTGTCCTATTTATCGTATTGGAAAACTACTTTGTTACAAATGTTAGGATAAAACTGTTGCTTTATGCAAATGAGCCTGAACTCCACTTGGCCAAATAAGCATATAGTTGATAGATCTGTTGTTAACCACTTTAGCCTACTTGCCATACATTCAATGTATTGACCATTCGTGGCTTTAACGTTTCATGTTGCAGGTTATATCGTATTTGAGTGATCGTTCATAGGTCGCGAGACTCCACTAAATAATTGTTCGCCTGTGGCACATTTGAAGGATGGAGATCTACCTTGTATTTGCTTTCCGCTGTAATATAATGTAAATTCTAGATCATATTCGTTGTATTTACGATGCACGGTTATATTTGGTATCATTTTGTACTGTGTGTGCCAGTGAACCGATCCAGGGATTGGCACTATACACATGAACTCAGCCTTATCAGGCGAGGGTGTTACAGAAGATTTGAATTCAAACTCATTTGATTTGGAGTTGAAAATCATTTCAGAAAAATCAAATAGAAAAAGAAAAGGGTTAAAAGGAAAAAAATAAGCTTTCAGTCGAATCTGGCCCAACTTGGCCCAGCTAAGCCCAGCAACCCCCCCCCCCCCACGTGAAACGTTTTCTTCACTCATCACCGCACCCGCTAAGTGACTGACAGACAGGACCCACTCCCCCTCTGTTTCTCTCGCTGACAGCTGCGGCCCACACGACTTCGTCGTCTCCACCCCGCGACGTGTTCTTCCCCGAATCACGCCATGCGTTTCCTGGCTTGATTCGCGTCATCAATTCGCGTTGAATACAGGAGTAAATCACACCCCAACCTTGCCTATTTAAACCCCCTCTACCCCCTCTCCATTTCCCCCCAGACTCCAAGCACAGAGCGCCCCCAGGCTGCCCGCAATCATCCTCGCACCGCCGCAGACAGAGCTCACTCCGGCGACCAATCCCGGTGAGCCACGTGCGCCCCTTCTTCTCTGGTTCTGGCAGACAGCTTCGCCACTTTCTTGCACACCTACTGACACCGTTGGTTCCTTCTATACCGCCCCAGGTCGTCGTCTTCGACAAGCACAACAAGGTTCCGACGACGTCCTCAACTCCGGCGATTAAATTCGGTGAGCCCCTTGTTCCCCTTCGCCTCTTACTCACACGATTGTGTTCGCCGTAGTCTTGCGCATCTCCTGATTCTGTTTGTTCATGCTAGGGTGACCAGGAGCATCGCCAACGTCATCGTCCATCCGAGCCCGACGCTGACAGCAACTCCAACGAGCCCGTGCAGCCGTGTCCGTGCGCCCCTTGCCAAGCCGTCGCCAGGTTGAGCATCAGTGCCTCGCCACAATTCTGGTAAGCATCCCCGGCGACCCCAGAGCCACCTGTAGCGCCGCGCCGCCATAGACAGAGCTCGCCGCCGCCAGTAGCCACCGCCAGCGCCGCCCATCTGGGGTCGCTTGATCCAGGACCGTTGGATCTAGATCCAGCGCGTATAAACAGATCACTTAACGAAACGGTATGGGTAGATCTGGACCATGCAGATTAAGTAGATCTAACGGCTCACAGACGCGATCCTGAGCGAACCGGTACATGCCAATCAGAGCGTGACGCGTGGCCAGGAATTAGATTTAAAAACAGAATTTGAATCTAATAGTTGTTTGAATTTGTTTTAACTATAACTTTTGATCCCCACGTTCAAAATTGACAAATTTTATATCAATGGAATCAGGAGAACAAATCCTTTCTAAATATGCACTGTGTTTAATGTTTTGCTTCTGTTAAAATGGTTTTATTTACAGAAACATGTGTAGGGCTATTTTGAGTATATGAATTGTTTGAGAAATGTTTTAAGGTTTAAATAAATGTTGTTTGGCAAGTTTTGAACTTGTTTGTGAACCAGTAATGTACACTTGCTTTGTTGAGTTTTAAAAATCATCACATATCATATTGCATGTATTCATATAATTTTGTTTGTATATATTGTATGTGATTTGTTGCTATGATTTTATGTGTAGATTTTGGTGCCAATGGTGATTGTGATTGTGAGGAGTGTAGCTACTCTCCAAACTACCAAGGCAAGTGGTGCTTCACGATATTTTTATACCTATGTTTTCAACTAAGCATTAGAATTATTTTGCTAGTCTTGCATGTTATATTTTGCTTATATGCCATGATGGGAAATCCTAGTAGTTGTAGAATTGCTAGGAAATTTCTAAGTTAAGATGCTTATCTATTCCATGCTTAGCCTAGCTAGTAGCAACCAAGGGTGGTGAAATATACATGCTATGATAAAATATTTCTAAGTCTTTGGACTTGTGTTTTTGCCTAATAAAAAAACTAAGTTAATGAAACACCTGGGTTGAATGGAAGGAATGGTTTATGTTGAGTGGTTATACAAGGCCCATTTCTATGGTTTACCTTGTGTATCTCACTTGTGGAAAGCCACCCAGGAACAAAGAGATTTTAGAGGCCAAATGTTAAGAAGCTTCTAGTGTAGCCACTTGGCAATATGGGTTCTGCCTGGATCACATAGGTTGCTAGAACTTAGCCATTTGGACAGTTGGTGGTAGTGGGATGATAGGTTGGAACGCGTCCATTTGGTCTAAGGGAAGGCTTATGAAAGGTCCTGTCTTGGTGAAAATCAAGTCTGGTGGGGAAAGTGCACAACCTCTGCAGATGGAAGAATCTAAGTACTTAGCCATGTCCCTGGAAAAGGACAACTTGAGCATCAAGACATGGAAGCTATCAAGAATCTCCTCATCCCAATTTCTAAGTAAAACTTGCGGTTGAACAAGGGTGAAGGATCTCAATGTCTATTGGTGGTACCTTGGGAAAAGTTTTGACAAAGAAAAACTTAGTGTTTTCAACTAATAGGCAAAACCTATTTTGAGCAAAGCAAGCCTAAGCTACACTTAGCCAAATTGCATATAGTATCTAGTCCACCAAAAATTATACTAAGGTATCACTTGCCAATACTATTCCAATGTATTGACCCACTGTGGCTGTAACTTGTGATGTTGCAGGTTACTCTGATGAGGATTAGGAGTCATGAGTCTACACTCAACATGTTTGCCTGTGGCACATGAAGATGAAGACTTTTATCTATTTACTTATTTAAACTCTTGTAATAGGCCTGTGGCCATGGAGTTGTAAAGACTATGTTGTCTCTGGAATGACTGTAATAATGACCTTTGTTTCTGTGTACTTCATCTTAAACTGTGGATGCTAGCATTGATCCAGGGACTAGCATTGCAATCACACGGATCCTTTTCCTCTATAAAGGAGGGATCTTATAGATGGTATCAGAGCACTGTGTTGCCTGTAGGATTATGACCCTAGGATTGGAAACCACTAAGGAAAAAAATTTCAAAAACTTCTACACTTGTCTATTCTTCTCGTAAACTTTTCTAATCTTCTTTCTCATCTATATTTGTAGATGAACTCCATCAACGAAGCCGTAAGGAAGGGACCACTCATGACAATGACTTTGGATTGTGAGACAGAGTTTCCCAGGGCTCTCAAGGACCTCATGGTTGCAATGGAAATACATGGTGCAGCTGTGTACAAAGGTTTTCCTCCGATGGATGAAGGAGTTGAGTACTGGTGGGTGCAACTTCACTTGTATAAAAACAAGGAAGACAACCACAAGGAATCAGGATTCTGCATGTTCACCAATTCAGTGATGCACCCTACATTCTTTGATTCAGCAAGGGATGCAGCTTGGAAGACCATCAAAGAACTTGGTGATAGAGTCAAGTGCAGAATGCTCAACATCCAGAATGACCTAAAGGAAGATAAGAAATATACCCAAGAGTTGGAGGTTACCAACCAAACCTTAAGAGGAGACATTATAGACTTAGCGATGGAGTCATGTGCTCAAGATAGAGTGATTTCTTCTAGAAATATTGTGTTAGCCAACATATATAGTGAGATAGGATTGTAAGCGTACTTCGTTAGTTGGACCACCACTTATCACCTTATTTTCCAAATGTTGCTAAAATAAGTTGAACCTTGGATGTTGTAATGGATTCATGTATGCCATGACTTGTGTGTTTTGATTTCCAAAGATATGCATGTGATGCTTTGCCTTGTGTTTTATCTTAAATTGTGTTGTTTCTAACTTTTTCTATCTTATAAATAGATGCCTAATGTTACCATCAGCACAGTTGAGGAGTTCCAGGGAACTCGCTTTGGTCCTCGTATTATTGAGCTTACTAGTTTGCTCAATCTCCCTCTTCCTACCATCATGGTGCTTCCCCTCACCAAGTTTGAGAGGAAAGACCTTTGGGGTTTCAAGGTCAATTAGCCCGGATGCCAGACTGAGCCTACCACGGAGGCTATCATCTTCAAGCTCATGCACGATGACAAGGAGATAGGCCTTGAGGTACTCATGTAGGATCTGATAGGACGTCTGCTAGGGAGACACTCTCAACAGGTTAGAGGTACACACTTCCACATCTTTGGTAGACGTGATGAGGATGGAGAGGCCATCGACTTCGAGGACACTTCGAGGGAGACAGCGGAGACGATTCGTCTATACCTCCAGGACTTAGAGGCTCTCGTTAGGCACGTGGACACTGATAGGACCAACGTCATGCTCAACAATGACGAACTCCAGGTGCAGCTTCATGAGAAGGACAAGCTCTTCGCGGAGCAAGATGAGATAGTCAAGGAGATGGAGGCAAAGTTCGAGAGCCAGGACAGAAAGTTCAAGAGTCAGGAGAAGCGAGTCCAGGATAGAAACAAGAGGATTCGGGACATGACTGAAGAACTGCAGGCCAAGGACTTCGAGCTCGAGCATCAGCAGACGGTGATTGAGAGGCTTCGTTCTCAGAAGAGGGCTCTCAAAGCCAAAGTAGAGACCTTGACCGCCAATGTCGAGGAATACAAGACCGCAATGGAGAATGCAGGTCTTACCTTTGTTGAGGAGGAGGTTGATGCCGAGGAGTAGAGTTGACTACTCATTTATCATTTATTTATCATACTTTATTTGTGTCACAATGACAATCCAACATGTGGATGGCTTGTTATTGGTGTGTTTACTTTGCAAACTTGTCGTTTTTATTGTTGAACTATTATTGTGATGCATGTTTTGTGATTGTTTATGTGATGTATTGTGCATGAAAGCATCTATGGGTATCTCATTCTTATCTCTATTGAACAAACCACAAATGCCTCCCCGTCGCGCCAATCCCAACCCCGACAACAACAACATCACTCCTAAGATGCAGCAAATGATGACAGCTCAGACTCAGCTGATGAAAATGATGACGACGTTCATCCAGAACCAAAACAACAACAACAAAAACAACAACAACAACAACAACAACAACAACAACAACAACAACAACAACAATAACAACAACAACAACAACCCACCGGGTTTTGACATGCTTACCAGGTTTTTGAGGTTGAGGCCAGGAAAGTTCTCAGGAACAACTGATCCTATGGTGGCCAATGATTGGCTACGCTCTGTAAACAAAGACTTGGTAACTGTGGGTTGTACTGATGCAGAAAAAGTCAGATTTGCAGCACATTTGCTAGAAGGACCAGCCGCCACTTGGTGGGATAACTTCCAGATCACCACTCCCATAGAAGATGTGACATGGGATATCTTTCAGGATGGTTTTCGTACTGCTCATATCTCATCTGGAGTGATGAGTCTGAAAAAGAAAGAGTTCCATAATTTGAAGCAGCGCCACCGCAGCGTGGCGGAATATATTCAGGAGTTCAACAATCTGGCGTGTTATGCACCGGATGAAGTTGACACTGATGCTAAGAGGAAGGAAAAGTTCCTCGAAGGGTTGAATGATGAACTGAACCTGTAGTTAGTTGTGGCATATGTTCCCACATACCAGTCTCTTTGTGATAAGGCTGCTATTTTGGAGAACAAAATGAAGCAAGTTGAAAGTAGTAAAAGAAAGCACTCAGACAAGCATAGCTCGGGATCGTCTCACAAACGTTCCCATTATGATGATAGTGGAAGCTCAGGATCCCACAAGCATGGGAAATTCAACAAGCACCACAACCACAACCGTCATCATGACAACAAACATCACCGTAGTCATGACAATGACAAGTACAAGAACCACAAGGGTGGATATAAGAGCCACCACAGTGGTAGTGGAAGTGGCAGTGGAAGCCAGCCTGTCAAGAAGGACATTAGTCAGGTTGAGTGCTTCAAGTGCAAGAATATGGGGCATTATGCAAATGAATGCCCAGAAAAGAAAGTTGAAGGACCCAACAAGCCCAACCCTTTTCAGAAAGGGCAAGTTAACCACATCAATGTGGAGGAAATCTATGAGGAGCCTGATGCTGTTGCTGGTAAGTTCAAACTCAATTCTGTTCCAGCATTTGTTTTCTTTGATACTGGTGCATCTCATTCATTCATATCAAGAGCATTTGTTGAAAGAAATGAACTACCGGTAGAAACTATTGGGTGTCCAATAAAAGTAAGTTCTCCTGGCGGAGAAATGATAGTGAATTCAGGGTGCCATGATCTAGTCATAGAGTTTGGGAAGTATAAGTTTCCCGTTAACTTGATAATCCTAAATTCCCAAGGATTGGATGTCATTTTGGGAATGGATTGGATGACTAAGCACAAGGGAGTGATAAATTGTGCCAACCATACTGTCTCACTCACAACTCCAGAAAATAAAAGGATCAGATTCAAGACCAACTTTGAAGCAAGAAGGAGTATGCTAAATTCTCTTAAGGGGGTTAGCATAGACAGTGTGCCAATTGTGAGTGAATATCCGGATGTGTTTCCGGAAGAATTGCCGGGAATGCCACCAGATAGAGATGTGGAGTTCCTTATTGATTTGCTACCAGGATCTGGACCTATAGCAAAGAGACCGTACAAGATGTCAGTTGATGAACTGAAAGAACTCAAGAAACAACTTGGAGAGCAGTTGCAGAAAGGATTTATTCAACCAAGTTCTTCATATTGGGGAGCACCAGTTTTGTTTGTGGAAAAGAAGGATAGAAGTCAAAGGTTATGCATAGATTACCGTTCACTCAATGAGGTGACTATCAAGAACAAATACCCTTTGCCAAGAATCAATGACTTGTTTGATCAGCTAGAAGGAGCTTGTGTGTTCTCAAAGATTTATCTCCGGTCAAGTTATTTTCAGCTCAAGATAAGAGAACAAGACATACCTAAAACAACTTTCACTACAAGGTATGGATTGTATGAATATACCGTGATGCCATTTGGTTTGACCAATGCACCAGCATACTTCATGAATATGATGAACAAGGTGTTCATGGAATTTCTTGATAAGTTTGTTGTCGTTTTCATCGTTGACATTTTGATCTACTCCAAGAGCAAAGAAGAACATGAAGGACATTTGTGATTGATACTTGAGAAGCTTAGAGAGCATAAACTATATGCCAAATTCAGCAAGTGTGAATTCTGGCTAAATGAAGTTGGTTTTCTTGGACACGTTGTGTCAGGAGATGGTGTTGCAGTTGATCCTGCTAAAGTTTCAGCTGTAACTGAATGGGAATCTCCCAAGTCAGTGAAAGAAGTTCATAGTTTCCTTGGCTTAGCAGGTTACTACAGAAGGTTCATTGAGAATTTCTCCAAGGTAGCAAAACCCATGACAGAATTGCTAAAGAAAGACAAGAAATTTGCTTGGTCTGAGGGATGTGAACTCAGCTTCCAAGAATTGAAGAAGAGACTTGTGACAGCACCAGTCTTGTGTTTACCAGATTTGGAGAAGGATTTCCAAGTGTATTGTGATGCATCTCATCATGGTTTGGGTGCAGTACTTATGCAAGAAGGAAAAGTTGTGGCTTATGCCTCGAGACAAGTCAAAACTCATGAAGTAAACTATCCTACTCATGATTTAGAGTTAGCCTCTGTTGTCCATGCACTCAAAACATGGAGACACTATCTTTTGGGAAAGCGTTGTGAAGTGTTCACATATCACAAGAGTTTGAAGTATATCTTCACCCAGAAAGAAATTAACATGAGACAAAGAAGATGGCTAGAACTCATCAAGGACTATGACTTAAGTTTGCAATACCACCCCGGTAAAGCAAATGTTGTAGCAGATGCTCTAAGCCGTAAGGTTTTTGTGAATGGCCTTACTAAAGGAGAATTGCCAGATGATTTGTGTGCCCAATTTAGAGATCTCAGATTGGAGATTGTGCCTGAAGGACATCTCATATCTTTGGATGTTCAGCCCACTTTGTTGGACAAGATCAAAGAAGCCCAGAAGATTGATAAGGAAATTGAAGAAATTAAGGAAAAGATTGGCAAAGGAAAAGCCAAAGGATTCCATGAAGATGAACAGGGTACTTTATGGCATGGGAAACGTATCTGTGTTCCACAAGATCCGGAACTTCGGAAACTGATTTTGCAAGAAGCACACAACTCACCGTATTCCATTCATCCGGGTAACACCAAAATGTACATGGATATGAAGGAAAGATTTTGGTGGAATAATCTCAAGAAGGACATCACCGAACATATTGCTTTGTGTGATGTGTGTAGTAGAGTGAAAGCGGAACATCAGAAACCAGCAGGTTTGCTTCAACCATTACCTATTCCTGATTGGAAGTGGGACAAGATCGGTATGGATTTCATTACCGGATTACCATGGACCCGGTCAGGATATGATTCTATTTGGGTAGTAGTGGATCGCTTAACTAAAGTGGCTCATTTCATACCCGTGAAGACAACCTATACAAGTGCTAAGTTGGCCAAGATCTATATGAGTAGAATTGTATGTCTACATGGAGTACCCAAGATTATTGTGTCGGATAGAGGAACCCAATTCACTTCTCATTTTTGGAGACAACTACATGAGTCATTGGGAACGAGGTTGGAATTCAGCACTGCTTTTCATCCTCAAACTGATGGACAAATAGAAAGGACTAATCAGATTCTTGAAGATATGTTGAGGGCATGTGCCCTAGACTATGGAGCCAGTTGGGATGAAAGTCTGCCTTACGCAGAATTTTCTTACAACAACAGCTATCAAGCCAGCATTGAGATGGCACCATTTGAGTTTCTCTACGGGAGAAAATGTACCACCCATTGTTATGGAATGGTGTGGGAGAAAGAAGTTTGTTCGGACCAGAACTTATCAAAGAAGCTGAAGAGAAAGTCAAGCTGGTTAAGGACAGATTAAAGATAGCACAGTCCTGACAGAAAAGCTACGCAGATCCTAAGCATAGAGAAGTCACCTACGAAGTTGGTGATAGAGCTTATCTTAGAGTGTCACCACTTCGTGGAGTGAAGAGGTTCGGAGTCAAAGCAAAATTTGCCCCAAGATATGTTGGACCATTCAAGATTCTGAGTTGTAAAGGAGAAGTTGCTTATGAAATTGAATTGCCAGAGTCTTTGTCAGCTGTTCATAATGTGTTTCATGTGAGTCAGCTTAAGAAATGTCATCCAGAAATGGAAGAAACTTCTTTGAAGGATACTATACCTTTGGAAGAGGTTCAGTTGGAGAGTGACCTCACTTATGAGGAGAAACCTATCAAGATTCTTGAGACTGCAGAAAGAGTCACACGG
This sequence comes from Avena sativa, assembly GCA_916181665.1. Classification (NCBI taxonomy): domain Eukaryota; kingdom Viridiplantae; phylum Streptophyta; class Magnoliopsida; order Poales; family Poaceae; genus Avena; species Avena sativa. The sequence continues at coordinate 225,280,531 of OV702295.1, forward strand.
AATAAGACTATCAAGTTCTGCAAAGTTCAGTGGAACCATCATTCCGAAGAGGAAGCAACATGGGAAAGAGAAGATGATCTTCGGAAGGACCACCCTCACCTATTTGCTAGCCAATCCGAATCTCGAGGGCGAGATTCACCTTAAGGGGGTTATATTTGTAAAATCCCTAAAATCATGTTTCAAACTCATGCATATCATCCATGCATCCATGATCATATGAATTTCATTTCAAACAAAACACTTCAAAACAGAAGCATATATGCTTATTATTTCATGTAAGTTGTTCTAGCCTTAGTGCTATTTTCCAATGAGAAGAGTACTTGTTTTGTTTTCAAACTTAGGTTCCTTCAAAAGCTTGAGCAAAGTTTTCAAAAACAAAAGGAGTAAATAAAACCAATATTATGCCTATTGTATATATCACATAAAGGCTTGGTTTTATTTTTATTTTTCATTTGGTCAAAGTGTTTTGAATAAACAGTAGTGTTTAACAAACATTTGAGTGCAAGGTTGTAGTATAAAAACCTAGAGAAGATTTGAATTCAAACTCATTTGATTTGGAGTTGAAAATCATTTCAGAAAAATCAAACAGAAAAAGAAAAGGGTTAAAAGGAAAAAATAAGCTTTCAGTCAAATCTGGCCCAACTGGCCCAGCTAAGCCCAGCACCCCCCCCCGCGCGAAACGTTTCCTTCACTCATCACCGCACCCGCTAAGTGACTGACAGACAGGACCCACTCCCCCTCTGTTTCTCTCGCTGACAGCCGCGGCCCACACGACGTCGTCGTCTCCACCCCGCGACGTGTTCTTCCCCAAATCACGCCGTGCGTTTCCTGGCTTGATTCGCGTCGTCAATTCGCGTTGAATACAGGAGTAAGTCACGCCCCCGCCTTGCCTACTTAAACCCCCTCTGCCCCCTCTCCATTTCCCCCCAGACTCCGAGCACAGAGCGCCCCCAGGCTGCCCGCAATCATCCTCGCACCGCCGCAGACAGAGCTCACTCCAGCGACCAATCCCGGTGAGCCACGTCCGCCCCTTCTTCTCTGGTTCTTGCAGACAGCTTCACCACTTTCTTGCGCACCTACTGACACCGTTTGTTCCTTCTATACCCAACCACTACTCTTTGGGGTATAAGCTCATTATCTTCATTAGGCACAACAGTTATTCCCCCTTTCTTGGGAACGTAATGAACAGGACTAACCCATTGACTGTCAACAATAGGATAAATAATACCAGCATCAAGGAGTTTTAATACCTTATTTCTTACCACATCCTTCATCTTATGATTTAGACGGCGTTGGTGCTCAACAACTGGTTTTGCATCAGGCTCAGTATTAATAGCATGCTGACATATAGTAGGAGAAATCCCCTTTAAATCATCAAGAGTATAGCTCATAGCTCCTCGGTGTTTCTTCAATATCTCCAATAACCTCTCTTCTTCCTTTCCTAAAATTTTATAACTAATAATAATAGGATATACTTTCTTATCATCAAGTTAAGCATATTTAAGGTCATTAGGTAAAGGTTTTAATTCGAATAGGGTCCCCTTTAGGTGGTAGTGTGGTACCCAAATCTTCCACAGGTAGATTATGCTTAAGCTATTCCAGCTGACAAAGGAAAACCTCGTCAATCTCATTTCTTTCCTTCATGAAGACATCACTTTCATGATATTCCATGAACTGCTGCAAGGCATTGTTAGGAGCAAGAGAAATTGCAGAAAGTTGTTCAACCCTGAAATCATCATTAGGCAGTTCATTTTCATAAGGAGTTTTGGCAAATTTGGAAAAATTAAACTCATAAGACTCTCCATCAAACTTAGTCAAAACTTTTTCCTTCCTACAATCTATAATAGCCCCACAAGTATTTAGGAAGGGTCTACCAAAGATAATAGGATAGGTTTTACTAGCTTCTTTACCAAGTACCAGAAAATCAGCAGGATATTTAATCTTACCACAAAGGACCTCCACATCTCTTGCAATGCCAATGGGGCAAACTTGCTCTCTATTGGCAAGGTGAATAACCACAGCAATGTCTTCAAGCTCACACGGACCAATTTCATGCATAATTTCCATGTAAACCTCATAAGGGATAGCACTAGAACTAGCACCAATATCACATAAACCATAATATCTATGATTACCAATTCTAACAGAAAGCACAGGGACACTAGCTTTTCTAGCTTTTTTAGGATGAGAAACAATATTAGTAGCGTCTTCACAAAATAAAATATGCTCATCCTCTATATTTCTAGTGACAAGATCTTTCACAATAGCTACCATAGGATCAATATCAGTGAGCTCATCAGGCTCCATAGTTTTATTTGCACTTTTGCTAACCATATTAGCTATGATAGAATGTTCCTTTACCTTTGCAGGAAAAGGGATTTTCTCCACATAAGGTTCAGGCAAAATAGGATCAACAGTACAAACCTCTATGCTAGCAGGAACATGGGTGACAATGTCTTTATAAGGAGCATGGTACTTGTCCCACTCTTTCTTGGGAATTTCAATATAAGAGGCAAAGGCATTAAAACATTTTGCAAGAACTTGAGGATCAAGACCAAACTCATTACTAATATCACGGAAGTCATCAGTTTCCATAAAAGATTTAATGCATTCATAATCATAGGTTATACCTGACTTTCTTCCTTTGTCATTCTCCCAAGCTTCAGTGCTATCTTGAATACGGTCTAGTAGATCCCATTTAGCTTCTTCCTTCATACGTGTGAATGATCCAGCACAAGAAGCATCTAGTAAATCTTTATCATGAAGAGAAAGCCTAGCATAAAAGTTATTGATGATAATATTGTTAGGGAGTTCATGAATAGGACATTTAAGCATTAGTAAATTCAATCTCCCCCAAGATTGAGCTGTACTCTCTCCATCATGAGGCCAAAAGTTATATATCAGGATTCTATCCTTATTAATTTCACTGGGAGGATAAAATTTAGAATAAAAGAGAGATGCCATCTCCTCCCATTCCATGGATTGTCCATTCTTCAGCAGCTTATACCATTCTTCAGCTCTCCTTTTCAAGGATATGGAGAGTAACTTCTTCTTCACCTGTTCAGTTGTGATACCTTCACACTTAAACAACCCGCATAATTCATGGATAAAGATCAAATGATCACTAGGATGGACAGTTCCATCCCCAAAATAATAATTATCCATAATACGATTAACAATACTTGTAGGTATCTTAAAAGGATCTATCTCAACAGGTGGTGGTTCATCTAGTACCCTAGCAGTGGCAGTAGTTTCCCAAACAGAAAACCAAGTGGGTTATCCATATTGGAAACAAAGTAACAAGCAGTAACAAAAGCAATACTCACAGTAGAAGTTTCCCTTACTAGTTCCACTCTTCAATAGCGCTTCACTCCCCGGCAACAGCGCCAGAAAATAGTCTTGATGACCCACAAGTATAGGGGGTGTATCGTAGTACTTTTGATAAATAGGAGTGTTGATCCCAACGAGGAGCAGAAGGTGCTGAACAGTGGTATGGAGCAGGAACTCTCTGCAAATACTTAGCAAACGGATTTTTATTGGTTTTCTGATAAGGCAACAAAACGAAGTGCAAGTAATAAAGAACTAACGCAGCAAGTGGCCCAATCCTTTCTTAGCAAAGGACAAGCCGGTGGAAATTCTTATAAGGACCAAACGTTCTCGAGGACACATGGGAATTCTGTCAAGTGCTTTCGCTTCAAATAGCTGAGTACTCTTCTTTGGTGTTGTAAGTGTTGTGTGGGTGAACCTGTGCTAATGTATCGACCTTACTTGGACTAATACATACTTGTGATTAAACCCCCTGCAAAAACATCCGTAACTATAGGAAAGTAATTAAGATATAAATCTAACCACAGCCTTAAACTCTGAGATCCTATGCTCCCTTGTGCAAAGGTTTCCTAACGGGGGTTCAGGTTTCTGTCACTCCGGCAACCCCACAATTAGTAGCCAAATACACAATGTATTCCCCTAGGCCCATAAATGGTGAAGTATCATGTAGTCGACGTTCACATGACACCACTAGAAGAATAGCACCACAACTTAAATACTAACCATTGAATAATAACTCAACGCAAATCCATTAATAACACCATGACCTCTCCCATGTCCTCAAGAACACAATGAACTACTCACAAGACATCATATGGATCAAGATCAAAGATAATATGGTAATGGATAACAATCTGAACATAAACAATAATCAATGGTTCCACTCACAAGCATCAACTACAATAGTAATTAACACCGGGAAAGTTTCCCCTAAGAACTAAAGCAATATCCAACACAATTGTTACAGCGAGACGGAGTGGTGATGATGATGCTGGTGGAGATGATGGTGTGGATTATGACGATGATCCCGATGAAGCATAGCTTGATGATGGTGTTTATGGCGACGGTCTCCCCTCTCTGAGAAGGAATTCCTCCAGCAGAAATCTGTCTGCCGGAGAGATCTTTCTCTCTCGGTTTTTTCCACCCCACAGAGGTGGTGGAAATCTATCTGTGGTCGCTCCCCGAGCCTTAGGGTTCCGTAGGGAAGATATAGGTGAAGGGGCGGAGTCTGGAGCTGGGCTGTCAACACCCGGATTTTTAATCCTAGATGCATGTTATGCCATACATCGCAATCCCAGGATTACCATTTTTGCGAGACATAACAGAATTGGATACCATAGTACATCATCTATTACAAACTATACATAAGTTCTTACACAAATAGGGATCTCATGATCATGTTCTTAATACAACATCAAGCAGCGGAATACGTAATAATAACGGTAGCGTAGGCGAAGCTCCATCTTCGGGGTCACAGGCAATGCTGACGATGGGAGATGATCCTAGTTGTCGTAACCTTCCTGGGGTCCATCCTCCAGGTACTCCTCTTCATAGTCTGGCCATGGGAATAGCCAGGGACAAAGCCATGAGTACTCTTTAAGTACTCGCAAACTAGTACTAACAGGTAAGAGGTTTTTGGATAATAGGACACTAGGCTCTAAGGTTGTTTTGCAAAAGAAAGGTTTATCTCTACTAAGTTTCAAAGCTAGTCACAATTTTATAACTCCTAAGTGGGATCTTGTAACTCATGTCACGACTCTGTTGTGGTCAAGTCAAAGTCTCAATTCATTTCACAAGTCATTTTGAAAAGTCTGACGGGGAACAGTATGGCCACTCCAACTGTCCATAACCGCGGACGCGGCTATTCGAATAGTTTGACACTCTGCAGAGATTGTACACTTTCACCACAACATTCGATACATCCGTCAGGAACAAATCCTGAATTCACCATACTCAGTATGCGGATAATCAATACTAACCTTTCGATTACACGCCCTAGTATAAGCACCTCTCCTGTGAGTTTGGCCTCCCAACCATGACCAACTGTCATCTTGGGTACTGCACAGGTGGACAATCTTCACAAGGTAGCCTCAGCTCAGACCTTGGCCGTGAGGGAACTAATACTAAGGTACATAAGTTTCCAGTCAAGCCCTACCCAATATTCGGGTATTGTGGTTGTACGATAAAATTGGAATGGTATCGCATCCAGACAACCATCAGTTTTATAAAGGGCTAAGGCTCATGCCTCAACATTTTCAGCACCAAAATCATCAGGTGTTTTTGGAAACACATGTCCAAAACATTTCAATAGAATGATCCATCATTCTAAGGTTTTCATAACCATTTTTCCACCAAGTATTCCCATCTAAAAGTTGATCAAGTTTTATGCTTAGCACTAGCATCTACAGGTGGGGGTAGTACTGATGAGGGGTGGTAACTAGTGGAGTTCAACTAAGGACAACCTTATGTCTCAAGCTGATATCAAGGTTTCTAACTTAGGCCAAAATTTATGCTCTTTATGCAACCTTTAGCATCTTTCCAAATCTACCGGTCACTTGAGTAAGCTTTGATAAAGAAATAAAGTAAGAAGCTTGTAAGTAAAACTAGGATTGGTTTATCAAGTGGGTATGGTCACATATGCTTAAGGCATATAGTAGTCATAGAACAAGTATGGGTTTGTTGCATCAGTAGGGTATCTTGCAAGGGTTAGCTTGCATAGGTATAGTATCAGCTTGCATCAATATCAGTATAAGCTTGCTAAATTGCAAGTGTTAGCTTGCAAGGTTAATAGCTTGCCTTGAGCAGAGCAGTGATTAAAGTTCTCCTCGGCTTCTTCTTCGTAGTATCCTCCTTCCTCCTCGTATCCTTGGTCGGTACTAGCGTCTATGAATAAATACGAGGTACACAATCACCAAACAATACTTAACTACTTGCAATCATCACACACAAGGGTCCTATAGATGATCTAGCATCATCTCTAACATTACAAGGTTAGGGCTTGATTTAATTCCTTTTATTTTTAGAAAAGTAATTTCTACTCATTGAAAAACTACTTAAGATTTAATATTCTCCAAACCAAGTATGGGATCATGATGACACATGTCATCACCACATATTGTAGTCCATGGGAATGTGATTTAAAGTGGTGTCACAATTTAATAAGGTTTTACCCTTTTATTTTAATTAATTAAAGTGGCTAGAAATGCTTATGTAGCATTCTTTTATTACTTGAACATTATTTCTGCTAGTAAACCTATATATTTTTATATATTCTCAAAGGTATGGTTAAATGTGATTTTTGAGAGTTTGAATCAACTCAGAAGCTATTATGGGTTAAATATGAAAAATGTTTGAATGCAGAAAAGCTTCTGCATTGTTATTTTTACCATGGGTGATCTATAGATCCAAATGACTTGAATCCAACGGGCTTGGATTCAGCATTCACAGGCCTTTCCAACAAAATTGGTTTCATTCAATTTGGTGCACTGAATCGATCTGGGTTGATTTTTGAAGTTGGGTACAGAAGTGTGTTTGAATTGAAATAGAAAAAGGTTTAATTTGAATAACTGGGTTGCGCGGGAAAAGTTACTGGGCCGGCCTGCTAAGCGCAGTGCTCCCGCGGGCTGCTTAAGTGGGTGTCCCCACTCGTCAGTGACACGGGGCTGGGCGAAGCGGTATGGGGCGACGTGGATCGTTCGATCTAGTTCTAATCTAACGGCTGGGAGTCATCGTCGACGTGAGACAACTCTGACGAGAACGAATCCTAGCGCGGCCAGTGAGGGTTGCTGGGGCTCACCGGGGTACTGGCGAGGGTCGGCGAGGCGGGCGAACGACAAAGTCGACGACGGCGAACTCAAGGGTGGTCGTGGCAGCTCCTGGGGTGGCTCCAATCGTTGGCTCCCTTCTTCTCCGGCAGCGGCAGGCTCCAGTGAAATTCCGGCGAGGTGGTGCTCGCCTTGCTCTGAGAATGGTGTGGCACGATCAGTGAGGAGAGGGAAGTGAGATGGTGTGAAGAAATCGTGCGGGGGTGGCCTCTATTTATAGTCGAGCGAGGGGACCGTCGGGGCGCACGGTGAGCTCGTCGGGGGCGAGGTTACAGGCGGCTAAAGGCATGGGCAAGGGTAGGGGACGGTGTGGTGTCTCCTGGCGATGCTCAACGACATCGTCACGATGCATGGGGCGGTATGGTTTGGTCTGGAACGGGCGGTGCTCTGCGCGGCAGAGGTGGCGTCTTCGACGGCGGGCAGTGGCTGTGTGGCACGGGGCGGCAAACGGGGATGTCTGGTGGTCTCCTGGATTGATGGCGATCGTGTGTGCACGCAGTGAGGGCGCCGGGCGGTCTGTGGGTGATGGTCGAGGGTGGCGCTCTGGCGCACGCTCGGCATGGTCTGGGCGCGGCTTGTGTGCGTGGTCCATGGCTTGGCAACGCTTGTGGCTGGGACAGTGAGTGGCGGTGGACGGTGGGCTGCCTCCCAGACATGCTGGCTAGACTTGCTGCTACTCCTAGCTTGCTGTCGACTATGGGGTGGCAAGAGGGTGCTCGGCTATTCACCATTGATGGCAATGGCAAGCTCACAGGGGTGCTAGTGCTGGGCTAATCTTTCTAGATGATCTACTGAGCTGTGTGTGAGCTAACTAGGGAGCAAGTTAGGCAAGAATCACTGCTCACAATAGTGCTTGATGTTTGTTTGATTTGTGTCTGCAACCTGTTTGATGAAATGGCCGCATGAAATCAAGTTTTGAATTTTGAAATGATTTTTGGTGGGTTTGCTAGATTGGTGCTGGTGAGTCTGCAGATGCTTGGGTTTTGAAAGTTGAGCTTGTTTGAGTGGTTTTTGAAAAAGTGGGATCTTCCCATATGAAGAAGATTCAATTTTGAATTGTCATTTAAACTATGCATTTGAAAGTTTCTAGATGATCACAAAGTGGGCCTTGATACATTGTTATGAGTAAATTCAAGGGGTGCAAAGATCCAGAAAAGTTTCTGTTAGGTTCTGAAAGTTTGAGACAACCAAAGTAGGCATGGGAGTTAAATTGGCCAAAATGATCATTCATTTCATATATGTGTTTTGATTTACTTGTCTTTAGGAAAGGTGTGGGAAATGTTTTAGATGATGTTTATTTCACCTAAGAAACATTTCACAAGCAATGGCTCACACAAACAAGGTGGTTTAAAAGAATTTCAAAATCAATGCATACACCTATGCATGCATTCATGATTTCATTTAGAAAAGTTTTTGTTAACCCTAATTTTGATGATTAGAATTTTATGATCCAAGCTTAGTATTTTTGGGATGTTACAAACCTTCCCCCCTTAAACAAAATCTCGTCCCGAGATTTGAAAAAGGACGAAAAGATTACCTAGGATTTGAAGAGATCGGGAAACTCCGTCCTGATGTGATCTTCGCGCTCCCATGTAGCTTCCTCTTCTGTGTGGTTGCTCCACTGAATCTTGAGAAACTTGATGCTTCGGGTTCGGGTAGTTCGAAAAGCTTCTTCCAAAATGTGGATGGGTACTTCGGGATAGGTCAGGTCATCGTTGATCTCTATGGTCTGGTGATCGATATTCTTGAACACTTCGGTCTTCTCGGGGACTTTGAGACACTTGCGAAGTAGCGAGATATGGAACACATTATGCACAGCAGACATCTCTTCAGGTAGTTCCAATTGATACGATACTTATCCTTGATGGTTCAGAATTTTGAAAGGTCCGATATATCTGGGGGCTAACTTTCCTTTGAGTTGGAAACGCTGCATTCCCTTCAATGGCGACACTTTCAGATAAACAAAATCTCCTATATTGAAGGCGAGGTCTCGACGTCTCTTATCGGCGTAACTCTTTTGTCGGGATTGGGCGGTCTTGAGGTGCTCACGAATCCTGTGAACCTTCTCCTCTGCTTCTCGGAGGATGTCGGGTCCGAAAATATGACTCTCTCCTACTTCCGACCAGTTCAAAGGGGTGCGACACTTTCTTCCGTACATGAATTCAAATGGGGCCATTTGCAAACTGGCTTGGTAACTATTGTTGTAGGAAAATTCTGCAAACGGCAGACAGTCTTACCACTTGGATCCATATTCTAGCACACATGCTCTAAGCATATCCTCGAGTATTTGATTTACTCGCTCTGTTTGTCCATCGGTCTGGGGGTGATACGGGGTACTAAAATCTAGGCGGGTTCCTAAACCTTCTTGGACTTTCTACTAGAATCTCGAGGTAAACTGAGTTCCTAAACCTTCTTGGACTCCGTGCAAACTAACGATTCTAGCGATGTACAACTCCGCTAGCTTCGAACTCTGATATGTGGTCTTGACGGGCAAGAAATGGGCGACTTTGGACAACCTGTCCACTATGACCCAAATAGAGTCATTTCCCCTACTAGAAGTAGGTAGTCCAGTGATAAAGTCCATTCCTACAGAATCCCATTTCCATTCCGGAATCTGCAAAGGTTGCAACAATCCAGTGGGTCTTTGATGTCCTGCCTTGACTCGCTGACATATATCACACTTGGCAATATAGCTTCCGATTTCTCTCTTCATCTTATGCCACCAAAATTGCTCTTTCAAATCTTGATACATCTTAGTTCCTCCGGGATGGATAGAATAAAGAGTATCATGAGCCTCCTTCAAGATAACTTCTTTCAATTCCGAATCTGCTGGTATACAAAGGCGTCCTTCGTACCACAGAACTCCTTCTTCGTCCTCGGTGAATCCGGGTACCTTGTTTGTACCGATACGACGCTTGATTCCGTCGATACTAGCATTTCCCTTCTGCGCCTCTTTTATCTGACTGATCAAAGTGGGCTGAAGTTCTATGCTAGCCAAAAATCCTTCGCTCACTAATTCCATTCAAAAATCTTCCATCTCCTTGTGCAAACTTGGTTGCTCCTTCAAAATCATGGAGTTCAAGCGGCACGGCAATCTGCTAAGGGCATCGGCTACCACGTTGGCTTTACCAGGGTGATAGTGAATGTCCAGGTCGTAATCCTTGATTAGCTCAATCCATCTTCTCTGCCTCATATTCAACTCCTTCTAAGTGAATATATACTTTAGGCTCTTGTGATCCGAATAAATCTCACAACGGTTTCCCATTAGGTAATGTCTCCATGTCTTCAGGGCTAGAACTACTGCGGCGAGTTCGAGGTCATGGGTTGGGTAGTTTTGCTCATGTTGCTTCAATTGTTGAGATAGATAAGATATAACTTTGCCTTCTTGCATTAGCACACATCCGAGACCAATCTTGGATGCGTCACAATACACATCGAAGGGCTTCGTGATATCCGTCATGATCAAGATTGGGGTTGAAATCAATCTCCTCTTGAGTTCTTGAAAACTCGCTTCACATTTGTCGGTCCATTCAAACTTCTTGTCCTTCTTTAGCAATTGGGTCATGGGTCTAGCGATACTCAAGAATCCTTCTACGAATTTGCGGTAATATCCCGCCAATCCGAGAAAAGCACGAACTTGGGTTTGAGTGGTTGGGGCTTGCCAATCTTCTACATCTTTCACTTTGGCAGGGTCAACGGCAATTCCTCTGGATGATACAATGTGACCGAGGAATCCTACCTCCTGTAACCAGAATTCACATTTGCTAAACTTTGCATACAGCTGATGCTCTCTAAGGGTTCCAAGAATGGTCCTTAGGTGTAGCTTATGTTGTTCTTCTGATTTGGAATAAATCAGAATGTCATCGATGAAAACAACGACAAACTTATCCAGGAAGTCCATAAAAATCTTATTCATGAGGTTCATGAAATAAGCGGGGGCATTGGTTAATCCAAAAGACATGACTGTATACTCATACAATCCATATCTGGTGGTAAAGGCAGTCTTTGGAATATCCTCTGCACGAATCTTGAGTTGATGATAGCCAGTTCTAAGATCAATCTTAGAAAACATCTGGGCACCGGTCAACTGATCAAACAAATCTTCTATCTTGGGCAAGGGGTACTTGTTCTTGATGGTGACATCATTCAATTTCCGATAATCCGTACACAAACGGTTACCTCCATCTTTCTTGTCCACAAATAAGACAGGTGATCTCCATGGTGACGCACTTGGTTGAATCAATCCAATTTCTAGCATGGAATCCAGTTGCTTCTTCAGTTCTGCTAGTTCCAACGGGTTCATACTATAGGGTCTCTGGGCTATGGGTCCTGTTCCGGGGATTAGTTCGATGATAAACTCGATATCCCGATCTGGGGGCATACCGAGCAAAACATCTGGAAATACATCGGGGTATTCACAGACTATCCGGACTTGGTCAATGGTAGGTTGGGGTAGACTCTTGTTACACTTGAATTGGCGAGGTAAGGTTTCAGATATATGCTCGACTGATATTCCGGTGGTACTGGTCATGGTGATGGCTTTCTTGGCATAGTCAATCAATCCCTTATGTTTGGACATCCAATCCATTCCTAGTACTACTTCCAAACCTTTAGTTCCGAGTACTATTAGATTAGCATAAAAATCTATGCCATGGATTCGGATAGGGACGGCTTTGCAAATTTGCCTAGCCTTGGTGGTTGATCCGGGAATTTGCACAATCATAACATGCTTCAGTTTGGTTGGTTGAATTTTACTAGTGCAGGCAAATTCTTCGGTGACAAATGAATGCGAGGCACCACAGTCAAACAACACTCTTGCAAGTACTGAATTAACAGAAAACATACCCAGCACGACGTCTGGCGCTTCCTGAGCTTCTTCAGCATGCATGAGAAAAAGACGGCCATTGCGGTTGAGTGAATTCCCTGGGGCAAATCTTCTCCCTGGCTGAACACGACGCTGCTGCTGAGCTGGGGCATTGGCATTAGGGGCTGTAGCATTCTTCTTGTTGGGGCACTCGTTGGAATAGTGGCCTTTATTTCCACAGTCATAACAGGTCACTTGCGACTTGTCCTTGGGTGCGACAGGCACAACATTGCTTCCAGTCCTCGGGGCAGTGTTGGTGTTGGCGGTAGCATTGTTGGTGTTGAACTTGGGTGGGGCACGGGTGAAATTGCTAGAGTTGTCGGGGTTGTTGTGATTTCCTCCGGGTCTAGGGTTTCCACGGTTGGGGTAGGTCGGACGGGTCATAGGGGGTCTGTTGGTTCTTGGCGCAAATCCTGGAGATGGGTTGGGGCGATACTTTGGGGTCTGATGGGTTCCTGGTTGATGCATCATTCGACGCTTGCGGTTTTCATTGGCTTGGTTGATCTTTCCTTCCATCTGGATAGCAGAGTCGACAAGGGCTTCAATATCAGCAAAGGGGATATTGACTAACACCGTCTGCATCTCGTCATGCAGACCATTCAAGAATCTTTCTTTCTTCTTGGCTTCGGTGTCTATCTCGTCCGGGGCATACCTAGCTAATGACAAAAATTTGTCACGGTATTCCACTACAGTCATCCTTCCTTGCTTCAGCTCTCTGAACTCGTCTCTCATTCTCTTTATCAAACCCGGTGGCACATGGGTTCTGCTCAACCTGACCTTGAATTCTTCCCAGGTCATCATCTGGCCTCCTGTCATTGCACGAACACTGTTCCACCATGCCCTGGCATCTCCGTCTAGATAATGGGTGGCGAACAGGACTTTCTCGTTGGCTTCCACTCCGGCGACTTCTAGGTTGTTTTCCATGGTTTGCAGCCAATCATCGGCGTCTAGGGGCTCTTCTGACTTAGTGAAAACAGGTGAGTTGGTATTCTGGAAATTCTTGAGCTTAGATCCATGGTTGTCCTGATTTCTGTGGCCTTGGTTGTTGTGGGCTAGTTGGGCTATCTGTTGCAGAGTGGCTAGGTTGGCTTGACGTTCCGCTCTTTCAGCTTCGCGGTCAGAAGTCAACATTTGCAGAATCTGCAACATCGGGTCCGGGGCTAAACCACTTCCTCCACGTGGCATCTGAAGATTGATATAGATCATGAGAAAAGAGGGAAATTTCTAAGGTTTTGGGTTTTTGAAAAGTTTTTAAAAGTTTGACTCAGGTTTTGCTAGCAACTTGCTTTTTCATTCATTCATTCATTCATAGCACACAGTACAACACACACCACAACAAAGAAAAACAAATGGTTTTAAGAACCATTCTGGGGACTACGATACAGTGGGACCGACTACTACTCACTACGCTAGTGCTCAGTGCTACTACTCCTCGGAGTCTGTGGCTTCATCATCATTGATGAAGGCGAAATCATCTTCATCGGTGAAGAAGTCCATGGCCTGATCCTCCAGAAAATCATCGTCATCACTGAGATAGGAGTAAGGGTCTCCACGAAGATCCTCTCCGGCATTCTCCCTTTCCTCCAACTGCATGTCTCTCTCGTGGATGGTCTCCTCCAGAGATGAGATGCGGTGGCAAAGACGGGCAATAATGCGCTCCTTCTTATCGAGCTGACGGCGGCGAGACTTGCGATCCTTTTCTAGCATGGCTATGGTCTGATCCTTCGTCTTGATGATGGCAGACTTGTGGTTGCAATAGTCACGGCAGTTGTCCAACTCCTGCTGACGATCATACATCATGAAGCTAAGGTGGTCCAATTGAGTCTTCAGCTCGGGGTGGTATGGGGCTTCTAGTGGTTGTCCATTTGCATCACGCCTTGGGAAAAACTCAAAGCGAGTACCCTTGATCTGATTGATGCTCTGCCCACATAGACGAGAAAGAGCTTCCTGCATTGCTCTGGCAAGTCCATCGAGCCAGTTGTTTTCCCTAAAGGTAAACTGAATTCCCTCCGCAGTGGGAGGTTCAATCTTTCCTCGGAGACTTGCAACAATTAGCCACTGCAGATCTTCTCCTCCTTGATCATTGAGCTGAGCTCCAAAGAACTCGGGGTGCGGACGCTGCATAAGTTCTGAAAGCTGATCCAGATCCCTCTCAAAGATAAGGTCTCCTCCATTCCCAAGTTGGTAAAACTTGATGTACTTCACGTCCATCTATAAAAATAGAGGATGAGTAGATTAGCAGAGTGATCAAGTGTGTCAAAAATTTATGTATTTTGCAAGATTTTTTGAGGAACATGCATTTTTATGAAAGAATCAAAGAGATGAGAATGAGAATAAGTTTTTGTAAATATTTGTTTTCTTTGGTTTTGAAACTAAGTTTTTGGTTCAAACGTGCAGTCTAAATAGGGTCTCCTATGGTCAGGATGGCTCTGATACCAACTTGTCAACACCCGGATTTTTAATCCCAGATGCCTGTTATGCCATACATCGCAATCCCAGGATTACCATTTTTGCGAGACATAACAGAATTGGATACCATAGTACATCATCCATTACAAACGATACATAAGTTCTTACACAAATAGGGATCTCATGATCCAGTTCTTAATACAACATCAAGCAGCGGAATACGTAATAATAACGGTAGCGTAGGCGAAGCTCCATCTTCGGGGTCACAGGCAATGCTGACGATGGGAGATGATCCTAGTTGTCGTAACCTTCCTGGGGTCCATCCTCCAGGTACTCCTCTTCATAGTCTGGCCATGGGAATAGCCAGGGACAAAGCCATGAGTACTCTTTAAGTACTCGCAAACTAGTACTAACAGGTAAGAGGTTTTTGGATAATAGGACACTAGGCTCTAAGGTTGTTTTGCAAAAGAAAGGTTTATCTCTACTAAGTTTCAAAGCTAGTCACAATTTTATAACTCCTAAGTGGGATCTTGTAACTCATGTCACGACTCTGTTGTGGTCAAGTCAAAGTCTCAATTCATTTCACAAGTCATTTTGAAAAGTCTGACGGGGAACAGTATGGCCACTCCAACTGTCCATAACCGCGGACGCGGCTATTCGAATAGTTTGACACTCTGCAGAGATTGTACACTTTCACCACAACATTCGATACATCCGTCAGGAACAAATCCTGAATTCACCATACTCAGTATGCGGATAATCAATACTAACCTTTCGATTACACGCCCTAGTATAAGCACCTCTCCTGTGAGTTTGGCCTCCCAACCATGACCAACTGTCATCTTGGGTACTGCACAGGTGGACAATCTTCACAAGGTAGCCTCAGCTCAGACCTTGGCCGTGAGGGAACTAATACTAAGGTACATAAGTTTCCAGTCAAGCCCTACCCAATATTCGGGTATTGTGGTTGTACGATAAAATTGGAATGGTATCGCATCCAGACAACCATCAGTTTTATAAAGGGCTAAGGCTCATGCCTCAACATTTTCAGCACCAAAATCATCAGGTGTTTTTGGAAACACATGTCCAAAACATTTCAATAGAATGATCCATCATTCTAAGGTTTTCATAACCATTTTTCCACCAAGTATTCCCATCTAAAAGTTGATCAAGTTTTATGCTTAGCACTAGCATCTACAGGTGGGGGTAGTACTGATGAGGGGTGGTAACTAGTGGAGTTCAACTAAGGACAACCTTATGTCTCAAGCTGATATCAAGGTTTCTAACTTAGGCCAAAATTTATGCTCTTTATGCAACCTTTAGCATCTTTCCAAATCTACCGGTCACTTGAGTAAGCTTTGATAAAGAAATAAAGTAAGAAGCTTGTAAGTAAAACTAGGATTGGTTTATCAAGTGGGTATGGTCACATATGCTTAAGGCATATAGTAGTCATAGAACAAGTATGGGTTTGTTGCATCAGTAGGGTATCTTGCAAGGGTTAGCTTGCATAGGTATAGTATCAGCTTGCATCAATATCAGTATAAGCTTGCTAAATTGCAAGTGTTAGCTTGCAAGGTTAATAGCTTGCCTTGAGCAGAGCAGTGATTAAAGTTCTCCTCGGCTTCTTCTTCGTAGTATCCTCCTTCCTCCTCGTATCCTTGGTCGGTACTAGCGTCTATGAATAAATACGAGGTACACAATCACCAAACAATACTTAACTACTTGCAATCATCACACACAAGGGTCCTATAGATGATCTAGCATCATCTCTAACATTACAAGGTTAGGGCTTGATTTAATTCCTTTTATTTTTAGAAAAGTAATTTCTACTCATTGAAAAACTACTTAAGATTTAATATTCTCCAAACCAAGTATGGGATCATGATGACACATGTCATCACCACATATTGTAGTCCATGGGAATGTGATTTAAAGTGGTGTCACAATTTAATAAGGTTTTACCCTTTTATTTTAATTAATTAAAGTGGCTAGAAATGCTTATGTAGCATTCTTTTATTACTTGAACATTATTTCTGCTAGTAAACCTATATATTTTTATATATTCTCAAAGGTATGGTTAAATGTGATTTTTGAGAGTTTGAATCAACTCAGAAGCTATTATGGGTTAAATATGAAAAATGTTTGAATGCAGAAAAGCTTCTGCATTGTTATTTTTACCATGGGTGATCTATAGATCCAAATGACTTGAATCCAACGGGCTTGGATTCAGCATTCACAGGCCTTTCCAACAAAATTGGTTTCATTCAATTTGGTGCACTGAATCGATCTGGGTTGATTTTTGAAGTTGGGTACAGAAGTGTGTTTGAATTGAAATAGAAAAAGGTTTAATTTGAATAACTGGG
The DNA here is from genome assembly GCA_916181665.1 of Avena sativa. Classification (NCBI taxonomy): domain Eukaryota; kingdom Viridiplantae; phylum Streptophyta; class Magnoliopsida; order Poales; family Poaceae; genus Avena; species Avena sativa. Next base: position 225,297,318 of record OV702295.1, read on the forward strand.
TTGCGCGGGAAAAGTTACTGGGCCGGCCTGCTAAGCGCAGTGCTCCCGCGGGCTGCTTAAGTGGGTGTCCCCACTCGTCAGTGACACGGGGCTGGGCGAAGCGGTATGGGGCGACGTGGATCGTTCGATCTAGTTCTAATCTAACGGCTGGGAGTCATCGTCGACGTGAGACAACTCTGACGAGAACGAATCCTAGCGCGGCCAGTGAGGGTTGCTGGGGCTCACCGGGGTACTGGCGAGGGTCGGCGAGGCGGGCGAACGACAAAGTCGACGACGGCGAACTCAAGGGTGGTCGTGGCAGCTCCTGGGGTGGCTCCAATCGCTGGCTCCCTTCTTCTCCGGCAGCGGCAGGCTCCAGTGAAATTCCGGCGAGGTGGTGCTCGCCTTGCTCTGAGAATGGTGTGGCACGATCAGTGAGGAGAGGGGAGTGAGATGGTGTGAAGAAATCGTGTGGGGGTGGCCTCTATTTATAGTCGAGCGAGGGGACCGTCGGGGCGCACGGTGGTAACTAGATGATCTAGCATCATCTCTAACATTACAAGGTTAAGTCTTGATTTAATTCCTTTTATTTTTAGAAAAGTAATTTCTACTCATTGAAAAACTACTTAAGGTTTAATATTCTCCAAACCAAGTATGGGATCATGTTGACACATGTCATCACCACATATTGTAGTCCATGGGAATGTGATTTAAAGTGGTGTCACAATTTAATAAGGTTTTACCCTTTTATTTTATTTAAATAAAGTGAATAGAAATGCCTATGTAGCATTCTTTTATTACTTGAACATTATTTCTGCAAGTAAACCTATATATTTTTATATATTCTGAAAGGTATGGTTAAATGTGATTTTTGAGAGTTGGAATCAACTCAAAAGCTATTATGGTTTAAATTTGAAAAATGTTTGAATGCAGAAAAGCTTCTGCGTTGTTATTTTTACCATGGGTGATCTATAGATCCAAATGACTTGAATCCAACGGGCTTGGATTCAGCATTCACAGGCCTTTTCAACAAAATTGGTTTCATTCAATTTGGTGCACTGAATCGATCTAGGTTGATTTTTGAAGTTGGGTACAGAAGTGTGTTTGAATTGAAATAGAAAAAGGTTTAATTTGAATAACTGGGTTGCGCGGGAAAAGTTACTGGGCCGGCCTACTAAGCGCAGTGCTCCCGCGGGCTGCTTAAGTGGGTGTCCCCACTCGTCAGTGACACGGGGCTGGGCGAAGCGGTATGGGGCGATGTGGATCGTTCGATCTAGTTCTAATCTAACGGCTGGGAGTCATCATCGACGCGAGACAACTCCAGCGAGAACAAAATCTAGCGCGGCCAGTGAGGGCTACTGGGGGCTCACCGGGGTACTGGCGAGGGTCAGCTAGGCGGGCGAACGACAAAGTTGACGACGGCGAACTCAGGGGTGGTCGCGGCAGCTCCTGGGGTGGCTCCAATCGCTGGCTCCCTTCTTCTCCGGCAGCGGCAGGCTCCAGTGAAATTCCGGCGAGGTGGTGCTCGCCTTGCTCTGAGAATGGTGTGGCACGATCAGTGAGGAGAGGGGAGTGAGATGGTGTGAAGAAATCGTGTGGGGGTGGCCTCTATTTATAGTCGAGCGAGGGGACCGTCGGGGCGCACGGTGAGCTCGTCGGGGGCGAGGTTACAGGCGGCTAAAGGCATGGGCAAGGGTAGGGGACGGTGCGGTGTCTCCTGGCGATGCTCAACGACATGGTCTCGAGGCATGGGGCGGTGTGGTTTGGTCTGGAACGGGCGGTGCTCTGCGCGGCAGAGGCGGCGTCTTCGACGGCGGGCGGTGGCTGTGCGGCACGGGACGACAAACAGGGATGTCTGGTGGTCTCCTGGGTTGATGGCGATCGTGTGTGCATGCGGTGAGGGCGGCGCGCGGTCTGTGGGTGATGATCGAGGGTGGCGCTCTGGCGCACGCTCGGCATGGTCTGGGCGCGGCTTGTGCGCGTGGTCCATGGCTTGGCAACACTTGTGGCTGGGACAGTGAGTGGCGGTGGATGGTGGGCTGCCTCCCAGACATGCTGGCTAGTCTTGCTGCTGCTGCTCCTAGCTTGCTGTCGACTATGGGGTGGCAAGAGGGTGCTCGGCTATTCACCATTGATCGCAATGGCAAGCTCACAGGGGTGGTAGTGCTGGGCTAATCTTTCTAGATGATCTACTGAGCTGTGTGTGAGCTAACTAGGGAACAAGTTAGGCAAGAATCACTGCTCACAATAGTGTTTGATGTTTGTTTGATTTGTGTCTGCAACCTGTTTGATGAAATGGCCGCATGAAATCAAGTTTTGAATTTTGAAATGATTTTTGGTGGGTTTGCTATATTGGTGCTGGTGAGTCTGCAGATTCTTGGGTTTTGAAAGTTGAGCTTGTTTGAGTGGTTTTTGAAAAAGTGGGATCTTCCCATATGAAGAAGATTCAATTTTGAATTGTCATTTAAACTATGCATTTGAAAGTTTCTGGATGATCACAAAGTGGGCCTTGATACCTTGTTATGAGTACATTCAAGGGGTGCAAAGATCCAGAAAAGTTTCTATTAGGTTCTGAAAGTTTGAGACAGCCAAAGTAGGCATGGGAGTTAAATTGGCCAAAATGACCATTCATTTCATATATGTGTTTTGATTTACTTGTCTTTAGGAAAGGTGTGGGAAATGTTTTAGATGATGTTTATTTCACCTAAGAAACATTTCACAAGCAATGGCTCACACAAACAAGGTGGTTTAAAAGAATTTCAAAATCAATGCATACACCTATGCATGCATTCATGATTTCATTTAGAAAAGTTTTTGTTAACCCTAATTTTGATGATTAGAATTTGATGATCCAAGCTTAGTATTTTTGGGATGTTACATGGGCAGGTGGGCCACACCTGCCCTAGGCGTGACCTAGGGTGGGCCCGCTCCTAGGGGGTGTGGGTCCCCTGTGGCCCTTCTTTGTGCCTCCTTCTGGCTTCCTCAATCTTCTGGAAAAATAATATTTTCCCATATTTTTCTGGTATTTTTCTGATCTTCGCGAAATTGCACTAAAACGCCTTTTTTCCATCAGAAACTAGACTTCGGCGGTCCATCCTCAAAGAATCATCCAACATGCATAAACATATGAAAAGCCATAAGTAATACCTCATAATAAGACAAATATCAATGAATAGAGGTAGATTATGATATAGAAAGGTGATGCAAATTGGGCGTATTAAGAAGGCCTACTTCTCATGTTTCCAATCCCTTTGAACCAAAACCTGTGCTGTTTGTGTCCACCATATCTACCTATTAGCACTATTGCTATTCCAAGCAAATTCTCAAGCTTCATCTACCTTTCGAATTAAAACGTATTTTGTTATGTGAAAACTAGTTAGTAAAGCTCTCACAAACTTGATGGCACACCTTATTTTATTGCCCCTAATAGACTTTAACCATTGTGTCATCAAAGTGTTATATGCTTGCATCTATACATTGGGATTAGCATAACTGTGCCGTCACGGAGAACGCTTTCAACATTGCACATGTACATTGTACACGGTTGATATCATGCTCTTTTGTTTGCGGATGTCGATGGTGTGAAATAAAGAGGGAACTAGTAAGTCCATGGAGTGATGTATGTGTGTTAGAGAAATGCGTGGGCCGCTAGCCTAAGCCATGCCTAATGATGGTGGAAACTTGCAGCATCACTATAGTGAGCATTCTATGAAGCATCCTCAATAAAAAGCTATGCACATAGTAAATAGAAAGATTGCTAAGATGCTCATTGTCTGCTTGCCTTGTAATTTTGGTTATGGGATAGCTCCTGTACCATGTGCAAGGGGGTACCCTGTTGGCGGTTCTCTATGATACATATGTACTTATAATGACAAGAACTTACCAGTGACTAAAGTTGAGTAGCATGAGGAGCGGCCCTCGTACTCAAGGGACATGAGATTGCCAACTTATATTTCGTCAAGCATATACTCCATCCTTGTTCACTTTAACCTTAATCATCTCAAGATGCCTATGAGAGGGGCAATGAGGGCTCAAAGCTAGCAAGTACCATAATCTTTTGGAAGCTCTTTATGACTTGAATTCCCTGCTTCCCTCTATAAAGGGACCTTTCTCCTATTTTTAAGTTGAGTCAGTAAACCTACTTCCTCTCTATCTCCAGCAAGCATTTGAGTTGTTGTGTTTCAAGCATTCATATGGTGATTTACTCAATCATGTTCTTTATCTTCCTTGTTTGCACAAGACTCTTATCTATTGAGTATTACTTTGAAAGCCTTCATTGTGAAAAAACCTTTTGAGAAAAGAGTGCTCCTGTTTTTGAAGACCTCTACAAAAAGATTTTTGTGAAACTGTTTGCTAGCTGTTCTCTGACCAGGAACAAAGTTTGCCAATTCCAATTATAATTTATCTCTATGCATCTCTATTGTGACTCCTATACTTATTGCAAGCTAAGTTATATAATGGTGAGTTGCTTTCTTCTATGAGTTGTGTAATGGTAAGTGTGATGCTTCTTGTCCGTATTCTTTTATCGACACTTCACTCCATAAACCTGTGGACATGTTTACTGAGCTCAGTTTTCGCTTGGGGACAAGCGAAGGTCTAAGCTTGGGGGAAGTTGATACGTCCAATTTGCATCACCATTCTATATCATAATTTGCCTCTATTCATTGATATATGTCTTATTATGAGGTATTACTTATGTCTTTTCCTCTATTTTTGCATGTTGGATGATTCTTGGAGGATGACTGCCGGAGTCAGGTTTCGATGGAAAAAGAGGTGTTTTGATGCAATTTCGCGAAGATCAGAAAAATACCAGAAAAATATTGGAAAATTATATTTTCCCAGAAGACAGAGGAAGCCAGAAGGGGAGGCATAGCCGGGCCACAGGGGTCCCACACACCCCCTAGGCACGGGCCCACCTTGCCCCGTGCCTAGGGAAGGTGTGGCCCACCTGGCCGGCTCCCGACTCGGCCCTCTCGCCTATATCTTCCTCACGGAACCCTAACACTAAGGGAGCTACCAAAGAAAGATTTCCACCGCCTCTGTGGGGCGGAAAGCACCGAGAGAGAAAGAGCTCTCTGGTAGACAGATTTCTACCAGGGAAATCCCTTCTCGGAGAGGGTAGATCGTTTCCATCAACACCGTCATCAAGCTAGGCTTCATCGGGATCATCATCATCATCCACACATCATCTCCATCAGCACCATCATCACCACTCTGTCCCGCTGTAACAATCGTGTTGGATCTTGCATTAGTTCTTAGGGGAAACTTTCCCGGTATTAATTACTATTGTAGTTGATGCTTGGGAGTGGAACCACTGGATTATTGTTTATGTTAATATTGTTATCCATCACCATATCATCTTTGATCTTGATCCATATGATGTCTCGTGAGTGGTTCGTTTAGTTCTTGAGGACATGGGAGAATTCATGTTGTTAGTAGTGGATTTGTGTTGAGTTATTATTCAATGGTTTAGTATTTAAGTTGTGGTGCTATTCTTCTAGTGGTGTCATGTGAACGTCGACTACATGATACTTCAGCATTTATGGGTCTAGGGGAATGCATTGTGTATTTGGCTACTAAATGTGGGGTTGCCGAAGTGACAGAAACCTGAACCCCCGTTAGGACAGAATTGCATAAGGGAGCGTAGTCTCTCAGAGTTTAAGTATGTGGTTAGGTTTATATCTTAATTACTTTCCTATAGTTGTGGATGCTTGCAGGAGATTTAATCACAAGTATGTATTAGTCCAAGTAAGGTCGGTACATTAGCACAGGTTCACCCACACAACACTTACAACACCAAAGAAGAGTACTCAGCTATTTGAAGCGAAAGCACTTGACAGAATTACCATGTGTCCACGAGAACATTTGTTCCTTATAAGTATTCCCACCGGCTTGTCCTTTGCTAAGAAAGGATTGGGCCACTTGCTACAGTTGTTCGTTGTCTTTATTACTTGCACTTTGTTTTGTTGCTTTATCAGAAAACTCCTAAAAATCCGTTTGCTAAGTATTTACAGAGATTTCCTGCTCCATACCACTAGTCAACACCTTCTGCTCCTCGTTGGGATCGACACTCCTATTTATCGGAAGTACTACGATACACCCCCTATACTTGCGGGTCATCACTCATCACCGTCTAGTTCTTCAATAACCAGATTATGGTCAAATTTGGAGAAATTAAAGTTCATTTTCTCTTCACCAAACTTGAGAGACGCAGTTTGTCTCTTGCAACCTATGATTGCTGCTGCGGTATTCAGAAAAGTTCTTCCAAAAATGATGGGACAATAAACATCCGTATGCATATCAATAAGTACAAAATCAATGAGGTATTTATATGGTCCAACGCAAATTGGAACATCTCTAATTATTCCCATGGGGACTCTGAGTGTTTTATCTGCAAGCATTATAGTCATGTCCGTATCCTCTATTTCGGCTGGTGTTAGTTTGTTTTGAATTTTTACATAAAAGTTAAAAGGGATCACATTAACTGTTGTTCCGGTGTCACAGAGGCCATAATAGGAAGTTCCTCTGAAGGTACAAGGGAGAATAGGCTTACCAACTTCTTTACCTTTTACCTTTCCTTCGACGAATTGTGAAGCTTTGCTATCTAGCTCAATCACGTTGCAATGTGAAAACATGGATAAAATATCTTCCTTTGTTGTTTCTCCTGCCTCATGTGCACTTACTTCTTTAGTTTTCCTTACTTGTGCCTCTTCTTCCAGCTTCTCGAGGAATAGATTTTCTGCTTCACATTGATCCTCTAACTGCCGATCCATCATATGTTTCCACTCTGTCCTTGGGAAAGGAAGGGGTTCAACATATGGTTATACCTCCCTCAATGGTTCAATAGGAGATGTGATTATTGGATCATCTGCTACAGCTGCTTGGGTAGCGGAGTGTAATAAAGCCAGTCCTTCTTGGGGGCCTCAATGTGTTCTGTAAAAGACTGAAGGATTTGCAAAATGATATCATCATCAAGTTGAAGTTCATTAGCAGTTTCTTTCACTTTACTAGACTCTTTATAAGAATTAAGACAATCGTATTCAATTTCTATACCTCCTTCGCCGCCTAAATTAAATCCCCATGTTTCTCTATTATGGCGAATTTGCTCTAAAAGTTCCCAAGCTTTAATTATAGTTAACTCCATATAGGAGCTCCAGAGTTGGTGTCAAACTCATGTTTAATTTCTTGATTAAGTCCTCCATAGAAAATGTGTAAAACATACCATTCAGGTAAATCATGATGAGGACATTTATTAAGTAGGGTCTTATACCTTTTGAAGGACCTTACCAAGCCTTCACCTAGGCGGTTCTTGAAGTTTTTGATTGCCCTTCTTATTTCAGCAGTTTTTACCTTGGGAAAGAATCAAAACACAAATTCTCCCTTAAGATTTTCCCAGGTATAAATTTTCTCTACAGGGAAAATACTATACCAAGCCAAATCAGTGTTGGTTAGAGATTGGCTAAACAATTTAAGTTTCAATTCATCATAAGAATAACCTCTCGGTTTAAGAGTCCAACATACCTCGGTAAAATGCATTAAATGAGTGTAGGGATCCTCATCTGGATCATCACCTGCAAAAGTATTTTATTTAATAATACCGATAAAGCTAGGGTTGACCTCGTATTCTGGTTCTCTACCACTTGGGAATTCCTTGACGAGTCCTCTATTGAACTTCCCGAGGTATTTAGTGGCATCGAGATGATTCATCATTCCGAGTGGAGTCATGGTGCTTACCTGAAACTAGTAAGCAACTTTAGTAAAACGATTAGTAAAATAAGCAACTAATAACATAGACATAAATCACTTAGCTCCCCCGACAACGGCACCAGAAAATAGCTTGATGACTGCAAGTGCACAGATCAATTATAGCTAGTTTTGAAGTTATGATATCGAACCCACAAAGAGCTATTGGTAAAGGTATTTATTCCCCTCGTCACTATCTACCAAAGGATACTTATAAGCTGCCTTTGATCTCAAGTAAAGGATGTTTGAAAGGTTTTTGATTATTTGTAGAAAATTAATTAAAACAATTAAAAGAAAGAAAGTAACAAGGTTGTGTGAAAGTGTGGTTGAACTCAATAGGGCTAAAATGTTCTCGAGGATATAGGATAAACCACTAGCATGATATTATTATTAATAATAATTAAGATAATATACTTATTGTGTCATAAGAAGTGTGGAGAGAGCTCCATAATAATATGTTCACTACAAAGCTCGTATGAAGCCACTTTGTTGAGCTAAGAGTGAGGTCATCTCTAAATAACCAATGCGATGTCTGAGAATAGTCACCCATACAAACCACCACAATTAAGGGTTTCCCCGTGGATATCGTAATTATCTTAGGGAGTCCCTCTTTGATCCTCCTTTGACCATATAGGTTACAAATCGGTGCCAATCTGTCATGGGGAAATTCCTGGTACGCTCCCAAAACACGTCCAAAGAATTTCTCCCTCCCTTTAGTCCTAAGGGCAAATGACATGCGGCCGACTACACATACCATATAAAGAGAGAGAGAGAGAGATCAAACACAAATCATAAGTCAATCATATACCGGCAAGTTATATGGACACACGAATATATCATCTTTATTGCAAATTCATAATAGTGCTAGGGTTTCTCCATCTCCCCAAAACAAAGGAACTACTAACACATAGAAGCAATTAAAAACATCATCGTCATAAAATGGATGGATAAAAGTACTGAAATAGATATAATGCAAACCACAATTGAATATGGAATTACAACAAGATATAATAGATGAGAGATGGGGGTAATGGTGGTGATGTAGATGAAGTGGTTGATGATGAAGGGGATGATGCGTTGTCCTTCGATGATCCGTGAAGCAGCTGGGATTTTACCCCAACCAAGTTCCTCCTTCATATCCCTTTCAGATGTGTTTTTTTGTGGTTTCTGGTGGATGTGAATGTCAGATCTCCTTTCCGTATTCGCCTGGAGGAAGTATTTGACGAGACGAACGCGATAGCACTTAGTATGGGCGGATGGTACAGGTGTTATGGGTACTGGTTGCTTCTCCTCGTTCAGTTTTCTCCCAGGTGTGAAGATAAATCCATAAAATTACTTTTATCACTTAAAAATATCATATTATAGCATAATATGACAGCTCTAATTGATATGTTCATATAAGACTATGATTCGGGATCCTATTGAAATAAAGACAAAAAGGCGCATGCATACGTAGTGAAATATAAAGATCCTTACTCTATTTATGCAAAAAAGGTAAATATGCTTAAATTTTGGACTCATCAGTAACCAACTCGTATTGGCACCCAAGACCTAGCCTCCCCATGTATAAAGGCTAGGAGGTGTCAACGAGGAGGGCACCCAGCAACCAATCTTACAATACACCTCTCTCTCTCTCTCTCTCTCTCTCTCTTGGCGAGATCGCATCTAGTCGACTCAGTGAGTTTGTACTCTCAATGATAATACGAGCAGACAAGCAGGAAATAGGGTTCCCTCTAAGAGGGCCTAAACCTGGTTAAATTGCCTCCCTTGTTTGTCTGTTAAGTCGACGAAATCACCGGCGCTCTCTTTTCCACGAAACCCTAAATCCATAACAATGGGCATTGCCGAGGTCACCCCTCATCAAGGCACGACCTCTCTCTCTTATAGGCACTGATGAAAGGTATACAGGCTGCGCAGGAGACAAAACAAAGAGGCGGAAGCTGAAGCAAAAAGGCGGTAGCCAAAACTTGACAACCTCCACTAAGTTCGCATTCATTTTCACTTAGCTCGTATTAAAAATCCACTCGAGAAAAAAATTTCAGCTTCTGTACAACTATTCATATACCATTCATGCGTGGAAAAATAAAGGCTCAGCGAGATTCCTACAACTAGCGACGTGTGCGTGTCGTGACATGACGAGGCGAGGCGTGGCATGGCGTGGCAAGACAAGGGAGGGGCGCTGGTGAAGATAAGACATATACAAACGCACTCCTCCTCCTCGGTCGCCTCACCTCATCACGTCACAACACGAAGCACGCGCGTCGTGTGTTGCGGGAATCTCGCCGAGCCGAGTTTTATTTTGCCACGCATGAATGGTATATGAACAGTTGTATAGAAGCTGAAACTTTTTGCTCGAATGGATTTTTAATACGAGCTAAGTGAAAATGAATGTGAACTTAGTGGATGTTGTCCGGTTTTGGCTACCACCTTTTTGCTTCAGCTTTCTCCTCTTTATTTCATCTTCTGCGCAGCTTGTCTTCCTTTCTTCTGTGCCTATAAGAGAGAGAGGTCGTGCCTTGACGAGGGGTGACCTCGGCAATGCCCATTGTTATGTACTTAGGGTTTCATAGAAAAGAGAGCGCTGGTGATTTCGTCGGCTTAACAGACAAACAAGGGAGATGATTTATCCAGGTTTAGGCCCTCGTAGAGGAAACCCTACTTCCTGCTTGTTTGCTCGTATTATCATTGGAGAGTACAAACTCGTTGATTTGACTAGATGCGATCTCGCCGAGAGATAGAGAGAAAGGCATGTGTATTGTAAGATTGGTTGTTGGGTGCCCTCCTCGTTGACCCCTCCTAGCCTTTATATATGGGGAGGCTAGGTCTCGGATTCCAATACGAGTTGGTTACAAGTGTAGAGTTTGTATCTAGTCTAGTCTTAGACTTTCCTTGTCTTGTATCACCCGGAGTCTGTGTTCTTGTAGGCTTCGTATTTGTTGATCATCATGGGCTTCATGGATCTTGATGTATCTTCGAGTGAGTCATCTATTAGGCTGCACCACATATACTAACGATGGGCACCCAAAGGGTTATGCCCACGTCACGCCTCCTCTCAAACACACCAACGCACACCCTTTGCGCCCCTAGTTCTAGAGCACTGCGCTACCTAGATCTTCCCCATCCCTTCTTGTGGCATGCACTACAAGCCAAGATAGTAGGCCTCCGAGACCCCGTTGCTTTGAGTCCTGTATGTGAGAAGGGCGATAAGGTTTTTGGGGACGTTATTGGCGTGACTACTGGCTTCATCAAGGACTCCTTCACGGATAGATCCAGCACCGCCGTCTTCCCCAACGACGAATTTTTCCCTCACATCAACAACCTCTTACTCGATGACATGGCTAACGACGGTGCCAACGCCAACACTCGCGGTTACTCTACTATAATTTACATCATTTTCCTCAATCTTATTTATCTTAGTTAGATAGTATGTTGTTCCTTTTGGTTTGCTATAGACCTTGTTCTGATCTTATCTCAAGTTCTATGCTTTGTAATCCTCTGGGATATCTGCCTTAATATGTATCCGCTAATTCATATGATTAGTTTAATTTTGGTTATTCTATTCATGTTTTATCTAGCGTTTATCATGGTTAATTCTCTTGGTTAATTGCTATTTTACTCAACAGGGAGTACCACAAATGCCCATGCGTTTCCATGGGAGAGAAAATCTGTGTCATAGAGATCCACAAAGTTTATTCATATTAGTACAACCTCAACGTGTCACATAAAACAAAAACTTCGACGTGCTCTCCCCCTGCTTTAGCCAGGCCACACGATACACGTGTGATAGCATGAGCAAAGCCATTTGGCGCCATTGCCTCCTCACTCCACTCTTCAAATGCCTTCTTCTTCCTCGTGTTTGTGGAGTAGAGGATGCAGTGGAAGGCTGATAAAGTTTGGAGGAGTAGATAGAATGCCCGAATTGACTAAATTGCTAGGGTAATTCTATTTTCTAAATTGACCCGAATTAAAAAAATTGCTAGGGTGACCCTATTTTACGGTTAGGGTAGGGGTTTGGTTCCTATTTTACTCTTGATAGTTTTTGGCTCTAAATTATTTTTTGGCTACTCACTAACCAAATATATCATATAACCCGAAATACTAAAATTCCTTGTCATATTCATCCAACTGTCCGATCTAATGGTAAACATAGTAGGAAATAATGACAATACTCGGAAAGAAAGCACTGATTTTCTCTTCTACTAAATGCTCCTTCATTTTTAGTACTTAGGCATAAAAAGAAACAAATTAGCTCACCTATACTCAAATTTGAAGTACATGTGAAGCACACAGAAAACTTTCAGAATGGTTTCTCCAAAACAATTCTTCTTCTACCATGTCATCGTTTTCAGCTTAATATGACACCTGTAGAAATGTTAAAAGAAAAATAAAGCAAATAGCATAGCAAATGCAGCCCAATTCAGTTCATTTCCTTTTTTAATCCTAAATAGAAACATGTCCAACAAATGCCTACCGTATACATACAAAAACCACCAAGTGCCTTCTAAAAAAAGAGAGGAAACCATCGGTTGAACCTTATCTTCCCAAATCGCAAGCTTACAGCAGTCATTGTGGCGGCGCATGCTCGTCCTTCCAGCCAAATACGAAGAAATCTCCACCTCCAATCTCACATTGTTGACGGCCCCAGTGACCAGGACGCGCCCACTCCCCACCCTCCTAGCTCCGGCCGCACGCGAGGCGGACTAGGAGACTGACGGCAGCCACCTTGCCCATACCATGGTCGGCATGAGCTTAGCCCCGTTTTGCAAGTGGACCCGTGGTCTCCTCTCCACCTCGGGCTCGTGGTCGTGTTGACCCTCCGCCTGTCCCCAACCGCGAGCTCCACCTCACAGGAAGGCCACCGCTCAGCCCTCCTCGAGGCCTATCTGTCGCCCTCCTCCTTGCAGGCTACATTGCAGGGGTACCAAAGGGTCTTATAGGGAACAGGGTCAAGCACCATAGTGTGAGACATGTATTGGACAGGTAGACAGGGGATCCCAATTGGCAGGCGACAGGGAACAACGGGCCATTATTACAGATCACTGGTCTCCTAGAAGGCCATGAGCTCGTTCTGCTTCTCGGCGGCGAGGACGTGCGAGGAAAAGGGAGGAGGAGGGATCGACTTGAAGGAAGGAGAGAAGCGAGGAAGGTAGGTGTCCTGGTGGGTGGTGGTAGAGGACGCGTTCCCATGACGACGGGGCGCAGAGGGCTAGGCGCTAGGCCAGGTCGGCAGTCGGCAGTCGGCATTGATAGGTGTGGGATGGGTGGTCCCTGTCCCTAGTTGGATCGGAGACGAAATGAAAAAAACGAACTAACAGTTGTTTACTAAGCGGTGGCACATGTTGTAATTTCTCTGAACTTCAGTGATAAAACACTCAATTTTGGAAGGACAAACCGCAGTACTTTATTATTGTGTATATATATAATCTATGTATACCTAATATCTAATTTATATCTAATAATAAAGTATATACGGTTTCTGTCAACGGTCCGTCATATAGATTTGTCCCTATAGTTCAGAGGTATTTACAGTCACTGCCACCGCTTAGTCAAATGACAGTTCAATTTTTTTTTGCTGGCCGAGCGAACGACATGGAACATGCCGCCGAATCCCCTCCTTCTAGTGCCTGCATCTTCCTCGCCTACTTCTCCATCGGTGGCGCCGTCCTCCTGCTTCTCCACCGGCAGCGCCGCCCTCCTGCTCTATAGGCCAGGTTGGAGTGCAATCTCACCTCCCCTTCCTCCTTCTCCGTCGGTAGGAGCGACCCTCTTTCCCTTACCTCCAACTTCCCTGCACACCTCCCAACTCGGGCCCCGGTGAGCTCCCGACGGAGCTGTGCACGGAGTCTGGCTCGACGTGTCAGGCGGACGGATACAGGGCTTCTGGTGACGCTGACGACAACCCCGTCAAGCAGAGTGGCCAGTGGTGCTCATGCGCGTGCTATCGGTCCTCGAGTTGGAGCAGATCGAGCAGGGGGCGCACGAGGCGGTGGGGCAAGGCGTCGGGTGAGCGAGGCGTTGAGAGAGAGGCGCGCCGGTAAGAGCCGAGCAAGGTGGAGAGGATGGCCGTGGCGGCTCGGCGCGAAATGGGGGCCGGGGCGGAGCAGAGCAGAAGAAGGCTCTACCGCTGATTTATAACAGCGCACATGTTCTTCTGTGCGCCAGGTTCATCACCAAAACGGGATAAACCGCAGTCAAGACGGGTTGTGGAGTAGTAGGAGGGCGAAGCACAAGCGGATGGAGGTGTAGCGAGCACGGTGCACGGGTCGGCAACTTCGTCTTTGCCACGGTCAGGATAGAGGAACAGAGGCGAGCTCTCCAGGCGGCATCGTTTGCGGCTGGAAATCAATTACTCAACAACAATGGCTGATGTTGCCCTGTATCCATGCGAGGAACATAGTCAGAGTATTCAAGATAGAATCCTTGATCTAGATTTATGGGCAGAGCCAGCCGCAGAGTTCCAGATCGCCATCGTCCTAAGTCGCAGACGAGCTACCAAGACCAAGAGTCCAGGACCCTCCTCCTCCGCATGTGCTCTACTCCAACAACAGTGACTAACTGGGCTAAATCTAGCTTGAAAAGGAGATTCGCATGCGATTCTGCTCATGCTCCGTTGATTTGATTTCAGCCAAGCTGGCTTCCCGTGTGCTGGATTCAGAGGCTCGGGTGAAAGAAACAAGAAAAGAGAGCAGAGTTTAGGCCATTTTAAAAGTATTTATTAAAAATCATCTTAAAATTGATTTTTCTTGATTACATTTAGTGTGGCGTCGTAGCAAACGCACGGGTTTTGTGCTAGTTAATAATAAAGAACGGGCTTCGCTTCCACCGCTTCTCTCGCGTCGCCCGCTTCATCTCCCCTGCCTCCCTCCCACCTCGACATCACCTCACCATCCCCGCCTAGAGCTCGGGCGCGCGCCGCATCGGGGATTGGAAAGCGGCCCGGCGCCGCCTGGCAGGACCACGCCATCGCCATCATGTTTCGTCAAATCCGCCAGTTTGATAGGCTTCAGCGGTAGGGACGCGCCCCCCACCGCGCCCGCGGGGCTTCCTCGCCTCAATCGATCTACCGCCACCTGTGGTGGAACTGTGCGCCGCTTGGGAGGGAAGGGCTCCCGTAGACCGGCGTACCCCATCCCCAGGCGGAGCCCAATCGTACCTGCCCACCGCCGCCGCCGGACCAGCCTTCCCCTTCCCCAGGCGGATCCCCGTCGTCCCTGCCCAAATTCCATGCGCCTTGTGTCAACTGCCGCCGGCCCGGTTCCGTACGGCCCCCTGTCACCGCCTCACAAGGGTCGTAGCCCTGCCCCTGCTATCGTAGAGGGAAGAAGCAGCCGCCATCGATTCTTCATGGACCGATGGCCGACCACCGCCCCCGAGTGTTCTCCTGCCTCTCGAAGTAGTCAGGACTTGGGAGGTTCAACCATGGTGAGGTTGAGGTGTAGTGGATTTGGATCATGGTCAGTAGACTATGAGAAAGGTGGAGGAAAGAAGTCCACGTAACCCCCATATGTATCAGGTTTTGGTCGCTAAATCCCCATAACTAGAAATTGGGACACTTAACCCCCTAAGTATGGAATACCATGCAAATTACCCCCTTCGGCTGGATGGCTACTTTGGTTAGTGGTTTTGGTCCACGTAGACAGTATTGGTTAGCCATACAAGCACCTGGTCTTGTCCAGGCAGTTAATCCCGTGCCGCCTCTCTCCTCTTCGCCCGTGTGATGCCGTGCTCTTCCTTTCTCTGCCGCTCTGCTCCTAGACGATCTGGGCGGATGATCTGTGGCTCAACATTACATCAAGCAACCTAGCTACACACATCAGTAATTGCCATCCTTCCACACATTCAGCAGCAACAGTCTTTATTCCAGCCAACATAGATGCAATCTTCATAACAACCCTTGATGCAAATGTGTCTTTCCTTCACCAATTGGGAGGATTTAGCCTGTAATCATCTCAAAGGATTTTGCCTATGAAAATACATACACATATACAGTTCACTGTGCGTGGTGTAAAAGCTGACCAAGATAGATGAGAAGGAGAAAGGGACATGCATGCGTAGAGATATAGGAGTGGCATTGGATCAGACAACCAGAAGCCAGTTTGTCTTGCTGCTGTCCGTTTTGCCACTTCGGATCGCAACGGCTGCCCAGCGACACGAGCCACATCTAGGCCACCAGGTCCAGAAAAGTATGCTGCTCCACCAGCTGCACTGCGCAGCTGCTACAAATGCTCTTCGTCTTTGTCTGCCACGCCAATGTCGGCTCATTGGACTCCGACGCCTTGGCGCTCAACGAATTCTGGCTAGCAATTTATACTTAGGGGGGTTAAGTGCCCCAATTTATAATTAAGGGGGTTTATTGACCAAAACATGATACATAGGGGGCTATCTAGACTTCTTTCAAGGTAGGTGGAGTGGAGTCGGCAACTGTGTCCATTGTCTTTACTCTTCACAAAGTTTTGTCTTCCTTGGGCTCAATTTGGAGTTGGGATCTGGGGAATAGAGACGAGTGGTGGCTAGCCGGTGATAGGTTGTGATTTATTTGGCATCCTACCTTTGGTTCCTGCTTTCGTCAGATTTTTAGAGAGAGAGAGTTCTCGGTAGGTACGTGGAATCACAAATCTAGTTTAGTATGATTAGTGATTGCTCTGTTCTTTGTAATCATAAATTTGGGTTGTGTGGACATTGGGGGAGATATATTTGTATTATTCAGTTTTTTTTGCCAGCGTCGTGCTTCTGGTGCCATTGAGGCGTCCTGCCCCTATCCCTGGCCTATTCTTTGTAATCATAAAGTCGATATAGGCATGCTTGATCTGATCCAGCGGCTTCAACGGGTGGCTTGAAGTGTTCTACTGTTTCTTTGTTTTCTATAGAACATAGCAGTCCTAACTCCTAAGATCTTCTCTCTTGCAGTCTTCCTTAGTACGTTCCTGTTGTGCCTTCGAACCAATGGCCCAAAAGCTTTGAATAATATTTTGTGTGTAACTCATCTTCCGTGTGTATCCTGGTAGTGTTGCATAGCACGTCCTTTTTCACTGATGGAGTCTAATCTTTCTCTGGTCCCTTTTTTCCTTTGTTTCATATTCATCTTCCGGAAACGATTTAGTGAGTTAGCATGGAATGGCTTCTCCCATTTCTCCAATGTCAGGTTTGATGTCGTCCTCCTCATTTGGTGATGAAATCTATGTCTCATCACTTAGTGTATAAGATAGAGTAATACCAGCTTTGTTTTTTCAAACTAACTACATGTTTCTAATTCTTTTTTTTCATACTTGTGTATGTAGTATGGTATAATTAAAGAAGAAAAATCAATGGGAACCTTAGAGCGCTTTTGATTGTTCCATCATATGTGTAAAGCTTCTCTTTAACATATAAAACTAAAACAACCTGATTCAACCTTTTTACTGACGCTGACATAGCACATGAGTTTATGTTTTGTTAATTCAGTGTTCTGTAGGTGTTTGTTTTAGTGTCAAAGTGATGTCTGTGGTGAAGCTGATGAGTTACGGGAGGTCCAAGCTAGGGCTGTCGGACAACATACCGGTGGTGACAACTTATGCTGTGGAGATATATTCTACGACAAGTCAGCATGCAGACTAAGGTATTTTTTGCCAAAACTGACCAAAGTGGACAACTTCAATCGCGTCTGCCCTCCGGGCGAAACTAATTCGGAATCTGACCCCTCACGTCGGCGCCACTTCAAACGGCGCCGACCTAACACAGGTCGGCGATGGCGCCGAACTAGCCACTGGGGCGGGAGCCTGGCCGACGTGGCCGCTATGTCGGCGCTGTTTCAACTGGCGCCGACCCTAGGGTTATACCCAATCATGCCCTCTAGGTTTCGTTTTCCCCTCATTCATGAAAAACCTTCTGTGTCTGGTGTGGCGCCGAGCATGAATAAGGGCGCCGAAGTTCGGCGCCACTTGAAATGGCGCCGGCCTTGCTCTGTTCGGCGCCAGGTGAAATGGCGCCGAAAACTGGGCTGGATTTGTTCCCCCCAGAAAAACCTTCTGTGTCTGGTGTGGCGCCGAGCATGAATAAAGGCGCCGAAGTTCGGCGCCACTTGCAATGGCGCCGACCTTGATCTGTTCGGGTGTGTTGAATGAGGGGAAAACGAAACCTAGAGGGCATGATTGGGTATAACCCTAGGGTCGGCGCCAGTTAAAACGGCGCCGACATAGCGGCCACGTCGGTTAGGCTCCCGCCCCAGTGGCTAGTTCGGCGCCATCGCCGACCTGTGTTAGGTCGGCGCCGTTTGAAGTGGCGCCGACGTGAGGGGTCAGATTCCGAATTAGTTTCGCCCGGAGGGCAGACGCGGTTGAAGTTGTCCACTTTGGTCAGTTTTGGCAAAAAGTACCAGACTAAGTGACTGTCTATGCATCCCCATTGACATACGCATTTGCGGATAGCTGGATCTGGCAAAAAATAGATTTTTGAGTGCAAATGTTCTGGCAGTGTTCCATATATCCTTTGTTTGTGTTGAATAAAAGAGCAATTTACCAAACATACCCATAATAAACACTAAATAAAACATGATTAGAATAATAAAAAGTATAGTAATCATGTGAAATAGCGAATACATATTAAGACAGATAACCAAACAGACTGCAAGGCGTAAAACTTGAAATGCGATCAGAACAAGGTTGAGAAAGAAAATATACACGGCAGTGGCAGCAGAGGAACCGCCGGCGTTTGGCTTGGCACCGTCGTTAGACATGTCGTTGAGGAAGAGGATGCTAATGTCAGGGAAGAAATCCTCGTCGAGGAAAATGTCGCTGCAATCGCTATCCGTGATGAAGCCAGTAGTCGCGCCAATAGCGCTCCCAAAAAACCTTATCGCCCTTCTCCCGTACAGGACTCGAAGCAGCGGGGTCTCGGGGGCCTACTGTCCCGGCTCGCGGTGCACGCTGCAAGACGGGATGGGGAAGACTAGGTAGCGCAGTGCTCTAGAACTGGAGGCGCAAAGGACGTCTGGCAGTATGTCTGAGAGGAGGTGCGACCTCTCTCTTATATAGGCACAGAAGGGAAGGCAGACAGGCTGCGCAGGAGGCGGCAGCCCACCGGACAGCCTCCACTCAGTTCGTATTCATTTAGCTCATATTAAAAGTTCACTCGAGCAAAACATTTGTTCATACACATTCATGCGTGGCAAAATAAAGCTCGGTTCGGCGAGACTCCCGCAACCCGTGGCGCGCGTCGTGACGAGGCGTGGCGTGGCGAGGCGAGCGAGGAAGAGGAGGAGCGCGCGTGTATATGTCTTTTCTTCTCAAGCTCGTACAAGTGGTGGAAGAGCTCTCCTTATAAGCTGGTCCAACTTCCACTCAACTAGCAACGTGGGACTAAACATTTGTCTCAGCTCTTGCCTTGCATGAATGGGCAAAATGGGCGTCTAGGATTTCTGGAATTTATTGGCATATAATAAATGGGCTGGGCCTATTTAGGCAAAAATTTCAACAATCCCCCACCAGATCCCAGAGGCACATGAAGTTCGCCTTTGGTTCCAAAACATTGTTTATATATCGGTACTGTAGTGGAGATTGTGATACGTCGGAAACGTATCTATAATTTTTAATGCTCCATGCTTGTTTAGTATCTACTTTGCTTTGCTTTGTCTATACTTTGAGGTGTTTTTATATCTTTTCTGGAACTAACCTATTAACAAGTTGACATAGTGTCAGTTGCCTATTTTCTTCTGTTTTTGGTTCCATAAAGGCAGAAAATCAATATTCTCGAAATTGGACGGGACAAAAGCCAAAGTCAATATTTTACCGTGGGCGACACGAAGTCCAGAGGGGAGACGGAGAGGTGAGCCAGGGCCACCACACTCCCCCCTAGGCGCGGGTGGGCCCTACCCTGCACCTGGGTAGGGTGTGGGCCCTCCGGCCACCTCCCAGCCTCGCCCCTTCGCCTATAAGAAGCCCCCGGGGAGAAAACCCTAAATAAAGCATCATACTTTCAGAAAAACCTCCGTAGCGCCGTCTCCAACGAAAGGGAGATTCGGGGGACATAAAGTCTCTGTTCCGGCACCAAGTTCCCCTGGAGCCATCTCCATCGATCTCCATCGCCATCTTCATCGATCTCCATCGCCATCTTCATCACCGTTGCTGATTCCCATGATGAGGGGGGAGTACTTCTTCCTCGAGGCTAAGGGCTCTACCGGTGTTCATCTCTCTCTCTCTCTCTCTATGCATGGTCATATTGTGATCATGAGTTTTGTAATCAAGTAGATCTACCTTGCTACTTAAGTGCTTTAATAGATCTCTGCTCTCCCCATGTGTGTGAAAGTGACAGCGTGTACGCCATGGTGGCACTTAGGTTTGAGTCTATATAAATACTCTTTGTGCTTTAATAGATCTATGCTTTTCCCCACGTGTGTGAAAGTGGCAGCGTGCATACCGTGTGTGGCACTTTGGCTAGATTGAATATTTGTTATAAGTTATATTTGGATTTGGATGTCTCTATGAAATTGTGGTGTTTGTTGGAACCATCTAGCGCTCAAGGTGACAGTGTGGGGTTATCTAGATTGGGGAAGGCGGACTTTGAGGAGTGTTGTTATAGCCCTACAGATGATTAGAGTGTC
Source organism: Avena sativa (assembly GCA_916181665.1). Taxonomy (NCBI): domain Eukaryota; kingdom Viridiplantae; phylum Streptophyta; class Magnoliopsida; order Poales; family Poaceae; genus Avena; species Avena sativa. Next base: position 225,317,614 of record OV702295.1, read on the forward strand.
CAACCGGAGAGTAGTTAAGAGTAGTATCATGAAGAGAGGATATTTATATGAGGGAGTGTTCACTAGTGAAAGTATGATCCCTAGGCCTTGTTTCTAAACATTGAAACACTGTTTGCATATAGATCTGTTGCATGTTTGTTTGCTTTAGTCTTTACCTCACCGTCAAGCTCTTTTCTGGCACTCACACACATTCTCCCACATCAACAACAAGTCAGAAGCTATTTTCTGGCACCGTTACCGCTTGTATTTCACTATCTCTTCGCTGAACTAGTGCACCTATACACCTGACAAGTGTATTGGGTGTGTTGGGGACACAAGAGACTTCTTGTATCTTGATTGCAGGGTTGCTTGAGAGGGATACCTTTGACCACTTCCTCCCTGGGTTCGATAAACCTTGGGTAATCCACTTAAGGGAAACTTGTTGATGTTCTACAAACCTCTGCACTTGGACGCCCAACAACTGTCCACAAGAATAGAAGTGCGTAGACATCAAGCTCTTTTCTGGCGCCGTTGTCGGGGAGGTAAGGTAAAAGGTACTCACATCCTCCGGTGTGAGTGCTCGAAGCTATTTCCTTTAGATTTTGTAATTGTGACTTTTTGTTTCTTGTTTTCACTAGTTAGGCTTAATGGAAAACAACAACAAAATTAGAGAGCTCTATAGTGTTTATCTTGAGTTAGGACATGAAGTGTTTGAAGAGAAAATTAAAAAACCTATGGAGCTTTATTTGCATGCTATTAGCAATGTTATTAGTATGAATTTTTTGAATCCCATTGTTACTAATGGTATGAAAACGTCTAAGCTTGGGGAAGCTAGTTTTTATGGGAAAGATCTTTTTAGTTCCATAGCTTTAGGAAAGAAAATTTGCTCTGATGATACTTTATCTCCCATATGTGGTACTTCTAATGATACTTGTGATATTTTAAATCTACATACTAAAAGTGTCCATTTTAAAATGCCTATTGAAATTGTTGAACGTGTTATGAATAACTGCTATTTTGGAGATGGAAATGTCCATCCTAGTGATCATTTACTCTTTATACATGAATTATGTGAGTTGTTCAAGTGTGCAGGTATTTCAATGGACCAAGTTAAGAGGAAGCTATTCCCTTTCTCACTTAGGGACAAAGCAAGGGAGTGTTATGAGATACTAGATGATCCTCATCATTTGGAGTGGAAGGAACATGAATCTCTCTTTTATTCTAAATTTTATCCTCCTCATGAAATTCATAAAAATAGGAATTATATATATAATTTTCATCCTCATGAGCGAGAAAGTATTGCCCAAGCTTGGGGGAGATTGAAGTCACCAATGCTCAAATATCCCATTCATGAGCTCCCCAGTAATGTTGTTATCAATAATTTTTATGCAAGGCTTTCAGGACATTACAAGGACTATCTGGATACCTGTTTAGAGGGATCCTTCACAAGTAAGGAGGTCAAGGCTAAGTGTTATCTTCTTGAAACAATTCAAAGCAATACCGAAGGTTGGGATAACAACAAAGGTAAAAAACCAGGTATAAACTATGAGTATGATTGCATTAAGTCTTTCGCTGAAACTCTAATTTTCAAGAGCTTAGTGCTAGATATGGTATTGATCCTCAAATTCTTGTTAAATATTATAGAGCCTTTGCTTCCCATATTAATGATCCTAAAGAAAAGTGGGACATGTATCATGAACCTTTTAAAGACACTTGCATGGAAAATTAAAATGTTATTAATGATTGCAATAAACATGCTCAAACTTCTTAAAGTACTATTTCTTATAAGCATGTTAATTTTTGTGGTATGCATAGACCTTGTGAGAATAATCAAATAGAATAAGAATATTGTATCACACACTGGAATGAAAAAACCAGAACATGGTATAAGGCTCTAAATGATCTTGGTAAAAAAAATTGTGCCCTCTATCCTTTTATTTGTGAACTCTGCTATGAAGTGGGTCATTTCAATTTTCAATGCTCAGGCCATACTAATGACCTTTCTAATCCAATGAGTACTGCAAGATTGTATTGTGATAACACGATCACTGATAATCAACATGATGAAATTACATTATTTTTGGGGTGTGAAGAGTTATCAAGAAAAACTTCTTTGGTAGACATGAGTGATTTTGGTATGAATTGTGTCCTGCATGGGTGTCATCTTTATTGTGTTGATAATTGCCACGCGAATACTTACATACAAAGTCTTATAAAAGATGATATTTTACCAAAATATGACAGGACTGATATAAGTTTTGTTCTTGCTTAGTAGTACAAGAAGGAGCTTGCTTTGACTGCGACATAGACTTTATCATGTCATATTAGATGTTGTTTTGACCTTATTTTTAGTGATTATTGTTGTAGGATGACTTGTTACAAACAATTAGGATTGCTTAATGTGCCTTGAAAGAATCGTGTGTTGTTTTAGAATACAAAAGCATAGTATTGTGGTATTCTCCTTTGATGCCTTGTTTTGTTTTGACTTGGAACAGGCTCACGCCATGTTATGACTATGAACCAGTCACCCTAGCCTCTATGATCATTTAGTTTTTGACTTATGGTACAAATTTATGCTTTGATTAGTAATGTTTTGTCGCTCTACATGATTATGGCCATTATTGCACTCTTAGTTGGTCGCTCCCAGTATTTTGCTAGCCTCCACTTGTATGAGTAAGCTCTACTCATGCATCCAACTCCCAAGAAACCAAGTTATTCCAAAGTGTCCACTATAAATTCCTATGCATGGTGTGTTACACCATTCCAAGTATATTCTTGTTTTCAGCTATCTTCCAATTAAAAACTATTTTGTTATGTGAAAAATTAGTGATTAAAGCCCTCACAAACTTGATGGCACACTTTATATTCTTTACCCCTAATAAACTTGAACCATTGTGTCATCTATGTTGTATATGCTTGCACTTATACGTTGGAATTAGCAGAACCGTGCTATCATGGGGAACGTTTTCAACATTGCACTTGTACTTTGTACTCAGTTGATATCATGCTCTTTTGTCTATGGATGTCATTCCTGGTGTGAAATAAAGAGGGAACTTGTAAGTCTATGAAGTTTGTATTTTGTGTTAGAGAAACGCCTGGGCCGCTAGCCTAAGCCATGCCTAATCATGGTGGAAACTTGCAGCATCACCATAGTGATCTATCTATGAAGCATCCTCAATAAAAAGCTATGCATATAGTAAATAAAAAATCGCTGAGATGCTCATTGTCTGCTTGCCTTGTCATTTTAGTTATGGGATAGCTCCTGTACCATGTGCAAGGGGTACCCCGTTGGCGGTTCTCTATGATATGCATGTACTTACAATGACAAGAACTTACAGGTGACTGAAGTTGAGTAGCATGAGGTGTGGCCCTCGTATTCAAGGGCCTTGAGATTGCCAACTTATACTTTGTCAAGCATATACTCCATCTTTGTTCACTTTAACCTTAACCAGTTCAAGATGCTTATGATAGGGGCAATGAGGGCTGAAAGCTAACAAGTACCATAATTTTTGGAAGCTCTTTTTGAAACTTGAAATCCCTACTTCCCTTTGTGAAGGGTCTTTCTTCCACCATTATTTGAGTCTCCACCTTCTACCTTTAGGCACCATTAAGAGAGCATAGTTGTCATTCTGTGTGCAGTGTCCCAAAACATATTGGTTGATGCATATTGTGATATTACTTGTTCATGTGCTACTTGTTTCTAGTCACCCTTGTGAACTTTGAAGGTGTCCTATGCATCTATTTGCTACTCTATGAGGGACAAGTTGATTGCCACTATGCCATGTTTTCTGTATGTGAAACAAACGAACGTTTTTCAATGCATGTTATTCATGATCTTTGTTTGTAGCCTTTTATGTTCCATGCATAGTTACTATGTCCTATTGTTATAACTCCATCTTTCATGCTCATGTTTAGAGTTCTTTGATCTCGGCTTTCAATGCTTGAAAAGATCTTGGCTTTGATGGTGCATGTCACCTCAAAAATTATTCTTTTTCACTTACCTACTCGAGGACGAGCAGGAGTTAAGCTTGGCGATGCTTGATACGTCGGAAATGTATCTATAATTTTTGATGCTCCATGCTTGTTTAGTATCTACTTTCCTTTGCTTTGTCTACACTTTGAGGTGTTTTTATATCTTTTCTAGAACTAACCTATTAACAAGTTGCCACAGTGCCAGTTGCCTGTTTTCTTCAGTTTTTGGTTCTAGAAAGGCAGAAAATCAATATTCTCGGAATTGGACGGGACAAAAGCCAAAGTCAATATTTTACCGTGGGCGACACGAAGTCCAGAGGGGAGACGGAGAGGTGAGCCAGGGCCACCACACCCCCCTAGGCGCGGGTGGGCCCTACCCCGCGCCTAGGTAGGGTGTGGGCCCTCCGGCCGCCTCCCAGCCTCGCCTCTTCGCCAATAAGAATCCACTGGGGAGAAAACCCTAAATAATCCATCATACTTCCAAAAAAACCTCCGTAGCGCCCCCGCCACAGAAAGGGAGATTCGGGGGACATAAAGTCTCTGTTCCGGCACCCTGCCGGGACGGGGAAGTGCCCCCGGAGCCATCTCCATCAATCTCCATCGCCATCTTCATAATCGTTGCTGATTCCCATGATGAGGAGGGAGTACCTCGAGGCTAAGGGATCTACCGGTAGCTATGTGTTCATCTCTCTCTCTATGCATGGTCATGTTGTGATCATGAGCTTTGTAATCAAGTAGATCTACCTTGCTACTCAAGTGCTTTAATAGATCTCTGCTCTCCCCATGTGTGTGAAAGTGACAGCATGCACGCCATGGTGGCACTTAGGTTTGAGTCTACATAAATACTCTTTGTGCTTTAATAGATCTATGCTTTTCCCTACGTGTGTGAAAGTGACAGCGTGCATACCGTGTGTGGCACTTTGGCTAGATTGAATATTTGTTATGAGTTATATTTGGAGTTGGATGTCTCTATGAAATTGTGGTGTTTGTTGGAATCATCTAGCGCTCAAGGTGACAGTGTGGGGTTATCTAGATTGGGGAAGGCGGACTTTGAGGAGTGTTGTTATAGCCCTACCGATGATTAGAGTGTCCAACCGGAGAGTAGTTAAGAGTAGTATCATGAAGAGAGGATATTTATATGAGAGAGTGTTCACTAGTGAAAGTATGATCCCTAGGCCTTGTTTCTAAAAATTGAAACACCATTTTCATCTAGATATGTTGCATGTTTGCTTGCTTTAGTCTTTACCTCACCGTCAATCTCTTTTCTGGCACTCACACACATTCTCCCACATCAACAACAAGTCAGAAGATATTTTTTGGCACCGTTACCGCTTGTATTTCACTATCTCTTCACCGAACTAGTGGACCTATACACCTGACAAGTGTATTGGGTGTGTTGGGGACACAAGATACTTCTTGTATCTTGATTGCAGGGTTGCTTGAGAGGGATAACTTTGACCACTTCCTCCCTGAGTTCGATAAACCTTGGGTAATCCACTTAAGGGAAACTTGCTGCTGTTGTACAAACCTCTGCACTTGGAGGCCCAACAACTGACTACAAGAATAGAAGTGTGTAGACATCAGACTGTTAAGTTGAACTTCCACCTAGAGCTTTATGTTATACTAGGATGCAACTTGTACAGTGGACTATGCCTTGAACTGCAAGTTTGCTGCGAACCTAGCTTCACAAAAATTCTTGACTGATACTAGGCTACTGTGGGACTTCCCCGCGGGTGGAGCTTATGTGTCATACTCCATGACCTTTCATGAGTTTATTAGAGAGCACCCTACTCTCATAGACTGCAAGGTTTAAACAGTCAGACTCATATAGGTGTGTTCTTCAAAAGATGTTCTGCAGGACAACATCTTTGCTTAGGATAAGCCACTTAGAACACATTAAGATAATAAATCAACCTACCGTGCAGAATAGGAAAGTATTGCATCTTTATGGAGTGGTGTTCATTAAAGTAGGGGTACTTTCCTCTCAGCTAACCAACAGCTTGTCTCCCAATTCTAATTCACGGGATCTCCGATCACATAGAGTGGTTTACCACTATGGAAAGCTCAAATTGTGGGTCTCATACCCATCTCCTTCAATGCATTTTCTATCATGTTCCGTGATAGACCCTTTGTGAAGGGATCTGCCAAGTTTTTAGATGTTGGATATAATCCAATTTAATAACTCCGGAGTTTCTCATTTTTCTGACAGATTTCAGTCTCCTCTTCACATGTCTTGATGACTTCATATTGTCCTTAGAACTATTTACCTTGAAAATCACAGTTTGTTTTTCACAGTTCATAAGGATTGCGGGTATTGATTTTTCAACCACAGGTAAGTTCATCAAGAGTTCATGAAGGCACTCTGCTTCAATAGTGGCTGTGTCTAATGCTGTGAGTTCTGCTTCCATAGTTGGCCTCGTTAAGATGGTCTGCTTGCAAGACTTCCAAGAAACAGCACCACCATCAAGTGCAAATACATATCCACTCGTGTCCTTTATCTCGTCAGTATCAGATATCCAATTTGAATCACTATAACCCTCTAGTACCCTCGGATACCCGGTATAGTGAATGCCATAGCTCGCAATGCCTTTTATATAGTGCATAACTCTCTCAAGAGCATGCCAGTGATCATCTCCTGGATTTGAAACAAATCGACTGAGTTTGCTTACAGCAAAAGCGATGCCAGGCCTCGTGGCACTAGCTAAATACATAAGCGAGCCAATAATTTGAGAGTATCTCAGTTGATCTCTAGCATTTCCTCGATTCTTTCGAAGCAACACACTAGGATCATACGGTGTAGGAGAAAACTTGAAGTCGCTATACCCGAAACGACTCAAGACCTTTTCCACATAGTGGGACTGAAGCAATGTAATCCCACCGTCACAATCTCTCAATAGCTTGATGTTCAGGATGACATCAACTACTCCTAGATCCTTCATCTCAAAGGAACGAGATAAGAAATCTTTGACCTCCTTAATTACATTAAGGTTGGTTCCGAAAATCAATATGTCATCAACATACAAACAAAGGATGACTCCCTCACCCCCACCATGGCGATGGTACACACATTTATCAGCTTCATTTACAACAAAGCCTACAGCAGTTAAAGTTCTTTCAAACTTCTCATGCCACTGCTTAGGGGCTTGTTTTAGGACATATAAAGATTTCAACAACTTGCACACCTTTCCTTCTTGACCATTTACCACAAAGACATCTGGCTGATCCATGTAAATTTCCTCATCCAACTCTCCATTAAGGAAAGTTGTCTTAACGTCCATTTGATGAACGATAAGACCATGAGAGGCAGCCAATGAGAGTAATGCTCGAATGGTGGTCAATCTGGCAATGGTTGAGTAGGTGTCAAAGAAGTCTTCACCTTCTTTTTGAGTATATCCCTTGGCCACAAGCCATGTCTTGTACTTCTCAATAGTATCATCAGGTCTAAGCTTTTTCTTAAACACCTACTTGCACCCTATAGGTTTGCACCAATAAGGGCGATCAGTGATCTCCCATCTTCCATTAGCTAAGATGGAATCCATCTCACTATGGACGGCTTCCTTCCAGTAGTCAGCATCAGGAGATGCATATGCTTCTGAAATGGAAGTGGGAGTGTCGTCCACAAGGTACACAATGAAATCATCACCAAAGGATTTTGCAGTCCTCTGTCTCTTGCTCCTTTTAGGAATTTCATTATCACCCTCCTTAGTACTTTCCGAGTGTTCAATTGGAATGGTAGGTTCAGAAAATGTAGAAAATTCCTGATTAGATGAACTAGGTATCTCCGGATTTGATGAGTTAGGTTTATCCTTCATAGGAAAGATATCCTCAAAGAAAGTTGGATCAGTCGACTCCATGATTGTACCGACATGAATGTCAGGTACTTCAGATTTTACTATCAAGAATCTATAACCAATGCTATGAAAAGCATAGTCCAGAAAAACACAATCAATGGTTTTTGGTCCAAGCTTGTGCTTCTTGGAGATTGGTACATTAACCTTTGGCAAACAACCCCAAGTACGCAAGTAAGAGAGTTTTAATCTTTTCTTCTCCCATTATTTGAATGGAGTAATTTATTTGTTCTTTGTGGGAATTCGGTTTAGGACATGACACGCAGTCAATAGTGCCTCCCCGCACCATTCCTTGGAGAGACCCGATGTGTCTAACATGGCGTTAACCAAATCTGTTAGAGTACGGTTCTTTCTTTCGGCTACTCCATTTGACTGGGGTGAGTAGGGAGGCGTCCTCTCATGAATTATGACATGTTCCGCACAAAAGAAATCAAACTCGTTGGAAAAATACTCTCCACCACGATCGGACCTAAGCCTCTTAATCTTTCGATCAAGTTGATTTTCTGCCTCAGTTTTATAGATTTTGAAGAAACTCAAAGCCTCATCTTTTGATTTTAGAAGATACACATGACAATATCTCGTAGAGTCATCGATCAAAGTCATGAAATATTTCTTTCCACCTTTTGTCAACACACCATTCATCTCACAAAGATCAGAATGTATAAGCTCTAGTGGTGTTAAATTTCTCACTTCTGCAGTCGTATGTGACTTGCGAGGTTGTTTATCTTGCACGCAGACTTGACACTTAGATCCCTTAACAGTTGTGAAATCAGGGATTAAATTCATTTTAGCTAGCCGCGTCATACAACCAAAATTAATATACAAAGACGAGAGTGCCAGACATTTGATTCAAAATTCGTGTAAATATGATTAAAAACTTTATTACAAATGTCTGACAGAGATAAGCGAAACAAGCCTTCGCACTCATAGCCTTTACCAATAAAGGTTCCATACTTCGAAATTACAAATTTATTGGACTCGAATACAATCTTGTAGCCGTCTCGACACAGAAGATATCCGCTAACAAGATTTTTATTTATTGAGGGAACATGATGCACGTTCTTTAGGCGCACAGTCTTTTCCGAAGTGAACTTCAGATCGACCGTACCAACACCATGAACAGAAGCATGCGATCTATTCTCCATTAGCACGGTTTGAGTCCCTTTTACCTGATATGAAGAAAACATGGAAATATCATAACAGACATGTACATTAGCGCCCGTATCAATCCACCAATCAGAAGAATGACATAATGAAAGAACAGTAGGTAATTGAAAGGGCATGTATGCCCCCATGTGTGGTTTTGGTAATTAATGACAATCTCTATGGACTAATGTGTAAATTGAGTTTCACTTGTAGGTTTGTCCATTGGCATCGCTTGGGCCATGTGTTGGTCTCAAGGTTGGAAGATGAAGAAATGTCCAAGGGCTTTGTGCCCATTGGAATCATGAAGAAAGAAGGAGCTTGAAGGTTGATCCAGGCATGTGTAAAGAGTTGCATCAAGATGGATCAACCTCAAGTAGGGATGAAGAAGGGCGAGCTCAAGATGCGCCATCTCTAGAAGATCTCATGCTTGAAGCTTGCCATCCTCGTGCTCATGGAATGATGAAGACAAGTTCAAAAAAGAGGTTTCCTCATGGAGTATGGGGGAGTAATTTGCAAGTCTTCATCTTCATCAAGCAAGAGCATCCAAGAAAGGTGTTCCCACTATAGAAGAACAAGACGGTCTACATCAAGTTCAAGTGGGTTGCTCAAGGCAAAGGTATGTTCTTGATAGGGCTTATCTTTTGCCGGTCTCGTGTTGTTAGTTGGGAGACTGGGTTTAGGATAGATAGCCGTACTATCAAGAGGGGCTCTCAAGCGGGTGTCTCGTTTGCATCGTTCGGAGAGAGCTCAAACCTTTGCATTCATAGCATCATCTTTCTTGGTTATTATTTGGTTCTTGTCCATGAGAGGATCTAGAGCTTGTGGTCATCATCATAAAAAGCTCTAGTTCATCATCTAAGGATTTACTTGCATATCTTATTGCGGTTTTTGATCTTGCGAGTTTTCCGGCTCCACACCTTGGGGGATACTTCACATATATATTCATAGTATTTTCTCCCAAGGTGATACCCAATCTTTAATTTTTGTTGGATTCTATTCGTTGTTATCTTTCCAACAAAATTGGTTTCATCCTGTTTGGAGTTCGGATGCAAAAGTTATTGCGTTTCTAGTTTTCTGGTTTCTGGAATTTCCACCGGAAGTTTTGCTCTCACCGGAAGTTCCGGCCAGTGACCGGAAGTTCCGCTCAGGCCAAAAATTCCGGTTGAATTTCCTGCTCTTGTTCCGCTCACATTCAGTAACCTTCTGTTTTCGTTATGTCTATTTGACGGAACTTCTGTCGGAACTTGCACCGGAAGTTTTGCTCCCACCGGAAGTTCCGGTGAACCGGCGGAAGTTCCGGCCATGATTCGTTTTTTCAGTTTCTCGCTCCGCAGTTTTCGACCGTTGGCTGTGTGCCACCGGAACTTCCGGCCTCCCACCGGAAGTTCTGGCCAGGTGTCGCGAATGCCCATAACAGGCAGATCTGGGAGCCCTTTAAAAGGGGCTCCTCTTCCCCTTCGTGGGACACAACTTTTCTTCTTGGTTCTTGGCTTTCTCTCTCTCCTCCATTGTCAACCTTGAAAAAGCTTTCCCTCTCCCTTTCCCCTCCTATGATTCTTACATCTTTTTGAGGGATTTGAGAGAGGAGATCTAGATCTACAATTCCCCAAGCCAAATCCCTTCTTTGTGAAGGAATCTTTGGGATCTAGATCTTGGAGAGTTTTGTGTTCTCCTCTTGTGTTCTTCCTCCCTTATTCCCCCAATAGCTTTTGTAGCTTTGTTGGAATTTGGGAGAGAAGGACTTGCCCTTGCATTTGGTGCATAGGTTTGAGTTCTCCTCGGAGATTTGGCGAGTTCAAGCTTGTGAGCTTGTTTCTATTGGGTTCCTTGGAACCCTAGACGGTTGTGTGGTTGGATTGTTGACCTTTTGTGGTCTTGTAGCCTTTTGTGGCGTTGTTGGACTTTTGTGGCTTTGTTGTTGGGAGCCTCCAATTGAGTTGTGGAGTTAGACCCAATCTTTGTACGGGTTCGGTGACCTCCCTCAAGCGTCCCATAGTGGAGCAAGTGCCCGCCTTTTGTGGTGTGCACTTGGGAGAATATGGTGAGCCTTTTTGTGGCATCGGTGAGTTGCGTGCTTCCGCATCCGGGGTGAGGCCTTGTGTGGCGTTGGGTGAGCATCGAGCCACCACACCTCGAGGTGAGCCATTTGTGGCGTCCGGAGAGCATTGCGCCATCGCACCTCTCCAACGAAGACGTAGCTTCTTTGGAAGTGAACTTCGAGAAACAAATCTTCGTCTCCGCGTCCATCGTTTATCTCTCAACCGAACCCTTTACTTATGCACTTTACATTGTGATAGCCATCGTGCTTGAAGTATTTATACCTTGCTATCACCTTGTTGCTTGTATTGCTTAGCATAGGTTGTTGGTGCACCTAGGTGAACTTAGTGGCTAGGTTTTGTGCTCAATAAATTAAACGTTAGTTTTATTCCGCATTTACTTGAGCCTAAACCGTAATATTTTTAAAAGCCTATTCACCCCCCTCTAGGCGACTTCCTTTGTACTTTCAGTAATATACCATACCCAACATCTTTCATCTCAACGTCGCCTATGACAACATTAGCAGTCTTGCTGCCCTTCCCATGCTGGCGCTTGTCAAAGCGGTTGGGACAAGCAAGAGCACAATGATCAGGATCACCGCACACATGACAAGCACATTTCTTCTTATCAATCTTCTTCTTGAAGCTGGTAGACTGTGAGGACTTGTTCTTTCCATCGAACTTTCCTTTGCCGTCAAACTTGCCTTTGTTCTTGAACATGTGAGGCTGGAAGTTTCTTTCCTGTACCATATTGGCATTAGAACCTCTCTCGGTACCTCGAGCATGTGTGTCTTTTGCTCTCGCCTTCTCTTCCACATCAAGAGTCCCAATGAGACCTGTCACGAAGAACTCTTGTCTCTTGTACTTCAGAGAAGTAGCAAAATTCCTCCATGACTGGGGAAGTTTGGCAATAATGCCTCCGGAACAAACTTGTCTGGTAATACACAAGTGAAGTGCTCAAGCTCCCTAGCAAGTGACTGTATCTCATGAGCCTGCTGCACAATGGGGCGGTCATCAACCATTTTATAGTCATAGAATTGTTCCATGACATACAGTGCACTGCCAGCATGGAGACTCCAAATTTTCTCTCGAGCGCATCCCACATATTATTGTCATTGCTAAATGACAGATATGAATCGACAATATTGTCGCCAAGAATGCTGATCAAGGCAGCCTTGAAAGTGGTATCATGTTTTTGGAACGCCTCTTCCTGAGCGGGATTAAGATCTCCCTTAGGTGCGCCATAGATGACATTATAGCAGCTCATGGTCTGAAACCAGAGCACTGCTCTCGCACGCCATCGTTTGTAATTCACACCTTCAAACACAGGTGGCTTCATAGAAGCAACAAAGCCACTTGGGGCAAATTGCCTGAAATAAGGTTTTTGGATTGTTGAATAAAAGAGCAATTTACCAAGAAAATTACCCATAATAAACTCTAGATAAAACATGATTAGAATAATAGAAAGTATACTAATCATGTGAAATAGCGAATACATATTAAGGCAGATAACCAAACAGACTGCAAGGCGTAAAACTTTAAATGCGATCAGAACAAGGTTGAGAAAGAAAATATACACGGCAGTAGCAGCAGAGGAACCGCCGGCGTTCGGGTTGGCACCGTCGTTAGACATGTCGTCGAGGAAGAGGGTGCTGATGTCGGGGGAAAAATCCTCGTCGGGGAAAACGTCGCCGCAATCGCTATCCGTGAGGGAGTCCGTGATGAAGCCAGTAGTCGCGCCAATAGCGCTCCCCAAAAACCTTATCGCCCTTCTCCCGTACAGGACTCGAAGCAGCGGGGTCTCGGGGGCCTACTGTCCCGGCTCGCGGTGTACGCCGCAAGATAGGATGGGGAAGACTAGGTAGCGCAATGCTCTGAAACTGGAGTCACAAAGGACGTGTGACAGTATGTCTGAGAGGAGATGCGACCTCTCTCTTATATAGGCACAGAGGGGAAGACAGACAGGCTGCGCAGGAGATGAAACGAATGTACAGAATTTGAAGCGAACAGGCGACAGCCCACCGGACAGCCTCCACTCAGTTCGTATTCATTTAGCTCGTATTAAAAGTCCACTTGAGCAAAACATTTCAGCTTCTGTACAACTGTTCATATATCATTCATGCGTGGCAAAATAAAGCTCGGCTCGGCAAGATTCCCGCAACCCGTGGCGCGCGCGTCATGACGAGGCGTGGCGAGGAGAAGGAACTCGCTTGTATATGTCTTCTATTCTCAAGCTCGTACAAGTGGTGGAATAGCTCTCCTTATAAGCTGGTCCAACACTCAACTAGCAATGTGGGACTAAACATTTGTCCCAGCTCTTGTCATGCATGAATGGGCCAAATGGGCCTCTAGGATTTCAGGAATTTATTGGCATATAATAAATGAGTTGGGCCTATTTAGGCAAAAAATCCAACGGTTTGTACAACTTCGGATAATTTATAGCGGGAATTTGGTACAAGTTCTAATGATTTGAGGAAAGTTTTCAAAATTCATAGAGATGAACTGTCGAACTGCTGTTGTTGTGGAAATATATTCTAGATGATTTATCCATATTACTTCTCCTATTTGATGGTGAACCATGGATCATCAAGTTTCATATGACCTTTTGTGTTATACTACCTTCGTTCTAAGGCTTTTTTTAAAAGTCAAACTAAGTAAAGTTTGACCAAGTTTTTTTTTAAAAATATTAATATTTACAATACGAAATTCATACCCTTCAATACATCATGAAACATATTTTCATATGGTATCTATATAATATCATAGTTGTTACAATTGCGACAAGAAGATAACGAAGAACGAAAACACAGGGACACAGATTTAACGTGGAAAACCTCTCCAACGAAGAGAGAAAAAACCACGGGCGCCAGCCAGTGCAACTTCACTATATCGAGGAGTGTTTACAAACATCGGGGATTTCACAGATGCAACTCCTCCTAAACCGGCGGCTTACAAGGGGTTTATATATTGGTGGAAACCTAGGTCTTCGACGATCCGTACCGTACTTTGTAGAATTTGGAGACCTCCGGCGACGGCCTCGCTCCACTCGTCAGAAGTTGGCATATACTTTGTAGAATTTGGATTAACATATAACAAACTTCACCTTGAGACAAATTTCTCCTTGTAGCATTCACAGCAACCATCTCTCTGAAAAACAAAGCAAATACACTCGGCCCAAGCCTCCGGCGACAGGCCTCGCTCCACTCGTCAGAAATTGGCCTATACTTTGTAAAATTTGGATCAACATATAACAATAGTTCTGGATATATATATTTTTTAAAGTTTAGTCAAACTTTTTATAGCTTGACTTTTCAAAAAAAATGTAAGTCTTAAGCTCTGAATGGAGGGAGTAGTCTTTATCCAAAGTGAACAGTCAACTTTAAATACTTAATTTTTTAAATCAAAGTCTCACATACCCGTGCTGATTTCTAAAATTCTTCACATCCAACAGAAAGGTTGAAACGTGAAATGTGTTAATCATACTGATAATTTTATTAGTCATATTTCCTCCTCCTCCAGCTTCAAGGAACGGTAGCAAGAAGAGACACACGGAGCGATCACGAGGTGGTGACCACGGCGATCCAGTGGTCACGGGGACGAACTCAATAGCAGCTTAAGAAATAGCTGCGTGGAGTATGATCTCACCATGAAGCGTAATGTTGGCACTCACGTATTATCGGTTCAACTGTGCCCGATACGCACGGCTTGCAACAAGGTATATATGTGAATTTTTCTCTTCCACTGCAACGCATGGGCATATTTCTCATACTATTAAATTGTTTGAGGTCTTGATGGTCCGATACGTTATTTATAATTTCTAATTCTATCCCTATATTGCTAGGTTGAGTTTACAAAATTTACACTTATTGCCACGGATACGTACCAATCTGGCATTACCATTCGACTAGGCGTAATCTGATCGCGACCAAAGGTAACCGAGTTGACTTCAATTACGCACGGCAAATCATAACAGGGTTAGTGTCGTGCGTCATGTTGCCCAATCATAACCGGGTTAGCCTTGTGTTGGTGTTGGAGGCAGCTAGCTACATGCGCGTGCTATACTAATCCATACGATTAGTGACGACTAATAAATGCATGAAAAAAATATCCAGCGCTAGATATGTGATAAATTTATTTAAATTTAGATATATTTAATCACTATTTAATATAGGTATTTTTAAATCTAGACAAATTCCTGACATCTATTTTGATACGAAGAGTCAAAGTCAGATAGATGTATATTAGGACATTAAAATGTGGGTTTGGGTGTATCTAGAAGTACAAACCATCAGTCATAAATGCGGGCTTGGCGACGAGCAAAGTCACCTATTGCGGATGTTGGAGGCAAGACGGCGTGAGGCACTTATGGGCATGAGAGCAACGTGGAGGTGATAACATGCTCCCTATGTGATCGAGGCGCTGGGACCGTGCATGACATGTATGAGGCCGGGGACAAGGACACCTAGGTCCTGGCGCCATGGCCCGTTGGGGACAAGCTCGATGAGGTTGTTGGGCACAGGCCAGCGCTTGCTGGCACGGGTCTTGACATGTTGCAGGGTTGGGGTCGAGCATCTAGAGGCCCGCATGCATCAGATCAGCCAAGCGACAACGTCATGCTAGGAGCCGAGATTGAAGCCGGAGGTGGCACCTTGGATCCTTGCCCGCTGGAATCGAGTGGGATATGTAGAGAGGTCGAGGATAACGTAGACGTCGTCGACGCGGAGCAGGCCGAGCAAGGACGGGGAGCGCCAGCCAAAACTAGGCAGGGGGAGGCAAAGCAGGCGCTACAAGCGCTTAGGCGGAAGCTGGTAGAGAGAGGAGCGGAGGTTGGTCTAAAGAAACGTTATTCAGTTCTTTTTCTGTTTTGTTTTAAAAGCTTTTGCAAAATAGTTTATGTTTTCCTTGGTTTGAAGGTGTTCCTTTTCCTTGGTTTGAAGGTGTTCTCGTTAAACATAACAATATTTTTGTGCATTATACTTATATATAGTGGTAAAATAAACTTTAAGAGTTACTCCCTCTGTTCCAAAATATAAGATGTTTTAGATTTATAAAGAAAAATGAATCTAAACTTCTTTTAGCACATAGGTTCACTCATGTTTAAAGTAAATATACACACTAAAAGAAGTCTAAATACATTTTTTATATAAATCTAAAACATCTTATATTTTAAAACAAAGAGAGTATTAAATAAGAGCATTACATTTTTTTAAAGTTATATCTATTAAAATTAATCTTTCGTAGTCGTGGCAACGCACGGATATTCAGCTGGTATATGTTAGACAATCAACTTATATGTTTAGGACTCTAAACTGACTCAGCTAGGGCACCGAGTCGGCTAGGGCCTAGACCCTCTTTATATTCTCTTGTAATTATAACGATTTTGATTATTAAAGTATCAAAACTATTCTATTCAACATGGTATCATACTAAACAATCTAGGGCATGTCGCCGCCCATTCCACCCTCGCCGCCGCCGTCTGGCTACTTTGAGCGCCAGGCTGCTCTCGTCACCTCCAAGTTCGTTGCCGCCATGACGATCTCCTCTTCTTCTTCCTCCACCCAAACCCTAGTCCCTTTAATCACATCCACAATCCAATATGCCGATACAATTTCAGATGTTAGTTCTATTATTCCTGTTACTTTAGATCTGCCCAAGCACAACTACTACCATTGGCGCCACCTCTTCGAAGTTCATCTTGGTTGCTGCAATCTCCTCGACCATGTCACCTCCGATGTCGTGGTATTGCCGATGAGTATGCCATGGAGGGGACATCACAGAGCGTGTTTTAGAGATGTGGGATAAGGCGGAAGGTTGGCGGGTACGAGGTAACATAGCTTACCCAGGTTCAGATCCCACGACGGTGACGGGATCCTACTCCTATAAATCACTATAATGGCAATACGCTGAGTTACAGGGATCGGTTCGCTGTGCGCGATATGAGTTGTGTTATTCTAACTTGTGCCCTAAAGGCTCCCATAGGTCCAGCTTATATAGTCGCCAAATCCTAGGGTTACAGGCAAAGTCCTAGCCGGACAGGTTACAGAGTCCTACACAGTACAGAACTAGTCTAACGTGTCTTGCACTCCAAGGCTCCGGATACGTCGGTGACTCCTCCGTAGCCTTCCTTTATTCGGCATGGGCCTCCTTTCTGGATCCATCTAACTGGGCCGCCCAGCAGGCCATGGTCCTTGCTACCAACTGTGGGCCACCTGGGTTATCCGGATTAGAGACATGCTATGGTGATACCCATTTAGCATATCCCCAACAGTAGCCCCTGGAGAACTCCGAGATCTTTCTCCCTCTTGCCTCTTAAGTTTGAATGCTCCGTATAAACGAATGTCGGCAAATCGTCAAGCAATATCTTGTAGTCCTCCCAAGAACCCTGCAACGCTCTTTGTCTTCAATTTGTAAGTCGGAGAACTGCTGAATCTTCCATTGTACTCTTCTCGTAGCCGGACTGGATTCATCCATACCAGAATCTTCAGATGGGATGGTTCACCTGCCCGTGTCAGCTAGAGCAACGTAGACCATAGGTTAGCAACGCCTCGTAACTCACACATGCAGAGAACTCAATCATAGCCTTTTTCCCGCGCAAAGGATGCGAAACGTTGGCGGCGGCGGCGGGAACGTGGCGAGATTTCCGCGCACGCGCTGTCCATGCAGCAATCGTTCGATCAACTTGTACGAATCTTGACATAGAGTACTATAAATTATAACCATGGTAGATTTTATCTTTTCACTGCATTCTTCCTCGCGTCATCTTTTTCCTTTAGCGAACGTCTCCTCGAGCTCTCCGCGTGCACCGAGAAAAACCCTAGCTTTCCCCAGTTCCACAATCACCTTCCCCCATACCAATGGCGAGCAGCATATCAACCCCATCCATGGCGACAACGAGCGATGTCGCGGCGAAGCCAGTGGCTTCGTTCAGGTGCCCCCAGAGGGCCTGGTACTGCCACGCACCGTGGTGGTGGAATCCACCGACGGTGACCATATTCCAGCTGGGCTGGAACCACTGGAGGAGGAGGGCGACTCTCACAAGGGAGATTGGCGCGGCTCTGATATCGCTAATAGCGATCTCAAGGAGATGCTCGCCGAGGGGTACCTTCCCACGACGGAGGGGCTAGCCTGGCGGGCGGCACCGGCCGGCGAGGTCATCCCTTGTCCCCAAGCTGGAGAAAAGGTGTACCTCAAAGCACAACTGGTACACGGCGTCTCCCTCCCAATCTCCGACTTCTTCCTAGGGGTCCTTAGCCAGGTTCAACCTCAGAACCTATCTCTGAATAGCATCCTCACGCTTAGCAACTACGCGGCGCTTTGTGAGGGATACCTAGGAATTAGGGATAGGTTAGATCTGTTTATCTACTTCTTCACCGTCAAGAGGGAAGCTGGAGTGAGAAAGGATGAACTCAGAAATTGTGGGACCATTAGCTTCAAGATCCGGCCTGGCCGACAGTTTCCCAACATTGTAGGCCACGAGTCCTGCAAAAATTGGCAGATGACGTACTTCTACGGCCCAGATATCCCACTGGCTAGCCGAGAAGCATCTTACCCGGACTTTGTCGACAGGGCCACCGCTGAAGCCCCGACTTGGAGATCCCAAGCCCTCCTTCCCTCTAACGACGAAGCCTCCCGTGCTATAAGGCAGATCGAGTGGTTCATAGATACGGGTCTGACCGGGTTGGACCTAGCCATGTGCTGGTTCATCAGGCGGATTCAGCATCTGCAGCACCGCGCGAAGCTGATGCACCAGTATACCAAGGATAGGAAGGATAGACTCCGTATCTCCGAGGAAAACTTCTCGAGTGACTCCATCAAGCTCCACCTCAAGGACATCGTCAAGGTGAAGGACATGAAGCGTGGCTTCACCATCACCTACGACATGTTCGAGGACGGCAAGTGCCCAGAGGTATCTGTTTATTTTTCGTGTATGACATATACTCCAGTTCTTCCGTCTAGCCATTATCATTATGTCTAACACTTTGGGATTCACTTAACAGTTAAAGAGTCTAGACGAGGATAGCATAGCTGTCCAAGTCTACGACCCCAAGATGAAGGAAGTCACTGTTGTGTCCGACGATGATGTTCCATTGGCACGAAAGCGGAAGAGCTCCACCTCTGACGCTGCCAACGGAGGCAAGAAGAAGAAGACGGAAGGTGGAGCCTCCAAGAAGTCTAGCGCGGCCCTGGAGGCGGAGAAAAGAAGAATCACCAGCATCCTGTTTACCAAGGCACCAACTGTTGTGTAAGCTTCTTATCATCCGACATTGTCTCTTTATTTTCTTATTCCTGTACTTATACTTGTGCACGTTTCAGGAAAAGGCTAGTTTGAGTTTGAAGAAGACCTCCAAAACATCGGGGGTTTCCAAAAACATCAAAGATATGCTTCACCAAGCGTCTCCCGCCATCGCCCCTACCACTCCTACGTCCAGCCTGTTGCCGCACTGACAAGCTCTCCAGCTAAGGTAACATTTGGCCCTTCCGCCATGGAAGTGGACCTAGGTGTCACCGTGGATCTTGCTGTTGTCAGCGAGCAGGCGACAACAGAAAGAACCACATCAAAATTGGCTGAAGCTCCGGCTAAGGATGCTACTGGTAGCGGTAAGGTGATGGTGGAAGACGGAACTTCTGTCGAAGGCGGCGCCACTGCATCCAAGACGTCAATAGTGCTCCCGAAGATTGTCTACTCGGTGCTTACACCGAGTGGCTCAGCTCTGGCTCCTGGTGCAGCGCCAACTTCTCCGACATGTGGTCTTGAGGAGCTGCTCAGGTCGGCGGATATCCTGCGCGGAAATAGTCTTTCCTTTAGCAAGATATTTTCCAAGAGCACCACCAACCTCTAGATCATTGCACTTGTAAGTTTTATTTGCCTTTTGCATTTCATATATAGTATCCCACTATAGCCCCCGAGGATTTAGACGGAAAACCATAGGTATTTGCATCTGAATGCTCTAAGAGTGACTAAGCTAGAAACTTCGCACTGTAGCCCCCAAGTATTTAGTTTGAATGAATTATTCCAACTATATACTTTTAGAGTAGCATACGCAGTGTTTGTAAATTTCAATATTGTAGCCCCCAAGCCTCTAGTTGAAACAGAATTAGTTCCGACTAGATGCTTAAAGAAAGACTAAGTATATTGCTAGTTTAAAAACTCTCAATGTAGCCCCCAAGCCTCTAGGTGGATATTTATCCGGCAAGATGCTCCAAGTAGACTATGTAATTTTGAATTTCTTCACAGAATGAGAATTCTCGGAGAGGCGTCGCCAACGAGAAGTTGCACAAGATGCGCGCTGAACTGGAAGCTGAAAAGGGTAAAACTGCCTTCTTGAAGGATCAAATCACCAAGAGCAAGAGTCTGTTTTTCCTTTCAATTTCACACTTAAACTTGGTCTTGTGCCATCACTCTCCGACTACTCATTGTGTGCTGTCATTTCTCCGGCTTGCAGAAACTATTGCCAAGGCAAGGATATTGTCGAGCAATCCAAGCAGATAGAACTGCTGGATAGCAAGAACAAGATCCTCAAGCAGGAGAGGGCTAACACTTTGAACATGCATGAAGAGTCCATGAAGGCCTTGCAGGAGTCTGCAAACACGGAGATCAACCAACTCAAGGAGGAAATTGCAATCCTCAAGGAGCAGAAGAAAGTTGCCGATGAGCAGAATCAGCGCAACCTTGAGGCTTACAAGGTTCTCCGGCAAGAACGGGACTCCATGGCGGAGACACTCCAACAAGAAGAGGTGAGCATCTTTGGTAAGCAATCTCTGTCTTGTACTTCTGTAAGCCAGATACTCTGAACTTTTTTGTGTTTACTGAACTCATGTACTCCTTTGCTTGCCGGAAATGCAGCTCCTATTGGTTTAACCAATACGCCTCCACCGCCAAAATAATGCATGGTCCTTGCCCGCAACTTCGCCAGTACCGCCATCAAGCAAGCCAAAGAGATTGCCAAGCCCCTGAACGTCAACACGAAGGCGGTGGATTCCTTCATGAAGTACTCGGAAATTCTAAGCCAAGCCCCCGAGTGTATCGTAATGTAACTACCTCGGTGAATTACGCTCCTAGTTACAAGCCTGGATGAGCAGAAATGGTTGAAATAGTACGGTGGGGCCCAAATGCCACTCACAGGTAGACCTTTCGGCCGTCCCAACCATTTCCACACATCGGGACAAGAACGGGCGGCGTAATCGGCAGGCGAAGGGATCAACTACATACACAAATGAGTATGTATGCAAGCCACCATACAACAGTACATCAGAGTCATCCCATCTAAAAATAAAGGAAATATTGCAACGCCATACGGCAAGATCCAAACATCCTAGATAGATTTAATAGTTTAGGATATCTCCTCATACATCAATCAACAGAGTATCAAGCGGAAGCGGAAGACAAAATCCGAGTACGGATAAGAAGCAAATCGGCATAAGATGCCCCATAAATAAGCAGATCCCGCCCACAGATCTCACGGATCCCCGTTCCCGGAATCTCTACACCGAATGATCGTTGCCCACATCGTCCGTCTCTTCCACCCAGTATCCATCTTGTGAGTGTACCTGTTCATCTGAACCAATAATTTATCGTGTGAGACCCTAGGGGTACTCAGCAAGTCTTTATGCCTCTAAAGGGGACACAACCTGGGGTGACGCAATTGCAGCAAAAGATAAACCCTAACAATTCTATAGATACTCGCTAACCACCCGCCTAACCAGAGATAGACGGATGTCCGTGAATTAATAACAACAGTTATGACAGTTATAACGGTAATCTTAACAGATCCATCCTCCTCCTCGCTTACCGACGAGGAAGCGGACAAACAACCCCCCATCCGTTGGCAGTTTTATTATCCATTCCGTGAGTATTGCACTATTTACTAGTCAGGTACCTAGTCTAGTCAGATTAAAAGCGACACTTTAGTTATGCTTGTCTATGATCGAGAAACTGTGCTCCAAGTCGTCCATAACCGTGGACACGGCTTTCAGAAAGTTTTACCCTGCAGGGGTGCACAAATAGCAACACACACTCGATATGCCTCGGAAAAACCAAATCAAAACCCAACGAGGCAGTCACGACAAAGCAATTACAGGATTCAGAAATAATTCAGGGGGCCACCCCATTAAGCTACCCGCGACGAAGCTGGCCGGCTACGAGACGGACTCAAGGTTTGGGTGGACGGCTGTAAACGACTGGGAACCCGAAAGTGTGACTGGGCTTGTCGATACCGCGAAATCATGTCCCGGCCCTAAACAGTACAGTGTACTCCTCGCACAATCTTAAATAAAGCAGTAAAGCATGGCATAAGTACGGGATAGTAAATAAAACCTCAAACTAGTTTGTGGCCCCAAGAAATAAGAATGAATCAAGCTCTGGCTCAGGGGGGTCCATAAGGCCTCCCGGATGTGGATAGCGCGAATAATCTTGGAACAGGAATCAAGTACTCGGGGTCTTACGAGACACAAGTGAGCCTGAAAAACCAAATAGCGAATATGGCTCACCAATGCCACTTTCATTAGTTATCCCATTACTACTCAGGTTAAGTTGTATAGGTACCTCGTTATCCATCAGACACTCACATACCCTACACATGCTGTTCTACGACTCGCATGGCTCAAACAACTCCTGTAGTAATGGCTCATGGGATGGAGGAACAAGCTTCGGTGGGGTTTAAAAGTAAAGGCTATGCAATACTTGGGATTCAATTTAATGCAATCGCGACTCAATGATGCAAGAGTAAGATAGAGGCAATAGGTACTATATGTATGCAAGCATGTGGTAGTGCTTGCCTGGCAGCTCAGTTGAAGCAAGGAATGGATCTGGGTAGTGCTCCTGGTTCCCTTGATATATCCCCTGCTCAGCGTCTATTCGAAGAAGAACCAAACAAACAAGGGCCAACATAAATAAAGAGCACAAGCATATGAATAAAATGCATCAAGCAAACAATTATGCCATGATGAATGATGCACAATTTGCATGGCAATAAAGTAGCATGGCATGGGTGGGGTGTGGAATACAATAATAAAGCATTTTATTTAGTTTTGGCCCCATTTTATACTCATATTAGTTGCTGTACTCATTATATTTATATTATGCATGCTTCAAAACAACCCATGGAATGCATAAACAGAAAGGTCTCGTCGAGCTAATCATTTTAGACATATTATTTGTTAAATTTGGACTTATAAAACAAAAGATAATAATTTATTAAGGAAAAGGGGCATTTATAGTAATTTAAATAAACATGGCATTTTAAATGTTCAAAATATATTTTGGATTGCATATTTGAAATCCTCACATTTTCCTGATTTGAAAACATATATTATTTGTATTATTTGGATTTGTATTTCAAAAGTTATTTAAAAACAGAAAATAATTTGAATTTGAAATAATTTGAAATAAATTTGAATTAAAACAGAATACAGGAAAATACTTTTTATACTCCAGACAGACCCAGCCACAGACAATTACAGGTGGGGCCAGGCTGACTCAGCAGCACACGCGCGAGAAATTCTTCTGTCACCGCGACTGCTGCTAGCCCCAGAGACCGACGGGTGGGGTCAGCGGGCTCGCAGGCCCACGTGACAGCGGCTGGGCGGACTGGGGCCACGCGGCTCAGGGGGGGACTGCGGGTTGATCGGACAAAAGGGCAGGGTGCGTTTTGCAAAACGGTGACGGATGCTGACTGGTGGGCCTCGGTGGAACTGCGGGTTGATCCGAAGGAAACGCAGGGGGGTAAGTGCAAAACGAGCAGTGCTACTATGGATCTTCTTCTGAAACTGTCTGTCGACCGATCGGTGCACGGCAGGAGCAGGCGCGGCGCGCGCGGGGCTCGATCCTGGGACGTTGCGGGCGCGCTCGGAGGCGGAGCCACTGCGCCGGCTCGGGCTTGGTGTCAGGGAACCGGACGGGGCCTAGCTAGGATGCTACGCGGGACGCGAGCGTGCAGACGCCAGCGAACCCGACGCTCCGACGGCGTTCGACGGAAGGCACGGCGGCGCTGGGGCGAGATCGGCCAGAGGGGGTTGTCTAGGAGGGTCGTGGGCTCACCGGGAGGTGGTTGGTGGCGTTGGACCGGGTCGGCGGGCAGGCGATCGACGAGGACGCAGACGGACGGCGAGGCTAGGGTTTCGCTCGGTGTCGACGACGATCTGGTGGCTCCGGTCCTTCTCCTCCGCTTCTGCGTGTACGGGTCGATGCAGGGGATTGGCCTTGGTCTTCCAGGCCTCCTCGACGGCGCACTTGACGGCTGGATCGGCTGGACGCGGCGGAGGCCGAGGGTGCAGACGATGGTGTAGCCGGTGGCGATGGAGAAGAGAGGGGGAGAGGGCAGGGCGCCTTCGGGGTGGATCTGGGGTAGCTGGGCGAGGCAGAGTAGGTGGATAGGGACGGAGAGGGAGCGGGGTGCCGTGGGGAGGTGGTGGACGATAAAGGTGGCTCGGCCACCTTTTGTCCTCCTCCTCACGTGCTCGGCTGGGAGGCCAGGGCAGGGCAGGCAGGGGTGCAGCTGGGGCTTACAGGTGGGGTAGGGCAGGCCAGGGTCGGGGTGGTTCTGGCTGGGGGCCCTTAGGGCAGAGAGAGAAAAGAGAGGGGGAGGCTCGGGTTAGATTGCTCTAGGGTCGGGTTAGGGTTTTGCTTGGGGTGGAGGGGTAGCTAGGTGGGTCCAGGTGGGGCCAGCTAGGTGGCAGGGTGGCCAAGTGGGCCAACACGGGTAGGTCATGGTGGGGTGGCTCGGCTAGAGGAAGGAGGGAAAGAGGGGGGTGTACTTAGGGTGTGGTTTAGCTTAGGTGTAGATTAGGGTTTAGGAGAGGGGGTATGGGTATGGTGATGAAGGGTAGATGATGTTCTAGGGACTAAAGAGAGAGAGAGATGGAGTGGTTTTGCTAGGACAAGGTCAAGCCAAGAACAACTAAGATCAAACCAAAACAAAACAAGAAAAGAGGGGGAGGTGGTGCAAGCACGATCAAATAAGATCAAGCTAAAAGAGAGAGATAGAGAGAGTGGGATGATCCACCCAAAACCAAATGAAATCCAAATGACAAGCTAAAAGGGTACCTGCATGGCCCATGCAAATATTTAATACCATGTTGATTCTTGTGACAACAATAATATTAAACATGGCATTGTTCATTTGCATTTCCAAAGGTGGAATAAAGCCAAGCAAAAGAAAGAAAGGATGCCCCATGTGGAGTAGATGGAGATGACCATATTTGAATAGAAATGGGACTTGCTAGTGTGTATGTGCCACTAGGTATTTAATAGCCCCAAAATATTCCAACATGAGCATAATTCCATGATAATCCATATGGAAGCTAGGCAAAGGGTCCCACTCACAAGGCATGCAAAGGTGGCCATGTGACTCTCGTGTTTCAATATTGTGAAAACAACATGATGCTAAGATGAGAGTATGTGGATAAAGAATTGGATCCATCCCAACCCACATGAGCTAGAGGTAAAACCAATAAGTGCCAAGCTCATATTTGGTTGGATGGTGGAATTATAAGGTGGTGAAAGAAAAGGTGGTGGAGTTAATAAAAGATATGCCCCCAACTCAACTTGGGCATTTAAACAATATATCAAGAACCAAATACAATATCAAGAGGCAAATACAATTAATAATGCATATGAGATAAGAACCAAATCAAAAAGGGTTTTATATGATGCTCAAATGCAAGGTGGCGTGATGACATGAGCATGGTATAATTATGATGCAACAATTATATATTTGTAGTAGCCATATATCTAGACTAGGCTAGTAGCATTGCAATTGTTAGACAATTGGGATGCTACAACTCTCCCCCACTAAACAAGAATCTCGCCCCGAGATTCCTAGGAAAAAGAAAACAACACAAGGAGAGGCGGGTGTTCGGAACGAAGGTGACCCTCACGTTCCCAAGAAGATGAAGAACGGAATGGTGCGACCACTACACCTTGCAAAACTTGCTAGACTTGTTGCGAGTCTTGCGTTTTGCTAGAGAAACAACGGTTAGAAGAGTTGAAGGATTGTCGTGAGACAAGAAGGACAGGATGAACATAGCTCCGGTTTTCTCAAGAAACATGATAAAAGAATAGAACCACTTGTGAAAGAAAGAAAAGATGATGGATCATGAATAAGAGAAACACGCCGTTAAGATTAAAGATTTACCGATACTGGAGAGGATGAATCTTTGTGTCGCCGGAAGAAAAAGGGCTAGATTGGAAAGGTTTCAACCACTATGACAATAGCATCATATCTTCTCTCGGATTTGAGAAATGAAGTTCGGAAACAAAATTGCCTTCAAACAATAGAGTCCCTTGATATGAACAGAAAGATTTAGCTAGACATCGTCGGATTAGATTCTTCTTGCGCCGGTAAGAACCACAGGATCATGCAATTGAGGTGCGCGGATATAACTTCCAGCGATGGATGTGAAGCCAGATCATGGTGGAATCCTGAGAAGCAAGGAATATGGAGGATCTGGAGCTTATGGTAGAGATACTTATTGCTTTCTTTAGCCTTGAGGCTAACGCAATAGATTGCGGTTGAGGGCATCAACCATAATTGGCTTTACCACAGAAAAAGAATTGATGAAACAAAGAGAGAGATATAGTTTCCTTCCATCTTGTTTGGGGATGTCAAGCACCGGTAGAAAGACGAGGACAGAAAAGAGTTTGCGTTTGTTTCCACCAGATAATTGAAGATTTTGCTCCGTGTAGGAAAGATAGATCACCAACAAGAGATTATTGATTACTTTCTTCGAGAGAGCACTCCGGAAAAACAAGGACGGAAGTAAAAGTATCGAGGGATAAAGGCCACTTCTAACTTCCGTGGAATGAGTGAAATCACATCAATTCACCAATTCAATGTACAAGAGCGAATGATAAGAGTAGTGGTATGGTAGCTACTCCATCCCGCACTCAAAGCATTACTCTGCACATGAATAAGAAAACCATGCAACCCAACTACTGAAACAGACTGAAGGTATTGATAAGAAGAGGTCATGGAACTCCGTAAGAAAACGAGGATAGACGCAAACGATTCGCCGGATTCATAGATAGATAAAGATGATGATGTTGTCGTCATGTCGGAAGTACCAAGCCACCAGAAAGATATGAAGGAAGATCACGGAGACAACTGCAAGATTCCACAGACGAAGAAAAAGATAGCACCACTTGAACAGAAGGATTACGAAAGATCTGAAAAGTCTTCATGGCCTCCGGTGGATTGAGCATAGACGATAGAACGATAGGGTTTCAAGAGATTACTTGACGAGACTGAGGTGAAAGAACTCCATGTTGTTCTTGAAAAGATTGAGAGAGATTTAGCAGACTTGAGGATAAACTTTAGCAGAACGACGATGATAACTTGCCAACAAGGAACAACTCCGGATTGGTTGAAGATGGAGGATGGAATTAACAATGGGCTTGCTAATTCCAGAATTGAGGAAGATTCACTGGAAGAATAGATTATCTGGTCCTTTGGAAGAGAAAGAGATGTCACCTGATTCATATTGTCGATTGGATCGCCGGTTACAAAGACAAAGAGATTTTGGATGAAGGAACGATGATATAGCTTTGCTTATGGTATGAGCTATCAGAGACGAAAAAGATGTGCAGATATGGAGTTCAAAAAGATGTGCAGCATGATAAACAGATGATAGACCGCCGTAGTGCTTTGGGAAACTCCGGATTTCCAAGGATGCTTGAATAAGCATAGATAGGATCACGGTGTACCCAAAATCACAGGAGTATCTTTGGCAAGCCGGAGTGGTAGCATTTTCCATATTCCAATCGACACTATCATGAGTGGAATATAGCTATGTCGAGAACCAAATTACAATCACCAGCATCGGATCGACACATGTTATGTAATTAGCCCAAGAGAAAAGGAGATGAAAAGAAACTCCAAGATTAAGCGCCGGTGACAAAAGAATGAGTTAGCATGGACATGCTGATAAAAGAGAGATAGATAATGTTTCACACACGACTGAAAAGGAGTGTGGAAACACAGATGGATCAAAGAAAAATTTTCCGCAATTTTCGGCATTAAAATACCGATAGATGCGCAAAATCACTTAGCAGATAGGGATTAGCATCAGATGCCTGCACAGAAGAACACCCTTTAAGAAGATGGCACCGGTTAACAAGGAGTCAGGTAGATCGCGCCGGTTTTCAAAAGCCTGTCGGTATGGAATGTACCAACAGTTGATAACCAAAAGGCCGATAAAGATAACATGTTGGATGCAACAGATAGACAAGGAATTACACACACACACACTTTCTATGGTACTACGGAAACCCAGAACACGTGAATCCTAGTTTGAATTTCAAGAAGAGGATTGAAAACGTTACACTTCCTTGCCAGAAAAAGGGTGGTGGGTGGGTAAGAAGAAAAGTGGAAGCAGTCCTACTCTCGCGTTTCGTTTTTTCCTAGTATACATAACTACCAACATATTTGCTAGACAGACAACGACCATTTGGCTGAGACCCTGAAGGTCGGGATGGCTCTGATACCAATTGTAACTACCTCGGTGAATTACGCTCCTAGTTACAAGTCTGGATGAGCAGAAATGGTTGAAATAGTACGGTGGGGCCCAAATGCCACTCACAGGTAGACCTTTCGGCCGTCCCAACCATTTCCACACATCGGGACAAGAACGGGCGGCGTAATCGGCAGGCGAAGGGATCAACTACATACACAAATGAGTATGTATGCAAGCCACCATACAACAGTACATCAGAGTCATCCCATCTAAAAAGAAAGGAAATATTGCAACGCCATACGGCAAGATCCAAACATCCTAGATAGATTTAATAGTTTAGGATATCTCCTCATACATCAATCAACAGAGTATCAAGCGGAAGCGGAAGACAAAATCCGAGTACGGATAAGAAGCAAATCGGCATAAGATGCCCCATAAATAAGCAGATCCCGCCCACAGATCTCACGGATCCCCGTTCCCGGAATCTCTACACCGAATGATCGTTGCCCACATCGTCCGTCTCTTCCACCCAGTATCCATCTTGTGAGTGTACCTGTTCATCTGAACCAATAATTTATCGTGTGAGACCCTAGGGGTACTCAGCAAGTCTTTATGCCTCTAAAGGGGACACAACCTGGGGTGACGCAATTGCAGCAAAAGATAAACCCTAACAATTCTATAGATACTCGCTAACCACCCGCCTAACCAGAGATAGACGGATGTCCGTGAATTAATAACAACAGTTATGACAGTTATAACGGTAATCTTAACAGATCCATCCTCCTCCTCGCTTACCGACGAGGAAGCGGACGAACAACCCCCCATCCGTTGGCAGTTTTATTATCCATTCCGTGAGTATTGCACTATTTACTAGTCAGGTACCTAGTCTAGTCAGATTAAAAGCGGCACTTTAGTTATGCTTGTCTATGATCGAGAAACTGTGCTCCAAGTCGTCCATAACCGCGGACACGGCTTTCAGAAAGTTTTACCCTGCAGGGGTGCACAAATAGCAACACACACTCGATATGCCTCGGAAAAACCAAATCAAAACCCAACGAGGCAGTCACGACAAAGCAATTACAGGATTCAGAAATATTTCAGGGGGCCACCCCATTAAGCTACCCGCGACGAAGCTGGCCGGCTACGAGACGGACTCAAGGTTTGGGTGGACGGCTGTAAACGACTGGGAACCCGAAAGTGTGACTGGGCTTGTCGATACCGCGAAATCGTGTCCCGGCCCTAAACAGTACAGTGTGCTCCTCGCACAATCTTAAATAAAGCAGTAAAGCATGGCATAAGTACGGGATAGTAAATAAAACCTCAAACTCGTTTGTGGCCCCAAGAAATAAGAATGAATCAAGCTCTGGCTCAGGGGGGTCCATAAGGCCTCCCGGATGTGGATAGCGCGAATAATCTTGGAACAGGAATCAAGTACTCGGGGTCTTACGGGACACAAGTGAGCCTGAAAAACCAAATAGCGAATATGGCTCACCGATGCCACTTTCATTAGTTATCCCATTACTACTCAGGTTAAGTTGTATAGGTACCTCGTTATCCATCAGACACTCACATACCCTACACATGCTGTTCTACGACTCGCATGGCTCAAACAACTCCTGTAGTAATGGCTCATGGGATGGAGGAACAAGCTTCGGTGGGGTTTAAAAGTAAAGGCTATGCAATACTTGGGATTCAATTTAATGCAATCGCGACTCAATGATGCAAGAGTAAGATAGAGGCAATAGGTACTATATGTATGCAAGCATGTGGTAGTGCTTGCCTGGCAGCTCAGTTGAAGCAAGGAATGGATCTGGGTAGTGCTCCTGGTTCCCTTGATATATCCCCTGCTCAGCGTCTATTCGAAGAAGAACCAAACAAACAAGGGCCAACATAAATAAAGAGCACAAGCATATGAATAAAATGCATCAAGCAAACAATTATGCCATGATGAATGATGCACAATTTGCATGGCAATAAAGTAGCATGGCATGGGTGGGGTGTGGAATACAATAATAAAGCATTTTATTTAGTTTTGGCCCCATTTTATACTCATATTAGTTGCTGTACTCATTATATTTATATGATGCATGCTTCAAAACAACCCATGGAATGCATAAACAGAAAGGTCTCGTCGAGCTAATCATTTTAGACATATTATTTGTTAAATTTGGACTTATAAAACAAAAGATATTAATTTATTAAGGAAAAGGGGCATTTATAGTAATTTAAATAAACTTGGCATTTTAAATGTTCAAAATATATTTTGGATTGCATATTTGAAATCCTCACATTTTCCTGATTTAAAAACATATATTATTTGTATTATTTGGATTTGTATTTCAAAAGTTATTTAAAAACAGAAAATAATTTGAATTTGAAATAATTTGAAATAAATTTGAATTAAAACAGAATACAGGAAAATACTTTTTATACTCCAGACAGACCCAGCCACAGACAATTACAGGTGGGGCCAGGCTGACTCAGCAGCACACGCGCGAGAAATTCTTCTATCACCGCGACTGCTGCTAGCCCCAGAGACCGACGGGTGGGGTCAGCGGGCTCGCAGGCCCACGTGACAGCGGCTGGGCGGACTGGGGCCACGCGGCTCAGGGGGGGACTGCGGGTTGATCGGACAAAAGGGCAGGGTGTGTTTTGCAAAACGGTGATGGACGCTGACTGGTGGGCCTCGGTGGAACTGCGGGTTGATCCGAAGGAAACGCAGGGGGGTAAGTGCAAAACGAGCAGTGCTACTGTGGATCTTCTTCTGAAACTGTCTGTCGACCGATCGGTGCGCGGCAGGAGCAGGCGCGGCGCGCGCGGGGCTCGATCCTGGGACGTTGCGGGCGCGCTCGGAGGCGGAGCCACTGCGCCGGCTCGGGCTTGGTGTCAGGGAACCGGACGGGGCCTAGCTAGGCTGCTACGCGGGACGCGAGCGTGCAGACGCCAGCGAACCCGACGCTCCGACGACGTTCGACGGAAGGCACGGCGGCGCTGGGGCGAGATCGGCCAGAGGGGGTTGTCTAGGAGGGTCGTGGGCTCACCGGGAGGTGGTTGGTGGCGTTGGACCGGGTCGGCGGGCAGGCGATCGACGAGGACGCAGACGGACGGCGAGGCTAGGGTTTCGCTCGGTGTCGACGACGATCTGGTGGCTCCGGTCCTTCTTCTCCGCTTCTGCATGTACGGGTCGATGCAGGGGATTGACCTTGGTCTTCCAGGCCTCCTCGACGGCGCACTTGACGGCTGGATCGGCTGGACGCGGCGGAGGCCGAGGGTGCAGACGATGGTGTAGCCGGTGGCGATGGAGAAGAGAGGGGGAGAGGGCAGGGCGCCTTCGGGGTGGATCTGGGGTAGCTGGGCGAGGCAGAGTAGGTGGATAGGGACGGAGAGGGAGCGGGGTGCCGTGGGGAGGTGGTGGACGATAAAGGTGGCTCGGCCACCTTTTGTCCTCCTCCTCACGTGCTCGGCTGGGAGGCCAGGGCAGGGCAGGGCAGGCAGGGGTGCAGCTGGGGCTTACAGGTGGGGTAGGGCAGGCCAGGGTCGGGGTGGTTCTGGCTGGGGGCCCTTAGGGCAGAGAGAGAAAAGAGAGGGGGAGGCTCGGGTCAGATTGCTCTAGGGTCGGGTTAGGGTTTTGCTTGGGGTGGAGGGGTAGCTAGGTGGGTCCAGGTGGGGCCAGCTAGGTGGCAGGGTGGCCAAGTGGGGCCAACACGGGTAGGTCATGGTGGGGTGGCTCGGCTAGAGGAAGGAGGGAAAGAGGGGGGTGTACTTAGGGTGTGGTTTAGCTTAGGTGTAGATTAGGGTTTAGGAGAGGGGGTATGGGTATGGTGATGAAGGGTAGATGATGGTCTAGGGACTAAAGAGAGAGAGAGATGGAGTGGTTTTGCTAGGACAAGGTCAAGCCAAGAACAACTAAGATCAAACCAAAACAAAACAAGAAAAGAGGGGGAGGTGGTGCAAGCACGATCAAATAAGATCAAGCTAAAAGAGAGAGATAGAGAGAGTGGGATGATCCACCCAAAACCAAATGAAATCCAAATGACAAGCTAAAAGGGTACCTGCATGGCCCATGCAAATATTTAATACCATGTTGATTCTTGTGACAACAATAATATTAAACATGGCATTGTTCATTTGCATTTCCAAAGGTGGAATAAAGCCAAGCAAAAGAAAGAAAGGATGCCCCATGTGGAGTAGATGGAGATGACCATATTTGAATAGAAATGGGACTTGCTAGTGTGTATGTGCCACTAGGTATTTAATAGCCCCAAAATATTCCAACATGAGCATAATTCCATGATAATCCATATGGAAGCTAGGCAAAGGGTCCCACTCACAAGGCATGCAAAGGTGGCCATGTGACTCTCGTGTTTCAATATTGTGAAAACAACATGATGCTAAGATGAGAGTATGTGGATAAAGAATTGGATCCATCCCAACCCACATGAGCTAGAGGTAAAACCAATAAGTGCCAAGCTCATATTTGGTTGGATGGTGGAATTATAAGGTGGTGAAAGAAAAGGTGGTGGAGTTAATAAAAGATATGCCCCCAACTCAACTTGGGCATTTAAACAATATATCAAGAACCAAATACAATATCAAGAGGCAAATACAATTAATAATGCATATGAGATAAGAACCAAATCAAAAAGGGTTTTATATGATGCTCAAATGCAAGGTGGCGTGATGACATGAGCATGGTATAATTATGATGCAACAATTATATATTTGTAGTAGCCATATATCTAGACTAGGCTAGTAGCATTGCAATTGTTAGACAATTGGGATGCTACACGTAAGCTGGAAAGCTTCATGTACCCGGGCTGGTGCTAGAATGTCGCTAGCGATGGTCAAGGCCCACTACGAGAATTCCGACATTGACACGGTGACTTCCGGTCTGCCCGACATGGACGATGACAGCCAAAAGATTGATCACAAAGCTAACTAGGCATCGCTCGCCGGTTACGACACCAGGGTCGCCGAGTTGGTAGATCCAAACTCCTTTGCGCCTCTTGAAATCATTGATGATGACCAGCCCAGCTCCTCCGAGTCCCTCAAGACCACCGACTTTGAAGATGATCAGGATGGCTCTCCTGCTACCGACGATGCGACCTCAAAGTCTCCTGCGCTAGAGGAATGAAAAACACTTTGTAATATTTGTCTCCTCTGGATGTATGTATGCGGAAAAACTATTGTGTTAATCTTAAGGCGGAAAACAATAGTTGTATGTTTCCTGCTACTTAAGTACTAGTTCCAGCATGTAAATATTTTTTAAGCAAGTGCTGGCTTATCCATTACTTTGGTTTTTATGCTTGACTTTTCGAGAGTCAGAAGACTCGTAGTCAGAACCATGTGCTCAGGCGATGATGCCCAATGTCATCGTAAAAAAACCTAAGCACAAAATCACCGACTTCAAGTGACAAAAGGCACTACTCTAGAATCCACATAAAAACAACAAAGAACGTGTATACCAGAAAACTTAAGATAACGCCCGTAGGCAGAATTTTCACAAGTGCAAATGCAAAACTTGCGTATAAAGGTTTTATACGATCCAAAAATGAACACTAAAGGAGGTAAAAGACTCAAGAATATGAGTGAACCAAAGAGCTTTATTGCATTGATCATATAAGAGGTACACAGTAGATAAAAAATATGCTAAGTGTAGAAATGACGTAGCCGTGCTATGTTCCATGGCCGATCAAGCTCCGGGTAGTCATCATCCGGGTCACGTCGCTTACGCTTATGATCATCGCTGGGTCTATCCTCAAGTTCATGATTGTAAATGAGGTAGTAAGACCCACTGAGTAGCGCCTTGCTTATGATGAATGGTCCTTCCCATGGCAGGGCTAATTTGTGTGACTTCTTCTACTTAAGTCGTAGCACCAGACCCCCCTCTTTAAAAGAGCAATGCCGAAGGCGGCGACTATGGTAGCTGCATAGCTTCTGCTGGTAGATGGCGGATCTTTGGTATGCCAATAAGCGCTCTTCCTCGAGAAGGTACACATCTAGGCGCCTGGATGCTTCAGCGTCATCTTCGTCATAGGCGGCAAGTCTTGGTGAATCGTGAAGGATGTCAGAAGGGAGGATGGATTCTGCTCCATATACCATGAAATAAGGGGTGTAGCCGGTAGATCTATTGGGTGTAGTTCGTAAACTCCACAAAACATATGGTAACTCATCTTCCCAGGCTTCAGCTGCTCTATGTAGCGGTGCCTCAAGACGTGGCTTGATTCCCTGCAGAATTAATACATTGGCTCGCTCAACCTGGCCGTTGGATTGTGGGTGTGCCACAAATGCTAGGTTAAGTCAAATGCCCTTATCCCAACAATAAGCTTCCACTTCTCCGAGTGATAAGTTGCTACCATTGTCGGTGATAATGCTATGTGGGAGACCAAATCTCACCACTAGATCCCGGACAAACCTAAGGGAAGTTGCCCCATCAAGATTTCTAATGGGTTTAGCTTCTATCCATTTGGTGAATTTATCCACTACTACTAGCAGATGCGTAAACCCACATGGTGTCGTCTGTAATGGACCAACCATGTCTAGCCCCCAGACTGCAAATGGCCAAGTTATTGGTATTGTTCGCAATTCTTCAGCTGGAATATGTGGTTGTCAGGCATAATACTGGCATCCCATGCATGTCTCAACTAGCTTGTCAGCATCCGCCTTTGCGGTCAACCAGTAGAATCCTTGCTGGAAGGCTTTGGAGACCAATGATCGAGGAGTGTCGTGATGCCCGCAATCTTCGAGATGGATCTCACGAAGGATTTCTATACCTTCTTGCTGGGAAACACACTCGAGGTATACACCAGTGGTGCTTATTTTATAGAGATGTCCATTGATTATGGCATAGCCCTTTTCTCAACGTACTATTTGCCGAGTTTCGGCCTCGTCGATGGGCAAAGTTCCATGTATGAGATACTCCATGAACGGTTTTGTCCAAGCCGGAGGGACCTTTGTCACTGTGTGGACGAAAGAGTTGACTCTATCTGGGTTCTCGGGGTCTGCTCCTTTCACGGATGGTGTCGGTAGATGCTCTAGAAAAATGTCAGGTGGAATTTTTTTGCGTCCTGACCCAAGCTTTGATAGTAGATCAGCTGCCTCATTTTCCTCCCTCGGGACATACTTGACTTCGTAGCCTAAGAAGCTATTGGCTATCTCGTCCACTTCGTCTCAATATGCCGCCATCATAGGGTTCCACATGTTCCAGGTGCCATCCACCTGCTGGGCAACCAAGTCGAAATCTCCATAGCAAACTATGCTCTTGATGCCAACATCCTTGGCTCTGTGAAGTCCATGAATGAGTGCTTCGTATTCCGCCATGTTATTTGTAGCCTCTAAGTGGATCTGCAGAACGTAGTGCAACTTTTCCCCTGTTGGTGACTATAGAAGTACACTAGCCCCTGAGCCGTTGAGGAGCTTTGATCCGTCAAAGTGCATCACCCAGTATTCTGGCTCCGGTATAGGGGTAGCATCTGGCATCTCCGTCCAATATGCGATAAAATCCGCCAAGACCTGTGATTTGATAGTGTCGCGTCTCTTGTAGGTGATCTCAAAGGCGGCAAGCTCAATGCCCCACTTCGCAACCCTTCCTGTAGCGTCGATGTTGTTGATGATGTCGGACAGTGGATATTTGCTCACAACTGTGATAGGGTGCTCCTAGAAATAGTGCCTTAGCTTCCGAGAAGCAAGGAACACTCCATAAGATAGCTTCTGGTAGTGCGGGTAATGCTGCTTGGACTCCATCAAGACCTCGCTTACATAGTAAACTAGTCGTTGAACCCCATACTCATGCCCTTCTTATTTCCGCTCTACCACAACAACAATGCTGATTACCCGGTTGGTGGCCGCCATGTAGATCAACATTGGCTCCATAGGCTCGGGTGCTGCAAGTATAGGTGCCGAGGAGAGTATCTCCTTTAGATTCTTCAATGCTGCATATGCCTTGTCCGTCCATGTAAATTTGTCTGCCTTCTTCAGCAACTTGTACAACGGCGGAGCCTTCTCTCCAAGTCGGTTGACGAACTGGTTTACTGCTGCAACGCGGCCTGTTAGCCATTGTATGTTCTTCTGGCATGTAGGACGGTTTATGTTTAGGATGGCCTTGATCTTCTCCGGTTTGACCTCGATTCCACACTAGGAAACGATGAAGCCCAACAATTTGCCAGCTAGAACCCAAAGACGCACTTCTTAGGGTTAAGCATCATGTTGTATTTCCGGAGATTATCAAAGGTTTATTTTAAGTCGGAGATTAAGTCATTTGACTTTTTAGACATCACCGCCATATCGTCCACATAGGCGTGAACGTTCCGACCAATTTTATTGTGTAGGCAATGCTGCATAGTCCGCTGGTACGTAGCACCTACATTTTTCAGCCCAAAGGGCATCGTGACATAGCAAAACGTGTCGTAGGGTGTAGTGAACGAAGTGGCCAATTGGTCTGACTTCCTCATCTTGATCTGGTGGTATCCTGAGTATGCATCCAGAAAACACAAAAGCTCTGAGCCATCCATCGAGTCAATGAGTTGGTCAATGCGAGGCAAAGCAAATGGATCTTTGGGACATGCCTTGTTCAAGCCGGTGTAATCAACGCACATTCTTAATTCTTTGGTTCCCTTTTTGGGGACAAGTACAGGATTGGCCACCCATCGGGTGTGAAGGACTTCTCGGATAAAACTATCCTGAAGTAACCTAGCTATCTCTTTGCCTATGGCGTGTCTCTTCTCGTCTCCGAAGCGTTTTAGAGGTTGTTTCACCGGTTTGCATTTTGGATCAATATTCAAGCTGTGCTCGGCAAGTTCCCTAGGTACACCTTTCATGTCGGCAGGTTGCCAGGCAAAGATGTCCCTATTCCCACGGAGGAACTCGACGAGCGCGCTTTCCTATTTAGGGTCCAGGTTCGTCCATATGGCGGTGGTCTTGGAGGCATCGCCTACCACAAGTTCCACCGGCTTGGTCTCGATGGCGGCCTTAAAGGCGGGAGCGGAGTCAGAAATCTTCTTCTTCGACGCCGGCATCTCCATGGCATCGACCTTGCTCTGGATCTCCTTGAATTCTTTGCTATAGAGGACAGCTTCTGCAAAGGCTGCTTCTCCAATCTCGCAGCCCCTTGCCTTGGTAAAGCTTCCGGATACAGTGATGATGTCGTTTGTTCTGGGTATCTTGAGCTTGTTGTAGACGAAGCATGGCTTGGCCATGAAGGCGTGGAAGATGTCAAGTCCGAAGATGATGTGGTATACGCTCTTGAAGGGGACCACCTCGAATGTCATGCGTTCTTGGCAGTAATTATTAACATCGCCAAAAGCAACCTGAAGCGTGATGCACCCAAGGGACCGAGCCTCCTAGCCAGGAACACGATGTTGTTCCGCCTTAGGTTGGCCTCCTTCAACTTCATCTTGTGTAGCATATCCAGGTACATGATGTTGATGCTGCTTCCACTGTCCACCATGCATTTGGTGAACTCGTTGCCGTTAATCAGGGGGTTGATGACCATGGCGTACTGGTTATCCGTAGGGATGAGGTCTGGGTGATCCTTCCTGTCCCAAGTGATAGGAATCTCCGGCTGAAGGGAATATGCCCTGAGAGGCAATAATAAAATGTTTATTATGTGTATTCCAAGTATATGATAGATGTTTATTTTGCATGCTATAATTGTATTAATACGGAAACGTTAATACATGTGTGTTTAATAAACAAACAGAAAGTTCCTAGTTATGCCTCTCTCATAAACTAGTTCGCTGATTAACAAGATGATCATAGTTTCCTGATCATAGACATTGGATGTTGTTAATAACGAGATCACAACATTAGTGTAATGGTGTGATGAACATTCATCCAAAGTATAGCATTACGATCAAATTCATTGAGTTTATATTGCTATAAACAACTGACGAAGTAGTCCTAATCCTTAGACCATGAGATCATGCCAATCACTAACACCCGAAGAGTTTCTTGTTGACATCAAACGTCACACCGTAACTGGGTGATTATAAAGATGGCTTCAAAGCTACTAAAGTGTTATGTTGAGAATCATGGATCAAGAGTGGAATTTGTTCATCCCGATGACGGATAGATATGCTCTGGGCCCTCTCGGTGATATCACATTGGTTAGCTTGCAAGCAAGTGATTTGATCACTAGAATGTTATATCACGGGAACGAGAAAAGAGTGCATGTCAGTAACAAGATAAAACTAGGTATGGAGATATCGATGATCGAATCTCGGACATGTAATATATCGTGAAACAAAGGGATTAAGATACGAGCGTAAAAGGTTCCGACGATCACAGGAAAAGTCATCGTTGAATGTGTGGGAGTCTGTATGGATCTCCAGGTCCCGCTACTGATTATTGATCGGAGAAGGGTCTCGATCATGTCAGCATTATTCGCGAACCGTAGGGTGACACACTTAAGGGACACTGGCATCCAGTTGGAGAAAATGTTTCATGCCGAAAGAATGAACAAGCGCAGGAATTTATTTCACTAGATACCGAAACAGGTTTTCGGGTGAAATTGCATAAAGTGGTTATGCATGTGAAATAGAATTCTAGCAAGGGGTTATTTGTGAATGTTTGTCATTAAAGTAATTCACAAAATTCTGAATAAAATAAAAGAGTTTTATTTAATGAGAGTTTGCATTAAATTTGGTGGAAATTTAATGGGAATTTGAGTGGATTTTTGAGTGGAGAAAATTGAAGGGCCATTTTGTGAGTGGAGTGTCCACCCACATGAATGAGGGAGAGGTGGGGGGACCCTCCATGGCCGGCGGCCATGCCCCCTTGGGCTGCCCCCCTCCCCTATAAAAGGAGCCCCTCCTCTCACTTGTCTCTCACACCTCCTCGTGAAGGATCTCTCTCCCCCTCTAGAATTTATCCCCCATGGTCTCGGACTAGCGAGATACATGTTCCCGGTGGCTATTCGGCAAGAAAGAGTTGTGCTTCCGCTGCATCGCTGGAGCGAGGAGGCGGAGGTTGCTCGGTGTCTTGTACGTGTGTGCGAGCACGGATGCGCTGCTGCTTTGCGGCGCTAGGACTTCCTCTCGATCTTGAGATCGGCAAGAGATCGTCTACATCAACCACGAGTTGAACTCGTTAAGCTTTGTCGGTCTTCAAGGGTATGTTCTCTACGGATATACATCCGCCCGTTGTTTGTATCTAGTAGATAGATCTTGGTACATAGTTCCCATCGTAGGAAAATTTTTGTTTTCTATGTTGCGAACCCTACAGTGGTATCAGAGCCGGATCTATGCATAGATGCTTTACACGGGTAGTACACATATGAGTATGTGTGCGATGATGATCATGTTGTTGCTCCTTAGTTGTAATTTTGGATATTGGTGGCATAGTGGGATGAAGCGGCCCGGACAAACTTTACATGTCCTCGCACATGAGACCTGTTCCACGCTTGACATGCAACTAGTTTGCATAAGTGGCTAGCGGGTGTCTGTCTCTCCTACTATAGTCAATATCTCTTTTGCTACGAGTTGTCAACAATTTGGTTATCCTCGTTGTGGTTCATGTTCGTAGGTAAGAACAGTTCTATCTCGAAAGCCCTAAGCCACGTAAAACTTGCAATGGATAAATTAGAGGCGTCTAGTTTAGATTGTTGCTGGGCTAGTGTTATGATATGGTGATGTTGTAAGTAAAAGTATGCGATGATACTCTTACAACATACATAACGTGTAATCTCCATAGACCTTGGACTTACACATATAGGTATGATAGTGATCATACCACTATGCACATGATAGAGATCATATGCGGGAACCATATCATTTCACTAATAAACATGTGATGTTTGATAGCATCTTATATTGCTTGTTTAGCGCTTTGTTAGCATAATAAGATGATCCCTCTTTTAAATATCAAGATAAGAATGTGTTCTTCCTTTAGTATGCACTGATTATGTTTTCGTCGCTCCAAGACATCACGTGATGATCGGGTGTTCTTGGATCCATGACCATATTTCGGGTGTAAAACAGTTACACACGCGAATACTAAGGTTCTAACTTGGCGAGCCTAGCATGTACAGACATGGCCTCGAACACGGACCGAAAGGTTAAGCATGAGTCATATAGTAGATATGATGCCCATTTGATGCTCGCCTTTGAAGCTACACCGACTCACGTGATGATCGGACTTGGTGTAGTGGATTTGGTTCATGTAATCACCAAAAAGGCACGAGGGATGTCGTTTTTGAGTGGGAGTTCATTCGTAATATGGATTAGTTGAACTCAATCTATCATACACTTAGTCTAAACTTTACAAATTCTGTTGTAGATGGCACCACCTGCTTTTAATTTCAATGTGTTCATGGAGAAAGAGAAACTTGCAATGAACGGTAGCAACTTTACCGAATGGGCCATGAATTTGAGGATTCTTCTCTCTGCTGCACAAAAGAATACG
Source organism: Avena sativa (assembly GCA_916181665.1). NCBI lineage: Eukaryota > Viridiplantae > Streptophyta > Magnoliopsida > Poales > Poaceae > Avena > Avena sativa. The sequence goes on from OV702295.1 coordinate 225,358,442, forward strand.
TGCTAGAAGCGCCGTTAGGCCCCCCACCTTTTGAGGATGCCCCTGACGAGGAGAAGAATGTCTATCAGACTCGCCAGGAGGACCACAACTTAGTTCATTGCGGCATATTGTATGGGCTAGAGCCGGAACTTCGAAAGCGTTTCAAAAATGGCAATGCATTTGATACAATGGGTGAGTTGAAAATGATTTTCGAAACACATGCAGCTGTAGAGAGCTACAACGCTTCAGAAAAGTTCTTTAGCTGCATGATGGAAGAGCACAGCTCCGTTAGTGAGCATGTACTCAAGATGTCGGGTTATGCCGATAAGCTTGTGTCCTTGGGAATATCGATTCCCATTGACTTAGGCATCCATCGTGTTCCGCAGTCTCTGCCACTTAGCTATAAGAGCTTCGTGATGAACTATAATATGCAAGGCATGAAGAAGTCTCTCCCCGAGCTTCTGTCAATGCTTAAAACTGCAGAACTGGAGATCAAAAAGGAACATCAAGTGTTGATGATCAATAGGAACACTGGTTTCAAGAAAGACAAGAAGGGAAAACGGAAGGGAAGTAAGGGCGGCAAGCCTGTTGCCGTGACTGAAAAGAAACCCCGAGTTGGACCTAAGTCTGATACCGAGTGCTACTATTGTAAGGGGACTGGCCACTGGAAGCGCAGCTGCCCCAAGTATTTGGCAGACAAGAAGGCCGGCAAGGCAAACAAAGGTATATATGATATACATGTTATTGATGTGTACTTGACTAGTGCTCGCAGTAGCACCTGGGTATTTGATACCGGTTCAGTTGCTAATATTTGTAACTCGAATCAGGGGCTGCGGAACAAGCGACCGCTAGCAAGGGGTGAGGTCAAGATGCGTGTCAGCAATGGATCAAGCGTTGATGTGATCGCCATCGGAACGCTGCCTCTCCACTTGCCGTTGGTATTAGTAATAAACTTGAATAATTGTTATCTGGTGCCTGCACTGAGCATGAACATTGTATCTTGATCGTGTTTGATGTGAAGTGGTTATTCATTTATATCCGAGAACAATGGTTGTTCCATTTATATGAATGAAATCTTTTATGGTCATGCACCGATGATGAATGGTTTATTTCTTTTGGATCTCGATAATAATGTTACACATATTCATAATATTGATGCTAAAAGGATTAAACTTAATGATGATATATCCGCATATATGTGGCACTGCCGTCTAGGTCATATTGGCATTAAACGCATGAAGAAGCTCCATTCGAATGGACTTTTGGAATCACTTAATTTTGAATCATTTGATACATGTGAGCCATGCCTTATGGGCAAGATGACTAGAACGCCGTTTTTCGGTTCAATGGAACGGGCGACAGATTTATTGAAAATCATACATTCTGATGTATGTGGTCCAATGAGTGTGTCGGCACGTGGTGGATATCGTTATTTTGTTACTTTCACGGATAATTTAAGTAGATACGGCTATATCTACTTGATGAAACACAAGTCTGAAACCTTTGAAAAGTTCAAGGAATTTCAGAATGAAGTGGAAAATCATCGTAATAGAAAGATCAAATTTCTACGGTCCGACTGTGGAGGTGAGTATCTAAGTTACGAGTTTAGCACTCACATGAAAGAGTGTGGAATATTTTCACAACTCATGCCTGCCGGAACACCACAGCGAAATGGTGTGTCGGAACATCGTAATCGTACTTTATTAGATATGGTTCGATCTATGATGTCTCTGACGGACTTGCCATTGTCATTTTGGGTCTATGCACTAGAAACTGCCGCATTCACTTTAAATCAGGCACCATCTAAATCCGTTGAAAAGACACCGTATGAATTGTGGTTTGGAAACAAACATAAGCTGTCATTTCTTAAAGTTTGGGGATGCGATGTTTATGTGAAGAAACTTCAACCGATAAACTCGAACCCAAAGCGGAAAAATGCGTCTTCATAGGATACCCTGAGGAAACTATTGGGTATTCCATCTATCACAGATCCGAGGGCAAGGTTTTTGTTGCCAAGAATGGATCCTTTCTACAGAAAGAGTTTCTTGCGAAAGGTGTGAGTAGTCAGAAGGTAGAACTCGAAGAGGTTATTGAACCTTCTCTTCAAAGTATGGCAAGTACCGCAGCGCCGGAAGTTGTTCCGGAGTTGGCTCCACCTGTTGAAGAAGGAACTAATGATAATGATCATGAAACTCCAAAAGAGAGTACTACCGAACCTCGCAGGTCAAGCAGGACGCGTGCAGCTCCCGAGCTGTACGGAAATCCTGTCATGAATTTCATGGTTGATGAAAATGATGACCCTGCGACATATGAAGAAGCGATGATGAGCCCGGATTCCAACAAATGGTTAGAATCCATGAAATCCGAGATGGAATCCATGTATGAAAATCAAGTATGGAACTTGGTGGACTTACCTCACGACCGAAAGGCCGTGGAGAACAAATGGATTTTCAAAAGGAAAACTGATGCTGATGGTAATATAACCGTCTATAAAGCTCGACTTGTCGAAAGGGGTTTCGACAAATTCAAGGAGTTGACTACGATAAGACATTCTCTCCCGTAGCGATGCTAAAATCAGTTAGGATTATGTTAGAAATTGCTGCATATTTCGATTATGAGACATGGCAGATGGATGTCAAAACCGCGTTTCTCAATGGTAATATTGAAGAAGAGTTATATATGATACAACCAAAGGGTTTTGTCGATCCTAAGGATGCTAACAAGGTGTGCAAGCTTCAGCGATCCATCTATGGATTGAAGCAAGCATCACGAAGTTGGAATCTCCGCTTTGATGAGGTGATCAAAGAGTTTGGATTTGTCCAAACTTATGGAGAAGCTTGTATTTACAAGAAAGTGAGTGGGAGCAATGTGGCATTTCTGATATTATATGTGGATGACATATTATTGATCGTAAATGATATAGATCTTTTAAACAGTGTTAAAAGTTATCTAAATAGCAAATTTTCAATGAAGGACCTAGGTGAAGCGTCATACATATTAGGCATAAAGATCTATAGAGATAGATCTAGGCGCCTAATAGGGCTATCGCAAAGTACATACCTTGATAAGATTTTAAAGAATTTTAAAATGGAAGATAGTAAGAAGGGGTTCTTACCTATGACACAAGGCACGACATTGAGTAAGACTCAAAGTCCGGCTTCGGCGGAAGAAAGAGAGATAATGGACAAGGTCCCCTATGCTTCAGCCATAGGCTCTATAATGTACGCCATGCTATGTACAAGACTGGATGTGGCACATGCTATTAGTTTGACTAGTAGGTACCAATCAGATCCAGGTTCAGAACACTGGAAAGCGGTCAAGAATATCCTTAAGTACTTACGAAGAACTAAGGATATGTTTCTTGTATACGGAGGTGAAGAAGAGCTCGTCGCTAAGTGTTATGTTGACGCTAGCTTTGACACCGATCCGGATGACTCTAAGTCTCAATCCGGATACGTATTTCTCATGAATGGCGGAGCGGTTAGTTGGAGGAGCTCCAAACAACCTGTGGTGGCGGGATCAACAACGGAGGACGAATATGTTGCTGCTTCAGAAGCGGCTCAGGAAGCAGTTTGGATGAAGGAGTTCATATCCGAACTAGGTGTGGTTGCAAACGCGTTGGACCCAATGGTGATCTATTGTGACAACAATGGTGCCATTGCCAATGCCAAAGAGCCAAGGTCTCACAAGCATTCCAAGAATATTAAGCGCCGGTTTCACTCCATCCGCGAGCATGTCAAGGATGGAGACATAAAGATTTGTAAAGTACATACGGATCTCAATGTAGCAGATCCGTTGACTAAAACTCTCCCTAGAACAAAACATGATCTACACCAGAACTCCATGGGTGTTAGATACATCACTATGTAACTAGATTATTGTCTCTAGTGCAAGTGGGAGACTGAAGGGAATATGCCCTGAGAGGCAATAATAAAATGTTTATTATGTGTATTCAAAGTATATGATAGATGTTTATTTTGCATGCTATACTTGTATTAATACGGAAACGTTAATACATGTGTGTTTAATAAACAAACAGAAAGTTCCTAGTTATGCCTCTCTCATAAACTAGTTTGTTGATTAACAAGATGATCATAGTTTCCTGATCATAGACATTGGATGTTGTTAATAACGAGATCACAACATTAGTGTAATGGTGTGATGAACATTCATCCGAAGTATAGCATTACGATCAAAGTCATTGAGTTTATATTGCTATAAACAACTTACGAAGTACTCCTAATCCTTAGACCATGAGATCATGCCAATCACTAACACCGAAAGAGTTTCTTGTTGACATCAATCGTCACACCGTAACTGGGTGATTATAAAGATGGCTTCAAAGCTACTAAAGTGTTATGTTGAGAATCATGGATCAAGAGTGGGATTTGTTCATCCTGATGACGGATATATATGCTTTGGGCCCTCTCGGTGATATCACACTGGTTAGCTTGCAAGCAAGTGATTTGATCACTAGAATGTTATATCACAGGAACGAGAAAAGAGTGCATGTCAGTAACGAGATCAAACTAGGTATGGAGATACCGATGATCGAATCTCGTACATGTAATATATCGTGAAACAAAGGGATTAAGATACAAGCGTAAAAGGTTCCGACGATCACAGGAAAAGTCATCGTTGAATGTGTGGGAGTCAGTATGGATCTCCAGGTCCCGCTACTGATTATTGATCGGAGAAAGGTCTCGATCGTGTCCGCATTATTCACGAACCGTAGGGTGACACACTTAAGAGACACTGGCATCCAGTTGGAGCAAATGTTTCATGCCGAAAGAATGAACAAGCGCAGGAATTTATTTCACTAGATACTGGAACAGGTTTTCGGGTGAAATTGCATAAAGTGGTTATGCATGTGAAATAGAATTCTAGCAAGGGGTTATTTGTGAATGTTTGTCATTAAAGTAATTCACAAAATTCTGAATAAAATAAAAGATTTTTATTTAATGAGAGTTTGCATTAAATTTGGTGGAAATTTAATGGGAATTTGAGTGGATTTTTTAGTGGAGAAAATTGAAGGGCCATTTTGTGAGTGGAGTGTCCACCCACATGAATGAGGGAGAGGTGGGGGGACCCTCCATGGCCGGCGGCCATGCCCCCTTGGGCTGCCCCACCTCCCCTATAAAAGGAGCCCCTCCTCTCACTTGTCTCTCACACCTCCTCGTGAAGGATCTCTCTCCCCTCTAGAATTTATCCCCCATGGTCTCGGACTAGCGAGATACATGTTCCCGGTGGCTATTCGGCAAGAAAGAGTTGTGCTTCCGCTGCATCGCTGGAGCGAGGAGGCGGAGGTTGCTCGGTGTCTTGTACGTGTGTGCGAGCATGGATGCGCTGCTGCTTTGCGGCGCTAGGACTTCCTCTCGATCTTGAGATCGGCAAGAGATCATCTACATCAACCACGAGTTGAACTCGTTAAGCTTTGTCGGTCTTCAAGGGTATGTTCTCTACGGATATACATCCTCCCGTTGTTTGTATCTAGTAGATAGATCTTGGTACATAATTCCCATCGTAGGAAAAATTTTCATTTCTATGCTGCGAACCCTACACCGGCCAGCGCAGGTACTGGGGAACTGGGGGTAGGGTGGCCATCAGTATCCTCATAGAGGTTTTCTATTGCCGGATAGTAGGGGTACCAAGGAAAGTGTGGTAGACGGCAGCCTTCTTCTCGAAGGGGTTCTTTCCCTTGCCATCGCTCTTGTCGGCGTGCTTGGGGTCAACATCCTCGTCTATGTCACTTGAATCCTTGGACTCCTCTTCCTTCTTATTCCCTTTGCCCTTGCCTCGCGGTCTATTCTTTCGACTTCACTTGTAACCGGACTCCGGGTCCTCCTTGAGGTTGTTGGCGAACTTGCAATGGCAATTGGTGTGAGTGGCTTCGCTGTTGGTGTCGAGGTGTAGAAGGCATGGCATATCACGGTACTCCTCGTACGTTTGGGGAACAAGGAGCGCTGCCGGGGTAGTTTCACTACCTCGCTGCTGCCCACGACCAGCCCCCCGTCCATGGTCACGTTGTCCGCCATCACCTCGTCCTGCAAATGTCATGGCGACCATGTTGGAGGTTTTATTTTTTCTGGCGGGTTCTTCCGCTTGGTGCTATTGTTCCTCTTAGCTTGAGTTGGAACGACTATTGCTGGCAAGGAGCTGGGAGCATCGTCATCGGCAGCCGAGAACTCACTGGCCAGCTGGATCATCTGGTTGAGATCGAGCCTGTGATTTTCCTGCAGGCGCTTCAACTTATGTCGGAGCAACGTACCTTTCTACAATCCATCGATGAAGGCGGCCATGGCGGTCTAGGCGTGCACCCCTACGCAGGAATTCTTCGTATCAACCCAGCGGGAGAGGTAGGCGCAAGATGACTCGTCTTTCTCTTGAACACACTGCTGTAGATTGCTAACAGTGCAGGGACGCTTGTATGTACCCTCGAAGTTCTTGGTGAACGCTTCTTGCATGTCCAACCAGTTGTAGATGGACTTCTCCGACAAGTCATCAATCCATTGGCGGGCCGTGCCCATCAACATGAGTGGGAGGTACTTGACGGCAACGTTGGGGTTACCCCCGGCGATCTCCACCGCGTTGCCGTAATCCTGAAACCACGTAGCTAGTTTGGCGGTGCCGTCATAGGGCTTGATGGTCTTGTCAATCTGGAAACCCCTTGGGTAAGTTGCGGTCCGTATCACAGGTCCAAAGCAACATGGTCCCAGGTATGCTCCTTCCCGGGCCTCGTGAATCTTGTCCAGGCGTGAACGTGCGTCGTATGGCTCCGGGCTTGTTCTTTTCTTCTTGCCGCCAGGTGATGGGCTGCGTGAATGACGCGGGCCTCCTCCGCCATGGTGGCTGCTAGGGGGCGACGGAGGCGGAGGTGGCGGTGGGTTAGCCTTCTTTCTGTTAGCCTCCTACGACACCTCACACTTGTCGGACACGGAGGGTCATGGCGCGACCTGCTCTTATGCCCTTGGTTGCGCTCTCCGTCGTGATGGGGTTGCTCCGTGTTGTCGCGAATAACGATACCGCTTTGCCTTGGCGGAGGCATGTCTGTATGATGGTGAGCTTTGGGGTCTTCGCAATGTCGGGGAGATCGGGGTGGTGGAGATGGGCGACGAGGATGAGCCTTGCCTCCGTGGTCGGAGGATATGGGGATAGCGTCCTTCCTGTTGCGTGCATCCCTCCGTATTTGTTCTGATGAACCCGTCTAAGCCCCGACATCCTGAGGAGATCGGTCCCTTGGCGCCTTAGGATTGATAGACTGGCAATATGCTAGGTCAGACTCAAGCCTCTGGGAGGTGGACTTTTCCTCTTGTTTCACCGCCTTTGCCACAAGGTCATAGACCTGTTCCACGGCTGCTGGTGATCTATCCTACTCCAGAAGGGTCTTGGCGACGGCTAGGTTGAGAATAGGAGTGGGCATGACCTGCCTGCCTTCGTTGTCAATGTATGGCTTGGCTTGTGGCGGCTTCGGGGGAGCCCATCCTAGGTTTCGCCATACACTAGGATCGTTGATGATGCGAGCCGGAGCTTTCTTAGCCTTCTGCTGCTTGAGCAGAGTCTTGTACTCGGCCTCCATGGCTCTAGCTTTCTCTGTTGACTTCTGCGCCTTGGCCAGATCTTGATCTAGCTTTGCGCCTTGCTCCGCGATGGCTTGCGCTTCCTCCAGAAGCTGCTGGTGTTTCTCGTCAAGCTGGACTACGTTCCTTATGTGAGCCACAGTCATGGGCTCGACGACAAATTGCCGTACACCACTCTATTAGCTTGAGTGATTTGGGCAGCCGCAGACGTAGATGCCGGAGGAGGTGGGTTTGCGGTGTTATTGTTACTTGGACCGGTGTTGAGTTCCAGCGACTGCTGCACTAGGTTAGGCGGAGGGGGCATGGCCTTTGCGCGATCATTGTCGGCAGCAACAGGTGATCCCTTCCCCTTGTCCAGCGTTTTAGGCGGAGCTTGTCCGGGTTGATCTTCCTCCATCACGGTCCCAATGGCAACGAACACCTCTCGGGTTGTGATGGGCTTGTCGGCCTGCTCGTCACGTCTGATATCCTCCTGCATAGCAGAGTCGAGTTCCTCCGGGCTGAAGTCTATCTCCTCCGAGTCAGCGCTGATGTCGACGTAGAGCGCGTCTAGGACGGATTCGGAGGGTGTTGGGGCATCCTCGATGATGGGTGGTGGTGCGACAGCAGCAACAATAACTGGAGGTGGTGGTGCGGCTGCAGCGACAACGACTGGAGGCGGTGGTGGCGGCGGCTGAGGCAGAGGGGCATCGGGTAGGACCGCGAGCGCATCCTGAGCTTCTACGTCAGCGGCCACGAAGTTGTTGACGGTGTTCACCATGCCTTAGAAAGTCAGGCATCCCGAAGCCTGCATCCTCCTTAAAGTATGGCGGAGAAGTGTACTGCGGTCTAGTCCTTCCACAAAGTGATACATGGCATCATCATTGGGGTAATGCTCCAGGTTAGCCCGTATACGGAGCCACCTGGATAGGTAATCGCGGAAGTTTTCACCCTCTCTCTGAATGCAACACGCCAGATTGAAGATAGTTACCATGCCGACGAACATGGATCTATGTTGTCCAGACGCACGGGCGAAGCCGGCAAACTTGCAACGATCTTCCACCATTATATCCTGCACAGGGGCGGTTTGGGTGGGCCTTGAATTTTTCCGATCTATGTCGGCATACTCCAAAGAGAGATACGACTTCGATCCTTCCGCGAATGTATCCTGCCCATAGGCGGTCCGTGTGGGCCTTGACGATCCTCCGACTTCCAGGGAACTAGTGCCCGAGTCGGTTTCGCCGATGAAGAGGTGGATGTCCCTGATTGGGATGATCGAGCAGCGGGTAGGGTTCGTCTTCTCCAGGATCCAGAATTCGTCGGGAGGGATGATCAGAATGTTGTCGGAGAAGAGAACATGACCAATGTCTACGGTTTTGCTGATTCCCGCGAAGAGCTTGGACCTCACCCGTTGTAGAGTATGAAGCGCCTCTTGCCCCATGGTGGGCGCCAACTGTCGTGGTATTGCCGACGAGTACGCCATGGAGGGTCCTCACAGAGCGTGTTTTAGAGACGTGGGGTAAGGCGGAAGGTTGGCGGTACGAGGTAACAGAGCTTACCCAGGTTCAGATCCCACGATGGTCGCAGGATCCTACTCCTGCTATAAATCACTATAATTGCAATACGCCGAGTTACAGGGATCGGTTCGCTATGCGCCGAGTTGTTCTAACTTGTGCGCTAAAGGCTCCCATAGGTCTGGCTTATATAGTCGCCAGATCCCAGGGTTATAGGCAAAGTCCTAGCCGATCAGGTTACAGAGTCCTACATGGTACAAAACTAGTGTAACGTGTCTTGCACTCCAAGGCTCCGGGTACGTCGGTGACTCCTCCGTAGGCTTCCTTTATCCGGCATGGGCCTCCCTTCTGGATCCATCTAACTGGGACGCCCAACAGGCCATGGGCCTTGCTACCAACTGTGGGCCACCCGGGTTATCCGGATAGACACATGCTATGGTGATACCCATTTAGCATATCCCCAACATCCGACTCCGTCGCCCAGCCATCAGATCCTCACTGGTTCAAGGATGACCTCGCCATCATCCAATGGATCTACCAAAGGGTGTCTACAGAAATCTTCAACCTTGTATTCCTTTAGGCCTCTAGCGCTGCCGCTCTTTGGGCGGCCCTTTGCCAACTTTTTCAAGACAACGTTGATGCCCGCATCAACACGCTTCACACGGAACTTCGCAACATCATGCTCCAGTGGGTGTTTACTGTAAGCGCCTCAAAACCATTGCCGATGAGCTCCAAGAACTTGGGGATCATGTCGAGGATCGACAACTCATCAACATCCTCCTTGTAAGCCTCGACGAGGGCTTCGAGAAACAACCTTCATTCGTCCCCATGATGCGGCCATGTCCCTCCTTTGCAGAGGTCCAATCATACTCCAATGTGACGATCGCGCCATCACCAACAAATAGTCACACCCCCAGGTTTTTACAGCCATCCCGTGACCTCCTGCGTCGGCCCCGCCCGCGCCTCCACCACCACCTTCAATGCAGCCTCCTCCTGGCTGGCTCCCTAGCCCTGATTACCGTGGCACCCGACCTATCTATAGGCCGCCATGACCACCGACTGCACCACAGGCTCCACCTCCTGCCCTAGTCCATGCGCCTTCTGCATCTCCAACCTGGCGCCCTGTAGCACCCCGGGTAAAACCACTACTAAAAAACGCTTGGTATTTTTGTTTTGTGCATCTCCATGATCGCATGCTCATGTCTTCATGCCACATTGTATTTGAACATCGTCATGTGTGCATACATATTTAACCTTAAAACTATTTTGCTAAAAGCCTAGTTTTGCTTTCTACAAATATCCTTCTCTTTATTTCAAATACAAACCCCCAGACTGGTCGGATATTTTGTTTGTCTAAAACTATTTGAAAAGGGTTTTATAAAAACAGATAATAATAACATTAATATAAAAAATATTTTAAACCCTGGGGGAGGCCGAAACCAACCAGGCCCAAAGGCCCAGCTGGCAGCAGCCTACAACCCCATCTATCAAACCCTAAACCTAAAAACCTCCCTGCCTAACCAACTGTCCTACCCAATCCCTCCACCCCGCCGTCGGACACCACCAGACCCACCTACCTACCCACTCCCACCACGTCGCCAACCGCCACCTACCTGCGGCACATGCAATCTCGCATGCGCGCACCACTCCCTCGCTGCTCCCGCACACCACCTGCCCTCCCATCGCTAGCGACCACCCCGTCCCTGCTTCTCTCACATGCCAACACCATGCACCCACCTACACGCAAAACACCTGGCCTCACACGCTAAGCGACACGCCCCTGGCCACTCCCACCTCTCGCCAACCACTCCACCCTCGATTCCCGTGCAGTCCCCATCTGCCCATCGCCCCGCTCTCATGTTCCCTTCGCCCACCTGATGCTCCTTCCCACCAAACCCCTCACCCTGCACCTGCCGCCGCCAATCCTGCTTCTCCCTCACCCCGTCGGACCTCGATCGACCATCTCCTCAACCGGTGTAATGCCCTAGTTTTAGTTAATCTATAGGGTTTGGTTGTGCATCATGAGCATCATCTTATACTAATACATGCAAAGAAAAATTAAGCAAAACCCTATTTCCCCTCCCTCTTTGAAAGTAATTCAAAATGTTTTGAATTTTGAAAACTACCAAAATGTGTGGAGCCCAAATTGAATAAAAGGGCATTGAGTATTTTATATATTTTGTAAACCTTTCGGTAATTTTTAAATACCCTAAAACCGATTTGAAATGGTTTTATAAAAGGAGAAATGAAAATAGAAATAGAAAAGGCAGGTTTGAAATAAAAACTGGATCCAGAGATCAGCCCAAGCCGGCCCATCTCTCCCTCTCCCTCCTGCCTGCACGCGCGCAGCAGATAGAAGTAGCCGCTGCCCACCCAAAGCCTAGTAGAGGCCCAGGCTCACGTACCATTTCGTCTGTTCTATCCTCGTCGTCCACCTCCGACTTTGACAGAAGCAGCTCGTTGTCGACGCCTCGCCGGCCGCCGTGCGCCAAGATGCCCGCCGCTGCCCCTGGATTCTATAAGGACCCCGTCGACGCCGCCTGGAGAACCCTCGCACGCTACTTCCCCTCTCCCTCCCTCTCTGGCTCTCGCGCACGTAAACCCTAACCCTAGAGCTCGCAGGTGTCGCCTCGTCCTGCCATCTCCGGCCACCCCTCGCTTCCCTAAGGCCACTATTCGACCCGCCTTGATGAACTACGTCGCTTGGCAGAATGAATCGAGCTCGCCCGCCATAAATCAAGCTCATGATCTTCATGCCCTCTGATGCCGGCCATCATCGATTCGCAGACTTCCGACCTTGCCTCGCCTCCCCGACACCACTGTCGCACTTGTGGTGAGCCACCGGTGCTTACTCACCCCTCCATCTTCCTCCGCGCTCTATGTATCGTGCCCGCGTCGCGCGCCTCTGTCTACCGCCGTAGATGCTCGTCGGAGCTGAATCTCCTGTGACCAAACCAGGGCACCGCCACCACTTTTAGGTAGCTCGCATCGCCCTCTCTCTAAATCCCCCATATGCGCATGCGCGCGCCCCTATCACCCGCCCCGCTCTCGATCTGAGAGCTCCACCGTTGATGATGTCACAGTGATGCAATAACCCCTTTTGTTTTGTTTAAATGTTTTCTGAAAATCATTTCTAGAAATAATAAATCCCAGTTGGGCCTACCTGTCATCATTTTAATAATTTCTGTAATCATTTCTGAAAGGAATAAAAACTTGACATGTGGGTCCAGGTGGTGAAATATTTAATAAAATGATAAATTGTTTTAGAAATGATTTAAAATGGATTTAAGTTGAGAAAAATCATAACTAATTCATATTAACTCAAAAAAATATGTAGAATATATCAAAGTGTTCAAAAAAATGAGTTCTACCTTTATAAGCTAAAATCATGCATTGTTAAACCACTTACATGACAAGTTTAATTAGAACAACATAGTAACCCCTCATAGGTAATTCCGGAGAGTTAGGGTTTGCACCCCTTGGAACCCCGATTAAAATGCCGAGCATGTATTAGGGATACATTTCACTACAACTCAACTTGTCATTCATCATCCTTGTTTGAGCATTTCATCGATGCCATGTGTTGATTGTTTCCTCTTTCTTTCCGGTGTTTGGTTCTTCTCCGGTAGAATACGATATCGAGATCAAGATCGAATTCTAAGGTTAACACCATCGAAGATCGACAAACAATACTTGACCAACTATAACCAAGTCAAGTACCGGATGTCCGAAGCTCTGCTTATTGGTTATCAATAGGCAAAGGAAAGCATAGCCCCACCATGATATAATCCTATTATTTCGAAAGCATTTCTATTCCTGCCATGTTGCATACGATTCTACTGTGGTCTTTTATCGATAGATAGAGTATCCTCTCTGTTGCATTACTCCCTTTGAGCTTATAATACATGATCCACTGCTCCTAGCATAACTAGGTTTGGCTTGTGTGCATTGCTAGAATTATATTCGTGTCTTGCTTAGCGATGTTTAGCTGTTGAGTCTGGTTCATCCAGATGATGTATCAGATTATAGATGATCTAGTATGATAGGATATCGAGATATATCGATTAAGTGAGATCAGTGGTAAAGGTTAAACATGCTAAGGCTTGTATGAGAGGCCACAGTGGGATGTAGTTTTTCTAGTCCCATGCTTGCCACCACTAGGAACCGAGATCTTGCCTTTGGAACCAAGACGAGCGTACATCCACACGGGGCTTGGGAACCCCTCGATTGACTAACTTGCCTAGTAGATTCCATGATTCACATAGTTCGGGTGTTCCATTCGACATGCATTCTGGATCTTCTCGAAGGCGGTGAAGGAGGTGCATTCATAACAGGTAGGTAAGCATGGTTGGGGTTGCTTGGGGTAGATGGCGCCCTTGGTAAACCAACCTCGCCTCACATCTCTAGGGACCGTCTTTGGGATTTGACCCGTTACGATGGAACCATCCTTAGGGCATGACTCATGGTCTCGGCGAAAGCAAGGTAAAGGTCGTGTTTAACCACCCTCTATCGGCCTTCCAAGGAAGAGGGCTGTTACTAGTGGCATTAAGAGAAGGTTAGTACGTGTGGGTAACGTTGTACACCCCTACAGGGTTAAATATTTTCGAAAAGCCATGTTCATGGTTATTAATGCTTGGTGACCGAATTCTAAGATCATAGAGCAGTATAACCTAATCATAAAACTTGGCACATCAACGTGTGCTTAAGGATGCTTCCTCATGGGTACGAGGGGGTGATCCTCGCTAGGGTTCAGGTGATGATGACTTGGTGGATATCAAAATATGATGATCAATATTTCGCAGATGTCGCTCCCTTATCCCCTTTTAAAATGTTCTGATTAGACGAGCTTCTTCTCTCTCTTGTTTTATAAACAAAGATGGCTTTATGCAAAACAGCTCCACTAGCCATAAGTCTTGCGGAGTACACCCTGTAGTCACCCTTGCTTTGTTGATACTTTTGGCAGAATAAGTGTTCCTATAAGACGAGTTCCGTACTACATCGACACCGACGAGTAGCTTGGGGTTCCCGGCCGGCAGCCTGGAATCTATGGGATGGGACACCATCGTTATGCTTCAGGCCTATTAGGACATTTGTTAAGTTCACTATACTTAATAGCATAATTTGCCTTCTGTTGTTTCATGTTTCTGGTCAGTGACCTCTTCTTGTAATAAATTGGTTCTTTGCTCAGATATGAGCTTGCTGTAATAAATTTTGTGTCGTAGGGTCACTGCTGTGTTACCGATTCTCCACTGGATATCCTCGAGCTCAAGGTTAAGCTTATGTCAGACGGAGGTATGGGATTTGTTTAGCCCTGATCCCGGGGGTGTCACGGATTTTGGTATCAGAGCAGTACCGACCGTAGGAAAACCTTGATATTGGTCGATGTTGAGTCTAGTGCTTGTGAAAACTATTTTAAAGGTGAAAAGTATTTGCGAAAACTCTAGTATGCTTCTTTTACTCCTTACCTAGAATCGCTTTAACTCTGGGTCATCTTATCTTCTGTTGATTTTGGAAAAAAAAATGATATCTCTTCTATTTTTTCAAAACTTAGGTGCCTTCTGGGCATGTCGTTTCTCAACCAGTTGACTTTGTTATTGAGTTATCTAGAGTTGCGTGTGTTGTAAATTCCTTGTTCCCTTGCCCTGCTTCATCTGAGAGATTCCATTCTATCATGATCTCTCTACCTTATGGGCCCACAATATTAAATTGTTGGTACGCATAGTGTTCTTCTCTCGGCATCAAGGTTTCTTTTTGCCTCGTGTGCCTCCTTTTTGTTTGTTTGGGTACTTCAGAAGTTGTTTCTTCTTTTGGAAGCTACCTTGGGATTACTAAATTGTAGTGTATGCTATGTCACTCAAGTAGTAGTTATTCCTTTCTCGGGTTTATCCCTTGGACTTGAACCTAAGATCCTTGATTGTGCTAGATTCGGGTGTTGTGAATTTTGTACATGAAGCTGACCTTTAACCCAAGATACAATCCTTTGACCCCTATTGTTGATGTTCATACATTACCTCAGGATGGCTGGTACTATAATTCTAGCCTTCAAGCTTGTGGTCTTTGTCGCGATTGAATTGTGACAACTAAGGACTTCCCCTACCACTAGTTATGGCAGATGTTCTTTGATGGAACCAAATGGATCATGACAAGAGTACTCCTCAAGAGTCTCACATCTATAGTCGTGACTCTGCCACACCTTATCTCTTCCGTGCATTAGCTTTTAGAAGATTGTTAATCTATGCATCTGTTGGGAATATGCCCTAGAGGCAATCATGTATGATGAGATTTCCCAATGTATTCATAAAGATATTAAGTTGTACTTGTATAAACATGTGATGTGTATCATTGAATATGTGATTCGGTTGTGGAACTATACATTCATGTTGTTTGTACTAAATATCCTTGGTCATTGAGGTTGTGTTAGACACACAACTTAGACCAATGTGAAAGTTGGCCTGATGACTCGGTTCCACTTGTCATGGGCATGGAGATGCTATTCCAATTTACATAGATTCGGCTAAAGAGTTTAGCGATTCAGATTGACCAATATTGAGGTACAACGAACAAGTTTTCATTTGTATATCTCAATCAATGTAATCCTTAGACCTGAGGTTATTGCATAGTCCGAGTTGAGGATCACCGACTTAGGTTCTGTCAAACGCTGATCTATAACTGGGCAGTTATAAAGGCAGAGTTCGGGTCGACTGATAATCAAGCTGCGTGATGTGAATAACCAAGATGGGATTTTGCCCCTCCACTTGGAGAGATATTCTCTGGGCCCTCTCGTGAGATATGATTCAGAAAGCATGGCCATGCATGACTCGATTAAGTGTTAACCGAGGCGATCGACTAAGAGTTAGTCGGGTGAATCACTTATCTCAGATCGAGAAGAGAGTCGGACTATTTAAGGGATGACCTATATTCGCCTATAGTCTGACAAGGTATATCGTGAGGCAAAAGGGACTCGGACGCAAGTCACATTGGAAAAGGCAAGTCGTCATGACTCTTTGGTACTTGGGAGTCGGCACGTTCTGCTAGGAGCCGCTGCCGACTGATCGATTGTGAGTCGGACTCCAATCGTGTCCGAGTAGCCATGAGCCTGCCGGGTCACACACTTAAGAGCGGGAGCAAGTTCGGATTGGATCTGAACTGGAAATCTGGTTGGGTTGGACCCGAGCCTGATTTGGAATGAGTCAGTGAGTCGGACTCACAGGGACTAATATTATATGGGCTTTAGTGAATGGGTCGCGCGAGAAGAGCCCACGTTCACTCCCTATATATAGTGGAGTACCGTAACCTAGAAAGGTTAATCGTTGATCGGTTAGGTCATTCCATGTGTTGGAAACCCTAGCTCCACAACAGTCATGTACCGAACCTAGCAGTTCGCCACTGGTGCTCCTCCTTGCACGTGTGGATACCAGCAGAGGTGTTGTACGATCAGCACCAGGATGATCGGATCGCAAAGGACTGCACTGCATCAACTGACGCGCTTTATCAGTAATCCGCAACTACGCGTCTAGTGGTAAACCTCGTGGACTTCTACCTCGGCTAGATCTTGGGATCACCATGTTAGAGGAAAAAGTTTTGGTTTATCTCTGCGTGGCCCAACAACATCTACATCTCGGGGTTCTATCTTGAGAATGTTCTGCTTTCCCCTTGTTGTTTTCCGACCTTTGTCTTCCAGTTGGTATCCAAGTAGTACTTGTGCATTGGTGTCTTCTGATGAAAGATACTCTCGTGGTCTGTCAAGACAAACCATTTCGGGAAGTCTAGCAGAATCTAATACCTCGTCATCTAGGACCAGGTCAAAGTGTTGTAATCCGCAGATCTAGAGGCAATGATTAGCTTCTATTTTTTCCATTTTAAAGTGTCACACTCTTTTATACTAAGAGGACGTGCTGAGTTTCATGACCCCTTAATGAAGTGATAATCTCACACATCTTTACCCACCCTTCCTCGAGCTTTCGCGCTCGTGAGTGATGCGTGTGCGTAATAATGTGGCTATATGAGATTCTTAGCAATTATTATTGTTTTGAACTCTAAGGACATTTATGTCATTCCTAGCGTGATTGGTTAATCCTATCACTCAGCATAGTTTGATCGTGCTACCAAGTATGTTATTCTGGTACACCCGCTTCGGTCAAAGAGTTAGGCTCGTGCTGAAGCTCTGAGACTATGTCCTCTTGCCTTGTAAAGCAAGTTTCCTCTTGAACTAAGTGACATATCGGTGGTTCGTGATATTCTAGATGTCTTCCTATAAGTATCGCCATGTTGCCACATGAACGTCTTGTCAAGTTCTTGAGCAAGAAAGTTATCTGAACTGCACCTTTCTCCAAGGATCTGTACTGGATACCCCTGAACTAGTTAGTTGAGCTTAAACAACAACTTGGAGAGTTATGAGACAAAAGTTCTAGCTGACTTTGTTCCTTCTTAAAGGGATGTCTAGTTTTGTTTGTGTTGAAGAAAGATAGTATTTACTTTGTGGATATGTTATCTTCCCCACCTTTGATTTGATTTTGGGCTATCGTCAAATTAAACTCATTTCCAAGGACTATGTTGATGATGTTTCTTCTCGTGATGTTTCACTTGGGTACATCTTCATTCTCTTTGGTCTGAACAATACTGTTGCCTTGTTCAAGCAACATATGAGTCCATCTTCTCGGAGTGTCTTGATAAGTTTGTTGTTGAGCCCATCGACAATATCCTTATCTTCTCCATGTTAGATTGGATTCATATGGGACATTGGGCATCAATGTTGGAAACTTTTGAGAACCATCATCGATTCATCTCGAAGAATGTGTTCTGGATGTTAGAAGTGACCTTCTACGGTTCACGTGCAATTGCTGAAAGATGTTGCCATGGATTCGAGAAGAGTTATCTCCCTTTCTCTAAGGACACATGTGTGTTTATTGTTAGTACTCTATATGTAGGAAGTTGTCTTTCGACAAGTTGCTAATACATGGGTCTAGCAATCTAGCTCAGTCTTTTGGAGCTTGACACCATAGTCCATGTCTTAAGAATCTAGTAACTTTACCTTGGTGGTAAATGTTAAACATTTTCTATTCGGACATGCTGAGTCTGAAGTATCATTCCACCTAACCAAAGCTGAATCTAAAGCAGCAATGATGGTTGGTGTTCCTGAAGGTTTTGACATAGGTCTCTTGGTAAACCTGGCAACATTGATGTAATGGTTGTCACACTTAGCCGGAAAGATCTTTAACCATATTCTTTTGAATCAGCAGCAACAACCACTCTTCAAGATGCTTCTTCTATGACTTATTATAGTAGTTGCGCTTATGGTTTCCTTCGTATCCGAAGTCTGACCTTTACTTGATGTCTTCTTTCTCGAACATCAAGGAGAACATTTAAAGTAGTGTTGCTAAATGTCTCTCGGTCGATCCTCTAGACGCTTTTTATGTTGGAAAGCGTTACATTGTGCCAAGTAATTGAAGTCTGAGAATGAAGTTTCTTTCTTCTTATGTTATCAGGAATCTTCTTACCTACTCATATGGTGGTGTAAAACTGATATCACGATCTTTGGCAAAGATTTTGATAGTCTTGGATGAATAAAGAATTTCTTTCGTTTTCTTGACCATGCTTTAAGAGTGACTATGATTTTGGTAATCAATAGTTTCTCTTGATACATGCTCTTTGTGACTCTTAAGAGTCCTCTCCACAAAACACCTTTCTGTCTTAGCCTTGTGTTGAATGAAAGAGTGACCCTTCTATTTCAAAAGTAGTTCAACAGCTTGGTTTTGTTGATCCTTGTATCTGCAACCTGAAATCTCTATTTAAGCCATTTAGTAGAGGTTTCCTTATCGAAGTCTGTGGTTATGCTCTTCCCCGTTGGAATCCTTCTTTCTCAGAAGCTTCAAAACTCTTCTGAAGCTCCATGGTCTCAATCCTTATGAATACCAACTATCTAACAATTTGAAACCACCTCCTTTTATCTCCTCCGTTACCTTGAAGTTTTTCATGTTTGTCATCTCAGAGTTGTTTCTAAACACTCCATCCATGAGTTGACCATGAGATACTCCATGTGTTTTTAGTGTGTTTCCCTCTTATCCTTAGAAAGACCCTTTTTCTTTCTCCCTTTGTCTTTCTTCCTACCTTTGCAATCTCGGGTCGAGATTCTCGTAAGGGGGATAAAGCTGTAACGCCCCAGTTTTAGTTAATCTATAATTAAGGCTTTGCTGTGCATCATGAGCACCATCTTATACTAATGCATGCAAAGAAAAATTAAACAAAAGTGCAAAACCCTAAAACCCTATTTCCCCTCCCTTTTTGAAAGCAATTCAAAATGTTTTGAATTTTGAAAACTACCAAAATGTGTGGAGCCCAAATTGAATAAAAGGGCCCTCAGTATTTAATATATTTTGTAAACCTTCTGGTCATTTTGAAATACCCTAAAACAGATTTGAAATGGTTTTATAAAAGGAGAAATGAAAACAGAAATAGAAAAGGGGGTTTTGAAATAAAAACTGGAGCTAGAGCTCAGCCCAGGGTGGCCCATCTCTCCCTTTCCCTCATGCCTGCGCGCGCGCAGCAGATAGCAGTTGTCGCTGCCCACCCGAAGTTTAGTACAGGCCTAGGCCCATGTACCGTTTCGTCCATTCTATCCTCGTCGTCCACTTCCGGCTGCGACGGAAGCAGCCCGCTGTCGACGCCTCGCCGACCGTCGTGCGCCAAGATGCCCGCCGTCGCCCCCTGGATTCTATAAGGACCCCGTCGACGCTGCATGGAGAACCCTCGCACGCCACTTCCCCTCTCCCTCCCTCTCTGGCTCTCGCGCGCGCAAACCCTAACCCTAGAGCTCGCAGGTGCCGCCTCGTCCCGCCATCTCTGTCCACCCCTCGCTTCCCCAAGGCCGTTGTTCGAATCGCCTCGATGAACTACGTCGCCTGGTAAAAGGAATCGATCTCGCTCTCCAGAAATCGAGATCACGATCTTCATCCCCTACGACGCTGGCCATTGTCGATTCATTGGCTCCCGACCTCGCCTCGCCTCCCCGACACCACCGCCGCACTCGTGGTGAGCCGCCGGTGCTTAGTCACCCCTCCATCTTCCTCCTCGCTCTCTGTATCATGCCCGCATCGCGCGCTTCTGTCTGCCACCGCAGATGCTCGTTGGAGCCGAAGCTCCGGTGACCATACCAGGGCGGCGCCACCACTTTTAGGTACCCGCGTCGCCCTCTCTCTAAATCCCCCATCCACGCATGCGCGCGCCACCTATCGCCCGCCCCGATCTTGATCCGAGAGCTCCACCATTGATAACGTTACATTGATGCAGTAATCCCTTTTGTTTTGTTTAAATGTTTTTTGAAAATCATTTCTGGAAATAATAAATCCCAGTGGGGCCTACCTGTCAGCATTTTAATAATTTCTGTAATGATTTTATGAAATGAATAAAAACATGACATGTGGGTCCAGGTGGTGAAATATTTAACAAATTGATAAATTGTTTTAAAAATGATTTAAATTGAGAAAAATCATAACTAATTCATATTAACTCAGAAAAATGTGTATAATATATCAAAATGTTCAGAAAAATGAGTTCTACCTTTATAATCTATAATCATGCATTGTTAAACCACTTACATGACAAGTTTAATTAGAACAACATAGTAACCCCTCACAGGTGATTCCGGAGTTTCCCCGAGTTAGGGTTTGCACCCCTCGGAACCCCGATTAAACTGTCGAGCATGTCTTAGGGATACATTTCAGTAGAACTCAACTTGTCATATCATCATACTTGTTTGAGCATTGCATCAATGCCATGTGTTGATTGTTTCCTCTTTATTTCCGGTGTTTGGTTCTTCTCCGGTAGAATACAATATCGAGATTGAATCCTGAGGTCAACACCATTGAAGATCGACGAACAATACTTGACCAACTGTAACCAAGTCAAGTACCAGATGTCCAAAGCTCTGTTTATTGGTTATCAATAGGCAAAGGCAAGCATAGCCCCACCATGATATAATCCTATGATTTCGAAATCATTTCTATACCTGACATGTTGCATACGATTCTACTGTGGTCTTTTATAAAAAAAATAGAGTATCCTATCTGTTGCATTACTCCCTTTGATCTTATAATACATGATCCACTTCTCATAGCATAACTAGGTTTGGCTTGTGTGCATTGCTAGAGCTTATATTCGTGTCTTGCTTAGCCATGTTTAGCTGTTGAGTCTGGTTCATCCAAATGATGTATTAGATTGCAGATAATCTAGTATGACAGGAGATCGAGATATACCGATGAAGAGAGATCAGTGTAAAGGTTAAACATGCTAAGGCTTATATGGGAGGCCACAGTGGGATGTGGTTTTTCTAGTCCCATGTTCGCCACCACTAGGAATAGAGTTATTGCCTTTGGAACCGAGACGAGCATACAGCCACATGATGTCTACGCACTTCTATTCTTGTAGACAGTTGTTGGGCCTCCAAGTGCAGAGGTTTGTAGAACAGCAGCAAGTTTCCCTTAAGTGAATTACCCAAGGTTTATCGAACTCAGGGAGGAAGTGGTCAAAGGTATTCCCTCTCAAGCAACCCTGCAATCAAGATACAAGAAGTCTCTTGTGTCCCCAAAACACCCAATATAGGTGCACTAGTTCGGCGAAGAGATAGTGAAATACAAGTGGTAACGATGCCATAAAATAGCTTTGATGGAGCTTGACGTGGAAGATATTGGAAGCAAGCAAACATGCAACCGATCTAGTAGAAAACGGTGTTTCAATGTTTAGAAACAAGGCCTAGGGATCATACGTTCACTAGTGAACACTCACTCATATAAATATCCTCTCTTTATGATACTACTCTTAACTACTCTCCGGTTGGACACTCTAATCCATGGTAGGGCTATAACAGCACACCTCAAAGTCTGCCTTCCCCAATCTAGATAACCCCACACTGTCACCTTGAGTGCTAGATGGTTCCAACAAACACCAAAATTTCATAGAGACATCCAACTCCAAATATAACTCATAACAAATATTCAATCTAGCCAAAGTACCACACACGGTATGCCCGCTGTCACTTTCACACACGTGGGGAAAAGCATAGATCTATTAAAGCACAAAGAGTATTTATGTAGACTCAAGCCTAAGTGCCACCATGGCATGCACACTGTCACTTTCACACACATGGGGAGAGCAAAGATCTAATGAAGCACTTGAGTAGTAAGGTATATCTACTTGATTACAAAGCTCATGACCACAAGATCATGCATAGAGAGAGATGAACACATAGCTATTGGTAGAGCCCTTAGCCTCGAAGGAGAACTTCTCCATCCTCATCATGGGAATCAACAACGGTGATGGAGGTGGTGGTCGAGATCGATGGAGATGGCTTCGGGGGCACTTCTCCGTCCCGACAGGGTGCCGGAACAGAGACTTTTTGTCCCCCGAATCTCCCCTTCGGTGGCAGCGGCGCTACGGAGGTTTTCATGGATTTCTTCTGGATTTCCTAGGGTTTTGGGGTCGGAGGCTTCTTATAGGCTCAGGAATCAAGGTCGGTGGGGGTCCAGGGGTCCCACACCCCCTGTGGGCGCCTAGGGGGTGCGGCCACCCTGTGGCCCCCCATCGGCTCTGCTTCGTGGTTCCGTGTTGCTCCGGGAAAATAATGACTTTGGCTTTTATCCCGTCCAATTCTGAGAATATTGATTTTCTGCCTTTCTGGAACCAAAAACAAAATAAAACAGGCAACTGGCACTGTGGCATCTTGTCAATAGGTTAGTTCCAGAAAGTGTGTAAAAATACCTTAAAGTGTAGACAAGACATAAGAAAAATCATACAAAACAATCATGGAGCATCAAAAATTATAGATATGTTTCCGACGTATCAAGCATCCCCAAGATTAACTCCTACTCGTCCTCGAGTAGGTAAGTGATAAAAGAATAATTTTGAGGTGACATGCACCATCGCAATAAAATATCTAACCATTTGCAAGCATTGAAAGCTGGGATCAAAGAACTCTAAACATGTGCATGAAAGATGGAGTTCTAACAATAAGACAAAGTGACTATGCATGCAACATGAAAGGCTACAACAAATATCATGAATAACATGCATTGAAAAACGTTTGTTTGTTTCACATATAGAAAACATAGCATAGTGGAAATCAGCTTGTCCCTCATAGAGTAGCAATATAGATGCATAGGACACCTTCAAAGTTCACAAGGGTGACTAGAAACAAATAACACAAGAACAAGTAATATCACAATATGCATCAATCAATAAGCTTTGGAACGCAGCACACAGAATTACAACTAAGCTCTCTTAATGGTGCCCAAAGGTAGAAGGTGGAGACTCAATAGTGGTGGAAGAAAGGCCTTTTATAAAGGAAGCAGGGATTTAAAGTTTCAAAAAGAGCTTCCAAAAATTATGGTACTTGTTAGCTTTTAGCCCTCATTTCCCCTATCATAAGCATCTTGAAGTGATTAAGGTTAAAGTGAACAAAGATGGAGTATATGCTTGACGAAGTATAAGTTGGCAATTTCAAGTCCCTTGAATACGAGGGACACACCTCATGCTACTCAATTTTAGTCACCTGTAAGTTCTTGTCATTGTAAGTACATGCATATCATAGAGAACCGCCAACAGGTTACCCCTTGAACATGGTATAGGAGCTATCCCATGACCAAAATGACAAGGCAAGCAGACAATGAGCATCTCAGCAATCTTTTTATTTACTATATGTATATCTTTTTATTGAGGATGCTTCATAGATAGCTCACTATGGTGATGCTGCAAGTTTCCACCATGATTAGGCATGGATTAGGCTAGCGGCCCAGGCGTTTCTCTAACACAAAATACATACTCCATGGACTTACAAGCTCCCTCTTTATTTCACACGGGTGACATCCATAGATAAAAGAGCATGATATCAACTGAGTACAAAGTACAAGTGCAATGTTGAAAACGTTCCCCATGACAACACGGTTATGCTAATTCCAACGTATAAGTGCAAGCATATACAACATAGATGACACAATGGTTCAAGTTTATTAGGGGCAAATAATATAAAGTGTTCCATCAAGTTTGTTAGGGCTTTAATCACTAAGTTTTCACATAACAAAATAGTTTTTAATTGGAAGATAGCTGAAAACAAGAATATACTTTGAATGGTGTAACACACCATGCATAGGAGTTTATAGTGGACACTTTGGAATAACTTGGTTTCTTAGGAGTTGGAAGCATGAGTAGAGCTTACTCATACAAGTGGAGGCTAGCAAAAGACTGGGAGCAACCAACTAAGAGAGCAATAATGGACATAATCATGCGCAGCAACAAAACATTACTAATCAAATCATAGAGTGGTACTACAAGTCAAGGACTAAATGATCATAGATGTTATGGTGACTTGTTCAGTCATAACATGGTGTGAGCATGTGCCAAGTCAAACCAAACAAAGCATCAAAGGAGAATACCACAATACTATGCTTTTGCATGCTAAAACAACGCATGATTCCTTGAAGGCACATTAAGCAATCCTAATTGTTTGGAACAAGTCATGCTACAACAATAATAACTAAGCATAAGGTCAAAACAAGATCTAGAATGACATGATAAAGTCATAGTCAAAGCAAGCTCCCTTTTGTACCACTTATAACATGAAGTGTCCTACTCTTTTCCAACACCAATCAACTTATTTGAAAAAACTCACAAAGATAATAATCAATAAAGGTCAATGAGCTGGATTCACAAATCCACAAAGAAGAACTAAAAAGTTCTAAGCTGAAAGCATAAAAAAACTAAGGCTGAACGCAGTGCTAGCAAAAGTGAACACTCACAAAACAATAAGAGTGAAAACTAGAGTGTTCTAGGCAATGAAAACAGAGTGTGTATCTCTCCAAAAGAAGTGTGGTGTAACCAACCAACTTAATCAAGCAAACTAAGCAAACGAAAACCAAAAACAAAAACTAAGACGGTCCAAGAACAACACAACTATGCATGAAACAATAAAAACGAAGTGTCTAGACAGACCTGAGCTTTTTATTGAAGAAGAAGGGGATGCCTTCGGCATCCCCAAGATTTGACGCTTGTAACTCTTGGATATTTCTTGGGGTGACACAGGGGTGGCATCCCCAAGCTTGATCTTTTGTCCATTCTTCATCTCATTACATCATTCTCTCTCTAAACCTGAAATTTTTCCTTCATACAAAACTTCACACAATCTTCATTAGCAACATTAGTGTATTCAAAAGATAATAGACCCTTGGGTTTAGCTTTAGAATAGAAAAACTTTCACTAAAAACATAAGCTACTGTAGCAACTCCTTCAAAAAGCTCAATTTCCCAAAATAGAACTCAAAAGGAATCAATAAGAAGCAAATGCAAATAATGGCAGAAATCTGTCAAAACAGACCAGCAGGTAGAAACCAAATTTTTAGAAGACTTTATATTCCTTAAATAAAAAAGTGTTGAACTAACGAAAGTTATCTAACATACTGGGGGATTTATTCGTAAATTTTCAGCTCAATCCGACTTACAGAGACTCCTCACGAATTTTTATGGTGGAGGACTGAAATCTGTTTCGGGACAGCAACTCCCCAAATCTTACTTCCCTCTCATTAGAGGCCATTCTTGGCATAAAAAACAAACAAAAAGGATAAGGATAGGTCATTACAGAAGTAATAACTTCCAAGACTCAAGAAAACTCTTGGGTTATCTCCCAACAAGTACTTTTCTTTAATGCATTTAAGTTAGGCTTGATAGTTTGAGAAGATGCTCACATAAGAAATATGAATTAAAGTAAAAGAGAGCATCAAGAAGCAAATTCAAAACACATTTAAGTCTAACCCACTTCTGCATAGGAATCTTGTAAAGAAACAAGTCTTGAAAGCACAAAGCAACAAGCATAGGAAAGCAAAACAAGTGCAACTTCAAAATTTTCAACATAAAGAGAGGAAACTTAATATTATTGAGATGCATAAAACCATGTTTCCCCCTCTCATAATAACTTTCAGTAGCAACATGAACAAAATTAACAATATAACTATCACATAAAACATTCTTATCATGAGCCACATGCATAAAATGATTATTACTCTCCACATAAGAATAGCCATTCTTATTAATTGTAGTGGGAGAAAATTCAACAAAATAGCTATCACTATTATTCTCATCACCATAATCATCAAATATAGGAGGCATATTGTAATCACAATCAATTTTCTCCTCAATAGTAGGTGGAATGAAAATATCATATTCATCATTGTAATCATCATAAGCAATAGAATAGCTATCTTCCCAAGGGTGTTCATTTGTAAACATATCATCATTGGAAGGAACATGGATAGCACTAATAGCACAACAACTATTAATATCATCATTTTTAGAATTGGTACCAAAGAGATTTTCAATATCAAAAGTGGTGTGCTTTTCCCAATCATGATCACTACTATAGGTAACAGGCATAGGAACATCATCTAGTTTAGACTCATCAGCAAAAACTATGATAGGAGCAACATGATTAGAGGAAGATACCGTTCCCTCTCTCCTTTTACTCTTCTTCTTCTTCTTCTTCTCCTCTTTAGGAGGGAGAGGCTTGAAAGGAAGATTCTCCACATACCCTGGCTTATTGTTAGAGACAATAGAAGAAACTTTGGAGGATTCCTACTTTTCATTAATAAGAACAAAACTTATATCAGTCCTGTCATATTTTGGTAAAATATCATCTTTTATAAGATTTTGTATGTAAGTATTTGCGTGGAAATTATCAACACAATAAATATGACACCCATGCAGGACACAATTCATACAAAAAGCACTCATGTCTACCAAAGAAGTTTTTCTTGATAACTCTTCACACCCCAAAAACAATGTAAGTTCATCATGTTGATTATCAGTGATCGCGTTATCACAAAACAAGATTGTGGTACTCATATGGCCTCAGCATTGAAAATTGAAACGACCCGCTTCATAGCAGAGTTCACAAATAAAAGGGTAGAGGGCACAATTTTTTTTACTAAGATCATTTAGAGCCTTATACCACGTTCTGGTTATTTCATTCCAGTGGGTGATACAATATTCTTCTTCTATTTGATTCTTCTCACAAGGTCTATGCATACCACAAAAATTAACATGCTTATAAGAAATAGTACTTTCAGAAGTTTGAGCATGTTTATTGCAATCATTAATAACATTTTCATTTTCCATGCAAGTGTATTTAAAAGGTTCATGATACATGTCCCATTTTTCTTTAGGAGCATCAATATGGGAAGCAAAGTCTCTATAATATTTAACAAGAATTTGAGGATCAATACCATATCTAGCACTAAGCTCTTGAAATTAGCAGTTTCAGCGAAAAACTTAATGCAATCATACTCATAGTTTATACCTGTTTTTTACCTTTGTTGTTATCCCAACCTTCGGTATTGCTTTGAATTGTTTCAAGAAGATCCTGCTTAGCATTTACCTCCTTACTTGTGAAGGATCCCTCTAAACAGGTATCCAGATAGTCCTTGTAATGTCCTGAAAGCTTTGCATAAAAATTATTGATAACAACATTATTGGGGAGCTCATGAATGGGACATTTGAGCATTAGTGACTTCAATCTCCCCCAAGCTTGGGCAATACTTTCTACCTCATGAGGATGAAAATTATAAATATAATTCCTATCTTTATGAATTTCATGAGGAGGATAAAATTTAGAATAAAAGAGAGATTTGAGTTCCTTCCACACCAAATGATGAGGATCATCTAGTAGCTCATACCACTCCCTTGATTTATCCCTAAGTGAGAAAGGGAATAGCTTCCTCTTAACTTGGTCCATTGAAATACCTGCACACTTGAACAACTCGCATAATTCATGTATAAAGAGTAAATGATCACTAGGATGGACAGTTCCATCTCCAAAATAGCAGTTATTCATAACACATTCAACAATTTCAATAGGTATTTTAAAAGGGACGCTTTCAGTATGTGTAAAATATCACAAGTATCATTAGAATTACCACATATGGGAGATAAAGTATCATAAGAGCAAATTTTCTTCCCTAAAACTGGGGAACTAAAAAGATTTTTTTCATAAAAACTAGCTTCCCCAAGCTTAGACGTTTCCATACCATTAGTAATAATGGTGTTCAAAAAATTCACACTAATAACATTGCTATTAGCATGCAAATAAAGTTCCATAGGTTTTTTAATTTTCTTTTCAAACCACTCAAGTTCTAACTTAGGAAAAATACTAAAAAGCTCTCTAGTTTTTGTTGTTGTTTTCCATTAAGCCTAACTAGTGAAAACAAGAAACAAAAAGACAAAATTGCAGAATCTAAAGGAAATAACTTCGAGCACTCACACCGGAGGATGTGAGTACCTTTTACCTTACCTCCCCGGCAACGGTGCCAGATAAGAGCTTGATGTCTACGCACTTCTATTCTTGTAGACAGTTGTTGGTCCTCCAAGTGCAGAGGTTTGTAGAACAGCAGCAAGTTTCCCTTAAGTGGATTACCTAAGGTTTATCGAACTCAGGGAGGAAGTGGTCAAAGTTATTCCCTCTCAAGAAACCCTGCAATCAAGATACAAGAAGTCTCTTGTGTCCCCAACACACCCAATATAGGTGCACTAGTTCGGTGAAGAGATATTGAAATACAAGTGGTAACCGTGAGAGAAAATAGCTTTGATGGAGCTTGACGTGGAAGAGATTGGAAGCAAGCAAACATGCAACAGATCTAGTAGCAAACGGTGTTTCATTGTTTAGAAACAAGGCCTAGGGATCATACTTTCACTAGTGAACACTCTCTCATATAAATATCCTCTCTTCATGATACTACTCTTAACAACTCTCTAGTTGGACACTCTAATCCATGGTAGGGCTATAATAGCACACCTCAAAGTCTACCTTCCCCAATCTAGATAACCCCACATTGTCACCTTGAGCGCTAGATGGTTCCAACAAACACCACAATTTCATAGAGACATCCAACTCCAAATATAACTCATAACAAATATTCAATCTAGCCAAAGTGCCACACACGGTATGCCCGTTGTCACTTTCACACATGTGGGGAAAAGCATAGATCTATTAAAGCACAAAGACTATTTATGTAGACTCAAGCCTAAGTGCCACCATGTCGTGCACGCTGTCACTTTCACACACATGGGGAGAGAAGATATCTAATGAAGCACTTGTGTATCAAGGTAGATCTACTTGATTACAAAGCTCATGAGCACAAGATCATGCATAGAGAGAGATGAACACATAGCTACCGGTAGATCCCTTAGCCTCGAAGGAGAACTACTCCATCCTCATCATGGGAATCAACAACGGTGATGGAGATGGTGGTGGATATCAATGGAGATGGCTCCGGGGGCACTTCCTCGTCCCGGCAGGGTGCCGGAACAGATACTTTCTGTCCCCCGAATCTCCCCTTCGGTGGCGGCGGCGCTACGGAGGTTTTCGTGGATTTCTTCTGGATGCCCTAGGGTTTTTGGGTCGGAGGCTTCTTATAGGCGCAGGAATCAAGGTCGGTGGGGGTCCAGGGGGGCCACACCCCCTGTGGGCACCTCTAGGGCTTGCCCGTGCCTAGGGGGGTGTGGCCACCCTATGGCCCCCCTCCGGCTCTGCTTCGTGGTTTCGTGTTGCTCCGGGAAAAATAATGACTTTGGCTTTTGTCCCATCCACTTCGGAGAATATTGATTTTCTACCTTTCTGGAACCAAAAACAGAAGAAAATAGGCAACTGGCACTATGGCATCTTGTCAATAGGTTAGTTCCAGAAAGTGTATAAAAATACCTCAAAGTGTAGACAAAACATAAGACAAATGATACAAAACAAGCATGGAGCATCAAAAATTATAGATACGTTTTCGATGTATCACCACACGGGGCTTGGGAACCCCTCGATTGACCAACTTGCCTAGTAGATTCCATGAGTCACATAGTTCAGGCGTTCCATTCGACATGCATTCTGGATCTTCTCGAAGGCGGTGAAGGAGGTGCATTCATAACAGGTAGGTAAGCGTGGCCGGGGTTGCTTGGGGTAGATGGAACCCCTGGTAAACCAACCTCGCCTCACATCTCTAGGGACCGGTTTCGGGATTTGACCCGTTACGGCGGAACCATCCTTAGGGCGTGACTCATGGTCTCTGCGAAAGCAAGGTAAAGGACATGTCTAACCACCCTCTGTCGGCCTTACAAGGAAGAGGGCTATTACTAGTGGCATTAAGAGAAGGTTAGTACGTGTGGGTAAAGTTGTACACCCTTGCAGGGTTAAATCTTTTCGAAAAGCCGTGTTCACGGTTATGAACGCTTGGTGACCGAATTCTAAGATCATAGAGAACTCTAACCTAATCATAAAACTTGGCAAATCAATGTGCGCTTAAGGGTGCTTCCTCATGGGTACGAGGGGGTGATCCTAGCTAGGGTTCAGGTGATGATGACTTGGTGGATATCAAAAGATGATGATCAATATTTCGCAGATGTCGCTCCCTTATCCCCTTTTAAAATGTTCTGATTAGACGAGCTTCTTCTCTCTCTTGTTTTATAAACAAAGATGGCTTTATCCAAAACAGCTCCACCAGCCATAAGTCTTGCGGAGTACACCCTGTACTCACCCTTGCTTTATTGATAATTTTGGTAGAGTAAGTGTTCCCAGAAGATGAACTACATCGACACCGACGAGTATCTTGTGGTTCCCGGCTGGCAACCTGGAATCTATGGGCTAGGACGTCATCGTTATGCTTCAGGCCTCTTAGGCCATTTTTTAAGTTTGATATACTTAATAGCATAATTTGTCTTCCGTTGTTTGATGTTTGTGGTCAGTGACCTCTTCCTGTAATAAATTGGTCCTTTGCTCAGATATTAGATTGTTGTAATAAATTTTGTGTCGTAGGGTCACTAATGTGTTATCGATTATCCACTGGATATCCTCGAGCTCAAGGTTAAGCTTATGTCAGACGGAGGACTGGGATTTGATTAGCCCTGATCCCGGGTGTCAGGGGGTTTCAGAACCGGGCATCACCCCGCCGCCTGCGTGAGGACCCACCACCGTTCGGCCATTCCTCCTCTCCTCACTCTACTCGCCGAGCGTGGCTGACTCTATCGTTGCCCTCGGGTTGTCCTCACCATGCGCTGACGCCACCCTCGAGTCCGACTGCCTCCACCCTCGGTACCCTTGTTGTGCGTCGCCTTGTGCACCGTCAAGCTCTAGCGCTACCGCACGCCCTCGCCTTCCCGCTCGTGTGGTGCCTCGCCGTCCTCTGTGACTCAACCATTGGGCACTGCTACTGTCTCCACTTGGCCGCGTCGCATCGCCGTCGACACGGACTCCCTTGCTACCTCCCTCATAGAGCGTTGCTGCCTACTTCTGCTTGCTGCCGACGCCCAGTGCCGCTTCCCGTGTGTCCCTGTCGCCGCCATCCGCGGTCCTCCTTCGAGACCAGCGCCTTGCTCCACCTACCTCTGCCCCTGTGCTGCTTTGTTTCCCCATCGCTCTTCCATGCGGCCTCCTGCTCGCACGCGCGCTAGTGGTTGTTGTGTTGTCCACGAGACCCCGTCCCTGAGCCCGATCTCGAGTTGTCTGTTTGGTGCTCGTCTGTTTGTGATTTAGCTGCGAGTCTTGTGTGGGTTCGCTGCAAGTGTATCTCTTTGCTGCTGTTTGGCTTAGTTCCTTGTGCCACGGCCCCAAAAGGCCTTTGTCAAGATATTCAGAAGTTTTGTTGTCGCCATCAATATGGATTGGTCCCGATGGAACACGACCAAAGCACCATCGAAGTATCCCTTGAAGATCACGGGCAAAGTCTCCATCACGTCAAAAGAGCTGCTACATGGACCAGAGATCGCCTACAAGGAAACCGAAGACCGTGAAACGCCAAGATCTTTGTCTCGGAACGCCAAGTCCTTCTTCTCGGATCCGAGGACCCTAGAGACCGATCCTATCGAGCCCGAACCCCGCCGACCCCCCTCCAAGACCCAAGATCATCGATCCCATGTGTGACCCCTTTTGCCTAGACCCTGTTTTTATAAATGACATATATTTGTTGCATATAATCATTCATACTCACATACATATTGTGGTTGTCCGGGGGGTTTTAGACAATTCATCTAAATTAAATATGGAGACCATATACAGGCTTTTCTAGTATTATATTGGCCCCATTTAAATTTGTGTAGTGAACAAATGACATATTTTGCCTTGATAAGACAACATTTAAATTTCGGGGTACCTAAACAACTTGAACCATCTAATTAATTGTCAGGTCCCGGTTCTGCTTAATATTGCCTAATTGCATCGCACCTTTGCCATGTCATGCATCATACAAGCATCATGTCTGATCTTATGTCGTAGTATTAAATAGTGCATCCGGTGTTTCTTCTAGCGCTTTGCTTCTTCATGGATTAGGCCGATGAGTTGATGCGAGTGTCAACCTAATCTTCGGATGAACCTTCGACGGTATTTTCAGGCGAGCATTCTCCCCCTTCCTACCTATTTTACATTTCTAGTCTTTACTTCCTCCCGTTGATCTATTGCTATCTATGTTGTGATGCTTTAGTTTATGTACCGGTTATATCTCTTGCAGTCGCTATATTGCCATGGACACCTCCTATTATCCATTTATTGGTAGATAGTCGGTCTTGTGAGTCGTATTTGCTTGCGCAGGTGTTGCTTCGCACTGTCGATGTTCCATAGTTGTTGGAGGAATGCCTCATACTTAATATTGGAGATGATCATGGCTTAAATTACAACTTAATATTAAAATGCTAGAAATAGTTATAACTACTGCAGAGGCACCGGTGGGCAATAGATATCATTTGGTTTCTAACCGCTCACTGGCGTCCCGTAGGACCCCGAGTACTTGATACCTGTTGCTTGACTATCGCACTATCCGCATGTGGGACCATGAATCCCCTTACAGATCTTGAGTCACAACTTATTTCTTGGTCCCACAAACTAATTTGGGGTTTTATTACTATCCTGTACTTATGCCATGTTTACTGCATTATTTACTACTATTGCTCGTGGAGAGTGTTTACTACTATACTATTTAGTTAAGAGGAGTGTTTACGCAACAATAAGCTCAGTCACACTTTCGGATTCCCAGTCGTTTACAACCATTGACGCAAACCTTTGGGTCCGTCTTGGAGCCGGACAACTTCATCGCCGGTAGCTTAGTGGGGTGGCCCCTGAAATATTTTATGAATCTTGTGATTTGATACGTCCATTTTGCATCACTATTCTATATCATAATTTACTCTTATTCATTGATATATTTATTATTAAGAGGTGATACTTATGTCATTTCATCTATTTTTGCATGTTGGATGATTCTTGCAGGATGAACTGCCGGAGTCAGGATTCTGATGGAAAAAGTGGTGTTTGGATGCAATTTTCGTGAAGACAAAAAAAATACCAGAAAATACATGGAAAATCCTATTTTTCGAGGAGACGAAGGAATCCATAAGGGGAGGCTGAGATGGGCCACAGGGGTCCCACACCCCCCCATGCGCGGGCCACCCTAGGCCATGCCACTAGGGGTGTGGCCACCCTGGCCCACCTCCTGCTCCGCCCTTTCGCCTATATCTTCTCCTCGAAACCCTAATACACGGGGAGCGACCACAGAAAGATTCCGCCGCCTCTGTGGGGCGGAAACTACAGAGAGAGAAAAAGCTCTCTGGCAGACATATTTCTATCGGGGAAATTCCTTCTTGGAGAGGGGAGATCATCGCCATCAACACCGTCATCAAGCTAAACTTCATCGGTACCATCATCATCATCCTCACCACCATCTCCACCAGGACCATCATCACCACTCCATCCCGCTGTAACAATTGTGTTGGATCTTGCATAGTTCTTAGGGGAAACTTTCCCGGTGTTGATTACTTTTGTAGTTGATGCTTGTGAGTGGAACCACTAAATTATTGTTTATGTTCAGATTGTTATTCATCATCATATCATCTCTGATCTTGATCCATATGATGTCTCGTGAGTAGTTCGTTTAGTTCTTGAGGACATGGGAGAAGTCCATGTTGTTAGTAGTGGAATTGTGTTGAGGTATTATTCATTGGTTTGACATTTAAGTTGAGGTGCTATTCTTCTAGTGGTGTCATGTGAACGTAGACTACATGATACTTCACCATTTATGGGCCTAGGGGAATTCATTGTGTATTTGGCTACTAATTAAGGGGTTGCCGGAGTGACAGAAACCTGAACCCCCGTTAGGAAACCTTTACACAAGGGAGTGTAGGATCTTAGAGTTTAAGGCTATGGTTAGGTTTTTATCTTAATTACTTTATTGTAGTTGTGGATGCTTGCAAGGGGTTTAATCACAAGTATGTATTAGTCCTAGTAAGGTCAGTACATTAGCACAGGTTCACCCACACAACACTAATCAAACCAAACAAGATTAATCAACTATATGAAACGAAAGCACTTGACAGTATTCTCATGTGTCCTCGAGAACGTTTGGTCCTCATAAGTATTACAGCCGGCTTGTCCTTTGCTAAGAAAGGATTGGGCCACTTGCTGCAATTATTTAATGTCTTTATTTACTTGCACTTTATTTCCTTACATTATCAAAAAACCCTAAAAATCTGTTTGTTAAGTATTTACAGAGATTTCCTGCTCCAAACCACTAGTCAACACCTTCTGCTCCTCGTTGGGATCGACACTCCTATTTATCGAAAGTACTACGATACACCCACTATACTTGTGGGTCATCAGGATTGCTTTGTCGTGATGCCTTGTTGGGTTTTCATTTTGTTTTTCCGAGGTTGATCATGCGTGTGTTGCTATTTGTGCCCCTGCAGGGTAAATCTTTCTGAAATCCGTGTCCGTGGTTATGGACGATTTGGAGCACAGTATCTTGATCATAGACAACTATAACTGAAGTAGTGATATAAATTTTACTTTGGAATGACTAGTAATTAGCTTCACTACAACGGAATGGCTAAATAAAAGTACCAACAACTGCTGGAATTGGGGTGCCTCATTCTATATGTAACTGACTAGTAAGTATTGCAACTACAACGGAATGGTTAACTAAAATTACCCACTGCTTACGATATCAGTATGACTCCTGATCACCATACCTAACTAATAATCACTGCAACTATAATGGAATGAATAAAATTGCCAACTGTGTGAGTTTCCTCGGTATTACTTCTTTGTTTGGTCTCGAAGGGGAATACCAGGATGGGTATGATTGGTGTTAGTATCAGGATGGATCCGAATAGATCCTTCTTATCCCTCTCTGATAGCCGACAGTTGTATCGAGTCTCTATAGGTTGTTTAGTGCATGTTGCGCTGCCGCTTTAGTCCACCATAACTATGTAGGCGATAGCCACCGAATTCTAATCTCGCCATGTACAGGCCTAAGTACTGACTGCTCTCTTTTTCCTTTGCCCTTTGTCGGCACTCCTTTTGTTTAAACATGTTTTGAGATCAACGTCATTAGCAGGGTTACCCTTCCGGCTTGGCCTGGGCAGGGTTATGGACACCAATGATTATTCTGCAGGGCTCTTACCCCATTTTCATCTTGTACGTGCTCGGATGTTGTATAGTTTTCAAAGTTATTTGGATATTTGTACTATATATCTGTATTCTTGACTCATGGAGTCATTGTTGTATATATATGTTATGTGGGTTCCATCATGTACTAATGTGTAATGATATTACTTCATTTTCCACCCGCACGAAAGCTCCTGGTGGGCACCTTTGAATTGTTTCTATGCGGGTTTGGTGGGAATCGCTAAAACTTGCATATGGCCGATCTGAGGGTGTTACAAAGTGGTATCAGAGCTCAGCAGTTGCAATACCCCACTTGGCCAGTCTGTAGGATAACCTAGTTAACGGTCGATGTAGAGTGTCAAAACTATTTTACAAAATCGGTTGGATAGATCTGATTAGATCTGATTTTCTCCTCTTACCTCTACGTGTTTTGAATCTACTCTCTTATCTTTTCTTCAAGTCCAGAATTCTCGTGGTCAGGTTTCCATCGTATCTTCAGGGTTTCGCTTCCTCCCTCTTGTAATGGTGCTTTGACATCTGGTCTTCATGTTACGTGAGGAATCTTCCTCTATTGTACCTTTCAGTGGACCAAAAATTCACTAAAAAATTTCTTTGTATCTTCTGGTGTTTTCAACGTGACAACATCATCTATGTTGGATACTATTAAGAGCCTGCATAACCCATTTGTTTTCCAAACATCGCTTTTCAAAATCTTTAGTCTGAATTCCGAGAGTTGGTTGCATAATTCTCCTATTCATGTACAGAGTAATGCTTTGGGTGTGCGATGGACTGATCACCATCCAACTACTCTTATCATTCGCTCTTGTACATTGAATGGTGGATCGGTGCAATTATACTCCTTTCGTGGAAGTTAGAGGTGGCATTACCCTTTTGAGACCTTTACCTTCATATTTTCTTTATCCGAAGTGTTCTCTCGACGAACGTGAGCAACAACCCTTGTTGGTGGTGTTGCCAATTTTGAGATTGAGAAAGAATACTTATTAGTGGTGTCACGAGGATATACACGAAGCGAGAAAATTCAGATCATTAACCTTCTTCCCCATACGATGATGCGGATCACGAGGGCGAGATCCATTGTTAGTGGTGTCGAATTGTAGCACCCCGGGTAAAACCACTACCAGAAAATCGCTTGTTCTTTTTGTTTTGGGCATCTCCATGATTGCATGCTCATGTCTTCATGCTGCATTGCATTTGAGCATCGTCATGTCTTCATACATATTTAACCTTCAAACTATTTTGCTAAAATAGTAGTTTTTCTTTCTATATCCTTCTCTTTATTTCAAATACAAAACCCCGGACTGGCCGGATTTTTTGTTTGTCTAAAACTATTTGAAAATAGTTTTATAAAAACAGATAATAATAATAATATTAATATAAAAAACTTTTTTAAACCCTGGGGGAGGATGCTACCGGCCAGGCCCAGCTGGCAGCAGCCTACAACCCCATCTATCAAACCCTAACCCTAAAACCATCCCTGCCTAACCACCTGCCCTACCCAATCCCCCCACCCAGCCGCCGAACACCACCAGACCCACCTACCTACCCACTCCCTCCATGCCGCCAGCCGCCACCTACCTGCGGCACACGCAATCCCGCGTGCACGTACCACTCCCTCTCGCTGCACCTGCACACCACTAGAACTCCCACCGCTAGCGACCACCCCGTCCCCACGTCTCTCGCACGCCAACACCATGCACCCACCTACACGTAAACCACCCGGCCCCACACGCTAAGCGACACGCCCCTGGCCACTCTCACCTCATGCCAACCACTATGTACCCGATCCCGTGCGGATCCCACCTGCCCATCGCCCTGCTCCCATGTTCCCTTCACCCACCCTACGCTCCTACCCACCAAACCCCTCACCTTTCGCCGCCAGCACCTCGCCGACTACATCAGGCCCCACCACTGTTCGACTGTTCCCTCTCTCCTCACTCTGCTCGCCGAGTGTGATTGAGCCTGTTGTCGCCCTTAGGCTGTCCTCAACTGTGCGCTGACGCCGCCCTCGATTCCGACCTCCGCCGCCCTCGGCACCCTTATCGTGCGCCACCTTGCGCACTGTCGATCTCTAGCGCCACAGCACGCCCTCGCCTTACCACTCGTGGCGTGCCTCGCCGTCCTGGGCGCCTCAACCGTTGGGCACCGCTGCTGTCTCCGCCTGGATGTGCCGCGCCGCCGTCGACAAGGACTCCTTTGCTACCTTCCTCATAGAGCGTCGCTACCTCCTTCTGCTTTCTGCCGACGCCTGGCACCACTTCCCGTGCATCCCTGTCCCTGCCATCCGCGGTCCTCCTTTGGGACCAGCCCTTGCTTCGCCTACCTCCGCCCCTGTGCTGCTCTGTTTCCCCATCGGACTTCTCTCCGGCCTCCTGCTCGCATGAGTGCTAGTGGTTGTTGTGTTGTCCACGAGACCCCGAGCCCGATCTCGAGTTATCTGTTTGGTGCTCGTCTTTTTGTGCTTCAGCTTCGAGTCTCATGTGGGTTTGCTGCAAGTGCATCTCTTTGATGTTGTTTGGCTTAGTTCCTTGTGATGCAGCCTCAAAAGGCCTCTGTCAAGATCTCTAGAAGTTTTGGTGTCGCCATCAAGATGGATTGGTCCCGACGGAACATGACCAAAGAACCACTGAAGCATCCCTCGAAGATCAACGACAAATTCTCCATCACGTCAAAAGAGATGCTACATGGACCAGAGATCGCCTACAAGGAAACCGAAGACCGCGGAACGCCAGATCTTCGTATCGGAAATGCCAAGTTCTTCTTCTCGGATCCGAGGACCTCGAAGACCGGTCCTTTCGAGCCCGAACCCCGCTGACCCCCTCCGAGCCCCAAGATCGTCGATACCATGTGTGACCCCTTTTTACGAGACCCTGTTTTTATAAATGACATATATTTGTTGCATATATGTAACAACCCTAGTTTAACCAAATAGTAATTAGGAAATGTTTGTGCATTCATTTAGCATCATCATCATTTAAAATGCATGCAACAAATAGATCAAACCCTAAACCCTATTTTCCCTCTCTCTTTGAAACCTCTCAAATGGTTCTGATTATTTGAAACATCACAAAATGTGTGGAGCCCAAATTGTTGAGGGCCCCTTACTGTTTTTAGATATTTTTAAAACCCTCTAGTATTCTCAAATAATTCAAATCAGTATTCAAATTGAAAAATACAAAGAGGAAATGGAAAACAGAAATAGAAAAAGATTTCAGGAAGAAAAATCTGTTCCTAGCTCTACCTGGGGCGAAGCCCACCTTCCCTCTTTCCCTCTCCCTGCCGCCCATGCATGTCGCAGTGGCCCAGCAGTAGCCCACCTTAGCCCAGGCCCGCGTACCCCTTCAAGCTGTATTCTTCCTCGCGACAGGAGAGTTGCTGCCTGGCAGCGCCTCCGCCGCCCCCGGAGGTGCTGATAAGATCGGCTGCTCTCCCCTCTCTCTCCCCATACCCGTATCTCCTCCTCTCGCCCTCTCTATCGATTTTCCCCAATTCACCGAAACCATAGCGCGCAGGTGTCGTCTGCCACCGTTGTGATGCGCCTCCCCGTGCCTCCCTAAGCACGCCACCGTGACCACCTCGCCGTGATGGACTACCTAGCCAAAGGAATCGGACCGGGGCAGCCCCTACCGCCGTTGACGATCTCGACCTTCTGAAGCTTGCTTCCGAGCTCGCGCGCCTCCACCTACCCCTTTGCTAGACTCCTGGTGAGCACGCGATTCTTGTGGACCTCTTCGATTCGCCCCTCCCTCTCTGGTTCAGCGTAGCATCATGCACCGCCCCTCGATGCTGCAGAAGCTCACCGTGGCTGCTGTTCCGGTAACCATACCAAGGCGGCTCCACCACTTCTTGGCTCAGCATGAAGAGCCACGTCGAACACGCCCTTCCTCGCTGCCCCGCACGCGCGCAATCGCCGAGCCCGACCCCAGCCTGGGAGATCCTCCATTGCTGATGTTAGCATGACATCAGCATGAGGTCATATCTCCCTGTTTTCTTTTATTTGAACTATTTTGGTAATTCATTTATGTAAATATTAAATCCCTGACATGTGGTCCCCTGTTGTAAGTAAGATAAGTATTTTCAGAAATGTTTCTGATTAAATAAAATGATAAAGTAATTCTAAAATAAATTATTTTATATTATTCCAAAAATGATTTAAAATGAACTAAAATTGGATAAATTCATAACAAATTCATTTTAAATCAGAAAAATACAAATAATATATCAAAATGTTCAGAAAAATGAGCTCTATCTATTTAAGCTATAATCATGCATTGTTCAAAAATTTGAGTTGCAAGCTTAATTAGAAGAACTAATTGAACCCCATAGGTGATTCCGAGGATCCCCTTGTTCTAGGGTTTGGACCTCTCGGACCCCGATTAAATTGTTAAGCATGCCTTAGGGGTTTATTTCAATACGATTTAAGTTGTCATATCATCATCCTTGCTTGAGCATTGCATCGATGCCATGTGTTGATTGTTTCCCTTCCTTTCCGGTATTTGGTTCTTCTCCGGTAGAATACGACATCAGAATCGAGATCAAGTCCAAGACTGAAGACGGAGGTCAACACCATCGAAGCTTGAAGACCAATACTTGATCAACTGTAATCAAGTAAAGTACCAGATGTCCGAAGCTCTGCTTTCCGGATATCAACTGACAAAGGCAAGCGAAGCCCCACATGTGATATAATCCTATGTTTTCAAGCATTTCAATTCTTGCCATGTGCATACAATTCCAAAGTCTTTTATCGATAGATAGAGTAATCCTATCTGATGCATGTTACCTTTGAATACTATATTCCCTGATCCACTGCTCCTAGCATAACTAGGGTTTGAGCTTGTGAAGCGTTGCTAGGGCTATTTTATCTGTTGTGCTTAGCCATGCTTAGCTATTACCACTGGTCCATCCGATTGATGAATCAGAGCTGCGGATGAACCTAGTTTGACAGGATGACGTGGTAAGATCAGAGATGAAAGTTAAACATGCTAAGTCTTGTATGGGAGGCCACAGTGGGTTGTGATTTTTGCAGTCCCATACTTGCCACTAC
Organism: Avena sativa; assembly: GCA_916181665.1. Taxonomy (NCBI): domain Eukaryota; kingdom Viridiplantae; phylum Streptophyta; class Magnoliopsida; order Poales; family Poaceae; genus Avena; species Avena sativa. The sequence goes on from OV702295.1 coordinate 225,398,995, forward strand.
TAGGACCTGAGTTCTTCCCTATGGTCCAAGACGAGCGTACAGCCACACGGGGTCTTGGAAACCCCCTTGACCAACTAACTTGCCTAGTAGATTCCATGAGTCACATAGTTCGGGCTTTCCATTTGACATACGCATCTTGGTTGTTCTTGGATGGAGGTGAAGGAGGTGCTTTCATAACAGGTAGGTAAGCATGGCCGGGAACAAGAGATGCCCGGCATCCGTAATCTTGAACCCCGCACACATCATTAGGGACCAGCTTCGGGACTCGACCCGTTACGGCGGCATATCCCTAGTGCGTGAATCATGGTCTCGATGAAAGCAAGGTAAAGGTCGTGTCCAACCACTCTCTGCCGACCTTCCAAGGAAGAGGGCTAACAACGTTTAGCATTAAGAATCGGTTAGTACGTGTGGGTAAAGTTGTACACCCCTGCAGGGTTAAATCTTTTCGAAAAGCCGTGTCCACGGTTATGGACGAACTTGGAGACCAGATTCAAAGATCATAGAGAACTTGAACCTAATCGTAAAACTTGGCAGATCAATGTGTGCTTAAGGATGCTTCCTCAGGGATCGAGGGGGTGATCCTAGATAGGTTCAGCTGATGATGATTAGGTGGATATCAAGAGATGATCAAAGTTAGAGATACCGCTCTCTTATCCCCTTTTAAAACTTTCTGATTAGTCGAGATTCTTCTCCCTCTTGTTTTACAAAATAAAGATGGCTTTATGCAAAACAACTCCACCAGCCATAAGTCTTGCGGAGTACACCCTGTACTCACCCTTGCTTTGTTGATACTTTTGAAGCTGAGTAAGTGTTACCATAGAAGAAGAGTTCTTCACGGCACCGACATCGATGAGTAGTTTGGAGTTCCCAGTCGGCAGTCTGGGATCTATGGATTGGACGTCATCGTTATGCTTCAGGCCTCTTATGCCATTTGTTAAGTTTGCTATACTTAATAGCATAATTTGCCTTTCGTTGTTTGATGTTTGTGGTCAGTGACCTCTGCTTGTAATATTTTGGTTCTCTGCTCAGCTATGAGCTCGCTGTAATAAATTTTGTGTCGTAGGGTCACTGTTGTGTTATCAATTCTCTGTATGTACGCTTTCAAGATTTAGGTTAGACTTATATCAGGCAGAGGTCTGGGATTTGTCTAGCCCTAATCCCGGGGGTGTTACAATATAATCATCCATACTTGCATACATATTTTGGTTGTCTAGGGATATTTAGAAGATTCATCTAAATTAAATATGGAGACCACATACGGGCTTTTCTAGTCTTATATTGGCCCCATTTAAATTTTTGTAGCAAACTGATGACATATTTTGCCTTGATAAGACAACATGTAAATTGCGTGGTACCTAAAGAACTTGAACCATCTAATGAATTGTCGGGACACCGGTTCCGCTTAATATTGCCTAATTGCATCGCACCCATGTCATGCATCATACAAGCATCATGCCCGATCTTCTGTCGTAGTATTAAATAGTGCATCCGGTGTTTCTTCTAGCATTTTGCTTCTTCACGGATTAGGCCAATTAGTTGATGCGAGTGTCGACCCGATCTTCGGATGAACCTTCGGTAGTGTTTTCAGGCGAGCATTCTCGCCCTTTCTACCTATTTTACATTTCTAGTCTTTACTTCCTCATTGAGCTATTTCTATCTGTGTTGCGATGCTTTAGTTTCCGTACCAATTATATCCCTTGCAGCCGCTTTATAGCCATAGACACCTCCTATTATCCAATGATTAATAGATAGTCAGCCTTGGTAGTTGTAGTTGCTTGTGCAGGTGTTGCTTCGCGCTGTTGATGTTCCACAGTTGTTGGAGGAATGCCTCATGCTTAATGTTGGAGATGATCATGGCTTAAATTACAACTTAATATTCAAATGTTGGGAATAGTTATAACAAATGCAGAGGCACCGGTGGGCAATAGATGTCATTTGGTTTTTAACCCCTCTCTGGTGTCCCGTAGGACCCCGAGTACTTGATACATTTTCCTTGACTGTCGCACTATCCGCATGTGGGTCCATGAATCCCCTTAGCCAGAGCTTGAGTCATAGCTTATTTCTTGGGGCCACAAACTAGTTTGGGGTTTTATTACTATATTGTACTTATACCATGTTTACTGCATTAGTTACTACTGTTTCTCGTGGAGAGCGTTTACTACTATACTATTTAGGTAAGCAGAGTGTTTTCATGGTATCAACAAGCCCAATCACACTTTCGGGTTCCTAGTTGTTTACAACCATTAACACAAACCTCTGGGTATGTCTCGGAGTCGGCCAACTTCGTCGCGGGTAGCTTAGTGAGGTGGCCCCCTAAAATATTTTATGAATCTTGTGATTACTTTGCCGTGATGCCTCGTTGGGTTTTCATTTGGATTTTCTGAGGCTGATCGTGTGTGTGTGTTGCTATTTGTGCCCCCTGCAGGGTAAATCTTTCTAAAAGACGTGCCCGCGGTTATGGATGACTTGTAGCATAGTATCTCGATCATAGACAACTATAACTAAAGTAGTGCTATAAATTTGACTTTGGAATGACTAGTAATCAGCTTCACTACAATGGAATGGCTAAATAAAAGAACCAACAACTGCTGGAATTTTGATGCCTCGGGCTATATGTAACTGACTAGTAAGTATTGCAACTACAACAAAATGGTTAACTAAAATTGCCCACTGCTTATGATATTAGTATGACTCATGATCACCATACCTGACTAGTAATCGCTGCAACTATAATGGAATGAATAAAATTGCCAACCGTGTGAGTTTCCTCGGTATTACTTCTTCATTTGGTCTCAAAGGGGAATACCAGGATGGGTATGATTGGTGTTAGTATCAGGATGGATCCGAATAGGTCCTTCTTATCCTTCTCTAATAGCCGACCATTGTATCGAGTTTCTATAGGTTGTTTAGTGCATGCTGCGCTTCCGCTTCAGTCCACCATTCCTATGTAGGCGAGAGCCGACGAATTCTAAGTCTCGCCATGTACTAGCCTCAGCACTGACTGCTCCCATTTCCTTTGCCCTTTGTCAGCACCCCTTTTCTTTAAGTCAGTTTTTTAGATCGACGTCGTTAGCAAGGTAGTCTTACAGCTTGGCCTGGGCAGGGTTATGGACGCCATTGATTATTCTTCAAGGCTCTTAGCCTCATTTGCATCTTGTCCGTACTCGGACGCTGTATAGTTTTCAAGGTGAGTTGGATCTTTGTACTATATATTTATACTCTTGACTCATGGATTCCTTGTTGTATATATCTATTACGTGGGTTCCATCGTGGACTAATGTGTAATGATATTACTTCGTTTTTCACCCGCATGAAAGTGCCTAGTGGGCAATATTGAATCGTCTCTATGCGGGTTTGGTGGGAATCGCTAGAACTTGCACATGGCCGATCTGAGGGTGTTACACACCCTCAGCACGACCCCTTGACTGGTCTTGTGCAGGCCTGGCCTATGCCTTGGGCCGCCCTATCTCCGATCGGCGCCCCTCCCGCTTATGGAGGTGCCTGGCAGCCCGGTGTTTGCCCTCACACGGGTGCACCTGGTCCCATGCTCCCGTGTGCGCCTCAGAACGCCTATCATGCGGCTCCAATCTATGCGCCATACGACGCCCCCTACGACACTCCTTCATATGCTGATAGGAGCTTCTACCCAGCATCGCCTCAACTACTTTAGTAGCCAAAGTTGCTGCCCATGCGGCCTTCTCCCTCAACTCCGAGCTGGGATCAAGCTGCCTTTTTACAGGCCATGAACAACTTTGTTGCACAAGGAAACTCAGATACGGATTGGATTTTTGATTTTGGTGCTTCTAGTCATATGTTTGCTTCAAGTAATTTGTTGTCTTCCTGTGCCACTTCGCCTTTTTCTTCAATTATTCTTGGCAATGGTTCCTCTATTCCTATTCATTATGTTGGACAAACTCAAATTTTGTCAACCTCTAAACCACTTCTTCTTCGTGATGTTCTTGTTGCTCCTTCTCTTATCAAAAATCTTATTTCTGTTTGCCAATTCACTCGTGATAATCTTGTCTCCCTTGAATTTGACCATCTTGGTTTATCTGTGAAGGATTACCGGACCAAGGACATGTTGGGGATATACTTTCCGGGTATACCCATAGGACTTGCTGACCAGGGTGGACCACCAAAGGTTTAGAGCTTTGCTTCACGGACGACCTAGTCAGAGAAAGAGGAGTCAACTCCGGCTATGACAAGACCCAGAAGACTAACCGACATAAGCATGTAGTATTACTTGTAGTCCAAACTATACTTAGTTACAGACTCTATAACGAAGCCGAATAGGTCTCTCCTATAACCCTAGGTCATGGCGCCTTTATAAGAGGGACCTGAGGGAGCCTTTAGGGCACAATCTCTACAACAACTACAACCAAATCGCACAGGCAAACCTCTCCTGTAATCCGTTGTAACATCCGACTCTCGCTGATATATTACTGGGTTGCTAGCAAGAGTAGGATCCGACCACCGCAGTCGGATCTAAACCTGGGTAAACTTGTGCTCACCGCTCCCGGAACACCGTACGGCTCACACCCCATCTTCTCAATGCCCTTAGGACCCCCTATGGCGTACTTGTTATCAGTCCGACGACAATTGGAGCCCGTCGTGGGACATGTGACCTTCAGAGCTTTGTTCCGGGCGGAATCTGCGCGTGCAGGAATTGACAAAATAATCGCCATCGGTCGCATGGTCTACACCAGTGATGTTCCTCTCATTCTTCTCGACGAGACCTGGATTCCACCTAAGGAGCCCATGACGACCTTCACAATCATGCCAATTGGCGAGATCGATATATCTCTCGGTTTCACTGATCCCGCCCGGAAATAAGATGGTAAAAAACTTCTCAGAAAATACATGAGGAAACCAATACTTTATTTCACTTTGAATATGCACATATGATTACAAGTAAATATAACTAAAAACAGAAGGGATGTAGCTATACAATATTCCATGGACGTTCTAATTCATCCGGGTATGTGCTACCACCAGCTCTCTTCCTCTTCCGAGTGTCACGTCTTTCCTTGATTGGTCTCATATCAGTTAAATAATATGACCCGCTATGCGGAACATGGCTGATCATAAAAGGTCCTTCCCAAATAGGGGAAAGTTTGTGCTTTCTCTTTTGCACGAGTAGGAGAACCAAATCACCCTTTCTAAAAGAACGATTTTGTACTCTTTGACTATGATACTAGCGTAACTTCTGCTGATAGGTTGTAGACCTATGCTCAACAACGATGCGAACTTCTTCGATTATATCGAGAACATCTTGTCAAGAAACTTCTACATTTTCTTTGATATAGGAGACTGATGAATTAAATCACTCGGAAGAACTGCCTCTGCACCGTAGACCAAGAATAAAGGAGTGTATCTGGTTGACCTGTTAGGAGTTGTACGCAAGCTCCTTATCACAAACGGTAATTCTTTCGCCCAAGCCCTCGCGACATGATGAAGTGGTGCCTCAAGACAAGGTCGAAGTCCTTGTAAAATGAGACCATTTGCTCTTTCGACTTATCCATTTGCTTATGGATGTGCGATTGAGGCAATATCAAGTCGGATCCCTTGTTCTTCGCAAAATTTGGCTAACTCTCTCATGTAAAAATTTCTCCCATTGTCGGTAATGATACTGTGCGGGTATCTGAATCTCATAGTCACGTTCTCGATGAACTTTCTGGTTGTGGATCCATCGCAATTTGTTACGGGTTTAGCCTTAATCCACTTAGTAAATTTATCCACCATCACTAGTAGGTGAGTAAAACCACATTTTGCCGTTCGAAACGGCCCTACCATATCAAGCCCCTAGACCGCAAATGGCCATGTAATAGGGATTGTTCACAGCTAATTAGCCGGAACGTGTGCCTGACGGGCGTACTTTTGGCAGTCTTTTCACGTTTTGACTAGTTTCTCGGCATCCGCTTTAGCTGGGAGTCGAAAGAATCCGTGTTGAAGAACTTTTTCCACTAAGGATATGGCTGCATCGTGATGGCCGCATTCGCCTTCGTGGATCTCTCGTAAGATTTCCATTCCTTACGGAGAAATACAGCGCTAGAAAACCCCAAAAAAATCCACTTATAGAGCTCCACCATTAATTATTGTATAGGATTTTGCTCGTCAGACGATCTGTCGGCCCAGAACTTTGTCTTCGAGTAATTTTCCATCTATCAGGAAATCCAGATAGGGTTGTGTCCAGCTAGGAATTACAGCCAGAACTACTAATAAGGTTGAGTTGGATTTTGTCGGATAATACTCATCAACTCCTATGAAAGAGGGAACTTTTAGGTGCTATAGAAAAGCACCATCCGGAACTTGTTTCCGCGCAGAGCATATTCTTGATAGAGCATCTGCTTCCTCATTTTCTTCTTGAGGAATGTGTTGAACCTCAAAGCCCTCGAACGATTTGGATAATTCATGCACAACAGCTTTGTATGCTGCCATGTGCTTATTTGCATTGTAGATATCGGATACTTGTTTGGCAACTAAATCCGAGTCCCTGTAATACATGAGTCAGGTAACGCTAATGTTTTTGGCCATGCGTATTCCATACAACAGCGCTTCATACTCGGCAATATTATTAGTTGTCGTGAAGTGCATCTGTAACACATAGAACATTTTATCTCCTTGGGGTGACTTGAGCACCACGCCAGCCCCCGAGCCTCCTCGTGCTTTTAACCCGTAGAAGTGTAGGGTCCAAAATTACGAGTGTGGAGGACTTGTGTTTTCTGCCATCTCTGTCCAATCAGCGACAAAGTCGACAAGTATTTGAGATTTGATTGTTGTATGTGGCTTGTCCTCGATGTCAAAAGCTGCAAGCTCTATTCCCCACTTTGCGACACGTCCTATGGCATCACGATTATTGATAATATCTCGCAGGGGAGCAGTACTCAACAATATGATCTTGTGCTCTTGAAAATAGTGTCGTAGTTTTCTGGTAGCAAAGAATACTCCATAGGCTAGCTTTTGGTAATGTGGATACCTTTGCTTCGACTTTGTCAGGACCTTGCTTAAATAATAAGTTGGACTCTGCACCTTGTTCTCATGATTTTATTCCTCGCGCTCCACTGATGTTACTACACTTACGACCTTGTTTGTCGCTACAATGTAAAGTAACATAGGCTCCTATGGCTCTAGTGCTATGAGAATTGGTGGATTTGAAAGTAGATCTTTCAAACTTTGTAGAACAACGTCAGCTTCTTTGGTCTAGACAAATTTGTCTGTTTTATTTAAGAGCTTGTATAAAGGTGCGGCTCTTTCTCTGAGCCGGCTGACGAACCGGCTCACTACTGCGATGCAACGAGTGAGTCGTTGCACATACTTCAGGAGAGTCGGCCTAGTAATGTTTAGTATAGCCTTGATTTTTTTCCGGTTCAACACTATGCCTCTTTGAAACACAAAGAAACCTAACAGTTTTCTGGCTAGGATTCCAAAGAAGCACTTCTTCAGATTTAACATTATGTTAAATTTTCGTAGACTAGCAAATGTTTCCTCTAAGTTAGAAATAAGTGTTTCCTTATTTTTGGTCATAACTACTATATCATCTACGTATACATGGATATTACGTTCGATTTGGTTGTTGAGACAATGTTGCATAGTGCGTTGTTATATAGCTCATGCGTTCTTTTAAGCCAAAAGGCATAGTTTTGTAGCAGAAGGTTCCGAAAGGAGTGACGAAAGACGTCTTTAATTAATCCGATTTTTTCAACGGTATTTGGTGATATCCGGAGTATGCGTCGAGAAAACAAAATAATTCCAACCCTGCCGTGGATTCGATAACTTGATCGATTCTTGGCAAAGGAAACGGATCTTTGGGACAAGCCTTGTTCAAGGCAGTATAATCAATGCACATACTTAAATTAATAGTGTCCTTTTTAGGGAAGAGTACATGATTTTCCACCCATCAGCATGGATGACCCTTGTGATAAATTCGGCGAATTCTACTCGGGCTAATTCCTTAGATGTAGCTTTGTGATTTTCATCACCAAACCATCGTAAGGACTGTTTGACGGGTTTAGAGTCAGGGTACACATTAAGAGAGTTCTCGGCAAGTTCCCTAGGTACTCCGGTCATGTCAGAAGGTTGCCATGCAAAGATATCTTTATTAGCTTCAAGGGACTCGACAAGCGTACTTTCCTATGCAAGGTCTAAGCCTACCCCTATGTTTGTCGTCTTGGAGGGATCATATTTATTTAGTGACATCTTCTTCGTATCTTTTGATGAATTGAACTGCAGACTTGGCTTTAGCACCACGTTCATCATAGCGGCCATCTCGTATGGGTTGGTGTTCTTCTTGATCTCATGGTACTCGTGTCGTTTCAGTGTTCGAGGTAATCCCAAAAAGTTTCTCTAGGTCCACAGGAGTGCAGCACTGCAAGTCTCTGACAAGAGTGCAGCGCTGCAAGTCTCTAACTGTGCAGGGCCTCCTATATGTTCCCTCGAAGTTTGAAAAGAACGCACATTGCATATCATACCAATTGTGAATCGAGTTCTCTGGTAGCTCATTGGGCCATGATCGAGCCATCTTTGACAACATAAGTGGGAGATACTGGATTGCAACCAAGATGTTTCCTCCTTTGGTGATGCAGCATGCCTGGAAAAAATCTTGAAGCCAAGTATCTGGCCAAGCCGCACCATCGTAGGGTTGGATGTGTTATGTGATGCCGAAATCAACCGGAAACTTTGTTTGACGGATACGTGGTCCAAAGCATTTGGGTCCCACATACACATCTTCCTCCTCGTACCGCCGTGCTTCTATATTAGACTCGATGCGATGGCGAGCGTTGTTGGGTGACAGAGACCTATGCCTTGGTTGCTCGCTGCTTCTACGTGGCGGCGGAGTCGAATTCCTGCTTCTTCTTCCGCTATTTCCGCCTCCACTCCTGTGGCTCCCATGGCTGCGATGAGATCCTTCATGGTCACTACTAGGTGGTGATGGCGGCTCAGATGGGTTATTTCTGCTGAGCGGTGTGGTCCTGGAGCTTCTTTATGATGGCTCTGAGGTTTGTTACGTCGGGCTCCATCCCTGCTTATTTCAAGGCGATACGGGTCGTTCCTTCATCCGGTGTTGTCATTGTTGCGACGAGGCTCAGTCGGACGGCTAGGGGTGGCATCCTTAGACGATCCTTTTCTCGCTAGCGGCGCACCTCTTGGTCTTCCTTGTGGTGATTATTCTGCCGACGATGGGTTTGGTGGGGGACTAGTGACCTGATGGCATCTTGGGACACAACCGGAATAACTCCTGACTAGTCCCGCACGGCCCTGCGATGATGACTGTTTGATCTGGTCCTTGAATTTTCTTCTTCCTGAGGAATAGGACGAGAACACTGATATGTATACATGCAGGGTCTTTCATCAGCGTTTTGCCTGCATCAGTGTGGCAAAATTCCAACATTGACGCTATCTTTCCACTGAATGATGCGGCCGTCTTATGCTGTTGCATTCCTTTGTCGAGCAATGCTACGCACTGTTGGACCTGTTCTGGAGACAGATTATTGGCGAGGATGACACGAGCAGCTGCAGCATTCTCCACTGGTGTGTTGTAGACTCGGATCTTCTCTCCGGTTTTACCGTCAAATAGATCTTCGTGGACATCCGGATTATTATTATCAAGAACCAGGCCACCTCTTGTCTTGTTTGGCAGTCGCTTGAATTCTGACTAGTATTAGGAAGGATTGTTGTCTATCTGTTGTCTAAGCTCGATGATTGGTGTATATTCCTCGAGCAAGAACAAGTTATGCTTTTCTAGGTCCTCAACCCTTTTTTCCAGCTCCTCTAGAGTAAGATCTGAAGCAGTTGGGATTAGTATCGTGAGTGCGTATACATAGATTTCACGTGAACCCTTGGTGACAACGTGCCCATCAACAGGAGGATCGATCGGTGTGGGATTAACCGGATCTCCGTCCTAGTTCTCCATATCGATCTCTTCGTCAACTTCTTCCTCGTTGGCTTCCTCTACCGGCTCTGCTGGTGTCGGGTTTTTGTTCTTCTTCTTCTTCTTCTTTGACCGCCCAGTTGCCTTTACGTGCGTACTGGTGGCAAAGACGGCTTTTGGTCCCGTGCCGGGATATAAGCTTCCATTGGTACTTTCTGTCATGGTTGGCTTCTTGACCTCAGACGAATCTCCGGTGTCCATGTCATCTTGCAAGGTGTAGCCTACGTACATGCTATCATATGGACTCGAAGGGTCCTCCGGCTCACCTTCCACTGGCTTCGAGGTGTACTCCTCTTCGTACGCTTCCATCTCCTTCTCGAAGTCTCGGATTTCCTGCAACATCAGTGATTCCTGAGGAGAAGCAGGCAAGTCAATATTTTCTCTTATTGTATCAAGAACTGAGTCGTTATTGGCTCTAGGATCGACAAAGTTGGATCTAGAGCCAACGTAGTGTAAAAAGCAATGCTTATTTTTCTTCATAGACTCGAGGTAACAGAACAGTTGGGTTTCTACCTCTGCTTCTTCAAAGCTCTGCTTGATCTCAATGATTGATTCATAGTAAATGTAGGGTACTTCATCATCTGATTTATCCTATACCTCAAGAGTGTTTTTTCTACTCCGGCGTCGGTAGAACCATATCCGAAGCGAATATACTCCTCATTTGTGTACCGGATCTCAACAGGGAGATCAGATTCGGATTTTTCTTCCACCAACTTCTTCGACTACTGGAGCGGGCTGGGTGGGTTTAGGGTTTTCAGGGATCTTGAACTCTTCTGCCTCTGTAGACAGAGTAGATCCGGATTTTCCTTCCGCCGTGGTCATCACCTCAAGGGTGGGTAAGAGAATGTCAATTTCAAAAATCCCATGATGCTTGAAAGTATTTTATGCTCATGTTCGTTTTGGTTATGATTATTGAATATCTATAAAAATGTTACATTAGGGTGTAAATCTCATTTTATGTTTATACTTTGGTTTTTTATATGATTGCTTAGACGTGAGCATTTTCCGAGTAATGAATTGTTTGTACTGGAAGCTGACTTTGTTTCCAAGTTTAAACTGGTTTAGCAATTGCGCTCTATTGACTCGGCAAAGTTTCCGTGCTAAAGGTTGGCCGGCTCATGAAAGGGACGAGGCAGAGAGCCAGATAAAATAATAAGTGTAAACACAAAGTGCTTAAGAAATTTTCGAGCACACACATCAAATATATACAAAAAAGTGCTAAGTAGTAAAGCATGAGTTCTTACATACCAGCACACATAAAAATTCAAAATATAGTGCCCATCATTACAAGCCATATGAAAGTTTCAGGATATTGCATCAAATGTTTTGATGCTGCAGATTCAGGTGGTGGTGTGGAGACTTGGGGGCGTTGCAGTCGATATCATCGCCATCTTGCTTGGGAGACTCAGAAGTTTCTTCATCATCGATGAGGATATCTTCTGGTTCTTTCGGCAAAGGAGGAACGATGACTGACTGGAAGAATGGTGTTGAATAATTATTCATCTCCACCGCGCGACAAGCATAACCCGCACAAGATTCTTGGATGGCCTTGATGTCTTGCGGTTTACCCTCATCGTCTTCGTCGGCGATGCCCTTGGTGACGTGCCAGATTTGTATCTCACTGTGGTGGCTCATCACCATAGTGAGGGCAGTCTGGGCATACGAGATCTTCCAATCTTTGATAATCTTAGAAATTTCCTTCGCTCTATCTCTCACTTCGAGCACTGGCAAATTATGCAGGTCAGAAAGATTCGCTGACTCGCTAGCCTCTTCAAGGGTCTGGCGGAAGTCGAAAAGAACATCTCTGAGTGACTTGATACGCTCAGAACGAGAGTCGGAGGTAGGGGAATCGGAAATATGCAAAGGATCTAGGAAAGAACAAAAAATTAAAAATCTGACAAAAGAAACGCCGGAAAGCAAAGAGGAAATAAACTGTCAGAAACATTACCTAGCACGAAGTCATTCCACTGGGATTGCTCCTCTTGGAGATTCCTCAGTTGTACTTCGGAGGCTTGGGCAAGATCCTTCCAATTCTCAAAATATTTCTTCAAACTATCAAGTTGTTGATCTCGGAGGGCCACCAATTTTGTGAGCCTCTCGGTCTGCATATTGCTCGACTAGAGGAGGCTATTCACGGATTTCTCGTCTTCATCCTTAAGATTTTTGAGCTCCTCGTGCAGTTTGGCATTCTCCATCTGGAAGACCTTGAAGTTCTCGGCCTCCTCCACCATCTTGCTGGATTGTTGCAACAATTCTGCAAGGGACAAAATATCAGTCGGAATAAATATTTGACTATGAAAATAAGTATGGTTGAGAGCCATAATTGTTTACCTTCTTCATCCTTCTCGATCTGTAACTTGGAATTTTCAAGTCGCAAAGCTTTGATTTCTTTGTGATTATTGCATATATTCTTGAGCAATTCCTAGTTGTAAGATGTAACTTTCTATAAGTTAAAGACGGAATACCGTCAAACAGCTACTAAGACTCGGGCTATAACTTTAACTAAGTTAAATTCCAGCACAAGCCTTGGGGGCTACACTATATTGTTCTTTTGTATCCTATAAGCATCAACTCGGATCTTATGCTATGATCTTTATCTGACTTTATGCTTGGGGGCTAGATGATATAATAATAAAATACTACAAAATTATAGTCGGAAAACTTACAATGTCCTCCAAGTACAGCTTCTCAAATCCGATCTTCGTGTTGTGGAAGACCTTCTCGGCAAGGGAGAGAGGACAAGCAGTTGTCGCTGGAATCTCTCTAGCTTCGATCTTTTGATCTCAGACCTGGATTTGATCTAGGAGGCTTTCTAGATTGACATCCTCTGTCTCCTGGCTTGCTGCTTCTAGAGTAAGGACTTGCTTCTCAAGGCAGGTTTGCGCCAGCTTGAGAATCTCCTCCTTCTGTTTTCACTTTAGTCCGGAAGCGGCAGAGCTGGCAATTTTATCCATACTTCCTGGCGACATAACCATGGGATCATTACCCTTATCAGGTTCACCCTTGTCAGATGCCTAGCTACCAGTAGTAACCAGGGCTTGTGAGGTCGTGGTATCGTCGAGAATGGTGGAACCAGCGCTCGAAGAGGAAGGAGCCTCCGGTGCTAAAGTCTGGGTGCTGGTCGGAGTTGGAGGAGGCACGGCTGGGTCTTGCTCTCTGGCTTGGAATTTCTCTTCAAAACAGATTTAGCTCTAAATCACATAAAGAACATATGTCAGATGTGACTCGGATGAATAACAAACAAGTATTGGATGTTATAAGGTACTTACTTTTTAACCACTGGTAGCACTTGTGCGCCAGCAGTAACAACAACTTCCTTGGCCTTGCGCTTCTTGGAAGCAAGGCCAGAAACTTCCTTCACCTCATCGTCCTCTGTCTCCTTCGAGTCTTCTAGAGGACGGCCCTCAAGAGGGGCAAGCTCAGACTTGGAAAGTTTATCAAGCTGAAAATATATAAAACGTCAGCACAACTAAAGTCGGATGATGGGATGAAGAGCAAAAGTAAAAGACAAAGTCGAAAATTTTATCGGATTTAGAGGTCGGTCGGCTGTATACATCTTCATGGAGACTTCGAGGATATTCTTATTCACCCTCTCCTTGATCAAATACTACATTCGGGTCTTGTAGTCCTTCGCAGCAATGCGAGTCGAACAGACCTTCATGCCGTCCTTCCGGTCTCCGGTGACCGTGTGCATCAGGCATTTGCCGCGATACCGCAGTGGCTGAATCCGGCGATCCATCCAGCAGTGGATCAAGTCGGATCCGTAGAGACCCTGATGCTTCATAAAAAATTCAATCTGCCTCTTGGCGAGGATCAAGTCTTCGGATAATTCTGGCGCCTCTGTGTCCCATGATTCCTTGTGCGGAGCAGAACAGTCGACAAAAGCCGAAAGACCTTCCGTCTTCTGAGGAACCAGAATATCTTTGTGATAAAAGAATGTTCCAGCATCTTTTTACCGACTCACTAGTGTTAATCCTAGGATAGACATGTTCTCTCCTAAGAACTAGGCTAAGAGTGTCAGTGATGTAAGGAACTCCGGCACTAATGGAATTCTTCCGAGTACCATAATAGTACCGGAAGAGAGTAAGATTTGGCCTAATGCCTAGAAATTCCTCACTAAGAGTTGCGTGAGTGCTAAGCTCAAGTAAATAATTAGGGGGGAGATTATGAAGTTGCATACCGTAGTATTGGAGTGCCTGGTGAAGAACTCCGATGGTGGGAAGCTGAGGCCGCGATCAACGTGTGTCCCAAATAGGACTCGCTTGCCATCGCGGGGTGCTGGAATGGCATCTCCAAAGCCGCTCTGCGATGCGCCGATGGAGAGATAGCCATCGTACTCCATGTGATGGAGCTTGGAATATTCCATGGCACTGGGAACCTAGAGGCCCCGCGATTTCCTGTCGTCCATCACCATCGCCATTCTCGCACCAGAGCTCGACGTCGCTTCCGCCATCTCATCCCTAGACACCGGTCCCCGATACCAATACTAGAGATTTGCCTTGAGGCATTGGTTGCAACGAAGAACAAAGATGAGAACACTTCAAAAGACAAAGATGAGAGCACTGGTGATTCAGTAAGTTGACTACTTTGTTCGCACTTTCTATTTGCGTAAGAAAAGTATGCCGCTGTAGCAAATGTCAAAAATTGGTGGCGCTAGGGTGTTTTTTGGGTGCGGTGGAGAGAGAGACGCGAAGAACTCGAGGAGTACAAGGAGACACTGATAAACGACTAGGAATGAATTGAGGAGAGAAGAAATCTCTAACTTAATAACCTCTGCGCTAAGATTCATGCCGGATTCGTGCGTTTTGTGCCACACGTATAGGAGAGAGAAAGAGGAGGCTTCCTCGTGACGCCTCCGCCCCCTCGATTTTCGCACGTGCATTGAAATGTTGCCATACATCGCAATCCCAGGATTACCATTTTTGCGAGACATAACAGAATTGGATACCACAGTACATCATCCATTACAAACCATACATAAGGTCTTACACAAATAAGGATCTCATGATCCAGTTCTTAATACAACTCAAGCAGCGGAATAACGTAATAATAACGGTAGTGTAGGCGAAGATCCATCTTCGGGGTCACAGGCAATGCTGACGATGGGAGATGATCCTAGTTGTCGTAACCTTCCTGGGGTCCATCCTCCTGGTACTCCTCTTCATAGTCTGGCCACGGGAATAGCCAGGGACAAAGCCATGAGTACTCTTTAAGTACTCGCAAACTAATACTAACAAGTGAAGGGTTTTTTTGTAATAGGACACTAAGCTCTAGGGTTGTTTTGCAAAAAGCCAGGTTTACCTCTACTAAGTTCCGAAGCAAAGAATGCTAGTTGAAGTTTTTATAACACCTAAGTGGGAACTTGTATTTCATATCACAACTCTGTTGTGGTCAAGTCAAAATCTCAATTAATTTCACAAGTCATTTTGAAAACATCTGACGGGGGAACAGTATGGACACTCCAATTGTCCATAACCGCGGACGCGGCTATTCGAATATTTTGACACTCTGCAGAGATTGTACACTTTCACCACAACATTCGATACATCCGTCAGGAACAAATCCTGAATTTACCATACTCAGTATGCGGATAATCAATCCTAACCTTTCAATTACACGCCCTAGTATAAGCACCTCTCCTGTGAGTTTGGCCTCCCAACCATGACCAACTGTCATCTTGGGTACTGCACAGGTGGACAATCTTCACAAGGTAGCCTCAGCTCAGACCTTGGCCGTGAGGGAACCAATACTAAGGTATATAAGTTTCTAGTCAAGCCCTACCCAATTCTCGGGTATTATGGTTGTACGGTAAAATTGGAATGGTATCGCATCCAGACAACCATCAGTTTTATAAAGGGCTAAGGCTCATGCCTCAACATTTTCATCACCAAAATCATCTGGTGTTCGGAAACACATGTCAAAACATCTCAATAGAATGATCCATCATTCCAAGGTTTCCATAACCATTTTTCCACCAAGTATTCCCATCTAAAGTTGATCAAGTTTTATGCTTAGCACTAGCATCTACAAATGGGAGTGAGTACTAATGAGGGGTGGTAAACTAGTGGAGTTTAACTAAGTTCAATCTCATGCCTTAGGATGACATCAATATTATCTAGCTTAGGCCAAATTTTATGCTCTTTATGCAACCTTCAATCATCTTTCTAACATCTACAATTTACTCAAGTAAACTCTAAGTAATAGCTTTGATAAATAAATAAAGTAGAAAGCTTGCAAGTAAAACTAGGGTTGGGTATCGAGTGGATATCATCACATATGCTTAAGGCATCTAGTGGTCATGGTAACAAGCAAGTATTTGCTTGCATCAGTATCAGTATAGGCTTGCATCATTATTAGTATAAGCTTGCATAAGTAGAGTATCTTGCAAGTGTTAGCTTGCTCATCAACTAGTAGTATTAGGCTTTCCTTGTGCAGAGCAGTGGTTGAAGTTCTCCTCGGTTTCTTCTTCGTAGTATCCTCCTTCCTCCTCGTATCCTTGGTTGGTACTAGCGTCTATGAATAAATACGAGGTACACAATCACCAAACAATACTTAACTACTTTCAATCATCACACACAAGGGTTCTATAGATGATATAGCATCATCACTAATATTACAAGATTAAAGCATTTGTCTTATTGATTTTATTTTTAGGAAAGTAATTTCTACTCATTGAAAAACTACTTAAGATTTAATATTATCCAAACCAAACATGGTATCATGTTAACACATGTCATCACCACATATTTCAGTACATGGGAATGTTATTTAAAGTGGTATCACAATTTAATAAGGTTTAACCTTTTATTTCAAATGAAAATAAATGACTAGAAATGCCTATGTGGCATTCTTTTATTACTTGAACATTATTTCTGTAAGTAAGCCCATATGTTTTTATATATTCTGAAAGGTATGATCAAATGTGATTTTTGAGAGTTGGAATCAACTCAAAAGCTATTATGGTTTAATTTTGAAAAATGTTTGAATGCAGAAAAGCTTCTGCCTTGTTATTTTTACCAAGGTTAATCTATATATTCAAATGATTTGAATCCAACGGGCTTGGATTAAACATTTCAATATGTTTCTAACAAAATTGGTTTCATTCAATTTGGTTCACTGAATCGAGCTGGGTTGATTTTTGAAACTAGGTACAGAACTATGTTTAAACTTAAATAGAAAAAGCTAAATTCAAATAGGTGGGCTGCGCGGGAAAGGTTAACGGGCCGGCCCAGTGTCACTCCGTGGCACGGGGCGCAACTGACAGGGGGGTCTACTGGTCAGCGACTCATTAAACGCGAAGCGGTACGGGGCGATGTGGGGCGTTGGATTAGAAGTAAGAACAACGGCTGAGGGTCGTCGTCGACGATGAACTAGTCACCGGCGAGCTCGAACCCTAGCGGCTCAGTGGGGGTCGTGGGAGGCTCATCGGGGCTCAGGCGAGGATCGGCGATGCGGGCGAATGACGAAGTCGACAACGGCGAACCTCCTGGTACCGGCAGCTCCTCCTGGGGTGGATGAAATCGACGGCGCCCTTCTTCTCCAGAGGCAGCCTACTCCGGTGCAATTCCGGCGACGCACTGCTCGCCTTGCTCCGGGAATGGGTGGAACGATCAGTGAGGTGAGGGGAGTGAGGTGGTGTGAAGAATTCGAGCGGGGGATGCCTCTATTTATAGTGGCGAGAGGGGACCGACGGGCGCAAGCTGGGCTCGTCGTGGCCGACGGCATAGAGGGCTATCGGCGTGGGCGACGGTAGGGGCGGTGCTATGCTCCCTGGCGAAGCTCAACGGGATGGTGGCGAGGCGTGGGGCGGTGCTGATCGGTCGGAACGCTGCGGTGCTCTGAGCGTGCCCGACGGAAGTTTTAATGGAGCACAACGCATGTGGTCCGTGCGGCGGCGAACGAGCGTGTCGCGGGATTGCTGGAACGATGGTGATCATGCGTGCATATGGCGAGGGCGGCGCGCGGTCTGTGGGTGCTGGTCGAGCGTGGCGCATGGGGCGCGCTCTCGGCATGGTTACACAGCGGCTTGGCATGGTCTGTGCGTGTGGTCCAGGGGCTGGCATCGCTCGCGGCTGGGACAGGGAGTGGCGGTGGGGTGCTAGCTTGCTCCCAGACAAGGTTGGCGAGGCTAGTGCTGTTTGTAGCTTGCTGTCGACTATGGGGTGGCAATGGTGCACTCGGGTTGTTCACCATTGATGACAATGGATAGCTTATAGTGGTGCTAGAGATTAGTTAAGGTCGTTAGATGATCTACTAAGGCTAGTGGTGTCCAGAGAGGGAATAAGTTAGGCCAGAATCACTGCATACTATAGTGTTTTGATTTTGTTTGATTTGTATCTGCAAGGTGTTTGATGAAATGGCCGCATGAATTCAAGTTTCGAATTTTGAAAAGATTTTTGGTGGGTGTGCTAGGCATGTGCTGGTGAGTCTGTAGATGCTTGGGTTTTGAAAGTTGAGCTTGTTTGAGTGGTTTTTGAAAAAGTGGGATCTTCCCATATGATATAGATTCAATTTTAAACTATCATTTAAACTATGCATTTAAATGTTTTTGGATGATCAAAAAGTGGGCCTTGGTACTTTGTTATGAGTACTATCAAGGGGTGCAAAGATCCAAACAAGTTTCTATTAAGTTCTGAAAGTTAGAGATAGCCAAAGTAGGCATGGGAGTTAATTTGGCCAAAGTGACCATTCACTTAGTTTGTTTGTTTTGATTGGTTTGTCTTTGGGAAAAGTTTGGGGATTGTTTAGATGATGTTTATTTCACCTAAGAATAATTTTACAAGCAAAGAAACACAGAACCATGGCAATTCAAAAGAATCCAAATTTTAATGCACACTCATATGAATGCTTTCATATTTTAATTGGAAAAGTTTTTGTTAACCCTAAATTTGGTGATTAGAGTTTGATGATTCTAGTTTAATATTTTTGGGATGTTACAAACCTTCCCCCCTTAAACAAAATCACATCCCGAGATTTGAAAAAGGACGAAAAAGATTACCAAGGATTTGAAGAGATCGGGAAACTCCGTTCTTATGTGATCTTCGCGCTCCCAGGTAGCTTCCTCTTCTGTGTGGTTGCTCCACTGAATCTTGAGAAACTTGATGCTTCGGGTTCTAGTAGTTCTGAAAGCTTCTTCCAAAATACGGATGGGTACTTCAGGATAGGTCAGGCCATCGTTGATTTCTATGGTCTGGTGATCAATATTCTTGAACACTTCGGTCTTCTCCGGAACTTCGAGGCACTTGCGAAGTAATGAGATATGGAACACATTGTGCACGGCTGACATCTCCCCGGGTAGTTCCAATTGATACGACACTTCTCCTCGACGGTTCAGAATTTTGAAAGGTCCGATATATCTGGGGGATAACTTTCCTTTGAGTTGGAAACGCTGCATTCCTTTCAATGGTGACACTTTAAGATACACAAAATATCCTATGTTGAAGGCGAGGTCTCTACGTCTCTTGTCGGCATAACTCTTATGTTGGGACTGGGATGTCTTGAGGTACTCACGAATCTTGTGAACCTTCTCTTCTGCTTCTCGTAGGATATCGGGTCCGAAAATCTAACTCTCTACTACTTCCGACCAGTTCAAAGGGGTACGACACTTTCTTCCGTACATGAATTCAAATGGGGCCATTTGCAAACTAGCTTGATAACTGTTGTTGTATGAAAATTCTGCAAATGGCAGACAGTCTTACCACTTAGATCCATATTCTAATACACAGGCCCTCAGCATATCTTCGAGTATTTGATTTACTCGCTCCGTTTGTCCATCGGTCTGAGGGTGATAAGCGGTGCTGAAATCTAGGCGGGTTCCTAAACCTTCTTGGACTTTCTTCCAGAATCTCGAGGTAAACTGAGTTCCTCGATCCGATACGATGTTCTTGGGGACTCCATGCAAACTGACGATTCTAGCGATGTATAACTCTGCTAGCTTCGAACTCTGATATGTGGTCTTGACTGGTAAGAAATGGTCGACTTTGGACAATCTGTCCACTATGACCCAGATAGAGTCATTTCCCCTACTAGAAGTAGGCAATCCAGTGATAAAATCCATTCCAACGGAATCCCATTTCCATTCCGGAATCTGCAAGGGTTGAAACAATCCAGCGGGTCTTTGATGTCCTGCCTTGACTCGCTGACATATATCACACTTGGCGATATAGCTTCCGATTTCTCTCTTCATCTTATGCCACCAAAATTGCTCCTTCAAATCTTGATACATCTTAGTTCCTCCGGGGTGGATAGAATAAAGAGTATCATGAGCTTCCTTCAGAATAACTTCTTTCAACTCAGAATCTACTGGTACACAAAGGCGTCCTTTGTACCACAGAACTCCTTCTTCGTCTTCGGTGAATCCGGGTACTTTGCTTGTACCGATACGACGCTTGATTCCATCGATACTAGCATTTCCTTTCTGTGACTCTTTGATCTGGTTGATCAAAGTGGGTTGAAGTTCTATGCTAGCCAAAAATCCTTCACTCACTAATTCCATTCGAAAATCTTCCATCTCTTTGTGCAAGCTTGGTTGCTCCTTCAAAATCATGGAGTTCAAGCGGCACGACAATCTGCTAAGGGCATCTGCTACCACGTTGGCTTTACCGGGGTGATAGTGAATGTCCAGATCGTAATCCTTGATTAGCTCAATCCATCTTCTTTGTCTCATATTCAACTCCTTCTGAGTGAATATATACTTCAGGCTCTTGTGATCCGAATAAATCTCACAACAATTTCCCATCAGGTAATGCCTCCATGTCTTCAAGGCTAGAACTACGGCTACGAGTTTGAGGTCATGGGTTGGGTAATTTTGCTCATGTTGTTTCAGTTGTTGGGATAGATAAGATATAACTTTGCCTTCTTGCATTAGCACACATCCGAGACCGATCTTGGATGCATCACAATACACGTCGAAAGGCTTCGTGATATCCGACATGATTAAGATTGGGGCTGAAATCAATCTCCTCGAGTTCTTGAAAACTCGCTTCACATTTGTCCGTCCATTCAAACTTCTTGTCTTTCTTCAGCAATTGGGTCATGGGTCTGGCGATACTCGAGAATCCTTCTATGAACTTGCGGTAGTATCCCACCAATCCGAGAAATGCACAAACTTGGGTTTGAGTGGTTGGGGCTTGCCAATCTTCGACATCTTTCACCTTTGCAGGGTCAACGGTAATTCCTCCGGCTGATACAATATGGCCGAGGAATCCTACCTCCTGTAACCAGAATTCACATTTGCTAAACTTGGCATACAACTGATGCTCTCTAAGGGTTCCAAGAATGGTCCTTAGGTGTAGCTCATGTTCTTCTTCCGATTTGGAATAAATCAGAATGTCATCGATGAAAACAATGACAAACTTATCCAAGAAGTCCATAAAAATCTTATTCATGAGATTCATGAAATAAGCGGGGGCATTGGTTAATCCAAAAGACATGACAGTATACTCGTATAATCCATATCTGGTGGTAAAGGCAGTCTTGGGAATATCCTCTGCATGAATCTTGAGTTGATGATAGCCTGTTCTAAGATCAATCTTAGAAAACACTTTGGCACTGGTCAACTAATCAAACAAATCTTCTATCTTGGGCAATGAGTACTTGTTCTTGATGGTGGCATCATTCAACTTCCGATAATCCATACACAAACGGTTACCTCCATCCTTCTTGTCCACAAATAAGACAGGTGATCTCCATGGCGACACACTTGGTTGAATCAATCCAATTTCCAACATGGAATCCAGTTGCTTCTTCAGTTCTTCTAGTTCAGACAGGTTCATACTATAGGGTCTCTGGGCTATGGGTCATGTTCCAGGGATTAGTTCAATGATAAACTCGATATCCTGATCTGGGGGCATACCGGGCAAAACATCTGGAAATACATCGGGGTATTCACAGACTATCCAGACTTGGTCAATGGTAGGTTGGGCTATACTCTTGTTGCACTTGAATTGACGAGGTAAGGTTTCAGATATATTCTCGACTGATATTCCGGCTGTACTGGTCATGGTTATGGCATTCTTGGCACAGTCAATTAATCCTTTATGTTTGGACATCCAATCCATTCCTAGTACTACTTCCAAACCTTTAGTTTCGAGTACTATCAGATTAGCATAAAAATCTATTCCATGGATTCGGATGGGGACGGCTTTGCAAATTTGCCTAGCTTTGGTGGTTGAACCGGGGATTTGAACAATGATAACATGCTTCAGTTTTGTTGGTTGAATCTTACTAGTGCAGGCAAATTCTTTGGTGACAAATGAATGCAATGCACCAGAATCAAACAACACTCTAGAAAGTACTGAATTAACAGAAAAAATACCCAGCACGACGTCTAGCGCTTCCTGAGCTTCTTCAGCATGCATGAGAAAAAGACGGCCGTTGCGGTTGAGTGAATTCCCTGGGGTAAATCTTCTTCCGGGCTGAACACGACGCTGCTGCTGAGCTGGGGCATTTGCATTGGGGGCTGCGGCATTCTTCTTGTTGGGGCACTCGTTGGAGTAGTGACCCTTATTTCCATAGTCATAACAAGTCACTTGCAACTTGTCCTTTGCTGCAACAGGCCAACATTGCTTCTAGTCCTCGGGGCAGTGTTGGTGTTGGCGGTCGCATAGTTGTTGTTGAACTTGGGTGGTGCACGATTGAAATTGTTAGAGTTGCCGGGGTTGTTGTGATTTCCTCCGGGCCTCGGGTTTCCACGGTTGGGATAGGTCGAACGGTTCATCGGGGGTCTGTTGGTTCTTGGGGCAAATCCTGGAGATGGGTTAGGGCGATACTTTGGGGTATGATGGGTTCCTGGCTGATGCATCATGCGACGCTTGCGGTTCTCATTGGTTTGATTGATCTTTCCTTCCATCTGGATGGCAGAGTCGACAAGGGCTTCAATATCAGCAAAAGGGATATTGACTAACACAGTCTGCATCTCATCATGCAAACCATTCAGGAATCTCTCTTTCTTCTTGGCTTCGGTATCGATCTCATCCGGGGCATACCTAGCTAATGACAAGAATTTGTCACGGTATTCCACTACGGTCATCCTTCCTTGCTTAAGTTCTCTGAACTCGTCTCTCATTCTCTTGATCAAACCCGGTGGCACATGGGTTCTGCTAAACTTGACCTTGAATTCCTCCCAGGTCATCATCTGTCCTTCGTTCATTGCACGAACGATGTTCCACCATGCTCTTGCATCTCCGGCTAGATAGTGGGTGGCGAACAGAACTTTCTCGTTGGCTTCCACTCCGGCGACTTCTAGGTTATTTTCCATGGTTTGCAGCCAATCATCGGTGTCTAGGGGCTCTTCCGACTTAGTGAAAACAAGTGGGTTGGTGTTCTGGAAATTTTTGAGCTTAGATCCATGGTTGTCCTGGTTTCCGTGGACTTGATTGTTGTGGGCTAGCTGAGCTATCTGCTGAAGGGTGGCTAGGTTGGCTTGACGTTCGACACTTTCGGCTTCGCGGTCAGAAACCAACATTTGCAGGATTTGCAACATCGGGTCCGGGGATGAACTACTTCCTCCGCGTGGCATCTGAAGATTGAGATAGATCATGAGAAAAGAGGGAAATTTCTAAGGTTCAGGGACTTTGAAAAGTTTTTAAAGTTTGACTTAAGATTTTCTAGCAACTTGCTTTTCATTCATTCATTCATAGCACACGATACAAACACACACCACAACAAAGGTAAACAGATGGTTTTAAGAACCATTCTGCAAACTACGATACGGTGGGACCGAATACAACTCACTATGCTAGTGCTCAAGTGCTACTACTCCTCAGAGTCAGTGTAGTCGTCATCCTCATTGTCATCGATGAAGGTGAAATCATCCTCATCAGTGAAGAAGTCCATAGCCTGATCCTCTAGAAAATCATCGTCATCGCTGAGATAGGAGTAGGGGTCTCCACGAAGATCCTCTCTGGCATTCTCTCTTTCCTCCAACTGCATGTCTCTCTCGTGGATGGTCTCCTCCAAATCCTAGATACGGTGGCGAAGACGGGCAATGATGCGCTCCTTCTTGTCGAGCTGATAGCGGCTAGACTTGCGATCCTTCGCTAGCATGGCGATGGTCTGATCCTTCGTCTTTATGATGGCAGACTTGTGGTTGGAGTAGTCACGGCAATTATCCAATTCCTGCTGACAATCATACATCATGAAGCTTAGGTGGTCTAACTGAGTCTTCAGCTCATGGTGGTAGGGGGCTTCCAGTGGCTGTCCCATAGCATCACGCCTTGGACAAAACTCAAAGCGGGTACCCTTGATCTGGTTGATACTCTGCCCACACAGACGGGCAAGAGCTTCCTTCATGGCCCTGGCAAGTCCATCGAGCCAGTTGTTCTCTCTTAAGGTGAACTGAATTCCCTCGGCAGTGGGAGGTTCAATCTTTCCTCGGAGACTTGCAAAAATTAGCCACTGCAGATCGTCTCCTCCTTGATCATTGAGCTGAGCTCCGAAGAACTCGGGGTGCGGACACTCCAGAAGTTCCGAAAGCTGGTCCAAATCCCGCTCAAAGATAAGGTCTCCTCCATTCCCCAACTGATAAAATTTGCTGTACTTCACGTCCATCTATAAGAATATAGGATGAGTAAGTTAGTAGAGTGATCAAGTGTGTCAAATTTTATGTATTTTGCAAGAGTTCTTGAGGAACATGACTTTTTATGAAAGAATCAAGGTGATAAGAATGGAAATAAGTTTTTGTAAATATTTGCTTCCTTTGGTTTTGAAACTAAGTTTTTGATTCAAATGCCCAGTCTAACTAGGGTCTCCTATGGTCAGGATGGCTCTGATACCAACTTGTCAACGCCTGGATTTTTAATCCCAGATGCCTGTTATGCCATACATCGCAACCCAGGATTACCATTTTTGTGAGACATAACAGAATTGGATACCATAGTACATCATCCATTACAAACCATACATAAGGTCTTACACAAATAAGGATCTCATGATCCAGTTCTTAATACAACTCAAGCAGCGGAATAACGTAATAATAACGGTAGCGTAGGCGAAGCTCCATCTTCGGGGTCACAGGCAATGCTGACGATGGGAGATGATCCTAGTTGTCGTAACCTTCCTAGGGTCCATCCTCCTGGTACTCCTCTTCATAGTCTGGCCACGGGAATAGCAAGGGACAAAGCCATGAGTACTCTTTAAGTACTCGCAAACTAATACTAACAAGTGAAGGGGGTTTTTGTAATAGGACACTAAGCTCTAGGGTTGTTTTGCAAAAAGCCAGGTTTACCTCTACTAAGTTCCGAAGCAAAGAATGCTAGTTGAAGTTTTATAACACCTAAGTGGGAACTTGTATTTCATATCACAACTCTGTTGTGGTCAAGTCAAAATCTCAATTCATTTCACAAGTCATTTTGAAAACATCTGACGGGGGAACAGTATGGACACTCCAATTGTCCATAACCGCGGACACGGCTATTCGAATAGTTTGACACTCTGCAGAGATTGTACACTTTCACCACAACATTCGATACATCCGTCAGGAACAAATCCTGAATTCACCATACTCAGTATGCGGATAATAAATCCTAACCTTTCAATTACACGCCCTAGTATAAGCACCTCTCCTGTGAGTTTGGCCTCCCAACCATGACCAACTGTTATCTTGGGTACTGCACAGGTGGACAATCTTCACAAGGTAGCCTCAGCTCAGACCTTGGCCGTGAGGGAACCAATACTAAGGTATATAAGTTTCCAGTCAAGCCCTACCCAATTCTCGGGTATTGTGGTTGTACGGTAAAATTGGAATGGTATCGCATCCAGACAACCATCAGTTTTATAAAGGGCTAAGGCTCATGCCTCAACATTTTCATCACCAAAATCATCTGGTGTTCGGAAACACATGTCAAAACATCTCAATAGAATGATCCATCATTCCAAGGTTTCCATAACCATTTTTCCACCAAGTATTCCCATCTAAAGTTGATCAAGTTTTATGCTTAGCACTAGCATCTACAAATGGGAGTGAGTACTAATGAGGGGTGGTAAACTAGTGGAGTTTAACTAAGTTCAATCTCATGCCTTAGGATGACATCAAGATTATCTAGCTTAGGCCAAATTTTATGCTCTTTATGCAACCTTCAATCATCTTTCTAACATCTACAATTTACTCAAGTAAACTCTAAGTAATAGCTTTGATAAATAAATAAAGTAGAAAGCTTGCAAGTAAAACTAGGATTGGGTATCGAGTGGATATGATCACATATGCTTAAGGCATCTAGTGGTCATGGTAACAAGCAAGTATTTGATTGCATCAGTATCAGTATAGGCTTGCATCATTATTAGTATAAGCTTGCATAAGTAGAGTATCTTGCAAGTGTTAGCTTGCTCAATCAACTAGTAGTATTAGGCTTGCCTTGTGCAGAGCAGTGGTTGAAGTTCTCCTCGGTTTCTTCTTCGTAGTATCCTCCTTCCTCCTCGTATCCTTGGTTGGTACTAGCGTCTATGAATAAATACGAGGTACACAATCACCAAAAAATACTTAACTACTTTCAATCATCACACATAAGGGTTCTATAGATGATATAGCATCATCACTAATATTACAAGATTAAAGCATTTGTCTTATTGATTTTATTTTTAGGAAAGTAATTTCTACTCATTGAAAAACTACTTAAGATTTAATATTCTCCAAACCAAACATGGGATCATGTTGACACATGTCATCACCACATATTTCAGTACATGGGAATATGATTTAAAGTGGTGTCACAATTTAATAAGATTTAACCTTTTATTTCAAATGAAAATAAATGACTAGAAATGCCTATGTGGCATTCTTTTATTACTTGAACATTATTTCTGTAAGTAAACCCATATGTTTTTATATATTCTGAAAGGTATGATCAAATGTGATTTTTGAGAGTTGGAATCAACTCAAAAGCTATTATGGCTTAATTTTGAAAAATGTTTGAATACAGAAAAGCTTCTGCCTTGTTATTTTTACCAAGGTTAATCTATAGATTCAAATGATTTGAATCCAACGGGCTTGGATTAACCATTTCAATATCTTTCTAACAAAATTGGTTTCATTCAATTTGGTTCACTAAATCGAGCTGGGTTGATTTTTGAAACTAGGTACAGAACTATGTTTAAACTTAAATAGAAAAAGCTAAATTCAAATAGGTGGGCTGCGCGGGAAAGGTTAACGGGCTGGCCCAGTTTCACTCCGTGGCGCGGGGCGCAACTAACAGGGGGGGTCTACTGGTCAGTGACTCATTAAACGCGAAGCGGTACGGGGCGATGTGGGGCGTTGGATTAGAAGTAAGATCAACGGCTGAGGGTCGTCGTCGACGATGAACTAGTCACCGGCGAGCTCGAACCCTAGCGGCTCAGTGGGGGTCGTGGGAGGCTCACCGGGGCTCAGGCGAGGGTCGGCGATGAGGGCGAATGACGAAGTCGACAACGGCGAACCTCCTGGTACCGGCAGCTCCTCCTGGGGTGGATGAAATCGACGGCGCCCTTCTTCTCTAGAGGCGGCCTACTCCGGCGCAATTCCGGCGACGCACTGCTCGCCTTGCTCCGGGAATGGGGTGGAACGATTAGTGAGGTGAGGGGAGTGAGGTGGTGTGAAGAATTCGAGCGGGGGATGCCTCTATTTATAGTGGCAAGAGGGGACCGACGGGCGCAAGCTGGGCTCGTCGTGGTCGACGGCACAGAGGGCTATCGGCGTGGGCGACGGTAGGGGCGGTGCTGTGCTCCCTGGCGAAGCTCAACGGGGTGGTGGCGAGGCGTGGGGCGGTGCTGATCGGTCGCAACGCTGCGGTGCTCTGAGCGTGCCCGACTGAAGTTTTAATGGCGCACAACGCGCATGGTCCGCGCGACGGCGAACGAGCGTGTCTGCGGGGTTGCTGGGACGGTGGTGATCACGCGTGCACGCGGCAAGGGCGGCGCGCGGTCTGTGTGTGCTGGTCGAGCGTGGCGCACGGGGCGCGCTCTCAGCATGGTTGCAGAGCGGCTTGGCATGGTCTATGCGTGTGGTCCAGGGGCTGGCATCGCTCGTGGCTGGGACAGGTTGTGGCGGTGGGGTGCTAGCTTGCTCCCAGACAAGGTTGGCGAGGCTAGTGCTGCTTGTAGCTTGCTGTCGACTATGGGGTAGCAATGGTGCACTCGGGTTGTTCACCATTGATGACAATGGCTAGCTTACAGTGGAGCTAGAGATTAGTTAAGGTCGTTAGATGATCTACTAAGGCTAGTGGTGTCCAGAGAGGGAACAAGTTAAGCCAGAATCACTGCACACTATAGTGTTTTGATTTTGTTTGGTTTGTATCTGCAAGGTGTTTGATGAAATGGCCGCATGAATTCAAGTTTTGAATTTTGAAAAGATTTTTGGTGGGTGTGTTAGTCATGTGCTGGTGAGTCTGTAGATTCTTGGGTTTTGAAAGTTGAGCTTCTTTGAGTGGTTTTTGAAAAAGTAAGATCTTCCCATATGATATAGATTCAATTTTAAACTGTCATTTAAACTATGCATTTAAATGTTTTTGGATGATCACAAAGTGGATCTTGGTACTTTGTTATGAGTATTATCAAGGAGTGCAAAGATCCAAACAAGTTTCTGTTAAGTTCTGAAAGTTAGAGATAGCCAAAGTTGGCATGGGAGTTAATTTGGCCAAAGTGACCATTCACTTAGTTTGTTTGCTTTGATTGGTTTGTCTTTGGGAAAGTTTGGGGATTGTTTAGATGATGTGTATTTCACCTAAGAATCATTTTACAAGCAAAGAAACACAGAACCATGGCAATTCAAAAAAATCCAAATTTTAATGCACACTCATATGAATGCTTTTATATTTTAATTGGAAAAGTTTTTGTTAACCCTAAATTTGGTGATTAGAGTTTGATGATTCTAGTTTAATATTTTTGGGATGTTACAATAAGCCGGACCCGATGGAGCCTTTAGGGCACAATCTCTACAACAACCACAACCAACTCGCATAGGCGAACCTCTCTTATAATTCGATGTAACATCCGGCTTTCGCCGATATATTAATGGTTTGCTACAAGGAGTAGGATCCGATCACCGCAGTCGGATCTAAACCTGGGTAAACTTGTGCTCACCGCTCCCGGAACACCGTACGACTCACACCCCATCTTCTCAACGCCCTTAGGACCCCTATGGCGTACTTGTCATCAATCCGATGATAGGCCGAGATCGCACGCTTCAATAGCTCCGGTGATTTATACTCTCTCCGTGGTACCCCGGCCGCTGTAGATCCAACATCTATGGTGGCTTAAGTTGATATTTGGCACCGACGTCTTGGCCATCTCCATAGTGCTGCTTTATCATCCATCCTTAGTTAATTTTCAATTCATTGTAATGGAGATACCCATAATTCTTCATTGTGTAAGTCTTATCGTCTACCCTTTAGTTCTTCTACCTCTACTAATACCTTTCCGTTTGAACTTCTACACTGTGATTTATGGACGTCTCCTGTCAAGAGTATTTGAGGTTATAAGTATTATCTGGTTATTTTAGATGATTCCACTCATTATGTTTGGACCTTTTCCTTGCACAATAAATCTATCATGCATTCTCTTTTTCTAAGTTTTCAATGTTATGTCTAAACACACTTCTTTCTCTCTATACGTTTTATTCAGTGTGATAATGGCCGCGAATTTGGCAACTACAAAAATAGGAACTATTTTCTCCAGCATGGTATTCTCCTTCGTTTTTCTTGTCCCTACACCTCTCATCAAAACGGAAAAGCCAAACGTTCTTTACGACTATCAATGACATCCTTAAAACTCTTCTCCTCCACGCCTCCATACCTTCAAAATGTTGGGCCGAAGCGTATGGCTACTTTTCTCCTAAATATTTGACCATTAAAAGCAAATTCCAACAACACACCCTTCTATTCTCTATTTTAACTCATCCTAATTATGCCAACATTCGAATTTTTGGCTGTCTTTGCTTTCTCAATTCTTCTGCTACTACTCCCAACAAAATTTTTTCTAGATCTTTTCCCTGCATCCATCTCGGTTTTTCAGACGAGCACAAAGGTCTATCGTTGCCTCGATCTTGTTTCAGATCACGTTCATATTTATCGTCATGTCACTTTTGCAGAAAATATTTTTCCCTTTGCTCAGTGTATTGACTCCTCTACTCCTGTACCTATCTCGCCATTCTCTACAATGCGTTTTCCATATTTTATGTCTCTTGAAATTTCTGCCGTCGATCCTGTCGCGGCAGCAAAAACAGTCCAAAATCCTGCTGCGGCAGAAAACCCTGCCGCCGATCCTCCATCACCGCCACCATCCCCCGCGTTAGCCCCTCTCCTGCCACATCCAAACCACCAACCCCGACGTCGGTCTCTTCCGCTGCTCCTGATGCCTCGCCTTCCCCCTCCTAAACCACTACCTTCATACGCCATACTTATACCTGCACCACTCAATGATCATATCATGCTTACTCATGCAAAATCTGGTTTCCGCCTTTCCGATCAACTTCTCAACCTACATGCTACCCCGGCTATATCCCCTCTCCCTAAAACCTACAAATCTGCTCTTCTTGATTCCAATTGGGCTGCCGCCATGCAAGCTGAATTTAATGCTCTTATTGAAAATAATACTTGGACTCTTGTGCCTCGTCCATCCAACTCCAACATAGCCTCTGGCAAATGGGTCTTTCGCCAAAAATTTCACTCTGATAGCATTCTTGCCCGCTATAAGGCTCGTTGGATATGTCGTGGATATTCTCAACAACAAGGAATTAACTACGATGAAACTTTCTCTCCTATCGTCAAGCCTAGCACCATCCGCACTGTTCTCAATTTAGCCGTCTCTTCCTCCTGGCCTATTCACTAATTAGATGTTAAAACGCTTTTGTTTATGGTTCTCTCAATGAAACTGTCTACTGTGAACATCCTTTAGGTTTCAAAAATTCCTCCTACCCCGATCATGTGTGTCTCCTTTAAAAATCTCTCTATGACCTCAAACAAGCTCCTCGTGCCTGGTTTTAATGTTTTTCTACATTCATTAAAACTATCGGGTTTACTCCATCTCTTTTGCGACACTTTTCTCTTTATCTATCATAAAAGCTCTAATGCTGTCTACATCCTTCTTTATGTTGATGACATTGTTCTTACTGCCTCCTTCCAACCTTTCCTAGATCATGTTATTTCCCTTCTTCGCAACGAATTCTTCATGACTGGTCTTAGTTCTCTTCATCATTTTCTAGGCATTGCTGTTCACTGTGACACATCTGAACTTTTTCTTTCTCAGTATGTTCTTGATTTGCTTAACCGTGCCGGTATGACCGATTGTCGGTCTTCTCACATCCCTGTTGACACATCTTCTAAACTTTTTTCTGCCCCGAACCTTTTTCTGATACTACTCTATACCTTAGTCTCATTGGTGCTCTCCAATACCTATTAATTACTCGTCCTGAAATTTCTTTCGCTGTTCAACAAGCTTGTCTCTATATGCATGATTCTCGTATCCCTCACTATAATCATATCAAATGTGTTCTTCATTACCTAAAAGGCACACTGGACCATGGCTTACATATAAACTCTTCTTCACCAAATTCGTTGACAGCTTATTCAGACTGAGCTGGTTGTCCAGATACTCGACGATACACATCCGAATTTTTTGTTTTTCTTGGTAACGGTTTGGTTTCTTGATCTTCTAAAAGACAAGTTACAGTCTCTTGCTCGTCGGCTGAGGCTGAATATCGCCCGTGGAACATGCAGTTGCTGAAACGACATGGCTACGCCAGCTGCTCACGGACCTTCGTCGGCCTATTCAACAAGCGACTATTGTTTATTGTGACAACATCTCAGCTATTTATATGTCAGAAAATCCAGTGCAACGTCGGCAAACTAAACACATTGAGATAGACATTAATTTTGTTCGAGAGAAGGTGGCTCTTGGACAAGTTCGTGTTCTTCGTGTTCCTACTACGTCTCAATTTGCATACATCTTCGCTAAGGAGCTAGCTACTACACCATTCACCAATATTCGATTCAGTCTCAACATCGTCGAGCCTCCCGTTATAACTGCGGGGATGTTACACAATCAACTTTTGTGTCAAGTTTAGGACTGTAAACCGACTCGACCAGGGTCTAGGCGCTCTTTATATTCTCTTATAATTATAACGATTTTGATTATTAAAGTGTCGAAACTATTCTATTCAACAAGATAGACTAGATATTTCTATTAAATATTTTTTTATGTTGACAACGGTTTCGAGGCGGCGATCTAGATACTCCCTCCGTTCGGGTTTATTGGGCTAACACGCATTTTAAGAAATATGTTTGGCTACAAATTTAATAAACAAAATAGAAATCATATGTCATAAAAATTATATCATTAAAAAAAACTTTTATATATCAATCCAATGATATAATTTTTATAATCGTACGATTCGTATTTTGTTGGTTAAATTTATAGTCAAATATATTTTTTTTGACCGTGCGTTAGACTAGTAAACAAGTACATGGAGCTTTGTGAAAAGAAAGCGATGTGACCTGGTATTGCATTTCAGGATCCAGGTGGAAGTGGAACCAGTAGTGGAAATCCACGGTGCCGCTCGCCTCTTATCCCTCCAAACTCCAGGAGAGAAAATCAAACGTGACAAATAATCGAATAAATATCCCGAGAAAAAGAAAAAATCACACCACTAGTATGGCGCTGCTGAGCCCGCGTGTGTCGCGGCTGCCGCTCGCCTCCCACTCAGCCGGCGCCGGCGCGCTCCGGTACTGCGGCTGGGTCGCTGCCTCCGCTACGCGGTGCCAGGCGACAGCGGCGGGCAGCGTGGCGGCGGGCTCTGCGTCGTCGTCGGAGCTGGAGGCCATCCGGTGGGGAAGCGCCAAGCTGCAGGGCGCCCGTGAGGAGATGGAGGACGAGGTCGTCCTCCGCCCCGAGTCCCTGCTCCACGGCTTCTCCTTCGCCGCGGTTTTCGACGGCCACGCTGGCTTCTCCACCGTCCAGTTCCTCAGGCACGCACGCGCACGCGCCGATCATCTCCTTCCTTGTACTGCAATTTCGCACGCTGCACGGCCACTTTACCCGGAATTTTCTTGGTGCTGCAGGGACGAGTTGTACAAGGAATGCGCGGCCGCGTTGGATGGTGGAGCAGTGCTCAACACCAAGAATCTTGAAGCCATCACGGAATCGATCAGGCGTGCCTTTGCCACTGTGGACGCCAACCTCTCCACCTGGTCAGGCTAGGATTTCATTTACTTCTTTTAATTGAGAGAATCCCACTTGCCAGCAGGCCATCACGGAGTTATCGCTAACAAAAGGCTTATTTCCTACAAACCACTGGATAATAGTTCTTTGTGTAAAAAAAATTGTTCCGAGTTTCCTTCATGCCATTCCATAAATTGCCTGTTAGTACAGGCTCCATTATGTATGGAAAGATCATTTTGCTCCTCTATTGCATATTTAATGCAGTGTACACTAATTCTCTCTACACCACTTGTACATGCTATGACACATTTGTACCGGACGTTTTATTATTATTTTCGCGAAATGCAAAAGCCTTGCGTTTTGATTCATTGATAGAAAAAGAGAGTACTGTACAACATATACACCGGCTAATCGAGAGCCAACACCCCATACAACTCTACCAACTAGATCTACGGGGCCGCGGGGATCAAGGCACGTAGGCCAATCGCTCCAGCAGCAGCCCAAGTCCTAGCCTTAGACCGTATTGTATCCAGAAGACCACCCAGGTTAGGTGCCGCGTTGTCGAACACCACCGCATTCCTCAGCTACCAAATCCACCACGCCGTCAGCATGATGAGCAAGGAGGTCCCCTTGCGAAGGGCTCAGGGGGTAGATCTTGACATTTTATTATTTTCATTCTTTGATCAATGATTTCTCATGGAAGGTATTATTTCTTTATATTTTCTGAGAACTGACTATGTGACTTAACGAAGCTCTTTTAACTAGAGGTTACCACAATGGGTGGAGGGAATTCGAAACCGCTAATAGTGGCATTTAGGGAATACACCCTTTGTCTGTGGTAGAGCTACTTATCAGTAACATGTAGGGAATTTTCATTTTCTTACGCACTGCTTATACTAGCAATGGATGTTTTGAGTTTTGACATCTTACGATCTGTGTTGTTGCTTCTTCACAGGCTTGAGAAAATGGACAAAGAAGACGAATCTGGCGCCACAGCCACGGCCTTGTTTCTGAGGAAAGATGTCCTTGTTGTCTCGCACATTGGTGACTCCTGCTTGGTAGTAGCATTTCCCCCTACCTCTACCTGTCTATCATCTTGTTATCATGTTTAGCACCGTGACATTTAAAGTGAACTCTGGATTGATGGTTATGTGAGGATTTTTTTCTTTGGTGATGGTAAGATTGTCTTCGATGTTGATTAGCAGGTCGTATCGCGTGGCGGAAGACCTCAATCTCTGACCAACTTTCATCGGCCATACGGGAACAACAAAACATCCCTTGAAGAGGTCAAGCGGATTAGAGCAGCAGGTGGATGGGTGTGTTTTCTCTTCCATGGTTCTGCCGAATTTCCTTATTTGGACTACTGTTTTTATTGTTACATAACAGAAGTGCAAGTCTCCCAGTATTTGTTGAACTATTACTTTTGTACGTTCAGAAGTATCACAGTGCTCTCTTAATATGGGCAGCTTACCATGACATTTCTTAACTCTTTGATCTCATATGCAAATAAACATGTTTCTGTTTTCATATAAATTGCGATCTGTTTTCCAAATATGGGCAACAATCAACACAAATGTCCTGCGAAAAATCTAGCACATCTAGGAACCTCCTGCATCTGGTTGGAAGTTGCACGTCTGTGGTTTGGCAGTACACTACAAGTTTGAGGTACTTTATCAAGAAGTTTTTTCTTCATAAAAGACTTTATCAAGAAGTTATGTCTACGATAGATGGACCGTATGGCAAACAAAGCCTGGTTGGCACAGGTTTGGTCACAGCATGCTTTCTTTAATAACATTCTACTTCTTCCATTGGATACCGCTTGGATATGCATTTCCTTCATATTCCAACAAAAATACTCAGTATTGATATTGTTTGGTCCCTCTTGTAAATAGTTGTGTATTGTTTGATTCATTTGGTGCCCCTTGTATCAATTCCCTTTCTCTACCACGGAGTGCCATCACATTGTAAGTTAATGATTATTTATTAAGTCACACTGTTTCTGTAAGAATTTATATGTTGTAGTCACTTCCATGCTCACCGTGTTTTTCATTTGGGTCCCATCTTTATGCTGCTTTATAGATGATAAAATGGTTAGGATTATCTAGCATACTCTGTTTGGTATTGTAAGCTGAGCTCTCTCTGTTCAGTGCCTGAAGCCTTGAACATACTGGTCTCACTCCTGTTGTGAGTCTTGTTTTAACAACGAACATACTTTTGTAGATTCTCGATGGACGCATATGTGGGGACATCTCTGTATCTCGAGCTTTTGGAGACATAAGATTTAAGACACGGAAGAATGAGTTCGTCTTCTGTATTCCCTGTTCTCTCTACACGCCTTAAAAACTCGTCATGTTACATAATCCCCAATAATGCTTCTGCTGTATTTAACATCTCATGGTGTTATGCAGGATGCTGGTAAAAGGAGTTAAAGAAGGAAGATGGACTGAAAAATTCGTTTCAAGGTAAAGCGCCCAATACATTTATGCTCTATTTTATTTTTGTAGCTGCCTGTGTTTTCATTTTCTTGTTTTTATATCTCCAGATCATTGTTAGATTAAGCGCTCCTAAGCGCACACTTAAGCGCGCCTAAGTGCTGAGCGGAGGCAAAATGCCTAGCGCTTAATTGCACTTAAGTGTGTGCATAATTGTGCTTCGCACTTTAATCCTTCAGAAAAGGGAAAGGCGGAGGCAAAACGCTCGCTCAGCGCTTAGTGCTTAAAGAACCTTGCTCAAGATACGTCTGAACTCTCAAACAACTAAGTCAGGCTTTTCTAAATAAACAATGAGGTCATTTGTGTTATTTTTTCTTTCTGAAAGGAGGCATCCGCCCCGGCCTCTGCATCGATTGATGGGCGCAGACTTTTTATTTTTTGAGAAAACGCAAAAGCTTTGCGTTTCATTATATTGCAAAGATAGAGTTTGTTACAACCCTCCGAGGAGGTCTACAACCCAGGTACAAACGGAACTGTTTAATGTACATCCCAAGTCGTCGGTAATAGGATTCCAAGCCCCTTGGCTCCTGCCAGCACCCAAGCCGAGGCTTCGTCTTTGATCTTGGCGATCAGGGGCAGGGAGAGCGGCTGGGCACGCTCAAAGACGCAGTCATTGCGGAGCTTCCAGAGCATCCAGGGTACCAGGAGTGAGACCGAGGCTAGGCCTTTGTGCATTGGCTTGGGGGTTTGCCGCGTCGCCGCTGTCCACCAATCGAAGAGGGAGGGTTCATCGTGGGGTGGGGTGCAGGGCAAGCACAGCCAAGCAAGGATCTCCTGCCAGATCTGCCTGGAGAAGGGGCAGGTGATCATTAGGTGGTGCATTGTCTCCATGGCCTGATCGCAGACCATGCACCTAGGGTGGTGCTGTAGCTGTCGCCTAGCGAGCCGCTCTGCCGTCCAGCAGCGGTCCAGATTTGCCAACCAGTGAAAGAACTTGACGCGGTTAGGCCACCAGGTCTTCCAGATTAGCTTCCAAGCAGCACACCTAGTGGACCCTTGGAAAGTTGCCAGGTATGCCGATTTTGCCAAGTACTCGCCGTCAGCAGTCCATCGCCAGACCCATTTATCCTCGTCAGCGGTGAGCACCGTGGGCAGAATACGTTGCCAGAGTTGCAGGTATTCGCCCACCTCCTGGTACCCCAAAACCCCCTGTATGTCCCGGGCCCAACTGTTCCCAGCGAGTCCGTCAGCAACCGTCCTCCTGCTGTGCCTGCCTTTTGGGATGCAGGTGTAGAGGGTCGGTGCGATCTCACGGACAGAGTATCCATTGATCCAGCGGTCCTCCCAGAAGCGTGCGGTCAGGCCATTCCCTAGCTCAATGTGGGTGGAGGTGAAGAACAGGTCTTGCCCAGGGCCAGTGAACTGCATGTCGAGGCCGCTCCAGGCCCGGGTGTTGTCGGTTTTGCTGAGCCAGAGCCATCGGAGACGCATTGCGATGCAGGATAGCTGAATGTCCTGAATCCCGAGGCCACCCAGATTGGTAGGCCTACTGACAAGGCGCCAATTGACGTGGCAGTTGCCACCTTTGGCCTCTCTCTTCCCTTTCTAGAGGAAACCACGCTCGATCCTTTCCGTTGCCCTGATGGTTTTGGTGGAGGGCGACAACACAAGCAGCTGGTGAATGGGGATAGCACCTAGGACGGACTTGATCAAGGCCAGCCTACCAGGCTTCTGCATTAGGCGTGCTTTCCATGAAGGCAATCTGGCGGCCATCTTCTCAACCAGGGGCTCCATCTGCGCAGACGTGGGCTTGCGGATCGTGAGTGGAATTCCAAGGTAGGTGATAGGGAACTCGACGATGGGGCAAAATACTGAATGGGGAAACACACCCAACCGCGACAAAATCCTCTGCCACGTAGCTCATAGAGTTGGAGACTCTTTATTGTGACGTTTGTAGGTCATTTGTGTTGGGTGTGTTTCCCCATTCAGTTATCTGTGAATAACTCTTTTGAGCAGAATATGTGCAAAAAACTCTTGCTAGTGGTTGTTAATTAGCAGTTGAATCCTTATCTATTAAGCGCTGCTACTTTCTGATGACATTCCATCTTTCTTAGACTGTTGACAACAATAAATTTGCTCCCTTTTCATTTGTTTCCTGGAGGATGAAATATAGTGTTTCCTTTATTTGGGAGATTTACTCGAATTTGTTTTTTGCTTATATCTTGAACATGCAATGGCTCATTGTTCACAGCCCGTTGCTTGAGGGTTTGCTCGTGTTAATTATGCTAAGTCATTTTGCATGAGATCTTACAATAGTTCATTTGTTTGTTAGACCAGAAATGATTGATTGTACTGAGTAAAGTAAGTTTTTTTGCTTGTCGGACTATTGGCACCGGGATACCCCGTCCTGTCGAGTTACCAGGCCCGCCGGATGCGCCCATTGGGGCCTCGCGAGGAGTGCGACCCTTGGGAGGAAAGAAGGAGCACGGAGCTTAGGCGGACATTAAGACCGGCCTCGCCACGGGCCAAGGGCCTCCTGCCGAGGCATCACGAAGGGACGCATCGGTAGCACCAAGCGTGCCCCACAAGATGACGCGCTAACGGCCGGTCCAAGCGACAACCAGTCCACCTCGGAAAAGCGAGATGCTGCCTGCCCCCCGCGATGCAAAGGTGGGATTGTGACGCTGGGAAGCCACATAGCCTGACATTGCCACTTTGGTGCAAGGAGACCGGGGTGACGCGTTGGAGCAGGGGATCAGCCGTCGGCGACCTCAACACTACAGCTGGCCGATGATCGCGTGAAGACAAGGCAGACCAAAGTCCTTTGGGCGGGAATGTGGTAACCCTTCTCCCCTAAGATTGGGGGAAGAGGCTCGGCGCCGCTATATATGGAGCCCTTCTCCTACCTTAGAACGAGTCGATCCCTGAGCTCTAAAACCCTAGACATATCACCTCCATTGTACCCTCGCGAAGCACGTGAGCAATACAACAAAGCAGGAGTAGGGGCTTTACCTCCTCACGAGGGTCCCGAATCTGAGTAAAAAAAACCCCTGTGTCCACTCTCTGTCGTGCTCTTGCTCCGTCGTCGCCACTGTCGACGGGATTCCTTGAATCGTATGGTCAGCCCCCTCTCGAATGAAGGGCTCGTTGGACCCTAGTTCCTTCGCGGGACACAATCTCCGACATTTGGCGCGCCAGGTAGGGAGCTGAGATGTGATTCTGTGGGTCTCAGCCGGCAGCACTAGCATGGTTGCGCGCAGGAAGCCTCGCGACAGCCGCTCCCGGCGGGAAGGGATGAGGAGGCCCGGGGGCTCGTGTCGTGTCGCCCCCGCATCCTCACCACCCTCCGGAGCCAGTGGTAGATTCTCTCCGCGCCCTTACACGAGGCCGCTCAGAGAGAACTCTTCTTCGAACACTCCATCGCCCGAGGTGTGCCACGTCCCCCTCACGCCGGAGGTGGCCCGTCATGGTGAAAGAGCTCTTCGCTACTCGCCGTCTGAGGATGCGAGAGAGCAATGGAGGGCGCGCCTCATGGACCTGGTGGACGTCACCTGGGACAACCCCACAGCATCCGAAGCACAGGCGGGCGAAATAGCCCACGGCGCACCCCCACCTCCTCTCCATGTCAGGCTCGAGAGGCGAGGAGCCGCCGAGCGCAACGTACCCCGGGCAGATCCCAAGCCGGGTAGAGGTCACCCGCTCGGCGGAAGACACCCGGGTAACCTTGGCGCGACACCGAGGTCGTGAAGCCCGAATCGTCCATGCCATCGCGGCCGTAGGTCGCTAGAACCGAGCGGCCCTCGTCGGCGGCATAGAGACCCGTAGCTCCATCTGCCCTGCGCTCGTTGAGCACCTCCGCAGGGTGGTGTTGCCACCCAAGTTCAAGCCGGATATGCCCCCGCGGTATGACGGCGCCACCGACCCTACGGAGTTCCTACAGCTCTACACGACGGTCGTCGATGCGGCAGGAGGAGACGACCGTGTCCTCGCCAGCTGGGTTCCCATGAGCCTTGGAGCTGAGGCGTGCACCTGGCTGCTGAACCTCCCGGAGGGATCCATCAACTCATGGTCCGAGCTCCGCGGCCTCTTCATCGCCAAGTTCGGGGACATGGACAGACCCCCATACACATGTGAAGACCTTAGGAGGGTACGCCAGGAGCCCGGCGAGACCCTGCGCAAGTACTTGCAACGCTTCGACCAAAGCCTCATCAAGGTTGGCAGGGCCACCGACGCCGAGGTCATCGCAGCTTTCGCCGAGGGCGTCACCGATGCCCGGGTGCTCGGCAAAATTGTCCACCATGGAGAGAACCTGTCCACGGTAGCCGAGCTCTTCGCGATAGCCAATCGCTGGCCAAGGCGGAAGCTAGGAACCTGTTCGCCCGCGGCAAGACGGGTCGGCAAACCCGTCCGAGGAGCTGGAGGGAAGTTCCGACCAGCGCGCGACAAAGGCCACCAGGAAGCGCCCCCGAGGAAAGGAACGGGTGGCATGGCCAGACCGCACCTATACTGCGCCTTTCACCAGAGGCAAGGCCATGACATTGACGAGTGCGTCAAACTCAAGGAGGTGAGGGAGGAGTACGACAACAAGAAGAGGCACGAACAAGGCATCAAACGCGGTAGGCCTCGACGCCTCAGGACTTCGGACCTGTAGCCCAAGCAAAGGTCCGGGGGCTGGGGGAGGCCGCTCGGTGGAGATCTTGGAGCAAAGGACGCCCCCGCACCCTCAGGACGCGCATGCCACGCCCTAGCTTAAGCCCTTCTAAGGTGACTCTCAGCCCCCTTTTCCCTCCATCGGACGATGTTTTTTTGCCCCTAAGGGGGTAGGGTGCTCGGGAAGGGGAACAATTGCAACCGCTGTTGGTTTTTGTCTGCCTCTTCATCAGTTGATTTGGTTTGCTGAGTGTTCCTTTCTTCCCACGTGCTCAGCATGTTCTCGTATATCCATCATACAAGCGGGGGCTGGGACGTTGCCCATCACCGGATCACCCCCGTCAATGCCGGGGCCTAAAGTGTCAAGCTCTAAACTTGCGGACTATCTCCGGTGAAAGGTCACCTCACCCACGATTCCCGGTGCTTGAGACCCTCGCATGATGTATAAACGAAACGAGTCAGCACTGGAGACGCGTCCTGTTCGGAGCACATTCGTCCCCGAGCAGAGACGCCACAATGTGTGGTGCCCACGATACTCTCCTCGAGAGGTTCACGGGCGAGCACAGGCCCCACGACACTCTCCTCGAGAGGCTTATGGGGTGGCTCGTGAGGCACTTTTCCTCCAGCGGCCCAAAACTTTAGGACCTAAAGTGTCGAGCTCTGAACTTGCGGTCAGCTCCGGGTAGTAAGTCACCTCACCCATGGTTCCTGGCCCTGCGGCGCTCTCCTTGTGAGGCTCACAGGGCGGCTCGTGAGGCACTTTCCCGCCAGCGGCCCAAAACTTCAGGACCTAAAGTGTTGAGCTCTGAACTTATGGTCCGCCCCAGGCAGTAAGTCACCTCACCCATGGTTCCTGACCCCGTGGCGCTCTCCTTGTGAGGCTCACAAGGCGGCTCGTGAGGCACTTTCCCTCCAGCGGCCCAAAACTTTAGAACTTAAATGTTCGAGCTCTGAACTTACGGCCCGTTTTCGGCTGTAAGTCACCTCACCCACGGTTCCTGGCCTTCAAAAAACCTTCGTGCTAGACCTGCGGCCTTCTCCTCGAGGGACCAAAAGGATAAGCATTTGCCCCACGGCGCTCTCCTCAAGAGGCTCACGGGGCGGCTCGTGAGGCACCTCTCTAGCGGCCGAAACTTCAGGACCTAAAGTGTCGAGCTCTAAACTTACGGTCCGTTTTCGGCTGTAAGTCACCTCACCCACGGTACCTGGAATTTACAAAACCCGTTGCGTTGCCTACGATCCTCTCCTCGAGAGGCCCAAAGGGAAACGCAAAATCCTCGGCGGAAGCATAGGCAAATACATGCAAAAAGCGTACACAAAATGCATCAGGTCCTGATGGAGGGGTTGACCTCTTGGGTGCCCGATCTTCACGGATCTCGTGGTCAAATCGATGGGAAAGCGAGGGGAAAGGGAGAAGGTAGCGGAAGCGAACACACACCTCGCGAAGAACACGATGAACACACGCAAAACTCAGACGATACAAGGCCGATTGCTCCTGAACGGCGGCCACCGGTCCGATAGAATCCTCGCAAGGAAAGATCGGTCAACGTGCTCCCTCAAATCCACATCGGAGAGGGAAGAACACCTTGGGGAGGGTCTTGACAACTTGGAGACGAGACATCGAACTCCAAGGCCTTGTTCAACGATGGATGCGTGATGCAAAGTCCAATCGAGGTTGGTGACGATAGTCGGTCCCCTTGGTAAAGGGGATGAGGCAAAACTAGAGATTCCACAATGGGGGTTGTCTTTAGTCTATCATCTATGCCTAAGGGATACATGAAGGGGTGGGGGCTCTATTTATAGGCCAGCCACATAAACAGGGGTAGTTTAGGGATAAAACTAGGGTTTGGACGAGCTAGAGGGGTACATGGGCCGAAGGCCCAGCTGGCGGCGCGCAGGCCCATCGTGCAGGCCGGAGACTCCGGTGTGGGGTCCGGAGACTCCGGTCTAGGCCGGAGACTCCGGTCTGTCTCCGGTGTCGTCTTCGGAGTGGCGTTCTGACTGTCCTCGGGCGGTTGCTGGGGTCGGTCCGGAGGTAGGTCCGGAGACTCCGGTGTAGCAGGACCGGAGACTCCGGTGTAGGCCGGAGACTCCGGTGGTTCAGCCGTGGCTTCTTCTGTCTCCTCTTCCAAGCCTCCGTCTTGTCGGGCTTGATGTCCCAGGCTTCCTCCCTTGCCTCCGTACTTGTCGGTGTGAACCTATCATGCATATGTGACGGAGTATGAAGTAGCATACCATTCAATAGGGTAGGAAGTGGGCTCGCATAGAGGAACGGGTTCACCTTTGGAGTCCATGACGACTTGACGTAAGTTGGAGACCATGATGTGGTAACGACCGTAGGTCGGGCTACATCAGGTCCGTGCGCGGCCATCCTGTCAAGGTCCACTAAATGGATTACAGCTGAAGGGGCCTCTCAGGCCGACGGCTTCGAAGCACTATCTTCAGAAGATAGTTCATCGCTCTCCTCGGCGCTGGATGAATCGCTCCGGGGGGTGTCGTCTTCATCTCCTTGGACCCAAACGGCATCGACAGCCTCGCCCTCTTTGGTCCGCACGAATAGCAGGAGGAAGTCGTCCACACGCTCCTCTATGAGATGCTGGAAGCGAACGATCTCGCTCGCCGGAGTTCCCTTGGGGTGTGTCACCCTCTGTAGGAGCACCCTCCAGGGAAAGTTGGCGTCATGCTGGTAGAGGTTGGAGAAGACTTGGGTAGCAGCAACCCGCATCATCCTCCGACACTCGTCCAGGTGGTACTCCTGGTAGAGCGCGGCTCTCCCCTCCAGCGCCGTCGTGATCCGAGTAAAGAGCGTCAGGAAGGCACCCTCCTCGTTGGCATCCACGAGAGGCCCGGTGTAGGTCGGTCACCCCGAACTCCCGGAGAGTATCGGCCGCGCGCTTGGCGAGCGCCTTGTACATCTTGCACTGTTCCTTCTCAAGCACCCGGAGGTCCCGCTCCACCTCGTCGCGTAGGGCCCAACGCTTTTGGAGGTCCTAGTGGGCCGCTTGCAGACCCTTCAGGGCGTCCAAGTCGACATAAGCCTGAGCCATGTGCTCCTCCGCCCTGCGCTGGGAGTTCTCCAACGCGGTCTTCTTCTCCAAGAAGCGCCCCTCCCGAGTCCTGGCCTTCGCCAGATACTCTTCTCGGAGATCCTGGCGAAGCCGCGAGAGCTCATCCTGGTTGGCCGCCTGCAGCTGCTTTCGCTACTCGGTGACCTTGTCGTAACAGCGACGAATGCGCTCGTCGGTCTTGGCGCTGAAGCTCTCGATGTTGAGCTCGCGCTCTTGAAGCTTCTGGCGGGTTGTCTCCAGCTCGGCCTCCAGCGCTTCCAGGTGACTCCTCTCCAGGAGAGCCTCGTCCTCGCGGAGCCGGACCGCCTCCTCGCGGAGGGCCACATCCAGCTCCCTCTAGGCGACCCTCAAGCGATCTTCCTTGACCTCCCGCTCAGAAAAGGCGAACACGCGGTCGCGCACGGAGAGGTCATGGGCCGCACGATCGAGATCTCCTGAGGAAGGCCAGCCCGCTTTGGAAGGCAGGGTCGAGTCTAGCTCGGGTGCCAGGACCTGCAAGACTTCCTCGGGAGGCCCTTGCTCGATTCCTCCACTACTCCAGGGCCTTGTCGAGGACAGCTCGCTCTAAATGGAGCCGGCGCCACGCGCCCGCCAGGCGGTGCTCCTCCGCCGCGATGTCTGCGAGGAATCGGTCAAGCCCAGTATGAGCAGCCGCCACAACACCATAAAGACGCTCCGACCTACCAAGGGAGGCATCCTCGGACGACGGCAGGGCCAGCAAGCTCGGTATTTGAGTGCATTACCCAATATTCTAGCTCTGGTATTTGAGTATCATCTGGCAGCTCTGTCCAATCCGCAATAAAGTACGCCAAGGCTTGTGACTTGATA
Source organism: Avena sativa (assembly GCA_916181665.1). Taxonomy (NCBI): domain Eukaryota; kingdom Viridiplantae; phylum Streptophyta; class Magnoliopsida; order Poales; family Poaceae; genus Avena; species Avena sativa. The sequence goes on from OV702295.1 coordinate 225,443,025, forward strand.
GCGTCGCGTCTCTTGTAGGTGATTTCGAAGGCGGCAAGCTCAGTGCCCCACTTCGCCATCCTTTCTGTAGCGTCGTTGTTGTTGATGATGTCGGACAGTGGAGTTTTGCTCACTACTGTGATTGCGTGCTCCTGAAAGTAATGCCTTAGCTTCCGAGAAGCAAGGAAAACTCCATAAGCTAGCTTCTGGTAGTGTGAGTAACGCTGCTTAGACTCCATCAAGACCTCGCTTACATAGTAAACTGGTCGTTGCACTCCATACTCATGCATTGGTTCCTTTCGCTCGACCGTGACGACGATGCTGATAACTGGTTGGTGGCCGCCATGTAGATCAACATAGGCTCCATTGACTCAGGTGCTGCAAGTATAGGTGCAAGAGAAAGTATCATTTTCAGCTCCTTAAGCGCAGCATCCGCCTCGTCTGTTCGTACGAATTTGTCCGCCTTCTTCAGCAACTTGTATAACAGCAGAGCTGAAAGGATACGGATGTCGCCTAGAGGGGGGTGGGGGTGAATAGGCGATTAAAACTTTTCCTAGAGTGGCTCAACAAAGGCGGAATAAAACTAGTGTTTACTTTGTAAAGCACAACCTAGAAACAACTAAGGTTTACCTATGTGCACCAACAACTTATGCTAAACAATACAAGCAACAAAGTGATAGCAAGATATATAGTACTTCAAGCACGAAGGCTATCACAATGTAAAGTGCATAAGTAAAGAGCTCAGGTATAGAGATAACAGAGGCACGCGGGGACACCGATATTTTACCGAGTTCCTCCCAACATGGAGTACGTCTCGTTTGGAGAGGGGGTGGTATCAAACCACCAACGCCACAAAAGGCCTCCCTTATTCTCCGATGAATCTCACCCCAACGGGATCGATCCACGCTTCCACTATCGGTGCACTTGTCGGTGACAACCGGAACCTCTCACAAGGTTGGGGCACAACTCCACAACTTAATTGGAGGCTCCCAACAAACGCCACAAAAGGCCTCAACAAATGCCACCAAGGCCACAATGCCACCAAGGCCACAAAACCGTCTAGGCTTCCAAGAACCCAAGAGGGACAAGCTCCAATGAGCAATGCAAACCAAATCCTCCGAGGAGAACTCAAACCGATGCACCAAATACAAATGGAAAGAACACCACAAAGATGCTCAAATCCCTCACTCTCAAGTTTCAACAAAACTACTAAAGCTATTGGGGGAACAAGAGAGGAGGAATCAAAGAGAGACACAAAATCCCCCAAAATCTAGATCCCCAAAGATACACTCACAAAGAGATGTTTTGGTTTGGTCAAAACGTAGATCTAGATCTCCTCCAACTACCCCTCAAATATATGCAAGAATCAATGGAGGGGTGAGTAGAAATCAAGCTCAAAGAGTAAAGCAAATGGAAGCAAAGCTTGGACAAAAGGAGGAGGAAGAAGTAACCCTAAAAGACAAAGGGGCAAAGCTATTTAAAAAGAGGGGCCAAATCTGCCCGTTGGGGCATTTTTCCTGGACGGACCGGTACTACCGGAATTAACCGGTAGTACCGCATGCTCCAGGAAAAAGGTGAAGCAGCAGCAGCGCGTGGGGAGCGCACGCGGCGGCAGCGGTGCGGGCCCAGCGGGGAAGGTACGGCGCCAGCACGCGAGCAAGTGGGGCCAGGCGAGGGGCACACGCGCGTCGCAGGGCGAGCGGTCAACGCGAGCGAGCGAGGCGGGAGAGGCAGCGCGCGCGCAGATCTGGTGCGGTCAACGCGGCGGGCGATGCGGAGGCGCGCGCGATGCGAGCGAGCGAGCGGCGGCGGCAGGCCTGCTGGGCCCGCAAGCGGGCGAGCTTAGCGAGGCGAGCGCGCATGCGAGGCAGCAGCGGTCGAGCAGCAGCAGGGAAGCACGTGGAGGTGGGCTGGCAAGGGAGAGGCAAACCTACCTGGGCCGGCCGGTAGTACCGGCCCACCCGGGCGGTACTACCGGGCCAGGCCGGTAGTGCCGAACCCAGCAACCGGGGGAGGCAGTGGGCTGCAGCGCGCTGCCAGGCGCGAGCGGTACAGGCCCACGGTCGTACCGGTCGGCCTAGCCAAACTCTTTTTCTTTTTCTTTTTCAAACCGAATAAAGCAAAATACAAACAGTGATAACTTTTGATTGGTAACTCCGATTGACCCGATTCCAATTGCGTTGGATAGAGGACAACAAGGGCATTCCAATAAAAAGTGGAAATATTGATTATCACCAAGTGGGAGTGTATCAATTAATATAATGTGAGATACCTCACTTGGTGAGAAACCGAAATGCCGCCAGTATCAAAATCGCAACAAGATACAAACGGAAGATCCGATTTTGATGACCAAGAGCTTGTTATGGAGATTACCACAAGCTCTAAATCCTCACATGGATAAGATCAAATAACAATTAAAAACGATGATGCAAGTATGCAAAGGTTTGAGCTCTCTCCGAACGATGTGATCGAGTTACTCATTCGAGAGCCCCTCTAGATAGTACAGTTATCTATCCTAAACCCGGTCTCCTACACACAACAAGAGACCGGCAAAAGGGAAAACCTATCAAGATTATACCTTTGCCTTGAGCATTCCACTTGAGCTCGATGTAGACGGTCTTGCCTTTCTCTAGATGGAACGCCATTCTTAATTCTTCATCATCGACCTCGCATATTGAGCTTGCACAACATATCTTATTTGCATTTCATCGACCTTGAAGCCAACACATGCTCCAAGCGATGCCAATGGACAAATCCTACAAGTATAACTTAATACACACATTAGTCCATAAAGATTGTCATCAATTACCAAAACCACACGTAGGGGCCCAACATGTTCTTTTAATCTCCCCCATTTTGGTAATTGATGACAATCCCTTTAAGAGGGTTTATATAAGGAATATTATTGAATGAAATGGTAATACCAATATCAAATACTACAAAAGTATGTGATATTGGTACCACCACCATATATAGAGCAAACTCCCCCACAATCTATGCATGTGTGATGAACTTAAATTTCATTGCATATATTGCCAATCATTATCATTGGTGGAGTTTCCTCTATATATACCACATGCTAAGCATCAACAAAGATGCAAGAGCATGAGAGTCAAATGCACAAGAACAAACTCAATACATAAACCAACTTCCCTTAAACCCTCTAAAACTTCTTCCCCATTGGCATCGATTGCCGAAATGGGTGACAAGTTCTAGAAGGCAAATATAGTAATAATTCCTCCAAAGGTGTGCCTTCGCACATATCCAATGATGAATACTTGGGAGGGAGTAGAACTATATCGAGGATCCGAAGATTGCCAAAATAAAGTCAAATGATGCAGGCAATTTACAAGATCCGACAAACCAAATGAAAACAACGAATGAGTCCAAATGGAAACAACAAGATGTTATGGAATGAGCAAAAGAGTGCTTCAAATAACAAATAGAGAAGCTCCCCAAGATTTGTGCATACTTATAATCATTGTATTTCAATACAAAAATGCACAAATATGGAATCCTCACTCCTCCATAAACATTTAAGGCACAATAAATGAGAAAGAAGACAAATGAGCATTATTAAATAAATTAGATGAGCTCCCCAAAAATAATGCACCAATTATGATAATTATATTCGGAAACAAGGTGCATAATCATGGAATCCTCACTCATCCAAATTTATTTAACAATACAAGGCATGCGAGAACAAGTAAGAGTGCCGGAAGATGCAAACAAGAGGAACAAGCACTCATAGGCAAATAAATTTGGAAGCCACCGAAAAATCAAAAGGAATAAAAGGTGGTATCCAAGGAATAAGATTTAACTAAAATTATCTTCTCATATGTGCATATGTCTCTAAGTGGAAAACATCACAAAGACATATGCCAACAAAGACATATGCACACATAAATAAGATATACAAGAAATCACATGAAAGCACAAATGAAGTCTTAACATATACCAATAAGATTTTTGCTTCAAAGCACGGCCAAAGGCTCAAAATATATCTTATTGTACATTAATGAGCTTCAAATACCAACACACTCCATATATTACAACTATCACCAAGGGAAAAGGAGAAAGTTGGAATATATGGAGAAAGGCAACAAGTATCATAAGATAAAATAGACTAGCAAAAATCTCACTATTGCACATGAGAGAAGTTGATGAAATGATAGGCAATAAAATTGCTAGATTGACATATTTGGGATTGGAGGATCATATGCATGATTTTGTATAGTCCCAATTATATGTACTCATCTCAACTTAAACACATATACAATATAGAGTCCTCTTAAAACCATGGCTAGAACTACAACAATTACAAATACACTAATTCATGCTAGAAGGCAACCGACAAACGGTTGGAATCAAGATATATGAGCATGAGAAAGAGATACTTGTTACCGAGATATAATTGGTAGGATGTAGAGGATATGAATTCATTGATCATCCTATATCTTGTCTCAAATTTTCATGTATGTACCACTTCTTCAAAATTGAGAGACAAGCATCCAATATATCTCCAATGTACCTAAAACACAATTAAGTACAAAATGGTCCCCAAACTAATTGGGTTCAATGTAGTTAGTGCAACTACAATACATAGGAGAGACTCCGCATAAATATGTGCATATTGATGTGAAATTGAATTTCATGCACAACTTAGCCGATAGGATTTGGTGGAGTTTCCCCTATATATTGGATCAAAGAAAGCAAGCATGCCATAATATAGATGTGTAGTAAATATGCATACACAAGGCTTTTAAGAACCAAAAATGAGATACAATTTGAACAATGTCAACACCCGGATTTTTAATCCCAGATGCCTGTTATGCCATACCTCGCAATCCTAGGATTACCATTTTTGCGAGACATAACAGAATTGGATACCATAGTACATCATCCATTACAAACGATACATAAGTTCTTACACGAATAGGGATCTCATGATCCAGTTCTTAATACAACATCAAGCAGCGGAATACGTAATAATAACGGTAGCGTAGGCGAAGCTCTATCTTCGGGGTCACAGGCAATGCTGACGATGGGAGATGATCCTAGTTGTCGTAACCTTCCTGGGGTCCATCTTCCAGGTACTCCTCTTCATAGTCTGGCCATGGAAATAGCTAGGAACAAAACCATGAGTACTCTTTAAGTACTCGCAAACTAATACTAACAGGTAAAGGGGTTTTTGGATAATAGGACACTAGGCTCTAGGGTTGTTTTGCAAAAGCCAGATTTATCTCTACTAAGTTCCAAAGCTAGTCACAATTTTATAACTCCTAAGTGGGATCTTGTAACTCATGTCACAACTCTGTTGTGGTCAAGTCAAAGTCTCAATTCATTTCACAAGTCAATTTTGAAAAGTCTGACGGGGGAACAGTATGGCCACTTCAACTGTCCATAACCACGGACGCGGCTATTCGAATAGTTTGACACTCTGCAGAGATTGTACACTTTCACCACAACATTCGATACATCCGTCAGGAAAAAATCCTGAATTCACCATACTCAGTATGCGGATAATCAGTCCTAACCTTTCAATTACACGCCCTAGTATAAGCACCTCTCCTGGAAGTTTGGCCTCCCAACCATGACCAACTGTCATCTTGGGTACTGCACAGGTGGACAATCTTCACAAGGTAGCCTCAGCTCAGACCTTGGCCGTGAGGGAGCTAATACTAAGGTACATAAGTTTCCAGTCAAGCCCTACCCAATCTTCGGGTATTGTGGTTGTACGATAAAATTGGAATGGTATCGCATCCAGACAACCATCAGTTTTATAAAAGGGCTAAGGCTCATGCCTCAACATTTTCATCACCAAAATCATCAGGTGTTTGGAAACACATGTCCAAAACATTTCAATCGAATGATCCATCATTCTAAGGTTTTCATAACCATTTTCTCACCAAGTATTCCCATCTAAAGTTGATCAAGTTTTATGCTTAGCACTAGCATCTACAAGTGGGGGTAACCAATAATGAGGTGAGGTAAACTAGGGGAGTTTCCACTATGTATAACCTTATATCTCAGGATGATATCAAGTTGTCTAATCTTAGGCCAAATTTTATGCTCTTTATGCAACCTTCAGATAACTTTCTAGTATCTACCAAACTCTTAAGTAAACTCTAAGTAAGTTTTGATAAAGAAATAAAGTAAGAAGCTTGCAAATAAAACTAGGATTGGTTTATCAAGTGGGTATGATCATATATGCTTAAAGCATATAGTAGGCATGGTAACAAGCAAGTATTGGCTTGCATAGGTAAAGTATCTTGCAAGTGTTAGCTTGCATCAATGTCAATATAAGCTTGCCTTGTGCAGAGCAGTGGTTAAAGTTCTTCTCGGCTTCTTCTTCGTAGTATCCTCCTTCCTCCTCGTATCCTTGGTCGGTACTAGCGTCTATGAATAAATACGAGGTACACAATCACCAAACAATACTTAACTACTTGCAATCATGACACACAAGGATCCTATAGATGATCTAGCATCATCTCTAACATTACAAGGTTAAGGCTTGGTTTAATTCCTTTTATTTTTAGAAAAGTAATTTCTACTCATTGAAAAACTACTTAAGATTTAATATTCTCCAACCCAAACATGGGATCATGTTGATACATGTCATCACCACATATTGTAGTCCAAGGGAATGTGATTTAAAGTGGTGTCACAATTTAATAAGGTTTTACCCTTTTATTTTATTTAAATATAATAATTAGAAATGCCTATGTAGCATTCTTTTATTACTTGAACATTATTTCTGCAAGTAAACCTATATATTTTTATATATTCTGAAAGGTATGGTTAATTGTGATTTTTGAGAGTTGGAATCAACTCAAAATCTAGTATGGTTTAAATTTGAAAAATGTTTGAATACAGAAAAGCTTCTGCCTTGTTATTTTTACTAAGGATGATCTACAGATCCAAATGACTTGAATCCAACGGGCTTGGATTCAGCATTCACAGACCTTTCCAACAAAATTGGTTTCATTCAAATTGGTGCACTGAATCGATCTAGATTGATTTTTGAAAATGGGTACAGAAGTGTGTTTGAATTAAAAAGAAAGATTTAATTCAAATCACTGGGCTGCGCGGGAAAAGTTACTGGGCCGGCCTGCTAAGCGCAGTACTCCCGCGGGCTACTTAAGTGGGTGTCCCCACTTGCCAGTGAGACAGGGAGGGGCGAAGTGGTACGGGGCAACGTGGGTCGTTCGATCTGATTCTAATCCAACGGCTGGGAGTCATCGTCGACGCGAGACAACGCCGGCGAGAAAGAAACCTAGCGCGGCCAGTGAGGGTTGCTGGGGGCTCACCGGGGTGCTGGCGAGGGTCGGCGAGGCGGGCGAACGACGAAGTCGACGATGGCGAACTCAGGGGTGGTCGCGGCAGCTCCTGGGGTGGACGAAATCGATGGCTCCCTTCTTCTCCAGAGGCGGCGGGCTCCGGTGAAATTCCGGCGAGGTGGTGCTCGCCTTGCTCCGGGAACGGTGTGGCACGATCAGTGACGAGAGGGGAGTGAGATGGTGTGAAGAAATCGAGCGGGGGTGGCCTCTATTTATAGTCGAGCGAGGGGACCGACGGGGCGCACGGTGAGCTCGTCGGGGGCGATGTTACAGGCGGCTATTGGCATGGGCGATGGTAGGGGACGGTGCGGTGTTCCCTGGCGATGCTCAACGACATGGTTTCGAGGCGTGGGGCGGTGCGGCTTGGTCTGGAACATGCGACGCTCTGCGCGGCAGAGGCGGCGTCTTCGACGGCGAGCGGTGGCTGTGCGTCACAGGGCGACGAACGGGGATGTCTGGCGGTCTCCTGGGTCGGTGGGGATTGTGTATGCACGCGGCGAGGGCGGCGCGCGGTCTGTGGGCTTCGGTCGAGGGTGGTGCTCTGACGCACGCTCGGCATGGTCGCTGGCGGTTTGGGCGCGGTTCGTGCGTGTGGTCCATTGGTTGGCAGGGTTCGAGCGGTGGACAGGGAGTGGCGGTGGACGGTGGGCTGCCTCCCAGACATGCTGGCTAGGCTTGTGTCTCCTCCTAGCTTGCTGTCGACATGGGGGTGACATGGGTGTGCTCGGCTGTTCACCATTGATGGCAATGGCAAGCTCACAGTGGTGCTAGTGCTTGGTTAATCTTCCTAGATGATCTACTGAGCTGGTTGTGAGCTAAATAGGGAACAAGTTAGGCCAATTTTACTGCACACTATAGTGTTTGATGTTTGTTTGATTTGTATCTGCAACCTGTTTGATGAAATGGCCGCATGAATTCAAGTTTTGAATTTTGAAAAGATTTTTGGTGGGTTTGCTCTAGGTTGGTGCTGGTGAGTCTGCAGATGCTTGGGTTTTGAAAGTTGAGCTTGTTTGAGTGGTTTTTGAAAAAGTGGGATCTTCCTATATGATAAAGATTCAATTTTGAATTGTCATTTAAACTATGCATTTGAAAGTTTCTGGATGATCACAAAGTGGGCCTTGATACTTTGTTAGGAGTACATTCAAGGGGTGCAAAGATCCAGAAAAGTTTCTGTTAGGTTCTGAAAGTTTGAGACAGCCAAAATAGGCATGGGAGTTAAATTGGTCAAAGTGACCATTCCTTTAATATATTTGTTTTGATTTACTTGTCTTTATGAAAAGTGTGGAAAATGTTTTAGATGATGTTTATTTCACCTAAGAAACATTTTACAAGCAATTAAACAATCAAACAAGGTGGTTCCAAAGAATTTCAAAATCCATGCATACACATATGCATGCATTCATAATTTTATTTAGAAAAGTTTTTGTTAACCCTAAATGTTGATGACTAGTGCTTGCTGATCCAAGCTTAGTATTTTTGGGATGTTACAAACAAAAACACCAAGTAAACCGAGATGGCACACACAAGAGTGTGACAAGACAAGCGGTGTCCAAATTGTATCGACGAACCAATTCAACACATGAAAGATCACAAGTTCAATAAATGAACTAGGCTAAAACCAAAAGGAGCAAAAGATAGATAGAAATAAAATTGCTCAAGGATTTATCTCATTCTAAAATGGTCAAATCATGAAACAAGGAATGAGACAAAACCAACTCCCAAAAAGAGCAAGGTTCCAACAAGAAACCAAACTCCCCAAACTTCACATGATGGCACAAAATACCAAAACGAAAAGATTGAGGTTCCAAGCACATAAGACCTGATATGGATCAAGCAAAGAAGCATAAATATGAGTGTTTTAAATAATATAGGAAGGCTCCCCCATGGATAGTGCATTATGTAGGATTTTCCTTTTGAATGCAAAATGCACACAAATGGGATCATCACTACTACCTACATTAAATAAAACACAAGAGGATACCAATAAAATAAGAAGATCAAAAAAAATAGCAAGGAATACATGGGAGCACACAAAACATTTACTTGGCCAAAGATAGGACAATATTAAGCAAAGGCCAAAGTGAATATGATCAACAAATTCTACCATAAATTACTCATTGTCCAAGGACAAGAAATATTGGGAATAATTTTCCCAAGGTAGCTTGCATAGATATCCAAGATCATAGTCACAACAAGAAGCATATAACTAAATATAAGAATTGAGCATGATACTTCGAACAAGATTCTTGGTAGCTTCCAATAGTCACACAATCACTAGTGATTAGAGTAACTTGAAGCAAATGGTTTCCATGATGATATAGAGATCTAAATATGAGGAAACATATACCAAAAAACACTCTCATATACAAGATCCAAGATATGATTAATAAAGGCATTCAAGCAAATTGGAACTTGTATGAGCAAATGTGTCACATAGGTGCTAGATAATTATCAATATCAATTCTAAGTGACACAACCTCGAATATTCACATTTTCTAGGATTGTAATATGCACTAAGCATATGACTCCCCCATAATGTGATACTACCATAAAACCAACACGAGGCAAAATGATACAAATAGAGATAATTAATGGACATTATAAAATTAAATTTCTCATGAGAATTATACCACATAGAAACTAGACAATAATCCAATATAAATACTAGGTGGTATTCCTCATGTACACACACATTTTTAGGATTGGAATGCCCAAGCATAACACTCTCCCAAAATGGGATAGTCCATTAATCTCTCACAAGAGCCAAATAAGATACCAAATATAACCAAGTAAGGCTAAAACACAAGAAACACACGTACATGGAGTGCCACCTAATCATACAAAAATATACTTGATATCTCAAGATAATTAAGTGGTAAGCACAACATGTACAAAAGCATGGAAGATACAAAACCAAAACATGCACAAGGGACGAGTAACTTTCAATGTAATGAGTTAAGCATATGTTACCGCAAGGAGGAACATTGGAAATATAATATAATCATGATAATACAAATGGCTTGGCTTGACAATAATAATTGATGAAGATCCCTCAATTCTTCATAATGTAGCCAAGTCTCCAATGCTCTCCAAAACACACCTATTGATCAAGTTTTGGCTTGTTGGTCCCCAACCAAGTTGGGTCCTAAGAAGTTAGTCACAATAGGCTTGGCAACTCAAATGGTTCTTTTCTTGACACCACATTGGGCACCAACAAATTTGGCAAACACATTGTCAACCTCATCCTTACAAAGAGAATAAGCATCATCAATAATGATAGGGTTGGATGAGGAGATACCGATAGTGCATGATGAAGAAATATGCCCCTTCTCACGGCATATGTAGCAAGTTCTACTCTTGCCATCTTTCTTCTTAGGTGAAGCCACAACTCGAGGAAGAGCTCGAGTAGTCCTCTTAGGAAGAGGCCCATTAATGACTTGAGGTGGAGCTTGAGGCCGCTTCCCTTGTTGCTTCACACTAAGAGGCTTTTTCTTCAATGGGCAAGATCTAACATGGTGCCCTTCTTCCTTGCACTTGAAGCAAACAATGTTGGCCGGATTCTTGACTTGATCTTGGCCATTCTTCTTGTTGTCCTTGTGCTTCAACTTGATAGTGGACTTGTTCTTGACATTGGAGTTGAATCCAAGCCCACTCTTGTCATTGGGGGATTTTTGCACACTCAAGATTTTGTTGAGTGTGACCTTCCCTTGATGACCCTTTTTCAAGTCATTTCTCAAAGAAGTGACTTGAGCCTTGATCTCTTTGATTTCCTCTACATGGTTAGTTTCAACAAAAGTACTAGAGGAAGTAGATGCTACATTGTTAGAGCAACAAGGCATGGAATGTAATTCATCACGAGATATAGCATGGTTGTGAGAGGATGAATTACAAGGACTAGCACATGGCAATATAACATTTGAAGTAGATATAGTGCTAATGTCCATATGAGGCCCACTAGATGTTACCTTTGACATGATGGCCTCATGAGCTAACTTTAGCCTACCATGGGAGACTAGAAGATTCTCATGCGAGCTCAAGAGCTTAACATGACTTTCTTCTAATTTCCCATAGTTGCTAGTTAGCAAAGCAAGTTGAGCCTTTAGCTCAACATTCTCCTTCAAAATAGATGCTTCACAAGAAATAGAGTTAGTAGCACAAGCATCATTATTATTAGCAAGTGGTGAGGGCAACTTGTCAAGCTCTTTTAAATATGAAGCTTTGAGTTGCTCATGTGACTTGGTGAGTTTGATGAGCTCCCTCTTAACGACCCGAGAGCCATTTTCGAGGTGCTTAAAATCCTCAACAAGTTTAACATAAGCAACTTCAAGATCATCATTTAATCTTGAAGGAGTTAGCCACCGCAAGTTCTCTATCATGGTATTCCTTTACTCTAGATAATTCTAGAGTAAAAGTCTCCTCAAGAGATTCTTTGGTGGTTTGTTCTTCTTCAAGGGAGTCCTTTACTTGAGCAAGTTCATTAGCATACTCACGCTCAAGCGCAAACTTTTCATCAATTATGTTTTCTTGCTCCTCAATAAGATCATTGCCTTCTATAGCATAATTCAAGATTTCAAGAAGGTTGGAGGAAGCAATTTTATTTTTGTAGAGAGCACTATAGACAGCCTCTCCCATTTTCTTAATAGAGGTAATATCATACTTATCTCTATAATCATCATTATCATTCTCAACCTCATCATCATCATCATGAGATACAAATGGATTCAAAGAGGTTACCTTTGTTCCCTTAGCCATAAGGCACATGTGAGAACCTGAGGAAGGTGATGATGAGATTGCACTTGTAGCTCTCTTCAAGACCTTGTCTTGGCCCATAGAATCTTCATTTTCCTCTACATGGTTAGCAACACAAGCACTAGAGGAAATAGAAGTATTTTTATCATGGCAACAAGACAACATGAGCATATCATCATGAGATTTGTTCAAGTCATTTCTACATGATACGCAAAGACTATTAACACAAGCATGTGAGGAATTTTGAGTGCTAGAAGTGTTAAGGTCCAAAGATAGATCGTTGCAACTAGATAGATATGAGGGATTACAAATAGTGAACACACTATCCAAATTGCAATTTCTATCACCACTCACCATATCATTACCTTGTGAAAAGTCACATGTTGGTGAAGTGGTAGAGGATGTGAACTCATCTCGACCGGAAGTGGAAGCAACGCAATCATCCTCAATAATGTTGGACACAACATATTTATCTTGAAGTTTTGTCCATAACTCATGAGCGCTCCAAAAAGGAATGATTGAAGAGGTAACTACATAGCTCAAAGCATTAACAAGCACATTAGAAGCTTGAGCATCGAGATATAAGTTTTTCTCATCCTCACAAGATAGACTTTTGAAATCCATAGGAGGAGAAAAACCTATATCTACAATATGCTCCAAATTTGGGTCCATGTCCCGAAAATGAATGATCATGCGATTTTTCCATATATCATAATTTGTGCCATCGAATATGAACATGTCATTGTGCACTGATCCTCTAGCCGACATCTTTACTCTCAAGGCGGTGAAGCCTAAAATGAGAGACCGGGCTCTGATACCAATTGAAAGGATACGAATGTCGCCTAGAGGGGGGTTGACTAGGCGATTAAAACTTTTCCTAGAGTGGCTCAACAAAGGCGGAATAAAACTAGTGTTTACTTTGTAAAGCACAACCTAGAAACAACTAAGGTTTACCTATGTGCACCAACAACTTATGCTAAGCAATACAAGCAACAAAGTGATAGCAAGATATATAGTACTTCAAGCACGAAGGCTATCACAATGTAAAGTGCATAAGTAAAGAGCTCAGGTATAGAGATAACCGAGGCACGCGGGGACACCGATATTTTACCGAGTTCCTCCCAACATGGAGTACGTCTCGTTTGGAGAGGGGGTGGTATCAAACCACCAACGCCACAAAAGGCCTCCCTTATTCTCCGGTGAATCTCACCCCAACAGGATCGATCCACGCTTCCACTATCGGTGCACTTGTCGGTGGCAACCGGAACCTCTCACAAGGTTGGGGCACAACTCCACAACTTAATTGGAGGCTCCCAACAAACGCCACAAAAGGCCTCAACAAATGCCACCAAGACCACAATGCCACCAAGGCCACAATACCGTCTAGGGTTCCAAGAACCCAAGAGGGACAAGCTCCAATGAGCAATGCAAACCAAATCCTCCGAGGAGAACTCAAACCGATGCATCAAATGCAAATGGCAAGAACACCACAAAGATGCTCAAATCCCTCACTCTCAAGTTCCAACAAAGCTACTAAAGCTATTGGGGAAACAAGAGAGGAGGAATCAAAGAGAGACACAAAATCCCCCAAAATCTAGATCCCCAAAGATACACTCACAAAGAGATGTTTTGGTTTGGTCAAAACGTAGATCTAGATCTCCTCCAACTACCCCTCAAATATATGCAAAAATCAATGGAGGGGTGAGTAGAAATCAAGCTCAAAGAGTAAAGCAAATGGGAGCAAAGCTTGGACAAAAGGAGGAGGAAGAAGTAACCCTAAAAGACAAAGGGGCAAAGCTATTTAAAGAGAGGGGCCAAATCTGCCCGTTGGGGCATTTTTCCTGGACGGACCGGTACTACCGGAATTAACCGGTAGTACTGCATGCTCTAGGAAAAAGGTGAAGCAGCAACAGCGCGTGGGCGAGCGCTGTGCAAGCGCACGCGGCGGCAGCGGTGCGGGCCCAGCGGGGAAGGTACGGCGCCAGCACGCGAGCAAGTGGGGCCAGGCGAGGGGCACACGCGCGTCGCAGGGCAAGCGGTCAACGAGAGCGAGCGAGGCGGGAGAGGCAGCGCGCGCAGATCTGGTGCGGTCAACGCGGCGGGCGATGCGGCAGGCGCGCGCAGCGCGATGCGAGCGAGCGAGCGGCGGCGGCAGGCCTGCTGGGCCCGCAAGCGGGCGAGCTTAGCGAGGCGAGCGCGCATGCGAGGCAGCAGCGGTCGAGCAGCAGCAGGGAAGCACGTGGAGGTGGGCTGGCAAGGGAGAGGCAAACCTACCTGGGCCGGCCGGTAGTACCGGCCCACCCGGGCGGTACTACCGGGCCAGGCTGGTAGTGCCGAACCCAGCAACCGGGGGAGGCAGTGGGCTGCAGCGCGCTGCCAGGCGCGAGCGGTACAGGCCCACGGTGTAGGGGTTCGTAGCAAGGAAAACAAAAATTTTCTATCGCATACAAACAAACAAGCCAAGATCTATCTACTAGATTGTAGCAACGAGTCGATGGAATAACTCACCCTCGAAGATTCCAAAGTGTTTAACGAGAGCAGATTCTCGTGGGTGATGTAGTCGTACTCTTTCCGATCTCAAGATCGCGTAGACGATCCTTCCGGCGCCGCGTTCCCGCAGCGCTCCCGCAGTCGGTCACACGTTCGGTACTCGACGAAGACCTTCCTCTCCCTTGTTCCAGCAGGCAGCGGAGGTTGTAGCACTCTCCTCGCGATTCCGGCAGCACAACGGCGTGGTACCGGAAGTAGAGGGGAGATCCCGCAGGGCTTCGCCTTAAGCCGGTGCGAGTATGGTGGAGCTTATGAGAGAGGCTATTAGTGGTCTAGTAATTAGACACACCAATTAGAGGGCTCTAAACCAATTAGAAGGCTCTAAACCGAATAGCTCTAAACCGGGGTCTAGATCTAGGGTTTAGTTTAGAGGATAGGAAACTTGTGTGTATTGGGAGGGAGCCCTGCCCCTCCTTATATAGGTGGGAGGGGCTGGCCGGCCAAGGGGAGGGAGTGGAGTCCCTCCCCAACTCGGCCTAGGTGGGGCGCCGGCTTGGGGAGGAGGACTCCTCCCTCAAGTCGGTTTCCTCCTCTCCTCCCACTTCCCAAAAACTGCCGTTTGACTTTCAAACTAGCCGTTTGACTTTTTCAATTTAGGATTCAATTTAATCCTTTATTTGGGACAGCAAGAACACTTAGTACATGATGCAATCATTCCAACATGTAATGACACATTCATGTACCCCTTCCCCCCCGGAGTGCCGGACAATCCGGGACCTTCTAGAATGTTCCCGATGGAAACACCGGAATCATTCCCGAACTCCGAAACGGGACTTTCCTTATATGAATCTTATTCTCCGGACCATTCCGGATCACCTCGTGATATCCCGGATCCCATCCGAGACTCCGAACAACATTCGGTCTCTTTCTCATAATACCATAACTACTCAAACAACGTCGAATCCTTAAGTGTGTCTCCCTACGGTTCGTGAATTATGCGGACATGATCGAGACACTTCTCCGAACAATAACCAATAGAGGAATCTGGAAATTCATATGGCTCCCACATATTTCTACGATTACTTTGCGATCGAATGAACCACTTACATACGATACCAATTTCCCTTTGTCTCACGATATGTTACTTATCCGAGGTTATGATCATCGGTATCTCTGCATACCTAGTTCAACCTCGTTACTGATAAGTACTCTTTTCTCGTTCCCGTGATATGTGATCCCTTGTGACCAAGTCACATGCTTGCAAGCTAATTGGATGACATTTCACCGAGAGGGCCCAGAGTATATCTATCCGTCATGTGGATGGACAAATCCCACTCTTGATCCATGTGTTTCAACCAATACTTTCCGAACACTCAATGCCACTTTTATAGCCACCCTGTTACGGTGTGGTGTTTGATGACATCAAAGCATCCATCCAGCAAAGGTGATATGCATGATCTCATGGTCGAAGGAATTAGGTTACTATGTATCAGAAAGCATATAGCAATTGAACTATTGAAATGTCTTGATCTTTATGCTACGCTTATCTATAGGAGTATGTCCACCATATCATTCTCCTAATGATATGATCTTGTTGTTGATAACATCTCAATGTTCATGATATGGAAACCACAATCATTAATCAACCAACAAGCTAGTGAAGTATAGAGGCTATACTAGGGACTTTAAATTAAGTTTACAAATCACACAAGTATTAATGGTTTCCTTGTTAATACTATTATAGCATGAATGTAAACATTTATCATAAGTGTGAAGATATGATAATAACCACTTTATTATTGCCTCTTGGGCATATCTCCAACAGTCTCCCACTTGCACTAGAGTCAATAATCTAGTTTCGAACCTTTGTGTATTCAACACCTATGGCTTTCCGGTGTTGTATGTACATGATTGCTAGTGGTCAACTGATCTCCGGATCTGACACTTCCAGGTCCGTGTGTAATTGCATGTCTTTGCGTCTCTACGCATCACTCATTCTCTAATGAGATGGCTTTGTATAAATTTGGTCTTTCGGTGTGACCTTTAGTTCTTTAGGGTTAAAACATGTTGACAATATTGTCGTACAATATATCTTCATAGTATTATCCCGCTGTGAACTACACCTAGTTTGATAACAAACTACTTGACACAAATGCCCTCTTTTGCTGCT
Organism: Avena sativa; assembly: GCA_916181665.1. Classification (NCBI taxonomy): domain Eukaryota; kingdom Viridiplantae; phylum Streptophyta; class Magnoliopsida; order Poales; family Poaceae; genus Avena; species Avena sativa. The sequence continues at coordinate 225,459,753 of OV702295.1, forward strand.
ATAATAGCAGTCATATACTTAGCCTTTTGTTGTAGTATCTGTCACAATGTCTTAACTTTGGAAATCATCCAAATCCATTATGGAACTCACTTTCCATTATATTGTGCCACCCTTAGTTTAGATTGAGATAAACTTAATCTGTACTTTGTGACAAAGCTAGTATCAATGTAGTACTTTTACAATGAACTAACCATCTATTTGTCACTTCTACAAATAATATACTCTTAGTTCTTCCAAAAGATCATAAGAATATCCTTACTATTGTCCAATGATCATCTTACGAATCATTCTGGTATATGCTCACAACATTTAGAGCATAGGACATATCTGGATTTGTACATATCACAGTATGATTGATATAAATACTCTTTGTGATTTCATACATCAAGTATCAATCTATACTTGATTATTTGTTTCACTTTACCAAATGTCAATACACTTGAATATATCATCAACATTGAACTTATTCAATCCTTTCTGTGCAACAAGAACCTTTCTTGTAGTTCCTATATTGAACTCATTCAATATCTTGTCTATGTACTTCTGGCACAACCATATTAGCGTCTATTGATGCCAAAATACTTGGGTTTTGCCTAAGTCTTTCATCGGGATGAAATTCTTAATATGTGTTAATAAAAGATACATTATTTCCAATCAACAATATGTCTTCCACATAATGTATTAGAAACATGTCTTAGCGCTCCCACTTAATTTCTTGCAAATGCAAGCATCTTCATTGTCTCTGATGAAATTAAACCCTTTTAACAGTTTCATCATAGTGAAGATTCCAACTCCGCTATGCTCACTCTAACCATTGAAGTTTGCATATGCTTTTAGCATCCTTTGAATTGACAAAACCCTATGGACCGTGTTTATGCACATGTCCTAGGTAACGATTCTATTAGAAGAACTTGTTTTGTTTATTCAACTACCATATAACAAATTATATGTAGTGGTTGCTTTCATTAATCCGTCTAGACTAAATATCACTATGATAGATCAAATCTTGTCATAGTCAACCTTTGAACATTGTTGTGAACTCTTTCCCAACATGTCGACTATTTCATAGATGTAAAACATCCATGTCTATTTCTTTATAGATCCAGACACAACTGTAAGGTCTTACACCTTTCTCGAGGGTCCTTCAAGTTCAAAACTTGATTTCTCGTGTATGGAACTATCACGGATTTTATGGCTTCAAGCCATTTGACGGAGTCAGGGCCCATCATCGCTTCTTTGCATGTAGTCGGTTCATTATTCTCAAATAATGATTCAACCCTCAAATCTTGGTATTTGATTGTTTACCCGATCTACTTGTTTCAATAGGAACTTAGATCTCCGTGACCACAACCTTTGAGGCACGTGAGCCATGAGCATTGTTGCCGCCTCCGGAACACTTTTCGGCGCTGCGCAACTTTGCACATACAGCTAAGGTTCTTAACCTTATCAAAGTTCTATTGTCCTCCCACTTAACTTTTCACGAAAAATTCCTTCCAAAAGAAACTTGACGTTCTAAGCAACAAACACTTTTGTCTCCGGTGTTTATGGAGGAATACTTAATAGTCATACAAAGACAGGTTCATCCGACTTTGGTTGCAAACATCTTTCTTATGCATAGCATACCAATGTTTAAGAAAGGACAACTTGGGTTTTATCCCAAACCATAACCTTATATGGTGTCATTTCAACGGATTATGATGAAGCTCTTTTCAGTGGAAAAACGGTAATCTCTAAAGCTTTTAATCTTTAAAATACAATGGCAGTTTTATGAATTACACCTTTCGATCTTACCATGTCAAACAAGGTTTAATTACATATCTCGAACGCTCCATACTCTTATGGTGTTTCGGGAAAATGCAAATCCACGGAACGATTCCTTAAATCTTAGGTATTATGCTAAACTTGTAACTCAAATATCTTCCTTTATGATCTTATCATAAACTATTTATATTCTTGTTACAATGATTTTGCACTTCATCTTGAAAGTCTTTTGAACTTTTCAAATATTTCATACTTCATCCTTATTAAGTAAATATTCATATATTCACTCAAATTTTCGGAGAAAGCATATGAAGTTGAAATCCATCGCTCTTGACTACACATAATGGACTTCGTACAACAATATGTACAAGTTCCAATAAGCTAGTCATTCGTTCCTTTTTGGCCTATGGACGAAGTTTTAATTATCTCTAGGAAAGTTTCACAAGCGTCATTTGATCAAAATCAAATAGACTCCAAAATTCCATCCATATGGATTTTTCTTCATGTTTTCTTTCCAATATAATTTTAAACGGCGATGTCACTTCCTAAGTGATCTTTCAATCAATTTGTCTTTCGACATTTTAGCACTAGTTTTATGGATGTGATTTCTCCAACGAGATTTGTGAATCATCCATCTTTTATGGATTACGGCAATTATTTGAACAACCCTTTTGTTCTCATAATACCCGATAAAACAAATCTTTGAAGGCAAGCTTTGATGTTTAACGAGCAACACAATAACCCTTTATTTGTTCTCGATGAACATCATCACATATTCTTTTGCTAGTTACTTAGGCCATTGTAGTTCATGAATTGTGTTGTTTCGTATGACGATTCACACCAACAAATTCAGTATCAAATACTTAAGAACCACATTGTTTAACAAGCAAAGAATATAGCCATAACATGTATATCATCTATATACTTAAACTGAACGATTCTAGTCTTTTCTTTTCTGCCATATATTTATGAGATTCTCTTTCAGTATTTCCTTTTCAGTTTGAAAGAATCTATCAACATCAATAGTGGAGTCATACATATGACATATAGTCCAAAGCGTGTATAGTTAAATACCAATGTCTTTGGACTTGCACTTTGAAGTAGATCACCATCATCAAATGTTTGGTGTTCTTTCAAATTCCTTTCATTAGTAATCTCTTGGTGTAGTAAACATTTTACCTACATCAAATATTCACCCTTATCATGGTATCGTCCATGATCAAGCTACTTTTAGCTTATAACGATGAATTATTAGTATAATGTTGCTATCCAAAACCTTTTGGAGGATTAGGACAACAAGTGTCTCCAACCTTTTTGCAAATTCTCATCAAAATATGAGAACATGAACTTTGCCATATTATACTCTATCATGTTGTAACCAAAACTTCGTTTCAGATATCACAATATCTTCCACACATCATGGTTTCTGAAACAACTCTTTCAGATCCTAGATAACCTTGATATTAAGGGAATCCTTTGAATATCAAGAATCATGGATACAAACATGATACTTATATACTAACACTTGGAATTGTTACTCTTGATTTAATACTAATTATTAAACTTCATGGAGTAACCGGAACTTACTGAAAGTTTGCAATAGGACTTTTAAACTTTAGATTAACACTTAAAACAATACGATACCAGTTCGTAAAGTATCTAACCAGAATTCTATAGTTCTATCATCTCAATTATAACTAAGCGCAAGGTGGTAAACGGATGCCAATGACTACAACAACTATGCAAATTCACTTTGATTTAGTTTATGATAAATTGAGTTCTAATTAATAATTAAATTAATCTAGGTGAACTCCCACTCAAAACAATATCCCTCACATTGTTTTAGTGATCACACGAACCAAATCCACCACATCAAAACCGATCATCACGAGAGTTGATATAGCTTCAATGGCGAACAATCAACATGTTCATCATATCTACTATATGACTCATGCTCTACCTTTCGGTAATCCGTGTTCCTGAGGCCATGTCTGTACATGCTAGGCTCGTCAAGATCAAACCTTAGCTACCGCATAAGCAAATCTGGCTTGCTTACGTTGTATTTACCCGTGGAATCAAAGACACCCGATCATCACGTGGTGCTTCGAAGCAACAAGTTTTAGCAACGGTGCTAACTAAGGGCGAACACTTTAGAACTTGAAATTTATGTGCATGAGGGATCATCTTATAATGCTACCGTCGTCTACTAAGCAATACAAGATGCATAAAGGATTAACATCACATGCAATTCATAATATGTGATATGATATGGCCTTTCTTCTTTGTGCTTCCGATCTCCATCTTCAAGCACGAACATGATCTCCATCATCACCGGCGTAGCATCAAGGTCAATGACGCTTCTTCATGGTTGTCGTCCACCAGCTTCAACTATTACAACTATTTTGAATAGACACGCAGGTCTTAACAGAAATTAAAGACAACCATATGGCTCCTGCCGGTTGCCAACTTACAATAAGGAACATTGCATACATCAAATATAATCACAATCATGGCCATATCACATCACTGCACACCCCTGCAAAACAAAGTTAGACGCTTCTACTTTCTTTGCATATTTTACGTGGTTTGGGGCTTTCCATAAGTGTCGTTCTAACCTACGAACAAGAACCACAACATTGATACTAGCATTGTTGATTACCCGTTGTAAATTGGATCTTTACTATGCTAGGAGAAACTGGCACCCGCAAAGCCACTTATGCAATACAAGTTGCATGTTAAGCGTGGAGCAAGTCTCATGAACGATGTCATGTAAGGTTAGCCCGGGCCGCTTCATCCCAACATACCGCAAGATGCAAAGTACACGCAAAGCAATCTACAATAAAAGCATCAACGCCCACAATGACCATTGTGTTCTACTCGTGCAACAGATCTACATATAGACACGGCTCTGATACCACTGTAGGGGTTCGTAGCAAGGAAAACAAAAATTTTCTATCGCATACAAACAAACAAGCCAAGATCTATCTACTAGATTGTAGCAACGAGTCGATGGAATAACTCACCCTCGAAGATTCCAAAGTGTTTAACGAGAGCAGATTCTCGTGGGTGATGTAGTCGTACTCTTTCCGATCTCAAGATCGCGTAGACGATCCTTCCGGCGCCGCGTTCCCGCAGCGCTCCCGCAGTCGGTCACACGTTCGGTACTCGACGAAGACCTTCCTCTCCCTTGTTCCAGCAGGCAGCGGAGGTTGTAGCACTCTCCTCGCGATTCCGGCAGCACAACGGCGTGGTACCGGAAGTAGAGGGGAGATCCCGCAGGGCTTCGCCTTAAGCCGGTGCGAGTATGGTGGAGCTTATGAGAGAGGCTATTAGTGGTCTAGTAATTAGACACACCAATTAGAGGGCTCTAAACCAATTAGAAGGCTCTAAACCGAATAGCTCTAAACCGGGGTCTAGATCTAGGGTTTAGTTTAGAGGATAGGAAACTTGTGTGTATTGGGAGGGAGCCCTGCCCCTCCTTATATAGGTGGGAGGGGCTGGCCGGCCAAGGGGAGGGAGTGGAGTCCCTCCCCAACTCGGCCTAGGTGGGGCGCCGGCTTGGGGAGGAGGACTCCTCCCTCAAGTCGGTTTCCTCCTCTCCTCCCACTTCCCAAAAACTGCCGTTTGACTTTCAAACTAGCCGTTTGACTTTTTCAATTTAGGATTCAATTTAATCCTTTATTTGGGACAGCAAGAACACTTAATACATGATGCAATCATTCCAACATGTAATGACACATTCATGTACCCCTTCCCCCCCGGAGTGCCGGACAATCCGGGACCTTCTAGAATGTTCCCGATGGAAACACCGGAATCATTCCCGAACTCCGAAACGGGACTTTCCTTATATGAATCTTATTCTCCGGACCATTCCGGATCACCTCGTGATATCCCGGATCCCATCCGAGACTCCGAACAACATTCGGTCTCTTTCTCATAATACCATAACTACTCAAACAACGTCGAATCCTTAAGTGTGTCTCCCTACGGTTCGTGAATTATGCGGACATGATCGAGACACTTCTCCGAACAATAACCAATAGAGGAATCTGGAAATTCATATGGCTCCCACATATTTCTACGATTACTTTGCGATCGAATGAACCACTTACATACGATACCAATTTCCCTTTGTCTCACGATATGTTACTTATCCGAGGTTATGATCATCGGTATCTCTGCATACCTAGTTCAACCTCGTTACTGATAAGTACTCTTTTCTCGTTCCCGTGATATGTGATCCCTTGTGACCAAGTCACATGCTTGCAAGCTAATTGGATGACATTTCACCGAGAGGGCCCAGAGTATATCTATCCGTCATGTGGATGGACAAATCCCACTCTTGATCCATGTGTTTCAACCAATACTTTCCGAACACTCAATGCCACTTTTATAGCCACCCTGTTACGGTGTGGTGTTTGATGACATCAAAGCATCCATCCAGCAAAGGTGATATGCATGATCTCATGGTCGAAGGAATTAGGTTACTATGTATCAGAAAGCATATAGCAATTGAACTATTGAAATGTCTTGATCTTTATGCTACGCTTATCTATAGGAGTATGTCCACCATATCATTCTCCTAATGATATGATCTTGTTGTTGATAACATCTCAATGTTCATGATATGGAAACCACAATCATTAATCAACCAACAAGCTAGTGAAGTATAGAGGCTATACTAGGGACTTTAAATTAAGTTTACAAATCACACAAGTATTAATGGTTTCCTTGTTAATACTATTATAGCATGAATGTAAACATTTATCATAAGTGTGAAGATATGATAATAACCACTTTATTATTGCCTCTTGGGCATATCTCCAACACACGGTCGTACCGGTCGGCCTAGCCAAACTCTTTTTCTTTTTCTTTTTCAAACCGAATAAAGCAAAATACAAACAGTGATAACTTTTGATTGGTAACTCCGATTGACCCGATTCCAATTGCGTTGGATAGAGGACAACAAGGGCATTCCAATAAAAAGTGGAAATATTGATTATCACCAAGTGGGAGTGTATCAATTAATATAATGTGAGATACCTCACTTGGTGAGAAACCGAAATGCCGCCAGTATCAAAATCGCAACAAGATACAAACGGAAGATCCGATTTTGATGACCAAGAGCTTGTTATGGAGATTACCACAAGCTCTAAATCCTCACATGGATAAGATCAAATAACAATTAAAAACGATGATGCAAGTATGCAAAGGTTTGAGCTCTCTCCGAACGATGTGATCGAGTTACTCATTCGAGAGCCCCTCTTGATAGTACAGTTATCTATCCTAAACCCGGTCTCCTACACACAACAAGAGACCGGCAAAAGGGAAAACCTATCAAGATTATACCTTTGCCTTGAGCATTCCACTTGAGCTCGATGTAGACGGTCTTGCCTTTCTCTAGATGGAACGACATTCTTAATTCTTCATCATCGACCTCGCATATTGAGCTTGCACAACATATCTTATTTGCATTTCATCGACCTTGAAGCCAACACATGCTCCAAGCGATGCCAATGGACAAATCCTACAAGTATAACTTAATACACACATTAGTCCATAAAGATTGTCATCAATTACCAAAACCACACATAGGGGGCCAACATGTTCTTTCAAGAGCCTTCTCTTCAAGTTGGCTGACGAACCGGCTTACTGCTGCAACACAGCCTGTGAGCCGTTGGATGTCCTTCAGGCATGTCGGACGGTTGATATTGAGGATGGCCTTGATTTTCTCTAGGTTGACCTCGATTCCACGTTGAGAACGATGAAGCCCAACAATTTTTCGGCTAGAACACCAAAGACGCACTTCTTAGGGTTAAGCATCATGTTGTATTTCCGGAGGTTATCAAAGGTTTCCTTTAAGTCGGCGATTAAGTTATTTGATTTCTTTGACATCACCGCAATATCGTCCACGTAGGCATGAACGTTCCGACCAATTTGGTCGTGGAGGCAACGTTGCATTGTCCGCTGGTACGTAGCACCTGTGTTTTTTAGCCCAAAGGGCATTATGACATAGCAAAACGTGTCATAAGGTGTGGAACAAAGTGGCCAATTGGTCCGACTTCTGCATCTTGATCTGGTGGTATCCTCAGTATGCATCTAGAAAACACAGAAGTTTCGAGCCAGCTGTCGAGTCCATGACTGGGTCAATGCAAGGCAAAGCAAACGGATCCTTCGGACATTCTTTGTTCAAGCCGGTGTAATCAACGCACATTCTTAATTCTTTCGTTACCTTTTTGGGCACAAATACAGGATTGGCCACCCATCGGGTGTGAAGAACTTTTCGGATAAAACTAGCCTTAAGTAAACTAAATATCGCCGTGCCAATGGCACGTCTCTTCTCGTCCCCGAAGCGTTGTAGAGGTTGTTCCACCGGTTTGCATTTAGGATCAATGTTTAAGCTGTACTCGGCAAATTCCCTAGGTACACCCTTCATGTTGGCAGGTTGCCATGCGAAGATGTCCCTATTCTCACTGAGGAACTCGACGAGCGCTTTCCTATTTGGGATCCAGGTTCGTCCTAATGGTGTTGGTCTTGGAGGCATCGCCTACCACAAGTTCCACCGGCTTGGTCTCGATGGCGGCCTTGAAGGCGGGATCGGAGTCAGAAATCTGCGTCTTCAATAACGGCATCTCCGAGGCATCGACCTGGCACTGGATCTCCTTGAATTCTTCGCAGTAGAGGACTGCTTCCGCAAAGGCTACTTCTCCAATTTCCCAGTCCCTTGTTTTTGCAAAACTTCCGGCAACGGTGATGACATCATTTGGTCCGGGTATCTTGAGCTTGTTGTAAATAAAGCATGGTTTGGCCATAAAGGAGTGGAAGGTGTCGTGTCCGAATATGACGTGGTACACGCTCTTCAAGGGGACCATTTCAAAGGTCATGCGCTCTTGGCGGTAATTGTTGACAACACCAAAGGCGACCGGAAGGGTGATGCACCCAAGGGACCGAGCTTCCCGGCCAGGAACTATGCCATGAAACACGGTGCTGGTCCGCCTTAGGTTGGTCTCTGTCAAGTTCATCTTGTGCAGTGTATCCAGGTACATGATGTTGATGCTGCTTCCACTATCCACAAGGCACTTGGTAAACTCGTTGCCGTCAATCAGGGGGTTGATGACCGCGTACTGGTTCTCTGTAGGAACGAGGTCGGGGTGATCCATCCTGTCCCATGTGATTGGAATTTCCGACCAGCGTAGGTATTGGGGAACTGGGGATAAGGTGGCCATCCGTATCTTCAGTGAGGTTTTCTGTGCCTGGACAGTTGGAGTGCCAAGGAAAGTGTGGTAGACGGGGGCCTTCTTGTCGAAGTGGTTCTTGCCTTTGCCATCGCCCTTGTCGGCGTGCTTGGGGTCTACGTCTTCGTCCATGTCACTTGAATTCTTGGACTCTTCCTTCTTCTTTCCTTTGCCCTTGCCTCGCGGTTGGTTCTTTCGGCTTTGCTTGTAGCCGGACTCCGTGTCTTCCTTGAGATCATTGACAAACTTGCATTGGCAGTGGGTGTGAGTGACTTTTCCATTGGGATCGAGATGTACGAAGCACGGCATATCGCGGTACTCCTACGTCTGGGGAACACGGGGCACTGTCGGGATAGTTTCACTACCGCGCTGTTGCCCATGACCAGCCCCCCGGCCTCGGCCACGTTGTCCGTCGTCACCTCTACCTGCGAACATCATGGCGACCATGTCGGAAGCTGACTTTTCTTTTGGCGGATTCTTTCGCTTATTGTTGTTGTTCCTTTTTGCTAGGGTTAGAATGGCTAATGCCGGCAAGGAGCCGTGAGCATCGTCGTCGGCAGCCGTGAACTTACTGGCCAATGAGATCATCCGATTGAGATCCAGCTTATGATTGTCATGCACGCGCTTTAACTTATGCCGGAGCAAGGTGTCCTTTTCCAATCCATCGATGTAGGCGGCCATAACGGTCTGTTCGTGCACTCCTGCGCATGAATTTTTCATATCCAGCCAGCGGGAGAGGTTGGCTCGAGATGTCTCGTCCTTTTCCTGGACGCACCGTTGCAGATCGCCAACAGTGCAGGGACGTTTGTACGTACCCTCGAAGTTTTTGGTGAACGCTTCATGCATGTCCAAACAGTTGCATATGGACTTCTCCGGCAAGTCGTCGATCCATTGGCGGGCGGTGCCCGTCAACATCAGTGGGAGGTACTTGACGACGTGGTTGGGGTTTCCCCCTGCGATCTCCACCTCTTCACTGTAATCCTGCAACCACGTAGCCGGCCGGGCAGTGCCGTCATATGGCTTGATCATCTTGTCAATCCGAAAACCCTTGGGGTAAGTTGTGGCTCGTATCACAGGACCAAAACAACGTGATCCCAAGTATTGTCCCAAGGATCCTGTCCAAACATGAAGGTGTATTGTATGGCTCCGGGTTTGCTTTTTTCTTGTCGCCGTCATGGGGAGGGCTGCGTGAGCGACGCGGTCCTCCTCCGCCATGGTGGCTACTGGGGGTGACGGTGGCGGAGGTGGCGGTGGTTTAGCATTCTTGCTGTTACCCTCCTGCGACGCCTCACGCCTGTCACGGTTGCTTGTCGGACGTGGAGGGTCATGGTGCGACCTGCTCCTATGCCCGTGGTTGCCACTACGCTCTCCGTCATTACGAGGCTGCTTTACATTGTCACGGATGACGATGCCACCCTGGGGATGTCTAGGTGGGGGCATGCTCGTACGGTGGTGAGCTTTTCGGTCTTCGTGATGTCGGGAGTGTCGGGGCGGTGGACGGTCGACGAGGGAGAGCCTTGCCTCCGTGGTCAGTGGATATAGGGATAGCATCAGTCCTGTTGCGTGCGTCCCTCCATCTTCGTTCTGATGAACCCGTTTGAGATACGACATCGTGGGGAGATCTTTCCCTGTGCTGCTTAGGAGCGCTAGACTGGCAATATGCCGGGTCAGACTCTAACCTCTGAGAGGTGGCCTTCTCCTGCTGTTTGACAGCCTTGTCGACGAGGTCATAGACTTGATCCACAGCTACGGGTGATCTATCCTTCTCCAGTAGAGGCTTGGCGACGGCTAAGTTGATGGCGGGTGTGGGCATGACTTGCTTTCCATCTTTGTCAATGTATAGCTTAGCTTGCGTCGGCTTTGAAGGAGCCCACCCCAAGTTGCGTCGTACGCCGGGATCGTTGACGACGTGAGTCGGAGCTTTCTTGTTCTTCTGCTGCTTGAGCAGATTCTTGTACTCAGTCTCCATGGCTCTGGCCGCCTCGATAGATTTTTGCGCCTTGGCTAGATCTCGATCTAGCTTTGCGCCTTGCTCCGCGATGGCCTGCGCTTCCTCTAGTAGTTGCTGGCGCTTCTCATCGAGCTAGACAACGTTTTGTATATGGTCCACGGTCATGGGATCGACGAGCAAATTGCCGTACATCACTCTATCAGCCAGAGTGATTTGGACGGCCACAGACGTAGATAGCGGTGGCGGCAGATTCACAGGATTAGCCTTGGCCCAGTGGCGAGTTACTGCGTCTGTTGCGCTGGGATAGCCGGAGGGAGCATGGCCTTTGACTAACTATCGTTGGCATTGTTGGCTGGTCCCTTCTCGGTGTCCCGCGACTTAGGCGGAGATGGTCCGGTTTGATCTTCTTCCATCACACTCCCGATGGCGACTAGCACCTGATGGGAAGTGACGGCCTTGTCGGCCCGCTCCTCGCGGTTGATCTCCTCCTCCATCTCCTTCATGGCATAGTCGAGCTCTTCCACGTTGACGTCGATCTCCTCCGAGTCTATGCTGATGTCGGCATAAAGCGCGTCTAAAACGGAGTCGGAGGGTGCGGGAGCTTCTTCGATGGCGGAGGACGATGATGAGGAAGCGGGACCATTGGGCGGTGGTGGCCCGGGTAAGGCGATAGTGCCGTCCTGGGCAACGTTATCAGCAGCGGCAAAACTGTTAACAATGTTGACCATCTGCTCGAAAGTAAGGGTCCCCATGGCCTGTTGCCTCCTGAGCACATGCTGGAGAAGCGTGCCGCGAGTAAGCCCTTCGACGAAGTGGTAGATTCCGTCGTTTCTTGGGTAGCCCTCCAAGTCGGCCCGTATCCGGAGCCATCTGGCGAGGTAATCTCGGGGTCCCTCACCTTCTCTCTGAAAGCAAAGGGCCAAATCGAAGATGGTCACAACGCCGACAAAGTGCGACCGCTGCTTTCCAGACGCACGGGTCAACCCGACGGATTTGCAGGGATCTTCCACCATTATATCTTGCACAGGGGCGGTTTGGGCGGGCCTTGAATTTTTTCGATCTAAGCCGGCAAACTTCGTAGAGAGATTCGACTTTGATCCTTCCGCGAACGTGTCCTGCCCGGAGGTGGTCCGTGCGGGCCTTGATGATCCTCCGACTTTTAGGGAGCTAGCGCCCGAGTCGGTTTCGCCGATAAAGAGATGGATGTCCCCGATTGGAACGATCGAGCAGCGGGTGGGGTTCGTCTTCGCCGGGATCCAGAACTCGTCAGGAGGGACGATCGGAACGTTGCCGGAGAAGAGAACACGACCGATGGCTATGGTTTCGCCGATTCTCGCAAAGAGCTTGGTCCTCGCCTGTTGTAGAGCTTGAAGCGCCTCTTGGCCCACGGTGGGTGCCAACTGCCGTGGTATTGCCGATGAGTACGCCATGGAGGGGTCCTCACAGTGTGTGTTTAGAGATGTGGGGGAAGGCGGCAAGTTGGTGGGTACGAGGTAACACAACTTACCTAGGTTCAGGTCCTACGACGGTGGCGGAACCCTACTCCTGCTATAAATCACTATAAGGGCAATATGCCGAGTTACAGGGATTGGTTCGCTGTGCGAGGTGTTGAGTTGTATCGTATTGACTTGTGCCGTAAAGGCTTCCAGAGGTCTGGCTTATAAAGACGCCAGATCCTAGGGTTACAGGGAAAAGTCCTAGCCAGACAGGTTACAGAGTTCTACACTGATACTAACTAGTCTTCGTGTCTTGCACTCCAAAGATCCGGGTTGGTCAGTGACTATATCGTAGCCTTCCTTTATCCGGCATGGGCCTTCCTTCTGGATCCATCTAACTAGGCCGTCCAGTAGGCCATGGGCCTTGCTACCAACTATGGGTCATCCGGGTTAATAGGATTAGAGACATGCAATGGTGATACCCATTTAGCATATCCCCAACAGCGACCCTCGGGAGGAAAGTAGGAGCACGGAGCTCAGGCGGACATCAAGACCGGCCTCTCCACGGGCCGGGAGCCTCCTGACCAGGCATCACGAAGGGACGCGTCGGTAGCACCAATCGTGCCCCACAAGACGACGTGCCAACAGCCGGTCCAAGCGACGACCAGTCCACCTCGGAAAAGCGAGATGCTGCCTGCCCCCCGCGGTGTAAAGGTGGGATGGTGACGCTGGGGAGCCGTAGATCCTGACATTGCCACTTTGGTGCAAGGAGACCGGTGTGACGCGTTGGAGCAGGGGAGCAGCCGTCAGCGACCTCAACACTACAGCTGGCCGGCGATCGCGTGAAGACAAGGCGGACCAAAGTCCTTTGGGCAGGAATGTGGTAACCCTTCCCTCCTAAGATTGGGGGAAGAGGTATAAGGAGCCCTTCTCCTACCTTAGAATGGGTCGATCCCTAAGATCTAACCCTAGACATATCACCTCCATTGTACCCTCGAGAAGCACGCAAGCAATACAACAAAGGAGTAAGGGCTTTACCTCCTCACAAGGGTCCCGAACCTGGGTAAAAAACCCTGTGTCTACTCTCTGTCGTGCTCTTGCTACATCGTCGTCACTGTCGCCGAGATTCCTTGAATCACGTGGTCAGCCCCCTCTCGAACCAATGGCTCGTTGGACCCTAGTTCCTTCGCGGGACACAATCTCTGACACTGCTGAAACATATTTATTTTCATCTGCAAATTTTTGTTGTAACTGGAATGATCATCTCATGGTCACCAGATATTAGATCCGAGATTTGCTGCAAAAAAAAAGATCAGGGATTTGAATATCCTAAATTGTAATACTCTCGGTAATTATCTGCTTATCACCATGCATTTAATGTTTATCCAATTTCCATGCATGTCTTTTGGTTGTTACTGCAGCTGCTGTTCAGTATGAGATGTCTTGTATGACAAGTAATTGACACCTAAAATCGTGTAATCGGTATTCTTCAACATATTAAGCAGATGATATTACCATATTTGATGATAAATAATATAGTTTCATAACATAAGTATTGCCATAAACATAAGTTTTGGTACATGATAATATGCTATACATGATTTTTTTTTTAATTATCCAATCTCTTATGAACAGAATAAAATTTAAAGGGGATCTAATAATCTCTTCACCTGATGTGTCTCTGGTGGAGCTTGGACCGGATGTTGAATTTGTTTTGGTAGCAACTGATGGCCTTTGGGATTACATTAAAAGGTAAACACAGAAAGTGTTTGGTCTTATATTTTTAGTTCTACAGCCACCTCGTAAGACACTTCAGTTATCTGTTCAATATTGTGACATGTGTAGCTGTCTGTATTCTGCAGCACTGAAGCTGTAGCTTTTGTCAGAGATCAACTTCGTCAACATGGAGATGTCCAGGCATGCAGTCTATCTCTGCTAAATAAATGATACTCACTATGTTTGTTAGTCTGTATGCTTGCTTATTGCCCATTGGTTGTGTAGCGGGCCTGTGAGGCGCTTGGGGAGAAAGCTCTGGTATTATCGTTTGCCACCTTTATATCTTCCTCTCCACCTCTATATTTGGTGTTCATTAAACCTCATTACAATCACATAAGTTCTAATTTTCTTTTTATTATTTTTTATTGCAGGATCAACGGTCTCAAGATAACATTAGCATAGTCATAGCTGACTTGGGGTACTGATTCTCAAACCTTTTGACAAGAGTTTGTTATGAACTGGGTCCCAGCTTACTGTACATGAATGATGTGCCTGGTCTAGAAATTACTCTATGGCTTAAGCCTGAGCAAAAACGAGGCCTTTCAGGCCATCTGCCGCGCACGCTGGCGCTGCTTGTGGGCCGCCATTGATCTGTGCCTCTGCTTATGGGCTAGGGGTGGCTTTGCGCGTGCGTTGCAGCTGACGTGGGCATCTGGCGGGCGGCACGTTCCTAGTTGGAGATAAAAGTGACCCACCTAGGGGCTTACCGGATTACCATAGATGGTGGGCTTAACAGCTTGGGTTTCATCCTCATATTAATGTCCAATTCGTCAGTCATATAATTGCAGAAAGAAAAAAAACTTAGTCAGAGGTCATGTCCCAATTGTTCGACCACATTATGGATTAATGCGCATTTTGGTCAGGAATTTTTTTGCTTCATGATGCAGATACTGGAAGATGTTTTTCCCTTCATCTTTAGGAATAAAAATATGATTATGCCCATTTTGTACTCTGTGGTCTTTCATGCCTTGTTGATCATCTCTTTGTTTCAACACCCATTACAAAACTCGCTTATATTCCTAATTTGTTTTTTCCTGGCAGAAGGACAAACTGGAAGGAGTTGCCCGTACCAGGGCCAAACGTGTTCTTGGAGCTAAGTCAAGCAGTTGCAACTGTAGGGGCTGTGTCACTAGGAATTTGGATTTCGTCACTTCTTACCCTGCAATAGGCCTAGTTCAGTTGAGATGTGCACAGTGCATACAGCATTACATCTTCTGCTCCAGCTGCAAATATGTATATCCTTATAGGATTAATTTATAGGGCAACTAAACTGTTCAATAGTATCTGGACTGAAAAGAATATGAAAAACGTATACTTCAGCTACTACTGTCTGACAGCTGAGTTCAGTAGGGACTTGCAAATGATGGATCTGTTTTTTTCGTAACTACTACGTTCAGGGATTTTAAACTTAAATTTAATTTCATGACCAGTAAACATTTGAAAAATGGCAGAAGGAAATTTCGTGTAAAAAATCCCATTTTGACAGCACTAATAACCGATGGGCAACATCTTAACCATCAGCTGTTTTGTTTAAAAAAACACATGTAAAACATGTTTTAGAAGTCATACTATACTAATTTCCGATGGGTAGCATACCGATAGTGCACTCAAAAGAAAAGCCATACCAATATTTGAAAACTAATACTCCCGCCTTATTGATTGGAGGGAGTACATTTAGCATGCTGGGCCCAAGTAAATTAATAAACAATGTATTAGTGTTTACATTAACCATACTATATCCTTTGATTTAGATATGAAAATTCAAGCTTAAAGGTTTAGTTGATTAAATAATTTAGTAGTATTGTTTCGCGAAGCAATGTATATCCGTCAATTGATACTTTAACTGATTTATAATATGGTAAATATTTGTTGAGATTGTATATCTTGGGCATGTATTGCTGAACAAACTACATATTATGTTTTTGTGTCCACATCCAACAATTTTATGTTTCATTTTCCGTGTCCACATAAACGATGATGGAGAAGTGACATTGTGCTATCAATAAAATCTCGCAATTACGATTGCATGCGGTTTATCTCGAAGATTGTTCTACCACCCACCTAGTCCTAAGCTGTGCAATATTATATTCAAATTATATTTATGTTTACATTAATTATACTATGGTCTATTATTTATGAAATCACAATCTATCTTTTAACTAGTTGTAAAGGTGAGAGTTACTCTAAAGCTAACTTGGTATTTTTATTAAATCTCATTGTATTCTTCATTGATCCCTAAATGTGTGATACATATGGAACTACTTTATATGAATATCCAGCTAAATATTCTTTTGTTATTTTCTGTATATATTTTCTTTGTATGATTTCTATGTTTGTACTATATTAGACTAGCACAGTGCCCGTGCGTTGCAACGGGTTTAAAATAAACTAAACATTTCATGTTCAAGGTTTATCATAATTTTGGTTGTATCATCATATGTCATTAGAAGTACAATAATTCACCCATTAGTAAGAGAAATTCACAATTTACTTTTGAACTTTCATGTTTGCGTCATGGATATCCAAAAACATAAAATCATAATGCAGAAAATCAATTACTGTATTACATGGGAGAATACTAAATAAATAAAATCTTATTAAATCGCCAAAAATTGGATCCCAGGTTAAAATTTTTAGGTTCCATCTTTAACAGACGAAAGCCGACATTGCACGCTTATTACATGTTGTAGTCTTCACGCTCAAGCAAATTTGCATGCAGAAGAAGTACATCTTATAGACACATCTACTTGTCCGTGTTACCCAGACCACTTCTACGCTGGTATTTGCTCATGCCACTTCTCCAATATTGTTTGGTTGCCTACTATCAAACTTTTAGCGGCATAGTCATCCTGAATACACCAGAAAGATCCATCAGGTTCATAAGCATACCTATCCAATTATTTTAGCCAACCCAGAAGAAAATTATTCTCAGAGTATGGAGGATATATGTGCATAGACATAAGTGACTTTGGTTAGGAATATTTTTTTCTGACAAACTTCCATTTTTCTTCTACTGAATATGCCTTATATGTATACCTTACGTGCTTCTATGTTAACAATTTCAGTTTTGCTACTTAGTTTTGTGAAAAATACATGTTGGAACGTTCTACAGAAATTAATACCATCTATGTTTATATGCACTACACTAAATAATAATTTCATAAAAATACAGTATGCAGAGTTAACACCAAAAAGTATCCGAGGGAATGCAGTTTCCCATTACGTAAAAGCATTCTTTTTTGTTGTTATGTTTCTTATCATTAAATTTTTTAAGGCATCAAATCCATTTTTTACATACATTCTAATTCTAATCTATGTTGGCAGGTTTCATAGTGCATTCTTGCTTGGCTGTAGCGGCTGCGCTTGTTTTAATGTTCTGGGTTGTTCACCATGCATACCGAGCAAAGGAAAATGCTCGCATATATTGCAATATGTTCGCTATTCGGATCTCACAGTCCAATTATTTTCTCTCAGAACGAGCTAGCTAAGTTTATGAACCAATATGCATAAGTTAGTTTGTCAAGAAAAGAAAAAAATTAGTTTGTCGAGCATGTCTAACTCTACTGGCAATATCAAGTTCAGTGATCTATACAACATATATTGACAATTTTAACTCACTGAAATCACATGCTAGCTGCTAGATTTGAGCTTAATATTATATTTGATATTTTTCTGATAAACATATATTTAAAGAATCCAACCGGAGACAGTTAAAAAAATCAAACATCCAAAGTCTAACTTGTGCAAACTATGTGGTAGAAAAAAGATATGGTACCTGCACAGACAAGAGTGACCTCTGAGTTCTGAAATACCAAAATATAAGTACATACCAATTAATAAAGAAAAGTTCAGCATATCCACAGTACTTTATTACCTTCGATCTTCCAAAGTGCTAGATGGTTGAAGTGCAAAATATAATGACCACAAGATATCAGGCCATCTATTCAAAGAGTTGTCTTTGTGAATGTACCCTGTAAAAAGAACCAATCAGGCTTGCATCTTAAACCATCAAATGGGGTGAAACATGCGTTTTTACGAAAAACAAACCATCACCAAAATTCAGAACCTAGCTTCTCGTTAGATCCAATTGGTATCAGACCTGTATATCAACCGTGCAAACCGTGAAGGCAAAATCTCATTTACTTGTCTCCAAAATATATGTATCAGGCTGCAACTATACAAAATATACACAAGCTTCAATCAACTATAAGTTAGTACATGAAAGACCATCACAGCAGCCTCACGAAAGAGCGGTCAGTAGCACGTTTCCTAAATCGCAGCTTGCCTCTGCCAAAGCCATATTCCTATTCTCAATAGTTCTTGTCCACCTTCAGACCCCTCCTGCTACTAAGTATTTCCGGTCTGGGATGGCTCCCTGTCCCCCGTTTTGGCAGACCTCTCCTCCCTAACCCTCGCCCAATCCGCAAGCACAACAAGAACATGGGAGAAGGAAAGGGGATGGAGTACTTGTACGTGAAACTGGAAGAGGATGGTGAGCATCTCACCGCCCCAGATCGATCTGGGACCACCTGACTCCGACTTGAGCTCCGCCATGGCCGTGACAGCGACCGGTCTGATTGTTCGGCGGTTGTGGCACCGTGGTGTGCAACAGTCACCACTGGGGAATCGGAGACAGGGAAACGGTCCTTCTGTTTCACCGTCCGGAGGAGGGCAGCAGCTACGATGGCCAGAGATCGAGGGGGCGGCGGCCGGAGATCGAGTGGGTGGCAGTGTCCAACCATCCAACTCTAGGCGGCGGCGCTCTCACGAGAGAGAGGACGGGAGGGTCGGCCGCGAGACTGCCTGAACACGCACGCAACCCACACCCAGCGCTCAGCACGCACGCGACACCTACCCTGCTGTCCCTGCACGAGATGCGGTCCCCAATCCCCATCGAGGCCCATCTCCCCTGCCACCTCCTTCCTCCTCTAGACAGCCACCCGACGGGATCCCTGATTCCCCTGCAGCGCTGCCGCTTGCATAAGATTGCACATCGCCGCCAGATCCTCGCCTCCTGCGCTGCATCCTGGATCCCCTTCGCCCCGACGCCCATCTGCCCGAGCCGTGTGTCCTTTGTGACCTAGGTGTAGCACCCCGGTAAAACTACTACTAGAAAATCGCTCGTTGTTTGTGCATCATCATGACCGTATGCTCATGTCATCATGCCATATTGAATTTGAGCATCGTTAAGTCATCAGGCATTTTTCACCTAAAACTATTTTATAAGCTTGTTTTATTTTCTATACTTTCCCCTCTTTGTTCAAATCGAAAACCCTAGATTCGTCCAGATCTTTTACTTGTCTAAAACCTTTTTACAAATATTTTGTTTTAAAATCAAGAAAAATAATAATTACAAACTAATTTATTTTCCGGGGAGGCCGCTAGCCTGTCAGGCCAAAAGCCTGACTGGCCAGCAGTCTACTGCCTGGCCCATCTAAACAAACCCCAAACCCTAAGCCTAGATATGACCTTCCCTACCCTAACCCTAATCCCCTACTCCCCCACCCCGCCGCCACACCCTGGACACACACCCAGACGCATGCCTCAACCACCCCGCGTACACACACGCAGCAACACACACGCCTCACAGCACACATACACCACGCACAGCAAACACGCACACCACCATCCACCGCTCGCTCACGATGCCTGGGCCCCACCCTGTCTGTTCCGTGTCGATCCCCACCTCCTTTCCCCACAATCCCCGTCGCCCTCTTCCTCTGGCCCGATGGAGAGCGCCGCCAGCCTCCTGCCTCGCTCGTCCTCGGCCGTGGCCTCCTCCCCCGCGACTCCTATCGTCATCTCCCCGCCGCCTTCCTTTGGCCGCAAGCGCCGCCTCAAGGGCCCCTCTCCATCGCCAGGATCCTTCCCGTCGCGGCCCATCCCCTTGCAGTCGTGGCGAGCCTGCAGCGTCGGCAGGCCCTCCTCCGCTAGCCGGCCCTCCCCGTCCCCGTCGAGCCTCCGCCCGCAAGCACCCTCTGTTGCCGCGTGAGCCCCCTCTTCCCCGGCCCAAGGCCCTGCCGTCGTCGTCGAGCGCTGCCGGTCGCCTTCTCCATCTCCGGTCGCCCTCTCTCCGTCTTCGTCGTCCTGGCCTTCCTCCATCCCGACCTCGCCCGCTGTCGCCCCCACCGCTCGGCGCCGCCCTGATCCCCTCTGCCCCGCTCGGCGTCGCCCTGGCCTCGCCTCTGCCGGCCACCGCTCGTCTGACCCAGGCCCGTACCCTCCTCTATCCTTCCCCGCGTCGCTGCATCGAGTCCGACCGCTCGTCCTCGTCGCCCTCCAAGCACGTTTCCCAGGTAGTCGCTGCCAGCACAGGAGCCCGACCCCGATTCCTTTTTCTCGCACGCATTCATGCAGGCATTAGCCTATGTTGTTTTTGAGCTAGTCTTGTGTGTACCTTCTTGTCTTCCACTAGGTGCCACAAATCCTTCAGGCAAGGGTATCAAGTTGGTAAGAAGACTAGAGGTCCACCCGGCGTGTTTCTAGTGGCCTCTCGCTTGGATCCATGACACCTCCCGACGAATGAAACAATCAGTCTGAAGACTACCGGTGCCGACCCTAGCCATCATGGAACTGAAGCCGGAACCCCAAGATCACCCGACATGGGCACAAGATCTTCTTCCTGGACCCGAAGCCTCGTTGCCCTGATCCGAAGACTGATCCCGCTGAAGATCGATCCATCGGCACGCCAAGACCTCTGTCACGGAAACCTCAAGATCCACTTTTGGAATCCGAAGACCCATTCCCGGCGTTCGAAGACCGATCCCTCGAACCATCGGAACCAAGATCTTTGGACCGCCATGTGTGACCCCTATCTTATCCGCCCCTATTTTGTAATATAACATCTATCTTGTTGCATAATTAAATTGTCATGCTTGCACACATATTGTGGGTGTTTGGGGGTGTTTTGACGATTCACCTAAATTAAATATGGGGCCATATGCGGGCGAATATAGTCTAATATTGGCTCCATTTAAAATTGTGTAGCGAACGGGTGACATGTTTTGCCTTGTTAAGACAACATTTAAATTGTGGGGTACCTAAACAACATGAACCTATTAATTAATTGTCGGGACCCCGGTTCCGCTTAATATTGCATAGTTGCATCACATCTTTGCCATGTCATGCATCATACATGCATCAAGCCCGATCTTTTGCCGTAGTATTAAATAGTGCATCCGGTGTTTCTTCTAGTGCTTTGCTTCTTCACGGATTAGGCCGATGAGTTGATGCGAGTGTCGACCCGATCTTCGGGTGAACCTTCGACAATGTTTCAGGCGAGCATTCTCCCCCTTTCTACCTATTTTACCTTTCTAGTCTTTATTTCTTCCTTTTGATCTATTGCTATCTGTGTTGCGATGCTCTAGTTTTCGTACCCGTGATATCCCTTGCAGCCTTATATTGCCTTGGACACACCCTATTACCTGTTGTTTGGTAGATAGTTGGACTTGCGCGTCGTAGTCGCTTGCCTCAAGTGCTGTTGCGTGTCGTCAAGTACCACAGTTGTTGGAGTAATGCCGCATGTTTAATGTTGGAGATGATCATGGATTTAATTACCGTTTAATAACTAAAATTGAAAGTAAGTAAATGCAGAGGCACCGGTGGGTAATAGACAATATTTGGTTTTTAACCGCTCACTGGTGTCCCGTAGGACCCCGAGTTCTTGACACCTGTTCCGAGATCGAGCGCGCTAACCACAGGTGGGGTGTGTGGGCACCCCCATCGATTAGTACCTGATTTCAAAGTACTGTACCGGGGGCCACAAAGTAGTTTGGGGCTTTATTACTATCCTGTACTTATGCCATGCTTTACTGCTTTATTTATGATTGCGCGTGGAGCGCCTGTACTGTTTAGGAACAAATGTGGAATGTTTTTGCGGTATCGACAAGCCCAGTCACATTTTCGGGTTCCCCGTCGTTTACAGCCATTGGCACAAACCTCTGGGTCCGTCTCGGAGCCGGCCGACTTCGTTGCGGGTAGCTTAGTGGGGTGGCCCCCATGTGCTTGCTTTGGGTCTAGGAAACGTCGTGTCTGAAACCCCGTCGACATACCGTTGGGTGTATGTTTTGTGATCTTGTACCTGCCTGATCTGACAACAAGGGTGTAGGTGCGTGTGGAAACTTTGGTGCACCCCTGCAGGGTTAAATCTATTCGAGAAGCAGTGTCCGCGGTTATAGACGACTTGGAGCACAGTTCTCGATCATAGACAACTATAACTAAAGTTTACTGTTATAATTTGACTTGTATCCGATATGACTAGTAATCAGCTTCACTACAACGGAATGGCTAAATAAAAGGACCAACCACTGCTGGGTTTGGGATATCTCATGCTAATTGTATCTGACTAGTAAGTGTCGCAACTACAACGGAATGGCTAACTAAAAGTGCCCACTGCTTATTATATCAGGATGACTATCTATACCTGAATAGTAATTTCTGCAACGATAACGGAATAAATAAAACTGCCAACTGTGTGAGTGCCTCGGTTGACTTCCTCGTTTGGTCTCGAGGGGGAAATACCAGGATGGGTATGTTTGGTGGTAGTATCAGGTTGGTTCCGAATAGGTATTTCTTATCCCTCTCTGATAGCCGACAGTTATATTGAGTCTCTATAGGTTGTTTAGTGTATGCTGCGCTGCCGCTTCAGTCCACCATACCTATGTAGGCGAGGACCGCCAAATTCTAGTCTCGCCGTGTACTGGCCTCAGTACTGACCGCTCTTTTTTTCCTTTGCCCTTTGCCGACACCTCTTTTGTTTTTTAGCAGGTTTTGAGATCGACGTCATTAGCAGGGTTACCCTTCCGGCTTGGCCTGGGCAGGGTTATGGACGCCATTGGTTATTCTGCAGGGCTCTTATCTCAATTTGCATCTTGTCCGTACTCGGACGCTGTATCGTTTTCAAGGTGATTTGGATCTTTGTACTGTATATCTGTATTCTTGACACTTTGAGTCATTGTTGTATATATCTGTTCTGTGGGTTCCATCGTGGACTATTGTGTAATGATATTACTTCGTTTTCCACCTGCAGAAAGTGCCTGGTAAGCACCTTTGAATCGTTTCTATGCGGGTTTGGCGGAAGTCGCTGAAACTTGCATAGGGTCGATTCTGAGGGTGTTACACTACGGCCCCGCCGCCTCTAGGTCTACGTCAGCCACCACACATCACCTCGCCCGGGCATCCCCTTCCTCTTCCGCGAGCACGTCTCTCCTTGTCTCGCTACGGCCGTGCGCGGCATCCAACCGCCATGCGTGTCGCCCCCACTCTCCCCGCTCGAGCTCCAGCTTGAGTGGATTTGGGATTTGGGAGTTGAGATTGGGTCAAACCTGAGTCTGTGCCTGTAGCCACAGTGAGGCATCACGGATGGGGCGCCATGAAGAGGACCTTGCCTGATGCGGTCGGCACGCGTGGAGTAGGCTGGGCGTTGCGCTTGTGTTGCAGGGGAGAACGGCGGGCGCACGTGGAGTAGGACGGAGGCGCCGGTGGCGGCACTGCCTGCGGGGGAGGGGGCTCGGGCCAGCGTCGCGAGGCTTCGGGAGAGAGAGAGAAAAGTAGGTTGACCAACTTGGCGGTGGCAGAGCTTGTAATATGTCCGAAAAGACAGGGGTAAAAGCGTCTTTTCAAGGCAGATGGAAATTTTCTCGGGGGTGACCAACGGCCCAAATTTTTTTAATAGTATAGATATATTTTATATCGGCTAATATTTAATATGTATTTTTATTACAAGTTTGAGAGTGGTTGGTATTTTTAAGAACCGTCGATCCAATGGTGATAAAATTGGCGGTGCCAGACTAACGGTACTGACAATACTAATAATATGGGACCGGTACCAAAATAAGATGGGATCGATACCTATATAATTTATTTATTTTATAGTTGTTTAGAGGATGACCATTAGTCCAAAATATTTATCGGACCATGTCCGCTACCCCATCAGACCAGTGGCTTTGCAAATCTCAAAGCGCACGACCCCAGTTTGTCCATAACTGCATCTCGTATGTATTTGTCTCTCCGGCCAGCGTTTGACCCACCTCTTACTGTTTCTCCTCGCGATCGTCCAATCTCCGACGACGCGGCGGCTCGGTCCGGCGCGGCGCGGCCGCCCGACGACGCACCAACGTCTATCCACCGGAGGTGCGGCCAAGCGGGCGAATCCACGCACAATGCTGCTGTGGACATAGCTGCTACCGCCGAGCGTTGCTGACGGGGTGCGCCAAGGATTCTTGACCAGACATAGCTCTTGCTTTCGGGCGCACCCGGCTGAATACGGAAGTACAGAAGACCGCCACTTCACCGATAGTATGGAATCTCAACATGGAAATGATTGCTTCCTACTCCCTCCGTTTGAAAATATAAGATATTTTAGGTTTGTGAGTGAGATGTATCTAGACATCTTTTAAAACATCTTATATTTCTAAACGGAGGGAGTAGTTTTGTACAGCGATGGTTGCAGAACAGTATTGATAGTACCAGTTCGGCCAAACCAGAGAATCAAGTTCAGTTAGGCGTCTTTGTTGTATATAAAGATTGTGCTGTAACTATGAATCAATCAACAAAAATGTATCAAGTTAAGTTTATATTACCCCTCTTCTGTTTGTATCACAGGACACAAGTTCATTGAGCTTGAAGCATTACTCTTGTGTAGTCACCTAGGACAGCGGAGCAAATGCGGACTCATACCCACCAAATATAGTGGCATAGTCATTCGAATACGGTGATCCCTATGTCCAAAAGAAATATGAATAAATTAGCTTGGTTTTCCATGTTACATAAACTAATGGAAGATACTATGAAATCCATTAATCTTATAGCATATTCGAAAGGCCCAAATGCATCCATGGTTGATACCTTTGGTTCTCGCTTCTTTGGATCTTTTTTCACCTTAAACACAATGTATATATAAGACATGTAAACTAAGATAAATTGTTGCTACTTAATCATAGTATAAAAAATACAATTACCTGACTTTGATGCAATATTTTATGATTCAGTTTTATATCTTACCTATACCCCTAAACAAAGAGAATCAATTTAATTACTCCCTCCGATCCAAATTAGTTGACTCAGATTTTGTCTAGATTCGAATGTATCTAGACTTATTTTAGTGCTAGATACATCCGAATCTAAATAAAACTAAGTCAACTAATTTGAATCGAAGGGAGTACCAAACAGTACCACGACAGTTCTAAGCATCTAGGAGTAAGTGTTCCGTGCATTTTCAGAGATGAGCAGTAGCAGTTTTCAGAGACAACAATTACAAAGCAATTCGCATTTTCTCTATACAAAAGTTTAGAGTCAAGAACTGATAATATGGAAATGCGACTACAAAAGTTCAGAGTTAAGATCTTACTATTAATTACCCGATTATCATAACTGACATTACTTCAAATCGATTCACCACATGTTCAGAAGAAGATGGTTCTATATGGAAGAAGACGGGATTACATTACTTAACTGAACTTGACTTATCCCTGTTCAGACTTCAATTAACTTGACTCATACGTGCTCCACTCTGTAAAAGATGCACACTTTACCCACATGACACAACCTAAAGGCTACCTAGGTCTTTTCCAAATGGCTAGATACTTATTTATAGGCTGACGGTCACAAAATAGACACAAATTAAGCCTCATTCCTAAAGACGGTTCTTAAGTAGTTTTTTCATAAGTAGTCAACCAAGCGAGAGCCCATCCATTCCTAAAGGAGGTCCTTAGTAGTTTTTTCACAAGATAGTCAACCAAGCCAGAGCCTATAATAAAATGTGGCTACACGACATATGTGAGTCAAATTAGACATGCCTTTGTTCTTTTTGCGGTCTTTGGGCAGTGGTCCCCGCTAATTTGAGCACACAACTCCAGACTCGTTGTCTCAACATACCATACTTCCTAGGATAAAACATTTTAAATTTTATTTACCAAAAATATTTCAAAAACATCATCATTTCATAAACAATTTTTTGGTTTTAACCCTCCCAACGAGTTTTATATAAAGCATGGCTAATCATAACTAAGTTATTCCAAGACTTACTAGAACTTAATCTAGCAATATTTTACCAAGGGTTAGAGCATCTTTAGAAAATACCGTATATCTGGTCAAACCCGCAAAATATGCTGTTTTGGTCCGAAAATGGCTAAAAACGGCCAGAGCAGATACCATAAAGCTGGTCAATACCGTATTTTTTTTGCGGTTTCCTGGATATCAGCTCTGTTATATGTTGATCTAAATTTTATAAAGTATAGGCCAACTTCGGACAAGTGGGACCTAGGTTTTCACCGATATATAAACCCTTGTAAGCCGTCCATTGGGATGAGTTGCATCCGTAAAATCCCGGCGTTTGTAAACACTTCCTGATATAGTGAAGTTTCGCTGGCTGGCGTCCGTGGTTTTTTCCTCTCTTTGTTGGAAAGGTTTTTTCACGTTAAATCTGTGTCCCCTTGCTGTAATTCGTTTTCGTTCTTTGTTATTTACTTGTCGCACTTATAACAAGCTCACGTGTATCCCATATATCTAGATTTGCGCAAAGCGGTCAACGCTCACAGGGATAATTTTTTTGAACATGCCCCCGTTGAACTCGTCGGAGTCCGGCCAAATTCCGACGAGGTGGTTTGATTTCCGGCGCCAATCTACAATTAGGCCAGAAGATCCAATTCTCTACATCTATTCTGTGCTGGTGTGTGCAGCGGAGATGCAAGCTGATGGGCGGCTGTTGGCGAGCATGAAGAGGAAAGCAGCAGCAGCTAGTGCACCTTATGCATGTACGGCAGGAACCAGAGTAAACTTAAAAAACCCATCACAATTGGAAAAAGTTATCGACCCTTCATAAAAAAACCCGCCAAAACATGCATTTTAGTAGGTGTTTAATGACTTTATCCTAATTGTGAAGGTTTTTTGCAATTATCTCGAGAAACAAGGGCGAAGCTAGCCGGCCATGCAAGCCCGAGCAAGACAAGGATGTGTCTGTCTGATCAATATTTAGCCTAGCAAATACCACCTTTTCAACCTAGATTTATTCACTATTTCTAGCGGATGCTCAGCAGCCGAGCCCGGGCAGCTGTTGCCGCATGGAAGAAAAAAGGAGATGGACTGTTGCACTGTGTGCAGGCGAGAGGAAGAAGATGACCCAATATTTGAGAGAATATTCTGTTTTGCGGTACGCAATTCGTGTTGCTATTTTTCGGTCAGAAAAAACGGTTTACGGTACACCACCGTATCCGTGTTTTGTAGTATCGCTGTATCTGTTAGAGATGCTCTTATAAAGTGGGGTGACAAATCCTAAGGCTTATTCTACCATGGGTCATAACTAAACAAAGCTTCGCCAATTTTTAAAATATCCGAGATATCAAATTATACCATCACATGCATCCCTAAACTTTCATAGACAAAATAGCATAGCATAAATAAATGGGATAAATAATGTGGTGCAACTTGATTCTTTATTGATGACCGATTAGATCGTCGTTGATGTAGTTACACTACTCTATGAAATCCCTATAATCTATACACCAAAATAATTGCAATTGAATAAACTTCAAATACAAGAACTAAATAGAAATTGAAATAATTTGAAACATGGCTACTAATATAGAATATGATAGATAACATGATTCCAAGAATTTTGACGTATGAATGGGTCAATTTGGACTTCTGCATCAAAAGATATGGGCACATGAAGATTTGGTTCAAATTGAATATTTTAATTTGAACTATTCAACATATTGGAAATATTTTAATTACATGTCTAAAAGCTAGTATTTGGAATTAGATTTCATAATAAAAAAGAATTGTTCAATTCAGATAAAAATTGACCAAGATATGAGCATTTGAATATTTGGCAAAATCTGCCGGCATTCCTGCCCCGACAAAAAGGGTCAGAACGCTGCTGCGTCAGCGATGGGTTGACCGGGTCCATGGCTGACTAGGTTTGATTGGGGATTTATCTTTGCTGATATGGATATCGACGTGAGTGCTGACGCGGCGCTGACAAGGTGACAACGTGGACATGAGGTGGCCAACAAGTGGAGAGGCGACACGTCATGGCGGAGATGGGCGGCACATGAGAACCAACAACATGGCAGGTGGTGGCTCTTCGGTGGTCGGAAGGTGGAAACTAGACAGAGAAACAAAATATGGGAAGACTAGGAGTTGGGTGAGGCACAAAGTTCTCATTGGAAAAAGTTTGACGTCGATGACTAAGTCGGTCGGTGGCAAGGAGATCCGGTCATCCGCGAGGTCATTGTTTGGGGGGCCTGGAGCAAAACAGAGGGTCAGGGGCGCTCATGATGACGAGCTGAACATGAAGGTGGCGGAGGAACGATCCGACGAGCCTTACTGTGGTGAGAATTTGTCGTCGGAGTTGAAGACAAGGAAAAGACGCTCGGGAAGAAGCTCGCAAAATCTTGATTGTAAGAATGGAAGGAGAGGTGTGGTACGGGGAGAAAAGGGAGCCCGGGGATCCTTTTATAGGAAGGAGGGGTAGTAGGCACTGCGGAAATGGCGGTGGCCTACGGAACTCTCCGGCGAAATCCGTGGGTGCTGTGATGGAGGAGTGGGGTAACAGATAAGCATGGATGTGAGGCATTGTATCTCCCAAGCATAGCTCAAAGTGGCACACTGTATGCATCGCGAGGAGAGCGCGGGGTGGTTCCCAGTGGGATCGACAAGAGGTTGAAGACAACCCTGCCATGTGGGGCCCACACACGGAGAGAGCGAGGAGAGAGAATAGAGGGTGTGCCTGGGCTATTGGATTGAGATTCGACTGCCAAGGATGGCTGGTACATTTCAGATAGAAAATGACTTTTGGGGTAATTTATTTGTAGAAAAATAATCCAGAAATGGTTTTGGGATCATTTATAAATAACAAGACATTTTCTAAAAATCCAATAAGTTTCTAACAAAATAATATAGTTATTATGGGCCTAGGAAAAAAATGATATATACCCAATCAAATTTTCATAAAACTATTTTATTTATTAATTGTATTTAGAAGTCTTTAATAAATCCTTAAAATTAGTTGTTAGGGTTTATTAATTGCCATTTTATTTTGTAAGATCAAATATGCAAATAATACTTGATAATATATCTCCCAGACATGCTAAATATATTAAACAAGGTTGGCAAATATTATAAGTATCTCCAAAAATCAAATAGCAAAACTAAATCAAACTTGTCGTGGTGGTGGCACGACAGATGCCATGGGTAGGCTAAAGTATGAGGCCAATGGATGCTAGAGGGATCTAGGGAGGGAAGATGTAGTTAATTCTACACACAAATGACTAACATACAGATCTTTATTTATCCTCTCTTGAGCTACAAGTGCTCCTTGAGCTGTATGCAGGAAAAGAAGATGAACTTTACAAGCCTAATCGTGTAGAATGAGCCGATCCCCCTCTCTGGAGTCCATGCCTCTCCTTATAAAGGGGTGCCTTGGCTCCTCTAGGGATGATGTGGCAAGCATATTCGAGGAATATGCTTGTCCCAATATAGTAACTCAGCGACCTCCTATCCGTGTTGCCCTTCTAATGACGGCAAAGTTCCAGAGAACCCCACCTGCACGCCTCGGGCTCCAGGACTGTCACCTCCGTGACCTCCTTCTGCCCTTCTGCTGCTTTGCACCTTGTCCTTTGTGCTTGGCCCTGTTTAGATTCTTCCTAGCCCGTGACTAGGGTTTGACTATATGCACCTCCTTCTCCTGCAATCTTCATGTTATCCGGTCCTGCCTCGCTTAACTCGGCTTGACCTTCACCTGCATTCAGATTATTCAGACTTACTCGGCCGACTTAACTCGTATGTCGGCCGGGTAGTATACATCTCCTTCCATAGGTGTCATGGCCGTGCTTATCTTGGCCGACCTTTATATGATTCGACCGATATAGACAATAACTCGGCATATGACAGGGGAAATTCCTTTTATCTTCCCCTGTCTTGACCCTATCCGGGGTCACCTCCCCAACATTAGTCCCCGAAGCTAGTGTGGTCCTGCACGTAACCTCGGCCGGGCCACATCAGTTTCCCAATATTCATTTCTCCTCATCTTCGAGTTACTTATCCGTGTAGCTTCTTGTATACGCCTCATCCTACGTGTAATACTCATCATTGTTTCTCTAGTTTTTTTTCCTCTACAGTGTCCACTGACAAGCCACAGTAATTACTATGCATGTCGCGTCGGCGCTGCGGCCCTCGCGCACCGTATCGGTCAGGGGGGCTGATCGTCTCCTACGTCGTGTGGTTATTGGTGTGGCTCCACTCAGCTACGAGCGGTTCCGCCGTACGCACGATCTACACGGTTAGCGTCCTCACGCACGATCCCACTACCGCCAGGGCCACGCGGTTATAAAGAGGAGCACGGGGCTAGAGGGTTTACTTTCCTCTTTCGCTCACCGTCGCTCTTCTTCCTCCTCGCGCCCGTGCGTCTTCTCGTGCTCCAGCGGCTGCGCCACCGTCGAAATCTCCGACGGCGTGGCCACAGCTTCCCTGCTCCGTTGACCTCGTCCCCGTGCGCTTGCGCCGGCACCGTCGCCGGTGAGTTTTCCTACGGTCCCCTTGCTAGGCTTCCTCCTAGGCGCTTCCATTGTTTTCCAGATTTCCTGGGCGGCTTCTTTCCGTTCCGTCGCCGCCTCCGCCTAGAATCACGACGGGGCCCTGCGCCTCTAAGCCCTGCTCCGCCGTTAGTTCCTCTTCCGTAGGTTCCTTCGGCGACCCTATGTCGAGTTCAGTTAGCGGCGCGTTAGTTGAGGACGACGACGTAGCGTCTGGTCCAGAGCGGGGCTCCTGGCAGGGTTCCTCCGTCACTCGGCGTGAGATCGAGTGGCTAATCAGGACTCACCGGATTCCTGCCGAGGTAGGTTGTCGCTTACCTGGCAGCGAGTCTTCTCCCGTACTCAATGACGGTGAGTATGTGTCACATCCCAAATTTTAGACTTGGTACTACATATCATTCATGTCATTGCATCATGATCATCCATGCAAAATTTCAGTTTAAAAAGATTTTTGGCAAATCAAACCACTTGCATTAGCATTTTGACGCCTACACTTGAACGCTTGGTTTTACCATGCCTCTGTCAAAAACTTTATATTTTGAGCGTATGGATGGCCCAGGTGCATAGAGGGTTTCTCCACGAACCCGTAGCACTTTGAATCACTCGATTCGGAGCCCCGTAGCAAAAGTTATGTAAATCTGAATTTTGGACTTAGTTCTAGACAGATTCAGAAGAGAAATTCAGAAAAGAAAATTGTCAGGAAAAAGAAAAAAGGGAAAAGAACAAAAAAAAACGGCGCGCCAGCCTGCCAGCCTGCTGGGCCGCGTCGGCCCAGCCGCGTCAGCCCGCAGCGGCAGACAGCAGCCGCGCAGCCCGCAACACAGCGCGCCCGCGCGCCAGGCGCTATGCGCCGCTCACCCGCGCCCCTGCCACCGACAGGTGGGGCCTACCTGTCGGCGCTGCCGCCGCCGCCCGCCGTGTCCGCCCCGAACTCCGCAACCGCCGCCGCGGAATCCGCGTCGACCCCGCGTCGCCCCCTCCCCTACTTAGCCTAGCCGCCGCCACTCCCTCTCCCTATCGCGCCGCCCGTCCCTGCACGCGCCGCCCGCCGCCGCCGCCTCCGGTAAGCGCGCTGCCGCTGCCGCGCTTTCCCCTCGCCTCGCCCCGCCCCGCTGACCCCCTCCTCCCCTCTCTTCCCGCAGGAGCACGCCCGCGCCGCCGCCGTCGTCGCGCCACCCGACGCCGCCGCCTCTAGCCGGCTGCCGCGCTCTCCCCCGATCCCGCTAGCCGCCGCCCCGCTGCCGACGACCTCCGCCCCGTCGCCCCCGACCCCGTACGCCGAGCCGCCGCCGCCACCGCCGCCGTCCGTCGCCGCCGGTGAGCCTCCCCCTCTCGCGTGCCTCCCTGCCATCGGATCTTGATCCAACGGTCCAGATCGGACCGTTGAACAGTCAACGCGGGTGCTGACCCAGTCAGCGCCACGTCAGCCGCCACGTCAGCACGGTCAACTGTCAAAGTTGACTGGGTATTTTCTAATTGAATTAATTGGCAGATTTTGACCAAAACTTGCAAAATTCATATCTTTAAATCTACTGGGCCAAAAATTACAAATAAAATATGTGTAGAATCAGTGGGACGTGTAGAATCTTGCTGTACCATTGTTTTACACTTTTACAGCAAGATTTTGTCCAGAATAATTAAATGAGTTAATGGCCTTTTTAGAGTAATTAATTCGTAGAATAAGTTCTGTAACTCCAAAATTGCAAATAGTATGTCCCTGGAATCAGTAGAACAAGAGGAATCTCAAAGTGAATTAAAAGGTTAGGCTTACAGTAATAATTTTTACAGAATCTATTTAATGGCTTACTGCAGTATTTTAATTACTCAGGGAGTTATATAAATCCCTTTTGAGAAATTTGAATTGGTACTGTTCCTATTTAGTATTGCCTACACAGTAGAATTTTCCCAAGATTTTACAAAAAGTATGTCAGCAGTGGCAAATTATTTGGTTTCTAGCTCTATTATTGAGCATTATAAATTGCATACTTGTTTTCCTTGCGCTAAAAATAATTTCCATGCATGCATACAGTAGCTATACTGAATGAGATTATGTGAAGCCGTTGTAGCATCGATCCACTTGTCATGCATGCATCTTGCATCATCTTTGTTTGCATATGATTGTGGATGGTTTGTTTATGATTGCAATTGTATCGTGTAGATTGTGACGAGTGCAACGCTTGCTCGTGTGTGGATTGTTCTTCCGACCGCTACAACCAAGGCAAGTAGATGCTACTTTGTTCATGATGTTGTCCTACTATTTTCATTGCATTGTCGTGTATTTTGTAGATGCATGTGTAGGATAATACTATCGCTATGCTATGTCCTATTATGTGGTAGGGCTTTCCTTGTAGATAAACCACCGTTGGTAGATGTGCTTAGCCATGCTATGATGAACGAGGGCTGGGTTACATCACTATAAGTTGTTTCTAAACGTGTTGGTTTGTGAAAACTAAAACAACTTAATCAATAAATCTCCTGGGTGTGATGGGATTGATAATTTTTGGTGATATCATTGCGGAAAGGCACCCAGGTATCAAGAGAAAATGATTGTCTTCTTTATTTTGTAGCTTACGTGTACAACCATATGTCAATAATGAAATGGGCGGTTGGTTGGACTTAGTAGGTTGTGGTAACTCGAACCCGCGTATCCAGAGATGTAGAATTTTGGTAGGTTGGACCGGTGCGCGTCGGGATTGGGGAGCTACTTCCCGAACGGTCTCTTCTTGGACTTCTCCCTATCATCACCCAAAATGAGAGTGATGGTACGAGCTGGGCTGGCCAAGTCACATGGGTAAAGTGTACTAACCCCTGCAGGGTGTATAATCTAATCGATTAGCCGTGTCCCCGGTTATGGACATTTGAGTTGCTTGATATTGATTCCATGACATGTTTCTCGCTCATTCTAATTTCATAATTGCTTTAATGTTGTTGGGTTAACTTAATTGGGATCTTTTCAAAAAAAATCAAAAACTGTTTATGAAAGTAGGACAAAGGTATTTGTAAATGCAAGCTAGCCACAGCTCCACCTGCCAAATATGCATGTAGATGTTAGCACTATTGTCTCCTTTAATAGCTCTACTTGCCATACATTCCATGTATTGACCCTTCGGGGCTGCTACGTTTCATGTTGCAGGATATTCTGATTCTGAGTAATCGATATAGGCCACGGTACTCCACTCGGCACTTCCTCACTTGTGGGCAATTTTAAGAATGGAGGATTTGCTTTATTTATGTTGCTACCTGAATAATTTGAGCTAGCCTTGATCTAAGCTTTTATTGTAATAATGGTACTCTGGATCTTCGTTATTTATGATACACGGATAGTTTGCTATGTTATTCATCTTATTCTATTGTGGGCCAATGAACCGATCCAGGGATTGGCATGTCACATAGAAGCTACAGTCTTTTCAGAACCGTGGTGTTACAGTATGTCGTCTTCATGTTCCATTTTGCTCGTGGGTTCGGTCTTCCCCTTAGCGATTTCACTAGGGAATTTCTCGATTACTTCGGCCTTCAGACGCATCATCTTCCGGCTAACGCCATCGCTTCCCTATCTGCTTTTATCTCGGCCTCGGAAGGATACTTTGGCCTCTGGCCGTCTGTGCACGTATGGTCCAAATTCTTCCAGATCCGTTCTAACGTCGTTCCAGACAAATCCCTCCACCCCTTTGAGAAGTTGCTTACTCAGTGTGGGGCCGCGTCCATCACTCCTCGGAGAAAATCCGAGTTTCCTCGTGTTGCCGGTCTCGAATCTTGCAAGAAGTGGCATAGATCGTTTTTCTATGTCAAGAATACTGGAAAAGAAGACAAGATTCAGCTCCCTGCTTTCTCCATCGGCCCCCTTCCAAGAGGAACTGGACCTACAACCCCAAGAAGAGCCACGCTCTGGCCGAGGCCTTTGAGATTCGGCTGAAGGAGTTGATCCGCGCCAGGTTACGCGGCGAGGATCTGATGACCACCTTCGTCAGCAGCCGAATCTGCCCTTTCCAGCATCACAAGCACAAGCTTTGTTACATGAGCGGTCCCCTCGATCCCAACGGAGTCTCAACGGTCGAGCTCGATAATTATCTTATTTTCAAGCGTGTCCGAGCTATCTTCAAGACAGGTATGCCTGAGGACTGGACCTGGGGACTGAAGCCGTTCACCCGCGGGAATCCCCCTCCCGAGGTAAGTTCACGCATTTATGTTTTTCCCCCTTATTGTGTTTGTGATTCCTTTTGCTAATTTCTCTTTGTCTCTTTTCTTGCAGAGATTTGCGGAGCAAAAGACCGAGGATGCCGAGGTCCTGGCCCTCTCGTGGAACGCAGATCGGAACACCCCGGACAGCGGGGAGCCTGATTGGAGGAGTTTGTACCCAAGTCAGACATCGCTCCGGCTCGCGCCCGTGGCAAGACCTTGGCTCACGGGAAGGAAGGTGATTCGGACGACGTCCAAATTCTTGAGGTAGTCGCCGCAATGCCTATCTCTTACGCATTTTCGGCTTCTACGTTCTCAGCTAATCAGGCTGGTCAGGTGCACGACGCCGAGCCTCTCGCCTCCCAACCTCCTGCTACCTCGAGGAAGCATACTGCTCCAGCAGGTGTCTTTGAAGCTGCTCCCAAGAAGCGAACAAAGAAGTCAGCCCAGCACCCTCCGAAGCGTAAAACTATGTCCGGAGTTACTGGGTGAGTTTATTTTCATTTGTATTTCTTGTTTCTCTTTTTCTATCTTTTGATTCGACTTTCTGTGCTTTTGCAGCGCTCCTCTTTCTGTTAAGCCCAGTGGTCCAAATATGACGAGTCATACGACTCGGCTGACTTCTCCTTCGCCTCCCGAAGATACCAGAGTTCCTAGTCCTGCTCGTGTTGACTCTCCTCCCGCTCCGACTCAGACATCACCTCGGCAAGATGCACCCGTGGCTTCCATCGTTGATGCCAACATAACTCGGCCAGTAGATCCTCCTACTGAACTTGTTACCTCCGTTGTGAACCCCGGAGTTTCCCCTGAGATTCCTTTGACCCCCACAATTCCAATCGCAACTCCAACTTCGGCCGAGGACATCACCATCTCGGCGCCTTCGGAAACCATAGTTCCTCCTGTTTCTAAGGATGTCACCCCTAGTGCCGAGGTTACAGCTCCTGCCGATGCAACTTCTAAGGCTAAGAAGGTCGTTGTCACCAAACCTCCCTCATCTCAGAAAGGACTTGCCAGCTCTTCTCAACCCACCATTGCTGATGCGCTCCGCAAGGGGGTTTCCTCTGCTAAGGCCGTTGTCACCCCGGCCGCTGATACTCAGCTTACTCTCCACAAGAGTCCCGCGTCGGCGGTGGTTACACCACGCGTCCGAGGTAAAGTCCTGACTTGTACTGAGAGTGGGAACAGCCTCGGCTCCTTGGTTGAGTATGCCAATAATTGGAACGCTGCTGATCAGCTTGAGGGCAATCCGAGCAATCAGCCATTTCAACTCTCCGACATCAGCAGTCGCTTGCATATGGCTGCCAAGATCATGCTTGACAGCGATAAAATGAATGAGGTAATTGCTTTTGTTGACATTTGGTTAGTTATTCGAATGATAGTATATATACTCTAGTCCCCGAAGCTTGCAACCGAATAATTTGTTATTCGTTTGGAAGCTTTATTAGGCTTAAAGTGCGTTATTCGCCAAGTGAATCTCCTGTATGACTTTGACTCCTCATGGTTCACTTGTATTCCACATTAAGTGTTTGCTGAATCCGGATCCTGTTTTAGCTTTGATTACCCAGCTATTTTAGGTCCAAAATAAGTTTTGCTTGACTCGTATATGTCTTAGCTTTGAATATCTAGCCACCTAGATCCAAGTTAAGCTTTGCTTGATTCGGATATGTCTTAACTTCGAATATCCAGCCACCTAGATCCGAGTTAAGCTTTGCTTGATTCGGATCTGTTTTAGCTTCAAATATCCAGCCACCTAGATCCGAGTTAAGCTTTGCTTGATTCGGATCTGTTTTAGCTTCAAATATCCAGCCACCTAGATCCGAGTTAAGCTTTGCTTGATTCGGATCTGTTTTAGCTTCAAATATCCAGCCACCTAGATCCGAGTTAAGCTTTGCTTGATTCGGATCTGTTTTATCTTCAAATATCCAACCGCCTAGATCCGAGTTAAGCTTTGCTTGATTCGGATCTGTCTTATCTTTGAATATCTGACTGTAATTTATTTTGTCGCTTAGGTTTCCCATGATCGGCGGACATCCGAATTCCAAAGGCTGCTTTTCGCACACAAGAAATTGCAAGAGAAGTATGAAAAAGTTCTTCCTGTGGTGAAGAAAGCTGGTAACTTACCAAATCTTTGTATTGTCCCTTAAGTTCTTAATATTTTCGACTTGAGGTGCTAACCCCTTTTGCTGGTAAACAGGTAATATCAATAATGTTAATATCCGTCTTGAGAAGAAAGTCAAAGCTCTGGAAGGTTAGTTGTCCTTTCTCTTTATTGATTTTCGTTCGAGGCTTATTCTGAGTTTCTTATATCCTTTTGGCTTTGGTATAGCCGAGTTACAAACCCTTGCAGCGTCGCATGAAGAATGCATACCCATGCCTGATATGATGCTGCATTTTTTAGAGCAAGCCGCCACTCATTCGGCACAATTGAAAGATAAAGATGACGAGATAACCCGGTTGCGCGCCGAGGTGGAGTCCCTCAAGCTGTCTCAGAAATTCGAGTTAGAGAAAGTTGACCAGGAGTTCTCCGAAGAAAAGAACCGGCTAAGTCTGCAACTGCAGAAGGATAAAGAACTCCTCGAGGCTGCCGAACTTAAGAATTGGACGATGAGCGAGGAAATCATTCGCTTTGAGAAGACTAAGGTTGACTGGACTCAGGATCTCCAGAAAATGTTGAGCTATATTCATCGTAAGTCTCTGACCGTGGCCGAGTTATCTTTTTCTCTTTCTTACTTTTGACTGATATACTTTTATTTTGCGTAGATCATTTTCCGGAAGCTAGGCCCGTGAGCTCTAGAGCGGTGATTAATGCTCGCGTGCGCCGAGGTGTCCCCGCAGATGCGAGTCTAGAATATTCAATGAAAGATTTCTTGGTTGCCGTTGGCGCTGCCATTGGTCCGATGAAGATTATGGGCAGGGATTTGGTGCAAGCAGCCATTCGGGCCTACCATGTTCTCTGGCCGAATACTTTTGGAACTCCTGATATTGACGAGATCAAGATACTGGTGGAAAGATTAATGGCATCCTAGAACCAGTTAAATCTCTGGAGGGAATCCGCTGGACGGGTTGGTGCTGATATGGCGCTCACAGTCATTATGTCTTGGTACGAGGATATTTCGCTCGATACCTTGATAAACTTGCGCACTGGCTCCCGTTGGGTTGAGGATCCAAAATTCGTCGCTCGCCGCCAAGCTCGTGCCTTCCAGCTTGTTGAGTATGCTGATGTGCATAACTAGATTGAAGGGCCGAGTTTTCTTCCCAACCCAGCGGATGATGTCGAAGTCGAAGATTCCTATGATAATAGTTCGGCCGATCAGGACGAGGGTGAGGGCGACTCGGACAACTCTGGTGATTCTAGCGCCAGCTCGGATGGGGAGGGCGATGTGCGATCATCTTCCAAAGGGACTGGGCACTCTCAAGCTCAACCTAATGTTTCTCAACAGCCCAGGGCTTCCCCCAAAGTCACTATTGCTTCTGTGGAGGGCGAAGTAACTTCGGCCGAGGTGCCGTCTACCTCGGAGCGCCTAGTGCTTGACCAAGTCGCTGCCCCTTAGGTTCAAAAAACTTCTTAAGTTATTTCTTATCCCTAGTATGCCGGGCATATGATGTGTGTGAAACAATTGTCCGACTTTCTGTGTGGTATGAACCCTTTTTGCCTTTTTCCGCTGAGGCACATATGATGGTGATCGTTATTAGTCTGTCTAAACAGATCTTGTTGGTTTAAATCTTTGCTTTGGTGGCCTTCAATTCATAAGTTCGGATCGTGTGTTTTCATTGGACTGACCTTAGTTCGGCGTTTAATATTGCCTGGCCTTTATAAATTCGACGTCTCAACCATTGTGTTCTTGATCTCTATCCGAGCTATAAATCCCAAAGCCCATATTTGAGGAAAGCGAAATAATATCGTTTAATGTAGTTTCTGACCTATCGTTCGGGGTGCCGAAGTTTAATACCCATTTTTGTAACAGGATACAATCATGGGGCATTTCCCTAGTCAGTGCTCTAGAAATCGAGGTTTTAATGCCTAATCCGAGATAAGGGATAATATGGCATAGTCCCCGAGTTCCCTGCTCAAGGTCCTGAAACTTAACACATAATTCAGGAATAAGAAATAATGTTGGGCAGTCCCCGTGTCACTGCTCAACGTGCATAACTCAAAGTGCCGGGGTTTAGTACATAACTCAAAATGTGAAATAACATAGGGCAGTCCCTGAGTCATTGCTCAAGGTGCCGAGGTTTAATACATAACTCAAAATGCAAAATAACATAGGGCAGTCCCCGAGTCACCGCTCAAGGTGCCGAGGTTTAATACATAACTCAAAATGCGAAATAACATAGGGCAGTCCCCAGGTCACTGCTCAAGGTGCCGATGTTTAATACATAACCCAAAATGAGAAATAACATAGGGCAGTCCCCGAGTCTCTGCTCAAGGTGCCGAGGTTTAATACATAGTCGATACTTCGACTTGAAGCGTCATATTACAACGTATCATAGATGACTCCTACGAGTAAAATGGACGAAGTAAAGCAATGTTCCATGGTCTTTTCGATTCTTCGCCGGCTTTGTTTGCCTTGTTCTTTTCTGGTGACTGAGCATCGATCAGATAATACGCATCATTGTGCAATGCTTTGCTTACGATGAATGGTCCCTCCCATGGGGGTGATAGTTTGTGCATGCCGGCTGTGCGTTGCACTAGCCGAAGAACCAAATCTCCTTCTTTAAACACTCTTGGATTGACTTTCTTGCTGTGATATTGTCTTAAGTCTTGCTGATAAATAGCTGATCTTGATAGTGCCAACTCCCTGGATTCTTCTAGCAAATCGACATCATCTTGCCAAGCTACCTCATTTACCTCAGCGGTTGTATACTGGGTAACTCTTGGCGAGTCATGTATTATGTCGGCTGGAAGCACGGCTTCTGCTCCATATACCAGAAAAAATGGGGTATACCCTGTTGACCTGTTTGGGGTAGTTCTGAGGCTCCATAGTACTGCTGGTAGTTCCTCGATCCAGCACCCTGCCGACATTTGCAGTGGTTCGACGAGTCGGGGTTTTATTCCAGACAATACTAGTCCATTAGATCTTTCTACTTGCCCATTAGATGCTGGGTGAGCCACCGAGGCGACATCTAGTCTTATGTGTTTTTCTTGGCAGAATCTAGCAAAAGCCCCTTCAACAAAGTTTGTGCCATTATCTGTAATAACACTATGTGGATAACCATATCTCAAGATAATATCTTTGAGGAATTTTACTGCTGTTGGTCCATCACATTTTTTTATTGGTTTCACTCCAATCCACTTTGTGAACTTGTCAACCATGACTAAAATGTGGGTCATCCCGCCCCGGGCCGGCTTGAATGGTCCCATCATATCTAAGCACCATACAGAAAACAGCCAGGTAATTGGTATCGTCTTTAACTCGGACGATGGCATATGTATCTTGCTGGAAACTCTTTGGCAACCATTACATTTTTTACCAATTCTTTGGCATCTTTCAACACCGTTGGCCAATAAAATCCATGCCTGAATGCTTTGGCCACTAAAGCTCTGGACGAGGCGTGATGCCCGCATTCTCCTTGATGTATATCTAGGAGAATCTACTGGACTTCCACCGAATCAACACATCTTTGCAGCACGCTTGTGACGCTCCTTTTATACAGCTCATTGTTTATGATTGTATAAGCTTTAGCTCTTCTTACTGTCTGTCTAGCCAGTACCTCATTACTCGGCAAAGTCGCATCCTTAAGGAAGGAAAATATGGGTTGCGCCCATGTTGGCATGATTTTCTCTGGGATAATTTCACTATCTATTTCCATATTTTCCGCCGACATAACCACCTCGGATTTTTCCATATCCATCCGTGCAACGGCCGGGTTTACTTTCGGAAACTCCGGGTTACATTCTTTGTCAACTTCCATCGGCATACTATCTTCTCTTGATTTTGCCGGAATAAAGATGGATTCGGACTCTAGTGATGGTACTATTGATGGTTTTCTCAGGTGCTCTAAGGCGATACCCGGGGGAATGGATTGCCTAGTTGATCCGAGTTTTGACAGCGTGTCAGCAGCATTATTTTCTGCCCGAGGTATATGATGAAGCTCACATCCATCAAAGTATCCCCTGATTTTTTGCACATGGAACCTATATAGGGCCATATTCGCGTCTAGCGCGTCCCAATTGCCTGATACTTGCTGTACTACGAGATCTGAATCCCCGTAACATAGAATCCGACATATGCCAATCTCTTTTGCCACCTTTAGTGCATGTACGAGTGCTTCGTACTCGGCTACATTTTTTGACGCGGCAAAATGTATTTGCAACACATATTTCAGCTGATCTCTTTTTGGCGAGGTTAACACTATCCCTGCCCCCAAGCCATTCTTCAGCTTGGAGCCGTCAAAGTGCATTGTCCAATAATTCGGATCCGGCAATGGTGGATCATATTGTACCTCGGCCCAATCCACAAAGAAGTCGGCCACAACCTGAGATTTGATTGCATCTCGCCTATCGAATTGCGGATCATAAGGTGACAATTCAATTGCCCATTTTGCTATTCGGCTGCTTGCATCTTTGTTGCTCAATATGTCGGCTATGGGCGCTTCACAGATCACTTTGATCGGGTGTTCTTCGAAGTAATGTTTAAGTTTCTTCACCGACATGTATACTCCATATGCCATCTTCTGGTAATGTGGGTAATTTTGTTTCGAAGCTGATAGTACCTCGCTTAGGTAATATACCGACCTTTGTACTGATTTATCATCTTCAATTCATTCCGCAACGATCACCGCACTTACCACTCTGTTTGTGGCGGCTATGTAAAGTCACATAGGCTCTTTTGACAATGGAGAGGCCAGGATTGGTGCTGTGACCAACATCTTTTTTAGTTCATGAAATGCATTATTTGCTTGTGTTGTCCAAATGAACTTATCAGATTTTTTTCATCAGTTGATATAGTGGTAATGCCTTCTCTCCCAGTCGACATACAAATCGGCTAAGCGAGGCCAGGCAACCCGTGAACTTCTGTACGTTGTTTCGACATCTCGGCAATTTCATCCTTTCTACCGCTCTTATCTTAGTTGGATTGGCCTCTATACCTCGGCTGGATACGAGAAAACCGAGTAGTTTCCCAGCTGGTACACCGAAGGTGCATTTCTCCGGGTTAAGCTTCATTCGGAACCTTCTCAAGTTCGTGAATGTCTGCCGAATATCATCTAGTAGCGTTTTGCTCTCTTTGGTTTTGATAACCACATCGTCTACATATACTTGTACATTTTTCCCTATCTGGTCATGTAGACATTTTTGCATACATCTCTGGTACGTTGCCCCTGCGTTACGCAGGCCAAATGGCATGGTGCGATAGCAATAAGCCCTGTACGGGGTAATAAACGCAGTCTTTATTTGATCAGCCGGATTTAACGGTATCTGGTGGAAACCAGAATACACTTCTACAAATGATAACAGCTCACAACCAGCGGTCGAATCAATCACTTGGTATATTCTAGGTAAAGGAAAAGGATCTTTGGGACACGCCTTGTTCAGATTCGTGTAATCAATACACATTCGCCATACGACGGCTACATTTGGATCATCCTTTTTCTTTTCTACCAACACCGGGTTTGATAACCAATCCGGATAAAGCACTTCCATGATGAACCCGGCCGCGAGGAGCCGAGCTATCTCATCCCCTATTATGTTTCTCCTGTCTTCGGCGAAGCGGCGGAGAGGTTTCTTCACCGGCCTTGCTCCTGGCCTTACATGCAGAGAGTGCTCTGCCAACTCCCTCGGCACATCTTGCAAGTCTTGAGTTGACCATGCAAAGATGTCCCGATTATCACGGAGGAAGTTGGTGAGCTCGCCTTCCTATTTGGTATCTAGGCCGGTACCAATGGTGATGGTGCGTTCTGGGAACTGCTCATCTATCTGAACCTTTTTCGTTTCTTTAGTTAGCTGGAAAGAGACTCTTCCATGCGGGTTGGCCAATGCCGGCATATTCAGTTGTGCCGACTGAGCGAGAGCCGCTACCTCTTGAATCCTTCTTTTTTCTCTTGCGATCACCAATGACTCGGCCAGGTTTGATCTGGCCGAAGCACATTCCATTGACTTCCTGTAATCTCCTGCTACTGTTATCACCCCTTGTGGTCCAGGTAGCTTCATTTTCAAGTAAGTTATGTGACAGATGCTCATGAATTTGGCCAATGCTGGCCACCCGAGTAAAGCATGGTAGCAACTTTCTAGATCTACTACCTCAAATTCCAGATTTTTCCGCTCTACAGTTATCCCTTGTGTCGAATAATACATCCACCCGAACCTTCCCAATGGGTTTGCATGAAAGTCCCGGCACTATTCCATGGAAAGTGGTTCTCGTGGATTGCAGCATATTCTGCGATATTCCGAGTTTATGCATTGTATCTTTGTACATGATATTGATACTGCTCCCATTGTCAATAAGTACTTTTGAAAATTGCACATTAATGCTGGGCCCGACAAATGTCGGGTCTAGCACGAGTGCGTATGATCCCGGATTCGGCATTATTTTGGGATGATCCTTTATGCTCCAAGTTACTTCTTGATCTGACCAAGGGACATATCTTGGTACTGCCGGCATAAATGCATTCACTTCCATATGTCGGCGCTGTACACTTTGCCTGTCTTGATGTTATGTTGTGAACACGCAATATGATTGATGATGTTCCCTGTAATCATTGCGCCCGTTATTTCCGGGGTTTATCCTTCCATCTTGACCCTGATTTATCACTTGATGCACCGCATCTCTCCGGTCCGAGCTATCATACCTCGGGGGAGGAGGGGGTAACATTAACTGCTGTGCATTTGCTCCAGTCAACTGTGGTTGCTGCTACTGATGTGCCTGATGAGGAGGTGCTTGCACACCTGCCGGGTTCCCCATTGCGTTTTTCATCTAGGCGCATTGCCGAGTTGTATGATTAGCGGGCTTGGCCGGGTTTGGAGTGTGAAACTTACATGGTTGATCCAACATGGATTCAAACGTATACTTCGGCCTTTCCTGCCACTGCTTCTTCTGCTCTAGTGTCCACTGTCTCTTCCCTTCATTTCTTGGTGTCCATTGCTGAGGACCATTCTTCTGTCGCTGACTGTTTTCGTGACTCAGCTGATCTTGCACTACTGATGCCACCTGATTGGAGGCATATCTATAATCCGGTCTTTCCTCTCTTCTTCTACCTCTGAACTCGTTGCGCCTCGATGATCCGGTCACATCTCTTGCATATTGATTTTGATGCTCATGATGATCCGCCGACATTAACTCTGGTTGTGTCGGATCTCCCAATGCATACGA
Source organism: Avena sativa (assembly GCA_916181665.1). Lineage (NCBI taxonomy): Eukaryota > Viridiplantae > Streptophyta > Magnoliopsida > Poales > Poaceae > Avena > Avena sativa. The sequence goes on from OV702295.1 coordinate 225,503,928, forward strand.
ATCCGCTATCCTGATAGTTTCTGCCAAAGTGGTTGGCATATCTCTTTGCAGTCGCTGCCATAAAAAACTAGCATATCTGCACCCCTGAGCGAACCAAGCTATCGCTTGTGATTCTATAACTCCCTCGCATGAATTCCTGAGGTTACACCACCGAGTCAAGAATTCTCCGTCTGTCTCATTCGGCCTTTGCTTGCACATTGCAAGCTGCTGTGGCCTGTTTGGTCTCTTGTATGTACTGGTGAAGTTACTGACAAACATCTCTTCAAAATCTAGCCAGCAGTTGATACTGCCTGCTGGCAGATTATTCAACCATACTCTGGCCGGTCCTTTAGCATTTGCGGGACATATTTTACTGCCCATCGCAAGTTTCCGCTAGCTATTTTTACTGCAGTGGCATAGTCAATTAACCAATCTTGTGGTTTGGTGCTTCCATTGTATGTTTTCGTGCCCCTAGCCAGCTGAAAGTTCGGTGCTGGCGGCTCGCCCATGATCCGTGGGCCAAAACACGCCGGACCAGGCGGACCTTGCTCCTCTAATAACTCGGACCGATACAACCTGTCCAGTTTTGATCTTGCGTCATTCGACGGCAAGTTTCTGTAAATGATTCTTTCCTGTATTCCATAATGGTTATTTCCACCATGCCCTGCATACTCCATATCTGAGTAACCATCATTGTACCTCTCATTTGCCTCATTATGTTGAGCCGGTCTCACTTCTCGTTCCTGCCGAGGTTCATACCTCGGCTGAGGATTGGGCGGTAGGTATTTCCTCCCTTCCGCCGGGTCATTGTTCTCATGATTTCCTCTTCCAGGGTCTCCATTACCTCGGCTTCCATTGCCTTTGTTGGCATGTCCGGGGTTTCTTTCGCCACTGTTACCTCGGCTCCCATTGCCTCTGTTCTTATTGGCTTTTCCGGCTACTGCCGGATCATACGGAACAATTTGCTTATTTCTTTTTCCCGAAGTTACTGCTCTATCTTTTCATGCATTGTTTCCAGGTGAGGATGCTGCTGCCACTGATAAGGCGGGCGCTGCTCCAGCCGAATGAACCATACGCGAGGCTCCCGGTCTTGCCGGGTCAGCCCTAAGCATTTCTTCATTCTGCTGGTTCGCAATGCGTACCAGCTCATTCACTCTTTCTTGTTGTTTCTACCGGGCTTCACCGGTTAATCCTTCCAATTCTAATGCAGCGGCATTTGCCGCTCTTAGGTTCTTTGCCGGGGTGCTATACCTCGGCAAGCCCAGATCAACTGAATCTGCCTTATGAGTCTCATGCTCTTTGTTGATATCATCTATGAGGTTTTTTCCTCTCAATCTTAACTCATCTACCCGCTCGGGGGCAACATCTAGTTTATTTTCCTTGGCATATTCTCGCAAGGTCCTGTTTAGGGACTCCCGCAAAGCCGACACATTTTTTGCTTCAACCAGCACTTTCTGCCTAGTCTCTTCTAACTCAGCCTGAGCATTAGCCGGATCTAGTATCGGCGCTATAGGCGTGGTCAGATTATCTATAGTTGTCTGGAGAATATTCTCTGGTCTTTCTAGGGGTGGCCATCTTACCCTTGCTGCCTTTGGGGTTGTCTCCTGCACCTCAGCTTGTTTGGCCGTAGACGGATCTACCTCGGTGGGCTGCGGAGCTGCGTGCTTCGTGGTCGACTGTCCTGCCGCCACTGATTCCTTGCTTGATCCGGCGCCTCCTGCTGCTGCCTGCACCCCGGTTGCGACCATCACCTCGACACTGCTGACGGGGCGTTCTCCACGCGGACCGTTTGCGGCGTTGAGGGGAGGATCACCTGCAACAATAACCCGGTGAGGGTAAACGCAGGAGGTGTTGACGCCAACGTAGATCTGGTGCATGCCCAAGTTGATGAAGATGCCGTTGCGCGGAGGAGTTTTTCTCCTGAAGCTTCCCGCGTTATCGCTGACATAGTCACAGAGATCAAATCTCTGGACTAAGCCAGAGACAACGCGCTTGCCGGTGTGGATGAAGTTTCCCGTCCGAATCTTGACTCCATCTAGCACCGCTTCTTGCCCCACGGTGGGCGCCAACTGTCGTGGTGGTGGCACGGCAGATGCCATGGGTAGGCTAAAGTATGGGGCCAATGGTTGCTAGAGGGATCTGGGAAGGGAAGATGTAGTTAATTTTACACATAAATGACTAACATACAGATCTTTATTTATCCTCTCTTGAGCTACAAGTGCTCCTTGAGCTGTATGCAGGAAGAGAAGATGAACTTTACAAGCCTAATCGTGTAGAATGAGCCGATCCCCCTCTATGGAGTCCATGCCTCTCCTTATAAAGGGGTGCCTTGGCTCCTCTAGGGCTGATGTGGCAAGCATATTCGAGGAATATGCTTGTCCCAATATAGTAACTTGGCGACCTCCTTTCCGTGTTGCCCTTCTAATGACGGCAAAGTTCCATAGAACCCCAACTGCATGCCTCGGGCTCCAGGACTGTCACATCCGTGACCTCCTTCTGCCCTTCTGCTGCTCTGCGCCTTGTCCTTTGTGCTTGGCCCTGTTCAGATTCTTCCTAGCCCGTGACTAGGGTTTGACTATAGGCACCTCCTTCTCCTGCAAGCTTCATGTTATTCGGCCCTGCCTCTCTTAACTCGGCTTGACCTTCACCTGCATTCAGATTATTCGGACTTACTCGGCCGACTTAACTCGTATGTCGGCCGGGTAGTATACATCTCCATCCATAGGTGTCATGGCCGTGCTTATCTCGGCCGAACTTTATATGATTCGGCCATTATAGACAATAACTCGGCATATGACAGGGAAAATTCCTTTTATCTTCCCCTGTCTTGACCCTATCCGGGGTCGCCTCCCCGACAAAACTGGACCTGGTGAGAAATTCGCCAACCAATATTAATATTATACTAAATAAATAAGGTTGAGAAAAATTTAAACAAGTCCTCAGAAAATTTTAGTTTATTGAGAAGTTCAACACAACGATAGCAACTCATTCAACACAAAATTTATTTTATTTAACATTTCAAAATGGTAAATTTTGAGATGTTACAAATAACTCCTTCCATTTCAGTTTCTTAGGCTCATCTATACAATGAAAATTTTCCTCTTTGAAAGGACACAATCCCTTCCAAACCAAGATCGGAACCTAGATTAATTAAGGGTGAGTGACTAATTTCTTCGGGAAGTCGTGCGTATGTGGCAATCAGGTGCCTGGAAGTTTTTTCTGAGTTTAGTTGACAGAGAGAGAGCGCGCACTCAGATATTGATTTATCTAAACCTATGTGCACATGTCAAAGTGTTACCATAGGGACTTTATATCACTATAGGGACTTTATATCACTAAACTATACTTAGACATATATGATTACAAATTTCAGTAATAACCGGCTAAAGATTCGTCCCTCAATGTTACAAGTATTCTATTCACTTGGTAATATTTGTTGCTGGACTATAATATCTATAGTATGAGTATAGATGGAAGTGGGTCATCGTTAGGGTATCCTTTACCTCTTTGGTTAAAAAAAATGAATTACTCCTTCTAAAATGATAATATCATCATAAAAGTTAGTTTATTTTGTTGAACTAAATAGGATAGATGGTACATATTATTGACCCACTTCCATCTATAAGTAGGAGTAGTAATTTTGTTATAGTTACTCTTCGGCTTTGAAAAACGGTACCTTAACATATGGAACGAAGATCGACACAATATTCCTGGGAAACTATTTTTCTCTCTTATTTGCCAGTAGTGTTGTGTTGAAGTGGAAAGATTTTTGTTCGGAGGGTGCTTTTCCATACCTTAACATATGGAACAAAGGTCGACGCAATATTCCTGGAAAACTATTTTGCTCTCGTGTTTGCTAGTAGTGTTGTGTTGAAGTGAAATATTTTCGTTCGAAGGGTGGTTTGCCTGAGTCCAAACGATTTATGACATCGTTCATTTAGGTAGTGAGTGTGAGGTGTGTTTTGGTGTCCTCCTCAAACTTAGGTTTGCATCAAACAATTTTCTTTTGATCCATCGAAAACCCATATCGAGGCCCTGTATACCTTTGTATCAGTATACTCGTTCGAACTAGATATACTCCACATCCCCATCGGTCGATCCCACCTCCCCTTATAGAGATCTACGTCCTTGTATGCCATGTTTTGAAATTTTGCTGCTGATACTATATACCTCCAGACTTTTTGCCTCCGCATACACGTGAGAATACATGTATGGTGTGTTTACATCTAAGCTGACCATACAGGCTTCGGGCCATTCGTACGGTCTTCGAAACAAATCAGTATCGTGTGATCCTGGCCATGCACGAGTTTCTTTTTGTCAAAGTTTGAAGAAAGGGGGGGAACCGAAGCAAAATTAAGTGTATATAGTTGTCTTCGTGACTTTCGACTGTGAAACTTAGTGGAAGTGATGCTACTCAGTTCTTTGCCGAGGCTCTGCGTGCTATATATATTAAATAACAACAAGAGAACTACTATATTCAGTGCGATAGTGGATCAAAGAAGTTTAAAAGAAAAAAAAGAATGCCAATATAGCCCTCACTGAAAAAAGTATATAAACATTTCAACCCAGATCGAAGGGTGTTCCTCCATCCCGCACTACTAGGGGAATCGTGGCCACTACATCTCTAGATATTAGCCTATTCTTTAATCCTTTTTATTAGCATTGTTGCCAATTGTTGGGCTATGCGCAGAGCCAGGCTGCGAATAAAAAACTTCTCTGCTCTGGCAAGGTCTCCTGCGAGCCACCCCAAGATTTGGCCAAGGTCAAAGACAATAGTTTGTACCTCTCGAGACATAGGTGTGGAAGATGAGGAAGCGTGTCACGGTGGTGCCGTACGTTCCCCTTGTCTCATCTGGCTCCAGCGACCTTCTTGATCCTAGGACCACCTCATCGCCATTTCCGTGCTTCTCCTCCTCGCCTCCGACTTCGCCGACCAACATCGCTGACGAGCACCGCAGATATGGAGCATCTACTCTCACACACATACAAGGTGGGACAACAACAAGTGAGATACTAGTCTCGTTCTTGCCGCCACTGGACATGAAGGTGGAATTGCTAAGTCTAGCAAAACCCTAGGAAGCAACACTGGATTTTCATGCCATTTTTATCCGCCGCCACCCACCTTCCTTTATATAGGCGAGTAGGTGAGGGCACACAACACTTGTGTCCCTCGGTCCTAAACCCTAACCCTAATCAAAGTGGGTCCAAACCATTGACATGTGTCCCTATACGGACAAGTCCAACTTGCCGGCTTATGATAGTCGGATCAAAATCTTCCTAGTCCCACTCTCTTAATTGTGTGATCCCGCAGGCTTACGGTAATCCGGACACATCTTAGTATTCATTCAGTCATAGTCGTAGCTCAGTGACTTCCGACTAGAGTTGATAGTCGATAGTGGCCTCTAGCAAGACTTTCCGGCTCCCGGTTTGCGCAAGTTCCCTTAATGTGATGATATGTCTGAGTCCCTTTGCCTCACGATATTGGTGATAAACCGAAGGGGAGATTCCGTCATCCCAATGCCGGTTTACTCTCTTCTCGTTGCAGTGATAACTGATTCCCTCCGGCTTCACTAAGTCAGACTACCTCGATAAACACTTGATCAAGTAGCGCATGACCATGCTTCTAAATCATATCACACAAGAGGGCCCAGAGAATATCTCTCCGAGATGGAGGGTCAAATTCCGTCTTGGATGATCAACGTCACGCAGCTTGCTTCGAAGTCGTCCCAAGAACATCCTTATTACTCCTAGTTACGGTGAGCGTTATATGGAGTCAAAGCCAGCTCTTCCACAACTCAGATCGTGCGATCCCCTCATGTCTAAGGATTCCGTTGTGTTAGTCGGAGCGTATGATAGTTTGCTCACGTCCAACTAAACTTTGGATCACTTCGTCTATTGTACCTCTTCCGACTAGCCAATGCAAGGAGGATATCATCTTCATGCACATGACATATGAAACATTGTCATCTTCCAACTTACAAATTAGCCTCGGCAGTGCGTTTCCCTCCCATCCTCAAATGACTAAGGACAAACTGGCTAGAGCTAGATGTAAGTATGCGGTTCTACAGCTGCAACAATTGCAGTGACACATACAACTAGTTCTAAGCCAGATTCTAGGTTACAAATACAAGTCGGAATGTGAGCCTCTAGGGCATCATTCCTAACAGCCTCCCATTTGCACTAGAGTCGAACACTCAGACATCTCCAGGCCTTAGGAATCTCATGCCCATCACTCTAACATGTGTATCAAACTTAGGTTGTGAAAGCAGCTTGGTCAACGGGTCTGCAATGTTTGCATCCGTGTATACCTTGCATAGCTTAATTTCTTTACCATCGACGAACTGCCAAATCAAGTGAAATTTCCTGAGTATGTGCTTGTTATTCTAGTGTTCCCTTGGTTCCTTCGCTTATGCAATAGCACCAGTATTTTCATAATACACGTCTAATGGACTAGACGAACCCGAAATAATACCGAGTTTAATCAGAAAATTTCTGATCCAAACCCCTTCTTTTGCCGCCTCTGAGGCAACAATATACTCAGCTTCCATAGTAGAGTCGGCTACCGTCTCTTGCTTGAAACTCTTCCAGCTCACTGAACCTCCATTGACTATGAACATATAGCCGGATTGCGATCTTGAGTCATCTAGGTCGGTCTGAAAGCTAGCATTCGTGTAACCCTTTACACCTAGCTCTCCCTCACCACCATAGACTAGAAACACATCTTTAGTATGTCTCAAGTACTTTAAGATATTATTTACTGCTATCTAGTGGCCTTTGCCAGGATCTGACTGATATCTTCTCATTATATTTAGAGCATATGAAATATCCAACCTAGTACATATCATCGCATACACGATTGATCCTACTGCCAAAGCATAAGGAATCCTCTCCATCCGACTTCGCTCATCAGCCAATGCTGGGCATTGGGTCTTGCTAAGTTAGATTCCATGCAAAATTGGTAAGAACCCTTTCTTAGTAGAATCCATATTGAACTTCTTCAATATATTATCCAGATATGTACCCTGACTCAAATCTATAACTCTCCAGGATATATCTCTGTAGATATTAATTCCTAGTATAAATGCTGCCTCACCCAAGTCCTTCATTTGGAAACACCTTTACAAATAATTCTTGGTTTCTTGCATCATCGAAACATTGTTTCTGACTAATAGTATGCCATCCACATACAGTGGTAGAAAAGCAACTGAGATTTCACTAAACTTCCTGTAAACACAGGAATCTTGTTTGCTTTTGATGAAGCCAAACTATTTGACCACTTCATCAAAACCAATGTTCCAACTCCGAATTGCTTGCTTCAATCCATAGATGGATTTATGAAGTTTGGAAACTTTGTTAGGACTAGTCAGGTCGACAAAACCCTCGGTATATATCCTATACACGTCCTCGGTTAAATTTTCGTTAAGGAAAGCCATTTTGACATCCATCTGCCATATGTCTCAATCAAAATATTCAGCTAGTGCTAACAGTATCCTTACAAACTTAAGCATTCCTACTAGCGAGAAGATCTTGTCGTAGTCAACTCCTTGAACTTGTCGGAACCCTTTTGCGACAAGCCATGCTTTATAGATAGAAATATTTCTGTCTTGATCAGGTTTCCTCTTAAAGATCCATTTGCACTCGATGGATCTTGCACGATCAGGAAAATCAACAAAGTTCCAAACATGATTGTCATCCATGGACTTTAACTCGGATCTCATGGCTCCAAGCCTTGACTCGAAATCAGCACTTCACATCGCATCCTGATAAGTAGTCGGCTCATTGCCGTCCAGCATAAGTACGTCTCCACATAGTCTCGCTAGTATTTGTGGCTCTAGTGCATTTGCCGTCTTAGGAACAACGTCCGATTCAACCTCCAAGGCTGTTGTCAACACCCAGATTTTTAATCCCAGATGCCTGTTATGCCATACCTCGTAATCCCAAGATTATCATTTTTGCAAGACATAACAGAATTGGTACCACAGTACATCATCCATTACAAACCATAATAAAGGTCTTACAATTATAGGATCTCATGATCCAGTCTTAATACAATCAACGCAGCGGAAATTAAACATACCGGGGCTTCATCTTCAGGGTCACAGGCAATGTTGATGATGGGAGATGATCCTAGTTGTCATAGACTTCCTGTTGTCCATCATCCTGGTAGTCCTCTTCATAGTCTGGCCATGGGAATAGCCAGGTACAAAGCCATGAGTACTCTTTATGTACTCGCAAACTATCACTAACAAGTAAAGTAGTTTGAGTAGGAATCCTAAGCTCTAGGTTTATTTGCAAAAAGCTAGGTTTATTTCATATTGAGTTCAGAAGTAAAGAAAACTAGTTTAATGTTCTAGAACACCTAAGTGGGACTTAGTTTTCATATTCACAACCCTGTTGTGGTCAAGTCAAAGTCATAGTTCATTTCACAAGTCGTTTTTAAAACATCTGACGACGGAACAGTATGGCCACTCCAACTGTCCATGACCGCGGACGCGGCTATTTGAATAGTTTGACACTGTACAGAGATGGTACACTTTCACCATAACATTCGATACATCCGCCAGGGACAACCCTGAATCATCATACTTAGTATGCGAATAAAAAATCCTAACCTTTCAATTACACACCCTAGTATAGGCACCTCCCCTATGAGTTTGGCCTCCCAACCATGACCATCTGTCATCTTGGGTACTGCATAGGTGGACATTCACATTCACGAGGTAGCCTCAGCTCAACCTCTTTCCGCAAGGGAACCCATACTAAGACATATAAACTTCCAGTTAAGCCCTACCCAAATCAGGTATTGTGGTTGTACGGTAAAATTGGAATGGTATCACATTCGAACCCAACCATCAATTTTTATAAAGGGCTAAGGCTCATGCCTCAATATTTTCATCATCAAATCACCTTGTGTTCATAACACATGTCAAAACATTTCAATAGAATCAATCTTCATTCTAAGGTTTTCATAATCATTTTCACCAAGTATTCCCATCTGAAGTGATCAACTTTTATGCTTAGCACTAGCCACTAAAGTTGAGGGTATTCGCTAATGAGGGGTGCTAATCAAGTGTGACTATGCAAATCTAGTCTTATGCCTTTTGATGACATCTAGTTCTAACTACTTAGGCCTAGTTTTATGCTCTTTATGGTACCTATAGTAGTTTTCTAAAACTCACAAGTCACTAAGTAAAAGTAATAAAGAACTTTGGTAAAAAAATAAAAGAATAAAGCTTGCAAATAAAACTGGGAATTCGTATAATCAAGGTTGCATAACCAAAGAACGCCTAATGCATCTTGCATAGGTTAACTTGTAGGGTTAGGCTTGCATAGTTAAAAACTTGCAAGTGTTAGCTTGCCTTGATTGGTGCAGTGGTTGAAGTTTTCTTCTTCTTCTTCTTCTTCATAGTACTCCTCCTCCTCGTAGCCTTGGTCGATACTAGCGTCTATAAATGAATACGGGGTACACAATCACCAAACAATACTTAACTACCTCTATTTGGCACACAAAGGTTCACACTAGATGATCTAGCATCATCACAATCATCACATGAAATAAATACCTAGTTTGAGAAGATGCTCACATAAGAATTATGAATTGAAGTAAAAGAGAGCATCAAGAAGCAAATTCAAAACACATTTAAGTCTAAACCTCTTCCTATGCATCGTAATCTTGTAAACAAATAAATTCACAAAGAACAAAGTGACAAGCATAGGAAGATAAAACAAGAGTAACTTCAAAACTTTCAGCACATAGAGAGGTGTTTCAGTACCATGAAAATTTTTACAACCATACTTTCCTCTATCATAATAATTTTCAGCAGCATCATGAATAAACTCAACAATATAGCTATAACATAAAGCATGCTTTTCATGATCTACAAACACATAATTTCTATCAAGCAAAAAAATAGTGGGATTAAAACCTTCATAGGTTTTACCCAAAGTAGATATTTCAAAAGGATCCACAGGAACATAACATTTATCCTCCTTTGGTAAGCATGGGGGATAATCAAATAATGTAAGGGATAAAGAGTTACTCTCATTAGAAGGTAGGAATGGGTAGATAATCCATTCTTCCTCCTTTTGTTCATCACTCTCCTCCTCTTTTTCATCTAATGTGCTTCCAGTTTCAACAATTTCTTCTTCCATAGGCTCCTGCAAGGCATTAGACTCTTCCATTTGTGGAAAGCATCTATTAAAATATTCAAGAATATAGCCATTTTCTTCCTTGTAATTATCAAAGCAAAATTTAAGTATCTCATAAACCTCATATTCATAAGGTGCATCATCAGTATTTTCAAGCAAACTAGCAAGTTCAAATGCACCCTTGAAGGCAATAAATTCTTCAATTTGTTCCACATCATAAAAGTCATAATTTCCTTTAACATAAGAGGATATGGTAACATTATCATTATACTCACATTGAAAAGGGAGGTGTTTATACCTCCTACAGCAACAAGCTTTATCAAAGAAATAAGTAACATTATAAGTAGAGCACACCTCTCTAGCAATAGTATAGAATTTATCAATTGGTGCCCATAAGTGTTTCCCTTTTTGTGACAAATGGTGTTCCTTATAATAATACTTTTCTTCTTCCGTGAACCCACCTTTCCAATAAGAACTAGTTTCAAAGAAACCATCCATTGATAGAAAGCATGACCAAGCAAGGCAATAACAAACCAGCACTAGAGTAGGAACTAATTTTTTTGGAATTTTTTATATAAAGAGGCAAACAAAACCAAGCAAAAGAAACTAAGAAAACTAAAAACAAAGTAAAGAGAAAGGTGGAGGAGGACTCCCCTTGTGAAGATGTCCTTAGCCTCCCCGGCAATGGAGCCAGAAATCCTTGATGCATACACCCAGTGTTGACATGGGACGCTTCGTTGGAAACCCCAAGAGCAAGGTGTGATGAGCACAGCAACAAGTTTCCCTCAGTAGAGGCCAAGGTTATCGAACCATAAGGAGGAAGAAAAAGTCTCAAAGGTGTTGCAAGCAATGTGGAAACCTGCACAACACAAACTCAAGACTTTGCCCCAACAAATCAGTGAGGTTGTCAAGGTCACCGGTTTGCTGTAACAAATGATTAACTGTATGGCGTGGAAGGTAATGAATGGTTTTCAACAAGTAAACAGTGGAATATGTATCAATGGTAAAGATTGGACCGGGGTCCATAGTTCACTAGAGGTGCTCTCCTTATATAAACAACATGGCATGAAGGGTAAAAAAATTACAGCAGGGTAATTGACAGGAACTGAGCAAGGCATAACAATGCAATACCAGACAAAAAGATCCTATGAGATTCGATTAGGCAATACAACAATATAAATAGACCGCCATCCAACTGCATCTATGACTAGAAGTCCACCTGCAGGTTATCATCCGAACCCCCTCCAGTATTAAGTTGCAAGCAACAGACAACTGCTTTAAGCAAAGTGTGTAAGGTAAACAATCCACTTGTTCCATGAACAAGAGACCGTTGTTTTCTCCCTAGTGGCAACAGCACATCTACAACCGAAGAGATTTCTTTCACTTCCCTTGGAAACTAGAGGCATGAACCCACTATCGAGCATAAATACCCCCTCTTGGAGTCACTAGCAACTACTTGGCCAAGATAGCTACTATAAACGGAGAGCATGCAAGATCACGAACAACACAGACATGATAGTATCAAATAGACAAAACCATTAATCAATCTGACATAGTAATCTCAATATCCATCGGATCCCCGCAAACACAACATGCATGATTACAAATAGATTAGATCTTGATCATGAACGGAGCTCACAAGATCTATACATGAAAGCACAAGGAGGACATATAACCATCTAGCTACTACATGGACCCATAGTCCAAGGTGGAACTACTCATGCTTCATAACGGAGAAGAAGGCCTCTGGGATGATCTCCCTTCCGGCAGGGTGCCGGGAAGAACTTCAGATCCCCCCGATCTAGGGACGATGGTGGCAGCGGCTATAGAAGGTTTCGTGGAGTTTTGATCGGGTGCCTAGGGTTTAAGCATTGGGGGCTTCTTATAGGCGAAGAGGCGAGGCGGTGGGCCACACCCTTCCCAGGCGCGGGCTGGACCCACCCGCGCCTAGGGTGGTCTGGCCGCCCTGTGGCAGCCCTCCATATCGTCTTCTGGCTTCATGTTGCCCACGGTAAAATATTTACTTTTGGCTTTTGTCCCGTCCAATTCCGAGAATATTGATTTTCTGCCTTTCTGGAACTAACAACAGAAGAAATAAGGCAACTGACACTGTGGAAACTTGTTAATAGGTTAGTTCCAGAAAAGATATAAAACACCTCAAAGTGCAGACAAAGCAAAGCAAAGTAGATACTAAACAAGCATGGAACATCAAAAATTATAGATACGTTTCCGACGTATCAACGAGATATGGAACACATCATGCACGGCTAACATCTCCTCTGGCAGTTCCAGTTGATATGATACTGCTCCTCGGTGATTCAAAATCTTGAAGGGTCCAATATATCTAGGGGCAAGCTTTCCTTTGAGTTGGAAATGCTGCATTCCTTTCAAGGGTGATACTTTCAGATACACAAAATCTCCGATAGTGAAGGCTAGATCTCGATGTCTCTTGTCGGCATAACTCTTCTGTCTGGATTGGGTGGTATTAAGGTTCTCATGCATCTTGTGAACTTTCTCTTTGGCTAGTCTTAGGATGTCGGGTACAAAAATCTAACTCTCTCCTACTTCCGACTAATTCAGTGGGGGTATGACACTTCCTTTCGTACATAAACTCAAATGGGGCCATTTGCAAACTAGCTTGGTAATTTTTGTTGTATGAGAATTCTGAGAAAGGCAGACGGTCCTCCCATTTAGATCCATATTCCAACACACAAGCTCTCAACATATCTTCGAGTATGTGGTTTACTCGTTCCGTTTGTCCAACTGTCTGCGGGTGATAAGTTGTGCTGAAATCTAGTTTGGTTCCCAATCCTTCTTGGGGATTCCATGCAAACTGACTATCCTAGCAATGTACAACTCTGCTAGCTTCGAGCTCTGATAAGTGGTCTTGACCGGTAAGAAATGAGCTACTTTATAAAGTCTATCCACTATGACCCAAATAGAGTCATTTCCCCTACTAGATGTAGGCAAACCGGTGATAAAATCCATTCCAACCGAATCCCATTTCCATTATGGGATCTGCAAAGGTTGCCAAAGTCTTGCGGGTCTCTGATGTCCCGCTTTGACTCTCTGACAGATATCACATTTGGCTATGTATCTTCCGACTGCTCGTTTCATCTTGTGCCACCAAAATTGCTCCTTCAAATCCTGATACATCTTCGTTCCTCCCGGGTGCATAGAATAAAGAGTATCATGGGCTTCTTGCAAAATAGCTTGTTTCAACTCTGAATCTGCGGGCACACAGATTTGTCCTTTGTACCACAAAACTCCTTCTTCATCTTCGATGAATCCGGGTACCTTCCCTATACCCGATACGATGTTTGATTCTATTGATACTAGCATTTCATCTTTGCGCCTCCTTGATCTGACTGATCAAATTGGGTTGAAGTTCTATGCTAGCCAAAAATCCTTCACTAACTAGCTCCATTCTGAAATTTTCCATCTCCTCATGCAAACTTGGCTGGGCTTCTTTTATCATGGTGTTCAATCGACACGACAATCTTCTAAGGGCATCTGCTACCACATTTGCTTTGCCGGGGTGATAGTGAATGTCAAGGTCATAGTCCTTGATTAACTCTATCCATCTCCTTTGCCTCATATTTAGCTCCTTCTGGGTGAAAATATACTTCAGACTCTTGTGATCCGAATAAATCTCACAACGGTTACCCATGAGGTAATGCCGCCATGTCTTCAAGGATAAAACTACGTCTTCTAGTTCGAGGTTATGGGTAGGGTAATTCTGCTCATGTTGCTTCAGTTGCCGGGACAAATTGGATATGACTTTACATTCTTGCATCAACACACATCCGAGACCAATCTTGGATGCGTCACAATACACATCAAAAGGCATCTTGATATCCGGCATAATCAAGATTGGGGCTAAAATCAATCTCTTCTTGAGCTCTTGAAAACTTGCTTCACATTTGTCCGTCCATTCAAACTTCTTATCTTTCTTCAACAATTGGGTCATGGGCCTTGTGATGCTCGAGAATACTTCTACGAACTTGCGGTAATATCCCACTAATCCGAGAAATGCGCGAACTTGGGTTTGAGTGGTTGGGGCTTTCCATTCTTTAACATCCTTAATCTTGGTGGGATCAACATCAATTCCTCCTACCGACATGATATGTACTAGGAATCCTACTTCCTTTAACCAGAACTCACATTTGCTAAACTTGGCATACAACTGATGCTCTCTAAGGGTTTCAAGGATGGTCCTCAGGTGTAGCTCATGGTCTTCTTCTGATTTGGAATAGATCAGAATATCGTCGATAAAAACAACGACAAACTTATCCAGGAAGTTCATAAAAATCTTATTCATGAGGTTCATGAAATAAGCAGGGGCATTGGTTAATCCAAAAGACATGATAGTGTTCTCATACAATCCATATCTGGTGGTGAAGGTAGTCTTTGGAATATCCGTTGCACGAATCTTGAGTTGATGATAACCGGTTCTAAGATCAATCTTAGAAAACACTTTGGCACCAGTCAATTGGTCAAATAGATCTTCTATCTTCGGTAGTGGGTACTTGTTCTTAAGTGTGACATCATTCAGCTTCCGATAATCCGTGCACAAACGGTTACCTCCATCTTTCTTATCCACAAACAAAACAGGTGATCTCCATGGCGACGCACTTGGTTGAATCAAACTTGTATCCATCATAGCACACAGTTGCTTCTTTAGCTCCGCTAATTTGGACGGGTTCATACTATAAGGTCTCTGAGCTATGGGTCCAGTTCCAGGGATTAGTTCAATGATAAACTTGATATCCCGATCTGGGGGCATACCGGGCGATTCATCTGGGAATATGTCGGGGTATTCACAGACTACTCTGACTTGGTCAATGGTTGGTTGGGATAGACTCTTGTTGCACTTGAATTGACAGGGAAAAGTCTCAGATACATGCTCTACTGATACACCAGTGGTACTAGTCATGGTTATGGCTTTCTTGGCACATGATGGCGCCTAAAAGCGCTTCGTCGGGAAATCCCAAGAGCAAGGTGTGATGCAGCACAACAGCAAGTCTTCCCCCAGTAAGAAACCGAGGTTATCAAACCAGTAGAAGGAAGGAAATGTCTCAAAGGTGTTGCAAGCAACTTGCAAACCTGCACAACACAAACTCAAGACTTTGCCCCGACGAACAGTGAGGTTGTCAATCTCACCGGTTGCTGTAACAAAGGATTAACTGTATGGTGTGGAAGGTGATAGTGGTTTACAGAAAGTAAACATGAACAGTGGAAGATGTATCAATGATAAAGATTGGAACGGGTTCCATAACTAGAGGTGTTCTCCTTAGATAAACAAACATGGCATGGAGGGTAAACAATTTACAGCAGGGCAATTGACAGGACTGAGCAAGGTATAACAATGCAATACTAGACATTCATGATTCTATGAGATTCGATTGGGCAATACAACAAGATAGATGGACCGCCATCGAACTGCATCTATGACTAGAAATCCACCTTTGGGTTATCATCCGAACCCCCTCCAGTATTAAGTTACAAGCAACAGATAACTGCTTTAAGCAAAGTGTGTAAGGTAAACAATCCACTTGTTCCATGAACAAGAGACCGTTGTTTTCTTCCCTAGTGGCAACAACACATATACAACCTTAGAGATTTCTGTCACTTCCCTTAGATTAAATAGAGGCATGAACCCACTATCGAGCATAAATACCCCCTCTTGGAGTCACTAGCATCTACTTGGCCAAGATAGCTACTATAAACGGAGAGCATGCAAGATCTCAAACAACACGGACATGATAGAATCAAGAAGAAAAAACCATTAATCAATCTGACATACTAATCTCAATATCCATCGGATCCCCGCAAACACAACATGCATGATTACAAATAGAGATGACCTTGATCATGAACGAAGCTCACAATATCAAAGGAGGAGATACAACCATCTAGCTACTACATGGACCTGTAGTCCAAGGTGGAACTACTCACGCTTCATACCAGAGGCTGGCATGATGAAGAAGAAGGCCTTCAGGATGATCTCCCTCTTGCAGGGTGCCCAGAAGAGCTTCAGATCACCCCCGATCTAGGGACAACGGTGGCAACGGCTACAGATGGTTTCGTGGAATATTGATTGGGTACTTATGGTTTAGGCATCGGGGGGTCTTCATATGTGAAGAGGAGAGGAAGGGGGTCGCCAGGGCGGTCGCACCCCCCCAGGCGCAGGCCCACCTTGGCCGCATGGCCAGGGTGTGTGGCCCCCTAGTGACTCTCCTCCATCTCGTATTCAGGCTTCGTGTTCCCCATGGTAAAATATTGACTTTGGCTTTTTTCCTGTCCAATTCCTAGAATATTGATTTTCTGCCTTTCTAGAACCAAAAACAGAAGAAAACATGCAACTGGCACTATGGCATCTTGTTAATAGGTTAGTACCAGAAAACATATAAAAACACCTGAAATTATAAACAAAGCAAAGCAAAGTAGATACTAAACAAGCATGGAACATAAAAAATTATAGATACGTTTCCGACGTATCAAGCATCCCCAAGCTTAACTCCTGCTCATCCTCGAGTAGGTAAGTGATAAAAATAATAATTTTTGAGGTGATATGCACCATCAAAATCAAGATCAAACCATTTGCAAGCATTGAAAGCTAGGACCAAAGAACTCTAAACATGAGCATGAAAGATGGAGTTCTAACAGTAATACAAAGTAACTATGCATGCAACATGAAAGGCTACAAACAAAGATCATGAATAACATGCATTGAAAAATGTTTGTTTGTTTCACATACAGAAACCATAGCATAGTGTCATTCAGCTTGTCCCTTATGGAGTAGCAAATAGATGCATAGGACACCTTCAAAGTTCATAAGAGTGACTAGATACAAATAGCACAAGAACAAGTAATATCAACAATATGCAACTAGAACTAATAATGGCAACTATGCTCTCTTAACTGGTGCCTAAGGATAGAAGGTGGAGACTCAATATAATGGTGGAAGAAAGGCCCTTCATAAAGGGAAGCAGGGATTTCAAGTCTCAATAATAGCTTCCAAAAGTTATGGTACTTGTTAGCTTTTAGCTATCATTGCCCCTATCATAAGCATCTTGAAGTGATTAAGGATAAAGTGAAGAAACTATGGAGTATATGCTTGACAAAGTATAAGTTGGCAATCTCATGTCCCTTGAATACGAGGGCCGCTCCTCATGCTACTCAACTTTATTCACCTGTAAGTTCTTTTCATAGTAATTACATGTGTATCATAGAGAACCGCCAACGGGTTACCCCTTGCACATGATACAGGAGCTATCCCATAATCAAAATGATAAGGCAAGCAGACAATGAGCATCTCAGCAATCTTCTTATTTACCATGGGAATATGGTGCTTTTTTCTCTCTTTCCTCTTTTCAATATGTCTCTTTTTTATATAATAAGAAAGCTTCATAGATGTCATTATGGTGATGCTGCAAGTTTCCACCATGATTAGGCATGGCTTAGGCTAGCGGCCCAGGCGTTTCTCTAACACACACACATAACTCCGTGAACTTACAAGCTCCCCTTTTATTTCACACCGACGACATCCATAGACAAAAGAGCATGATATCAACTGTGTACAAAATGCAAGTGCAATGTTGAAAGCATTCCCCGTGACAACACGGTTCTGCTAATTCCAATGTATAAGTGCAAGCATATACAACATAGATGACATAATGGTTCAAGTTTATTAGGGGCAAGAAAAATAAAGTGTGACATCAAGTTTGTGAGAGCTTTAATCACTAAGTTTTCACATAACAAAATACTTTTTAATTGGAAGATAGATGAAAACAAGAATATACTTGGAATGGTGTAACACACCATGCATAGGAATTTATATTGGACACTTCGGAATAACTTGGTTTCTTGGGAGTTGGATGCATGAGTAGAGCTTACTCATACAAGTGGAGGCTAGCAAAATACTGGGAGCGACCAACTAAGAGAGCAATAATGGCCATAATCATGCAGAGCGACAAAACATTACTAATCAAAGAATAAAGTGGTAGTACAAGTCAAGGACTAAATTATCATAGAGGCTATGGTGACTTGTTCATAGTCATAACATGGTTTGAGCATGTGCCAAGTCAACCCAAACAAAGCATCAAAGGAGAATACCACAATACTATGCTTTTGAATGCTAAAACAACACATCATTCATTCAAGGCACACTAAGAACTTCCAATTGTTTGGAACAAGTCATGTTACAGCAATAATCACTACGCATAAGGTCAAAACAACACCTAGAATGACATGATAAAGTCTAAGTCACAGTCAAAGTAAGCTCCTTCTTGTACTACTTAAGCAAGAACTTTCTACTCCTCTCCAACACCAATCAACTTATTTGAAACAACACAGCGAGAACGGGGGGGGTCCAAACTACTTTATTCAAGAAAAATAAGCAAACCAAACAAAAACTAAGACGCTCCAAGAACAACACAACAATGCATGAAACAAGAAAAACGAAGTGTCTAGAAATACCTGAGGTTTTTATTGATGAGGAAGGGGATGCCTTGGGCATCCCCAAGCTTTGACGCTTGTACCTCTTGGATATTTCTTGGGGTGACACGGGGTGGCATCCCCAAGCTTGAGCTTTTGTTCATTCTTCATCTTATTACATCATTCTCTCTCTACACCTTCTTACCATGTGGGGCTCTCTCAGTGTGCCATTCAGAATAATTAACCATCATATTATCAAGGAGTTTTGTTGCAGCACCCAAGGTGATGGTCATAAAGGTACCTCCAACAGTTGCATCCAACAGGTTTCTTAAAGAGAAGTTCAAACCTGCATAAAAAGTCTAGATAATCTTAGCCAAAGATTTCATTCTTTCCCAAGCGTGAGTAACATGTTCATTATCAAGTTGTTTAAATTTCATAATATCACTTCTCATAGATATAATCTTAGCAGGAGGGTAGTACTTTCCAATAAAAGCATCTTTGCACTTAATCCAAGAATCAATACTATTTCTAGGCAAGGATAGCAACCATTCTTTAGCTTTTCCTCTCAAGGAGAAAGGAAACAACTTGAGCTTAATAATATCTCCATCTACATACTTATACTTTTGCATCTCACAAAGTTCAACAAAGTTATTGAGGTGGGCAGCAGCATCATCAGAACTACCACTAGAAAATTTCTCTCTCATCACAAGATTCAACAAAGGAGGCTTAATTTCATAAAAGGTAGCATCAGGAGCAAGTGGAGCAATAGGAGTACTTAGGAAATCATTGTTGTTTGTGCTAGTGAAGTCACACAACTTGGTGTTCTCAGCAGAGTTCATTTTGGCAAAAGTGGAGCAAGCCAAAGCAGCAGCAACTAGAGCATGAACTAATTTTTTGTGTTTTTGATAAGAGAAAGCAATCCAAACAAAACTATTTTTTTTGGATTTTTTGATAAAAAGAGGCAAAAAAAACCAAGCAAAAGAAACTAAGCAAAACAATAACAAAGTAAAGAGAAAGGTTGAAAAGGACTCCCCTTGTGAATACGTCCTTAGCCTCCCTAGCAACGGCACCAGAAAACTTGTTGATGGCGCCTAAAAGCGCTTCGTCGGGAAACCCCAAGAGCAAGGTGTGATGCAACACAACAGCAAGTCTTCCCTCAGTAAGAAACTGAGGTTATAGAACCAGTAGGAGGAAGGAAATGTCTCAAAGGTGTTCCAAGAAACTTGGAAACCTGCATAACACAAACTCAAGACTTTGCCCCAACGAACAGTGAGGTTGTCAATCTCACCGATTGTTGTAACAAATGAATAACTGTATGGTGTGGACGATGATAGTGGTTTGCAGAAAGTAAACAGGAACAATAGAAGATGTATCAATGGTAAAGATTGGACCGGGGTCCATATTCACTAGAGGTGTTCTCCTTAGATAAACAAACATGGCATGCAGGGTAAACAAATTACAACAAGGAAATTGACAGGACTGAGCAAGGCATAACAATGCAATACTAGACATTCATGATCCTATGAGATTCGATTGGGCAATAAAACAACATAGACCGCCATCCAACTGCATCTATGACTAGAAATCCACCTTCGGGTTATCATTCGAACCCCCTCCAGTATTAAGTTGCAAGCAACAGATAACTGCTTTAAGCAAAGTGTGTAAGGTAAACAATCCACTTGTTCCATGAACAAGAGACCATTGTTTTCTCCCTAGTGGCAACATCACATCTACAACCTTAGAGATTTCTATCACTTCCCTTAGATTAAATAGAGGCATGAACCCACTATCGAGCATAAATACCCCCTCTTGGAGTCACTAGCATCTACTTGGCCAAGATAGCTACTAGAAACAGAGAGCATGCAAGATCTCAAACAACACAGACATGATAGAATCAATAAGACAAAACCATTAATCAATCTGACATAGTAATCTCAATATCCATCGGATCCCCGCAAAAACAACATGCATGATTACAAATAGAGATGGTCTTGATCATGAACGGAGCTCACAAGATCCTCACGGGGGGCTAGCATGATGAAGAAGAAGGCCTCCAGGATGATCTCCCCTTTGGCAGGGTGCCGAGAAGAGCTTCAGATCCCCCTAATCTAGGGACGATGGTGGCGGCGGCTACATACGGTTTCGTGGAATATTGATCGGGTACTTAGGGTTTAGGCATCGGGGGATCTTTATTGGCAAAGAGGTGAGGAAGGGGGGTCGCCACGGTAGCCGCACCCCCCAGGCGTGGCCCCACCTTGGCCACGCGGACAGGGGGTGTGGCCCCTTGGTGACTCTCCTCCGTCTCGTATTCAGGCTTCGTGTTCCCCACGATCAAATATTGACTTTGGCTTTTGTCCCGTCCAATTCTGAGAATATTGATTTTCTGCCTTTCTGGAACCAAAAACAGAATAAAACAGGAAACTGACACTGTGGCATCTTGTTAATAGGTTAGTACCATAAAACATATAAGAACACCTCAAAGTGTGGACAAAGCAAAGCAAAGTAGGTACTAAACAAGCATGGAACATAAAAAATTATAGATACGTTTCCGACGTATCATCACAGTCGATTAATCCTTTCTGTTTTGACATCCAATCCATTCCTAGTACTACTTCCAAACCTTTGTTTCCAAGTACTATTAGATTAGCATAAAAATCTATTCCATGGATTCTGATAGGTACGGCCTTGCAAATTTGTCTATCTTTGGTGGTTGAACCAGGTATTTGAACTATCATAACATGCTTCAATTTTGTTGGTTGAATCTTACTAGTGCGTGCAAATTCTTCTATAACAAATGAGTGCGATGCTCCAGAATCAAACAACACTCTTGCAAGTACTGAGTTAACAGAAAACATACCCAGTATGACATCTGGCGCTTCCTGAGCTTCTTCAGCATTCATGTGAAACAGACGCCCATTGCGGTTGAGCAAGTTTCCTGGGGCAAATCTCCTTCCATGCTGAACACGGCGTTGCTGCTGAGCTGGTGCATTCACATTGGCTGCTGCAAGCTTCTTCGGGCACTCGTTGGAGTAGTGACCCTTGACTCCGCACTAAAAACAAGTAATCAGAGACTTGTCTTTTCCTACAATAGGCATGGCATCGCTTCCAGTCCTTAGGGAAGTATTGGTGTTGTTGGTGTTGTTGTTCTTGTTGGACTTGGGCGGTGCATGGTTGAAATTGTTGGAGTTGTCGGGGTTGTTGTTGTGGTTTCCTCCGGGCCTTGGGTTTCCTCCTCCATGATTGGGATAGTTCGGACGAGACATAGGGGGTCTATTGTTTCTCGGGGCATATCTTGCAGACGGGTTGGGGCGATACTTCGGGGTATGGTGGGATCCTGGTTGATGCATCATTCGACGCTTGCGATTCTGATATACTTGGTTGATCTTGCATTTCATCTGGATTGCAGAATCCACTAAGGCTTCAAGGTCAGCAAAGGGAATGTTGACCAGCACTGTCTGCATCTCATCATGCAAACCGTTCAAGAATCTCTCCTTCTTCTTGGCTTCAGTACCAATCTCATCAGGGGCATACCTAGAAAGAGACATAAATCTTTCATGGTACTCTACCACAGTCATCCTTCCCTGCTTCAGCTCCTTGAATTCATCCCTCATCCATAGAATCAAACCTGGTGGCACATGGGTTTGGCTGAACTTGAGTTTGAATTCATCCCAAGTCATCATTTGTCCTCCATTCATGGTACGAATGCTATTCCACCAATATTTGCATCATCTGCCAGATAATGGGTGGCAAACAGTACTTTCTCATTGTCCTCCACTCCTATGACCTCTAATTTTTTCTCCATGGTTGTCACATCCCAAGATTTTCCAAATCTTGTAATGTGAAAAATAAATAAACAAAATAAATTATTGTTGAAAATCAGGGTGAAAAGAAACTTTTGTTTCTATAGGGAAACTTAAAATCCCATCTTGAACAAACTTTGGTTAACATTTGAATACAACTAAATTCAAATCAAGAGGAATGCATTCTTCATAAATGCATCTGGAAATTTAAACACTTGAGAAATAATCCAAACCCTAAACCCTAATGGAATAAAAATCATTTCCAAGTTATCTCCAATCCTATGGATTTGATCCATATAAAAATTGGTCAAACAAACATTTCAAAATGATCAAGAATGACAAATGGAAATATATTAAAACCCTATAAATTGGTTTCACTTAATTTGGAGCCATAAATAAAATCTTATGAATTTAATAAGATAAGGAAAAGTAATTTCCAAGACTAATAAAACACTTATCTAAAATCCATACCAAATGGTGAGCAAATAATCCTAAAGATATTTAAAAGGATAAATAAATATCAATTAAGATTTTACAAATTGGAATCACCAAGTTTGGATCTCTAAATAAAAAGATATGAATTTTATAAGATGAAGAAAGGAATATTAAATGAGGATTATTTAAAGACCAAATTAAATCTTGGCCTAATCCATAAGCAAATGGAATGAATAGAATCCAAATCCAAATAAAATAAAAGGATAAAGAATTTCCAAAATAAAATAAAATGACAATAACCATTCTATCCCTATTTTAATAAAGACAAATCTCTAATAAGAATAATTATATAATTCATGAGAAAATAGTATTTTGGAATTTACCCAAGTGAAATAAAAGTTGTTTAATTCAACTTAATTAAGGTTAAAGAAATCTTCCAAATAAACTTTAGGGAATTAAAACTGTATTTAATTCCATTGGAAATAAAACAAATACCCAATTCAAATGATTTATGAATCATATTGAATTTATTCCAAATGATCCTAGGTGAATATTTTGACACCCTATTAAGTAAATAAAACTTACTGAAAAAGATTTGGAAGAATTTAGAAACTTAAGTGGTGTTTGGAAATATTATAAAATCTTATTTGATTAATACAAGGACCTACTTTAAATAATTAAAAAGGCACTAAAGGAATAAAAGTTTTATTCTAAATTTGACATCAGAATATGGTAATAAACAGTGTTTGATTATTCACAAAATATGTCAAATGTTTGAATTCAAATGAGTGTTTGAATTAATTAAACAAAACCAAAACAGAAATTAGAAAAGAAAAAAGAAAAACAATCTGAACAAAAAAAATATGAAAAGGACTCAGCCCAGCCAGCAGGCCCAACTAAGACCCAACAGCCCACTCCCTCGCACCCCGAACCGTTTTTCTCCTTACTCAGAAACGCACCCGCTCAGCGACTGACCGATGGACCCCACTCCCCCTCCCCCTCTTTCGCTGACGAGACGACCCCACCGCCAGCTCCCTTCTTCCTCACCCTCCCGCTGACCTCGCCGGCCGTTACTCCTCGTTCAAACCTCGGGTTAATTCGCTCATTTCTGCCAGCAATTCCTCCCCGCGATTACTCCCCTTTAACTGCCTCCCTCCCCTCCTTCATTCCCCTCAAACATCACACGACCAGAGCCACCGGGCCGTCCCCGATTTAGTCTACAACCTCGCTGCTCCGACGAGCTCCTTTTCTCAATTCCGGCCAGCCTCCTCCGCCCCTTGCCTCCTCGACCATGCTCACATGCTCTCCACCTCCTGGCAAACCTCCCCGTAGCGCCAGCTCGCCCGCGCGTGCTCTGCAGCGTCGGCAACGACGACGACCAGTAGCGCCACCGCCTGCCATTTCCTCCGGCGAGATTTCCTGGTAAGCTCGGACCGCCCCGGTGCTTATCATTGATGCTCGCATGTTCCCTGGTACCGTGCGCGTCTAACGCACCCTTTATTTTGCATTGGCGCGCCTTGCAGCCTTGTCCCTGACAACGACAACGTGTGCCCGTCGCCAGACACCTCTCCAGCGAGCAATCCCTGCAACTCCAGCGCGCCCCTCGACAAACAGAAGGCACGTTGAGCTCCAGCACGTCCCGACGAACACGGTGAGCATACCCTCTCTCCCCCTAGCTTCCTGGAATAGCCAGAGCGCTGCCGCCCGAGCGTCGCCGCCGCCAGCCACCGTCGAGCGCCGCTGACTTTTGGTCACATGCCCTGAGCCGCTAGATCTTGATCTGACGGATGCGATAGAACGTGAACGAAAGGGTAAGAAGCAATCTGTGTCGTGCGATGTAAATTAGATCCAACGCCTCACAGAGCCCGATCCGTGTGAACCGGTACCAGCAAATAGCAACACGACACGTGGCCTCTGTCTGTTTTAAAAACCAGAAACTTTCCTATTAGATGTTCAATTTTGTAAAATTCATAACTTTCAAACCACATGTCCAAATTTTGCAAATTTTATATCAATGGAATCAGCAAGACAAGTACTTTCTGACCATGCACTTTGTTTAGTAAATTGCTTCTGTTAAATTGATTGTTTTTGCAGAAACTTGTGTATGCATGTTTAGAATATAAAAATTGTTCTAAAATGATTTTTGAGATGAAATCTTTGGCAAATGGTTTGTTTTGAACCTACTGACCATATAAATCAATTGGTGGTTTCAAAAATGTATTTGGTGAAGCAAAAGAATGAATCTTGGATTTAAACCATTTCTAGACAAATAAAAATATGGTTTAATTATTAAAAATGGTTTTGGAAGAAAACCTTTGGGAATTGTTTTGTTTTAAACTCTCTAACCCCAAACACCAAGATTTATGACTTGAAAATGTATTTGGTAAACCCTATAAAAATTATTACTTTACTAAAGGCATTTTCAACCACATGAAATAATGATTTGGTTTAAAAATGGTTTAGAAATAGAATCTTTTGCAAAGGGTTTTGCCACTTTATAAAATGACCAAATGGTGTTTCCAAATGTTCATAACTTATTAGAAACCACTTTTACAAATAAAACAACCTTTTGCAAGCTTGCATGCATTGCTTTGTTTTTATTATTTTTATGTGATGTTTTGCTTGATTGGTAGATTGAAATTGTGCCTTGCTTGATTGAATTGTAGTGTCTTGAAGAGTGTGATTGTTGCAAGGACAAGGAGTGAACTTATACTCTCTACCAAAAAGGCAAGTGATGCTACATACTTTTGTCCCATTATTTTCACTATGCATTAGTGATAATTCTAAGTAGGACTTGCATGAAATTTTTGCTAAGTATAAACCATGCTATGGGAAATCCTAGTAGATGAAACCTTAGTAGAAATTTCCTAAGTTAAGATTACTACTACTATCATGCTTATCTTAGCTAGTAGAAAACAAGGGTGGAATATATATTCATACTATGAAATATTTCTAAGTCTGTGGACTTGTGTTTTGTTAATAAAACAACTAAGTGAATGAATCACGTGGGTGGAATGGAAGGAATGGTTTGTGTTGAGTGGTTCACAAGGCCTATTTATATGGTTTACCTTGTGTATCTCACTTGTGGATGGCCACCCAGGAACAAAGAGATTTGAGATGTCAAATGTTGAGAAGCTTCAGGTGCAGCCACTTGGCATTATGGGCTCTGCCTAGATCATATAGGTTGCAATAACTTAGCCAAATGGAAAATTGGTGGTAGGGGTTTGATAGGTTGGAGCGCGTCCATTCTGGTCTAAGGGAAGGCTTCTGAAAGATCTTGTCTTGGTGAAACCAAGTCTTGTGGGGAAAGTGCACCACCTCTGCAGAGTGTAAAATCTAAGTACTTAGCCATGTCCCTGGCAAAGGACAATTTGAGCATCAAGACATGGAAGCTATCAAGAATCTCCTCATCCCAATTTCTAAGTTAAAATCTTGTGGTTGAACAAGGGTTGAAGGATCACCAATTTATATTAGGAGATGCCTTGGGAAAGATTTTGTCAAGCAAAAACTTAGTGTTTTCAAATGATAAGGAAAATCTATTTTGAGCAAAGCAAGCCTAAGCTCCACTTAGACAAATGCATATAGATGATAGACTCCACTATACTACCATAGTATCACTTGCCAATACAATTCAAATGTGTTGACCCTTGTGGCTGTAACTTATTATGTTGCAGGTTTGTTTGATGTTAGTGAAGTTTATTGATTAGGATTACAAGTCTACAACCAACATGTCTGCCTGTGGCACTTTGAAGATGAAGGACCCCATGCTATTGTTATATTCTGCTGCATTGTAATGAGATAGCCAAATGAGTTATGTAAGATGTAATAAAATTATTTTATTCCTAGTTATAAAGTTGTATTATGACCTTTGTTTCTTGATATTACATCTTAACTGTGGATGCTAGCTATTGATCCAGGGACTAGCATTGTAAACACAAGGATCTCTACCTTATTAAAGGTTGGGAACCTTACAGATGGTATCAGAGCATTGTGTTGCCTGTAGGATTTGTAACCCTAGGATTGGACAAAACCCCTTAGAAAAATAGGAGTTGTATTTGTTCCAAAATTTATTTACAAGCAATCTTGTAAACTCTTTCCTCAACCATTTTGGTTTTGACTCTACATCTCTTCTATTTCAACTTGATGGATAAAGCCTACCCCATGGCCAAAGACTTCACCATGTGCAAAGGACTTCATCAACTCTAATGACTTCAACATCTTCAAGTGATTTCAACCTTATTCTCAACAAGGACTTCAACTTGGATTTCACTAAGGACTACAAGTGAGACAAGAAATGTTGCTCAAGACTTGAAGACTAAGGAAAAACAACTTGGGAATCATCATCACCTTTGAAGTTTGTGACCAAGATGCAAGAAATTCTCTAAGGATACAAACATCTTGTTCAAGAAGAATCAACTAAGAAGGATGGAAAGATCTCAAGTGAACCATATAGATGGACCACCATATTTAGTTTAAGTCAAACCCACCAACTTATGTGGTGTAACAAAAATATTTTTGGTTGCCTAAAAAAATGCTTGAAACTTGTTGTTTGAATGGAATGTTTGTTTGTGATTGCTTGCACTTTGATTGTGTGAATTGTGATGTGTGTGATTAGAATTATTTCCTTAGAAATATTTTACCTATTCTAATCCCAAACCAACCCAAACAGATGACTTCTCCAAGAGACTCCAACATCAAGGATGGTGACAACAACAACCAAGAGGACAACATAAGAGAACTCATAGTAACCCAAACCTAGTTGAACCAAGTGACAGCTCAATTTATAGCCAACACCAGTGAGGTAGATCCAACCATGCAAAGGTTTTTGGAAACCCAAACCCAATTGTTGCATAAGGTGACAGATCAAATGACAAACATGGGAAACAACTCTTCCAAAGGAGTTTGTGACAACAAGGATGACAAATATGATATTCTAGAAGGAACCCAAGCTTGCAATATTTGTGGAGACAAGGATCACACTTCCAAGGAGCATGAAGATCAATGGCCCAACTGTGAAGATAAACATCCAATTGACCAATGCCCCACATCTCAAGCTACTTGTTACTTATGTGAAGGAAATAATCATGTCCCTATCCAATGCCCCATCTATTCCATAGTTCAACAAAGGAAACAAGGTGGAGTGCAACAACTGATTGCAGACTACCATGAGAGAGCAAAGTCTACCAAGAAGGATGAAGACAAAGGAAAATCTCAGCTTGTACCTCCCAGCAATATGACTCAATTTAAAGGACCAAAGAGGAGACATATGTATTATCCAAGGAATAAGAAAAGGTCAAGGAGACCAGGAAACATTCCTACCTTTGAGATAACATATGAAGAACATGAATTAGAAGCACTCCTAGCTTTGGAGAAACCCAAGAAGAAGAAGTATAAGGAAATTAGCCAAGTGTGGTGCAACAACTGCAAAGAGCTAGGCCATTATGTGTCAACTTGTCCACAGAAGATACGTGAAGAACTCAATCTTATCACATGTTACAATTGTGGTAACCAAGGACATTATGCAAGCAATTGTCTAGAAAAGATGAAGCACAAGATAAAGCCTATGAAGGATCTCAGCCTTGTCACATGTTTCAAGTGTGGAAACAAAGGACACTATGCAGATGTTTGCCCAGAGAGATTTCAACAAGATCCCAAGAAAGCCAAGATGTAATCTAGTTGGAAATTTTTTAAGGGTGGTAGTACCCTAGATGCTTTGAGCCAACTTGTAACCCCTAGCCTACCCAAATCTCGGGACGAGATTTATTTTAAGGGTGGTAGCTTGTCACATCCCAAGATTTTCCAAATCTTGTAATGTGAAAAATAAATAAACAAAATAAATTATTGTTGAAAATCAGGGTGAAAAGAAACTTTTGTTTCTATAGGGAAACTTAAAATCCCATCTTGAACAAACTTTGGTTAACATTTGAATACAACTAAATTCAAATCAAGAGGAATGCATTCTTCATAAATGCATCTGGAAATTTAAACACTTGAGAAATAATCCAAACCCTAAACCCTAATGGAATAAAAATCATTTCCAAGTTATCTCCAAGCCTATGGATTTTATCCATATAAAAATTGGTCAAACAAACATTTCAAAATGATCAAGAATGACAAATGGAAATATATTAAAACCCTATAAATTGGTTTCACTTAATTTGGAGCCATAAATAAAATCTTATGAATTTAATAAGATAAGGAAAAGTAATTTCCAAAACTAATAAAACACTTATCTAAAATCCATACCAAATGGTGAGCAAATAATCCTAAAGATATTTAAAAGGATAAATAAATATCAATTAAGATTTTACAAATTGGAATCACCAAGTTTGGATCTCTAAATAAAAAGATATGAATTTTATAAGATGAAGAAAGGAATATTAAATGAGGATTATTTAAAGACCAAATTAAATCTTGGCCTAATCCATAAGCAAATGGAATGAATAGAATCCAAATCCAAATAAAATAAAAGGATAAAGAATTTCCAAAATAAAATAAAATGACAATAACCATTCTATCCCTATTTTAATAAAGACAAATCTCTAATAAGAATAATTATATAATTCATGAGAAAATAGTATTTTGGAATTTACCCAAGTGAAATAAAAGTTGTTTAATTCAACTTAATCAAGGTTAAAGAAATCTTCCAAAAAAACTTTAGGGAATTAAAACTGTATTTAATTCCATTGGAAATAAAACAAATACCCAATTCAAATGATTTATGAATCATATTGAATTTATTCCAAATGATCCTAGGTGAATATTTTGACACCCTATTAAGTAAATAAAACTTACTGAAAAAGATTTGGAATAATTTAGAAACTTAAGTGGTGTTTGAAAATATTATTATATCTTATTTGATTAATATAAGGACCTACATTAAATAATTAAAAAGGCACTAAAGGAATAAAAGTTTTATTCTAAATTTGACATGAGAATATGGTAATAAACAGTGTTTGATTATTCACAAAATATGGCAAAGGTTTGAATTCAAATGAGTGTTTGAATTAATTAAACAAAACCAAAACAGAAATTAGAAAAGGAAAAAGAAAAACAATCTGAACAAAAAAAATATGAAAAGAACTCAGCCCAACCAGCAGGCCCAACTAAGACCCAACAGCCCACTCCCTCGCACCCCGAACCATTTTTATCCTTACTCAGAAACGCACCCGCTTAGCGACTGACCGATGGACCCCACTCCCCCTCCCCCTCTTTCGCTGATGAGACGACCCCACCGCCAGCTCCCTTCTTCCTCACCCTCCCGCTGACCTCGCCGACCGTTACTGCTCGTTCAAACCTCGGGTTAATTCGCTCATTTCCACCAGCAATTCCTCCCCGCGATTTCTCCCCTTTAACTGCCTCCCTCCCCTCCTTCATTCCCCTCAAACATCACACGACCAGAGCCACCAGGCCGTCCCCGATTTAGTCTACAACCTCGCTGCTCCGACGAGCTCCTTTTCTCAATTCCGGCCAGCCTCCTCCGCCCCATGCCTCCTCGACCATGCTCACATGCTCCCCACCTCCTGGCGAACCTCCCTGTAGCGCCAGCTCGCCCGCGCGTGCTATGCAGCATCGGCAACGACGACGACCAGTAGCACCACCGCCTGCCATTTCCTCCGGCGAGATTTCCTGGTAAGCTCGGACCGCCCCGGTGCTTATCATTGATGCTCGCATGTTCCCTGGTACCGTGCGCGTCTAACGCACCCTTTATTTTGCATTGGCGCGCCTTGCAGCCTCGTCCCTGACAACGACAGCGCGTGCCCGTCGCCAGACACCTCTCCGGCGAGCAATCCCTGCAACTCCGGCGCGCCCCTCGACAAACAGAAGGCACGTTGAGCTCCAGCACGTCCCGGCGAACACGGTGAGCATACCCTTTCTCCCCCTAGCTTCCTGGAATAGCCAGAGCGCTGCCGCCCGAGCGTCGCTGCCGCCAGCCACCGTCGAGCGCAGCTGACTTTTGGTCACATGCCCCGAGCCGCTAGATCTTGATCTGACGGATGCGATAGAACGTGAACGAAAGGGTAAGAAGCAATCTGTACCGTGCGATGTAAATTAGATCCAACGCCTCACAAAGCCCGATCCGTGCAAACCGGTACCAGCAAATAGCAACACGACACGTGGCCTCTGTCTGTTTTAAAAACCAGAAACTTTCCTATTAGATGTTCAATTTTATAAAATTTATAACTTTCAAACCATATGTCCAAATTTTGCAAATTTTATATCAATGGAATCAGCGAGACAAGTACTTTCTGTTCATGCACTTTGTTTAGTAAATTGCTTCTATTAAATTGATTGTTTTTGCAGAAACTTGTGTATGCATGTTTAGAATATAAAAATTGTTCTAAAATGATTTTTGAGATAAAAACTTTGGCAAATGGTTTGTTTTGAACCTACTGACCATATAAATTAATTGGTGGTTTCAAAAATGTATTTGGTGAAGCAAAAGAATGAATCTTGGATTTAAACCATTTCTAGACAAATAAAAATATGGTTTAATTATTAAAAATGGTTTTGGAAGAAAACCTTTAGGAAATGTTTTGTTTTAAACTCTCTGGCCCCAAACACCAAGTTTTATGACTTGAAAATGTATTTTGTAAACCCTATAAAAATTATTACATTACTAAAGGCATTTTCAACCACATGAAATAATGATTTGGTTTAAAAATGGTTTAGAAATAGAATCTTTTGCAAATGGTTTTTCCACTTTATAAAATGACCAAATGGTGTTTCCAAATGTTCATAACTTATTAGAAACCACTTTTACAAATAAAACAACCTTTTGCAAGCTTGCATGCATTGCTTTGGTTTTATTATTTTTATGTGATGTTTTGCTTGATTGGTAGATTGAAATTGTGCCTTGCTTGATTGAATTGTAGTGTCTTGAAGAGTGTGATTGTTGCAAGGACAAGGAGTGAACTTATACTCTCTACAAAAAAGGCAAGTGATGCTACATACTTTTGTCCCATTATTTTCACTATGCATTAGTGATAATTCTAAGTAGGAGTTGCATGGAATTTTTGCTAAGTATAAACCATGCTATGGGAAATCCTAGTAGATGAAACCTTAGTAGAAATTTCCTAAGTTAAGATTCCTACTACTATCATGCTTAGCTTAGCTAGTAGAAAACAAGGGTGGAATATATATTCATACTATGAAATATTTCTAAGTCTGTGGACTTGTGTTTTGTTAATAAAACAACTAAGTGAATGAATCACCTGGGTGGAATGGAAGGAATGGTTTGTGTTGAGTGGTTCACAAGGCCCATTTATATGGTTTACCTTGTGTATCTCACTTGTGGATGGCCACCCAGGAACAAAGAGATTTGAGATGTCAAATGTTGAGAAGCTTCAAGTGCAGCCACTTGGCATTATGGGCTCTGCCTGGATCATATAGGTTGCAATAACTTAGCCAAATGGAAAATTGGTGGTAGGGGTTTGATAGGTTGGAGCGCGTCCATTCTGGTCTAAGGGAAGGCTTCTGAAAGATCTTGTCTTGGTGAAACCAAGTCTTGTGGGGAAAGTGCACCACCTCTGCAGAGTGTAAAATCTAAGTACTTAGCCATGTCCCTGGCAAAGGACAATTTGAGCATCAAGACATGGAAGCTATCAAGAATCTCCTCATCCCAATTTCTAAGTTAAAATCTTGTGGTTGAACAAGGGTTGAAGGATCACCAATTTATATTGGGAGATGCCTTGGGAAAGATTTTGTCAAGCAAAAACTTAGTGTTTTCAAATGATAAGGAAAATCTATTTTGAGCAAAGCAAGCCTAAGCTCCACTTAGCCAAATGCATATAGATGATAGACTCCACTATACTACCATAGTATCACTTGCCAATACAATTCAAATGTATTGACCCTTGTGGCTGTAACTTATTATGTTGCAGGTTTGTTTGATGTAGTTTATTGATTAGGATGTCTACAACCAACATGTCTGCTTGTGGCACTTGGAAGATGAAGGACCCCATGCTATTGTTATATTCTGCTGCATTGTAATGAGATAGCCAAATGAGCTATGTAAGATGTAATAAAATTATTTTATTCCTGGTTATAAAGTTGTATTATGACCTTTGTTTCTTGATATTACATCTTAACTGTGGATGCTAGCTATTGATCCAGGGACTAGCATTGTAAACATAGGGATCTCTACCTTATTAAAGGTAGGGAACCTTACTATGGTCTGCAGCCAGTCATCAGCATCTAATGGCTCTTCAGCTTACTAAATATGGGGATTGGTGTTTTGAAAGTTCTTGAGCTTGGATCCATGGTTGTCCTGGTTTCCATGGCCTTGATTATTATGGGCCATCTAAGCTATCTGTTGAAGGGTGGCTAAATTAGCTTGACGTTCAGCTCTTCCAGCTTCACGGTCAGCAACCAACATTTGTCGGATTTGCAGCATTGGATCCTGAGATGAACTTCTCCCTCCGCGAGGCATCTGAAGATTGATATAGATCATGAGACAAGAGGGAAATTTATAAGGTTCATGGATTTGTTTTTGAAAAGCTTTTAAACTTTGAGTTTGACTTTGGTTTTTCCAACTAGCAACTTTCTTTTCATTCATTCATTCATAACACCCAATATAAACACACACAACACTAGGGTAACAGATGGTTTTAGGAACCATTCTGTGAAGCTACGATACATTGGGACCGGATACAACTCACACCTATGATAGTTCCCTATTGTGACTACTCATCAGGACCGGTGGCTTCTTCATCATCAATGAAGGCGGAATCATCATCATCAGTGTGGAACTCCTGGTCCATGTCCTCCAAGTAGTCATCATCATCGCTGAGGTATGAGTAGGGATCTCCATGGATATCTTCCCCTTCGTTCTCCCTCTCCTCAAGCTGCATGTCCCGCTCATGGATGGTCTCCTCCAAAGATGACACCTTGTGATGAAGGCGGGCAATGATGCGATCCTTCTTGTCACGCAGACGGCGAAGTGACTTGTGCTCCTTCACAAGGATGGAGAGGGTCTGGTCCTTCCTGACTGCAATGGCATAGTTGTAGTTGGCGTAGGCGCGGGCATTGTCCAACTCCTTTTGCCTATCATACATCATGAATTCAAGATTATCCACCTGATGCTTCAGCTCCGGATGGCCTGGCACCTCCAATGGCTGTCCCATAGAATCACGCCTTGCGTAGTAAGCAAAGCGAGTGCCATTGATCTGGTTGATGCTTTGCCCACACAAACGGGCAAGAGCCTCCTGCATAGCACTAGCGAGTCCGTCTAGCCAGTTGTTCTTCCTCAAGCTGAATTGGATCTTCTTTGAGGTGGGTGCCTCCATCTTGCCTCTGAGATCTGCAACTATCAGCCATTGTAGTTCTCCTCCTTGCTGATCATTGAGCTATGCCCCAAAGAACTCGGGGTGCGGGCGATCAAGAAGTTCCGAGAGTTGGCTTAAATCTTGCTCAAACATGAGCTCTCCTCCGTTGCCCAACTGGTAGAACTTGCTATACTTGACTTCCATCTATAAGAATGTAGGATGAGTAAGTTAGTGAGGTGATCAAGTGTGTCAAATTTTATGTAGGATTGCAAGAATTTTTGAGGAACATAAATTTTCTTAAAAGAATCTCAGGGATAAGTTTGAGAATAGGTTTTCATAAATACTCACTTCTTTTGTTTTGAAACTAAGTTTTTGATTCAAGCATCCATTCTAACTAGGGTATCCTATGGTTAGGATGGCTCTGATACCAACTTGTCAACACCCGGATTTTTAATCCAAGATGCCTGTTATGCCATACCTCGCAATCCCAGGATTATCATTTTTGCGAGACATAACAAAATTGGTACCATAGTACATCATCCATTACAAACCATAATAAAGGTCTTACAGTTATAGGATCTCATGATCCAGTTTGAATACAATCAACGCAGCGGAAATTAAACGTAGCGGGGCTTCATATTTAGGGTCACAGGCAATGCTGACGATGGGAGATGATCCTAGTTTTCATAGACTTCCTGTTGTCCATCATCCTGGTAGTCCTCTTCATAGTCTGTCCATGGGAATATCCAGTGACAAAGCCATGAGTACTCTTTAATTACTCGCAAACTATCACTAACAGCACCCTCTCGCCGTCGCGCGGGACGGGAATGGCATGCCCTGAGGCACTCCGCCATGCGCCGGCGATGATGAATCCTTCATCCTCCATGACCTGGAGCTCGGCGTCGTCCATGACACTGGGAACCCAGAGGCCCCGCATCTTCTTCTCATCCACCACTGAAGAACCCGCTGCATATCCTGAGGTCGAGGCAGACGCCATTGATCTTGGAGGAAAAGGACTGGTGGGGGAGAGCGATTTTCTTGAGATGTGCAGATGGGAACGACTGCAGAGCACTCGAGGAGTACGAGGAGGCAATGAATGAATTAGTGGAGAGATAAATCTGAGATAAAGGGTTTTCTTCTCTCTTTTATTAGTCTTTGTGCCAAGATTCGTGCATTAGTACACGCGATTAGCGCCACGCATATAGGAGAGAGGGAGGTAGCTTCCTCGTGACTCTTCCGCCCCCTCGATTTTCGCGTAGGCATTGAAACGGCATTCTGTTTTGTAAGGAGCGGACCCACCAACGGTCGTGTTGATTGGACTCCTATCAGTGACAGGACCTGGTCTGAAAAGTTGTCAGTCCGCACGCTGCTGAAAAATCCGGCTTATGTTTCAAACTGAGCAAGGAAAAGACTAAAGTCAGAACAAAACATATCCGACTCAACTGACTTAGAATCCTACATTGTTGAAAGAAGTTTTTGGGAACCCTTCAAGATTATCAAGATGAATAAACCATCAAGCTAGACGATTTATCCGACTTTGGATCTTGGAGACTTCCAGGGGCAACTGTTGGGGATATAATTTCTGGGTATACCCACAAGACTCGCTGACCAGGGTGACCCACCAACGGGTTAGAGCTTTGCTTCACGGGCGGCCCAGTTAGAGAAAGAGGAGGATCCAGTTCCGGCTACGGCAAGGCCCAGAAAAGTTACCGACTTAGGAATGTAGTATTCCTTGTAGTCCAAGCTATATCTAGTTACCGACTCTATAACGTAGCCGGATAGGTCTCTCATGTAACCTAGGTCCCGATGACTATATAAACCAGCCTTACGGGAGCCTTTAGGGAACAACATAGCTATAACCACAATCACAACTCGCACAGGCGAACCTCTCTTGTAATCCAGTGTAATATCCGGCTTACGCCGATATATTACTGGGTTGCTAGCAGGAGTAGGATCTGATCACCACAGTCGGATCTGAACCTGGGTAAACTTGTGCTACTTCTCCTGGAACATCTGACGTCTCACACCCCATCTTTCCAACGCCACTAGGACCCCCTATGGCGTACTTGTCGACAATCCGACGACACCCAGGGGAAGAAAAAGACACAAGCAAAGAAGATGAAATTGTTGCAATAGAGAAAAAGAAAAATGATAAGCAACAACAAAAGGAAGCAACTAAAGAGCCTGATCCTCCAAAAAAGGTAAAAGACAAAGGTAAGAAACTTCCATATCCAGATCACAAAAAGAAAGAACGGGATCCAGTAATCTATGATTCTTTCACGGATCCTATAAAAGTGCCTGCCTATTCTAAATTTCTTCGTCTAGAAATTCCATTTGCGGATGCTATAAAAGTGCGTTCCTATTCTAAATTTCTTCGTGATATTCTTAATAGAAAGAAAGAAATAACTGAAACCGTTGCCATGGTGACTAGTTAACCTACTAATGGGAGACTATTGCCTAAGTCAGGATATCCTGGTATACCAACTATTTCATGTTCAATAGGCAAAACTGATATTCATAATGCTTTATGTGATTTAGGTGCAGGAGTTAGTGTAATGCCATACTCCCTCTATAAAAGGCTAGGATTAGGGGAATACTCCCCCACTTCTATCACTTTACAAATGGCTGACAAATCCACTAAACAACCTGTTGATATGATTGAGGATGTTCTACTTAGAATAGATCAGCATGTTATTCCCACTGACTTTATTATTCTTAAAATGCCGGAAGATGAAAGATTATCTAATATACTTGGAAGACCTTTTCTAAGCACTGCAGGAGCATCAGTTTATTATGCCGCGCGTGAAATAATCTTCAATGTTTATAATGCTTTTCCAAAGAAAATAGAAGCAGGAGAAAGGTATGTTCCACCAGAAAAACGAGTTTATGTGGTAAGTGCCTTTGATAAAGGGCAACCGAAGGTAAGAATTCAAGAACAGAAAAGCATTTGAAATATTCAACCATTCTCAATAAAATGCTTAATGGGAGTCAACCCATCATATCAATAAAATAAATTAAAATTAGATAATAAAGTTGTTCATCGCATTCCTACAACTTTTTCACAGACATTTTTGCGGAAGCGCGCCCGTAAAGATGCATCTATCAAAAAGTAGCAGAAATACCAACTGAACAATCATATATTTAGAGTAGAAAATAAAGTTTGAGTTTTATCTATAGAAACTGTCAACACCCGGATTTTTAATCCCAGATGCCTGTTATGCCATACCTTTCAATCCCAGGATTACCATTTTTGCGAGACATGACAGAATTGGTACCATAGTACATCATCCATTACAAACCATAATAAGGTCTTACAAATAAAATATCTCATGATCCAGTCTTAATACAATCAACGCAGCGGAAATTAAAGGTAGCGGGGCTTCATCTTCAGGGTCACAGGCAATGCTAATGATGGGAGATGATCCTAGTTGTCATAGACCTCCTGATGTCCATCATCCTGGTAGTCCTCCTCATAGTCTGGCCATGGGAATAGCCATGGACAAAGCCATGAGTACTCTTTAAGTACTCGCAAACTATCACTAACAAGTAAAGTAGTTCGAGTAGGAATCCTAAGCTCTAGGTTTATTTGCAAAAAAGCCAGGTTTATTTCATACTGAGTTCAGAAGTAAAGAAAACTAGTTTAATGTTTTACAACACCTAAGTGGGAACTTAGTTTCCATGTTCACAACCCTATTGTGGTCAAGTCAAAGTCATAGTTCATTTCACAAGTCATTTTGAAAACATGTGACGACGGGAGAGTATGGCCACTCCAACTGTCCATGACCGTGGATGCGGCTATTCGAATAGTTTGACACTCTGTAGAGGTGGTACACTTTTAAAACAACATTCGATACATCCGTCAGGGACAACCCTGAATCATCATACTTAGTATGCGGATAATCAATCCTAACCTTTCAATTACACACCCTAGTATAGGCACCTCCCCTATGAGTTTGGCCTTGCAACCATGACCATCTGTCATCTTGGGTACTGCATAGGTGGACAGTCATCACGAGGTATCCTCAGCTCAACCTCTTCCACAAGGGAACCCATACTAAGACATATAAACTTCTTGTCAAGCCCTACCCAATTCAGGTATTGTGGTTGTACGATAAAATTGGAATGGTATCGCATCCGAACCCAACCATCAGTTTTTATAAAGGGCTAAAGCTCATGCCTCAATATTTTCATCCTCAAATCATCTTGTGTTCATAACACATGTCAAAACATTTCAATAGAATGAATCTTCATTCCAAGGTTTTCATAATCATTTTCACCAGGTATTCCCATCTAAAGTGATCAACTTTTATTCTTAGCACTAGCCACTAAAGTTGAGGGTATTCACTAATGAGGGGTGCTAATCAAGTGTGACTATCCAAATCTAGTCTTGTGCCTTTTGATGACATCTAGTTCTAACTACTTAGCCTAGTTTTATGCTCTTTATGCTATATATACTAGTTTTCCAAAACTCACAAGTCACTAAGTAAAAGTAATAAAGATCTTTGGTAAAAAAAGAATAAAGCTTGCAAGTAAAACTGGGAATTGGTATAATCAAGGTTGCATAACCAAAACATGCCTAATGCATCTTGCATAGGTTATCCTGCATTAGATAGCTTGCATAGGTAGCATGCAAAGTTCTAGCTTGCCTTGATTGGTGGAGTGGTTGAACTTTTCTTCTTCTTCTTCTTCTTCTTCTTCTTCCTCGTAGTACTCCTCTTCCTCGTAGCCCGGGTTGGTACTAGCGTCTATAAATGAATATGAGGTACACAATCACCAAACAATACTTAACTACCTCTATTTGGCACACAAAGGTTCACACTAGATGATCTAGCATCATCATAATCATTACATGAAAAGAAGACCTAGTCTTATTTACCTTGTTTTAGAAAATTAATTTCTACTCATTGAAAGCACTTAAAATTTAATATTCTCCAATTAAAATATGGGATCATCTTGACACATGTCATCACCACATATTCTAATACTTGGGAATGTGATTTAAAGTGCTGGTCATATTTTAAAGTGACTAGAAATGCATATAGATCATTCTTTTAGTACTAGTCCAAGATCACTGCATGTAAACCTAAATATTTTTACATATCCTGATAGATCTTGTCAAATGTGATTTTTGAGAGTTGGAATCAACTCAAAAGCATTTATGGTTGATTTTTTAAAAATGTTTTAATGTGGAAAAGTCTCTGTCTTGTTATTTTTACTATAGGTGATCTAAAATTTCAAATGGTTTGAATCCAATGGACTTGGATAGATAATTTGAATACCTTTCTAACAAAATTGGAATCATGCAATTTGGTTCAGTAAATCTCCTTGAATTGATTTTTGAATCTACTGACAGACCTAGGGTTTTGAAATAAAAGAAAAACCTAAATTTGAATCGCTGGCTCGCGCAGGAACGATACTGGGCCGGCCCAACTGCACTACGCTGGCGCAGCGGGCTGCTGACTGGGGGGGGGGTCTGCTAGTCATCAGCTCTATCTAACCGAAACGGTAAGTTTCAATCTAGGCCCAACGATTAGACTAAGATCGACAGCGGTGGTTCGTCGTCTCCGTCGCACGGCTCCGGCGACCGAACCCTAACGCGGCGGTGGTGGTACACGGTGGCTCACCTGGGCTCCAGCTAGGGTCGGCGATGGGGGCCAATGAACTTGTCGACGATGGTGGTTCGAACGGTGGTCGCGGCGGCTCCTGGGGTGGCTCCAATCGACGGCTCCTCTTCTCCTCTGCAGCGGTGGACTCTGGACAAATTCCGGCGATGCGGTGATCTCCTTGCTCCGGGGAAAGGTCAGGGGTGGTTCTGAGAGAGAGAGGGGAGTGAGATGGTGTGGTGAATTGAGGCGGAGGGGGCCTCTATTTATACACCGGCAAGAGGGGCAGAGCGGCATGGTCTGGCTCCTCTAACAACGTCATTGCAGTGAGCTACGGGCATGGCTAAGGGTACTGGTCAACATAGTGCTCCCTGAC
Source organism: Avena sativa (assembly GCA_916181665.1). Classification (NCBI taxonomy): domain Eukaryota; kingdom Viridiplantae; phylum Streptophyta; class Magnoliopsida; order Poales; family Poaceae; genus Avena; species Avena sativa. Next base: position 225,543,976 of record OV702295.1, read on the forward strand.
GGTCTTCATGCGCGTGATGGGGCGACAAGAGGCGGTTGCAAATGGTCGGGAGTGGTCCGTGCTCTGTGCGGGAACGGTGGGTGTTCGATACGGCGTACAGTGGTCTCATGTCGCACGGCGGCAAACGGTCGTGTCCTGGGGTCACTGGTGTCACGGTGAGTGCGGGTACGAGCGGTGAGAGCGAGGAGCGGCATGTGCGCGTGAGGCGGCTGCGGTGTTCTCTTGTGCTCTCGACATGGCAGGCAGAGAAATGGCCACGGCGTTTCTCGGGTGCTCCACGGCTATGCTGCGATCAAGGGGTGGACAGGGAGTGGCGGTGGATGGTGGCTTGTCTCCTAGACATCATGGACGGGCGCGAGGCGGCTTGTGGCGATTTGCCCATGGTCGACCGGCAAGGACGGCTCAGGTGGCGCGACACTAGTCCAAGCAGTGAAAGGGGAGTTGCTTCAATGCAGTGCTGGGCACTGGGGTGAGTGAGGGCGAGTAGTGGCGACAATTGGTAGACAAAGCATTGATCAAGAACAGTAATAGATTGGCAGTTGTTACTGTGCTCACTAGGTGATTGATGAAATGGCCGCATGAATTAAAATTTTGAATTTTTCGATGAATTTTGGTGAGTGATCTTGTCATAAGCTTGGTAGTCTGTGGTTGCTAGGGTTTGCCAAGGGGAAGTGGTTTGGTTGATTTTTTACAAATGGCTATCTTAGTACCTATTAAGGATTCAATTTTTGAATGCCTCTCAAATGGATTTAAAAAATAGTTTCTGTAAGTTTGTGAGTTTGCTTGGGTTCATTGTTACTTGCTCTAGCAAGGGGTGAAAAGAATTGGATTTTTTTCTATTAGAAATCATTTAATAGATATGCCCTAAGTGGGCTAGTGGTTGATTTTGGTCAAAATGACCATTTGATCATATGCCTTCTTATTTGAATTTCCTTTTGATTTGTTTTGTTTGGAATTGACCTAGATGATATTTTTTCATCTTTAAACCAATCCTTATCATTCATAGCAATCAAACATGGCAAATGCAATCATTCATGCATTATTCACACACACACATGCATTCATATTAATTTTAATAATAAAAGTTTTTGTTAACCCTAAACTTGGGTGATTAGAACTTGATAATCTTGTTTAATATTTTTGAGGTGTTACAAACCTTCTCTCCTTAAATAAAATCTCGTCCCGAGAATTAAGAAAAATAAAACTAATGTAATCTTCTTGCTCCCAAGTAGCTTCTTCTTCAGTATGGTTACTCCACTGGATCTTGAGAAACTTGATACTCTGGGTTCTGGTGGTTCTGAAGGCTTCTTCCAAAATACAAATGGGTACTTCACGATAAGTTAGGTCCTTGTTGATCTCTATGGCTTGGTGATCAATATTCTTGAAAACTTCGGTATTCTCCGGAACTTCTAGGCATTTGCGAAGTAACGAGATATGGAACACATCATGCATGACTAACATCTCCTCCGGCAGTTCCAGTAGATATGATAATTCTCCTCGGTGATTCAAAATCTTGAAGCTACCAATATATCTGGGGGATAACTTCCCTTTCAGTTGGAAACGTTGTATTCCTTTCAAGGGTGATACTTTGAGATACATAAAATCTCCGATAGTGAAGGATAGATCTCGACGTCTCTTGTCGGCATAACTCTTCTGTCTTGATTGGGCGGTCTTAAGGTTCTCACGGATCTTGTGAACTTTCTCTTTGGCTTCTGTTAGGATGTCGGGTCCGAAAATCTGACTCTCTCCAACTTCCGACCAATTCAGTGGGGGTACGACACTTCCTTCCATATATAAACTCAAATGGGGCCATTTGCAAACTGGCTTGGTAACTGTTGTTGTATGAGAATTCTGCGAAAGGCAGACGGTCCTCCCATTTAGATCCATATTCCAACACACAAGCTCTCAACATATCTTTGAGTATCTGGTTTACTCGCTCCGTTTGTCCATCAGTCTGGAGGTGATAAGCTGTGCTGAAATCCACTTTGGTTCCTAATCCTTCTTCGACTTCCAAAATCTCGAGGTAAACTGGGTTCCTCCATCCGACACAATGTTTTTGGGGATTCCATGCAAACTGACTATCCTAGCAATGTATAACTCTGCTAGCTTGGAGATCTGATAAGTGGTCTTGACCGGTAAGAAATGAGCTACTTTAGAAAGTCTATCCACTATGACCCAAATGGAATCATTTCCTCTACTAGATATAGGCAAACCGGTGATGAAATCCATTCCAACTGAATCCCCTTTCCATTCTGGGATCTGCAAAGGTTGCAAAAGTCCGGCGGGTCCCTGATGTTCTGCTTTGACTCTCTGATAGATATCACACTTAGCTATGTAGCTTCCGACTTCTCTCTTCATCTTGTGGCACCAAAATTGCTCCTTCAAATCCTCATGCATCTTCGTTCCTCCCGGGTGGATAGAATAAAGAGTCTCATGGGATTCTTTCAAAATAGCTTGTGTCAACTCTGAATCCGCGGGCACACAGTGTAGCACCCCATGTAAAACCACTAATAGAAAATCGCCTATATTTATCTCTACGCATTATCATGACATCATCATGCATCATCATGAACATCATACCACCTTGCATGGTTCATATCATATTTGTTACATTGTTGTTTGGCTCGCATTGCGTTTGTTCTTGTTCATCTTGTTGTTTGTGTGATGTTGTTATTTTTGTTGTTGCTATCACCTTATATATAAATTTTTGTTAACCTTAATCCCTATCTCTATTTTGGTTTCTACAAATGATTCTTCATTCTCCATAGGAAGGGTCAAATTATATTCGTACCAAATGTTTTTGAACAATGTTCCAATTCTATTTCTTTTCAACACCATTTCTCTAATCTTGTACTCATGCCCAAAATTGCTTATCTGGGCATCACCCTTTCTATATTTATATTCCCCCTTTGTATCCTATTTAAACGGCACCATTCTTTGTTTTGAAATCCCTACCAAAGATTTTAAAAGGTTTTATAAACGAAACAAAAGCTAAAAAGAAGAAATGTTTAAAAATAGAAATAGATCGAGAGAAGAGAAAGCAACAGCCCAACAGCCATCTTATTATTTTTCCTACCCCAAAACCCCAACCGTGTAAGCCTCCTTGAGGCCCAAATCCTGCTTAGCCCTATCATATCTGATCATTGGAGAGTCACACGTTCCTGTTTGTCGTCTTCCTCCTGAGGGCACGAGAGGTGCGTGACCCCTCCCCACCGAGCTCTGCTCCCCTTCCCTAACCTCCTGAGGCTGAACCCTAGCTTCTCTCCCAGATCTTGCCGTCGCCTCGTTTCCTTCCTCCGAGCTGAAGCCTGGGAGCCGGGGCTGTCCTGTACGTCATCGCCAACATCGCCATACCAGGAGCAGACATCATGAATGGGAACTCCAGGAGCCCGTGCCCCGCATGATCCTCTTCGTCCTCGCCATGACCATCGCGCCAAGAGGTTCGCCGAGGTCGCCTCCATCTTGTCCTGCTGAAATAGGGAGCCGGAGCCGTCGGGAACCGTCAAGATCGTCGGCGGCATCCGCGCGCTCACCATGGCCGTCGCGCGCCGCTTCTTCCTCTGTGGCGTCGTGTGCGGCTCCGAGCACGGGCCCCTTCACCTGCAATCCCGTGGTGAGCTCCCATGTCGAACCCGCCCCTTCCCTGACCTGCTTCTGCTATGTATGCATCGATCCATCTCTGCTTAGCGCGTCTGTCGTGACCATCCAGAACTGAACCTGAAATTCGTGCTCGTGCTCCTGAAGCTCAGCTACGGCTTCATGTTACTGCTTTGCCCCACACACGCACATCCGCAACTCTCGCAACACCTCACGGAAACGCTCATCGTTGCTCAGTTCTGGTCACCGTCGCCGAGGTCCTCGACAGCAAGCAGCCGTGCGCCCCGCACGTCGGTTGCCAAAATTCAACCATGCAATGTATCTGTTCATTTCAGCTAGCTACCTTTGCAAGATACGTTTTGATTCACCTGTGTGACTGCCTGCTAAGCTAATCGTCTTCTCTAGTTTAAAAAGCAAATACGAGGCATCCTAAAATGTACAGGATCTAGTATCAGAACTATTTTGGCTGGAACCTTGCACCTCATGCAGGGATTCACGGAGTCCAAAACCTCCATCGCTACACTAAGAACCCAACCAATTTTAATTCTTTTTATCTCTGGAACTTCCGACTTGTCTGGGACGCCTTCCTCTGTTCAATATGGTGAGCAGCACTGCAGTGGTTAACTCCATGTGGTGTTCTGAATAAAATTCTCACAGCTCCAACGAATCATTTTTGGTGCTCTGAATATTTCCTTTTGTCCTCTGAATTTTATTCAGATTTAACACTAGATGGGCCTCAGCCCACGATCTCGAGTTCTAATCTGCGCTAACATCTACCTAGCTTTGAGCTGACACGTTTTCCCTATCTATTCCGTATTTCTTTATATCTTGCATAGTAATATATGGTATAACTTGTATCTTTTAATCTATAAATCTGATTGGGAAGTGTTGTATATGATTTTGGGTCAGAAAAATGCATAGAACTCATATATGCCATCCATAGGTTTATTCAATGGCACCTAATAATCTAATATGGAATGTGAGGGCACTAAATAAGTATTGTTCCTATTCCATTTAATTTTGAATAGATCACCTCATTCCATGTGTTGCCCTATTAATAACATTTAAATAATTGCTTAGAAAGAAAAACTTAAACCTTATAAATAATTGTCGGGATTCTGATTTCGCTTAATATTGCCTAGTTGTATCGTATCTTTGCCATGTCATGCATCATATCATAAACATGCTGGATCTTTTGCCGTAGTATTAAATAGTGTATCCGGTGTTTCTTTTAGTGCTTTGCTTCTTCACGGATTAGGCCGATGAGTTGATGCGAGAGCCGACCCGATCTTCGGATGAATCTTCGGCAATGTTTTCAGACGAGCATTCTCCCCCTTTTCTACCTATTTTACTTTTATAGTTTTTATTTCCTCCTGTTGATCTATTGCTATGTGTGTTGCGATGCTCTAGTTTTCGTACCCGGGATATCCCTTGCAGCCTTATATTGCCTTGGACACATCCTATTGCCTGTTGTTTGGTAGATAGTTGGACTTGCGTGTCGTAGTCGCTTGCTCAGGTGCTGTTGCGTGTCATCAAGTACCACAGTTGTTGGAGTATTGCCGTATGTTTAATGTTGGAGATGATCATGACTTTAATTATCGTTTAATAACTAAAATTGAAGTAGGTAAATGCAGAGGCACCGGTGGGTAATAGACAATATTTGGTTTTTAACCGCTCACTGGTGTCCCGTAGGACCCCGAGTTCTTGACACCTGTTCCGAGATCGAGCACGCTAACCACAGATGGGGTGTGTGGGCACCCCATCGATTAGTACCTGATTTCAAAATAATGTACCGGGGGCCACAAAGTAGTTTGGGGCTTTATTACTATCCTGTACTTATGCCATATTTTACTGCTTTATTTACTATTGCGCGTGGAGCGCTTGTACTGTTTTGGAACCCCGTGCCACGTTTTCGCGGTATCGACAAACCCAGTCACACGTTCGGGTTCCCAGTCGTTTACAGCCGTTGTCACAAACCCTGGGTCCGTCTCGGAGACCGGCCGACTTTGTTACATGTAGCTTAGTGGGGTGGCCCCCATGTGCTTGCTTTGGGTCTGGGAAACGTCGTGTCCGAAACCCCGTCGACATACCGTTGGGTGTATGTTTTGTGATCTTGTACCTACCTGATCTGACAACAAGGGTGTAGGTGCGTGTGAAAACTTTGGTGCACCCCTGCAGGGTTAAATCTTTTCGAGAAGCCGTGTCTGCGGTTATGGACGACTTGGAGCACAGTTCTCGATCATAGACAACTATAACTAAAGTTTACTGTTATAATTTGACTTGTATCCGATATGACTAGTAATCAGCTTCACTACAACGGAATGGGTAAATAAAAGTACCAATAACTGCTGGGTTTGGGATATATTATGCTAATTGAATCTGACTAGTAAGTGTTGCAACTACAACGGAATGGTTAACTAAAAGTGCCCACTGCTTATTATATCAGGATGACTATCTATACCTGACTAGTAATTGCTGCAACGATAACTGAATAAATAAAACTGTCAACTGTGTGAGTTCCTCGGATGACTTCCCCGTTTGGTCTCGAGGGGGAAATACCAGGATGGGTATGTTTGGTGGTAGTATCAGGTTGGTTTCGAATAGATCTTTCTTATCCCTCTCTGATAGCCGACAGTTATATCGAGTCCCTATAGGTTGTTTAGTGCATGCTGCGCTGCCGCTTCAGTCCACCATACCTATGTAGGCGAGGACCGCCGAATTCTAGTCTCGCCGTGTACTGGCCTCAGTACTGACCGCTCTCTTTTTCCTTCGCCCTTTGTCGGCACCCCTTTTGTTTAAGCAGGTTATGAGATCACCGTCGTTAGCAGGGTTACCCTTCCGGCTTGGCCTGGGCAGGGTTATGGACGCCATTGGTTATTCTTCAGGGCTCTTAGCCCCATTTGCATCTTGTCCGTAGTCGGACGTTGTATCAATTTTCAAGTTGATTTGGATCTTTGTATTGTGTATCTGTATTCTTGACTCATGGAGTCGTTGTTGTATATATCTGTTCTGTGGGGTTCCATCGAGGACTATTGTGTAATGATATTACTTCAATTTTCACCCGCACACAAGTGCCTGGTGGGCACCTTTGAATCGTTTCTATGCGGGTTTGGCGGGAATCGCTAAAACTTGCATAGGACCGATTCGGAGGGTGTTACACACAGATTCGTCCTTTATACCATAGAACTCCTTCTTCATCTTCTGTAAATTCGTGTACCTTCCCTGTACCGATACGGCGTTTGATTCCATTGATACTAGCATTTCCTTTCTACGCATCCTTGATCTGACTGATCAAAGTGGGTTGAAGTTCTATGCTAGCCAAAAATCCTTCACTAACTAGCTCCATTCGGAAATTTTCCATCTCCTCATGCAAACTTGGCTGGGCTTATTTTATCATGGTGTTCAATTGACACGGCAATCTGCTACCACATTGGCTTTACCGGGGTGATAGTGAATGTCAAGATCATAGTCCTTGATTAACTCTATCCATCTCCTTTGCCTCATATTTAGCTCCTTTTGGGTGAAAATATACTTCAGACTCTTGTGATCCGAATAAATGTGGTAATGTCGCCATGTCTTCAAGGATAAAACTACGGCTGCTAGTTCGAGGTCATGGGTAGGGTAATTCTGCTCATGTTGCTTCAGTTGTCGGGACAAATAGGATATGACTTTGTCTTCTTACATCAACACACATTCGAGACCAATCTTGGATGCGTTACAATACACATCAAAAGGCTTCTTCATATCCGGCATAATCAAGATTGGAGCTGAAATCAATCTCTCCTTGAGCTCTTGAAAACTTGCTTCACATTTGTCCGTCCATTCAAACTTCTTATCTTTCTTCAACAATTGGGTCATGGATCTTGCGATGCTCAAGAATCCTTCTATGAACTTGCGGTAATATCCCGCTAATCCGAGATATGCGCAAACTTGGGTTTGAGTGGTTGGGGCTTTCCATTCTTCAGCATCCTTAATCTTGGAGGGATCGAGAGCAATTCCTCCTGCCGACACGATATGTCCTAGGAATCCTACTTCCTTTAACCAGAACTCATATTTGCTAAACTTGGCATACAACTGATGCTCTCTAAGGGTTTCAAGGATGGTCCTCAGGTGTAGCTCATGGTCTTCTTCTGATTTGGAATAGATTAGAATATCGTCAATAAAAACAACAACAAACTTATCCAGGAAGTTCATAAAAATCTTATTCATGAGGTTCATGAAATAAGCAGGGGCATTGGTTAATCCAAAAGACATGACAGTGTACTCATACAATCCATATCTGGTGGTGAAGGCAGTCTTTGGAATATCCGTTGCGCGGATCTTGAGTTGATGATAACCAGTTCTAAGATCAATCTTAGAAAACACTTTGGCACCGGTCAACTGGTCAAACAGGTTTTCTATCTTCGGCAGTGGGTACTTGTTCTTAATGGTGACATCATTCAGCTTCCGATAATCTGTGCAGAAATGGTTACCTCCATCTTTCTTATCCACAAACAAAACAGGTGATCTCCATGGAGACGCACTTGGTTGAATCAAACCTATCTCCATCATAGCATCCAATTGCTTCTTTAGCTCCACTAATTCAAACGGGTTCATACTATAAGGTCTCTGAGCTATGGGTCTAGTTCTAGGGATAAAGTTCAATGATAAACTCGATATCCCGATCTAGGGCATACCTAGCAATTCATCTGGGAATACGTCGGGGTATTCACAGACTACTCTGACTTGGTCAATGGTTGGTTGGGCTAGACTCTTGTTGCACTTGAATTGACGGGTCAATGTCTCAGATACATGCTCTACTGATACTCAAGCGGTACTAGTCATGGTTATGGCTTTCTTGGCACAATCGATTAATCCTTTATGTTTCGACATCCAATCCATTCCTAGTAATACTTCCAAACCTTTGGTTCCAAGTACTATTAGATTAGAATAGAAATCTATTCCATGGATTCTGATAGGTACGGCCTTGCAAATTTGTCTAGCTTTGGTGGTTGAACCATGTATTTGAACTATCATAACATGCTTCAATTTTGTTGGTTGAATCTTACTAGAGCATGCAAATTCTTCTATAACAAACGAGTGCGATGCTCCAGAATCAAACAACACTTTTTCAAGTACTGAGTTAACAGAAAACATACCTAGCACGACATCTGGCGCTTCTTGGGCTTCTTCAGCATTCATGTGAAACAGACGGCCGTTGCGGTTGAGCGAGTTCCCTAGGGCAAATCTCCTTCCAGGCTGAACACGGATTTGCTGTTGAGCTGGTGCATTCACATTGGTGGCTGCTGCAAGCTTCTTGGGTCACTCGTTGGAGTAGTGACCCTTGACTCTGCATTCAAAACAAGTAATTAGAGACTTCTCTTTTCCTGCTACAGGCACGACATTGCTTCCAGTCCTTGGGGCAGTATTGTTGTTGGTGGTGTTGTTGGACTTGCGCGGTGCACGGTTGAAATTGTTGGAGTTTCTGGGGTTGTTGTTGTGGTTTCCTCCCCCACGGTTGGGATAGTTCAGATGGGACATAGGGGTCTATTGTTTCTCAGGGCATATCCTGCAGATGGGTTGGCTCGATACTTTGGCGTATGGTGGGATCCTGGTTGATGCATCATTCGACACATGTGATTCTCATTGGCTTCGTTGATCTTGCCTTCCATCTGGATTGCAGAATCCACTAAGGCTTCAAGGTCAGCGAAGGGAATGTTGGCCAGCACAGTTTGCTTCTCATCATGCAGACCGTTCAAGAATCTCTCCTTCTTCTTGGCTTCGGTACCAATCTTATCAGGGGCATACCTAGATAGAGACAGAAATCTGTCACGGTACTCTACCACAGTCATCCTTCCGTGCTTCAGCTCCTTGAATTCATCCCTCATCCATAGAATCAAACTTGGTGGCACATGGGTTCGGCTGAACTTGAGTTTGAATTCATCCCAAGTCATCATCTGTCCTCCATTCATGGTACGAATACTATTCCACCAAGCTCTTGCATCACCAGCCAGATAAATGGTGGCAAACAGTGCTTTCTCATTGGCCTCCACTCTTGCGACCTCTAAGTTGTTCTCCATGGTCTGCAACCAGTCATCAGCATCTAATGGCTCTTCAGACTTACTAAATATGGGGGGATTGGTGTTTTGAAAGTTCTTGATCTTGGATCCATGGTTATCCTGGTTTCCATGGCCTTGATTATTATGGGACATCTGAGCTGTATGTTGAAGGGAGGCTAAATTATCTTGACGTTCATCTCTTCCAGCTTCACGGTCAGCAACCAACATTTATAGGATTTGCAGCATTGGATCCTGAGATGAACTGCTTCCTCCGGGATTTCCGCGAGTAATCTAAAGATTGAGATAGATAGTAAGACAAGAGGGAAATGTCTAAGGTTCATGGATTTGTTTTTGAAAAGCTTTTAAACTTTGAGTTTGACTATGGTTTTGCCAACTAGCAACTTTATTTTCATTCATTTATTCATAGCACCCAATACAAACACACACCACACTAGGGTAACAGATGGTTTTAGGAACCATTCTGTGAAGCTACGATACTGTGGGACCGGATACAACTCACGCATACGATAGTGCACTATTGTGACTACTCATCATCAATGAAGGCGGAATCATCGTCATCAGTGTGGAAGTCCATGTTGAGGTCCTCTAGGTAGTCATCATCATCATCACTGAGGTAGGAGTAGGGATCTCCACTGATATCTTCACCTTCCACCTCCTTCTCTTCAAGTTGGGTCACCTGATCACGGATGGTCCTCTTAAGACTGGCCACCCTCTTGCGGAGACGATCGATGGTGCGATCCTTTTGTCACGCTGATGGCAAAGTGAATAGTGCTCCCTGGCAAGGATGGCGAGGGTCTGGTCCTTCCTGACTGCAATGGCATGGTTGTGGTTGGCGTAGGCGCGGGCGTTGTCCAACTCCTTCTGCCTATCATACAACATGAAGTCAAGATGATCCACCTGATGCTTTAGCTCCAGATGGCCTAGCACCTCCAATTGATGCCCCATAGAATCACGCCTTGCATAGTAAGCAAAGCGAGTGCCATTAATCTGGTTGATGTTTTGCCCACACAGACGGGCAAGAGCCTCCTGCATAGCCCTGGCGAGTCCGTCTAGCCAGTTGTTCTCCCTCAAGCTGAATTGGATCTTATCCGAGGTGCGTGCCTCCATCTTTACTCTGAGCTCTGCAACTATCAGCCACTGTAGTTCTCCTCCTTGCTGATCATTGAGATGTGCCCCAAAGAACTTGGGGTGCGGGAGTTCAAGAAATTCCGAGAGTTGGCTTAAATCACGCTCGAAGATGAGTTCTCCTTCGTTGCCCAACTGGTAGAACTTGCTATACTTGATTTCCATCTATAATAATGTAGTATGAGTAGGTTAGTGGGGTGATCAAGTGTGTCAAATTTTATGTAGGATTGCAAGAATTTTTTAGGAACATGAATTTTTTTGAATGAATCTTAGTGATAAGAATGAAAATAGGTTTTCATAAATACTCACTTCTTTTGTTTTGAAACTAAGTTTTTAATTCAAGCATCCATTCTAACTAGGGTCTCCTATTGTCAGGATGACTCTAATACCAACTTGTCAACACCCGGATTTTTAATCCCAGATGCCTGTTGTGCCATACTTCGCAATCCCAGGATTACCATTTTTGTGAGACATAACATAATTGGTACCACGGTACATCATCCATTACAAACCATAATAAAGGTATTACAAATAAAATATCTCATGATCCAGTCTTAATACAATCAACACAACGGAAATTAAACGTAGCGGGGCTTCATCTTTAGGGTCACAGGCAATGTTGACGATGGGAGATGATCCTAGTTGTCATAGACCTCCTGCTGTCCATCATCCTGGTAGTCCTCCTCATAGTCTGGCCATGGGAATAGCCAGGGACAAAGCCATGAGTACTCTTTAAGTACTCGCAAACTATCACTAACAAGTAAAGTAGTTCGAGTAGGAATCCTAAGATCTAGGTTTACTTGCAAAAAATCTAGGTTTATTTCATATTGAGTTCAGAAGTAAAGAAAACTAGCTTAATGTTCTACAACACCTAAGTGGGACTTAGTTTTCATGTTGACAACCCTGTTATGGTCAAGTCAAACATCTGACGACGGAACAGTATGGTCAGTCCAACTGTCCATGACCGCGGACGCGGCGATTCGAATAGTTTGACACTATGCAGAGGTGGTTGAAGTTTTCTTCTTCTTCATACACAATCACCAAACAATACTAGTGTCTATAAATAAATCTGAGGTACACAATCACCAAACAATACTTAATTGCTTCTATTTGGCACACAAAGGTTCACACTAGATAATCTAGCATCATCACAATCATCACATGAAATAAAGACCTAGTCCTTTTTTATTTTAGAAAAGTAATTTCTACTCATTGAAAACTACTTAAGATTTAATATTCTCCAATTAAAATATGGGATCATGTTGACACATGTCATCACCACATATTATAATACTTGGGAATGTGATTTAATGTGGTGGTCATATTTTATAAAGTTTAAAATTACTATTTTATATAATTAAAGTGACTAGAAATGCCTATAGAGCATTCTTTTAGAACTAGTCCAAGATAACTGCATGTAAACCTAAATATTTTTACGTATTCAGATAGATCTTGTCAAAAATGATTTTTGAGAGTTGGAATCAACTCAAAAGCATTTATGGTTGATTTTTAAAAAATGTTTGAATTTGGAAAACTCTCTGTCTTGTTATTTTTACTTTAGGTGTTCTATAATTTCAAATAGTTTGAATCCAACGGGCTTGGATTGATAATTTCAATACCTTTCTAACAAAATTGGAATCATGAAATTTGGTTCAGTGAATCTCCTTGAATTGATTTTTGAATCTATTGATAGAATCTAGTTTTAAATAAATTGGAAAAAAGGATATTTGAAGCACTGGGCTAAGCGCGGGAATGATACTGGGCCGGCCCAACTGCACTACACACACACACAACAGGCTGCTGACAGGGGGTCCCATGCGTCAGCGTCTCTATCTAACCGAAGTGGTACGTTTCAATCTAAGCCGTGTAATTAGACTAAGATCTACGGTCGACGTTCGTCGTCTCCGTCGCACAGCTCCGACGAGACTGAACCCTAATGGAGACAGTGGGGGTACGCGGTGGCTCATCTAGGCTCCAGCTAGGGTCGGTGATGGGGGCAAACGACGTTATCGACAACGGCGGTTCGAACGATGGTCTCGGCGGCTCCTAGGGTGGCTACAATCGACCGATCCTCTTCTCCTCTGCAACGACGGACTCCGACCAAATTCCGGCGGCCTGGTGCTCTCCTTGCTCTGGGGAGAGGTGTGGGAGTTTCTGAGAGAAGTGGGGAGTGAGATGGTGTGGAGAATGAGGGCTGAGGTGGCCTCTATTTATACACCGGTGAGAGGGGCAGAGTGGCATGGGCTGGCTCCTCCAGCGACATCGTTGCAGTGAGCTACGGGCATGGTTGAGGGCGTAGGACGGTGTGGTGTTTCCTAGCGGTCGTCGCACGCTTAATGGCTCAGCACGGGGCGGTTGAGGATGATCGGGAGCGGTCCGTGCTTGATGACCCACAAGTGTAGGGGATCACAACAGTCTTCGTGGTTAGTATTATCCAATTTATTGATTCGACACAAGGGGAGCCAAAGAACACTTGCAAGCCTTCACAACCGAGTTGTCAATTCAGCTGCACCTGGAAATAGTTCTTGCTCACCGAAGTTTATCAGTAGCAACAGTTTGTAGTAGCAACAACAAAGCAACAAGCAGCAGTAAAACAGGAGCAATAGTAACAGTAACGGTAACAGTGGGATTCGAGTGCGGTAGGCATAGGGATGGATGGACGGGCGTTGCATGGACGAGTCTAAACATGTAACTTCAAGATCTAGGGCATTGCCGATAAATAATAACAAGCATCCAAGTAATAAACTATCCTAGGCATGTGCTCCAAATATAGTCATACGTGCTCGCAATGAGAACATGCACAACATCTTCTGTCCAGCCAGCCCGTGGCAGCGGGGCCTCTAGGGAACTACTAGAAATTAAGGTGCTCCTTTTAATAGAGCACCGGAGCAAAGCATTAACACTCCATGAACACATGTGATCCTCACACCACAGCCATCACCTCTGGTTGTCCCAATTATTTTCACTTTGGGGCCTTTGGATCCGGACAATGATATGTGTACACAACTTGTAGATAAAATCACAAACAATACTATCATAATGATTCAATAATAAGTTTAGATATGAGATCATGGCACTCGGGCCCTAGTGACAAGCATTAAGCACAACAAGTTACAACAAAGTCAAATAGCACTAATAGAGATACTAGGCACTATGCCCTAACAGATCTTATTCGATTACATGATAGAACTCATCCAATCCCTACCATCCCAAGCCTACAACGGGGGATTACTCACTCATGGATGAGGGAAACATCGGTGGTTGATGGAGATGCGTTGGTGATGACGATGGCGATGATCCTCTCCAAATTCCTCGTCCCGGCAGGGTGCCAGAACGGAGTTTCTGGATCTGAATCTTGGTTTCTGGTGGCGGCGGCGGAGCGGAACTCTTTCTGTAAAACTATCAAACCCCCCTCGGTTTTTAGGTCGAAAGGCAACTTATAGGCGCAGAGGGAGGCCAAGGGGGTGCCTGGGGTGGCTGCACCGCCTAGGCGCGGGGCAGGGCCCACGTGCGCCTGGCAAGGGTGTGGGCCCCCCAGGCCCCTTCTCCATCTCTTCTTCTAGCTCCGTGGGTCTTCTGGTGAAATATAATTTTTGGCATATTTTTCGGGATTTTTCCTGATAGTTGATTTTCTGCACAAAAACAAGACACCAAGGTAATTCTGCTAAAAACAAAGTTAGTCCGTGTTAGTTGTATCCAAATCACACAAGTTTAGAGGAGAAACAATAGCAAAAGTGTTTGGGAAAGTAGATACATTTTGGACGTATCAACTCCCCCCAAGCTTAGCTTATTGCTTGTCCTCAAGCAATTCAGTTGAAAACTGAGTGCGATAAAAGAACTTTCACGAACACATTTTCTTCATAATAAGAAGTATGAAACTAAGTCTACTCAATAGTCATTGCAAGCTATGAAGAGAAACCAACTCAATAATAATAAGTAGCATGAAACATAAACATAAGCAACATTGCAATGCTCATAGTAAGGTATGATAGAGTGGTATCTCGCTTGCCTTTGTTTGTAGAGCACAATATAAATGCCAAGGCACCTCTGAAGTTCAAGTGAAGACTAGAGGTACAAATATCAGAGATACAAGCATCAAAGTCATGACATAATTAACCAAGTTTTGTGACAAACACAAGAATGAAAACTATGCTCTCAAGAAGGTGCTCATACAATAAGTGGTAACTCAACAAGGTTGTGAAAAGGTTTTGAAAAGTTTTAAAGGCTTTCTAATGCTGAAAGGAAGGTACTCATTAGCTTTGAGCTCTCATTGCCCCTATCATAGGCATCTTCATATGGTTAAGGTGAAAGTGAGGTCCACTCTGAATCATATGCTTGATAGACCATAGACTGGAAATCCCATGTCCCTTGAGTACGAGGGTCGCTCCGCATGCTACTCAACTTTGGTTACCTGTAAGTTCTTGTCATTGTAAATACATGCATATCATAGAGAACCGCCAACGAGGTACCCCTTGCACATGGTACAGGAGCTTTCCCATAACCAAAATGACAAGGCAAGCAGACAATGAGCATCTCAGCAATCTTTTTATTTACCATATGCATAGATTTTTATTAAGGATGCTTCATAGATGCTCATTATGGTGATGCGGCAAGTTTCCACCATGATTAGGCATGGCTTAGGCTAGCAGCCCAGGCATTTCTCTAACACAATGTATAAACTCCATGAACTCACAAGCTCCCCTTTTATTTCACATCATCGACATTCGTAAACAAAAGAGCAAAGTATCAACTGGATAGAATATCCAAAAAGTGTTGAAAGCATTCCCCGTGGTAGCACGGTTCTACTGACACCCAACATATAATTTGCAAGCATATAACTTTCATGGACTAGTCACAATGGTTCAGGATTATTAAGTGCAAGGAATAAAGTGTGTCATCAAGTTCATGAGAGCTTTACTAACTAACTTTCTCAAAATAGACAAACATTTTATTTGAAAGAAAACACGGCATATTGAATATGCACTCAAATAGAAAATGATGCTAATAGGTAGGTATGGTGGACACAGCTGGCAATAATGATTTTGGGGAGTTGGAAGCATAGGTAGAGCTCATACTCAGTGCAAGTGAAGGCTAGCAAAAGAGAGGAAGCGGCAACCGAGAGAGCAATAATTGTCATAGTTATGCTTGCAAAAAATAGGGTTAAATATGGCATGAAAGTGATACAAGAACTCTGACGCAAAATAAATCATCGAGGCTTACTGACTATTGATTAGTCATATGCATGTGTGAGCATGTGCCAAGTCGATTCACATGAACAGACAGAGGAGGATACCACAATATCATACCAAAATATGAATAAAACAATGCAAGCAAACATTCATATGACACGCGACAAACTATTAGCAAGCTGGAGCTAATCATAGACAAGCAAGAACTACTAAGCATCCATAATGACATACACCTTACACAAAAAGGCTAAGCATGCTCACAATGATGAGTATATGTACAAAAATGAAACAAATAGAGTTCGTTACCAACCTCTTACCACACCTCGAGTTGTCTTAATCTTCATTATTGACCTTCACTTGTGTGACTTGAATAATAATATGAAGCCAAAATCCACTGAGGACGGCTGAACCCTGCAAAGAACTCACAAAACCAAAGAAGAAC
Organism: Avena sativa; assembly: GCA_916181665.1. NCBI lineage: Eukaryota > Viridiplantae > Streptophyta > Magnoliopsida > Poales > Poaceae > Avena > Avena sativa. Next base: position 225,560,388 of record OV702295.1, read on the forward strand.
AACAAATATTTTTGGTGTTCTCGATTTTTTAAAGAAAGCAAACAAAGCAAAAACAAACCAAACAAAGCAAAATATTTTTGGATTTTTCTTTTAAGGCAAACCAAAGCAAAGAAACAACAAAAATATTTTTGGTATTTTTGTGTTTTAAGAAAGAAGCAACAAGAACCAAAAAGAAAGCGAAACAATGGATATACAAAGAACCGACCGAACATGATATATATATGAGTGTGACGTCGGTATACCTCCGCCCCAAGCTTAGGATTTTGGCCTAAGTGGGGCTCAATAGCGTGGGTAGTAACCCCATGCTGGTGGGTCATCATAGGAATGATCATAGTCAGGCGCTTGTGATGAAGAAGAAGATGCACCCCAATCAAATGAGGGCTGCTGGTATGAAGACTCTCCCAAGTTGGAGGGCTGAACTGAATTGTCTTCGGCATCATCTTCAACATTCTCCTCTTGCTGGGAGAGCTCCGCCACATATGTGTCAACCTCCTCCTCCGTAAGCGACCATCCTTGCCTGTTATCAAAATTAAACAAAGCAGGTGCAGGCAAATAAACTATTTTCTCAGCCCTACCCTTTCTTCGACCTTGCTGGGCAAAAGATAATTCATACGGTAAACTTCTCACATTAGCCCCCAAGGAAACAAAACCATGCCGAATCATGGATTCAAGTTCAAGCCTCTCTATGGGGAACTGATAATCTGAATAGTGAGGCTCTAAGCCATGGAAAGCTAGAAACCTAGAAGCAATGAGACCTCCACAAATTCCACCTTTCTCACGGTTGGTGGTCAGACGGTGAGATATCAAAGCACCCAGGCTATAAGATCTATCCCTATTCAGAGCAGCTGCGATAAAATCTAGATCAAAATAAGACAATTTTTTAGCAATCTTTCTAGCAAGAACACACTTGGTAATGAAATAGGCAAAGTATCTAATAGTCGGGAACTGAATGTTCCGAATTTTACCACTTTCCTTTGAGAAGTCGAAACCTTGGCAAATCTCAGCATATAAATCCATAAGAGACTTGGGCCTTTCCTTGATCTTCTCACAAGATCCCCACTGAGGTACTCTAATTGCTGCACATAAATTAGCAAAAGGCAGGTTGACGGGTATATGATATATTTTGTAATGGACCATGGGATTAGATGTAGACCAAGTGTACCGGAAGTCCTGCACAAAATCCATGGTTAGCTTAACAAATTGAAATGGTTCACCTTCAACAAAGTGTTCCAATCCTGCATTGGTAATCAAGGTTTGGAAATCCTGGGAGATTCTCGCGGTTCTCATAAATTCATGGCATGGGTATTCGGAAGGAAAAACTGCCTCCTCACGATGAACCCTCATTGGCTCAAACACCATCAGGTCATATTGATTCAGTGGATAGGTACTCATCTTTCTTGCTGAAAATTTTAGACAAACATCAAACCAAGTGATTTCTAAGTTGATAAATGAGGAGTAACTACTATAGGAGCTTGCTAGAGGACTACACATGCATCAAAATAAAGTTTCTAAGAAAATAACAATCATGCAAGCTCAAACAACATGTCACCTATAGCAGAAAAATACTCAAGATACAATCTACCAATCACAAATCTAATTGGACAAGTGGAGGAGGCACATACCAAGGAACAATCTCTCCAAAAATCAGCAGCAAAGAGGGGCTGAGCAAGGAGATCGAAAATCGCGAGCAAGAACAACAAGAACTCGAGCTTGAGCAAGTTTTACGGTGTTTTTCGCGAGAGAGAAAGAAGATGGCTTTGAGGAGGAAGCCTGGAGGGGCCCAGGTGGGCCAGACCCCCCAGGCGCCGCTCACCGGTAGGCCGCGCCTACCATGGTTTTGGTGGCCTGGGGTGGCCCCCTGGGTCACTTCAGGTGTCTCTCTGCCCCTTTTTTGAGGAAAAATTTATTTTGAATTTTCTGAAATTTTTCGGGAAACTTTATTTTTGGCCAATTTTTAGGGTATGAAAATTGATTTTCTCGCATAAACAATTTTTTCAGAATAAGCAAAAGCAAACCAAAAGCCAAACTACAGGAGCTCTAAGACAAACTAACAAGCAAACAACTAGGAAAAACAAAGCTAGCAAAAGAAAGGCAAAGACTAGGAAGGAGAAAAGTAAAAGAAAGCAAGTATAACCACGGTGAAAACATTATTTTGTTCATAAAAATCCTTTTGTTAACAAGGTTGATCAAGTCTTGTTACCAAAACAATCTTATATGAAACAAAACTTTGCAATCCATAAGGTGATTATGTTACCTCATACTTGATAGCAATGGTCCCAATCGTAATAGTTTCAAAATTTTCACGTTGAATGGGACAATATATTTCTCCAACCTTGTTGCTCTCAATATTTTCAATGGAATTCAGGCAATAGCTCTTAACAACCTTTTTGGGGAAATAAACAGTATGCTCTTTGTCATCAATATTGAATGTTACTTTTCCTTGATTACAATTAATGATAGCACCTACAGTATTAGGAAAAGGTCTCCCAAGAATAATAGACATATTATCATCTTCAGGCATTTCAAGCACAACAAAATCAGTTAAAACCATGCAATTATGAGCAACTTGAACAGGAACATCCTCACATATACCAACAGAAATAGTAGTTGACTTATCAGCCATTTGCAAAGATATATCAGTTGGTATCAACTTTTCTAGCTAGAGTCTCTTGTAGAGAGAAAAAGGCATAACACTAACTCCAGCTCCCAAATCACATAAAGCAGTTCTAACATAATTATTCTTAATAGATCAAGGAATAGTTGGTATACCTGGGTCACCAAGTTTCTTTGGAACCTTACCATTGAAGGAGTAATTAACAAGCACAGTAGAAATCTCCTTATTAGGAATCTTCCTTTTATTAGAGACAATATCCTTCATATACTTTGAATAAGGAGGCAATTAATAGCATCAGTCAAAGGAATTTGCAAAAATAAAGGTTTCATCCACTCACAAAACTTGTTGTAGTGTTCTTCCTCCTTTGACTTGTGTTTCTTACCTAGAAAAGGCATAGGTTTCTACATCCAAGGTTCTCTCTCTTTACCATGTTTATTAGCAATAAAATCTTCCTTAGTGTACCTAGTGTTCTTAGTGTGCTTCTCAGGCTCTTCCTCAACTTCCTCCTTATCAGGAGCATCATTATTATTACACTCTCAGTTTCAGCATCAGAGACAGATATACTATTAGGATCTACAGCAGGTTCAAGTGGTTCCTCAACTACTTTATGTTTCTTTTTCTTTCTCTTACGAGGACTGCCACTATTCCCACCTTGTTGAGAATCCTGCTTAATTCTTTTAGGGTGTCCTTCAGGATACAAAGGATCTTGAGTAGCTATACCACTGCTAGTTCTAATTCCATAAGCATGTTTATTTCACGAGGCATCAACTAGCATATCCTTTTGTACCTTAGCAAGTTGATCAAGTTGGGTTTGAACCATTTGAAAGTGTTTACAAAGCATTTTAATATCATTAGAAGTTATTTCCATAATATCTTTCAACTCATGGATAGCTCTAGAGTTTTCCAATAAATGATTCTGAACTTGTTTATTAAAATGGCCTTGTTTAACAATAAAAATGTCAAGTTCCTCTAAGCATTGATCAGGAGGCTTACCATAAGTAATATCACCTTCATCAAAGTGTTGGAGAGAGTGTACCTCAATAGTGGATGAGTGGGGAATTGGCTTACATAATTCTTCTATAGGAGGTAGATTCTTCACATCTTTAGCTCTAATACCTTTCTCCTTTAGACATTTCTTAGCTTCCTTCATCACTTCATCATTTAATGCAATAACTTCCCTCTTCTTTGGTGTTGGTGTTGGAACTGGTTCAGGGACATCTGGTTCAGGAATATTTAGCTTAGTTGAAGTCCAATCATCATAATTCTTGCTTATCTTAGCCATTAATTCTTCAGCATCTGTAGGAGTTCTTTTCCTGAAAACACAATCAGCAAATCTATCTAGGTAGGTCCTAGAATCATCAGTTAGTCCATTATAATAAATATCAAGAAGCTCATTCTTAGGTAATGGACATCCAGGATGTGCATGAATCAAGGCACATAACCTTGTCCATGACTCAGGCAATTTCTCTTTTTCTCCCTGTTTAAAATCAAAAAGTCTCTGCAAAGCAGCATGTCTAGCACTAGGAGGAAAATATTTCTTGAAGAAAGAAGCAATCAAGCAATCAGGGCTATCAATGGAACCAGGAGGTAATCTATTAAACGAAGCTCTAGCTTCTCCTTTTAGTGAAAAAGGGAAGATCTTAGTAACAAAGTACTTGCACATCTTAAAATCATCAGAGAATAAAGCACTCATAGTAGAAAGCTCATTCATATGAGCCACAACACTCTCATATTCAGTCTCGCAAAAAGGTTCTTTCTCAACAATATCTAAATAGGACAAATCAAGAGATAAATCATAGTCTTCATCTTTAATATCTATGGGAGAGGTGGCAAACTTAGGATCAGAGGACAGTTTAGGCATAATAGTACGTCTAGCAAGGAGACTCTTAATAGCACTAGTACCATGTGTGTTTCGGCACTCTTCAACAAATTCATCAGTGAACTCAATGTAACCATCATTAATATCATAACTCTCTCTAGACTCAGGTGAGCTAACATGTGTAACAATGTCTTCACTAGGAGTTTCGGTATTTCCTACACTAGCCATAGTAGCATCTAGGAAAATTTAATGAACCACTCGCATCAAGCACAATAGAAGTAACATCATGAGCATCAAAAGCAGTTTCAGATTCAGCAGTAGTAGCAGTGTGTGTAGCATGAGTATGTGGTGGTGGTGTAACAAGCATACTTATAATAGACGGTGAATCAAGAGCAACAGAGGTGTTTAGGACTGTACCTCTTCTTGTAGTGGATGGTAAAATAGGAAACTTTTCATCACGAGACTTCCCCATGATGAAAGGAGTAGCCGTGAACAATAATAGATCCAAGTGAACTTACAAATAAAGCTATGCTCTCCGGCAACGGTGCCAGAAAATAGTCTTGATGACCCACAAGTGTAGGGGATCGCAACAGTCTTTGCGGGTAGTATTACCCAATTTATTGATTCGACACAACGGGAGCTAAAGAATACTTGCAAGCCTCAACAACCGAGTTGTCAATTCAGCTGCACCTAGAAATAGTTCTTGCTCACAGAAGTTTATCAGTAGCAATAGTTTGTAGTAGCAACAACAAAACAACAAGCAGTAGTAAAACAGGAGCAATAGTAATAGTAACGGTAACAGTGGGATTCGAGTGTGGTAGGCATAGGGATGGATGGACGGGCGTTGCATGGACGAGTCTAAACATGTAACTTCAAGATCTAGGGCATTGCAGATAAATAATAACAAGCATCCAAGTACTAAACAATCCTAGGCATGTACTCCAAATATAGTCATACGTACTCGCAATGAGAACTTGCACAACATCTTCTGTCCTGCCAGCCCGTGGCAGCGGGGCCTCTAGGGAACTACTAGCAATTAAGGTGCTCCTTTTAATAGAGCACCGGAGCAAAGCACTAACACTCTGTGAACACATGTGATCCTCACACCACAGCCATCCCCTCTGATTGTCCCAATTATTGTCACTTTGGGGCCTTTGGATCCGAACAATGATATGTGTATACAACTTGAAAATAAGATCACAAACAATACTATCATAATGATTCAATAATAAGTTCAGATATGAGATCATGGCACTCGGGCCCTAGTGACAAGCATTAAGCACAACAAGTTGCAACAAAGTCAAATAATACTAATAGAGATACTAGGCACTATGCCCTAATAGATCTTATTCGATTACATGATAGAACTCATCCAATCCCTACCATCCCCAAGCCTACAGCAGGGGATTACTCACTCATGGATGAGGGAAACATCGGTGGTTGATGGAGATGCGTTGGTGATGACGATGGCGATGATCCTCTCCAAATTCCCCGTCCCGGCAGGGTGCCAGAATGGAGTTTCTGGATCCGACTCTTGGTTTCTGGTGGCGGCGGCGGAGCGGAACTCTTTCTGGAAAACTATCGAACCCCCCTCGGTTTTAAGGTCGAAAGGCAACTTATAGACGAAGAGGGAGGCCGAGGGGGTGCCTGGGGTGGCTGCACCCCCCTAGGCGCGGGGCAGGGCCCACCCGCACCTGGCAGGGGTGTGGGCCCCCCAGGCCCCTTCTCCGTCTCTTCTTCTAGCTCCATGGGTCTTCTGGTGAAATATAATTTTTGGCATATTTTCCGGAATTTTCCTGATAGTTGATTTTCTACACAAAAACAAGACACCAAGGTAATTCTGCTGAAAACAGCGTCAGTCCATGTTAGTTGTATCCAAATCACACAAGTTTAGAGGAGAAACAATAGCAAAAGTGTTCGGGAAAGTAGATATGTTTTGGACGTATCAGTTCTCTGTGCGGGAACGGCGGTGTTAGAGACGGCGTACAGGGGATACTGGTCACGCGGCGGCGAACGGGCATGTCTGCGGGGTAGCTAGGGTCATGGCAAGTGCAGTTACGTGCGGTGAGAGCGAGGCGCGGCGTGTGCGCGCGTGTCGGGTGCGGCGCTCTGGCGCGCTCTCGGCATGGCGTAGAGAAAATGGGCGCAGCGTTCTCGGGTGGTCCACGTCTTGCCTGCGAGCGAGGGCTGGACAGAGAGTGGCGGTGGCCTGTCTCCTAGACATCGTGGACGGGCGCGGGACTGGCTTCTGCGAGCTGTCCATGCTCGACCGGCAAGGATGGATCGGGTGGCGCGGCACTGGTCCAAGCAGTGAAGGGGGGGTGCTTCAATGCAGTGTTGGGCACTGGGGGAGACCAGTGGAGTGAAATGGGGGCAAAGGGTTGATCAAATACTGCTCACCACAGTAGAAGTTAGGCAAGGTTTATCTGTATCTGCCAGGTGTTTGATAAAATGGTCACGTAAACTTAATATTTGAATTTTTGGATGAATTTTGGTGAGTGATCTTGTCATAAGCTTGGTAGTCTATGGTTGCTAGGGTTTGCCAAGGGGAATTGGTTTGAGTGGTTTTTGAAAAGTGGGGATCTTAATGCATACACTTGATTCAATTTTGAATTGTTATTTAAATAGATTTGGAATTTGTTTCTGTTGGTTTGCAAAGTGGGCCTGGGTTCACTGTTACTTGGTCTAGCAAGGGATGAAAAGAACTTGATTTGTTTCTATTAGAAATCTTTTACTAGGAACACCCAAAGTGGTCTAGTGAACAAGTTTGGCCAAAATGACCATTTGCTTATATTTCTTATATTTGATTTTCTCTTCATTTGATTCTGCTTGAAAATGATCTAGATAATATTGTTTTCATCTTTAAACCAATCCTTATCATTCATAACAATCAAACATGGCAAATGCAATTATTCATGCATTAATCACACACAGAGGCATTCATATTAATTTTAATAATAAAAGGTTTTGTTAACCCTAAACTTGGGCGATTAGAACTTGATAACCTTGATTAATATTTTTGAAGTGTTACGGTTGCCGACTTGTCCTGAGTTGGTGAATCCCGAATTTCTTTGAGGTTCACCCTATTCCCATTGTCTTTCTGGCTTAGAAATTTTTTCTCCAGAAAGATACCGTTCGAGCGACAAACACTTTACCCTCTTCTCAGTTGTATAAATAGTAACCCAAAGTTTTCTTACGGTAGCCTATGAAAACTACTTTATCTGACTTGGGGCTAAGGTTGTCAGATTGCAATTTCTTGACAAAAGCTTCACATCCCTAAATCTTGAGAAAAGCCAAGGCTGGCTTCTTGCCCGTCCACATCTCATGTGGTGTTTTTTTACTGATTTAGATGATCCTTTATTTACTGATATCGCTGTTGTCTCTAGACAAAAACCACAGAATGAAGTAGATCCGTTCTACTCATCATTAACCTCACCATGTCTAACAAGGTTTGGTTCTGCCGTTTTGACACACCATTTCTTTGAGGTGTTCCTGGCGGGGTGAGCTGTGAAACTATTCCATTATATATATTTTGAATGTAAATTAAATTCGAATCTTGCATGTTTTTAGCGCGAACCGTTTGTGTTTGAATCTGAAAAAAAAAGTTATCTCGCCAGCACGGATAAATAGGTCGTGCCGCTAAGCGCGACTGGCCAAACCCCTATCCAAATCGACGACCCAAACAGACAGAAATAGACCGTTTGGATGACCGTATGGAGATGCCCTAAGTCCATGATAGGAGTCACACGGGTTTCTAGACAAGTTTCACACGGTTTCAGAACAGATTCGCAATGTTTTAGAATAGATTCACTTGGATGACACCTCGTATAAACCTTTCCAGTTGACAATGAGACAACTTGCAGAGGCTCCTTCGATGTAGTAATACTCATTCCAGTAATTTGGCAGACCACATAAAAGATCACCACAATCATCAACATGAAATTCATGTAGCATGTCATCGTAGATACATGACAAAAAAAATCGAGGGCTTGCAGTTGCAGGTTCCGCTGCTTACCACATTTGACAAATCAGAGAAGGTGTTGTCGATATAACCTGAACGACAATCTAGTAAACCAAGATAACCTTTCCGCCTGTGAAAAAAAAGACCTCGAGTCCTAAATAGGTTTCAGAAAAAATTCACAAAGTTTAAGAAGAAATTACAAAGAAAAATCACATCTTCTTAAAAAAATATAAAAGATAAAAAGACCCTTTCATGGACATATCTGCCTATAAACGAATCTTCCTGCAGGTCCGTGAACGCTGGATCTAGAACCACAAATCCGGCGGCCCGATTCGATGCATACCTCCCACGTTGCTCGCGCCCGATGCAACCCGCACTCTAGCCTTGATAGGGCAAAGGTGTCCGATATTTCGATGAGATGGCGATAATCGATTTGGTGGAGTTCGGGCTTGACGATCCGACTACATGTGCGAGCACGAGCGCCAATGCAATCGCTAGGCCAATCTCCTGGAGGTTACCGATCCTGCGGGGACACGATCAGCCTGACCAGCGAGGGTCTTAATTCCTACCTGAAATCGAGAACAAGAACTAATATTGCAATCAAGATATTGCGGATTAAGAGGAAAGCTTTATTGAAAAGGTGGGATCCTGAATAGGTGCGTAGTACAAGAGGCCTCTGCGGCGCTCGAGCCTTGGCGAAGTTGCTACGATGGCTAACTTAATGTCTAAACAAAATCCGAGTCTAGGGTGACGGCTATGGGGAGTATTTAAGGAGGAAAAGGTGGGGTTTCGGCCAGCCATGGAAGTGGTGGCCGAATCCAACCCTAGAAGTCCTTTTCCCCTCAAATACGGACTCTAAAAAGTGGTTATTTAAAATCCTGCGAAAATTACATGGGCCTGGCCCAAAATAAAGGTGTTGCAGCACCATATTAGGCTATGGACGAATTCGTGAAGTATTAATCTTGAATATTTTGTCCAAGCCTTCTTTCTTCATTATGGTGGCCTGAAAGTTCTGAAATCTCCATCCGTAGCCTTCTCTTGGATCATCACATGCTTGCTGCCATCTCCATGCATGGCCATGATCCAATGCTTGTCTCTCTCATCCATGCTTGGTCCATCATTCACTCTTTGTGGTAGAATGCACATCTTTGTGGTAGAATGCAGGGAACGATTATAAGCAAATTCTATATGAGGTAAACACTCTTCCCACAATTTTAAGTTCTTCTTTAAAACAGCCCGCAACATAGTAGACAACGTTCTATTTACTACTTCAGTTTGTCCATCAGTTTGGGGATGACATGTAGTACTAAACGGCAATTTAGTCCCCAACTTAGCCCATAAACATCTCCAAAAGTGGCTAAGAAATTTAGTATCACGATCAAAAACAATAGTATTTGGCACACCATGCAAACGAACAATTTCACGAAAGAACAAATCAGCAATATGCACAGCATCATCCGTTTTATGACAAGGAATAAAGTGTGCCATCTTAGAAAACCGATCCACAACAACAAAAATACTATCCCTCCCCTTTTGTGTTCGTGGCAATCCCAAAACAAAGTCCATAGAAATATCCTCCCAAGGAACACTAGGAACAGGAAGAGGCATATATAAACCATGTGGATTAAGGCGAGACTTAGCTTTTTAACAAGTAGTACAGCGTGCCACAAATCGCTCAACATCTCGACGCATACGTGGCCAAAAGAATTGTGCAGCAAGAACATCCTCCGTCTTCTTGACACCAAAGTGTCCCATCAATCCTCCTCCATGCGTCTCCTGTAACAACAAAAGACGAACAGAACTATCTGGAATGCATAGTTTGTTAGCACGGAACACAAATCCATCATTGAAGACGAACTTGTTCCAAGTTCTAACATCTCTACAATTCTGCAACACATCTTTAAATTCAGCATCATGCACATATTGTTCCTTAATAGTTTCCAATCCAAATATTTTAAAGTCAAGTTGAGATAACAAAGCATAACGGCGCGACAAAGCATCAGCAATAATATTATCTTTACCCTTTTTGTGTTTGATAACATAAGGAAAAGACTCAATAAATTCAACCCACTTTGCATGACGACGATTCAATTTAGCTTGACTACGAATATGCTTCAAAGATTCATGATCAGAATGAATAACAAATTCTTTAGGCCATAGATAATGTTGCCAAGTTTCTAATGTCCGAACCAACGCATATAATTCTTTATCATAAGTAGAATAGTTCAGACCAATTTCTCACTAAAATATGCAACAGGTTTTCCCTCTTGTAATAACACCCCTCCCAAACCAATTCCACTAGCATCACATTCAACCTCAAACGTCTTAGTAAAATCAGGAAGTTGGAGTAAGGGAGCATGTGTTAGCTTATCTTTCAATATGACGAAGGCCTGTTGTTGTGCATCGCCCCAAACAAAGGGCGCATCCTTCTTGGTAAGCTCATTCAGCGGCGCGGCAATTGATCCAAAGTCTTTGACAAAGCGCCTATAAAAACCAGCGAGGCCAAGAAAACTCCTCACTTGTGTGACCGTCTTGGGCTGCGGCCAATTCTCAATAGCTTCAATCTTGTCTGGATCCACTTCAATACCCTGTGATGTAACAACATAGCCAAGAAATGCAACTCGATTGGTGCAAAAGGTGCACTTCTCAAGGTTACCAAACAAACGTGCATCACGTAAAGCATTAAAAACAGCACGTAAATGGTCCAAATGATCCTCTAAAGATTTGCTATAAATCAGAATATCATCAAAGTAGACTACCACAAAACGTCCAATGAAAGCACGTAAAACTTCGTTCATTAATCTCATGAAAGTGCTAGGTGCATTAGTTAAACCAAACGGCATTACTAACCACTTATATAAACCGAACTTAGTTTTAAATGCTGTTTTCTATTCATCTCCTAATTTCATACGAATCTGGTGGTAACCACTATGCAAATCAACTTTAGAAAACATGGTAGAGCCACTCAATTCATCAAGCATGTCATCTAAACGTGGAATAGGATGACGATATCAAATAGTAATATTATTGATAGCTCTACAATCAGTACACATGCGCGAAGAACCATATTTCTTAGGTACCAAAATAATAGGAACAACACAGGGGCTAAGGAACTCATGAATATGATCTTTGTCGAGTAGTTCCTGAATTTGGCGTTGTATCTCCTTTGTCTCCTCTGGATTGGTTCTATATGGCGCGCGGTTGGGCAACGTAGCACCAGGAATTAGATCAATTTGGTGCTCAATTCCTCTAATAGGAGGTAGTCCTGGTGGCAGTTCAGCGGGAAAGACGTCCTCATATTCCTGCAAAAGGTTAGCAACAGCGGGTGGCAAAGAAGGAGACATATCCTCAAATGAAAACAAAACCTCTTTGCAGACAATTGCATAACATTGAGTATTGTTTACATCTAGTTCAGCAATATCAATTTTATTTGCAAGCATACATGGACTCTTCAAACGAATTTCAGTAGCATGGGTAGAATCAGATTTAGTGTTCTTTGGTGGTACAAAATCTGCAGCAACAATCTGATTCTCACTTTTATTTTTCTCCTCAGTTTTAGCTCTACTAGCTCTAGCAAGATCATCTTTTAAAATCTGTTCGGGAGTCATAGGTTTTAGACCAATTTTCTTTCCATCATGCATAAGAGAATAGTGATTAGTTTTGCCATTATGAACAGATTCTCTATCAAATTGCCATGGTCTACCAAGTAACAAAGAACAAGCTTGCATATGTACAACATCACAATCAACAAAATCAGAATATGTACCAATAGTAAAATGCACGCGTACCGTTCTTGTTACCTTGATCTTGCGAGAACTCTCAAACCATTGAATGTAATATGAATGTGTGTGTTGTCTTGTTGGAAGTGCAAGCTTCTCTACCATGTCAACACTAGCCAGATTGTTACAACTCCCTCCATCAATGATGATCCGTATAGCTCTTTCCTTGACCACACCACGTGTTTGGAACATGTTGTGGCGTTAATCTTGCTCAGATTTGCTCAATTGCACACTCAACACACGTTGTGTAATTAAGCTCTTGTATTGATCAGCAGCTTCAGCTCTCATTACCTCTGTCTCTTCATCAGCATCAGAATTGTCTCCATCTCGAGCAGAAATAAGGGCTAATGTATCTTCATCAAAGTCACTCGCTGAATCGTATTGACCATCCTCCCGCACCATCATCACACGTTGTGTTGTGCACTGTCTCTCAATATGACCAAAATCCCAGCACTTGCGGCATTGTATATCCTTTGTCTTACCCGTGGAAGCCATAGAAGATGCACTACGAGTAGGAGCATTGGATGACGGTGGAGGAGCAGCTGGAAATCTTATGGTGGCCTTAGACGTGGTAGTAGCTGATGGCGAATCACGAGGAGGCGCTGATTGTCGGGATGTCCAAGTGGATGTGCGACCTGCAAAATTATTAGTCCTCCTCCATGGTGGTTGGCGATCCTGCACTTCACGTTCAGCTTTGCAAGCAAGATAAAACAAACGAGTGATAGAATTATATTCCTTATAATCTAATATTTGCTGAATGTCCTTGTTTAATCCACCAAAGAAACGTGCAAGCATTTGTTCATTAGATTCAACAAGACCACACCGAACCATTTCCGTTTGAAATTCCTGATAATACTCTTCTACAATTTTTTCCCTTGCTCTAAACGTGTCAGATTCTTTAGTAAATCACGTTGATAAGTAGGAGGGACAAAACGAACACGCATAGCAGTTTTTAAAGAAGTCCAAGTACTAGGAATAGTAGTAGGATTTAAACGACAATACTCAGACCACCAAAGAGAAGCAAATTTAGTGAATTCACATGTAGCAACACTAACACGCATATTCTCAGGATATTTTAAACATGCAAAACATTGTTCTACTTCCATCTCCCATGTAAGATATGCATCAGGATTATATTTACCCTCAAAAGATGGAATATTTAATTTAAGCTTTGCAACATGATCATCATCACGTACCGGTGGTCGAGCGTTGCGGTAGTAATGTCGGGGACGGCCAGCAGGTACCTGTGGAGGTTGTTCAACCTCCTCGTCAAACAGATCGTCGTCGTCGGGGTCGTGGTAGTACCCGTCGTCTGTCCCCAATGTCGCAGCAGCAGCCGCGGCGGAAGTCTGAGGTGCGTCAGCCACAGCGGTAGCCGCCTGGGGTGTGGCGGCAGCCGAACCAGCAGTCCGACCCGTGATCGGAATGCGCCGTGCGCCAGGTACGGGTGCGGGCAATCTTTTCAAAATCTCCTTGAACCGAGCGTCAAGCTTGGCGTTGAAGGATTTCTCGAGTCCCTCGATCTTGTCCACGGCGTTGGTGAGCTTGGGTCAAACTCCCCTAGGCGTGTATCCACATCTTCAGCGCGACTGACCAAGAGCTCGGAGAAGTGGGCATGTAGTTCTTCGTTCGTCATTGTGGCAGGGTTCCGCGAAGTATCTGCCATGGTTAGTCCTTAAAAAGCACAGGTATATACTACGGAAATATGGTGGAAGGCACGCGTAATCCGTCAAGCAATATACGAAGCTCTTACAAGTTCTTACCAAACAGCAGGAAAAGGCGATGTGCAACCGCGAGGATCAGTGGGTCCAGAGATTGAACCAAGCGATTACCAGGAGTCGAAACACCGCACGTGGAGTATATCTGTGGAGCTCTGGGAAGGCTTAGCAAAGGGGGTTAGCAATTATTAAAACAGCAATGCAAAAGTTGAAAGAATGCTCAACGACGGTACTGTGCTGGTCCTAGGCTAGACCGTACTAGAGACGCGAGCCTAGATCACCAACGATGTCACGACGCGACACAACAAGCAATGTATGATGATATGGCACCCTGAAAAGCGAACCGAGAGGTGGAAAATCACTATGATGGCGAGTGTCTAGAACTGATCTATGGGGTCTAAAAATAGGTTAGCCCCAAAAAAAAATTCAATTTTTTTTATTTTGCTCCAGAAAGCGCGCAAGCGCCAAAAAAATATCGCTATAACGGCCGATGGAGAAAAGTGATCCCCGGGGTCGAAAAACAGTATAGCCATAAAAAAAAATTTGGAGGCGGTTCCAGACTCTGAGCTTACGACCTGACTCTAAGCTCGACACGGACTTTAGCTGAACACGGAAACAACAAAGAAGGAAAGTAAAAGGAAATAACTAGGACAATAACTCTATTCGGACTCGTACCGTGGCAGGAAAACTGATCGGATCTGTGTCGCGGTAGGAAGGCGGTGGCGGAGTTTTAGGGTTTATGGTGGCTGGGAGTATGGCGGCGGAATATGGTGGCGGAATATGGTGGAGGTGATCGGCGAGTGTGGCGGTGACTACTATGATCAGAACTCGAAACTCTAAGGGACGAGACACTAAGACCAGCAACTCGACGCGACGATGTAGACACAAATTCAACAATACAAAAACTGAAAAGATAATGCGAGGCGTAGATTGGTTATGGGATGGATCTAAACTCTAACTGTGTTTTTGGCTTTTTCGTGGGTTATAGGTAAAAAACAGATCTAATCTACGAAAACAGTAAAATCTCACCGAGCAACCTGAAATCTGATACCACTTGATAGGGCAAAGGTGTCCGATCTTTCGATGAGATGGTGATAATCGATTTGGTGGAGTTCGGGCTTGACGATATGACTACACATGCGAGCACGAGCGCCAATGCAATCGCTAGGCCAATCTCCTGGAGGTTACCGATCCTGCGGGGACACGATCAGCCTGACCAGCGAGGGTCTTAATTCCTATCTGAAATCGAGAACAAGTAAGAACTAATATTGCAAACAAGATATTGCGGATTAAGAGGAAAGCTTTATTGAAAAGGTGGGATCCTGAATAGGTGCGAAGTACAAGAGGCCTCTGCGGCGCTCGAGCCTTGGCGAAGTTGCTACGATGGCTAACTTAATGTCTAAACAAAATCCGAGTCTAGGGTGACGGCTATGGGGAGTATTTAAGGAGGAAAAGGTGGGGTTTCGGCCAGCCATGGAAGTGGTGGCCGAATCCAACCCTAAAAGTCCTTTTCCCCTCAAATACAGACTCTAAAAAAGTGGCTATTTAAAATCCTGCGAAAATTACATGGGCCTGACCCAAAATAAAGGTGTCGCAACACCATATTAGGCTATGGACGAATTCGTGAAGTATTAATCTTGAATATTTCGTCCAAGCCTTCTTTCTTCATTATGGTGGCCTCAAAGTTCTGAAATCTCCATCCGTGACCTTCTCTTGGATCATCACATGCTTGCTGCCATCTCCATGCATGGCCATGATCCAATGCTTGTCTCTCTCATCCATGCTTGGTCCATCATTCCTAAGAGTAAGAAATACATCTGATTTAGGCAGCATCATATTCTCATGTATGTGAGGAATAGTTCCAAGAAACGAAAGTACCTGATAGTTAAGTTGTTTGGCACGAGATCTTGTGATGGGTCCTTGTATGTGTGTAGCTGTAGGTACAATGGTTGTATCAATAGTAGGGATGTCCACATCAAGCCTCCACCGCAGCTCGCGCCCTGGGTGCCCCGGTGCCACCGCTCGCGCCTTGGAAGCTCTTGCTCCGGTCGCCACCGCGCGCTTCGGCCACCGCCGCTCGAGGAACAAGGCAAGGGAGTATACGAGGGGCATCCAGGCCGGGAAGCGCTCCACGCACGCGGCATAGCCAAGGTAGCCGAGCAGCGCCGGAACCCCCGCGAAGGAGAAGGCCGCGAGGGCAGAGAACTTGCACAACACGCCGAGGTTGAGGCTGGGGGTGGTTGTCGCTGCTCCGGCCAGGCCAGCTCAAGCTCCGGCTGCAACCGCTAGTGTCCCCGCCACCGCGTTCTCCGACGCCACTACCCACTGTAGATCTGACGAGAGAGAGGTGAATGGTTTGGAAGGGAGAAGAGAGAGACGCAGAGCAGATATTTTAGGCTATATATGCAGGGTCCACGCAGGGGAGCGGTTAACGGAGCGGACGGAGCGAAAAAACTGCAGCGCGAATCTTGAAGTGCTCGGGAGGGCTCGTGTGGTGGATCGAACGCCGGCACATACCGACGCCGGTAGAAAGAAGTTTCCGTGCACAGAGACGTAGAACAGAACTTCCGCCTAATGCTAAGCTCGATAAGTGGCGCGACCCTCGACTTTTGTCCTGATACGTGCGTTCGGCAGTGTGGTTTTATCCATGGGACGTGGGCATGCAACTTTAATCCAAAAGCTTCCAGCGAAGTATCTGCCAATTAGTATTACTAGCCCAATGCAAAACCGAACCCCCTCTTCACGCAAAACTTCTGGGTGGGAACAACGCAACCCCCACCTCCCACCTCCCACCTCCTGATCCCTTCCCCTCTCCCTATCTTCTCCGGCGACCGCTGGCGGCGTGATTGGGTGAGGGTCCCATCCCCATGTACAGCAGTAGATCTAGATTAGTTG
Source organism: Avena sativa (assembly GCA_916181665.1). Taxonomy (NCBI): domain Eukaryota; kingdom Viridiplantae; phylum Streptophyta; class Magnoliopsida; order Poales; family Poaceae; genus Avena; species Avena sativa. The sequence goes on from OV702295.1 coordinate 225,577,174, forward strand.
TAGTTGATGTCTGCCTCTGGTGGCGTTTTGCCTCTATGGCGTCTGAGGGTCGGACGGGGAGCTCCGGCAGCCAGCTCTTCCGCGTCATGTGCATCTCCTACTCTGCGACTCGCCGCCGGTGGCAAGCGGCGCAGCTAGTGGACGGGAGAAGCACTTGCATCCCTCCCAATAAGGCTTGCCTTGGGTGCTTCGAACTGGATCTGGTGGACCACAGCCAGCTCGATGTGGGGATTCCTCCCCTCGCTACGGTCCTCTCGAGGCGAGAGGCAGTTGTGGCGATGATTGAGGCCCCTGCACACCTTTTGAATAAGGTCCTGGTGATCGTCTACTGCTGCATCCTCTGGCTTCCTCCTCCGGCTTGTGGCAGCAGCCTGGAGTTCGACGGCGGCATACACACACTGCAGCGGCGGTGGATAGCTCGTGGCTCCGGTGAGAAGATGCCTTGGCTTGCTCGCTTTTCCCTTCTTTGCATCCATCATGGAGATGGCCAAGGTGTGGGAAAGGAGGCAGGTGGTCTTCTTCCTCTCCGGCGGGGAACTGTTGCTGCATCTGGCGGAGATCCCAAGCAATGGCAATCTGGTGCTGCTGCTACTCTTGGTCAAAGAGACCACTCCGCGCGGTGGTTCTTGGCAAGCCACTGCTTCTACAACCTCCTATTGCGGAGGCCTCTTTGTGTCTCCGTCATGGCATCCCTCGACACGCCGTCGCCAAGTGGTTTCGTCCCCGGCGATGGTGTTGCCGGCTGTGATGTTGAGCACATCATCGTCTTTGGTGGAGAAGGGCCTGATTGCATTTTTGCTTTTTGTTTTGAGGTCCTTTATGTAAAGTTCCAGGGCTCGGATGTAATTCCGTTTGTCTTGAGGGCCATGCTTGTACTTGTACCCACCATTTAATGGCAGCTCTGGACCCTTCTGGGTCCTTCCCCTTGTTCAAAAAAAAAGTATTACTAGGAAAGAGGTCCGTGGGTTGTCATGGGATAGAAAAACAATTTTTGAATAAAACAGTTCATGCACAAAATAGTAAACATAAATTTATAAATATTGCTCAATTGTTCTGGTTTAGAAAGAGCACGAGCTTGCGGTATTGTTATCTACCTTTGATCTCAGCCAACTATAATTGATATGATGTTGGTAAGATTAAATAGAAGTATGGCCCTTATATGATCAACTTGCAAGCTTCGTTAGACAAAATTTTAGTTGGATAAGCAAATACAATTCCAAGTTGTTGAAAAAAAGCAACTAACTACCTTTGATATATACATAAATATTAGGTATGAATCAAAGGTACCTATTTTAATAAAAGATTCCAAATTAAAATTTTGTTTGATCCCTCTTTATATCCCAAAACTTTTAAACCTTGTTTTTTGTTTTCAGACAAAATTTTTGAAGAAAAGTTAATGGGATAGCAAGGGAACAAATCTCTCTGGACCAGCTGCCCGAGAAGCCCAAGACCTAGCCAGTCGACACCAACCTTACCTAAACTTCACGCACCCGAGAACCTCCCCTTCCATCTATACCTGACCCGCCACCATACCTCGCCCAATTTCCTCTTCATATCCCCCTCTCTTCCATGTTGCTCTCGTGCCGGCATCCGTCTATGCTTCTCTTCCTCGGACGCGGGCCTAATTTTTGTTTTGTTTTGGTCAAATAAAATTCAACGAATAATGATAGGATTTTCTCATGTTCAATCTATTAGATTTATTGGTCAACGCGCTAATCAACATCTTGAGGCTTCCTCCCATAAATAAATTAAAAATAAAAACATCTCCATTGTTCATGCTGAAATCGATAAGGTTGGAGTACTAAAAAAACTCTGAAAAATAAGATGATCTCTTTCCTACTTCTAGGTTTATGAATCTTTTACAATAGCATCGTATAAACTTGCAACATGGAATCTAGGAAAATAGGACAAAGAAAAAATAGGCCATGTATTCCTTCTCCTAGTACTGCCTCTATACAGGAAACATTAGGTTGAAGTAAACATGCGACAACATCGGGCATGCTTAGTTGCTATTGATTAGTATTGTGGAAGGTGTACTGTTTGGAGGTCATGTTGGTGTTCTGACCTGTCCTCTAGATATTAACTTTATCTTCACCGGAGAGATATTACTAACATGACCAAATTCAGAAAACATGGGATGCAGGTACAAACATCCAATACCAGGAGGATTAAACAAGAAGGATGGACGTAGTTTGATTGACTAATTGAATAAATCCCTAGCAGCAGATGAACCATTGAAAGTAAATAGATATCTCGGTACTTGGAAAAAATTCATTGCAAGAATCATGGGACTGAATAAAATCACCTAACATAGGGGCAAGAGGTAACATTAGGTCCACCCATCGCTCCTCCCATGGCCGATCTCCCCCGTCCCCAACTCCATGGCCGAGGTCCTCCCATCCCCCTCCGTCTCCTTCTCTCTCGGATTCCTCCGCCGAACTCTTGGTTATCGAGGTCCTGGATATGGCAGCGTTGGGTACCGGAGGTGGCCCTGACATCTTGGAAGGGGTCGTGATCCTATTGAAATAAGAAGACGCCTGCATTGAGGAGCTGCTGTGCGTAGCGGACGACTCCCTCCCCTGAGTCCTGAGGTGAGATTCGTGCGGTTCCCAGACGGCGTCGCTCCCGTGCAAAATATTGCCCAGCCTAGGACGGCTATGTCCGGAACACGCAGGCGACGGCGTTCTGTTGGAGAAGAGCGGCGACCTCAGTTAGACAAACGAAACAGGGCGAAGCAGTTTTGACTAAGGGGTGGTAGTTGTTGTAATATCTTCAAAACGGTAGGGACAAAATTGTTCAAAACGGACCGAACAAAAGAACGGTTTTGCTTTTATTAGTAGGTACTAGTTAAATGCCCGTGCGTTGCAACGGGTCGTCAAGTTTATTGTCTTATATCGACAAATGTTAATCACTTTTTAATATCAACATCCATGAAAGCATGCAGCTTGGGTATCTCTCTCATTAAGCATAGAGCATACAAAATAAATTTTCTTGTGTAATATTTTCATTGTCAGGTTGTGCAGATACCAAAGAATACAACAACATATCTTGCCCCGTAGCTAGATGAATGAAATACATAAAGTATGGGCTACAAGATGAACTAATTGAACATCCTCCTAAAAAAGCACAAATGATGTCCAAACCAAAATATGAAAATATATGAAGATGAAATTCTGAGAACCCCTTAAAGGCACAAATGATGCAAGAGCTGTCACGCAGCTTGCATATATCTTCATAGCTCGTCAAAGCAAAATGCTCCACTTCTAAAGTATCCCAAGGTCCACATCTGAATGCATAACCATATTAGCTAGAAGCATCTAAATGTTGACGATACTTTCCAACATGCGAACAACTTGCCCCATCGACGGCCTACTCCACCGGAACAAATCGTGAGCAGTATATGATAAAGCACATAGTTACTACCTAGAACGAAGCCGTGCTCATGCATGAGCTTCTGCATCTTCACCGCCATCATGTCCAGGTCGTCGTCCTATGATTTCTGTTGTAGTTCAAATTGTTTCTCCTTAAAAAAGATGTAAGCCTCATTTCCTTCATCCTTTTACAACGGCATCACATAGCCTGACAAGAACAGAAAGGAAAAAAACAGTCAAGACATTTTGCTCTCGAGTTATACACGCAGTAGTTGATGTTTCTCTCCTTAAAACAAAAATACATGTGTCATCTTATTTCGTACCCAAAACTTGAGTTACCCCAACGCTAGCTGCAGTTCAAGATTCATGACTCAAATGCGTGGTTTCTTTGCAGAAAGATAATTTTAGATAGAAATGTATATCGCAGATGTAGTGCTGTAAATTTAACTTTTAATGCAGCAACCCAAAAGTATGATCTTACATCACTTACAAAGAAAATGGTTCACCACAGTATGTATGGATCGACCTAGAGAGAGCGAAAAATGTTGATATGCTTGATTTCCTAACAAATTATATCATTGTTATTGTCTACATAATATTTATGGCACGTGCCTCATGGTCTAGTGTCTAGCTAGCTAGGTGCATATGCCCAATGCATGCGTGTTTAGTAAGATGCTTTTCAGCACATCAAATTGAGTTCAGGACTTCTTTTCTTTTCCCCTCCCTAGCCTTATTCATACTTCTAAACCATTAAGTAATTGTTCAGTGGATATGATGACCCAACTCATCGTGAATGCCAATTAGTACAATTCTACTATTGGAGTTAAACAACTACATTTTGTGAATGTATATATGCTAGCAAGAGGAATATGATGCACTCATAATAGTTTTTAGATGGATGTGCTGATAACTCGAAACGCATTGAATATGTATATGAGTGACCAAAACATAACTTACGGCTCAAATAGTGAAACACAAAGTTGATAATGGACAATAGTGAAGTAGTGAGGTGCATACTCTATAAGTTAACCTCCCAGAATCTGAGCATTGAGTGTAAATGATCAGAAGATGTTAATCATTTGGTCATGACAGTCACATACATGTAACAACTAAAGGGTTGTACTTACACAACATTTTCACCGAGGAAGTTATTGAAAACATGACAATGATGCCACACTTCCCTGCCCAGGAGCACGACGTGGATGACCAGCGTTAGAACTAAACTTTTTTGAGAAAAAATTCAATGAAAAACATCAACCTTACAAGTATTCGCCCAACTTTGAGTATATTATACCAAATAAGTAATTCATGTTGTGTACATCTAAATAGTTTTTGCAAATACAGAATAATATTCACCTACAACTTGCTTCATCTTTCTTTGACAATCAATTTGCCATCCGCTTTTGGTGAATCAATGAACACATGTGCATATATGTGAGGAATTCTCACATTATTACAAGAGAACAACACGTACTATTATCCCTAAAATAATCAGCACCGAAGCCACATTGGTTGTTCAGAATTTGTTTTTCGTACAAGTTGTCGAAGAATAGGCCGCACGAGTGCAGTCTCGTTCAGAGCTTGTTCAGCGGGAGCAAGCCAGAGGAGAGCAAGTCTGCTAGGCGAATTCGTTCTATCTGTTTGGGCGACGAGCGACCTATGTTGTGTCCTTGCGATGCCTAGGCCAACATCTTCCTCCCGGCTACTGACCCTCCAAACAGCCTGCAATATCGTCCCAGAAACCAACGCACGCTAGTGCCGATCTCGCAAGTTAGCAACGACACATACCAGTCTGTCGAGTCGGCTACGACGCGGCGGCTGATGGTTGTGTCCTTCGCGAGTTCCCAGACCAGCAGCTCCCTCCCCTTCTGGCCAGAGAGCTACCAACATCGTTCTCCCGTCGGCCCAACGATGCGACCGCGCGACCCGGTCCTGGAGCCCAGAGACGACCCCGACGTGCATCACCGTGTCGAGGAAGCAGAGGATGGCGTCCATGGCATCGGGGAAGGGAGCTCGAGCAGCAACTTGTTGGCGGAGCCAGAGACCTCAGGGTCGGCGGAGCACGGGGCGGCTGAAGGGCGTGAAGTGCAGGGGCGCCACGCGATGGGGCAGCCGTCGGAGTCGTAGACGCGGACCACACCGCCTGTTGCCTCCGCCGTCGCTCGCCGTGCCCAAGCCGGTGCGACGAGGAGACAGAGGCCACGGCGAGGGGAAGGGGAGTAGTTGACCATCGGGAGCAGATTTTTGGGGATCGGGAGGGTAGGAAGGAGCGGCGCCTGTATCTAATCGACCAGTAGTTTTTTCTTTGATGAGAGGCTAAACCGACGTGGAGATGTATGACCAGGAGTCCTCGCGTACTATTTTTTTCTTTTCTCTCGGCGACGTACGAAAATTTGGTGTGCGGACGAAAACCACCGAAAACTGTATAGTAGGTACTAGCTGAATACCCGTGCGTTGTCACGAGTGTTAAAAAAATATCGTTGCTTGCATAAACATAAAATGCACCCAAAATATTAAGCCGGACTCACTACCAAACGCTCCTCTAAAGTTCATTGCTCAGTGTCGCCTCCGCCATGACATAAGCATTTTTCTCAGTGTCCCAACTGAATGTTTCCCCAGTTCCAGCGCGTCAGAGAGCCATCCTCTCGACGCTGAGCATGAATATGGCTAGTCGATGATGAGTGTTTGTGTGGCGTGGGGTCGAGCATCACACTACCTTACCCATAACACTTATCCTAAAGGGGCGTGCACACGGTAGCTACAGGTCTTCGTTATTCCTAGTTTGATCTCGCGAGCCAGCGAGGTAATCCGTATCACAGTTGGTTATCCGATACAGGGCGGCCACAGTGTAGTCTAGGGAAGCTTGGTAGTACTCATGATCCAAGGCCATGCAAACTATTTTTTATCATGGCGAATTGGACAAGGTGACACTGATATGGTGTTTCTGTTTTTTATGCCTTGCCCGACCAATCGGATTCCGAAGTTTATATGCTTAGAATTGCTGATTTTTCTGTAAGGCTTGTGGTTGTAATCACATAGTCAATTGTTGCTTCAGAGTTATCAACTAATGAGTATATATCATGTAAATCGCCTTTTGTTTGTTTTGGGGTTTAAAAGTACTTCTCTTTCTTTTCAGGAGAATAATAGAATAGGAAAAAGATTAAACAAGTTTTCTTTTTGAGACAAAAAAGATAAAAGAATAAAACAAATGTTAAAAATACCAGCTAGGCAGTCGGCCCAGCCCTACACTGACGCAAGTGTGTTCCTTTACCACCATCCCGTCGAATTCATCCATCGCACGGCGCCGCTATGATATTTTTTCTAAAAATAATATACTTTTTTAATCAATTTTCAAAATAATGCACGAAATTTATAATTTTTGAATCTAGCGCGACTATGACACATGGTATGCCGATTGGCACTAACCGGTACACGGTGTGCCCTGTGGATATTTTTTCTTTTAATTTAAGTTCGCCTCCGGATGATATGGTATTTTCAGCAACATATGTAAATGTTTCTTGCCCCTAATCCGAAAGCCAGCGTTCTAGCTCGTTCTTTAGAAAAATCTTTAAATAAATGATTATTGTATCTCATGTACGTTCCAGAATACTCTTTTTCTCGCTCCAGCCCTCCGCAAATGCTAATGTATCCAAACGATCCCAAAGAGATATATGTTGTATAGGAGACCTTGCCGTGTATTTTATAGTTCGATCGGAAGCCATCGATTCTCGCTGAGGAAACGGAAACCGCAATAGAAGCACAAACGGCAGCAAGTAGAGTCCTAAACGACATGTATTGACAGTTTCCATACAACGTAGGATAGGATGTGTGCCTCGACCTGCAGACCGGAGCTCACACGTAGTTGTCGTCATAAACGATTTGGACTCACGTAGACGCGAACGACGGACAAAAATCCTCGAAAGACGAAAACCACCTCTAGATAAATTATATAGTAAAGAAGAGAGAGAGAGAGATAGATTGCATATGCCAAGTTCACAACATGCATACATGTGCCATCAGCATCCATGCATACATAAGCTGTCGGCAGTGTCTTTGATCGAGTCGGTTTAAACCAGAGGTTTGAAGCAACCTCCACCAAAACAAATACAACGGCCAATAGGAATTGTTGTCCAGCTCGGTCGAGACTTAGCGGCGAGGAATAGATCCCGACAGATTGCGACCAGAGGGAATCACGCCGAATAACGTCCTGCAGCCAGCAAAGCCAGAAAAACTCGAGCCCATCCTGCGGATTAAATCTTCTAGGATGTATGATTGCGCATCTTCATTCTTGACCGACGCTGCACACATGAGCGGCTGTAATGTTGAGCCGATGTGCTGAGGTCATAGTCTTCTTCTTTAGTATAAAAACTGTAGAGGTAGGTTCGTCCAATACGTTTATGCCAGCCAAAAATACGTTTCCATCCGTTTCCTTGCCATACGTTCATTATCAGCCCGCGAAACCCTTCGTCCCCATGACGCCCCTGTTCCCCTCGAGCCCCCAATCCGCCGCCATCCCCTTGTGCAGCCAGGTTCCTCGCCGACCGGTGCCGCCCACTAATCCCATGCATCGAGCTAACCGTCGGCCCCCTCCAGTCTTCCACATCGAGCCAACGGGCGGTTCAACTCCTACTCGTCTTTGTCCAAGAATCAAAGGTGTTGGCGCTGGAGAGCCTCTATAGGAGTAGCGCGTCCATGGCCTGGGTGTGCGATCGTGGCGTACAACACGTGGCATGGGTCTGCAACGGAACTGCACAGAAGGATCTTGAACAGCAGCGGAGCTTGACAGAAAACTTTAGGCAGGCCAAAATCATTTCTTGAAGAGAAAACGGCATAGAGCAATGGGCTTGTACATAACTAATAGAGTTTTACTACTGCATAGTCGTTGATAGAGGGAGAAATGTTTTTGAGGTGGGCGGGCCATGGTATAGTTTTGCTTCAACTAAGCTCCGCCACTGATCTTGAATACGACGAGCAGCGCTCGCCGGTGTCATCTCCCCTTGCCTGTAGTCGCTTCACGCGTTTCATCCGAGTGTGTAGTCTGCACTATCAGGTGCGTTTACCTCATCACAATGTCTGCACTACCATCGCATTCTATATTCAACATATTTCTCCATCGCTTAAAAATTGGATCTTAGGATGCAGTCTTGGATTGCTTAGAATCTAAAGTATACGGTTCAATGATTTTTGTTAGCACTCGTTTTGGGCTCAAGAAAAATGGTGAGAAATACTCGAAAAGGTCCACTACGAGGATTATTAATCATCATCAAAAAGGAATTATACGTTGCAAACGTATCTCTAATTTTTGATGCTTCATGCTTGTTTTGCACTAGTTATATTATGTTTTTGTCCATACTTTGTGGTATTTTTATGAATTTTCTGGAACTAACATATTAGCAAGTGCCACAAAGCCAGTTTTCTATTTTCTGCTGTTTTTGGTTAAAAAAAACTAGTAAAGAAATATTATCGGAATTGGACAAACAAAAACCAAAGTTCCTATTTTTCCTAACACGACACGGAGTCTGGAGGAGAGGGGGAGATGCACCCCAGGGCGGCCACACCTTGGCTAGGCGTGGCCAGGGGGTGCACCGCCCTAGGGTGTGGGCCCCTTGGCGCTCCACCGACCTCACCTCTTTGTCTATATAATCCCCCCGTGATGAAAACCCTAAGTACGCAATCAGAATTCCACGAAAAAGTCCGTAGCCGCCACCGTTGTTCCTAGATCGGGAGTGATATGAAGCTCTTTCTGCAACCCTGTCGGAGAGGGGAGATCATCCCGGAGGCCTTCTTCATCGCCATGCCTGCCTCCGGAGTGATGTGTGAGTAGTTCATCCTTAGACTACGGGTCCATAGCAATAGCTAGATGGTTATTTCTCCTATTTGTGCCATCATGTTTAGATCTTGTGAGTTGCCTATCATGATCAAGATCATCTTATTGTAATGCTACATGTTGTGTTTGTTGGGATCCGATGAATATTGAGTATCATGTCAGATTGATTATTGTTCTATCATGTCTATGTTATTTGTGATCTTGCATGATCTCGGTTGCTAGTAGTTACTCTGGCCAAGTATTTGCCTGTGACTCTAAGAGGGAGTATTTATGCTCGATAGTAGGTTCATGGCTCTTGTAATCTGGGAGAGTGACAGAAACTTCTAAGATTTTAGATGTCCTGTTGCTATTAGGGAGAAAACAACAATCCTTTGTCCAAGGGAAATTGTATTGTTTACATTACACACTTTGCTTAATGCAATTATCTGTTGCTTGTAACTTAATACCCGAGGGTTGTTTGGATGATATCCTGAAGGTGGATTATTAGTAATAGATGTAGTTGGATTACGGTCTATGTATCATATTGTAATGCCCAAATGAATCTTATATTGATCATCATGTCTTGTACATGCATTGTTATGCATTCTCTATTTATCAAATGCCCAGCTGTAATTTTTTCACCCAGCATGTTATTTATCTTATGGAGAAACACCTCTAGTGAACTGTGGATCCTGATCCATTTCTTTTCACTGATATTCCATCTACTGTTTACTGTTTACTTTCTGCAATTACTACAAGCAATTACTTTCTTCCACACTATATGTTTAATCCTTTGTTTTCAACAAAACCAGTGAGCTTGACAACCTCACTGATAAGTTGGGAAAAAGTATTTTTATTGTGTTGTGTGCAGGTTCCACGTTGCTAGCAACACCTTCGAAAGTGGTTTCTTTCTCCCACTGGTTCGATAACCTTGCTTCCATAACTGAGAGAAAACTTGCTGCTGTGCTCATCATACCTTTCTCTTGGGGTTCCCAACAGTCTCTACATCAACTGATCCATCAAGGAATCGTATCAAGTCAAGCCATGATCAGGTTTAATAGCTGATTATGCTAGTGTTCAGAGAAGACTCGCAGACTGATATATAGAGGCTTTCACTATGACTTCTTTAAGATGACCTCAAATGAAAAAGTGCCAAACATAAAAGTTGTGCGCCTCGTCGAGACAAGCAACTTTGATTTTTGTATCATCTTTATCCAAATTAGTATACAAAAGTAGAGGCAAAATACTATGAGATACCAAAAATTCCAAATATGGTCGCCGGACCACAGACAGACTTCTGTCCTTTGGCGTGAGCGAGACCGAAAACTGCATCAGCAAAATTATTTTCTTACGGTCAAGCTTGAGCGGTCAATATCAACTCGGATCAAAAAGCGTAAAACATGAAAGTTCTTCGTTTTTTCGAGAAGAACAACTTTGATTTTTGAGCCATCTTTAGACGAGCAAGTATATGATATACAGAATCAAAATACGTTCGAATAGTTCTAAAATCGTTTGGTCAAAATCCAAATTTGATACGAAAATAAGAGGAAAATACCATCAGAATAATATCGGATGGAAAAGTGTACAACATAAAAGTTCTTCGAATTTTCGATACAAACAACTTTGATTTTTACGATATTTTAATACGAGCTTGTTTACTATCTCAAAAGTGGTCCAGAAGGTACATACAAGTTTTTGACTGAACAATTACACAAATTTCAGGTTTGCTTGTTCGAGTTGGACTCAACTAGGATTTTGGACCTGAATCCAACCCTCTTTCTTGTACGTAAAGTCTAGCCGCTCCTTATATATACGAGGGATGACGGCCGATTGAACCAACACCAATCGAACAGACAAATCTAATACTTTTCTATTTCATCTACTTTTATCCATCTCTCCTTGTATCTTTCTTCTCGTTCTTCGTCGTTCTTCAAGATCGGAGGCTGCCAATCCACAAGGTCCTAGGGGCGGTCACGCCGACCTAGGCAGCCCATAGCAAAAGCGCCCGCTGGGTATCAAAAGCGCCCGCCGGACTGTCTTGTGTATCGCATTTCCGGCAGGCCTCGCTCCACGCGTGGTGCCGCGCATCGCGCTCGGCACCGAGGGTACACGGGGACGTGTTCGTGTGCTAACTCACTTTTTGGCGACTCTGTTGGGACGAAGCTTCGAACGGTCTCCAACCCGTTCTTGCTATGAAGAGAACATTATCAAGAGGCCGCAATCTACAACGGTATCATGAATCCTCAATCTTCCTACATATATGCATATTAATCTTATGTTGATGTTGCTAGATCTTTTGATATGTGTACTGTATTGGCTAGACCTAGTTTTTGCTATGTGCAAAATCTGATATAAAATAACCTACATGCTTCGACTTATCTTAGTAACTTGCAACATATAAATTCTAATTATCATGCATTGGCAACCCTAGAAATTCATATGCCGATGAACAACATGATGAATTCTGTTAATCCGTATGTCATACCTGATTTTAGAAATTTCAATGAAATACAACTAAGTGTTTCATCTATATATTCATCGGCAAATAACTTGCAATCTTTAGATTCATCTTCAAACATGCTGATGGATAGGGAAATTGGACATGCTACAACTAGTCATTTGCTCAATTATTCTCAATCATCACATGCTACACCTTATGTTAGTAATGTTTCAGCACCGTATGCAACTAGATATTCATAATTCGGCTTCATGCCTTTACAATGGTTATAGCCGAATAAGTGAAAAGTCAGTAGAAGCTAATATGACTTTATATAGTACTGTAGCGTATGGTACGTTCCCCGCACAATTGCAAAGTTTCGGTGACACCTCATTGCCAAAAGATACAAAAAGTATTGGGGGGATTGTTATGCAGGAACAAATGACTGGAAGGAAAAACTTACAGCTGAGTTCAAGAAGCTCAATTCTCTTCACCGAGAACTAGAAGGTAGGCCCCATGATCTTGCTACAATACAAGCTTATGAGGCATACAACAAGAAGCGTGAAGAGGAGCGCAAGGCAAACAATATCAGATTTTCCTCTTCTCAATTGCTAAGTTTCGGAAACACTACATTGCCAAAAGAAACTAAAAGCATTGGGGGGAAATCATGTGTTGCTGAGGTTAACACCGATAATGTCATTACATTTGATGATTTATTGGAGGAACATCTCCAATTATTCGAGGCACTCAAGAAGATACGTGATGAGGAGTTTGATGCGCTTGAAAATAAGCTCAAAGAAGATCATGAAGCGTATAAGAAAAAACTTGAAGAGGAAGAACTGCAGTAGTTTCTTGCAAGTCTTAAAACGGACTATCAATACAATACTACTCAAGTTGAAGGAATCAATTCATCTCCTCCATGCAGCAATCAAGTTGAACCCTCTGCTACAATGAGGCAAAAATAAGAAGCTTTGAATCTAATGAAACCTATGAAAGTATAAATGTTTCGGCTAGGATGATTAATTCGGTTATTGAAAAAGCCGAATCAGAAAATACATATGCTGAATCGACCAAATCATAAGAAGTAAGATTCGTTGATCAAGAGCATGACAAGCTTAGCAAAATTGTTATGCTTGATTTTTCTGGATGTAAGGGAGTTTATGTGCTTCCCTACAAGTTCCATGCCAAAGAAATTGATGATCATCAAGAACTAGAAAATATAGCTGAACAATGTTCGGTTGACGAAGAGCATCAAAATGAAGAGGCACAAAGTCCAGAAAAGGAAGAAGACAAGGCGTTGGGGAATTATCTAGAGGCCGAGCAAGATATTGTTTGGGTCATGCGACCATCATGCTCTTCCAACATCTTCAAAGAGGTAAATCTAGCAAATAATTTACTTATATTCCGATTTGGTCAATATTTTATTGTTGATGCATCTATTAACAAAATCCTCATAAGCTATGAAAGACCAATGGAGATAGGTAATTTATTTGTTAGCAATATGATTTTCACATAACTTATCGGTCAACATGTTGTACCCTTTAGAGAGACCGATAGTACTAAATTATCATAGTATAAGTTAACCCTAGTGTTTTATATGCATTTTATATCTACATGGGTAGCTTTGTTTATTTCATACTTGGATAACATTTGGTCTCAAGTGAGACATATGTGTTTTAATATTTTTAGTTTCAGAAACCTAAAGCCAAGGTTATTGTCTCTTGAGAAAGCCGATGCTAGTATAACTGTGTATTCAAAGACATCGGAACAGAAGTGCAGGAAACAATGCATAGATGAATTGGATGATGTAAAATTTGAACTATTCGGTTGCTCAATTCCAAAACCGTTCTCACAACGAGATCGGTTAGAAGATAAAAGGTGTACCAACAGTTTGAGTATGTGTGATCAAATCTTTGATATGCTGTTGAAAATCGATTATGTTAGAATTCTTGATCACAATGCCGAGCCATCATTGCAAGGACGAATGTATTGCAAGTTGCATGATTCGTTCGAGCATAGTATAGAGAGTTGCAACATGTTTCATCAAATAGTACAATCGGCTGTTAATAAGGGACAATTGAAATTTGCTAAAACACAAATTGATGACCAATCTATTTCGATTGGTCTTGATGGCCAAAATATATTGCATCGGCTACCATTTGTCGATTCATATAATGACGAGAAGGTACACGAGGAAGATGATGGGATCAAGCTTTCAAGCAAAGATATTGTTGAAGAGCATATTGCAAATGTTCTTGAAGGAGAGAGTTCCATTGAATCTACAATAAAAACATCAAGCACTAGGGGGAAACAACAAAACTTGAAGATCGATGCGTGCAAAACTCAAAAAGACAAAGGCTGCAATAAGCACGAGGGTAAGAAACCAAAAGTCACTTTTGCACAGCTGCTGGAAAAATATAAGAAAGAGAGTGAAGCAAAATGTTCTTATCAGCCAAGTAGTGCAAAAGCATCAAGATCACCACCAAGGCAAAAGTCTACATACAGGGATTGGCGAAAGGAGAAATTCAATGCAACAAATTTATTACCTACTTTTGGGCCACCAATGCCAATGTCATGGATACCTCCCTATGCTAATTTTTATTCATATCCATCATGGAAAAGGTATGATTCCTAGGAACGTTATCCATCTAATTCTAGATCATATCACCCAAATTATGCAGCTCCAAAAAGGTCAATTGATCAACAATCACATGTCAAATACCGTTTCAATAGAAACGAATCGGTCCGGAGTTGATGGATAAAGAAAGAAGTGGTCAAGCAAGTATATAGAATCAAAAAAGATGGACTCCAACGTGCTATTTTAGACTCGACTCCAAATAATAAATACCTAGTGGAATTGACATTGGCTACTAAGGGAAAGGAAGTGAAGAGAGTAACTTTCAAAGTCCCAATCGTTGAGTCCAAACAAGCCAAGTAGAAAGTGCCCAAGATTAATAAAGTCATGCCATTGTGTGAAACAAAACCATAGCCGAGATGCCACTCGGCTTATCACATTGGCAAGAGAGGAAGCTATATCGGCTTAGAGCCGAGGAGCTGAAGAAAAGAAACATGGCGTGGGTTCCCAAAGTAAACCCTCAAGGCAAGGAAGATGTGCGAAATCCTGTCATAAGAAGGGCAGCAAGAGTGGAGAACAAAAATAATAAAGCCAACAATCAATCAGGCCAAAGAATTCGGTATCACTATCCAAAACTTCGGCCAGCATATCATCCATATTATTCTACTTCACCATTAATTCCTATGCCATGGATTCATCCCCAGGTATGATTGGTTACCCACCATGGTTTTATTTTGATCCTTGGATGCATCATAATTTTATACATCATGAATGGGTATTACCAAATCATTACTCATTTGATTAGTTACAATTTTGTTACTAATACAAGAAGCCGAATACTTTAAGTTCATAATAAGATTTGTTGTTTTGTTTACTTTGTATATACATATATTGGTGGATGGATTATGCATGCCCATTGGGGCAAAGATATATGGCCGATATTTATTATATCGCACTGAGATCATTATCCAATCATGGTCGATGTGGTTTTCTAACATCGTCCTTAGTTCTATTGGAGACCGAGGCAAGGTATACATTCATTGGAAATTATGCTTATGCTTGTGATTTGATAATTTGGGTTATGAATCTTTGAAATCTATGAAAGGCCAAATTGTTTTAAATTTCATTATTGGCATAGATGCTAAGTAAGATATTGATAATGATCTTGTCTCTCTAGTACCATGGTGATTACATTTTGACTGTTCAGTTTTAAAAGCAATAGCCAATGCGTTGGTATTGTTTATTTATCTCCTTATGGTGCTGTTTTATGAAGTCTTATGCTGCTTAGAATATCTTGCACAAAGAATCAGGTCGAATTTGCAGCTTTGCTATTTGTGCTAGAACTTTTTATTGCTATAGGTGCTACAAATATTGAGGTTTCTAGTGATTTGTTGTGAATAGTGCAAAAATGTACATGATTTACCTAAGTTTTGACGAATCACTTGTTGTTTATCTTGATTCATGTATAGATATAACCTTCATCTTGGATCAATTTGTCATTGCTCATATATCTAGACATGAAAACTGAAGTGCAAATGAGTTGGCTCAACTAAACATTCGGCTACCATGTTATTCATAATATATTTCATATTCCACAAGAGCCGATGCTTTTTTTGCCAACATAGTTAAGGCCGGATTGAACCACCGTTTCGGCCTCTAATGAAATATCTAGTGTAGGTGAAGAAGAACAACCGAGGAAGTCCATTGTTTATTACATAAAACTCTGAACTAAAGGACTAGGCGAGGATCATTGTTGGAGTTGTTTATGAAGACATTCATTGTATCCCTCAATCATCAAGATGAAAGTGGTTGTTCCCGAAGGCAAACATTTGCAGAAGTTATACCCAAGTGATAACAAGCTTGGACATAAAATGACCGTTGTATATTTATCTCCCTTAGCACATATGGTCGATATAGAGTTATTGCCCTAAGACAACCAGTGGATGATGGTGTGTTGACATCATCCTTAGACTAAAAGTGGAGCAAGTTATTTTCTGGCACGCAAGCTCTGTCAGAAAACAGGGGGGCATGTGTTGGCACTTGTTTTGGGCTCGTATCTAATAAAGGAAAATGGTGAGAAATACTCCAAAAGGTCCACTACGAGGATTATTAATTATCATTAAAGAGGAATCATATCAAGTCAAGCCATGATCAGGCTTAATAGCCGATTATGCTAGTGTTCAGATAAGACTCGCAGACTGATATATAGAAGCTTTCACTATGACTTATTTAAGATGACCTCAAATGAAAAAGTGCCGAACATGAAAGTTATGCGCCTCGTCGAGACAAGCAACTTTGATTTTTGAATCACCTTTATCCGAATTAGTATACAAAAGTTAAATCCAAAATACTGTCAGAGACCAAAAATTTCAAATAGGGTCGCCGGACCATAGACGGACTTCTGTCCTTTTGCGTGAGCGAGACCGAAAACTGCATCAGCAGACTTATTTTCTTAAGGTTAAGATTGAACGGTCAAGATCAACTCGGATAAAAAAGTGTAAAACATGAAAGTTCTTCGTTTTTTGATACGAACAACTTTGATTTTAGAGCCATCTTCAGCTGAGCAAGTATACAAACTACAGATTCAAAATACGACCGAATAGATCCAAAATCGTTCGGTCAAAATCCGAGTTTGATACACAAATAAGAGGAAAAGACCATCATCATCATGTCAGATGAATAATTGTCCAACATAAAGTTCTTCGTATTTTCGAGACGAACAACTTTGATTTTTACGACATTTTGATCCGAGCTCGTTTACCATGTTAAAAGTTGTCCGGAAGGTACAAGCAAGTTTTTAACCGAACAGTTACGCAAATTTCGGGTTTGCTTGTTCGAGTTGGACCCAACAAGGGTTTTGGACGTGAATCCAACCCTCTTTCTTGTACAAAAAGTCCAGCCGTTCCTTATATATACGAGGGGTGACGGCCGATTGAACCAACACCAATCGAACAAACAAATCTACTATTTTTATGTGTTCATCTACTTTTATTCCTCTCTCCTTGTATCCTTCTTCTCGTTCTTCGTTGTTCTTCAAGATTGGAGGCTACGAATCCACAAGGTCCTAGGGGAGGTCAGGCCGACCTAGGGCACTGAAGGGAATATGCCCGAGAGGCAATAATAAAGTGGTTATTATCGTATTCCTTATTTATGATAAATGTTTATTTTACATGCTATAATTGTATTAATACGGAAACGTTAATACATGTGTGTTTAATAACCAAAAGGAAGTTCCTAGTTATGCCTCTCTTATAAACTAGCTCGTTTATTAACAAGATGATCAAGGTTTCCTGATCATGGACATTGGATGTTGTTAATAACGGGATCACAACATTAGTGTAATGGTGTGATGAACATTCATCCGAAGTATAGCATTACGATCAAAGTCATTGAGTTTATATTGCTATAACAACTTACGAAGTGATCCTAATCCTTAGACCATAAGATCATGTCAATCACTAACACTGGAAGAGTTTCTTGATAACATCAAACGTCACACCGTAACAGGGTGATTATAAAGATGGATTCAGAACTAATAAAGTGTTATGTTGAGGCCCATGGATCGAGATTGGAATTTGTTCATCCCGATGACGGATAGATATGCTCTAGGCCCTCTCGGTGATATCACATTGATTAGCTTGCAAGCAAGTGATTTGATCACTAGAATGTTATATCACGGGAACGAGAAAAGAGTACATGTCAGTAACGAGATCAAACTAGGTATGGAGATACCGATGATCGAATCTTGGACATGTAATATATCGCGAAACAAAAGGATTAAGATACTAGCGTAAAAGGTTCCGACGATCACAAGAAAGTCATCGTTGAATGTGTGGGAGTCAGTATGGGTCTCCAGATCCCGCTTCTGATTATTGATCCGAGAGGGGTCTCGATCATGTCCGCATTATTCACGAACCGTAGGGTGACACACTTAAGAGACACCGACATCCATTTGGAGAAAAAGTTTCATGCCGAAAAGAATAACAAGCGCAGGAATGTATTTCACTAGATACCGAAACGGGTTTTCGGGTGAAATTGCAGAAAGTGTTTCTACATGTGAAATGAAATACTAGCAAGGGGTTATATGTGAATGTTTGTCATTAAAGTAATTGACAAAATTCTGAATAAATAAAAGGAGTTTTATTTAATGAGAGTTTGCATTAAATTTGGTGGAAATTTAATGGGAATTTGAGTGGGTTTTTGAGTGGAGGGAATTGAAAGGCATTTGAGTGAGTGGAGTGTCCACCCACATGAATGTGGAAGAGGTGGGGGCAGCCCCATGGCTGGGCGCATGGCCCCTTGGGTGCCCCCCTCTCCCTATAAAAGGATCCCCCTCCCTCTCTCTCACTTACATCTCCTCGTGAAGGATCTTTCTCCCCCTCTAGAATTTATCCCCCATGGTCTCGGACTAGCGAGATACATGTTCCCTGTGGCTATTCGGCAAGAAAGAGTTGTACTTCCGCTGCATCGCTGGAGCGAGGAGGCGGAGGTTGCTCGGTGCCTCGAACGTGTGTGCGAGCACGGATGCGCTGCTGTTTTGCGGCGCTAGGACTTCCTCTCGATCTTGAGATCAGCAAGAGATCGTCTACATCAACCACGAGTTTGGACTCATTAAGCTTTGTCGGTCTTCAAGGGTATGTTCTCTACGGATATACATCCGCCCGTTGTTTGTATCTAGTAGATAGATCTTGATACATAGTTGTTCCCATCGTAGGAAATTTTTTGTTTTCTATGCTGCGAACCCTACAGTGGTATCAGAGCCGGATCTATGCGTAGATACTTTGCACAGGTAGTACACGTATGAGTATGTGAGCGATGATGATCATTTTATTGCTTCTTAGTTGTACTTTGGATATTGGTGGAATAGTGGGATGAAGCGGCCCGGACAAACTTTACATGTCCTCGCACATGAGACCTGTTCCACGCTTGACATGCAACTAGTTTTGCATAAGTGGCTAGCGGGTGTCTGTCTCTCCTACTATAGTCAATATCTAATTTGCAACGAGTTGTCAACAATTTGGTTATCCTCGTTGTGGTTCATGTTCGTAGGTAAGAACGGTTCTATCTTCGAAAGCCCTAAGCCACGTAAAACTTGCAATGGATAAATTAGAGGCGTCTAGTTTAGATTGTTGCTGGGCTAGTGTTATGATATGGTGATGTTGTAAGTAGAAGTATGAGATGATACTCTTACAACATACATAGCGTGTAAGTTCCATAGACCTTGGCCTTACACATAAAGGTATGATAGAGATCATACCGCGGTGCACATGATGGAGATCATATGCGGGAACCATATCATTTCACTTATTAACATGTGATGTTTGATTGCATCTTATATTGCTTGATTGGCGTTTTATTAGCATAATAAGATGATCCCTCATTTAGATATCAAGATAAGAATGTGTTCTTCCTTAAGTATTCACCGACAATGTTTCGTCTCTTCAAGACATCACGTGATGATCGGGTGTACTTGAATGCACGAGCATATCTCGGGTGTAAGACAGTTACACACGCGAATACTAAGGTTCTTACTTGGCGAGCCTAGCATGTACATACATGGCCTCGGAACACGGACCAAAAGGTTAAGCATGAGTCATATGTTTTGATATGATGACCATATGGATGCTCGCCTTTGAAGCTATACCGACTCACGTGATGATCGGACTTGGTGTAGTGGATTTGGTTCATGTAATCACCAAAAAGACACGAGGGATGTCGTTTTTGAGTGGGAGTTCATTTCTAATTTGGATTAGTAGAACTCAATTTATCATAAATTAAATCAAAGTGAATTTGCATAATTTGTTGTAGTCATTGGCATTCGTTCACCACCTTATGCTTAGTTGTAATTGAGATAATAGAACTACAGAATTCTGGATATATACTTTACGAACTGGTATCGTATTGTGTTGAGTGTCAATCTAAAGTTTAAAGTCCTATTGCAAACTTTCAGCAAACTCTGTTTACTCCGTGAAATTTAATAGTTGGTATTAAATCGAGAGTAACAATTCCAGTGTTAGTATCTTAAGTATCATGTTTGCCTCCATGATTCTTGATTTAAATATCAAGATTATCTAGGAGCTGAAAGAATTGTTTCAGAAACCATCATGTGTGGCAGATATAACGATATCTAAAACAATGTTTTGGTTGCAATATGATAGAGTATAATATATGTTCTCATATTGGATGAGAATTTACGAAGGTTGGAGATGCTAGACATCCTAATCATCCAAAAAGGGTTTTGGAAAGTAATGTTATACTCACGATTCTCCTTATAAGCTACAATTGGTTGATCATGAAAGTCGTCATGATAAGGATGAATAGAAGATGTATGTAAAGTGTTTACTACACTAAAAGATTACTAAAGAATGGATTTTGAAAGAATACCGATCATTTTGATGATGGTGATCTACTTCAAAGTGCAAGTCCAAAGGTATTATTATTTGAATATACATGCTTTGGACTATGTGTCATGTATATGGCGCCACTATTGATGCTGATAGATTCTTTTAAAAAGGAAAAGGAAATGCTGAAAGAGAATCTCTAAAATATACTTGGCAGAAAAGAAAATATTGGAAATATCCAATTTAGGTATATATATGATATACATGTTATGGTTGTATTCTTTGCTTGTTAAACAATGTGGTTCTTGGGTATTGGATACCGAATTGGTTGGTATGAAATGTCATACAGAACGACGCAATTCATGAACTACAATGGCCTAAGTAAGTAGCAAGACAATATGTGATGATGTTCATTGAAAACAAACAAACCGTTGTTTGTATTTATCGTTGACATTAAAGCTTGACTTCAAGATTTGTTTTAATAATTGTTATTTGAATCAGGTATTATGAGAACAAAGGTTGTTCAAATAATTACCATATTCCATATAAGATGGATGATTTACAAATCTAGTTGAAAAAATCACATCCATAAAACCTAATGCTAAAATGTCGCAAGACAAATGATTGAAAGATCACTTACGAAGTGACATCGCTATTTAAATTATATTGGAAAGAAAACATGAAGAATCTCCATATTCATGGATTTTTGGAGTCTTTGATTTGATCAAGTGACGCTTGTGAGACTTTCCTAGGGATAATTAAAACTTCGTTCAAAGGCCAAAGAAGAACGAACGACTAAATTATTGGAATTTATACACATCAATGTATGTAGTCCATTATGTATAGTCGTAAGCGATGGATTTCAACTTCATATGCTTTCTCTGGAAATTTGAGTGAATATTCACTTAATGAGAAAGAAGTATGAAATATTTGAAAAACGTTTCAAAGACTTTCAAGATAAAGTGGAAAATCATTGTAACAAGAAAAATAAATGAATTATGATTTGATCATAAAGGGATTTATATGAGTTACAAGTGTAACAAGAAAAATAAATGAATTATGATTTTATCATAAAGGGATTTATTTGAGTTGCAAGTTTAGCAAAACACCTAGATTTACATCTCCCGAAACACCATAGGAATATGGAATGTTTGAGATTTGTAATGAAACCTTTTTTGACATGGTTGGATCAAAGGTGTTATTTATAAAACTGCCATTATGTTTTAAAAAGATTAAAGCTTTAGAGACTATCGCTTTTACACTGAAAAGAGCTCCATCTTGATCCGTTGAAATGACACCATATGAGTTATGGTTTGGGGTAAAACCCAAGTTGTCATTTCTTAAATTTTGGTATGCTAAACATAAGTAAGATGTTTACAATCGAAGTCGGATGAGCATGTCTTTGTAGGTTATTTCGAATAACAATTGGTTATTCCTCCATAACACCGAGGACAAAAGGGTTTGTCGCTTGAAATGTGAAGTTTCTTGAAAAAGGAATTTTTCGCAAAAGTTAAGTGGGAGGACAATAGAACTTTGATAAGGTTAACGAACCTTAGCTAAATGTGCTGAGTTGCGCAGCGCCGGAAAATGTTCCGGAGGCTGCCATAATGCTCATAGCTTATGTGCCTCAAAGTTTGTGGTCACGGAGATCTAAGTTCCTATTGAACCAAGTAGGTCGGATAAACAATCAAATACTAAGATTTGAGAGTAAATCATTATTGTTTGACAATGATGAACCGACTATATGCAAAGAAGCGTTGATGGGCCCTGCCTCCGTCAAATGGCTTTAAGCCATAAAATCCGTGTTAGTTCCATACACGAGAAATCAAGTTTTGAACTTGGAAGACCCTCCGGAAAGGTGTAAAAACCTATCGGTCGTATTTGGATCTATAAATAAACAGACATGGATGTTTCACATCTATGAAATAGTCGACATGTCGTAAAGTATTTTACGACAATGTTCAAAGAGTTGACTATGACAAGATTTGATCTTTCATAGCGATATTTAGTCTGGACGGATTAAAGTAGCAACCACTACATATAATTTGGTATATGGTAGATGAATAAACAAAACAAAGTTCTTCTAATAGAATGGTTACCTAGGACATGTACATGACACGATCCAAAGGGTTTTGTTAATTCAAAGGATGCTAAAAAGAGGCATGCAAACTTCAATGGTTGAAGTAAGCATCGCGGAGTTGGAATCTTCACCGTGATGAAAAGGAGTTTTCATCAAGAGACGATGAAGATGCTTGCATTTGCAAGAAATTAAGTGGGAGCGCTGAGACATATTTCTAATACATTATGTGGAAGACATCTTATTGATTAGAAATAATGTATTATTTATTGACAAAGGTTAAGAATTTCATTTCGATGAAAGACTTAGGCAAAACCCGAATATTTAGCGTGAATGTCTATAGTGGATAGGCTGTGACGCCAATATGGTTGTGCCAAACGTACATATATGAGATATTGAAGGAGTTCAATATAGAAACGACAAGAAGCAATTCTTGTTGCATGGAAAGGAATTGAATCAAGATTCAAGTGTATTGACACTTGATAAGTGAAACAAGATTCAAGTGTTTTGACACTTGATGAGTGAAATCACAAGAATGTTTTGATCAATCATACCATGATATGTACACATCCAGATATGTCCTATGCTCTAAGTGTTATGAGCATATACCAGAATGAATCATAAAATGATCATTGGATGACAGTAAGGATATTCTTATGATCTTTTGGAAGAACTAAGAATATATTTGTGTAGAGGTGACATATAAATAGTTCATTGTAAAGCGTTACATTGATACTAGTTTTGTCACAAGATACAAATTAAGTTTATCTCAATTTAAACTATTGGTGGCACAATGAAATGGAAAGGAAGTTTCCATGATGGATTTGGATGAATTCCAAAGTTAAGACATTGTGACGGATACTACAACAAAAGGCTAAGTATATGACTGCTATAGTAGCAGCAAAGGAGGGAATTTGTGTCAAGTAGTTTGTTATCAAACTAAGGTGTGGTTCGTAATGGGCTAACACTAAAGATATATTGTATGACAATAGTATCGACGTGTTTTAACCCCAAGGAACTAAAGGTCTCACCAAAAGACCAAATTTATACAATGCCAACTCATTAGAGAATGAGTGATGCGTGAAGACGCAAAGACATGCAAATACACACGGACCTGAAGCGTCATATCCGTAGATTATGTTAACCACTTGCAATTGCGTATATGGAACACCGGAAAGCCATAAGTGTTCAATACGCAAAGTTCTCAAACTAGATTATTGTCTCTAGTGCAAGTGGGAGACTGAAGGGAATATGCCCGAGAGGCAATAATAAAGTGGTCATTATCGTATTCCTTATTTATGATAAATGTTTATTTTACATGCTATAATTGTATTAATACGAAAACGTTAATACATGTGTGTTTAATAAACAAAAGGAAGTTCCTAGTTATGCCTCTCTTATAAACTAGCTCGTTGATTAACAAGATGATCAAGGTTTCCTGATCATGGACATTGGATGTTGTTAATAACGGGATCACAACATTAGTGTAATGGTGTGATGAACATTCATCCGAAGTATAGCATTACGACCAAAGTCATTGAGTTTATATTGCTATAACAACTTACGAAGTGATCCTAATCCTTAGACCATGAGATCATGTCAATCACTAACACCGGAAGAGTTTCTTGATAACATCAAACGTCACACCGTAACAGGGTGATTATAAAGATGGATTCATAACTAATAAAGTGTTATGTTGAGGCCCATGGATCGAGATTGGAATTTGTTCATCCCGATGACGGATAGATATGCTCTGGGCCCTCTCGGTGATATCATATTGATTAGCTTGCAAGCAAGTGATTTGATCACTAGAATGTTATATCACGGGAACGAGAAAAGAGTACATGTCAGTAACGAGATCAAACTAGGTATGGAGATACCGATGATCGAATCTTGGACATGTAATATATCGCGAAACAAAAGGATTAAGATACTAGCGTAAAAGGTTCCGACGATCACAAGAAAGTCATCGTTGAATGTGTGGGAGTCAGTATGGGTCTCCAGATCCCGCTTCTGATTATTGATCCGAGAGGGGTCTCGATCATGTCCGCATTATTCACGAACCGTAGGGTGACACACTTAAGAGACATTGACATCCATTTGGAGCAAAAGTTTCATGCCGAAAAGAATAACAAGCACATGAATTTATTTCACTAGATACCGAAACGGGTTTTCGGGTGAAATTGCAGAAAGTGTTTCTACATGTGAAATGAAATACTAGCAAGGGGTTATATGTGAATGTTTGTCATTAAAGTAATTGACAAAATTCTGAATAAATAAAAGGAGTTTTATTTAATGAGAGTTTGCATTAAATTTGGTGGAAATTTAATGGGAATTTGAGTGGTTTTTGAGTGGAGGGAATTGAAAGGCATTTGAGTGAGTGGAGTGTCCACCCACATGAATGTGGAAGAGCTGGGGGCAGCCCCATGGCTGGGTGCATGGCCCCTTGGGTGCCCCCCTCTCCCTATAAAAGGATCCCCCTCCCTCTCTCTCACTTACACCTCCTCGTGAAGGATCTCTCTCCCCCTCTAGAATTTACCCCCCATGGTCTCGGACTAGCGAGATACATGTTCCCGGTGGCTATTCGGCAAGAAAGAGTTGTGCTTCCGCTACATCGCTGGAGCGAGGAGGCGGAGGTTGCTCGGTGCCTCGAACGTGTGTGCGAGCACGGATGCGCTGCTGTTTTGCGGCGCTAGGACTTCCTCTCGATCTCGAGATCGGCAAGAGATCGGCTACATCAACCACGAGTTTGGACTCGTTAAGCTTTGTCGGTCTTCAAGGGTATGTTCTCTATGGATATACATCCGCCCGTTGTTTGTATCTAGTAGATAGATCTTGGTACATAGTTGTTCCCATCGTAGGAAACTTTTTGTTTTCTATGCTGCGAACCCTACAGGCAGCGCATAGCCGCCACGCCGCCCTGACGGGGTCCCTCTTGGACGAGTGGGGTTTCGGGTATCAAAAGCGTCCGCCGGACTGTCTTGCGTATAGCGCTTCCGGCGAGCCTCCTCGGTGCGTGCTTCCGCGCAGCACGCTCGGCGCTGAGGGTACACGGGGACGTGTTCGTGTGTGAACAATTTTTTTCCGTCCATGATTGTTGAACTGACCAAGCTTATTTGTAGTATTGCAGGATATATTCTTTTTCCGAAGACAAAAAATCATGTCCATCTAAATTTCCTGTTCTATCTCACAAAGTTTCATACACATGCCCCTTGTTGAATCTAATAATGACATGACTCCATTTTATCCCTTATATTCAAAAAAGTATACAAGACATATATATATATATATTCAGATTAAGGCCATACAGATCTGAGTTGTCAGCTGCACACTAACATAAGCCAAGCTCAGAGATGTACATGCATTGTGGTTTCCTGTGACAAACCTACACTAACCCTTGTTGAATTTGTGTCACAACTCATGATGTATCCCGACCTACGGTCGTTACCACATCAAGGTCTCCAACACATGCCACGTTGTCACGGACTCCAAAGGTGAATCCTATCCTCTTTGAGATCTCACTTCCTACCCTATTGAATGGTATACTACTTCATACTCCATCCTATGACCATGATAGGTTCACACTGACAAGCACAAATACAAGGGAGGAAGCCCGGAATCTCAAGGCCGACAAAAAGGAAGCTTGGAAGAGGAGGAGGAAGAAGACAGATCAGTTGCTGCCAGGTCCAAGCGGTACTACCGGTTGTTGGAACCGGTAACACCGGTCAAGCGGTACTACCGCCGAGCTACTACCGCACGATCCAGAAGGGGTCGTCCAACAGCCACCAGACCCAAGTGGTACTACCGGTTTCATGCCCCGGTACTACCGCTTGTGCCCAGTACTACCAGACCCAAGGACCGGTACTACCGGTCATGATAGTGCCTGCGCGCACCAGTTGGGCCATAGCTCATGTATTCCCTTTACTTACCTTTTCGCCTAGTTTATCACCAAACTACCCCTTGTTTTGTGGCTGGCCTATAAATAGAGACCCCACCCCTCATGTAGCCCCTAGGCATAGATGATAGACTAAAGACAATCCCCTTGTCAGGGGCGGAGCTACATAGATCTTAGGGGTGTCACGGGACACCGGGTCCATTTTTGTTTTCTCCTAGCATAATCTATACTTACATGTGTGTGACACCCGTATAATAAGATCAAATGATAACATGTGTATAGCGGTGCAACCTGTAAGTTTTGCTCTAGGTCCGGCACTGCCCCTTGTGTGGAATCTCTAGTTTTGCCTCATCCCTTTTAGCAAGGGGACCGACTATCGTCACCAACCTCGAATGGACTTTGCATCACACATCAATCATTATACAAGGCCTTGGAGTTGGTTTATCTTCTCCAAATTGTCAAGACCCTCCCCAAGGTGTTCTTCCCTCTCCGATGTGGATTTGAGGGAGCACGTTGACCGATCTTTCCTTGTGAGGATTCTATCGGACCGGTGGCCGCCGTTCAGGAGCAATCGGTCTTGTATGGTGTGAGTTTTGCGTGTGTTTATCGTGTTCTTCGTGAGGTGTGTGTTCACTTCCGCTACCTTCTCCCTTTCCCCTCGCTTTCCCATCGATTTGACCATGAGATCCGTGAAGATCGGACCACCCAAGAGGTTAACCCCTATCATCTGGTATCAACAGCGTTTGTTTGCCACAGGTTCCTCATCGATTTGGTCTTTTCCCCATAAATTCGAAAATTCCACAAAAAATAGCCCCAATTCATGTTTTGGATCAATCTGTGATTTGAGTGAGTTTTGGTAGGTTTTGATTTGTGGATTACTTGCTTAACTCGTTGATCTACCTTCCTATGCATTCCCATAGCCTAATTCCTTGATTTACCCCATCAATTTGGTGTTTTTCTTCAAGATTTTCTGCCCAAATCACCCCAAAATCGCGAAAACGCGTCAAATATGGGTATCACAGGAACAACCGGTACTACCGGTGACGAGGTTTAATCTCGTCAATGCCCATTGTTATGAGCTTTGGTTTTGGAGAAGGTGGGGATGCTAGAGATCGCGGAACGGTTAGCAAACAAGCAACACAGGGACACGTAGTTTACCCAGGTTCAGGCCCCGGAGGGAAAACCCTACTCCTGCTTGTCTGCTCTTGATTACAGCGGAACCGAAAGTTACAGGGGTGTGCAA
The DNA here is from genome assembly GCA_916181665.1 of Avena sativa. Taxonomy (NCBI): domain Eukaryota; kingdom Viridiplantae; phylum Streptophyta; class Magnoliopsida; order Poales; family Poaceae; genus Avena; species Avena sativa. Next base: position 225,604,919 of record OV702295.1, read on the forward strand.
ATGCAATCGAGCGTGGAGGTGTGTATGCGGGAGAGGTACCCTCCTCGCCGTGCCCTCCTAGCCTTTATATAGATAGGCAGGTCCCGGGCATAGGTCGAGTCGGTTACAGATTAGGGTTTGCCCTTTGAAATTATATCTACTTTAGTCTTGTTCTCTAAGCATCCGAAGGCATCATGGGCTTGGGCCACCCGGAACCTCCGCAGGTCGCATATCTTGCAGTGAGCCTTCGTTTGGGATGGACTAGCTATGCTGATGTTGTGTACTCGTGGGGTATAACCATGTCAGTAGCCCCCGAGTGCTCAGTTGAATCGCAGATTTGGCTGAGGACTCCTTAGTCTTTCGGGTGCAGTTTTATGCCTGTTTATAAGAGAATAGTTTTAGTTTGTAGGGATAGTTGATGTGCGTGCCTGACTCTCCTGACGAATCAGGGCCAGTTAACTATCATAGGACAAAACAACACGAGATTCTTTAGATTCGAGTCCCTAGACTCGAACCTGGAACGGATGCTGGTGTAATTTGACTCAGGCCGCTGAGGTCTTACAGGAGTCGAATCCCAGTAGTTTTCGAGTGATATACCCAACGCGTTCGTCAGGATTTTCATCGTGTCTGTTGACACAGTTTTTTATTGGCAAAGCGTAGTCAGGTGCGTTACCAAGCCATCAGATGGTATCTGTAGGTCTTATCTTTGCGTCGTAGACACAACGTCTGAAATTTTACCACCGCGGAGGTGTTTCGGATGGCCAGGGAGATTGCTTCTCACTTAGAGTTGGTTTGGGCAAAGTTGCCAAAAAGTTTTTGTCGTATTTGATCCGAAGGATCACAGTCGAAGGATTCATAGGGTGCGCGGAATTTCATCTGAAGGACGTATTTCATCTTATCACCTTGCGGGGACATCAGTATGATGCCAGCTCCTGCTCCAGCCTCGCGCTTGGAGCCGTCGAAGTGCATCGTCCATGACTGCGTCATGTCCGGGGTGTCCGGCAGCTGGAGCTCCATCCAATGGACGAGGAAGTCAGGGAGGACCTGAAATTTGATCGCCTTGCACCGCTCGTAGACTATGTCTAGAGGGGATAGCTCGACGCCTCACAGGGCTACGCGTCCCGTGGCTTCAGGGTTGTTCATGATGTTGGACAGTGGCGCCTCATTGACGACCATTATTTGATGCTCCTGGAAGTAGTGGATCAGCCAACGAGCCGTCATGAACATGCCGTATGCGAGCTTCTGGTAGTGAGGGTACCTCTGTTTTGTTGGCGTCAGTACCTCGCTGAGGTAGTAGATTGGGTGTTGGACCCCATGTGTCTTGCCATCTTCGGGTCGCTCGACCACGAGTATGGTGCTTACCACCTGGTGTGTGGCTGCAATGTATAGCAGCAGAGGCTCGTGTTCTTTTGGCGTGACCAGAACATGCGAGGTGGAGAGCATCCGCTTCAGGTCTTCGAATGCGTCGTCCGCTTCAGGTGTCCATTCGAATTTCTCGGCTTTGCATAGCAGCTAGTAGAAAGGCAGGGCCTTCTCACCCATGCGCTGATGAATCTGCTCAGCTCCGCGATGCGCTCAGCGAGTTGCTGGACACCTTTGAGGTTCTTCGGCTTCTCCATGGTTAGTATGGCCCGGATTTTCTTCGGATTCGCCTTGATTCCCCGTTGAGAGATGAAGTAGCCGAGTAATTGGCCAGACGGGACGTCGAAGGCGCACTTTTCTGGATTCAACTTGATCTTGTAGTGATCAAGGTTGTCGAACGTCTCAAGGAGATCGTCGATCAGTGTCTTGGCTTCCCTGATCTTGATGACTAGGTCGTCGACATAGAATTGGATGTCGCGACCGATCTGGTTCTTCAGACATGCCTGCATGCACCGCTGGTATGTGGCACCTGCGTTCTTCAGCCCGAAGGGCATGGTGTTGTAGCAGAACACTCCGAATGGCATAATGAATGCCGTTTTCTCCTGATCTTCGACCTTCAGCCGAATATGATTGTAGCCTAAGTAAGCGTCAATGAAGGAGAGTTTCTCGCATCCTGCAGTCGAATCGATGATCATCGATCCGAGGAAGAGGGAAGTGGTCCTTGGGGAAGTGTTTGTTGAGGTACATGAAGTCCACGCACATCCGCAGGATGTCCGTGTCCTTTTCGGGGACCAGCACAGTATTGACCAGCCACTCACTCTCCTTGGTTTCTCGGATGAAGTTGGCGTCAAGGAGTCTGTTGACTTAGATTCCAACTACTTCTGCTCGTGGTTCGGGCAGTCGTCGGATCAACTATTTGACCGTCCTTGCATCGGGGAACACATTGAGTGCGTGCTCGGCGAATTCCCTGGGAACTCCTGGCATGTCCGCAGGACACCAGGCAAAGATTTCCCAGCGCTCACGGAGGAATTCGACGAGCGCGCTTTCCTATGCAGGGCTGAGGTCATTGGCGATCAACGCCGTCTTGCAGGCATCGGTTGGGTGGACCTGCACCTTGTTTGTGTTGACTATGGAGTCGAACGACATGTCGGGTTAGTTTTGCCTAGCGACTGGGGGTGCCCCATTGTCTGTCACTTCTCGGAGCCTCGTGAGCTCCTCCTGTATGCCGAACGATTGGGAGATTCTGTTGAAATCTCTGTTGCAGTGGTCCGATCGGGTGAAGCTTCCCTGGACCTTGATGACGCCCTTTAGCCCTGGCATTTTGAGCAGCAGGTACGCGTAGTGCGGTACTGCTAGGAATCTGGCAAAGGCCACACGCCCGAGGTGGCGTGGTACTGTGATGGCCAATCCACCACTTCAAACTCCAGCCGCTCGCATCGAAAGTTTTCGGGCTTGCCAAAGATGATGTCGAGCCATATCTTGCCGAGGGGATAGATGCCCTTCCCTGGGACTATGTCGTGGAAAGTTGTGTCGGATTGTTCCAGGCTGCACAGCGGTATCCGCATCGCTGTGAGGGTGTTGGCGAACATCAGGTTGATGCCGCTGCCGCCGTCTATGAAGACGCGGCTCATCTCGAAGCCTCCGATCTGCGCCTCGAGCACCAGTGCAGCATGACCTGGGCGAGGGATCTAGCGGGGGTGATCTGAATGATCGAACGTGATGCAGGACTCCGATCCACTAAGGTACTCTGGGATGGCGGGCGGAGCGGTTACAGCGAGGCTGACCTATCGAGTGATCTTCTTTTGCACCCTATTGGTAGGGCGTCCCTTCTGGATTATGGGGGACCCTTTTGGCGGTGGGTATCCACCTGTGCCGTTGTTTGGCGCAGGTGTGATACGGGATTCGACGGTCCCATGGATGGTGGTGGAGGAGCTCCATGGGCAATGTCACCTAGTGCAGGTGCGGGTCTAAACCCAGGGTTCATGATCTAGCGTCGCATTTGGGTGAGACCCTCGCTGAGTTTCTGGAACTCGCGGCAGTCCTGGAGCATGTGGCTGGCCTTCTTTTTGCCATCCTACTTATCGATGTAAAAGTGGATGGTGCAGGGGCCCGACAACTTGTCGTATGCGGAGAGTTCGTCGTCACGGCCGGGGACGCTACCATGTTTGTGTTGGGCGTCCCCCGTCGCGGAAGTTGCCTCCACGGTATCCTTCGCTGCTGCGGTTGTTGTCATTGCGACGCTTGGCGTAGCCAGCCGCAACCATGTCGGGTCCGTTGCGATCGTCGTAGACGCGCGATCTTCGTTTGCTATGGTGTTCTCGCATGTGGACGTATTCGTCCTTGTCATCCGAATGTGCTCGGTGGAGGGAATCCTCGCCATCCGCCCACCTATTGGTGATGTCCATGAGGTGGTCGAGTGTCTTTTGCTTGACGCGCCCGAGTTCTTCCTTGAAGTCTGGGCGCTTGACGCCATCCTTGAAGGCATCGATCGTCCTCTCCTCAGAGATGTGTGCTGTGGAGTTCTTGATGTTGGACCAACATAGGATGTATGAGCGAATGGTTTCGCCCGTTCGTTGAGTGCAGGCCCGCAGTTCCTTGATCGAGGCTGGCCTCTTGCTGGTGCCCTTGAAGTTTCAGATGAAACTATATGCCAGCTCCTCCCAGCTTCGGATGGAGCCTAAGGACAGGCTGCTGAGACAGTATTGGGATGCGCCTGTCAGCTACAGCTGAAGGCACTGTAGGACGGTGTTCTTGTTACCACCGTGCAGTTTGACGGACGAGAGGTGGTCGCTGAGCCAGACCTTTGGATCCTGCGTGCCGTCGAACTTCGGAGTGTCTGAAGGAAGCTTGAAATTTTTCGGCATCCGCATTCACCAAACAGATCTGCTGAAGCATCAAGCTCCGCATAGTTCTCCGTCGTCATCCTCTTCGCATTCGGTTGAGCACGTGCGTTTGGCGCGTGCCTTGTCGACCTTGCGTTGGGAGAGGTCGTTTCGAGCGTCGTAGTCGCGGCTATGACGTCTTGGGATCTTGCATCGCCGAGGTAGATCGCGCTTGTCCTCGTCCTCGTTGGATGAGGGTGTGGGGCTACGGTTGAATCTAACCGTAGCCTTTTTCTTCGGCTCCGTAGAAGCTTCTTCATGGAGCGTAGCTCCGACGAGTCCGAGTCCAGCTAGCACGGACTTGTGCATGGCACTCTTCGGGTCCCCCACCGGAGGTGGATGGGATGCGCGGTACATAGTCGCTGCCATGATCGCAGCCTGCGGCATCTTTGGTATGACGTTGCCGTTGACGTCCATCTCCATGAAGGACGTGTTGAGGGTTTTGGTGACCTCACGTCCCGCGGCGGGGTCCATGTTATATATGCGAGAGCGATGCTTGTTGGCGTGATTGCCGTGCAAGCTGGAGCCACCAGCGGCGAAGAGCGCAGCTCGCCACGCGCTAGACTCTAAAGCTGCCTGCTTGCGTTTGTCGAGCTCCTCCTGCAGTTTCACCTGCCTGTTATGTTCACCGATGAGGAGGAGGTGGTATGCCATCAGCAGATCCCGTGAAGAATTCATAGGTAGGATCTTATTACCCGCCACGGCTTCGCGTGCCTGGCGCCAGCCGTCCTCATTGAGTTTGATCCTCTGATAAGCGGCAGCGTCGCCTTCGTTGGGCTGGAGGGGCGGTTGCCCTCCATGTTGGAGATATGCCCTAGAGGAAATAAAAGTGGTTATTATTATATCTTTGTGTTTATGATAAATGTTTATGTTCATGCTATAATAGTATTAACCAGAAACATTAATACTTGTGTGATTTGTAAACTAAATTAGAGTCCCTAGTAAAGCCTATGTGTAATTCTAGCTTGTTGGTTAATAGATGATCGTTGTTTCCCGATCATGAACATTGAGATGTTATTAACAACAAGATCATATCATTAGGAGAATGGTGTGATGGACATACTCCTATAGATAAGCGTAGCATTAAGATCAAGTCATTTCAATAGTTCATTTGCTATAAGCTTTCTGATACATAGTAACCTAATTCCTTTGACCATGAGATCATGTTAATCACCATCACCGAAAGGATGCTTTGATAACATCAAACACCATACCTTAACTGGGTGGCTATAAAAGTGGCATTCAGTGTTCGGAAATTATGTGTTGAGGCACATGGATCAAGAGTGGGATTTGTCCATCCATATGACAGATAGATATACTCTGGGCCCTCTCGGTGGAATGTCATCCAATTAGCTTGCAAGCATGTGACTAGATCACAAGGGATCACATATCACGGGAACGAGAAAAGAGTACTTATCGGTAACGAGGTTGAACTAGGTATGCAGAGATACCGACGATCAAACCTCGGATAAGTAAACTATCGCGAGACAAAGGGAAATTGGTATCGTACGTAAGTGGTTCATTCGATCGCAAAGTAATCGTAGAAATATGTGGGAGCCATATGAATTTCCAGATTCCTCTATTGGTTATTGATCGGAGAAGTGTCTCGGTCATGTCCGCATAATTCACGAACCATAGGGAGACACACTTAAGGATTTAATGTTGTTTAGTAGATATGGAATATAAGTAGGGAGACCAAATGTTGTTCGGAATCTTGGATGGGATCCGGGATATCACGAGGAGATCCGGAATGGTCCGGAGAATAAGATTCATATAAGGAAAGTCCGATTCCGGAGTTCGGGAATGATTTCGATGTTTTCATCGGAGAGGTTCTAGAAGGTTCACCGGACCGGAAGGGGAATGGTCCATGAATGTGTCATGGGTAAGTGTAATGATTGGATCATATCCTAGGTCACTTGGTTTGGGCATTTGCGAGAGAGAGTTAAAGATCTGAATTGAAAGTCAAAAGGGAGGTTTGAAACGTCAAACTGGAACAATGGTTTCCTAGTGGAAGAAGGAAAGATATCTTCCTTCAATCCAACTTGGGTTTGGGTTTGGATTCAAACTCTCCCCTCCCAAGGCTGCCCCCTCTCATAAATAGAGGGGGAGGGCTGCCCCAAACCACCACCAAGCCAGCCCTCCCCACCCCGTGCACCGTCGCCGCCTAGCCACCGCCGCCGCGCCGCCGCCCAGCGCCGCCGCACCGCCGCCCAGCGCCGCCGCACCGCCACCGGCCCGTCGCCGTCTCCCTAGCCGCCACCAACTCCTCCTCCTCTACTCCAGCCTTCTAAACCTAGATCGCCGGAAACCCTAGATCCACCATAACTCACACCGGCTTAGGCGACGCCCTACGGGATCTCCCCTCTACTTCTGACACCACACCGTCGTGCTGCCAGAATCGCGAGGGGAGAACTACAACCTCTGCTACCTGCAGGAACAAGGGAGAGGAAGTTCTTCATCGAGTACCGAACGTGTGACCGATTGTGAAAGCGCTGCCAGAACGCAGCGCCGAAAGGATCGTCTACGCGATCTTGAGATCGGCAAGTGTACGACTACATCACCCACGAGAATCTGCTCTCGTTAACCGCTTTGGAATATTCGAGGATGAATAATCCAATCGACTCGTTGCTACAATCTAGTAGATAGATCTTGGCTTGTTTGTGTGCATGCGGTAGAAATTTTTTGTTTTCCATGCTACAAACCCCTTCAGTGGTATCAAAGCCGTGTCTATATGTAGATCTGTTGCACGAGTAGAACACAATGGTCATTGTGGGCGTTGATGCTTTTGTTGTCGATTGCTTTTTGTGTACTTTGCATCTTGTAGGATGGTGGGATGAAGCGGCCCGGGCTAACCTTACATGACATCGTTTATGAGACTTGCTCCACGCTTGACATGCAACTTGTATTGCATAAGTGGCTTTGCGGGTGCCTGTTTCTCCCAACATAGTTAAGATTCAATTTACAACGGGTAATTGACAATACTAGTATCAACGTTGTAGTTCTTGTTCGTAAGTTAGAACGACACTTATTGAAATCCCCAAACCACGTAAAACATGCAAAGAAAATTAGAGGCGTCTAACTTTGTTTTGCAGGGGTGTGCTCTGATATGATATGGCCATGATTGTGATTATATATGATGTATGCAATATTCCGTATTGTAAGTCGGAAACCGGCAGGAGCCATATTGTAACACCCTCAGAATCGTCCCTATGCAAGTTTCAGCGATTCCCGCCAAACCCGCATAGAAACAATTCAAAGGTGCCCACCAAGCACTTTCGTGCGGGTGGAAAACGAAGTAATATCATTACAAAATAGTCCATGATGGAACCCACAGAACAAATATATACAACAACGAATCAAGGAGTCAAGAATACATATATACAATACAAAGATCCAAATCACCTTGAAAACGATACAATGTCCGAGTACAGACAAGATGCAAATTGAGCTAAGAGCCCTGAAGAATAACCAACGGCATCCATAACCCTGCCCAGGCCAAGCCGGAAGGGTAACCCTTCTAACGACATCGATCCAAAACCTGCTTAAACAAAACGGGTGTCGACAAAGGGCAAAGGAAAAAGAGAGCGGTCAGTACTGAGGCCAGTACACGGCGATACTAGAATTCGGTGGTCCTCGCCTACATAGGTATGGTGGGCTGAAGCGGCAGGGCAACATGCACTAAACAACCTATAGAGACTCAATACAACTGGAGACTATCAGATAGGGATAAGAAAGGCCTATTCGGATCTAACCTGAAACTATCACCAAGCATACCCATCCTGGTATTTCCCCCCTCGAGACCAAACGAGAAAGTCAACCGAGGGACTCACACAGTTGGCAGTTTTTTTCATTCCGTTATAGTTGCGGCAATTACTAGTCAGATATAGATAGAATGAGTCATCCTGATAACATAAGCAGTAGGCAGTTTTAGATAACCATTCCGTTGTAGTTGCAATACTTACTAGTCAAATACATATACCATGAGACATTCACAAACCCAGCAGTTGTTGGTACTTTTATTTATCCATTCCGTTATAGTGAAGCTGATTACTAGTCATTCCAAAGGCAAATTTATAGCACTACTTTAGTTATAGTTGTCTATGATCGACATACTGTGCTCCAAGTCGTCCATAACTGCGGACACGGCTTTCAGAAAGTTTTACCCTGCAGGGGGGCACAAATAGCAACACACGCACAATCAACCTCAGAAAAAACCAAATGAAAACCCAACGAGGCATCACGACAGAACATTCGCAAGATTCATATTTGATTTCAGGGGGCCACCCCACCAAGCTACCCGCGGCGAAGTTGGCCGGCTCCGAGACAGACCCAGAGGTTTGTGCCAATGGCTGTAAACGACTGGGAACCTGAAAGTGTGACTGGGATTGTCGATACCGCGAAAACATTCCACATTTGTTCCTAAACAGTATAGGCGCTCCACGCGCAATCGTAAATAAAGCAGTATAGCATGGCATAAGTACAGGATAGTAATAAATCCCCAAACTACTTTGTGGCCCCAAGGAATTAAATATGACTCAAGCTAGGGTTAGGGGGATTCATGGTCCCACATGCGGATAGTGCGAATATTCAAAGAACATGTATCAAGTACTCGGGGTCCTACGGGACACAAGTGGATGGTTAAAAACCAAATAACATCTATTGACCACCTGTGCCTCTGCATTATTTACCTACTCCAATTTTATTTATTAAACGGTAATTAAAGCCATGATCATCCCAAACATGCGGCATTACTCCAACAACCGTGGAAGATCGACGACGCGACACATCACCTCCGCAAGAAACTACGACTCACAAGGACGACTATATACCAAACAACAAGTAATAGGATGTGTCCATGGCAATATAAGGGCTGCAGGGAAGTATAACGGGGTACGGAATCTATAGCATCGCAACACAGATAGCAATAGATCAACGGAGGAAATAAATACTATAAATGTAAAATAGGTAGAAAGGGGGAGAACACTCGCCTGAAAACATTGCTGAAGGTTCATCCGAAGATCGGATCGACACTCGCATCAACTCATCGGCCTAATCCATGAAGAAGCAAAGCACTAGGAGAAACAACGATGCACTATTTAATACTACAGAAGAAGATCAGACATGATGCATGTATGATGTATGACATGGCAAAGATGTGATGCGATTGGTCAAAATTAAACGGAACCGGGGTTCCGACATTTACTTAGATGGTTCAAGTTGTTTAGATATCCCGCAATTTAAATGTTGTTTTAACAAGGTAAAACATGGCACCGGTTCACTATGAAAATTTAAATGAAGCCAATATAAGACTAGATTCGCCTGCATATGCGCTCCATATTTAATTATGAGGTATCGACAATATACCCCCAAACCCCAATATGTATGCAAGGATGCCCAATTCATATGCAACAAGTATATTCATATATTATAAAAATATAGGGGTCTCGGAAAGAGTGGTCACACATACGAGCGAAGAGCTTGGAGTTCCGAGGGGTTTGGTTCGGTCTCGGGAAGGTCTTCGGATCGGGGCTCTTCAAATTCCATGACGGAGATCTTGACAAACTGAGGGTTCCGGGAAGAGGGGTTTCACGTCCTTGGATCCGAGAAGGAGCACTTGAGTCGCATCGCCTTGGCTTCCATGAAGATGTCTTCGCGTCTTTAGGTCTCTATCGGCATACTCGTGGTCATTGGTACTAAGAAGGATATCTTGCCGAGGTGTCGGAATCGAAGAACACGGCAACAACACGATGGCCTTGGCATTCAACAACAAGGTGCATTCAGGCATCATAAGGCGTCGGAACCTGACAACACACAAGTATATGAAAAATACACTTGCAGCCACAAATGAGAATTTTAGGCACCACTTCAGGATGGAGACAACCACTATAGACGCTAGAATAAAAGCCAATGTACCAAGGAGGCCTCAAACACTGCAGCAGACGGGTGAGCTCCATGGCGTTCCTGGGGTGGCAGCACTCACAGAGGGAGGGGCGACGCCAGGCTCTGCGGGCGACGGACTTGGGAACGCCGGTCGGAGCACAGGCAGCCGGAGACGGGCCAACGCAGTCGCTGCTCGCCGGAGGACAGAGCTAGAGAAGACGAGCTGCAGGGCGTGCATGGGCTCGCAGACGGACGACTTGGGGAGGACGGGACGGACGACGCTGGGCGGCGCCATCACAAGGCTGCAAGGAGGCCAGTCAGCGCGGGCTTGACGGCGAGATAGGCTCGACGGACGGAGGCGCGGGGTCGTGGAGCTCTGCCGTAGGGAGGGCGGCCGGAGGGAGAGGCGTGGGGAGGCGGCCCGCGCGGCTGCGTCATGGCGACGTAGGTCACGGCCGGGGAAGCGACCTTGGCCAGAGAGGAGAGGGTCGGCGGCACACTTGTGGGAGAAGAGGCGAGCGGAGATGGGGATCCCATGCGGGGGCTCGAGGGTGCAGAGCGATTGGCGGTGGGGTTTGGGATGAGCAAGCGGCTCGAGGGAGGGAACGCGACGGTGACCGGGTTACGGTGGGGCCGCGTGCGTGTGGAGCGGGCGGCATCGCGGGCGCGTCCATGCGCGTGAGCGAGGTAGGGCTAGGCGAGCGGCGTGGTGTGTGCGTGTGTTGACCGCTGCGGCGGCAGGGTGGGGAGTGGTGTGGGGATAGGGTAGGCTAGGGTTTGACTAGTTGGGTAGATGGGCTAGGGTTTGGTCTAGGCTAGAATGGAGGTGGCCGGCTGGGCCAGATTTGGCCTGGTTTGGCTTCCCCCACAAAATAAAATATATAATTTCTTATTATCGTTTTATTTTTAAAATATTTTGAAATACTTTTTGAACAAATAATTTGATCAGGATAACAAAGTTTTAATATGAAAGAATTGAGGGAAGTAATTTAGATATAGAGATAGGGTTTTAATGAAAATACTATTAGGCACAAAAACATGCATGATGACATGATGATGCAAAGACAAAATTATTAGGCGACTTCTAGTAGTGGTTTTACCCGGGGTGCTACAATTCGACACCACTAACAATGGATCTCGCCCTCAAGATCCGCCTCATGGTACGGGGAAGAAGGCCGGCGATCTAAATCTTCTCGCTTCGTGTAGATCCTGGCGACACCACTAACAAGGATTCTTTATCCATATTGAAATCGGCGATACCACCAACAAGGGGTTGTGGCTCTCGTTCGTCGAGAGAACACTCTGGAGAACAAAGGACGAAGGTAAAGGTATCAAAAGATAAGGCCACCTCTAACTTCTATGGAAGAAGTCAAATTGCTTGATCCACCGATTCGATATACAAGAGCGAATGATAAGGGTAGTTGGATGGTGATCAGTCCATCGCGCACCCAAAGCATTACTCTGCACATGAATAGGAGAATTATGCAACCAACTCTCAGAATTCAGACTGAAGATCTCGACAATTGATGTACGGAAACAAATGAGGGATGGAGATTCTCATCAGATATGATGCAGATGACTTCGTCGTATTGGAAAACACCGGAGGATAGAAAGAAAATTTGTAGTGAATTTTCGGTCCACTGAAAGGTACAACAGATGAAAGATTCATCAGATAGCATGAATGCCGGATGTTGAAGAACTGTTACAAGAGGATGGAAGAGAAACCCTGAAGGTACGACAGAAACCCAACCACGAGAAATCTTGGACTCGAATAAAAGATAAGAGAGCAGATTCAAAACACGTCGAGATAAGAGGAGAATAGCAGAGGGGTAAGAAGTAAAAGGAGACATAATTAGATCTATCCAACCGATTTTTCCAAAATAGTTTTGACACTCTACAACGTCCGTTAGCTAGGTTATCCTACAGGCTGGACCAGTGTGGTATCGTAACTGCTGAGCTCTGATACCACTCTGTAACACCCTCAGAATTGGCCCTATGCAAGTTTCAGCGATTCCCGCCAAACCCACATAGAAACGATTCAAAGGTGCCCACCAGGCACTTTCGTGCGGGTGGAAAACAAAGTAATTTCATTACACAATAGTCCACGATGGAACCCACAGAACAGAAATATACAACAACAAATCAAGGAGTCAAGAATACAGATATACAATACAAAGATCCAAATCACCTTGAAAAGGATACAGCGTCTGAGTACGGACAAGATGCAAATTAAGCTAAGAGCCCTGAATAATAACCAATGGCGTCCATAACCCTGCCCAGGCCAAGCCGGACGGGTAACCCTGCTAACGACGTCGATCTCAAAACCTGCTTAAACAAAAGGGGTGCCGACAAAGGGCAAAGGAAAAAGAGAGTTGTCAGTACTGAGGCCAGTACACGGCGAGACTAGAATTCGGCGGTCCTCGCCTACAAAGGTATGGTGTACTGAAGCGGCAGCGCAGCATGCACTAAACAACCTATAGAGACTCAATACAACTGGCGACTATCAGATAGGGATAAGAAAGGCCTATTCGGATCTAACCTGAAACTATCACCAAGCATACCCATCCTGGTATTTCCCCCCCGAGACCAAATGAGGAAGTCAACCGAGGGACTCACACAGTTGGCAGTTTTATTCATTCCGTTATAGTTGCGGCAATTACTAGTCATATATAGATAGCATAAGTCATACTGATAACATAAAAGCAGTCGGCAGTTTTAGATAACCATTCCGTTGTAGTTGCAATACTTACTAGTCAAATACATATACCATGAGACATTCACAAACCCAGCAGTTGTTGGTACTTTTATTTATCCATTCCGTTATAGTGAAGCTGATTACTAGTCATTCCAAAGGAAAATTTATAGCACTACTTTAGTTATAGTTGTCTATGATCGAGATACTATGCTCCAAGTCGTCACAAACCGCGGACACGGCTTTCAGAAAGTTTTACCCTGCAGGGGGCACAAATAGTAACACACGCACGATCAACCTCAGAAAAAACCAAATGAAAACCCAACAAGGCATCACGACAGAACATTCGCAAGATTCATATTTGATTTTAGGGGGCCACCCCACCAAGCTACACGCGACGAAGTTGGCCGGCTCCGAGACGGACCCAGAGGTTTGTGCCAATGGCTGTAAACGACTGGGAACCCGAAAGTGTGACTGGGCTTGTCGATACCATGAAAATATTCCACATTTGTTTCTAAACAGTACAGGCGCTCCACGCGCAATCGTAAATAAAGCAGTAAAGCATGGCATAAGTATAGGATAGTAATAAAGCCCCAAACTACCTTGTGGCCCCAAGGAATTAAATATGACTCAAGCTAGGGTTAGGGGGATTCATGGGCCCACATGCGGATAGTGCGAATATTCAAAGAATAGGTATCAAGTACTCGGGGTCCTACGGGACACAAGTGGACGGTTAAAAACCAAATAACATCTATTGCCCACCTGTGCCTCTGCATTATTTACCTACTCCAATTTTAGTTATTAAACGGTAATTAAAGCCATGATCATCTCAAACATGTGGCATTACTCCAACAACTTTGGAAGATCGATGGCACAACACATCACCTGCGCAAGCAACTACGACTCGCAAGGGCGAGTATCTACCAAACAACAGGTAATAGGATGTGTCCATGGCAATATAAGGGCTGCAGGGAAGTATAACAGGGCACGGAATCTATAGCATCGCAACACAGATAGCAATAGATCAACGGAGGAAATAAAGACTATACATGTAAAATAGGTAGAAAGGGGGAGAATGCTCGCCTGAATACATTGCTGAAGGTTCATCCGAAGATCGGATCGACACTTGCATCAACTCATCGGCCTAATCCGTGAAGAAGCAAAGCACTAGAAGAAACAACGATGCACTATTTAATACTACGGAAGAAGATCGGGCATGATGCATGTATGATGTATGACATGGCAAAGATGCGATGCGATTGGTCAATATTAAACGGAACCGGGGTTCCGACATTTACTTAGATGGTTCAAGTTGTTTAGATACCCCGCAATTTAAATCTTGTTTTAACAAGGTAAAACATGGCACCGGTTCACTATGCAAATTTAAATGAAGCCAATATAAGACTAGATTCGCCCGCATATGCTCTCCATATTTAATTATGAGGTATCAAAAATATACCCCCAAACCCCAATATGTATGCAAGGATGCCCAATTCATATGCAACATGTATATTCATATATTATAAAAATATAGGGGTCTCGGAAAGAGCGGTCACACATAGGAGCGAAGAGCTTGGAGTTCTGAGGGGTTTGGTTCGGTCTTGGGAAGGTCTTCGGATCGGGGCTCTTCAAATTCCATGATGGAGATCTTGACAAACCGAGGGGTCCGGGAAGAGGGGTTTCACGTCCTTGGATCCGAGAAGGAGCACTTGAGTCGCATCGCCTTGGCTTCCATGAAGATGTCTTCGCGTCTTCGGGTCTCTATCGGCATACTCGTGGTCATTGGTACCAAGAAGGATATCTTGCCGAGGTGTCGGAATCGAAGAACACGGCAACAACACGATGGGCTTGGCATTCAACTGGGTGCATTCAGGCATCATAAGGCGTTGGAACCTGACAACACACAAGTATATGAAAAATACACTTGCAGCCACAAATGAGAATTTTAGGCACCACTTCAGGATGGAGACAACCACTGTAGACGCTAGAATAAAAGCCAATGTACCAAGGCGTCCTCCAACACTGCGGCAACGTGGGAGCTCCATGGCGTTCCTGGGGTGGCAGCGCTCATAGAGGGAGGGGTGACGCCAGGCTCTGCGAGCGATGGACTTGGGCACGCCGGTCGGAGCACAGGCCGGTGCAGTCGCTGCTCGCCGGAGGATGGCATGCAGAGAAGACGAGCTGCAGGGCGTTCATGGGCTCGCAGACGAGCGGCTCGGGGAGGACGGGACGGACGATGCTGGGCGGCGCCATCACAAGGCAGCAAGGAGGCCGGTCAGCACGGGCTTGACGGCGAGATAGGCTCGACAGACGGAGGCGCGGGTTCGTGGAGCTCTGCCGCGGGGAGGGCGGCCAGAGGGAGAGGCGTGGGGAGTCGGCCCACGCAGCTGCGTCATGGCGACGGAGGTCGCGGCCGGGGAAGCGACCTTGGCCAGAGAGGAGAGGGTCGGCGGCGCGCTTGTGGGAGAAGAGGCGAGCGGAGATGGGGATCCCGATGCAGGGGCTCGAGGGTGCAACGCGGTTGGCGGTGGGGTTCGGGGATGAGCAAGCGGGTCGAGGGAGGGAACGCGACCGTGACCGGGTCAGGGTGGGGCCGCGTGCGTGTGGAGCGGGCAGCATCGCGGGCGCGTCCGCGTGCGTGAGGGAGGTAGGGCTAGGCGAGCGGCGCGGTGCGTGTATGTGTTGACCGCTGCGGCGGCAAGGTGGGGAGTGGTGTGAGGATAGGGTAGGCTAGGGTTTGACTAGTTGGGTAGATGGGCTAGGGTTTGGTCTAGGCTAGAATGGAGGTGGCCGGCTAGGCCAGATATGGCCTGGTTTGGTTGCCCCCACAAAATAAAATATATAATTTCTTGTTATTGTTTTATTTTATAAACATTTTGAAAAATACTTTTTGAACAAATAATTTGATCAGGATAACAAAGTTTTAATATGAAAGAATTGAGGGAAGTAATTTAGAAATGGAGATAGGGTTTTAATGAAAATACTTTTAGGCACAAAAACATGCATGATGACATGATGATGCAAAGACAGAATTATTCGGCAATTTCTAGTAGTGGTTTTACCTGGGGTGCTACACATATGGTTGTCTTTTAATTCCGTTAAGACCTGCGTGTCTATTATTCAAAGTAGTTGTAATAGTTGATGCTGGTGGACGACAACCATGAAGCGGTGCCATTGACCTTGATGCTATGCCGGTGATGATGGAGATCATGCTTTTTGCTTGAAGATGGAGATCGGAAGCACAAGAAGAAAGGCCATATCATATCACATATTATGAATTTCATGTGATGTTAATCCTTTTATGCATCTTGTATTGCTTAGTTCGCGACAGTAGCATTATAAGATGATCCCTCACAAAATTTCAAGTTATAAAGTGTTCATCCTTATTAAGCACCATTGCTAAAGCTCGTTGTTTCGAAGCACCACGTGATGATCGGGTGTGTTAGATTCTACGAGTGTATACAACGTGAGCAAGCCAGATTTGCTCATGCGGAAGCTCAGGTTTGATCTTGATGAGCCTAGCATGTACAGACATGGTCTCGAAACACGGATCACCGAAAGGTAAAGCATGAGTCATATAGTATATATGATGAACATGTTGATTGTTCGCCATTGAAGCTACATCAACTCTCGTGATGATCGGTCTTGATGTGGTGGATTTGGTTCGTGTGATCACTAAAAGAATGTGAGGGATATTTTTTTGAGTGGGAGTTCACCTAGATTAATTTAACTATTAATTAGAACTCAATTTGTCATAAACTTAGTCTAAACTATTGCAAATATGTTGTAGATCAATGGCGGCCCCTACCATCAATTTTAATGCATTCCTAGAGAAGTAAAAGTTGAAAAACAATGGAAGAAACTTCGCGGATTGGTTCCGCAATTGAGGATTGTCCTCAATGCTGGTAATTTGACCTATGTGCTGGATGCACCGTTAGGTGACCCACCTACAGCTGATGCTACCGATGAGGTAAAGAATGTTTTCCTTGCTCGGAAGAATCAGTACTCCAAAGTTCAGTGTGCTATCTTGTATGGTTTGGAATCGGAGCTTCAGAAAAGGTTTGAGAACCATGACCCACATGATATTGTCCGTGAACTCAAAATGATATTTGAGGCTCACGCGGCAGTTGAGAGTTATGAGGCTTCTGAAAAGTTCTTTAACTACAAGATGGAAGAGGGAAGCTCTGTCAGTGAGCACGTGCTTAAGATGTCTGGGCACCCAAGAAAGCTTCAAAGCTTGGGTATAGTGATTCCTAATGCTTTGGGGATTCACCGTGTCCTCCAATCACTACCACCAAGTTACAAGAACTTTGTGATGAACTACAATATGCAAAACATGGGCAAGTCATTGCCTGAACTCTTCTCCATGTTAATGTCTGCGGAAGTGGAGATCAAGAAAGAGCACCAAGTGTTGTTGGTTAATAAGACCACCAAATTCAAGAAGCAAGGCAAGTGTAAGAAAAAAGTGAAACTTCAAGAAGGGCGGTAAGAAAGTTACCGCGCCGGCGAAGAAGACCAAGGCTGGGCCTAAGGCTGATACTGAATTTACTGCAAGGGAGAAGGTCACTGGAAGCGGAATTGCCCTAAGTACTTGGCAGATTTGAAGAACGACAACATCAATAAGAAAGGTATATCCGATATACATATTATTGATGTGTATCTCACTAGTACTCGTAGTACTGCCTGGGTATTTGATACTGGTTCAGTTGCTCACATTTGTAACTCGAAATAGGTGCTGCAGAATCGACGGAACTAGCGAAGAACGAGGTGACAATGCGCGTTGGAAATGAATCAAAGGTTGATGTGATCGCGGTCGGCACGCTACCTCTTCATCTACCATCGGGATTAATTTTATACTTAAATAATTGTTATTTGGTGCCTGTGTTAAGCATGAACATTATATCCGGATCATGTTTATTGCAAGATGGTTACTTGTTTAAGTCCGAGAATAATGGTTGTTCGATTTATATGAGTAATATGTTTTATGCACATGCACCTTTGATAGATGGTCTATTCTTATTGAATCTCGATTATAGTAATACACATATTAATAACATTGAAGCTAAACGTTTGAAATTGAGCGATAACTTGACCTATATGTGGCACTGTCGTCTTGGTCACATTGGAGTGAAGCATATGAAGAAACTCCATTCCGTTGGACTTCTTGAATCACTTGAAAGATTCGAAGCATGTCTGATGGGTAAAATGACTAAGACTCCATTTTCTGGTATGATGGAGCGAGCTACGGACTTATTGGAAATCATACATACCGATGTGTGTGGTCAAATGAGTGTAGCATCGCGCGGTGGTTATCGTTATGTTCTTACCTTCACGGATGACTTGAGTAGATGTGGGTATATCTATTTCATGAAACATAAGTCCGAAACTTTCGAGAAGTTTAAGGAATTTCAAAGTGAGGTAGAGAATCAACGTAACAAGAAGATTAAATTTCTACGATCTGATCGTGCAGGTGAATATCGAAGTTACGAGTTTGGCGAGCATTTGAAGAAATGCGGAATACTTTCACAATTGACACCGTCGGGACCACCACAACGTAATGGTGTGTCCGAACGTCGTAATCGAAATCTCTTAGATATGGTTCGTTCTATGATGTCACTTACAAATTTACCGCTATCGTTTTGGGGTTATGCATTAGAAACAACTGCATTCACTTTAAATAGGGCACCATCTAAATCCGTTGAAACGACACCGTATGAATTATGGTTTGGGAAGAAACCTAAATTGTCGTTCCTTAAAGTTTGGGGTTGCGAAGCTTATGTAAAGAAGTTACAGCCTGACAAGCTTGAACCCAAAGCGGAAAAATGCGTCTTCATAGGATACCCGAAGGAAACTATTGGGTATATCTTCTATCATAGATCTAAGGGCAAAATCTTCGTTGCCAATAATGGATCCTTTCTAGAGAAGGAGTTTCTCTCGAAAGAAGTGACTAGAAGGAAGGTAGAACTAGATGAGGTTGTTGAACCTTCTCTCGAACTTGCAAGTAGCGCAACACCGGAAGTAGTTCCTGTGGCGCCTACACCAATAAGAGAGGAAGCTAATGATGTTGATCATGAAACTTCGGTTGAAGTTACTACGAAACCTCGCAGGTCAACAAGAACTCGTACCACTCCTGATTGGTATGATCCCGTTATGAGTGTCATGTTGGGGACAACACCGATGACCCTGTGACATATGAGGAAGCGATGATGAGCCCACATTCCAATAAATGGCAAGAATCCATGAAATCCGAGATTGGATCCATGTACGAAAACCAAGTATGGACTTTGGTGGACTTACCGGATGGCCGGAAGGCTGTCAAGAACAAATGGATTTTCAAGAAGAAAACAAATGTTGATGGTAATGTTACTGTCTATAAAGCTTGACTTGTCGCAAAAGGGTTTAGACAAATTCAAGGAGTTGACTACGATGAGACTTTCTCACCGGTAGCGAAGCTAAAGTCTGTGAGGATTTTGTTAGCAATCGCTGCATATTATGATTATGAGATATGGCAGATGATTGTCAAAACAACATTCCTCAATGGAGACATTGATGAAGAGTTGTATATGATGCAACCCAAAGGTTTTGTCGATCCTAAAGATGCTAACAAGGTATGCAAACTTCAACGGTCCATTTATGGATTGAAGCAATCATCACGAAGTTGGAATCAACGTTTTGATAAGGTAATCAAAAACTTTGGTTTTATACAAACTTATGGAGAAGCTTGTATTTACAAGAAAGTGAGTGGGAGCTCTGTAGCATTCTTAATACTATATGTAGATGACATATTGTTGATTGGGAATGATGTAGACCTTCTTAATAGTGTCAAGGATTATTTGAATAATAGTTTTTCAATGAAAGATCTTGGCGAAGCAGCTTACATATTAGGCATAAAGATTTATAGAGATAGATCGAGACGCCTAATATCATTGTCATAGAGTACATATTTGGACAAAGTTCTAAAGAGGTTTGGAATGGAAGATAGCAAGAAAGGGTTCTTGCCCATGTTTCCCAATACGACCTTGAGTAAAACTCAAAGACCTGCAACGGCAGAAGATAGAGAAAGGATGAGTAAGACTCCCTATGCCTCAGCCATAGGATCTCTTATGTATGCCATGCTATGTACTAGACCCGACATTGCATATGCTGTTAGTTTGACTAGCAGATATCAAAGTGATCCAGGAGTGGATCATTGTACAGCGGTCAAAAACATCCTTAAGTACTTGGAAAGAACTAAGGATATGGTTCTTTCTTATGGAGGTGATGAACAACTCGTTGTTAATGGTGACACCGATGCTAGTTGGAACACCGATCCGGATGATTCTAAATCTCAATCTGGATACGTATTTATTTTGAATGGTGCAGCAGTTAGCTGGAGGAGTGCAAAGCAAAGCGTCGTGGCGAGATCTTCAACTGAATCGGAATACATAGCTGCTTCGGAGGCTTCCCAAGAGGCGATATGGATGAAGGAGTTCATTACAGAGCTTGGTGTGGTTCCAAGTGCGCTGGACCCAATGTCTATCTATTGTGATAACATGGGCGCCGTAGCCAATGCGCAAGAACCAAGGTCACACAAGAAGCTGAAGCATATCAAGCTACGTTTTCACGCTATTCGAGAGCATGTCCAAGATGGTGACATAAAGATTTGCAAAGTACACACAGATCTGAATGTGGCGGATCAATTGACTAAACCTCTCCCGAGGGCAAAACATGACCAGCACAAAACCACCATGGGTGTTCGGTATATTACCATGTAATCTAGATTAGTTGACTCTAGTGCAAGTGGGAGACTATTGGAGATATGCCCTAGAGGCAATAATAAAAGTGGTTATTATTATATCTTTGTGTTTATGATAAATGTTTACATTCATGCTATAATAGTATTAACCGGAAACATTAATACTTGTGTGATTTGTAAACTAAATTAGAGTCCCTAGTAAATCCTCTTTGTAATTATAGCTTGTTGGTTAATAGATGATTGTGGTTTCCCGATCATGAACATTGAGATGTTATTAACAACAAGATCATATCATTAGGAGAATGGTGTGATGGACATACTCCTATAGATAAGCGTAGCATTAAGATCAAGTCATTTCAATAGTTCATTTGCTATAAGCTTTCTGATACATAGTAACCTAATTCCTTCGACCATGAGATCATAATCACCATCACCGGAAGGACGCTTTGATGGCATCAAACACCACACCGTAACTGGGTGGCTATAAAAGTGGCATTGAGTGTTCAGAAAGTATGTGTTGAGGCACATGGATCAAGAGTGGGATTTGTCCATCCATATGACGGATAGATATACTCTGGGCCCTCTCGGTGGAATGTCATCCAATTTTCTTGCAAGCATGTGACTGGCTCACAAGGGATCACATATCACGGGAACGAGAAAAGAGTACTTATCAGTAACAAGGTTGAACTAGGTATGTAGAGATACCGACGATCAAACCTCAGATAAGTAAACTATCGCAAGACAAAGGGAAATTGGTATCGTATGTAAGTGGTTCATTTGATCAGAAAGTAATCTTAGAAATATGTGGGAGCCATATGAATTTCCAGATTCCTCTATTGGTTATTGATCGGAGAAGTGTCTCGGTCATGTCCGCATAATTCACGAACCGTAGGGAGACACACTTAAGGATTCGATGTTGTTCAGTAGATTGGAATATAAGTAGGGAGACCGAATGTTGTTCGGAGTCTCGGATGGGATCGGGGATATCACGAGGAGATCTGAAATGGTCCAAAGAATAAGGTTCATATAAGGAAAGTCCGATTCCGGAGTTCGGGAATGATTTCGATGTTTTCATCGGAGAGGTTCTAGAAGGGTCTAGAAGGTTCACCGAACCGGAAGGGGAATGGTCCATGAATGTTTCATGGGTAAGTGGAATGATTGGATCATATCCTAGGTCACTTGGTTTGGGCATTTGCGAGAGAGAGTTAAAGCTCTAAATTGAAAGTCAAAAGGGAGGTTTGAAAAGTCAAACTGGAACAATGGTTTCCTAGTGGAAGAAGGAAAGAGTTCTTCCTTCAATCCATCTTGGGTTTGGGTTTGGATTCAAACTCTCCCCTCCTAAGGTTTCCCCCCTCTCATAAATAGAGGGGGAGTGCTGCCCCAAACCACCACCAAGCCAGCCCTCCCCACCCCGTGCGCCGCTGCCGCCGGCCCATCTCCGTTGCCCTAGCCGCTGCCGACTCCTCCTCCTCCACTCCGGCCTTCTAAACCTAGATCGCCGGAAAACCCTAGTTCCACCATAACTCGCACCGGCTTAGGCGAAGCCCTGCAGGATCTTCCCTCTACTTCCGACACCACACCATCGTGCTACCGGAATCGCTAGGGGAGAACTACAACCTCCGCTGCCTGCTGGAACAAGGGAGAGGAAGGTCTTCATCGAGTTGAGAACGTGTGACCGACTGCAGAAGCGCTGCCGGAACGCAGCGCTGGAAGGATCGTCTACACGATCTTGAGATTGGCAAGTGTATGACTACATCACCCACAAGAATCTGCTCGTTAACCGCTTTCGAATCTTCAAGGGTGAGTACTCCAATCGACTCGTTTCTACAATCTAGTAGATAGATCTTGGGTTGTTTGTGTGCATGCGGTAGAATTTTTTTTCCATGCTACGAACCCCTTCACTCCGTTTCCCCCATTCCCAGCTTGCAGGTTGGGCGGTGGATTTGGTGGTGGGTTGGGTGTGCTCGAGCCTGGTGGAACTTCCGATTCACCATGGATAACCACAGCGCATTGGTAGCGCCTGCAGATTGGATCGCTGCTGCCGCAGCTTTCGGATCCGGAACCGTAGGTTCCTTCGTCTGATGGAGGGCCGCACAGATCTGAGTTGCAGCTGCTGCTGTCATAGGACTCATTTGTCAGCGGCGACGTGCGTAGCACGCTGATGGGTGGGACCCATGAAATGGGCCTGATGGATGGAGGTGACACCCGCTCTGGGAGGCGGAGGGTGTCGGCCTGCCCCACCTGGAAGCAGAAGCTCCCAAACAGAATCTCGAGCACGTCGCCTACGGGCTCAAAATCCTTCATGGTGGCTGACGAGTGGGCGGCGAAGTCGAAAGAGCCAAAGAGGATGTGGCTCTCTATCGCCGAGGAGTTGTAGGTCGCTTCGGATGGAACCGTCATGATTGCACAATCAGCGCCCCCAGTTCCCACAGACGGCGCCAGTTGACGAGGTTTAATCTCGCCAATGCCCATTGTTATGAGCTTCGGTTTTGGAGAAGGTGGGGATGCTAGAGATCGCGGAACGGTTAGCAAACAAGCGTAGGGTTCGCAGCATAGAAAACAAAAAATTTCCTACGATGGGAACAACTATGTACCAAGATCTATCTACTAGATACAAGCAATGGGTTGATATACATCGATAGAATACATACCCTCGAAGACCAAATAGCGTTAACGAGATTGTACTCGTGGATGATGTAGTCGAACGCTTGCCGATGTCAAGATCGAGAAGAAGTCCATCTGGTCCAGCCGGTCCAGCACCATCAAGTCCAGCACCGCAAAGCAGTGGTGCATCCCTGATCGCACACACGTCCAGGTACCCCGACAACCTCTGCGACCTTGCTCCAGCGAAGCAGCGGAAGCAACAAATCCTTCCAGAAAAAGCCACCGGGAACATGTATCTCGCTGACCCGAGACCATGGGGGAATTCTAAAGGGGGGAGAGGGATCCTTCATGAGGAGGTGTACTTTGAGAGGAGGAGAGGGGGGCCTTTTATAGGGAGAGGGGGGGTCACCCCAAGGGTCATGGCGCCCAGCCATGTTGGCTGACTCCACCTCTTACACATTCATGTGGGTGGAGCTCCCACTCAAAATAAAAAGCCTCCACTCCCATAAAAGAGCCTCCACTCAAAAATCCACTCACATGCATTAAATTTCCACCAAATTTCATGCAAGCTCTCATTTAAATAAAACTCTTTTATTTATTAATTCAGAATTTTGTTAATTACTTTAATTGACAAACATTCACATAAAACCCCTTGCTAGTATTCAATTTCACATGCAGAACCAGTTTCAGCAATTTCAACCGAAACAATTTCGGTGTCAAGTGAAATAAATTACTGTGCTTTCCTTTTTCTTTCTCTGGCATATTATTTGCTCCAAATGGTGTCGGTATCCCTTAAGTGTGTCACCCTGTGGTTCACGAATAATGTAGACATCATCGAGACCCCTCTCCAATCAATAATCAGTAGCAGGACCTAGAAATCCGTACTGACTCCCACATATTCAATGATGACTTCTGTGATCGTGTGAACGTTATACGCATGTAACTCAATCCCTTTGTCTCGCGATATATTACATGTCCGAGATTCGATCATCGGTATTTCCATACCTAGTTTGATCTCGTTACCGAAATGTACTCTTTTCTTGTTCCCGTGATATAACATTCTAGTGATCAAATCACTTGCTTGCAAGCTAACCAATGTGATATCACCGAGAGGGCCTAGAGTATATCTCTCCGTCATCGGGATGGACAAATTCCACTCTTGATCCATGAGCCTCAACATAACACCTTCGTAGAACTGAAATCATCTTTATAGTCACCCTATTACGGCGTGACGTTTGATGTTATCAATATACTCTTCCGGTTTTAGTGATTGACATGATCTCATGGTCTAAGGACTAAGATTACTTCGTATGATGTTATAACAATATAAACACAATGACTTTGATCGTAATGCTATACTTTGGATGAATGTTTATCACACCATTCCAATAATGTTGTGACCTATTTATTAACAACATCCAATGTCGATGATCAGGAAACCTTTGATCATTTTGTTAATCAAAGAGCTAGTTTATAAGAGAGCCATAACTATTAACTTCCTTTTTGTTTATTAAACACACATGTATTAATGTTTCCGTATTAATACAATTATAGCATGCAAAATAAACATTTATCATAAATAAGACATACGATAATAACCACTTTATTATTGCCTCTCGAGGATATTCCCTTTAGTCTCCCACTTGCAATAGAGACAATAATCTAGTTTAGAAACTTTGCGTATTGAACACCTATGGATTTCTGGTGTTCCATATATGCAATTACAAGTGGTTAACATAATCTACGGATCTGACGCTTCAGGTCCATGTGTATTTGCATGTCTTTGCGTCTTCACGCATCACTCATTCTCCAATGAGATGCCATTGTATAAATTTGGTCTTTTGGTGAGACCTTTAGTTCCTTGGGGTTAAATCATGTCGATACTATTGTCATACAATATATCTTTAGTGTTAGCCCATTGCGAACCAGACCTTAGTTTGATAACAAACTACTTGACACAAATGCCCTCCTTTGCTTCTACTATAGCAGTCATATAATTAGCCTTTACAATAAACTATTTGTAATTTTTTTGTCACCTCTACACAAATATATTCTTAGTTCTTCAAAAGATCATAAGAATTTCCTTACTATCATCCAATGATCAACTTGTGATTCATTCTGGTATATGTTCATAACACTTAGAGCATAGGACATATCTGGATGTGTACATATCATGGTATGATTTATCAAAACATTCTTGTGATTTCACTCATCAAGTGTCAAAGCACTTGAATCTTGTTTCACTTATCAAGTGTCGATACACTTGAATCTTGATTCAATTTTTTTTCATGCGACAAGAACCGTTTCTCGTCGTTTCTATATTGAACTCATTCAATATCTCATATATGTACGTTTGGCACAACCATATTAGCGTCAAAGTCTATCCATGTAGATTCATGCTAAATATTCGGGTTTTGCCTAAGTCTTTCATTGAAATGAAATTCTTAACCTTTGTCAATAAAAGATACATCATTTACAATCAACGAGATGTCCTCCACATAATGTATTAGAAATATGTCTCAGCACTCCCACTTAATTTCTTGCAAATGCAAGCATCTTCATCGTCTCCTGATGAAAACTCCTTTTCATCATGATTAAGATTCCAACTCCGCTATGCTTACTTCAACCATTGAAGTTTGCATGCCTTTTAGCATCCTTTGAATTAACAAAACCCTTTGGACCGTGTCATGCACACGTCCTAGGTAACCATTCTATTATAAGAACTTTGTTTTGTTTATTCATCTACCATATACCAAATTATATGTAGTGGTTGCTACATTAATCTGTACAGACTAAATATCGCTATGAAAGATCCAATCTTGTCATAGTCAATTCCTTGAACATTGTCATAAAATATTTTACGACATGTCGATTATTTCATAGATGTGAAACATCTATGTCTGTTTCTTTATAGATCCAAATATGACTGATAGGTTTTTACACCTTTCCGGAGTGTCTTCCAAGTTCAAAACTTGATTTCTCGTATATGGAACTATCACGGATTTTATGGCTTCAAGCCATTTGACGGAGTCAGGTCCCATCATTGCTTCTCTGCATGTATTTGGTTCATTATTGTCAAACAATAATGATTTACTCTCAAATCTTAGCATTTGATTGTTTAACCGACCTACTTGGTTCAATAGGAACTTAGATCTCCGTGACCACAAGCTTTGAGGCACATAAGCTATGAGCATTATGGCTGCCTCCGGAACAATTTCCGGCGCTGCACAACTCAGCACATTTAGCTATGGTTCGTTAACCTTATCAAAGTTCTATTGTCCTCCCACTTAACTTTTATGAAAAAAATCCTTTTTCAAGACACTTCACATTTCAAGCGACAAACCCTATTGTCCTCGGTGTTATGGAGGAATACCCAATGGTTATTTGATATAACCTAGAAAGACATGCTCATCCGACTTTGGTTGTAAACATCTTACTTATGCTTAGCATACCAAAATTTTAAGAAAGGACAACTTGGGTTTTACCCCAAACCGGGTGTCATTTCAATGAATCAAGATGGAGCTCTTTTCAGTGCAAAAGCGGTAGTCTCTAAAGTTTTAATCTTTTAAAACATAATGGCAGTTTTATAAATAACACCTTTGATCCAACCATGTCAAACAAGATTTCATTACAAATCTCAAACACTCCATATTCCTATGGTGTTTCGGGAGATGTAAATCTAGGTATTTTGCTAAACTTGCAACTCAAATAAATCCATTTATGATAAAATCATAAATCATTTATTTTCTTGTTACACTTTCAACTCAAATAAATCCCTTTATGATAAAATCATAAATCATTTATTGTCTTGTTACAATGATTTTCCACTTCATCTTGAAAATCTTTGAACGTTTTCAAATATTTCATACTTCTTTCTCATTAAGTTAATATTCACTAAAATTTCCGGACAAAGCATATGAAGTTGAAATCCGTCGCTTACGACTATACATAATGGACTACATACATCGATATGTATAAATTCCAATATTTTAGTCGTTCGTTCTTCTTTGGCCTTTGAACGAAGTTTTAATTATACCGAGAAAAGTCTCACAAGCGTCACTTGATCAAATCAAAGAATCCAAAAATCCATGAATATGGAGTTTATTCATGTTTTCTTTCCAATATAATTTAAATGGCGATGCCACTTCGTAAGTGATCTTTCAATCATTTGTCTTGCGACATTTTAGCATTAGTTTTTATGGATGTGATTTCTCCAACTAGATTTGTAAATCATCCATCTTATATGGAATATAGTAATTATTTGAACAAACTTTGTTCTCATAATATCTGATATAAATAACTATTATTAAAACAAATCTTGAAGGCAAGCTTTGATGTTAACGAAAAATACAAACAACGGTTTGTTTGTTTTCGATGAACATCATCACATATTCTCTTGCTAGTTACTTAGGCCATTATGGTTCATGAATTGCGTCGTTCTGTATGAAATTTCATACCAACCAATTCGGTATTCAATACCCAAGAACCACATTGTTTAACCAGCAAAGAATACAACCATAACATGTATATCATCCATACACCTAAATTGGATATTTCCAATCTTTTCTTTTCTTCCAAATATATTTTATAGATTCTCTTTCAGCATTTCCTTTTACTTTTTAAAAGAATCTATCAACTATAATAGTGATGCCATATACATGACACATAGTCCAAAGCGTGTATATTCAAATAATAATACCTTTGGACTTGCACTTTGAAGTAGATCACCATCATCAAATGATCGGCATTCTTTCAAAATCCATTCTTTAGTAATCTTTTAGTGTAGTAAACACTTTACATACATCTTCTATTCACCCTTATCATGAAGACTTTCATGATCAAGCTAATGTAGCTTATAATGGCAAATCGTGAGTATAACATTACTTTCCAAAACCTTTTTGAATGATTAGGATCTCTAGCATCTCCAACCTTTGCAAATTCTCATCCAATATGAGAATATAAATTATACTCTATCATATTGCAACCAAAACATTGTTTCAGATATCGTTATATCTTCCACACATGATGGTTTCTGAAACAATTCTTTCAGCTCCTAGATAAACTTGATATTAAAACAATCCAGAATCATGGAGACAAACATGATACTTAAGATACTAACACTGGAATTGTTACTCTTGATTTAATACCAATTATTAAATTTCATGGAGTAAATAGAGTTTGCTAAAAGGTTGCAATAGGACTTTAAACTTTAGATTGACACTCAACACAATACGATACCCGTTCCTAAAGTAAATATCTAGAATTCTATAGTTCTTTTATCTCAATTACAACTAAGCATAAGGTGGTGAACGAATGCCAATGACTACAACAAATTATGCAAATTCACTTTGATTTAATTTACGATAAATTGAGTTCTACTAATCCAAATTAGAAATGAACTCCCACTCAAAAACGACATCCCTCATGTCTTTTTGGTGATTACATGAACCAAATCCACTACACCAAGTCCGATCATCACGTGAGTCGGTGTAGCTTCAAAGGCGAGCATCAAATGGGCATCATATCTTCCATATGACTCATGCTTAACCTTTCGATCCGTGTTCCGAGGCCATGTCTGTACATGCTAGGATCACCAAGTAAGAACCTTAGTATTCGCGTGTGTAACTGTCTTACACCCGAAATATGATTGTGGATCCAATAACACCCGATCATCATGTGATGTCTTGGAGCGACGAAACATAATCGGTGCATACTTAAGGAAGAACATATTCTTATCTTGATATCTAAATGAGGGATCATCTTATTATGCTAATAAAACGCCAAACTAGCAATATAAGATGCAACAAACGTCACATGTTAATAAGTGAAATGATATGGTTCTTGCACTTGATCTCCATCATGTGCATCATGGTATGATCGCCATCATACCTCTATGTGTAAGGACAAGGTCTATGGAACTTACACGTTATTTGTGTTGTAAGAGAATCGACTTATACTTCTACTTACAACATCACCATATCATGACACTAGCCTAGCAACAATCTAAACTAGACGCCTCTAATTTATTCATTGCAATTTTTATGTGACTTAGGGCTTTCGAAGATAGACCCGTTCTTACCTGCGAACATGAACCACAATGAGGATAACCAAATTTTTGACAACTCGTTGCAAATTAGATATTGACTATAGTAGGAGAGACAGACACCCGCTAGCCACTTATGCAAAACTAGTTGCATGTCAAGCGTGGAACATGTCTTATGTGCAAGGACATGTAAAGTTTTTCCGGGCCACTTCATCCCACTATGCCACCAATATCCAAAGTACAACTAAGAAGCAATAACATGATCATCATCGCCCACATACTCATACGTGTACTACCCGTGAAAATCATCTATGCATAGATCCGTCTCTGATACCACTGTAGGGTTTGCAGCATAGAAAACAAAATTTTTCCTACGATAGGAACAACTATGTACCAAGATCTATCTACTAGATACAAGCAACGAGTGGATATACATCGATAGAATACATACCATCGAAAACCGAATAGCGTTAACGAGGTTGTACTCGTGGATGATGTAGTCGAACGCTTGCCGATTTCAAGATCGAGAAGAAGTCCATCTGGTCCAGCCGGTCCAGCATCATCAAGTCCAGCACCGCAAAGCAGTGGTGCATCCGTGATCGCACACACATCCGGGTACCCCGACAACCTCCGCGACCTCGCTCCAGAGAAGCAGCGGAAGCAACAAATCCTTCTAGAAAAAGCCACCGGGAACATGTATCTCGCTGATCCGAGACCATGGGGGGATTCTAAAGGGGGGAGAGAGATCCTTCACGATGAGGTGTACTTTGAGAGGAGGAGAGGGGGTCCTTTTATAGGGAGAGGGGGGCACCCTAAGGGGCATGGAGCCTAGCCATGGTGTCTGCCCCCACCTCTTCCACATTCATGTGGGTGGAGCTCCCACTCAAAATGAAAAGCCTCGACTCCCATAAAAGAGCCTCCACTCAAAAATCCACTCACATGCATTAAATTTCCACCAAATTTAATGCAAGCTCTCATTTAAATAAAACTCTTTTATTTATTTATTCAGAATTTTGTTAATTACTTTAATTAACAAACATTCACATAAAACCCCTTGCTACTATTCAATTTCACATGCAGAACCAGTTTTAGCAATTTTAACCGAAACAGTTTCGGTGTCAAGTGAAATAAATTCATGCGCTTTCCTTTTTCTTTCTCTAGCATATTATTTGCTCCAAATGGTGTCGGTATCCCTTAAGTTTGTCACCCTATGGTTCGCGAATAATGTAGACATGGTCAAGACCCCTCTCCGATTAATAATCAGCAGCGGGACCTGGAGATCCGTACTGACTCCCACATATTCAACAATGACTTCTGTGATCGTGTGAACCTTATACACATGTAACTCAATCCCTTTGTCTCGTGATATATTACATGTCCGAGATTCGATCATCGGTATCTCCATACCTAGTTTGATCTCGTTACCGACATGTAATCTTTTCTCGTTCCCGTGATATAATATTCTAGTGATCAAATCACTTGCTTGCAAGCTAACCAATGTGATATCACCGAGAGGGCCTAGAGTATATCTCTCCATCATCAGGATGGACAAATTCCACTCTTGATCCATGAGACTCAACATAACACCTTCGTAGCACTGAACCCATCTTTATAGTCATCCTGTTACGGTGTGACATTTTATGTTATCAAGATACTCTTTCGGTGTTAGTGATTGACACGATCTCATGGTCTAAGGACTAATATTACTTCATATGATGTTATAGCAATATAAACACAATGAATTTGATCGTAATGCTATACTTTGGATGAATGTTCATCACACCATTCCAATAATGTTGTGACCTTGTTATTAACAACATCCAATGTCCATGATCAGGAAACCTTTGATCATCTTGTTAATCAATGAGCTAGTTTATAAGAGAGGCATAACTAGGAACTTCCTTTTTGTTTATTAAACACACATGTATTAACGTTTCCGTATTAATACAATTATAGCATGCAAAATAAACATTTATCATAAAAAATGATAATAACCACTTTATTATTGCCTCTCGGGCATATTCCCTTCACAAGCAACGCGGGGACACGAAGTTTACCCAGGTTCAGGCCCCCGGAGGGAAAACCCTACTCCTGCTTGTCTGCTCTTGATTATGCCGGAACCGAAAGTTATAGGGGTGCGCAGATGTAATCTGGCGTGGAGGTGTGTTTGCGGTGAGAGGTACCCTCCTCGCCGTGCCCTCCTAGCCTTTATATAGATAGGCACGTCCCGGGCGTAGGTCGAGTCGGTTATAGATTCGGGTTTGCCCTTTGAAATTATATCTACTTTAGTCTTGTTCTCCAAGCATCCGGAGGCGTCATGTGCTTGGGCCACCCGGATCCTCCGCAGGTCGCATATCTTGCAGTGGGCCTTCCTTCGGGCTGGACTAGGTATGCTGATGTTGTGTATCCGTGGGGTATAACCATGTCAACCGGTCTCACAACCCGGTACTACCGCACCTCCCCGGTACCTAAACGGTACTACCGGGCCTTCGGAAACCCGGTACTACCGCTCAAAAATCTGGTACTACCGCCCGGTACTGAACAGAAACAACAAATTCCTAGATTTCAGCTTCTCACCATTTTGAGCATAAATTTTGCATGCAAACTAAGATTTTGTTGTTATTTAGCTCGTTTAGAAGAGGAGAAGGATATCTACATCATAATCCATGTTGTTCATGCTATCTATTCCATACAAATTCCTTGATCAAGGCAGAATCCAACAATAAAGGGTGAAGATCCGCGACAAAAGGTATAATCATTCCGCGAATTTTCCCCACTTGCATTCCTGTGTGAACCCCACTATATTTGCAACCAACAAACACCTATTGGTAATAGTTGCTCATATGATTGCTTGGGATATGCACATTTGATACCTTGTAGATTCCGATCAAACATTGTGAGCGCTTCTCATATAGTTATCTTATATAGTTGTTGGCACAAGGAAGAGGCAAGTGAAAAAGAAAAATAAAGAGAAAAGAAAGAAATATAAAAGTGCCTCATAGAATAAGAAGCACAAGCTCGATGAACATCATATAGGTGGTACTTATTGTGCATATCTTGTATCCCACCAATTTATTGCAATCGAACTAGCGTCTCTCCTTGCACTTGTGTGACACGAGCTTATAGTCTTCGCTAGGTAATCATTTGGTTGTTAGCTCACTTACTTCGTCGCACAAGTCCCATTTATCCCATTGTGTGTGTTTCCTTAAACATATTTCCTATCTTGTGGATTGACTTGTTTGCTTTGTGATCATTGTGGTTCTTTACTTGCCATTACAACAACTTGATTTCGAATTGGTTCTTGGCATGCAACTTTCGATATCTATCCACCATAAGCTTTGTGTGTGTATATTTTTTAGTTGTTAGTTGGTTTTGGTGTTCCGCGTGAACTTCACTTTGCTTGGTTTATTGCTCTCAAGTGTGGCCATTTGCATGATACGATCTTCCAAGGTAAAGTAAGGTTTAACGTTGTATCCCTAACACCACTACCACTTTCGTATACACCACTTGGTATCGTGAATCATTTCTAGGGACTCCGGAACCGAGGATGATATCTATGAAGAATCCATGATGAGCCATCATGACCACAACTCCACAAGTATAGAGAACATGATGGAGCACTACACCGACGATGGCTCCACTTGCTTGGGCAATATGGAGTACTACAACAACGACGACTCCCCAAGATTGGACGACTTCAAGAACGACAACGACAAGCTCCTCAAGTTGCACCGACCAAGATGGAGCATCCACCTTTGAGTGCTCCACGGTCCAGAATCAAATGGACAAGTTCAAGAGCGACCTCCACAACTTCAAGAAGGACATGGACAATAACTTCGACAAAACCATGAGCATGGTCGCCAAGACTAATGATGCTTTGCGCTCATTAGAACAACTTACAAAGAAGAGTGCCAAGGACAAGGGCATCATTGCGATCGTCATATGGATGACCAAGTGTGCCACCTACATCAACCATCGGTAAGGCACACCAATGACGTCCGTCGACACCATCACAAGGCACCTTCAACAACTAGTGCCACCACCAAAATGGCAACAATATCAAGCCTCCGGCCAATCTATCAATCTTCAACGCCTACGCTTGACTTCCACGACCTCGTGACCGAGGAAAATGAAGACCTCTACTTCTCCAAGTTTACTGAGTACAAGAAGAGGATGTCTACACTCCAAGATGGAGGAATCCAAGGCCACATATGTTATGAAGTCAATCCAAGCACCGCTCTCGACAAAACCATGAGCCTACTTCCACCACTACTACAAGATGGCCACAAGACGGTTGAGCATGGGATTTTCCCTTCCACCAAGGAGGAGAGCGATGATGCCCATATTATGGCATCGAACTTTGGAGACGACAAGGTCAAGAATGGTGAGCATGGGATTTTCCCTTCACCAAAGGAGGCGCATGGAGTTGAGGAAACCGAGCCTATCCCTATATGCTTGACTGATGATGTGGTACCCATACCATGTGAGTATAAGAGCCACTTAGCCCACTTGAGTGAGAACAAGAGTGAGATGAGTGACTCCACTTGATGTGAGATTGAGTGCTTCCACTTTGAGGGCATGAGTGATACACCTAGTGAGTTGAGAGTGGTAGTTGATAGGTCAAGTGAGACCATTTTGATTTCTAACGACTTACCCTCTACATCTAGTGTGTTTTCTTATATTGTGCTAGGTTCCATGCATGAAGACGCGCCAAGACATGAAGCAATGATCCCCCAATTGGAGAATATGTACATGGAGCATGTAGATGATGCTACGCCATGGCTACATGAAGAATATGAAGTCGTCCACAAGGAGACCACTACCACCACAACACCCACTTCATATTAGAGGTATGGCCAAGGTAAAAATAAGGGTGTTGATGATGCCATGATCCCACTAGTGGACATGATGAATTATGAGGATATGCATGTTATGGATGATACTTGTGACATTACGTATTCTTTATTCATATTCCCATGTGATGCTTTGCCATTGCATAATATTTCTCATGTGGAATTGTTTGATTGCGATATCATTGCCATTAACATGCCATGCTATACATCTTTCATGTATCCTCCAATTGCTTCGGACATGCTTTGTCATGATAGTCATTCAATTTATCCCATTGCTTGCAATAAGATGAATAATTGCTCTTTCGCTTGTTTTGCTTGCAACAATGTTGATCATATGCGTTATAATGAGATAGCCCCCATAGCTTTCTCAATTTTTGGAGATTTTGATGATTGCCATGATAAGCATGTTCCCCACTTGCATACTCACTATGCATCTATTTCATACCTGATTGACACTAATGATGATGTGCACAATAAGAGATACATCATGATGGATGATGCGTTTCTCTACCATGCACACACGTTCTTCCTTTCGTGTATGATGTGTGTAGGTACCCGCACAAGAATGTCAACCTCAGTTGAGCACAAGTTGACAAAAAGAGCTCTAGAGAGCATTCCACAAGTGAGTTGAAGATCGAACCCAGCTCTGATACCTTTAGCATGCTTTGCATCTTTCATGTTGACAAATTGCTCTTTTCCATGGTTTTCTTGCAAGCATGTTGATTGTATTATGTCACCTTGTGACATTCATGTTACTTTGCTATTGGATATTGATGCTTTGTGTGTTGCAACAAAAATGTGGAAAAAAATTCTCTTTCCGATGTTTTGTGTGCAACCATAATACCATTATGAGCATGTATTATCATGAGAGCTTCTAAGTATCTCGTAAAGTTGTTGCAACAAACATAAGGAACACTTTCTCTTTCATTTGGTTTGTTTGCAAACATGTTGTTTTTACTTCCGTTTGGGATACTCATATTCCCATGATATTTGCTTTTGATGATTTGTGTGTGATATCCAACATATCAAACAATTTCTCTTTCTAATGGTTGGTTTGCACACATAATGATGTTGTTTTGGATATTCTTCCTAATGTGTTTTTGCCGAATTCTCCTATTCTCGCATCAAAGATGTTGATCAAATTTCTAATCAATTGCTTTGAGTGCCACACTAATATGTTATATGGAGTTTTTGAGTTCCCACATTTGGATGATGTTAAAATGATTTCCATGCACTTTGAACTTTCATATGCATTCCATTTGCTATCCTTGTATTGTGCTAATAGTGTTGTGAACAAGAATGGACATGCCACAAATGACATGCTCCTCTATCACACACAAACATATGTTGCTTGGTCTTTGTTGTGTGAAGGTACAAATGGATACACGTCAACCTCTACCAAACATGTGTTGACAATAAGAACCGAAGAGAGTTACCTATGGATACCCTTCATCGAGCTATCTCTACAAGATAAGGTGACTTCCTTCTACTTGAGGACTCATGCTATAATATTCATGAATTGGCTACTCTTTGAGTGTTGCTTCGCTTTTGTTGTGAGCTTTGTAGGCATCATGGAAGGTGAAGGAACATTGAAGAGTTACCAAGTCAATCTTCCTGAGGACGACTATGTGGTGAATCCTAGGATCAAGAATGTCTATCGACCTCGTCTACTTTGTGATGAGCATGTAGAGCCGAGGACGACTCTTTTTGAAGGGCGGAGATGATGTAGCCCGACCTACGGTCGTTACCACATCAAGGTCTCCAACACATGCCACATCGTCACGGACTCCAAAGGTGAATCCTATCCTCTTTGAGATCCCACTTCCTACCCTATTGAATGGTATACTACTTCATACTCCATCCTATGACCATGATAGGTTCACACTGACAAGCACGGATACAAGGGAGGAAGCCTGGAACCTCAAGGCCGACAAGACGGAAGCTTGGAAGAGGAGGAGGAAGAAGACAGATCAGCTGCTGCCAGGTCCAAGCGGCACTGCCGGTCGTCGGAACCGGTACTACCGGTCAAGCGGTACTACCACCGAGATACTACCGCACGAGCCAGAAGGGGTCGTCCAACAGCCGCCAGACCTAAGTGGTACTACTGGTCGCAGGAGCCGGTACTACCGCTTGTGGCAGGCACTACCGGACCCGAGGACCGGTACTACTGGTCATGACAGTGCCTGCGTGCACCAGTTGGGCCATAGCCCATGTATTCCCTTTACTTACCTTTTTGCCTAGTTTATCCCCAAACTACCCCTTGTTTTGTGGCTGGCCTATAAATAGAGCCCCCACCCCTCATGTATCCCTTAGGCATAGATGATAGACTAAAGACAACCCCCTTGTGTGGAATCTCTTGTTTTGCCTCATCCCCTTTACCAAGGGGACTGACTATCGTCACCAACCTCGATTGGACTTTGCATCACGCATCCATCGTTGAACAAGGCCCTGGAGTCGGTGTATCTTCTCCAAGTTGTCAAGAACCTTTCCAAGGTGTTCTTCCCTCTCCGATGTGGATTGAGGGAGCATGTTGACCGATCTTTTTTTGCGAGGATTCTATCGGATCGATGGCCGCTGTTCGGGAGCAATCGGCCTTGTATCGTGTGAGTTTTGCGTGTGTTCATCGTGTTCTTCGCAAGGTGTGTGTTCTCCTCCACTACCTTCTCCCTTTCCCCTCGTTTTCCCATCGATTTGACCACGAGATCCGCGGGCCACCCAAGAGGTTAACCCCTATCAGCTCATATGCTTAAGGATACAGATAATTTGTTTGCGTGCATGCATGTGTCTGTTGACGTTTCACAAGCAGATCGCCCTGGTTAGGTGTTGAACGAATCCTCTTGCCATATGAAGGAGTACATGAGTAAGTTGTTTCTGGGTCTGCATCATAGTATCCCATGTATATAGGCGGTAAGAGGTTTTACATGGAGAGCTTCGATTTGGCTCCCGTCCACCATGGAGGACTTTAATTTTTTTAAAAAAGTTTAAATTTAAAGATTAAAAAATCATGAAAAAATCAGAACGTAGATAATAATTTATAATACGCGTATGCAAAAAATCATGTGAAAATACTTTGCATTTTGGCCACAAAAAAAATTAGATCTAGATGTGAACAGTGTAATTTTGAATGGCCTCCATTTTCCCAAAATGTGCCATATTTGTCTTTTTTCTATTTTCATTGAAAAAATTTAGACTTGTATTTCGTATTGTTGGATACACGAATATATATTTTTCAAAAATATTTGAATTTTATTAAAAAATTCAGAAAGGTCGTGTATGGAGGAGTAGCTCAATCAATTTTCCGGTTTTACATGACCCTATGTTATTTACATAAATAAAAAATGAGTATATATACAACGTATGTGGAGTGGGCTTGTGGTGACAATTACAACAGAATGAACTCTCTGATTCTTTTTTGGAATGAACTCTGATTCATGCTTGGGTTGAGAATGAGTTTATTCGAATCATGTTATTCTTGTGGAACAATATAGAGAGGTAAGGTGCTGAGAACAAGCTCTTCATATGCCTGGTATGCAAGCATGGAGCATCTCGAGTCTACTTTATGTCCACTCGACAAGAAGCTTAGGACACAGAGGTTATATGCAGTAAAGAAGAAATTGCATCAACATGAGCAGATTGGGCTTTCCAAAAAAGTTTCAAGTCCATCTCCAGATATACAAATGAAGATCATGTGACAATTGGAGGAAATTAAATCTTGCAAGGGAGTAGGAGAAACAACACTCAAATGTAGTACATCCAAGGAAAATCCCACGGCCATGAGCACCTAAGGTGATGTTTTATTATGAGCCAAATCCTTCTTCAATCTCAAGAAATGAGTTACTCTAGCTTTGCCGTATGTGCAGACGGTGGTTGCATCTAATGTGCTAGGAGCCATCAAGCAAAGATAGATTTCCGAAGCGCTTTAACCCGCCACGTTAATCTAAACCTCTCTACTCCTTATAGCTTCTTCAATAAAAGATGAGTTCACCATGTAGTGTCTCCTCTAGATGTGAAGGCGAGCTGGCCTGTTGTATAGGCCAGCGGCAACTGCCTCCTCAAGGCACAGTGAATACCTCAACTGACAATGCAAGCTGATGCAAGCTCCATGGAGCATCTGTAGTCTCAGTGTTCGGGCAGGTCCATCTGGCATCTGCAGTGTTGCGCTCATATAACAAAGATGTTGTGTGGATGCTGATATTAAAAATGTTCATTAAAACCTGTCATATTATTCAAACACACCATGGCAAAAAATAATGATTACCCGTAGCAACACACGGGTATCCATCTAGCAGACGTAGAAAGCTGGTGATTCCAGCAGCCTCTTGATGAGGAAAAACCTAGCAAGGCTACTGTTGAATATTCCGATGCCTTTGAAGATGATGTAGATGTGGCCGTCTTCGAAGACTGTGAAGGATCCCGCCGGATCTGTGTTGTAAGCGCCTCTTTTCCCATGGTGGGTGCCAACTGTCATGGTATTGCCGACACGTACACCTAGGGGTATCCCAATGGCGAGTTTAAAGACATGGGGTAAGGTGGAGAGTGTCCGGGACGACTTGACATAGTTTACCCAGGTTTAGATCTCACGACGGTGACGAGATCCTACTTCTTCTATAAATCACTATAATAGCAATACCCGAGTTACATGGATTGTGGATTTTCTGTATACGAGTTGTACAATACACTTGTCTATTCTCTAAAGGCTCTCGTAGGCCGGCTTATAAAGGCGCCAAGACCTAGGGTTATAAGGAGAGTTCTATCCGGATACGGTTACAGAGTTCTAGACTAATAAATAAACTATTATCTTGTCCTCCAAAACGCTGGCTTCCATCTAAGGTGGTACCATGTCGCCTTCCTTCATCCCCACTGGACCTCCGTCTTGTCTATCAGTAACTGGGCCGCCTGGTTAGGCCATAGGCCTAACCACCATATGTGGGCCACCCGGGCTTACCGGTATGAGACTATGCCGTAGGTGTACCTATTTGGTATACCACAACACATCCCTTGCAGTTCTGCCAGTTTGTTATCCATGCCGTGCATATGGTAGTTCGAAATGAACGGACCATAGGTACTAGGAAGATAATTCATGAGAATGTCGGCAGCGAACTCTTCGTTCAAGGGAAAACACAAACGATCCAAGGACTACACATATCCCACCATCTTGATCATGTGTGGGTCCAGTGCATCTCTGTCTTTTAGCTTGCAACCAAGCAAGGCTCTAGAGACATTGTACCTCTCCGTCCTAGCCTGCGTCTCAAACATTCTCTTGAGGGAAACGCTCATACCATATGCCTCAACATTCTCGAACTACTACTGTAGTGTCGGATCCATGTGAGCGAGCATGAGGCAGCTGACTTCCTTCGACTCATCCTGAGCTTGGAGGAAAGCGGTTCTTATAGCATTAGACTCATCACTGCCTGGCTCATCTGGAATTGGATTGTCCATGACATGTTCCTTCTTCTCTTGCTTGAGAACGATTCCCAAGTTACAATACTAGTTGGTAAAGTTGGTTCTATTTAGCTTGTCCTTCTCAAGGATAGTACGCAACGCAAAGCGGGAAATCTGAACGGTGCTAGTAGGTGCCATCTACAAACGAAAGATGCAAAACACTTAAGACAATTCATTCATAATAGGAGAAAGGGTTCTAAAATAAAACAAAAAAGATCCTTTTAATCGTGCACACTCCCACTGAGACCGATATCCCTTAGACAATTGATAGTGATTTAGGATCCCGGTCAGTTAATCGACTAGCGAGCCAATGCATAAATGCTAGCCTAAGAACCTTTCGAGTAGGCAACACCCTGCATCGAATCTCTATCCAATTCCTATTGGATTGTCCGACAACCCTCTTTACCCTGAAGCCCACAACTATTGTGATAGCTCCATCTAGCTACCAAGTACCCTGCTTGAGAGAGAGTATGAATCTCTCACACTTTATCGAAGAGAATTGGTAGTGCCCCAGCAATATGATCCCACTAACCAAAAATATCAGACTTGTAGTGTTGCAGCAAATGGCGGGGTAATCCGACTAGACCTTTTTTGAGGGAAAAAGAAGCAAATGAAAACCGCAAGTCAGAACCTTTACGTCTTACAAAAGCCAACTTTTAGCTTTAACTTTTTTACAGGGTACAGCTGTCCTATTCTTGTCCAACAAGAAAAAGAAACTTTAGTGGTTGATCATGGACATTAGCCACGTGATCTCCCACTCGGATCTGGACCGGTTTTGACCAACTTATTGGCCAAGACAAACCAAATCTGGCCACTTCCCTAGATCAAAATAGATCAAAAAGGCAAAACGAAAACAACAAGAAAGATCCAATCTTTCCTACTAGCACATCACATGCGCAAGAACTAGGCCAAAAACCTAGAGTTGATGCTCTGATACCACTATTGGACTACGTGCAGAGCCAGGCCAAAAACCAAAAACTTTTCTGCTCCGGCAAGGTCTCCAGCGAGCCACCCAAAGATCTGGCCAATGTAAAAGGCAATAGTTTGTACCTCTCAACGCACATGTGCGGAAGATGAGGAAGTGCGTCGTGGTGGGTGTTGGGTATATGCTAAATGGGTATCACCATTGCATGTATCAAATCCGGCTAACCCGGGTGGCCCATAGTTGGTAGAAAGGCCCATGGCCTGCTTGGCGTCCTAGTTAGATGGATCTATAAGGGAGGACCATGCTGGATAAAGGAAGGCAACGGTGCATACACATTCCAACCCAAAGCCTTGGAGTTCAAGACACGTAAGAATAGTTTGTGTTAGTGTAGAACTCTATAACCTGTCCAGCTAGGACTTCCCCTGTAACCCTAGGTTCTGGCGCCTTTATAAGCCGGACCTCTAGGAGCCTTTAAGGCACATCGATTTACACACCTCACACAGCGAACCTATCTCTATAACTCGACGTATTGCCATTATAGTGATTTATAGCATGAGTAGAATTCTGCCACCATTGTAGGATCTGAACCAGGATAAGCTGTGTTACCTCGTACCCACCAACTCACCACCTTCCCCCACCTCTCTAAACACACTCTGTGAGTACCCCACCATGTCGTACTCATCGGTAATACCACGACAGATGGCGCCCACCATGGGAAAAAATGCGCTTGAAGCTCTATACCAGGCGAGGTCCAATCTCTTCGTGGGAATCGGAAACACCGTAGCCATTGGGCGTGTCCTCTTATCCGACAACATTCTGATCGTCCCACCCGATGAGTTCTAGATTCCGGCGAAGTCGAACCCCACATGCTGCTCAATTGTTCTGATCGGGTACATCCATCTCTTTATCGACGAAACCGGCTCGGGCTCTAGTTCCCAGGAAGTCGGAGGATCGTCAAGGCCCGCATGGACTGCCTCCGGGCAGGACAAATGTGCGGAATGATCGAAGTCGGATCTCTCTTTGGAGTTTGCTAGCTTAGATCGAATAAATTCAAGGCCCACCCAAACCACCCCTTTATGGGATATAATGGTGGAAGATCAATGCAAATCCATCGGGTTAGCCCGTGCATCAGGAAAGAAGCGATCACACTTTGTCGATGTCGTGACCATCTTCAATCTGGCTCGTTGCATTCAGAGAGATGGTGAGAACCCCCTATATTAGCTCGCCAGATGGCTCCGGTTGAGGGCCGACTTGGAGGGCTATCCTAGAAATTACGCAATCTACCACTTCATCAAAGGGCTAGCGCGTGACACACTTCTCCGGCATACGCTCAGGAGCCAGCAGGACATAGGGAATCTAACTATCACCCAGATGGTTGACACTGTTAACTGTTTTGCCGCTCCCGATGAAGTGGCCCAGGTCGGCCCTGTCGCCTTACCCGGTCCACCGCCGCCACCGCCTAATAGTCCCGCTTCCTCAGCATCGTCCTCTGCCATCGAAGAAGCTCCTGCTCCCTTCGACTCCGTCCTGGACGAACTCTATGCCGACATCAACATGGAATCAGAGGAAGTTGATGTCAAGATGGAAGAACTCGACACTTCCTTGAAGGAGATGGAGGAGATCAATCGCGAGGAACACGCCGATAAGGTCGTCACTTCCCATCAGGTGCTAGTAGCCATCAAGAGTGTGATATAAGAAGACCAAAAAACCGGAGCAGCTCCGCCCAAGCCACGGGACACCGGGAAGGGACCATCCAACAATGCCGATGATACTCTAGCAAAGGCTATGCCTCCTCCGGCTATCCTCCTGCAGTAGCCGCATGAACTTGCCACCGGGCCTAGCAACGCTAATGCCGCAAATCTATCGCCACCACCATCTACGTCCGCGGCCGCCCAAATAACTCCGGCTAATAGTGTGATGTACGGTAATTTGATCGTCAAGCCTACGACCATGGACCATATTCAGAACATCGTCCAGCTCAATGAGAAACGCCAGCAGCTACTGGAGGAGGCACATTCCATCACGGAGCAAGGTGCAAAGTTAGACCGAGATCTGGCTAAAGCGTAGAAATCAATCGAGGCGGCTGAAGCCATGGAGACTGAATACAAGAATTTTCTCAAGCAGCAGAAGAATAAGAAGGCTCTGTCTCAGTCGTCAACGATCTTGGCGTACAACGCAACTTGGGGTGTGCTCCTTCGAAGCTGGCACAAGATAAGCTATAAATTGACAAAGATGGAAAACAAGTCATTCCTACGCCCGCCCTCAACTTGGACGTCGCCAAAACTTTACTCGAGCATTATAGATCACCCGCAGCTGTGGATCGGGTCTATGACCTTATCGCCATGGCTGTCAAACAGCAGGAAAAGGCCACCTCTCAGAGGCTAGAGTATGACCTGGCATATTGTCAGTATAGCGCTCCTAAACAGCACAAGGAAAGATCTCCTCACTATGTCGGATCTCAAACAGGTTCATCAGAACAAAGACGGAGGGATGCACGCAACAAGACCGACACTATCCCCATATCCTCCGACCACGGAGGCAAAGGCTCAGCCTTGTCGCTCATCCCCACCGCCCCGACATTCCCGACATCACGAAGCCCCAAAGGCTCACCATCACATGAGAATGCCTCCACCTAGACGTCCCCAGGGTGGCATCATTATCCACGACAATGTGGAGCAGCATCGGCGTGATAGAGAGTGCAGCGGCAACAACGGGCATATGATAAGGTCGCACCATGACCGTTCGTGTCCGACAAGAAATCGTGACAGGCGCGAGGGGTCGCATGAGAGTAACAGCAAGAAGGCTACCCACATCCGCCTCCGCCACCGTCGCCCCCTTGTAGCCACCATGGCGGAGGAGGACCACATCGCTCACGTAGCCCTCCCAATGGCGGCGACAAGAACAAAGGAAACCTAGAGCTGTATGATGCACGTTCTCCTCTGGACAAGATCTACGAATCACGGGAAGGACAATACCTAGGACCAGGTTGCTTTGGCCTAGTAATACGGGCCAGAACTTACCCCAAAGGTTTCCGGATTGACAAGACGATCAAGTCCTATGAAGGCATTTCCAGGCCAACTATGTGGTTAAAGGATTACAGTGAGGCAGTAGAGATCGTAGGGGGAAACCCCAACCACACCGTCAAGTACCTCCCACTGATGTTGACAAGCACCGCCCGCCAATGGATCGACGACTTGCTGGAGAAGTCCATATGCAATTGGTTGGACATGCATGAAGCGTTCACCAAGAACTTAGAGGGTACATATAAAT
The DNA here is from genome assembly GCA_916181665.1 of Avena sativa. Lineage (NCBI taxonomy): Eukaryota > Viridiplantae > Streptophyta > Magnoliopsida > Poales > Poaceae > Avena > Avena sativa. The sequence continues at coordinate 225,648,586 of OV702295.1, forward strand.
GTCCCTACACTGTCAGTGACCTGCAGTGGTGCATCCAAGAAAAGGACGAGTCATCTCAATCCTACCTCTCTTGTTGGCTGTATATGAAAAATTACTGCACGAGAGTGCATGATCAGACCGCTATGGCCGCCTTCATCAACGGCTTAGAAAAGGGAACTTTGCTCTAGCATACATTGAAGCACCTATAGGACAATCACAAGCTAGATCTCAATGAGATGATCTCCTTAGCCAGTGTGTTCGCGGCTGCTGCCGACGATGCTCGCGTATCCTTACCGGCAATAGCTATTCCAACCCAAGCCAAGAGGAACAACAATAATAAGCAGAAGAATCCACCCAAAGAAAAGCCGGCTTCTAACATGGTCTCCATGATGTTCACTGGCAGAGGCGAAGGCGGATAGCGTGGCCGAGTCCGCGGGGCTGGTCGTGGGCAGTAGCCTGGTAGTGAAATTACCTCGACAGCATCCCGCGTTCCCCAAACGTGCAAGTAGTACCACGATAGGCCGTTCTTCTTACACCTCGATGCTAATGGCAAAGCTACCCATACCAAACCCTAATGCAAGTTTGTAAACGATCTCAAGAAGGACCTGGAGTCCGGCTACAAGCAAAGTCAAAATAATCGACCGCGAGGCAAGGGCAGAGGGAAGAAGAAGGAAGAAGAGTCTAAGGATTCAAGTGACATGGATGAGGACGTAGAGCCCAAACACGCCGACAAGGGCGATGGCAAAGGCAAGAACCCCTTCGAGAAAAGGACCCCATCTGCCACACTTTCCTTGGCACCCCAACTATCCGGGCACAGAAGACCTCACTAAGGATACTTGAAAGAACATGTGGGCCCCCATGTGTGGTTTTGGTAATTAATGACAATCTTTATGGACTAATGTGTGTATTAAGTTGCACTTTTAGGATTTGTCCATTGGCATTGCTTGGAGCATGTGTTGGCTTCAAGGTCGATGAAATGAGAAGAAGATGTGTTGTGCAAGCTCAAAATGCGCCATCTATAGAAGATGTCATGTTTGATGCTTGCCATCCTCGGTGATCATGGATAGATGATGAGGAACCAAGAAAGGCATTCCATCTTGAGAAGGGCAAGATCGTCTACATCGAGCTCAAGTAGAATGCTGAAGGCAAAGGTATAATCTTGATAGGTTTTTCCTTTTGCCAGTCTCATGTTGTTAGTGGAAGACCGGGTTTAGGATAGATAACCGTACTATCAAGAGGGGCTCTCGAATGAGTAACTCGATCACATCGTTCGGAGAGAGCTCAAACCTTTGCATACTTGCATCATCGTATTTGGTTGTTATTTGTTCTTATCCATGTGAGGATATAGAGCTTGTGTTAATCTCCACAACAAGCTCTTGTTTGTCAATATCAGATCTCTCATTTCTATCTTGTTGCGAGTTTTTTCTTGGAGGTTTTACGGTTTCTAACCAAGTGAGGCATCTCACATTATAATACATGATACATTCTCACTTGGTGATATCCAATATATTCAAGGCCCGCCCAAACCGCCCCTTTGCGGGATATAATGGTGGAAGATCGATCAATGCAAATCCATCGGGTTACCCCGTGCATCTGGAAAGAAGCGATCACACTTTGTCGATGTTGTGACCATCTTTGATTTGGCTCGTTGCATTCAGAGAGATGGTGAGAACCCCCTATATTAGCTCGCCAAATGGCTCCGGTTGAGGGACGACTTGGAGATCTATCCCAGAAATGACGCGATCTACCACTCCATCGAAAGGCTAGCGCGTGACACACTTCTCCGGCATACGCTCAGGAGACAGCAGGACATAGGGAACCTCACTATCACCTAGATGGTTGACACTGTTAATAGTTTTGCCGCTCCCGATGAAGTGGCCTAGGCCGGAGTTGTCGCCTTACCCGGGCCACCGCCGCCACTGCCTAATAGTCTCGCTTCCTCAGCATCGTCCTCAGCCATCGAAGAAGCTCCTGATCCCTCCGACTCCATCCTGGACGAACTCTATGCCGACATCAACATGGAATCGGAGGAAGTTGATGTCAAGATGGAAGAACTCGATGCTTCCATGAACGAGATGGAGGAGGAGATTAATCGCGAGGAACACGTCGATAAGGTCCTCACTTCCCATCAGGTGCTAGTCGCCATTAGGAGTGTGATAGAAGAAGACCAAAAAACCGGAGCAGCTCCGCGCAAGCCACGGGACACCGGGAATGGACCATCCAACAATGCCGATGATACTATGGAAAAGGCTATGCCTCCTCCGGCTATCCCCCTATAGTAGCCACAGGAACTCGCCACCGGGCCTAGCAACGCTAATCCCGAAAATCTTCCGCCACCACCATCTACGTCTACGGCTGCCCAAATCACTCCGGCTAATAGTGTGACATAGGTAATTTGCTCGTCGAGCCTATGAATGAGGCCCATATTCAGAATGTCGTCCAGCTCGATGAGAAACGCCAGTAGCTACTGGAGGAGTCACATGCCATCACAGAGCAAGGCGCAAAGTTAGACCGAGATCTGGCTAAAGCGCAGAAATCAATCGAGGCGACTGAATCCATGGAGAAAACATACACGAATTTTCTCAAGGAGCAGAAGAATAAGAAGGCTCTGGCTCAGTCGTCAACGATCCCAACGTACGACGCAACTTGGGGTGGGCTCCTTCGAAGCTGGCACAAGATAAGCTATAAATTGACAAAAGATGGAAAGCAAGTCATTCCTACGCCCGCCCTCAACTTGGCCATCACCAAAACTTTACTTGAGCATGATAGATCACCCGCAGCTGTGGATTAGGTCTATAACCTTATCGCCAATGCTGTCAAACAGCAGGAAAATGCCACCTCTCAGAGGCTGGAGTATGACCCGGCATATTGTCAGTATAGCGCTCCTAAACAGCACACAGAAAGATCTCCTCACTATGTCGGATCTCAAACGGGTTCATCAGAAGAAATACGGAGGGATGCACTCAACATGACCGACGCTATCCCCATATCCTCCGACCACAGAGGCAAAGCCTCAGCCTCGTCGCTCATCCCCACCGCCCTTACATTCCCGGCATCACGAAGACCCAAAGGCTCACCATCACACGAGCATGCCTCCACCTAGACGTCCCTAGGGTGGCATCATTATCCACGAAAATGTGGAGCAGCATCGGCGTGACAGAGAGTGCAGCGGCAACAACGGGCATATGATAAGGTTGCACCATGACCGTCCGTGTCCGACAAGAAATCATGACAGGCGCGAGGGGTTGCATGAGGGTAACAGCAAGAAGGCTACCCACATCCGCCTCCGCCATCGTCGCCCAAAGTAGCCACCATGGCGGAGGAGGACCACATCGCTCACGCAGCCCTCCCAATGGCGGCGACAAGAACAAAGGAAACCTAGAGCTATATGATGCACGTTCTCCTCTAGACAAGATCTACGAATCACGGGAAGGACAATACCTAGGACCAGGTTGCTTTGGCCTAGTAATACGGGCCAAAACATACCCCAAAGGTTTCCGGATTGACAAGACGATCAAGTCCTATGAAGGCATTTCCAGGCCAACTATGTGGTTAAAGGATTACAGTGAGGCAGTGGATATCGCAGGGGGAAACCCCAACCACACCGTCAAGTACCTCCCACTAATGTTGACAAGCATCGCCCGCCAATGGATCGACGACTTGCCGGAGAAGTCCATATGGAATTGGTTGGACATGCTTGGAGCGTTCACCAAGAACTTAGAGGGTACATATAAATGTCCCTACACTGTCAGTGACCTGCAGCGGTGCATCCAAGAAAAGGACGAGTCATCTCGATCCTACCTCTCTTGTTCGCTGTATATGAAAAATTACTGCACGAGAGTGCATGATCAGACCGCTATGGCCGCCTTCATCAACGGCTTAGAAAAGGGAACTTTGCTCTAGAATACATTGAAGCTCCTGTAGGACAATCACAAGCTAGATCTCAATGAGATGTTCTCCTTAGCCAGTGTGTTCACCGCCGCTGCCAACGATGCTCGCGTATCCTTAGCGACAATAGCTATTCCAACCCAAGCCAAGAGGAATAACAATAATAAGCGAAAGAATCCACCCAAAGAAAAGCCGTCTTGTGACATGGTCGCCATGATGTTCACTGGCATAGGCGAAGGCGGATAGCGTGGCCGAGGCCAGGGGGCTGGTCGTGGGCAGTAGCCTGGTAGTGAAATTACCTCGACAGCATACCGCGTTCCCCAAACGTGCAAGGAGTACCACGATAGGCCGTTCTTCTTACACCTCGATACCAATGGCAAAGCTACCCATACCAAATGCCAATGCAAGTTTGTAAACGATCTCAAGAAGGACCTGGAGTCCGGCTACAAGCAAAGTATAAATAATCAACCGCGAGGCAAGGGCAGAGGGAAGAAGAAGGAAGAAGAGTCTAAGGATTCAAGTGACATGGATGATGACGTAGAGCCTAAACACGCCGACAAGGGCGATGGAAAAGGCAAGAACCCCTTCGAGAAGAAGGCCCCCATCTACCACACTTTCCTTGGCACTCAACTATCCGGGCACAGAAGACCTCCCTAAGGATACTTGAAAGAACATGTGGGCCCCCATGTGTGGTTTTGGTAATTAATGACAATCTTTATGGACTAATGTGTGTATTAAGTTGCACTTGTAGGATTTGTCCATTGGCATTGCTTGGAGCATGTGTTGGCGTCAAGGTCGATGACATGAGAAGAAGATGTGTTGTGCAAGCTCAAAATGCGCCATCTATAGAAGATGTCATGTTTGATGCTTGCCATCCTCGGTGATCATGGATCGATGATGAGAAACCAAGAAAGGCATTCCATCTTGAGAAGGGCAAGATCGTCTACATCGAGCTCAAGTAGAATGCTCAAGGCAAAGGTATAATCTTGATAGGTTTTTACTTTTGCCAGTCTCATGTTGTTAGTGGAAAACCGGGTTTAGGATAGATAACCGTACTATCAAGAGGGGCTCTCGAATGAGTAACTCGATCACATCGTTCAGAGAGAGCTCAAACCTTTGCATACTTGCATCATCGTATTTGGTTGTTATTTGGTCTTATCCATGTGAGGATATAGAGCTTGTGTTAATCTCCATAACAATCTCTTGTTCGTCAATATCGGATCTCTCCTTTCTATCTTGTTGCGAGTTTGTTCTTGGAGGTTTTCCGGTGTAGCATCCCAATTGTCTAACAATTGCAATGCTACTAGCCTAGACTATATAAATGCTACTTCCTATATATAATTGTTGCATCATAATTATATCATGCTCATGTCATCATGCCACCTTGCATTTGAGCATCATATAAAACCCTTTTGATTTGGTTCTTCTCTCATATGCATTGTTAATTGTATTTGCCTCTTGATATTGTATTTGGTTATTGATATATTGTTTAAATGCCCAAGTTGAGTTGGGGCATATCTTTTATTTCAATTCCACCACCTCTCTTTGTCACCACCTTATAATTCCACCATCCCATTAAACCATGAGCTTGTAGTTCTTTCTTTTGACTTTATTTCTCTAGCTCATGTGGGTGGGGTGGAACAAATTCTATAAATTCTTTTGCTTGGCTTTTATTCCACTTCTTGGGAATACATAAGAATAATGCCATATCATCATTATTGTTTTCACAAGGATAATACATGGCATTTATTATTTTGCATGGGCCATGCAAGAGTACCACCACCTTTAGCCATTTGCTTTTCTCTTGGTTTAAGTGGGTTTTTCTCTTTATGGGATCATCTCCATCCCTCACCACCATCTCTCTCTACCACTCCTTTTGCTTGATCTTGTTTGATCTTGCTAAATACCCTACCACCTCTCCCTCTCTCTAATCCTCTCTCCAAAAACCTAACACCTCATCTAAACCCTAACACTAGTTTCCTCTCTTTTCTTCTAACCCTAGTTCTAAGCCAACCCTAACCACACCTCTCTCACCTCTCCCTCTCTCTACCGTGATGACCCCACCTGGCTACCCCCTCTCCCTGGTCCCACACCCCATCTACCCCTCCTCCTAGCCAAGCCCTAGTTGACCCGAGCTCCTCCTAACCCTAGACTAAGTTACAACCGAGCTCCCTATCCTCTCTCTTCTCTCTACCTGCCAGGTAGCCCCACCGCCATGCCGTCCCCACCTGGCAGCCCTACCTACCCTGCCCTGGACCAGCCCCAGCCAGCCCAGCCAGCTCGACCACGTGATCGAGGAGTAGAAGAAAAGGGCCGAAGCCACTTTTCCCTACCCCGTGCCCACACGCTACCTCGCCTCTCTCCCTCGCTTTACCCTCCGCCCCACGGCTCCTCTGCCTCTCCCAGATCCGCCCAGAGCCCTGCCGCACCTCCCCTCTCTCTTCACCGTCGCCAGATCTCGCCGCCAGACACCGACGTCTACCCCTGCTTCTCGTCGCTCCGGCCGGTGAGCGCGTCGAGGAGGTGGCCTGGAAGACCAAGGAGACCTCCCTGTTGCTCCCTGTACATGCCGACGCGGAGGAGGAACGCCACAGCCGCCAGCACCAGCGTCGCCCGATGCAAACCCTAGCTGCGCCGGCCGTCTGCGTCCTCGCCCCTCCGTCGCCTCCCTGCACGATCCGACCGCACCGATCTCTCCACGATACGACCCTCTCCCTCCCTGACAACCTCCGCCTTGTTGTATTCGCCAGTGCTCGCCGGACGAATCGTCGAATGGCCTCGGTGCGCGGCGGCCGACGTCGTTCTCTCGTTGCTGCGCCGCGCAGCGACCTAGCTAGCCTGCGTCCACCCTCCTGACACCAAGCCTAAGCCACCGCAGCGGCTATGCCCTCCGCGCGCACGCCCAGATCCCCGGTTCGAACCCCCGTCCCGCGCCGCGCGGCGTTTTTCTTCGCCAGACGTCAGATCGCGATGAAGAGAAACAGTGCCGCCGCGCGTTTTGCAGGAAACCCCCTTTCTTTTTCTTCGCCTCAACCCGCGGTACCACCGAGCCCTCTGTCAGCCTCTCCGTCCGTTTTGCAGTTAAGCCCCCTAGTTCTTCCAGCCTCAACCCGCGCTCCCTTCGCCGCGACACGTGGCTGACCTTTCCCTCTCGCTGTCATGTGGGCCCGGCCCCACCGACGGACCCACCGGTCAGCGACCTGGGCTAGCTAAGGCCGCGGTACAGAAAACCCTTCGGTGCGCCTGTTACCGCCAGATCAGCCCGGACCCACTTGGCGGTGAATGTGGCTAGATCTGTGTGAGTACAAAATGGTGTCTGCTTGCTGTTTAATTAAAACCTTTTTCAAAATGGTTTAAATTCAAATTCAAATCTGTTTTCAAATATCTTTTAAGATATAATTCCAAATTAAACATGTAATATATGTTTTGAAATCAGAAAAATGTGAGGAATTCAATTAGGCTATTCAAAATAATGTTTGAGCACTTTAAAATTTCGAGTTGATTAAAATTACAATAAAATGCCCTTTTTCTTAATTAATTAATAACTTTAGTTTTATAACTCCAATTTTGGCAAATAATATGTCTAAATCGATCAGCGCGACGAGCCCGTTCTATCTATGCAGTCCTTGTTCTGAATTGCAGCATGCATCATGTAAATATAAAGTATACAGCAACTTAGTTGAGGATAAAAGGTGACTAAAACTCCATAAAATGCTCTAATCTTGTACCCCACACCTCACCCATGCCATGCTACATTATTGCCATGCAAATTGTGCATCATTCATCATGGCATGATTGTTTGCTTGTCGCATTTTAATTCATATGCTTGTGCACTCTATTTATGTTGGCCCTTGTTTGTTTGGTTCTTCTTCGAATAGACGCTGAGCAGGGGATATATCAGGAACCCAGGAGCACTACCCAGATCCATCCCTCGCTTCAACCGAGCTGCCAGGCAAGCACTACCACATGCTTGCATACATATAGTACCTATTGCCTCTATCTTATTCTTGCATCATTGAGTCGTGATTGCATTAAACTGAATCCCAAGTACTGCATAGCCTTTACTTTTAAACCCCACCGAAGCTTGTTCCTCCATCCCATGAGCCATTACTACAGGAGTTGTTTGAGCCATGCGGGTCGTAGAACAGCATGTGTAGGGTATGTGAGTGTCTGATGGAACACGAGGTACCTATACAACTTAACCTGAGTAGTAATGGGATAACTAATGAAAGTGGCACCGGTGAGCAATATCTGCTATTTGGTTTTTCATGCTCGCTTGTGTCCCGCAGGACCCCGAGTACTTGATTCCTGTTCCTTGACTATTCGCACTATCCACATCCGGGAGGCTTATGAACCCCCCTAAGCCAGAGCTTGAATCATTCTTATTTATTGGGGCCACAAAGTAGTTTGGGGCTTTATTACTATCCTGTACTTATGCCATGCTTTACTGCTCTATTTAAGATTGTGCGAGGAGCATCTGTACTGTTTTGGATGCGGAGTGTTTTCGCGGTATCGACAAGCCCAGTCACACTTTCGGGTTCCCAGTCGTTTACAGCCATTGACGCAAACCTTGGGTCCGTCTCGGAGCCAGCCAACTTCGTTGCGGGTAGCCTAATGGGGTGGCCCCCTGAAACATTTCTGAATCATGTGATCGCTTTGTCGTGAATGCCTCGTTGGGTTTTGATTTGGTTTTTCCGAGGTTGATCGAGTGTGTGTTGCTATTTGTGCACCCCTGCAGGGTAAATCTTTCTGAAAGCCGTGTCCGCGGTTATGGACGACTTGGAGCACAGTTTCTCGATCATAGACAAGTATAACTAAAGTACCGCTTTTAATTTGACTAAGTACCTGACTAGTAAATAGTGCAACACTCATGGAATGGATAATAAAACTGCAAACGGATGGGGGGCTGTTCGTCCGCTTCCTCGTTGGTAAGCGAGGAGGAGGATGGATCTGTTAATATTACTGTTATAACGGTTGTTATTAATTCACGGACATCCGTCTATCTTTGGTTAGGCGGATGGTTAGCGAGTGTCTATAGAATTGTTAGGCGTTATCTTTTGCTGCAAATTGCGTCACCCCAGGTTGTGTCCCCTTTAGAGGCATAAAGACTTGCTGAGTACCCCTAGGGTCTCACACGATAAATTGTTTGATTCAGATGAACAGGTAAACTCGCAAGATGGATACTGGGTGGAGGAGACGAACGATGTGGGCAACGATCACTCGGTGTAGAGATTCCGGGAACGGGGATCCGTGAGATCTGTGGGCGGGATGAGTTTATTTATGGGGCATCTTATGCTGATTTGCTTCTTATCCGTACTCGGATCTTGTTTTCCGCTTCCGCCTGATACTCTGATGTTTGATGTATGAGGAGATATCCTAAACTATTATATCTATCTAGGATATTTGGATCTTGCCGTATGGCGTTGCAATATTTCTATTTCTTTTAGATGGAATGGCTCTGAGGACTGTTGTATGGTGGCTTGCATACATACTCATTTGTGTATGTAGTTGATCCCTTCGCCTGCCGATTACGCCGCTCGTTCTTGTCCCGATGTTTTGGAAATGGTTAGGACGGCCGCAAGGTCTACCTGTGAGTGGCATTTGGCTCCACCGTACTATTTTAACCATTTCCGCTCATCCAGGCTTGTAACTAAGAGCGTAATTCACCGAGGTAGTTACATCCGGTATCAGAGCCATCCCGCCCTTCAGGGTCTCAGCCAAATGGTCGTTGTCAGTCTAGCAAATATTTTTGGTAGCTATGTATACTAGGGAAAAACAAAACGCGAGAGTAGGACTGCTTCCACTTTTCTTATTACCCACCCACCCACCCTTTTCTGGTAAGGAAGTGTAACATTTTCAATCCTCTTCTTAAAATTCAAACTAGGATTCACGTGTTCTGTGTTTCCGTAGTACCATAGAAAGTGTGTGTGTGTGTGTGTGTGTAATTCCTTGTCTATCTGTTGCATCCAATTTGTTATCACAATCTGCTTTTGGTTATCAACTGTTGGTACATTCCATACTGACAGGCTTTTGAAAACCGGCGCGATCTATCTGACTCCTTGTTAACCGGTGCCATCTTCTTAAGGGTGTTCTTCCTTCCAGCATGCTTTCACAGAATGTGGAGTTGCTAATCTCTACCTGATAAGTGTTTTTGCGCATCTATTGGTATTTTAATGCCGAAAAATGCGGAAATTTTTTCTTTGATACATCTGTGTTTCCACACTCCTTTCCAGTCGTGTGTGAAACATTATCTATCTCCCTTTTATCAGCATGTCCATGCTAACTCATTCTTTTGTCACCGGCGCTTAATCCTGGAGTTTTATTTCATCTCCAATTCTCTTGGGCTAATTACATAACATGTGTCGATCCAATGCTGGTGATTGTAATTTGGTTCTCAGCATAGCTATAGGACACTTATCATGAGTGGAATATGCAAAATGCTATCAACACTATCCTCCAAATGGTGACGGTTATCTCCTGTGATTTTGAGTACACCGTGATCATATCTATGCATATTCAAGCATCTTTGGCAATCCGGAGTTTCTCAAGGCACTACGGCGGTCTATCATCTGTCCATCATGCTGCACATCTTTTTGAACTCCATATCTGCAAATTCTCTTTGAGACGAGGGAATTGCATCTTTTCGTCTCTGGTAGCTTTGCTTGAGGTATGAGCTAACATCGTTTCTTTATCCAAGATCTCTTTATCTTGTAACTGGTGATCCAATCGACAATGTGAACCAGGTGACATCTCTTTTTCTTCCGAAGGACCAGATAATCTATTCTTCCAGTGCATCTTCTTCAACACGAACCCGTGCTCTTAATATTGATCTTCTAAGAGCGTTGAGCTCAGGAAGTGTTCGAGCATTTGTTCGTTTCTCTCGCCTTTTGAACTTGGTATTCTGGGAATATCTTGTTAATCCATGGTGGTATATGTTGATAATATGCTTGCCTATTCCATATCAATGGAAGAACATGGAAGATCATCTGTGTCCCTTTCTCTCAAGCTTTGTTAACACTGCCGTGTGCAAAGTTCCCAAAGTGGAAATTCTGGCTTCTTGAAGTCACCTATCTCGACCACGTCCTTCTGCCAAATACATTACTTCAACTCTGGAATCAGCAAGTCCATTGTTAATTCCATCCTCCATCTTCAACCAATCTGGAGTTATTCCTTGTTGGCAAGTTATCATCGTCGTTCCGCTAAAGATTTTCCTCAAGACCGCTAAACCTCTCTCAATCTTTTCAAGAACAACAGGGAGTTCTTTTCACCTCTATCTCGTTAAGTAATCTCTGGAAACCCTCTCGCTTTATCGTCTATGCTCAATCCACCGGAGGCCATGAAGACCTTCCAGATCTTGTATTCCTTCTGTTCAAGTTGGTGCTATCTTTTCTGTAGCTGTTGAATCTTGCAGTGCTTCTCCGTAATCTTCCTTCATATCTTTCTGGTGGCTTGGTACTTCAGACATGACGACAACATCATCATATTTATCTATCTATGAATCCGGCGAATCGTTTGCATCTATCCTTGTTTTCTAACGAAGTTCCATGAGTTATTGTCAATACCTTCAGTCTGTTTCGGTAGTTGGGTTGCATGGTTTTCTTATTCATGTGCGGAGTAATGCTTTGAGTGCGGGATGGAGTAGCTACCATACCACTACTCTTATCATTCGCTCTTGTACATTGAATTGGTGAATTAATGTGATTTCACTCATTCCACGGAAGTTAGAAGTGGCCTTTATCCCTCGATACTTTTACTTCCGTCTTTGTTTTTCCGGAGTGCTCTCTCGAAGAAAGTAATCAATAATCTCTTGTTGGTGGTCTCTCTATTCTAGATGGAGCAAAATCTTCAATTATCTGGTGGAAACAAACGCAAACTCTTTTCTGTCCTCGTCATTCTACCGATGCTCGGCATCCCCAAACAAGATGAAAGGAAACTATCTCTCTCTTTGTTTCATCAATTCTTTTTCTGTGGTAAAGCCAATTATGGTTGATGCCATCAGCCGCAAATCTATTGCGTTAGCCTCAAAGCTAAAGAAAGCAATAAGTATCTCTACAATAAACTCCAGATCCTCCATATTCGTTGCGTCTCAGGATTCCACCATGATCTAGCTTCACATCCGTCTCTAGAAGTTATATCCGCGCACCTCAATTGCGTGATCCTTTGGGTCTTACCGGCGCAACAAGAATCTAATCCGACGATGTCTAACTAAATCTTTCTATTGATATCAAGGGACTCTATTGTTTGAAGGCAATATTGTTTCCGTACTTCATTTCTCAAATCCGAGAGAAGATACGATGCTATTGTCATAGTGGTTCAAACCTCTCCAATCTAGCTCTTTTTCTTCCGGCGAGATAAAGATTCATCCTCTCTCGTATCAGTAAATCTTTAATCTTAATGATGTGTCTTTCTTTATCCATGATACATCATCTTGTCCTTTCTTTCACAAGTGGTTCTATTCTTTTATCATGTTTCTTGAGAAAACCGGAGCTATGTTCATCCTATCCTTCTTGCCTCACGACAATCCTTCAACTCTTCTAACCCGTTGTTTCTCAAGCAAAACGCAAGACTCACAACAAGTCTAGCAAGTTTTGCAAGGTGTAGTGGTCGCACCATTCCGTTGTTCATCAACTTGGGAACGTGAGGGTCACCTTCGTTCGAACACCCGCTTCTCCTTGTGTTGTTTTCTTTTTCCTAGGAATCTCGGGGCGAGATTCTTGTTTAGTGGGGGAGAGTTGTAGCATCCCAATTGTCTAACAATTGCAATGCTACTAGCCTAGACTATATAAATGCTACTTCCTATATATAATTGTTGCATCATAATTATATCATGCTCATGTCATCATGCCACCTTGCATTTGAGCATCATATAAAACCCTTTTGATTTGGTTCTTCTCTCATATGCATTGTTAATTGTATTTGCCTCTTGATATTGTATTTGGTTATTGATATATTGTTTAAATGCCCAAGTTGAGTTGGGGTCATATCTTTTATTCCAATTCCACCACCTCTCTTTGTCACCACCTTATAATTCCACCATCCCATTAAACCATGAGCTTGTAGTTCTTTCTTTTGATTTTATTTCTCTAGCTCATGTGGGTGGGGTGGATCGAATTCTATAAATTCTTTTGCTTGGCTTTTATTCCACTTCTTGGGAATACATAAGAATAATGCCATATCATCATTATTGTTTTCACAAGGATAATACATGGCATTTATTATTTTGCATGGGCCATGCAAGAGTACCACCACCTTTAGCCATTTGCTTTTCTCTTGGTTTAAGTGGGTTTTTCTCTTTATGGGATCATCTCCATCCCTCACCACCATCTCTCTCTACCACTCCTTTTGCTTGATCTTGTTTGATCTTGCTAAAAACCCTACCACCTCTCCCTCTCTCTAATCCTCTCTCCAAAAACCTAACACCTCATCTAAACCCTAACACTAGTTTCCTCTCTTTTCTTCTAACCCTAGTTCTAAGCCAACCCTAACCACACCTATCTCACCTCTCCCTCTCTCTACCGTGATGACCCCACCTGGCTACCCCCTCTCCCTGGTCCCACACCCCATCTACCCCTCCTCCTAGCCAAGCCCTAGTTGACCCGAGCTCCTCCTAACCCTAGAATAAGTTACAACCGAGCTCCCTATCCTCTCTCTTCTCTCTACCTGCCAGGTAGCCCCACCGCCATGCCGTCCCCACCTGGCAGCCCTACCTGCCCTGCCCTGGACCAGCCCCAGCCAGCCCAGCCAGCTCGACCACGTGATCGAGGAGTAGAAGAAAAGGGCCGAAGCCACTTTTCCCTACCTCGTGCCCACACGCTACCTCGCCTCTCTCCCTCGCTTTACCCTCCGCCCCACGGCTCCTCTGCCTCTCCCAGATCCGCCCAGAGCCCTGCCGCACCTCCCCTCTCTCTTCACCGTCGCCAGATCTCGCCGCCAGACACCGACGTCTACCCCTGCTTCTCGTCGCTCCGGCCGGTGAGCGCGTCGAGGAGGTGGCCTGGAAGACCAAGGAGACCTCCCTGTTGCTCCCTGTACACGCCGACGCGGAGGAGGAGCGCCACAGCCGCCAGCACCAGCGTCGCCCGACGCAAACCCTAGCTGCGCCGGCCGTCTGCGTCCTCGCCCTTCCGTCGCCTCCCTGCACGATCCGACCGCACCGATCTCTCCACGGTACGACCCTCTCCCTCCCTGAAAACCTCCGCCTTGATGTATTCGCCAGTGCTCGCCGGACGAATTGTCGAACGGCCTCGGTGCGCGGCGGCCAACGTCGTTCTCTCGTTGCTGCGCCGCGCAGCGACCTAGCTAGCCTGCGTCCACCCTCCTGACACCAAGCCTAAGCCACCGCAGCGGCTATGCCCTCCGTGCGCACGCCCAGATCCCCGGTTCGAACCCCCGTCCCGCGCCACGTGGCGTTTTTCTTCGCCAGACGTCAGATCGCGAAGAAGAGAAACAGTGCCGCCGCGCGTTTTGCAGGAAACCCCCTTTCTTTTTCTTCGCCTCAACCCGCGGTACCACCGAGCCCCTCTGTCAGCCTCTCCGTCCGTTTTGCAGTTAAGCCCCTAGTTCTTCCAGCCTCAACCCGCGCTCCCTTCGCTGCGACACGTGGCTGACCTTTCCCTCTCGCTGTCATGTGGGCCCGGCCCCACCGACGGACCCACCGGTCAGCGACCTGGGCTAGCTAAGGCCGCGGTACAGAAAACCCTTCGGTGCGCCTGTTACCGCCAGATCAGCCCGGACCCACTTGACGGTGACTGTGGCTACATCTGTGTGAGTACAAAATGGTGTCTGCTTGCTGTTTAATTAAAACCTTTTTCAAAATGGTTTAAATTCAAATTCAAATCTGTTTTCAAATATATTTTAAGATATAATTCCAAATTAAACATGTAATATATGTTTTGAAATCAGAAAAATGTGAGGAATTCAATTAGGCTATTCAAAATAATGTTTGAGCACTTTAAAATTTCGAGATGATTAAAATTACAATAAAATGCCCTTTTTCTTAATTAATTAATAACTTTAGTTTTATAACTCCAATTTTGGCAAATAATATGTCTAAATCGATCAGCGCGACGAGCCCGTTCTATCTATGCAGTCCTTGTTATGAATTGCAGCATGCATCATGTAAATATAAAGTATACAGCAACTTAGTTGAGGATAAAAGGTGACTAAAACTCCATAAAATGCTTTAATCTTGTACCCCACACCTCACCCATGCCATGCTACATTATTGCCATGCAAATTGTGCATCATTCATCATGGCATGATTGTTTGCTTGTCGCATTTTAATTCATATGCTTGTGCACTCTATTTATGTTGGCCCTTGTTTGTTTGGTTCTTCTTCGAATAGACGCTGAGCAGGGGATATATCAGGAACCCAGGAGCACTACCCAGATCCATCCCTCGCTTCAACCAAGCTGCCAGGCAAGCACTAACACATGCTTGCATACATATAGTACCTATTGCCTCTATCTTATTCTTGCATCATTGAGTCGCGATTGCATTAAACTGAATCCCAAGTACTGCATAGCCTTTACTTTTAAACCCCACCGAAGCTTGTTCCTCCATCCCATGAGCCATTACTACAGGAGTTGTTTGAGCCATGCGGGTCGTAGAACAGCATGTGTAGGGTATGTGAGTGTCTGATGGAACACGAGGTACCTATACAACTTAACCTGAGTAGTAATGGGATAACTAATGAAAGTGGCACCGGTGAGCAATATCTGCTATTTGGTTTTTCATGCTCACTTGTGTCCCGCAGGACCCCGAGTACTTGATTCCTGTTCCTTGACTATTCGCACTATCCACATCCGGGAGGCTTATGAACCCCCCTGAGCCAGAGCTTGATTCATTCTTATTTCTTGGGGCCACAAAGTAGTTTGGGGCTTTATTACTATCTTGTACTTATGCCATGCTTTACTGCTTTATTTAAGATTGTGCGAGGAGCACCTGTACTGTTTTGGATGCGGAGTGTTTTCGCGGTATCGACAAGCCCAGTCACACTTTCGGGTTCCCAGTCGTTTACAGCCATTGACGCAAACCTTGGGTCCGTCTCGGAGCTAGCCAACTTCGTTGCGGGTAGCCTAATGGGGTGGCCCCCTGAAACATTTCTGAATCCTGTGATCGCTTTGTCGTGAATGCCTCGTTGGGTTTTGATTTGGTTTTTCCGAGGTTGATCGAGTGTGTGTTGCTATTTGTGCACCCCTGCAGGGTAAATCTTTCTGAAAGCCGTGTCCACGGTTATGGACGACTTGGAGCACAGTTTCTCGATCATAGACAAGTATAACTAAAGTACCGCTTTTAATTTGACTAAGTACCTGACTAGTAAATAGTGCAACACTCATGGAATGGATAATAGAACTGCCAACGGATGGGGGGCTGTTCGTCCGCTTCCTCGTTGGTAAGCGAGGAGGAGGATGGATCTGTTAATATTACTGTTATAACGGTTGTTATTAATTCACGGACATCCGTCTATTTTGGTTAGGCGGATGGTTAGCGAGTGTCTATAGAATTGTTAGGCGTTATCTTTTGCTGCAAATTGCGTCACCCCAGGTTGTGTCCCCTTTAGAGGCATAAAGACTTGCTGAGTACCCCTAGGGTCTCACACGATAAATTGTTTGATTCAGATGAACAGGTAAACTCGCAAGATGGATACTGGGTGGAGGAGACGAACGATGTGGGCAACGATCACTCGGTGTAGAGATTCCGGGAACGGGGATCCGTGAGATCTGTGGGCGGGATGAGTTTATTTATGGGGCATCTTATGCTGATTTGCTTCTTATCCGTACTCGGATCTTGTTTTCCGCTTCCGCCTGATACTCTGATGTTTGATGTATGAGGAGATATCCTAAACTATTATATCTATCTAGGATATTTGGATCTTGCCATATGGCGTTGCAATATTTCTATTTCTTTTAGATGGAATGTCTCTGAGGACTGTTGTATGGTGGCTTGCATACATACTCATTTGTGTATGTAGTTGATCCCTTCGCCTGCCGATTACGCCGCTCGTTCTTGTCCCGATGTTTTGGAAATGGTTAGGACGGCCGCAACGTCTACCTGTGAGTGGCATTTGGCCCCACCGTACTATTTTAACCATTTCCGCTCATCCAGGCTTGTAACTAAGAGCGTAATTCACCGAGGTAGTTACATCCGGTTTCTAACCAAGTGAGGCATCTCACATTATAATACATGATACACTCTCACTTGGTGATATCCAATATATTCAAGGCCCGCCCAAACCGCCCCTTTGCGGGATATAATGGTGGAAGATCGATCAATGCAAATCCATCGGGTTACCCCGTGCATCTGGAAAGAAGCGATCACACTTTGTCGATGTTGTGACCATCTTTGATCTGGCTCGTTGCATTAAGAGAGATGGTAAGAACCCCCTATATTAGCTCGCCAAATGGATCCGGTTGAGGGCCGACTTGGAGGTCTATCCCAGCAATGACGCGATCTACCACTTCATCGAAGGGCTAGCGCGTGACACACTTCTCCGGCATACGCTCAGGAGGCAGCAGGACATAAAGAACCTCACTATTGCCCAGATGGTTGGCATTGTTAACAGTTTTGCCGCTCCCGATGAAGTAGCCCAGGCCGGAGTTGTCGCCTTACCCGGGCCACCGCCGCCACCGCCTAATAGTCCCGCTTCCTCAGCATCATCCTCAGCCATCGAAGAAGCTCCTGATCCCTCTGACTCCATCCTGGACGAACTCTATGCCAACATCAACATGGAATCGGAGGAAGTTGATGTCAAGATGGAAGAACTCGACGCTTCCATGAAGGAGATGGAGGAGGAGATCAATCGCGAGGAACACGTCGATAAGGTCCTCACTTCCCATCTGGTGCTAGTCGCCATCAGGAGTGTGATAGAAGAAGACCAAAAAACCGGAGCAGCTCCGCGCAAGCCACGGGACACCGGGAATGGACCATCCAACAATGCCGATGATACTATGGCAAAGGATATGCCTCCTCCGGCTATCCCCCTACAGTAGCCGCAGGAACTAGCCACCGGGCCTAGCAACGCTAATCCCAAAAATCTGCTGCCACCACCATCTACGTCTATGGCCGCACAAAATCACTCCGGCTAATAGTGTGACGTACGGTAATTTGCTCGTCGAGCCTATCAACAAGGTCCATATTCAGAATGTCGTCCAGCTCGATGAGAAACGCCAGTAGCCACTGGAGGAGGCACATGCCATCACAGAGCAAGGCGCAAAGTTAGACCGAGATCTGGCTAAAGCGCAGAAATCAATCGAGGCGACTGAAGCCATGGAGACGAAATACATGAATTTTCTGAAGCAGCAGAATAATAAGAAGGCTCTGGCTCCGTCGTCAACGATCCCAGCGTACGATGCAACTTGGCGTGGTGTCCTTCGAAGCCGGCACAAGATAAGCTATAAATTGACAAAGATGGAAAGCAAGTTATTCCTACGCCCGCCCTCAACTTGGCCATCACCAAAACTTTACTCGAGCATGATAGATCACCCGCAGCTATGGATCATGTCTATGACCTTCTCGCCAATGCTGTCAAATAGCAGGAAAAGGCCACCTCTCAGAGGCTGGAGTATGACCCGGCATATTGTCAGTATAGCGCTCCTAAACAGCACACGGAAAGATCTCCTCACTATGTCGGATCTCAAACGGGTTCATCAGAACAAAGACGGAGGGATGCACTCAACATGACCGACGCTATCCCCATATCCTCCGACCATAGAGGCAAAGGATCAGCCTCGTGGCTCACCCCCACCGCCCTTACATTCCCGGCATCACGAAGACCCAAAGGCTCACCATCACACGAGCATGCCTCCACCCAGACGTCCCCAGGGTGGCATCATTATCCACGAAAATGTGGAGCAGCATCGGTGTGACGGAGAGTGCATTGGCAACCTCGGTCATATGAGAAGGTCACACCATGACCCTCCGTGTCCGACAAGAAATCATGACAGGCGCGAGGGGTCGCATGAGGGTAACAGCAAGAAGGCTACCCACATCCTCCGCTGCCACCGTCGCCCCCTAGTAGCCACCATGGCGGAGGAGGACCGCATCGCTCACGTAGCCCTCCCAATGGCGGCGATAAGAACAAAGGAAACCCAGAGCCGTATGATGCACGTTCTCGTCTGGACGAGATTTCGAAATCACGGTAAGGACAATACCTAGGACCAGGTTCTTTGGCCTAGTAATACGGGCCATAACTTACCCCAAACGTTTCTGGATTGACAAGACGATCAAGCCCTATGAAGGCATTGCCAGGCCAACTATGTGGTTAAAGGATTACAGTGAGGCGGTGGAGATCGCAGGGGGAAACCCCAACCACACCATCAAGTACCTCCCACTGATGTTGACAAGCACCGCCCGCCATTGGATCGACGACTTTCCGGAGAAGTCCATATGCAATTGGTTGGACATGCATGAAGCGTTCACCCAGAACTTAGAGGGTAAATATAAATGTCCCTGCATTGTCAATGACCCGCAGCGCTGCATCCAAGAAAAGGACGAGTCATCTCGATCCTACCTCTCTTGTTGGGTGTATATGAAAAATTATTGCACGAGAGTGCATGATCAGACCGCTATGGCCGCCTTCATCAACGACTTAGAAAGGAAACTTTTCTCTGGCATACATTGAAGCGCCTGTAGGAAAATCACATGCTATATATTAATGAGATGATATCCTTAGCCAGTGAGTTTGCGACCGCTTCCGATGATGCTCATGGATCCTTACCGGCAATAGCTATTCCAACCCAAGCCAAGAGGAACAACAATAATAAGCGGAAGAATCCACCCAAAGAAAAGCTAGCTTCTGACATGGTCACCATGATGTTCGCTGGCAGAGGCGAAGGCGGACAGCGTGGCCGAGGCCGGGGGTTGGTCGTGGGCAGTAGCCTGGTAGTGAAATTACCTCGGCAGCGTCCCGCATTCCCCAAACGTGAAAGGAGTACCACACTATGCCATGCTTCTTACACCTTGACGCCAATGGCAAAGCTACCCATACCAAATGCCAATGCAAGTTTGTAAATGATCTCAATAAGGACCCAGAGTCCGGCTACAAGAGAAGTCGGAATAACTGACCGCGAGGCAAGGGTAGAGGGAAGAAGAAGGAAGAAGAGTCTAAGGATTCAAGTGACATGGATGAGGACGTAGAGCCCAATCATGCCGACAAGGGCGATGACAAAGGCAAGAAACCCTTCAAGAAGAAGGCCCTCATCTACTACACTTTCCTTGGCACCCCAACTGTCCGGGCACAGAAGGCCTCACTGATGATACTTGAAAGAACATGTGGGCCCCATGTGCGGTTTTGGTAATTAATGACAATCTTTATGGACTAATGTGTGTACTAAGTTGCACTTGTAGGATTTGTCCATTGGCATTTCTTGGAGCATGTGTTGGCTTCAAGGTCGATAAAATGAGAAGAAGATGTGTTGTGCAAGCTCAAAATGCGCCATCTATAGAAGATGTCATGTTTGATGCTTGCCATCCTCGGTGATCATGGATCGATGATGAGGAACCAAGAAAGGCGTTCCATCTTGAGAAGGCAAGATCATCTACATCGAGATCAAGTGGAATGCTCAAGGCAAAGGTATAATCTTGATAGGTTTTTCCTTTTTCCGGTCTCATGTTGTTAGTGGAAGACCGGGTTTACGATAGATAACCGTACTATCAAGAGGGGCTCTCGAATGAGTAACTCGATCACATTGTTCGGAGAGAGCTCAAACCTTTGCATACTTGTATCATCGTATTTGGTTGTTATTTGGTCTTATCCATGTGAGGATATAGAGCTTGTGTTAATCTCCATAACAAGCTCGTGTTCGTCAATATCGGATCTCTCCTTTCTATCTTGTTGCAACTTTGTTCTTGGAGGTTTTCCAGTTTCTAACCAAGTGAGGCATCTCACATTATGATACATGATCCATTCTCACTTGGTGATATCCAATATTTTCAAGGCCCGCCCAAACCGCCCCTTTGCGGGATATATGTAACATACCACCTTTTGTGTAATATAAATAAGATTTGTTTGAGCATTGCATGCATAACACTTGTAGTTTGGTTTAATCAAGAAAGAACTAACAAAACCCTAAACCCTAACTCCCCTCTCTATTTGAAACATTCATCTTGTTTTGAAAATATTTGGAAAAAAACCACAAAATGCATGGAGCCCAATCAGTACCAAGGGCCCCTTAGTGTTTTCAGTTATATTATAAAAGTTTCTCTAATTTGAAATTATTGAAAACAGAATTACAAATGGAATTTACAAAAGAAATTAGAAAACAGAAATATAAAAAGAAATCTACAAATAAAAACTATTCCTAACCCTCCCTGGGCCGCAACCCACTTCTCTCCCTCTCCCCCTGTCGCCCACGCACTTCCTAGGCAGCCCACCGGGGCCCAAGCGCAGCCCACCTGGCCCATACCCCTTTGTTTGTTTTTCTCCCCATCGTCCTCCTCGCCGGTGGATCGAGCTAAGCAGCTCGCTGGCGGCGCCTCCATCGCCGGCGTGCGCTAAGATGCGCGCCGCAGCCCGCCAGCGTCTATAAGGACCTTGCCTCTCCGACAGAGAACCCTATCCCGCCATCTTTTCCCCTCTCCCTTGCTCTCCTGCGCCATGGCCAAAGAAACCTAGTTCTGCCACCACTCGTCCTCACCGTCTCCGGCCACCCCGTGCCATGCTGAAACCACGGATGGATGCGCCATGCCGCCCTCTTCCTTACCCTTGAAGCTCGCTTGCTGGGACGCCTTCCTCTCCCCGGAATCGATCCCGAAGCACCGACGGCCGCCGTAGGTTACGCCGTCAATCCGCCACCGTCCGGCCTCACCGAGCCTCGTCGCCAACCCTGCCGTGCTCGCGGTGCTAACGCACCGTCCCGTTGCCTCCCTCTCCTCCTATACCTCTCTCCCTGTGAATGCCCGACGCCACCGCTGCTGGAGCTTGTCGGAGGCGACGCTCGGGTGACCAAGAAAGAGCGGCGCCGCCACTAATCTGCTCGCCTCGCTCGCCTCTTTCGAATGCACCCCTCCGCGTGAGCAGGCGCGCTCGTAATCAGCGGATTTGATCCCCAGCAGTGGGCATGTCCATTGCCGATGTCATGGTGACATCAGCCTGATGCAATGAATCCTTTTGTTTTATTTAAATGATTTCTGTAAATGTAAAATCCCTGACAGCTGAGCAATACTTGTAAGAGTTTTATTATTTTCTGTAAATATTTTCTAAAATGATTAAAAGTCTAACATGTGCGCCCAAGTTTGGAAATTATTTCAAATATTCCAAAAATGATTTAAAATGAATTAAAATTTCAGAAATTCATAACTAATTCATTTTGAATCAGAAAATACAAATAAGATACCAAAATGTTCAGAAACATGAAACCTATCTAACTAAGCTATAATCATACATTGTTAATCAACTTTGATGGCAAGTATAATTAGAAGAACCAATTGAACCCCACAGGTGATTCCGAAGATCCCCTGTTCGAGGGTTTGGATATCTCGGACCCCCTTTAAAATGACCAAACATGTTCTAGGGTTATTTTCAACACCTTTTAACTTGTCATATCATCCATATTGTATTAGCATTGCACATGCCATGTGTTGAGTGTTGTTTTCTATTTTCCGGTGATTGGTTCCCGCGAATAGGAAGCGAACCCGAAGCTGAAGTCAACGCCACCGAAGAGCAGTATCAGTCCAACAACGGACAAGGCAAGCGAAGCCCCACTCATACATATGAATCCTATGATTACAAAGTATATCATTCTCGTCATATGCATTCGGTTCAACAGTCTTTTATCAGTAGATAGAGTAATCCTATCTGATGCATGTTTTCCTTTGTGAACTATATTACCTGATCCACCACTCTTAGCATAACTAGGGTTTGGCTTATGAGCATCAGTAGTGCCACAGTTCAGTCAAGCTTAGCCATGCTTAGTGGTCTGATGCTGATCATTCATGTGATGCACCGGAGATGCGAATGAATCTAGTATGGTAAGATGTTGTGATGTGATCAGATATGAATGAGAAACATGCTAAGGCTTGTATGGAAGGCCACGTGGGTTGTGGTTTTTGTAGTCCCATACTTGCCACTCTTAGGACCTGATGTTCTCGCCTCTTGAACCAAGACGAGCGTACAACTACACGGGGGCCTGGAAACCCCCTCAACTCACTAACATGCCTAGTAGATTCCATGAGTCACATAGTTCGGGCTTTCCATTCGACATACGCATATCGGTTGTTCTTGAATGGAGGTGAAGGAGGTGCATTCATACAGGTAGGAAAGCGTGGCAGGGAATGGGAGATGCCCGGCATCCGTAATCTCAAACCCTGTTCACATCGCTAGGGACCGACTTCGGGACTCGACCCGTTACGGCGGCATCTCCTTAGTGCGTGACTCATGGTCTCGGTGAAAGCAAGGTAAAGTTCGTTGTCAACCACTCTCTGCCGGCCTTCCAAGGAAGAGGGCTAAAAATTAGGCAATAAGAATCGGTTGGTACGTGTGGGTAAAGTTGTGCACCCCTGCAGGGTTATTAATATTTTTGAAAAGCCGTGTCCACGGTTATGGACGACTTGGGAACGGATTCTGTGATCATAGAAAACTATAACCGAATGATAAAACTGGGCAACTAATGTGAGATCCGGAGTACTTCCTCGGGGTTGTTTGAGGGGGTAGTTCGGAAAGAGAGATTCAGTAGATGATGATACTTGGTGGATATCAAAGATGATTCTAAGAGCTAGATTTGAAGTCTTCTTATCCCCTTTGAAAATGATCTGACTAGACGAGTTTCTTCTCCCCCTTGTTTTGAAAACAAAAGATAGCTTTATGCAAAATAACTCCACTAGCCATAAGTCTTGCGGAGTACACCCTGTACTCAGCCTTGCTTCGTTGATGTTTTCTACAGATGAAGCTACTCCAACTGAAGGTGGTTTGTATGTCGAAGTCGACGAGTAGTTGGGGTTCCTGGGCAGCAGCCTAGGATCTATGGAAGGGTTGCTACTTCTGTTTATGGCCTCTTAGGCCCTTTGCTAAGTTTGTTGTTTAGAACAACTTGTTTGCTTCCGTTGTTTGATGTAATGATGGGTCTGTGACCCTGGTTTGTATGACTGGTTTGTAACTATTTTAAGAGTTTACCTTATTAATGTATGGTTTGTATGTTCTGTAATGTTACCGATCTTTCCCTGCACGTTTCGGAATTTAGGTTAGGCTTATATCATATGAGGATCTGGTATTTGTCTAGCCCTGATCCCGGGCCGTGATAGATTTTGGTATCAGAGCAGGACTGCCTGTAGGAAACCCTTCTAGCTGGTCGATGTTAAGTCTAGAGTTTGAGAAAACTATTTGAAAGCTAAAAATTATTTGCAAAACTTTGAATAGGACTCTTTTTGCTCCTTATCCAAGGTTGTTCTATTGCTGAGTTATCTTACCTCGTTTGCTTTGCAAAGTTTTCACTTCTCGTCTATCATTTCAAACTTCTAGGATATACGGGTTTGTGTTGTTTTTTCCTAAGTACTCCATACTTGGTTGCAAGGCTCAGAGTTTCCAAGATAAACCTATGCAACTGAAGAATTGTTTTTCAACTTTGCTGAGGATGCCTCTAATCCCGCTCTCAATTCTTTTGTGACTTGTTGGTATCATATCATGCTTGCATTCCATTGTTATGGTTTGTATCTAAGTTGGTAGTGTATACGTTTCGTATGCTTGTTCTACTGCCATACTTAATGCATCGATATAACTTTCATCCACATGTTCACCTCTACCATGATCTTTTGATATGGTTTTTGCCATCCTCTGTTATACCCTTTTTGGTGAACCCATTCTCATGGTTTCTGTTTTCTCCTCAGAATGTCGTCTGGTACTCATGGTTCTATTGGCCGTCGAGCAAACAACAATGCTGATCAGGAACTTCCACCACCTCCCACAATGGCCGAGGTTCTCAACAACATTGAGACCAACCGTCTGAGGAATGAACGCCTTCTGGAGCATGTGGCGCAGAACACTGAACGTCGTCCTGACGACTTTGTCACACTTGGAGATTTCATCCGCTCTTTTCCTCTAATCTTCACCCACTCCAAGGAGCGCCTTGAAGCCGATGATTGGCTCCGCACCATAGAGCGCAAGTTCAGTGCTCTTTGTGTCCGTCCCGCTGACCGTGTCAACTTCGCCACCTATCAACTGGAAGGTGAGGCTGGTGTTTGGTGGGAAGGTTTTCTGAACCTGCAAGCTCAGGGACATGTTGTTACTTGGGAAGAGTTTGTTGCAGCATTCTGTGCCTCTTATATCCCTAAGCCCGTCATGGATCTCAAAAGGAGGGAGTTTCTAGATCTAACTCAGGGGCGCAAGGATATTAAAACCTATGGGTGTCGTGGTATTGCCGACGAGTACGCCATGGGGGGGGTCCTCACAGTGCATGTTTAGAGACGTGGGGTAAGGCGGATGGTTGACGGGTACGAGGTAACACAGCTTACCCAGGTTCAGATCCCACTACGGTGGCGGAATCCTACTCCTGCTATAAATCACTATAATGGCAATACGCCGAGTTACAGAGATAGGTTCGCTGTGCGAGGTTGTCTGAGATTGTCTATGAACGTGCCCTAAAGGCTCCCATAGTCCCGACTTATATAGTCGCCAGTTCCTAGGGTTACAGGGAAAAGTACTATCCGGAAAGGTCACAGAGTCCTACACCGTCTATTACTAGTCTTGTGTATCTTACACTCCAAGGCTCCGGGTACGCTGGTGACTCCACCGTAGCCTTCCTTTATCCGGCATGGGCCTCTCTTCTAGATCCACCTAACTGGGCCGCCCAGCAGGCCATAGGCCATGCTACCGACTATGGGCCACCCGGGTTAGTCGGATAAGAGACATGCTATGGGGATACCCATATAGCATATCCCCAACAATGGGCGTGAGTTTACTCGCCTGGCTCGCTATACAACCAGGGATGTGACCAATGATGAAGATAAGAAAGAGTTGTTCCGTAAGGGACTTAACCCGACACTTTGCTATGAGTTGCTGCCCTTCAAGTTCCAGTCTTTCCAGGTCTTGCACAATCAGGCTCTTACCTTCTAGCATGGAAGGAAGGATATGGAAGTCTCCCAGAAGCGTGAAGAAGGAAATTCTCGTAGCACTACTGGAGTTACCTTCTACTCCTGTGGTCAGCCTGGTCACTACTCAAGGGAGTGTTCCCAAAGGGCTGTCGGACGCAATGATCAGCAGGCAAAGAAAAATTATAAATTTCAAGGTGCTAGACGTGGTCGTCTGACCCATGTCACTATTGAGGAAGCTCAGGAAGATCCACACGTCATTCTGGGTACGCTCCGCGTCAATTCAATTCTCGCAATAGTCTTGTTTGATTCTGGAGCATCGCATACATTCATGTCAAATTTGTTTGCTCAAGAGCATGGGATAAATTTTGAACCCCTGTCCACCCCTTTGACCATCCATTCCTCGGGTTCTAGTTGGTTCACCACTATGGTTAGTCACGGGAATGAGATTGACATAGCCTACCAGAAGTTCCCCACTTCTTTCATTGCACTCAAGTCATGTGACATTGATGTCATTCTAGGCATGGACTGGTTAACCAAGTATCAAGCCGTCATTGACAGTGCACTCAGAATAGTTTCTGTGACCTCTCTTGCTGGCATAACTGTCAAGTATTGGACTGATGCACTACTAGGAAAATGGCTATAGGTAATCAGCACATCCGTGGCTCACATGGTTGAAGTGCCCCACGGCTAAAACAGGCGTGGCTCACCTATGGCCAGTGCCCTACTAGTAACTAGAACAACCGTGGTCCACATGACCATAGTGCGCCACAGATATGTGTGGGCCAGGGCCCTGTTGGCTGCACACCAGACATCCGTAGCGCACATAGGGTAGGTGCGCTACGGTTGTTAGTGTCAACCGTGGCGCACATGGAGGGGGTGCGCTACGCCTAAGCGCATGCCCCTCTCTGCTGTGAAACGGTCAGACACATCCGTGGCACACTATGGCATGTGCGCCACGGATGTTACTAATCCCTGTGGCGCACTAGGGCCGAGTGCGCCATGGATGTGGCGATTTTTTTTGGCAGCTGCACTTTATGTGCACATGTGTGATCATCCACCACTCCACACTTCACTTTCCCCTTCTTCTTCCTCCTTAGATCTAGTCGGGATCTTCTCCTTCCCACCTCAATTTCTCCACCCATTCACCATTTTTAGCATGTAGAACTTGCCTTGGATGTTACATAAGTAATAGAGGAAGGTCTCCGGTCTCTCATCTCCTTCTCCGGTCTCGCGCGCACCTCTCCTTTCCATCTTTCTCACGATTGGTCTCTCATCGCGGTAAGTTGTCCATGTAAGGATGTGTTCTTGTGTATATGGATGAGATGCTCATATGTATGTAGATGATCGATGCTCATGATGTGTGTATGAGAGGATCGATGGTCATATGTGTGTGTATATGGAGAGTATCGATGATGCTCATGCATGTGTGTATGGAGAGGATAATGATATGTTCATGTGTGTATGGATCTCGGGGTCTCTCTCTCTTGTGTTTGTATGTGAACAATTTGCCATTTGTTTTGCCAAAATGTTGATTCATTTCCATTTTGGCAAGACTTTGGCATTTCGCAAAGGTCCTAATTTTAGGATAGGTCATGCCGAAATTTTCTATCGACCATTGCACGCATGCATTCATTATGTGGTTCTAATAGACTTCTAATTGTACCGTGTACAACGTGCAGGCAAAAATGGTCCGCATAATGAGAGAAGGCATTGTGGCTAGATTTTTGAAATGTGCGACGGCCGACATGATACGAAATAACAAGACTGTCCACCCCTTTGACCATCCATTCCTCGGGTTCTAGTTGGTTCACCACTATGGTTAGTCACGGGAATGAGATTGACATAGCCTACTAGAAATTCCCCACTTCTTTCATTGCACTCAAGTCATGTGACATTGATGTCATTCTAGGCATGGACTGGTTAACCAAGTATCAAGCCGTCATTGACAGTGCACTCAGAATAGTTTCTGTGACCTCTCTTGCTGGCATAACTGTCAAGTATTGGACTGATGCACTACTAGGAAAATGGCTATAGGTAATCAGCACATCCGTGGCTCACATGGTTGAAGTGCCCCACGGCTAAAACAGGCGTGGCTCACCTATGGCCAGTGCCCTACTAGTAACTAGAACAACCGTGGTCCACATGACCATAGTGCGCCACAGATATGTGTGGGCCAGGGCCCTGTTGGCTGCACACCAGACATCCGTAGCGCACATAGGGTAGGTGCGCTACGGTTGTTAGTGTCAACCGTGGCGCACATGGAGGGGGTGCGCTACGCCTAAGCGCATGCCCCTCTCTGCTGTGAAACGGCCAGACACATCCGTGGCACACTATGGCATGTGCGCCACGGATGTTACTAATCCCTGTGGCGCACTAGGGCCGAGTGCGCCACGGATGTGGCGATTTTTTTTGGCAGCTGCACTTTATGTGCACATGTGTGATCATCCACCACTCCACACTTCACTTTCCCCTTCTTCTTCCTCCTTAGATCTAGTCGGGATCTTCTCCTTCCCACCTCAATTTCTCCACCCATTCACCATTTTTAGCATGTAGAACTTGCCTTGGATGTTACATAAGTAATAGAGGAAGGTCTCCGGTCTCTCATCTCCTTCTCCGGTCTCGCGCGCACCTCTCCTTTCCATCTTTCTCACGATTGGTCTCTCATCGCGGTAAGTTGTCCATGTAAGGATGTGTTCTTGTGTATATGGATGAGATGCTCATATGTATGTAGATGATCGTTGCTCATGATGTGTGTATGAGAGGATCGATGGTCATATGTGTGTGTATATGGAGAGTATCGATGATGCTCATGCATGTGTGTATGGAGAGGATAATGATATCTTCATGTGTGTATGGATCTCGGTCTCTCTCTCTTGTGTTTGTATGTGAACAATTTGCCATTTGTTTTGCCAAAATGTTGATTCATTTCCATTTTGGCAAGACTTTGGCATTTCGCAAAGGTCCTAATTTTAGGATAGGTCATGCCGAAATTTTCTATCGACCATTGCACGCATGCATTCATTATGTGGTTCTAATAGACTTCTAATTGTACCGTGTACAACGTGCAGGCAAAAATGGTCCGCATAATGAGAGAAGGCATTGTGGCTAGATTTTTGAAATGTGCGACGGCCAACATGATACGAAATAACAAGACGGATATAAGATGTCCGTGCAGAAGATGCAAACTCAACTGGGTGATCGACCCAGATTCTGGGAATCTGCAGGTGCACCTGCTCCGCCATAGTTTCATGGATGGATACACTCGTTGGATAAGCGATGACGAAGACGATGGAGACGGTGAAGGTGGCCAACATGACGATGATCATCATCACGGCGAGAACGGGCGAGACGATGAAGAGTCTCTTAGAGATGGTGAAGGTGCGGAAGCAAACCGGGATGATGATGATCTAGATGCCGGAGGAGCAGACGACGATGGAACAACGTCAGGCTGGGTGCGGGACCCTTATGTGCAAGAGCTTCTTCTCAAGCAGACGAGTAACGCTAGGGCTGCCGCTAGAGAGAAAGCCAAGCTTGCGCAACTTGAGAAAGACGCGGTTACTCCATTGTATGAAGGATGCAGGCCCGATGATACCCGGTTGAATGTAACGCTCAAGGCTATGGAGATGAAGGCAAAACACAAATTGAGCGACGCAAGCTTCGACGATATGATGGCATTCTGGCACAATCGTCTCTTGGAGGGGAACACATGTCCAACTAGTATCGAGGACGCCAAGAAAATCGTCTGTCCTCTCGATCTACCGCATGTTAGATATCACGTATGCATCAACGATTGCATCATTTATCGGGGCGAGGACGCGGAGAAAACCACATGTCCGATGTGCGGCGTGAATCGATACAAGAAAGGGAAGAAAGCACCTCGAAAAGTGGTATGGTACTTTCCTATCACTCCTCGTCTGCAGCGCTATTTCGCGGACCCTAAGGAAGCGAAGCTCATGCGATGGCATGCGAAAAGGAAGAAGCCGGGAGATGATGATGATGACCCCGAAAAGGATGAGCTGCTGACGCACCCTTCAGATGCTAGCTAGTGGAAAGCATTGGACCTCGAATTCCTAGAATTAGATGGAGATTCGAGGAACATCAGGCTTGGTGCGAGCACCAATGGACTCAATCCGTTCGGTAGCCAGAGCAGCACGCACAGCACTTGGCCCGTGTTTGTATGGATGTACAACCTCCCTCCATGGTTGTGCATGAAGAACAAGTACATACAAATGAGTATGCTAATTCAAGGGCCGAAACCACCTGGTACCGACATCAATCTGTATCTCGGGCTGTTGAAAGAGGAGCTAGCCACGTTATGGGAATCTGGAGCCAATACTTACGACGCCGTCGCACAAGATTATTTCACTATGAGAGCCGCGTTGGTCACTACGGTGCAAGACTATCCAGGTTGCGGGTATATCTCGGGGCAGGTTATCCAAGAATTCTGCGCATGCGTTAGGTGCATGGATAACACAAGCTATCTCCAACTAGAGAAAGATCCAGGGTCATCGAAAACCGTGTTCATGGTGCACCGGAGGTGGATCGGCAAGAATGATCCATGGAGAAAACGTGGAGACCTGTTCGATGGCAAATCCGAGACCCGAGGAATCCCAGAGCATAGGAGCAGCGAAGAAGTGGAAGAGTTGCTGAAAAACTGGAAAGATTGTCCTAAGCCTGGAAAGAAGCGAAAGAGGCAGCAACAAGACAAGCCGCTGATGAAGGTATGGAAAACAAGGTCTGTTTTCTGGGAGTTGCCATACTGGAAGTTTCTCCGCACGCCTCATAGCCTCAACATCATGCATATCACGAAAAACATGTGCGAGAGTCTGGTCGCCACCATAATCAACATGCCAGATAGGACGAATGATGGTCTGAAGGCAAGGCACGACCTGATTTGCTTGGGTATCCGGAAGGAGCTTCACGGAGGACGCACGACTCCTGATGATCAGGAAGATGACGATGATCATGAGTCGGAGACGACACAAGGTCGTCGGAAGGGTAAAAAGTTCAAGAAGAACGAATATTACTGCCCTCCTTGTTGCTTCAGTCTAAGCCAGGATGAGATCAAATAGTTTTTCAAGTGCCTTCTAGGAGTCAAATTTCCTTACGGCTATGCGGGCAAGATAAGCATATACCTAGACGAGGCGAAGCAGAGGTTCAGTGGCATGAAGTCTCACGACTGTGCCGTGCTAATGACGTAGGTACTTCCGGTCGCACTAAGAGGGGTAATGGACGAGCACGTCCGTGAAACGTTATTTGGCCTCTGCAAGTTTTTCGACGTCATCTCTAGGAAGTCGATTGGCGTGAATCAGCTCGGGAGGCTACAGGAGGAGATCATGGTGATACTATGTGAGCTTGAGGTCTACTTCCTACCCGCATTCTTCGACATTATGGTGCATCTGCTGGTCCAAGTCGTGGAGGACATCTTACAACTCGGGCCGATGTTCCTCCGCAGCATGATGGCGTTCGAAAGGATGAACGGACACATCAAAGGATACGTTCGCAACAGGTCCCGTCCAGATGGAAGCATAGCCAAGGGCTTTCTGGCCGAAGAGTGCATCTCTTTCTGCACGAATTATCTAGACATCGAGAACCCTCTCGGTCTTCCCGTCAACAGGCACCTTGGCAAGCTCGACGGATCTGGTCACCGAGAGGGTCGTCGCATACTGCATGCAGACTTTGATTTTCGACGCGCAGACTTTGATCGAGCAAACCTCGTCGCGCTACAGCATTTAGAACTGGTCGATCCTTGGGTACAGAAGCACAAAAGGTTAATCGAGAAGAAGTACAGTGACCGGGGCATACAGAGGACGCAGGGAGAAATAATCAAAAAGCACAACTCAGATTTCACACGTTGGTTTAGGCAGACGCTCCTTGATAATCCCCCGCAATCGCATTCTTCTGACACGGAAAAGATCATATTCACCTTGTCGCAGGGACCGATGCAAAACCTGGTGACCTATCAGGAGTATGATATCAACGGCTACACATTCTACACGGAGGAAAAGGACAACAAGTGTGATTATCAGAACTCAGGCGTAACATCGGAATTCTACACCGATGACAACGTGAAGGAAAGATTTTACGGAAGAATCGAGGAGATCTGGGAGCTCGACTACTGTGGAGAAAAGGTGCCGATGTTCCGTGTCAGATGGGCAAAGAGCGTCGAAAGAGAAGACCGGTATTTCACAACCATGGTTATACCCGAAGCAGCCAAATCCAAGGCTGCCGGTGCGAACTTGGCCGCGAAAAATGAACCGTGGGTACTGGCTACCAAAGTGGACCAATGTTTTTTCATTACCGACCCGACAAAACCTAGCCGTGTTGTCGTGAGGAGAGGAAAAAGAAACATCATCGGAATGGATGGAGTCGCCAACGAGCAAGACTTTGACCAGTACGGCGATCCAAAGATTGAAGATGACGATGACTACGATGCAGCAACATACATCACAAGAAGAAAAAGGACAACCCTACCCAAAAAAGGTAGCCCGTTTGAAAGAAGAAACAATAAAATGCCAGGGCTAAATTATTCAACCGCGACAAAGAAGGGAAAAAAGATTGTAAAACGCTAGCTCAAAAAATATTGTAAAACGCGTGGTCGAAAAGATTGTAAAGTGTGGGTGGTCGAGTAGGGCCATGCCCGATTCATATTATTATGGACAAATTATTATGAAATTGAGTTATACTTTGAATCATATTATTTGTACCACTTTTATGACATATATTATCACTTTTGGGAATTTTCGGAACATTTAAAAGTATTTATAAAATAAAAACAAAACAAATATGGCATATATTACCACTTTTGGGCATTTTTGGAACATTTAAAAATATTTTTAAAATAATAATAAAAAAGGGGGGCACCAGGATTCGAACCTAGGTGCTCAGAAGTTTAGAATAGAGAAGTGGGCAGAACCAGTGGGATAGGATAGTGATTCTATTAGATAGTGGGACGACTCTTTTCTTATACAGTTGCTAGAGGAGATAGGCGCAGCGCACTCTGGCATAGTGCGCTACGGATATCTGTAGCGCACTATGCCAGAGTGCTCTACGCATATATGTGCCTTATCCACGTGCACGCAGGCACACATCCCTCTCCCTCATCCGCATTCTCACGCGCCCACCCGAGCCCGAGCCCCCGCCACCGCTGCCAATCCGCCGCCACCACCGCATCCCAGGAGGCCCGCGCCGCTGCCAATCTACCGCCACCACCGCATCCCAGGAGGTCCCAGTCGCCACGCCAGGAGGAGGAGGTTGCGCTCGTTCCGTGGAGGAGGAGGCCTCCCGTGTCCGTGAGGAGGAGAAGGCCGTCGTTCGCTCGTCGTCGTTCGCCCGCCAACGTCATCCTCGTCTTAGAGGTTAGCCCCTCCCCTCTCTCCCTCTCTCCCTATCTCCACGTCGTCGTCCAGGAAGTCGCGCCCCCAAGGACCACCGCTGATGCCTTGCCGCTTGCCGTTGTCCAGGATATTTTTTTCTGAGCTGTTGGTCAGCCTTAGGCTTCCATTTACAGTCCTCCTTCAATTTGGATGCACAACTCTGCCTAGCATGCCTTTTTGAATCAGGAAGATGCATGACTGTTCGAAAAAAAGGAAGATGCATGATTGCCTTAGGCTTTTTTCATGGAATTAGATGTACATGGGGAAATGCATGTTTTGTGACAACATAGAACACATACTAGGAATTTAACCGTCATCTGTACTATGCTTTCTTATACCATAGTACACCTACTAGGAAGTAAGCTAGTACATCTGATTATGCGATTCTACATGACGAGGCCTGTCAGCAAATATACTGTTATGTCATTCTGAACTTATGTTGTCGGGTGTCGTTCAAAGAAACCGTATAGTTAACTATGTTGGTTACTGCCAATGTGAAGCTGGTCGGCTTCAATCTTGTTACTGTCAAAATGAACCTTGTTGGTTATACACTGAATCTGTAGAAATTACGGTAGTGTATGTTTGCAAACTGTTCATGTTGAGTGATATGCAGTGATAAAATGCTTCGATTTATCAATTTTTCGTGCTGCTAGTATTATTCAGTCCCATGAAAAGATTGTTGACTACAAGTACAACCAAAAGATTGGTATGTAGACCTCTGTTCTATAAACATAATGCTGATCAGTTGAGATCAGTGGTGGCCGGTTTACCTATAGTGATGCACCTTATAGCAAAGCTTCTTGCTCTTTCATAGCCCACGTGATGTGTGCCATCTGCAACTCATGGATACATGTTCACCTTGAAACACTAGCTGCTGGTATGCTTATCTTTGATTGATGGTTGTAAAGGTCTACATATACACCTCTAAAAATACAGTAGAGAATTGTTCCTGGGAATTTGCCCTTTTTTCTAATGCTTTGTATAAATGCCATGATAGAACAGTGTCATCATGACTAAGGATCTCCATATGACTTGGTGCGCTGGAACTTCACATCGCCACACATACACCTTGGTCTTATTTTTTCATAACAATATTACATGACCATAAAGATAAGTAGCTACTACATGACCATAAAGATAAGGCCCTACCTGATGTATTGCATCCCAATGAACACCGCACTCCCTGCTCCTGTGAATACCAACTGATTTGCTAGGCAGGTGATTCTTGAATGTCAAGGTACTGTTTGTGAATTGTTCATAGTTTTGCTAGAACACAATTTGGATTATTGGTAGAACACAAATTGAATGTCAAGGTACTGTTTTGCTACAACACAAGTTTTTACTGTGATGGTTGTAGGTTTTTATCTCATCAGATAAGCATTTCATTTTAATGGATGTAGTTGTTGGATTAATATAGGCATAACCTGATGCTAGACTTGATGAAAAACTTGATGCTAGGCATAACCTGATGTAATTAATCAGTGAGAATTCCTAGACTTGATGGAAAACCTGATGCTAGGCATAACCTGATGCTAGGCATAACCTGGTGCTAGACTTGATGGAAAACTATATGTGCTACTGTTTTTGATCATCTAGGTACTGTTGTTCATCTAGGCACTGTTGTTCAATATTGATTTGATCATCAACATGTTGTTCAAAATATGGAGCTACTGTTTTTGCACTATTTTGATCCAGCTTTAAATCTGGCTGCAAAAACCTACTGTGCTGCTACTACTATATGTGTTGCTGGATCTGGCCATTTATTTTTATATACCTAGTAATGATCTTGATGTGCTTGTTGTGCTGGTAATGTGCTGGTAATGTACTGGCTGTGCTGGCTGTTCTTGTGCTTGTATGAAGCACTTTATTATGTCGTGTATGCAGGTTCTTGTATGAAATGAGTCCCGATTTTTGCCGGAATGTTGATTAACTTCCGTTTCGGCAGAACTCGGTCACTCCTAGTTTAAGAAAATTAGCAAAGGTCATGCCGGATTTTTTCGTGTATTTAACCAATTATTTGTTTTTTATTAGTGCAAAGATGTGTGACAACGACGAGGCTGGATGTTCTAAGCGCATCAGTGCTAAAGGAGAACTCAGACCTCCGAATAAACAATTGACATTCTGGGAGGCGGCCCAGCGGCTAGAAGACGATGAAGAATACCATCCTTCGGAGAGCGAGGATGATGAGATGGAAGACGCGGAGGAAGAAGCCGAAGGAACGGCGAACGATGAAACCACTGATGGCGGCGAGGGCACAGGGAGTGGTAGCAATCCTCCTAAGAAGAAGAAGAAGCCGAAGGACCGGCGCCCAAACACGGTCGGCACCGTCAGGGAGGAAATTACCGAAGTGAGCCCATCAGGGGTTCCTTTGGAGCCTGCCCTTGTTGTCAAAGGGTACGGTGGGCAAGTGGCGGCGATCACCCGGACAACCATCTTGATCAACACCGAGAATCTCCGGCATAAACATAATGGCCACTTGCGCACACTCCTCTTCGAGAAGCTGCACGCAAGATACAAGTTCCCCGCTAAGTATCAGAACACAAATTATCATGGGAACGAAGTAAACAAATCCGCCCTCACAAAGATGAGCACCGCCCTGGCCAGCTGGAGAACCCGGATAAAGAAGAAGATCTATAAAGAAGGCAAAAGATTCGAGGAGATCCAGAAGATTGACCCGCAGATCACCGAAGATCAGTTCCGGGAGTTCAAGGAGAGGTGTGAATCCGAAAGAGCCCTGGCCAATAGTAATCGAGGAAAGGTGCCGCAGGCGATGAATATAGGTCATCACCATCTCGGATCTGGTGGATACAGAACCGCGGAGGCCAAGTGGAATAAGGAGGACGAAGAGTATACATCCAAGGGGATAGAAATCCCCTTTGCGAAATTCAAACCCGGGCAGGTTTGAAACTTCATCAGGGCCTGTTACCATGTGGACCCAAAACCAAACAACTCACCGCGGATCCTGCGGTGAAGGAATTTGAGGAAATTGTGATAAGTATAATCTAATTACCGCGGATCAACTCGATTGCAATCTAATC
Source organism: Avena sativa (assembly GCA_916181665.1). Taxonomy (NCBI): domain Eukaryota; kingdom Viridiplantae; phylum Streptophyta; class Magnoliopsida; order Poales; family Poaceae; genus Avena; species Avena sativa. Next base: position 225,684,890 of record OV702295.1, read on the forward strand.
GATGATCTAAACAATTCACTGTTACTTCTTTTGCAGGAGGAGGAAATTGTTGCTAGTCATGGATCCCAGGGTTCCTCATCCTAGGGGTCGACGGCGGCCACCCGGTGGGATAACCCTTTTAACAGGGCGATGAACCGGGCCAAGAAAATAGAGCCGGTTACGAAGAATCCGTTGTCGGCTGGCCGTCTGGCCGGCCTCGGGGGTAAGAATTGGGTGGATCATTTTGGTCCACCGCCGAGGACGCATGTGGCGCCGTCGGGAAGGAGCGAGGAGGAAAACCGCGAGGTTCAAGAACTTAAGGAACAAGTGGCGTGGATCCCGCAGATCGTCCAAGACAACCTGGCAATCACCCTCACGTCCTTCCTGCCTACCTTGGTGGAGTCAATAGCGAACTGGAGTGTGGGTGGTCGAGTAGGGCCGAGCCCGATTCCAAGCATGGTCAGCAGCCACTCGAACAACGTGGCGCCGACGAATCAGGAGAACTACGTGTTCGTGACTCCGCCCGCTAGCACCACGGCGCCACAAGTTTTGGTGACTCCCCCTGCCATCACCGCGGCGCCGGAGTACATGTTGGTTCCCCCTGCCATCGTCGCGGCGGGACTGGACCTCCAAGCACCCGTCGGTAGGGAGAATACACCGGCGGCCAGCACCGCGCCATCAAGCAGCCCTTCCGTCTCTTGCACGCCCGTCGCTGTATGCGGTGCGTCGACATTAGCCGATCTCGACGCCATCACGGTAAACAAATTGCTTTACCGCCTTTCATGCCATCTATTACTCTTATGGCATCTCTGACAACGCCGTACATGTTTTCCGCAGAGAAAGCCACTATCACCAAGCGTCTGTTTGGTTCTCAAGAGACGCCTCCAGCTTGCGCCTTTACAAAGCCAGCTGATACAACCAACCGGCCCTTTATTCTAAGCCCTGACACACTACATAGGGCGGCTGGTGCTCATATTGCGGTGCCTGCCCGCTCTCCAAAAGGAAAAAAGGGCAGGAAAAGAAAATCTAGCAGGTCGAGCCAGCCGGTGGCGTCAACAACTGCGAATCCGATCAGGTTTCGGGACGGGCCACCAAGACCCGAGGGTATTATGTGGAGGATTCATGTGGCGGGTGAGCCCATGCTACCTAAGAATTTGCGGAAGCTCGCCAGTTCGGAACTGCAGAGTGTGCATGACGGCGTGCTGACGATAGAGAGACACCTTCTATCAGAGAAAGATCCCTCGCACCCGGTATTCGTGGTTAAGGTGCCACCAGGCTTGGGCTTCGTCGACAATGCCCCTGCGGATCTTTTCTTTCTACGGTTCGACGACATCTTCAATATGTTCCACCTATACCGCTGCACTATAGCATGGTCCGTCTGTTTTCTCTCAGCCTGGCCATGTAGATCATTAGAGAGAACACACCGGGCATCGCTATAGTGGAACCCTACTACATGCGTGACGGCTGCTTGGGTTCCCCCGCCGAACGACGTATCGTGGCCTCGTACCTAAAAAGAATCCTCGTGGCGAAAAAGACAAAGGAATACATTCTCGTGCCTTACTTTCTCGAGTAAGTCGTTATTCACTCGCCACCGTCGATTGGATTTATTAGATTATCATCATTCTTTTTCCAACACATTCCATTTGAGTTTTTTGCGCAGAGATGAACACTGCACGCTCATGTCCTTATCGCTGAAGCATTCCCACGCCACGTATTTCGACTCAGGGAGTCTAGAAAAGAAGAAAAACTACGACAAGATCAAGGAAGTTCTGGATGATGCTCTCATTGGCTTTACCTCGACGGAAGGCACCACCTTCGTGCGTACGAAGGTCAAGTTTGGCAGGCACGTCTTCAACCACGTAACAGAGTTCCCCTGCGTGAAGCAGCCGGAAAACAGTAAGAAGGAAGCCTACTACGCACTCCATCACATGAGGGCGTTCCTACTTGACCAGCAGAATTTTACGCTGCCAGATCATCTCAAACAGTGGGCGAAGCAAAGGCCAAGATCACTGATTCAGATATTAGACAAGAGATGTATCGCATCCAGCATCAGTTTGGGGCAATCATCTTTCATGATGTCATGACTTCGGGAGGGATCTTCTACGGAGGAAATATCCCGAATAACCGTGACATAGAAGATCGCCTAGAGATGCAGGGTGACTATAGGAAGTTCATGACGAGACAAGGCGTCCTCCCGTTCCCTAAGCCGAGCCAGAAGGCTTGATGTTGGCCTAGTTGTAGTTACAAACTATAGATGACCTTTGTGTCTGTGTGGACAAGTGTACATGCTACTATACTTATCTTATTAGGTTTATGAATCATCGCTTACTTCTTTTGCTTATTATTATTATATATAAATCAATGCTTGGTTGTTTTGCTTACTCTTTGGTCCTTTGCTCACTTTGGTCCTTCTTTTTTTCCTTACTCTTTTTTCGAGAATAATGCCGATGATTTAAATGTCGTGGCACACTATATATGTGAATGTGCTACGATGGGATTGTGAGCCTTGTGATATGCACAAGTCCAGGTCTTGTGCATCCTACTTGGCTCACGGTTCCATCGTAGCATATTCCTGTGTCCAATGACCTATGTATATATATGAGGCATTCTTTTCGAGTTATTTTTGTCTTTTTCGAGAATAATTCCGATGATTGAAATGTCGTGGCACAATATATATGTGAATGTGCTACGACGGGATAGTTAGCCTTGTGATATGCACAAGTCCAGGAATTGTGCATCCTACTTGGCTAACCGTTCCGTCGTAGCATATTCCTGTGTCCAACGACCTAGCTAGTTATATATGTGGCATTCTTTTCGAGTTACTTTGGTCTTTTTCGAGAATAATGCCGATGATTGAAATGTTGTGGCACAATATATATGTGAATGTGCTACGACGGGACTGTAAGCCTTGTGTTATGCACAAGTCTAGATGTTGTGCATCCTACTTGGCTTACGGTTCCATCATAGCATATTCCTGTGTCCAACGACCTATGTATATATATATATATATATGAGGCATTCTTTTTGATTTACTTTGGTCTTTTTCGAGAATAATGCCGATGATTGAAATGTCTTGGCACAATATATATGTGAATGTGCTACGACGGGATTGTGAGCCTTGTGATATGCACAAGTCTAGGTCTTGTGCATAGCTACTTGGCTCACAGTTTCATCGTAGCATATTCCTGTGTCCAACGACCTATGGTGCATCTATATGAGGCATTCTTTTCGAGTTACTTTGGTCTTTTTCAAGAATAATGCCGATGATTGAAATGTCGTGGCACACTATATGTGAATGTGCTGCGATGGTATTGTTCGCTTTGTGCTATGCACAGGTCCATGTGTTGTGCATCCTACTTGGCGAACAGTTCCATCGTAGCATATTCCTGTGTCGAACAACCTAGTTATATATGAGGCATGCTTTTTGAGTTTGGTCTTTTTGATTTAGGAGTACTTTCTATAAGTGTATCTTCATATGCGACTTTAATTATATATGTTTTTTAATCACCGGTTAATTATTATTGTTAACTTATAGATGACGTGGTACGTCGTGTACAAGGGACGGGTTCCCGGAGTCTACGACGATTGGGAAGACTGCCGGAGACAGGTGCACCGTTTCAGCGGCAATAGCTACAAAGGGTACAACACTATGGCGGAGGCGGAAGCTAGATACACGCGCTATATAGCGGGAGTTAGGATAAGAAACCGGATGAAGACCTACACCTTCGTCACGGCAGTGATCATGCTTATCTTCTTTCGTTGTTTATCCCGCGTTTGTGTCTAGCTAGTTTAGATGTCTAGGCTAGCTTCCGAGCTCTAACTTGTTCGATCGACACATGTATTCGCATGTCACCAACTACTTTGTAACTTGATCGAAACAATGTAACTTATACTATGTATTCATGTATGAGACTTATCTATATGTATTTGTTTCAATCTTGTTTTTCAAATTGTGTATTTATATATAATTGTATATCTTGTATCTGTGTGTGTATATCTGCCTATAATATTGTATATAATCTGTATTGTATATAATCTGGCTCTGAAATTAAAAAAACAAAAAAAAACACTTGTGGCGCACATGACCTAGCTTTTGTGGCACACTACGTCTAAAGCGCACCTCAGCAGCTTAGTGGCGCACAGGGACGTGCGCCATAGAAGATCTAACGCGTAGCGCACCTGCCCACATAGTCGTGGCGCACTAGCAGGTGTGCTATGCCTATCTCGACACAACCGTGGCGCACTAGGCAGTGCGCCACGGCTAGGAGATAGCCGTAGCGCAAGGCCCGTGGCGCACCCCTAGTGCGCCACATATGATGATTACAGGTGCGCCACAGACGACCGTTTTCCTAGTAGTGATGGTTCAAAGTCTCCATCAGCAGTCCTTAAACCTTTCTCAGAGTTGTATGCCATGGATGTTTTACCTACTCTCGAGGTCCAAGATGTCCATGTAGTCTGTGATTTCCCGGATGTCTTTCCTGAAGAGTTGCCTGGCATGCCACCTGATCGAAGTGTGGAGTTTGTCATTGAGCTAGTTCCTGGAACTGCTCCTATCTCCAAAAGACCTTGTCGCATGCCTCCTCATGAGTTGGTTGAGTTGAAGAAGCAACTTGAAGAGTTAGAGGGTCTAGGATACATCCAACCTAGCACATCCTCTTGGGGTTTCCCTACCATCTTTGTCAAGAAGCAGGATACAAATATTCCAAGATTGGTGGTTGATTACCGTCCACTCAACGCGGTGACAATCAAGAATAAGTACCCACTTCCCCGGATAAATGACCTCTTTGATCAATTAAGTGGTGCCACTATCTTCTCCAAAATGGACTTAAGATCAGGGTATCATCAAATCAAGATCAGAAAAGAGTATATCCCAAAGACAACATTCACAACTCGTTATGGTCTTTACGAGTATACAATGATGCCCTTCGGGTTAACCAATGCCCCTGCCACATTTATGAGGCTTATGAACTCCGTCTTCATGGAGTATCTCGACAAGTTCGTCGTGGTATACATTGATGACATTTTAATCTACTCCAAGACCGAAGAAGAGCATGCCGACCATTTACGTTTGGTATTAACTAAACTTCATGAACATCGCCTCTATGCCAAGTTTTCCAAATGTGAGTTCTGGTTACCAGAGCTCGTCTTCGTTGGTCATGTTGTGTCTGCAAGTTGTGTTGCTATCATACCAGATAAGGTTCAAACCATTCTGGAATGGAAGTCACCTACTTCAGTCAAGGAAGTCCGAAGTTTTCTTGGAATGGCTGGATATTACCGCCGATTCATTGAGAACTTCTCCAAGATAGCCAAGCCTATGACTGATCTTCTTAAGAAATATAAGAAGTTTGAATGGTCAGAAAAGGCAGAAGAAAGCTTCCAAGCTTTGAAAACTAAGCTATCCACCGCCCATGTGCTTGTCCTTACGGATACAAGCAAGGACTTCGTCATATATTGTGATGCTTCTCTCCAAGGGCTCGGTTGTGTGTTGATGCAAGATGGTCATGCTGTGGCCTATACTTCCCGACAGTTGAAGCCAGATGAGAAAAATTATCAAACCCATGATCTCGAACTTGCTGCTGTTGTTCATGCTCTTAAGAAATGGCGACATTACCTCATCGGTAACCGTTGCAAACTTTACTCGGATCATCAAAGCCTGAAGTATCTCTTTACTGTAGCATCCCAATTGTCTAACAATTGCAATGCTACTAGCCTAGTCTAGATATATGCTACCTTCCTACATATAATTGTTGCATCATCATTATATCATGCTCATGTCATCATGCCTCCTTGCATCTGAGCATCATATAAAACCCTTTTGATTTGGTTCTTCTCTCATATGCATTGTTAATTGTATTTGCCTCTTGATATTTTATTTGGTTCTTGATATATTGTTTAATGCCCAAGTTGAGTTGGGGGCATATCTTTTATTCAACTCCACCACCTTTCTTTCACCACCTTATAATTCCACCATCCAACTAAATATGAGCTTGGCATTTATTGATTTTACCTCTAGCTCATGTGGGTTGGAATGGATCCAATTCTTTTTCCACATGCTCTCATCTTAGCATCATGCTGTTTTCACAATATTGATATAGGAGAGCCACATGGCCACCTTGCATGCCCTGTGAGTGGAACCCTTGTTCCTAGCTTCCATATGGTTTATCATGGATTTATGCTCATGTGGGAATATCTTTGGGACTAGTAATCATCTAGTGGAATAAACACACTAGCAAGTCCCATTTTTATTTCAAATATGGTCATCTCCATCTACTCCACATGGTGCATCCTTTCACTTCTTTTAGCTTGGCTTGTTCCATATTTTGGGAATGCAAAATAATAATGCCATGTAGTAACATTGTTTCACAAGAGTCAATATGGCAATAAATATTTTTGCATGGGCCATGCAAGTGCCACCTTTTCTAGTATTTGGGTTTTATTTGAATCTTGAGTGGACCATCATCTCTCTCTATCTCTATCCTTTCTTTTGGCTTGATCTAAGTTAATCTAGCTTAAACCCTAAGCACCCCCCTCTTTCTCTCCTCCTTCTAAGCCGAGCCACCCCACCATGGCCTACCCTAGCTGGCCCCACCGGCCACCCTCTCTCCCTGGCCACCTCTCCCTGCCCTAGCTACCACCCCAAACCCTAACCTAGCTCCAAACCTAGCTCTACCCGAGCCTAGCTCCACCCCTAACCCGAGCCTCCCCCTCTCTTGCTCCTTCCCTCCCTGCCTTGTGGCCCTAGCCCGAGCCTTCCACCTCTCTGGCCGCACCCTACCCCACCTGTACGCCCCTTGCCCTGCCCCTGCCAAGCACGTGAAGGAGAGGGAAGATAAAGGTGGCCGAGCCACCTTTACCCCCAACCACTCCCCCACGGCACCACCTCCCTCCCCCGTCCCTATCGACCACCTCCCCCGGCTCTCCTCTGCCCCAGATCTACCCCTAGGACCGAGCCGGCCATCCTTTCTTCCTCCCCACCGACGCCTACCTCCCTCTCGCCGCCACCGTCGGCCTCCACCGCTCCCCGACGATCCGGACGCGCAGACAGACCGTGGAGTGGTCTGGTGGACCGAGGAGACCCCCTGCTGCAGCCCCGTACACGGAACCGCGAAGAGGAAGCCCCAGACCGCCCGAACCATCAACGCCCGCGCCGGAACCCTAGATCATCTGTCCGCCTGCATCGCCGTTGATCGCCAGCGCCCCTGCCCAATCCAGCGCCACCGACAACCTCTCGGTGAGCCCCTGTACCCCCTAGACACGGCCCGCCTCGCTGCCGTTGCCTGGTCGCGCCGGACCGTCCGTCGAACGCCCTCTGTGCACCGGCGACGCGTTCGTTCGGCACGCCCTCGCTCCGCGTAAGCCCTATCCAGCCGCCCGCCAACCTCCTAGCAGCTACCCCAAAGCCACCGCAGTGGCCAGAGCCTCCGCGCCCGAGCCCGAGGTCACGGGATCGAGCCCCCGTGCCGCGCGCGCTGCTGCGGTCGTTTTCGACAGAGAGAGGAAGAGAAACAGTGCGCGCGTGGCCTTTTTGCACTTCCCCCCACACATTTTTCTGCATCAACCCGCACTCCCCTTGGCCCACATGTCATTCCCCGTGGCGTTTTTGCAAAAAGGATCCCGGGGTTTCGAACCCTCAACCCGCACTCCCTCGCTGCGCCACGTGGGCAGCCCCCCACCGTTCTCTGTCAAGTGGGCCTGCGAGCCAGCGGTCCCATCTGTCAGCGTCACGGGCTGGGCACTGCCGCGGTGAGGAAAACCTTTTCTGCCATGTTGTCGCCCAGTCAGCAGGAGGCCCACATGTCACTGTCTGCGGCTAGTTTTGCCTGTGTGAGAAAAGTCAGACTGTTTTCTGTTTTAAATTCAAATCTTTTCTAAATATTTCAAATTCAAATTAATTTCTGTTTTTAAATAACTTTGCAAATATTAATCCAATTAATGCAAATAATATATGTTTTCAAATCAGAAAAATGTAAGGAATTCAAATATGTCATTCAAAATATATTTTGGACATTTAAAATTCCAAGTTTATTTAAATTACAATAAATGCCCCTTTTCTTTAATAAATTAATAACTTTTGTTTTATAACTCCAAATTTAATAAATAATATGTCTAAAATGATCAGCTCGACGAGACCTTTCTGTTTATGCTATCTATGACTTCAATTGCAGCATGCATCATATAAATATATATTATACATCAACTAATATGACAATAAAATGGGGCCAAAAGTCAATAAAAATATTATTCCTTATGTTCCACACCTCACCCATGCCATGCTACTTTATTGCCATGCAACTTGTGCATCATTCATCATGGCATGATTGTTTGCTTGACGCATTTATTCCTATGCTTGTGCACTTTATTTATGTTGGCCCTTGTTTGTTTGGTTCTTCTTCGAATAGACGCTGAGCAGGGGATATATCAAGAGAACCAGGAGCACTACCCAGATCCATCCTTTGCTTCAACTGAGCTGCCAGGCAAGCACTACCACATGCTTGCATACATATAGTACCTATTGCCTCTATCTTATTTTTGCATCATTGAGTCGCGATTGCATTAAATTGAATCCCAAGTATTGCATAGCCTTTACTATTAAACCCCACCAAAGCTTGTTCCTCCATCCCATGAGCCATTACTACAGGAGTTGCTTGAGCCATGCGAGTCGTAGAACAACATGTGTAGGGTATGTGAGTGTCTGATGGATAACGAGGTACCTAAACAACTTAACTTGAGTAGTAATGGGATAACTAATGAAAGTGGCACCGGTGAGCAATATCTGTTATTTGGTTTTTATGCTCACTTGTGTCCCGTAAGACCCTGAGTACTTGATTCCTGTTCCAAGATTATTCGCGCTATCCACATCCGGGAGGCCTTATGGACCCCCCTGAGCCAGAGCTTGATTCATTCTTATTTCTTGGGGCCACAAACTAGTTTGAGGTTTTATTTACTATCCTGTACTTATGCCATGCTTTACTGCTTTATTTAAGATTGTGCGAGGAGCACACTGTACTATTTAGGGAAGCGGAGTGTTTTCGCAGTGTCGACAAGCCCAGTCACATTTTCGGGTTCCCAGTCGTTCACAGCCATTGGCGCAAACCTTGAGTCCGTCTCGGAGTCAGCTAACTTCGTTGCGGGTAGCTTAATGGGGTGGCCCCCTGAAATATTTCTGAATCCTGTGATCGCTTTGTCGTGACTGCCTCGTTGGGTTTTGATTTGGTTTTTCCGAGGCATATCGAGTGTGTGTTGCTATTTGTGCACCCCTGCAGGGTAAAACTTTCTGAAAGCCGTGTCCGCGGTTATGGACGACTTGGAGCACAGTTTCTCGATCATAGACAAGCATAACTAAAGTATCGCTTTTAATTTGACTAGACTAGGTACCTGACTAGTAAATAGCACAACCCTCATGGAATGTTTATTAAAACTGCCAACGGGTGGGGGTTGTTCGTCCGCTTCCTCGTCGGTAAGCGAGGAGGAGGATGGATCTGTGGACATTACCATTATAACTGTTGTTATTAATTCACGGACATCCGTCTATCTCTGGTTAGGCGGATGGTTAGCGAGTATCTATAGAATTGCTAGGGTTTATCTTTTGCTGCAATTGCGTCACCCCAGGTTGTGTCCCCTTTAGAGGCATAAAGACTTGCTGAGTACCCCTAGGGTCTCACACGATAAATTATTGGTTCAGATGAACAGGTACACTCGCAAGAAGGATACTGGGTGGAAGAGACGGACGATGTGGGCAATGATCATTCGGTGTAGAGATTCCGGGAACGGGGATCCGTGAGATCTGTGGGCGGGATGTGCTTATTTATGGGGCATCTTATGCCGATTTGCTTCTTATCCGTACTCGTATTTTGTCTTCCGCTTCCGCTTGATACTCTGTTGATTGATGTATGAGGAGATATCCTAAACTATTATATCTATCTAGGATATTTGGATCTTGCCGTATGGCGTTGCTATATTTCCTTTCTTTTTAGATGGAATGGCTATGATGTACTATTGTATGGTGGCTTGCATACATACTCATTTGTGTATGTAGTTGATCCCTTCGCCTGCCGATTACGCCGCCCGTTCTTGTCCCGATGTTTGGAAATGGTTGGGACGGCCGAAAGGTCTACCTGTGAGTGGCATTTGGGCCCCACCGTACTATTTCAACCATTTCTGATCATCCAGGCTTGTACTAGGAGCGTAATTCACCGAGGTAGTTACAATTGGTATCAGAGCCATCCCGACCTTCAGGGTCTCAGCCAAATGGTCGTTGTCTGTCTAGCAAATATTTTTGGTAGTTATGTATACTAGGGAAAAACAAACGCGAGAGTAGGACTGCTTCCACTTTTCTTCTTACCCAACCACCACCTTTTCTGGTAAGGAAGTGTAACGTTTTCAATCCTCTTCTTAAAAGTTCAAACTAGGATTCACGTGTTCTGGGTTTCCGTAGTACCATAGAAAGTGTGTGTGTGTGTAATTCCTTGTCTATCTGTTGCATCCAAGTTGTTATCTTATCGGCCTTTTGGTTATCAACTGTTGGTACATTCCATACCGACAGGCTTTTGAAAACCGGCGCGATATATCTGACTCCTTGTTAACCGGTGCCATCTTCTTAAGGGTGTTCTTCCTTCTAGTAACTCCTCTTTCTGTGAAAGTATCTGTAGCTAATCTCTATCTGCTAAGAGATTTTGCGCATCTATTGGTATTTTAATGCCGAAAAATGCGGAAAATTTTTCTTTGATACCTCTGTGTTTCCACACTCCTTTTCAGTCGTGTGTGAAACATTATCTATCTTCCTTTTATCAGCATGTCCATGCTAACTCATTCTCTTGTCGCCGGTGCTTAATCCTGGAGTTCCTTTTCATCTCCTTTTCTCTTGGGCTAATTACATAACATGTGTCGATCCGATGCTGGTGATTGTAATTGGGCTCTCGGCATAGCTATATTCCACTCATGATAAGTGTAATGCTGGTAACGGAGTGGAATATGGAAAAATGCTATCAACCGTCACCATCTGGAGGATAAGGTTACCTCCTGTGATTTGGAGTACACCGTGATCATATCTATGCATATTCAAGCATCCTTGGAAATCCGGAGTTTCTCAGGCACTACGGCGGTCTATCATCTGTTCACCATGCTGCACATCTTTTTCAACTCCATATCTGCACATCTTTTTCGTCTCTGATAGCTCATACCATAAGCAAAGCTATATCATCTTTTCTTTATCCAAGATCTCCTTATCTTTGTAACCGGTGATCCGATCGACAATATGAATCAGGTGACATCTCTTTCTCTTCCGAAGGACCAGATAATCTATTCTTCCAGTGAATCTTCCTCAATTCTGGAATTAGCAAGTCCATTGTTAATTCCATCCTCCATCTTCAACCAATCCGGAGTTGTTCCTTGTTGGCAAGTTATCATCGTCGTTCTGCTAAAGTTTATCCTCAAGTCTGCTAAATCTCTCTCAATCATTTCAAGAAGAACATGGAATTCTTTTACCTCAGTCTCGTCAAGTAATCTCTTGAAACCCTCTCGCTATATCGTCTATGCTCAATCCACCGGAGGCCATGAAGACTTTTCAGATCTTTCGTAATCCTTCTGTTCAAGTTGGTGTTATCTTTTCTGTAGCTGTTGAATCTTGTAGTTGTTCTCCGTAATCTTCCTTCATATCTTTCCGGTGGCTTGGTACTTCCGACATGACGACAACATCATCACCCTTATCTATCTTGAATCCGGCAAATCGTTTGCATCTATCCTTGTTTTCTAACGGAGTTCCATGAGTTCTTCTTGTCAATACCTTCAGTCTGTTTCGGTAGTTGGGTTGCATGGTTTTCTTATTCAGGTGCGGAGTAATGCTTTGAGTGCGGGATGGAGTAGCTACCATACCACTACTCTTATCATTCGCTCTTGTACATTGAATTGGTGAACTAATGTGATTCCACTCATTCCACGGAAGTTAGAAGTGGCCTTTATCCCTTGATACTTTTACTTCCGTCCTTGTTTTTCCGGAGTGCTCTCTCGAAGAAAGTAATCATTAATCTCTTGTTGGTGATCTATCTTTCCTACATGGAGCAAGATCTTCAATTATCTGGGGGAAAACAAACGCAACTCTTTTCTGTCCTCGTCTTTCTACCGGAGCTCTACATCCCCAAACAAGATGAAAGGAAGCTATCTCTCTCTGTGTTTCCATCAATTCTTTTCTGTGGTAATCTGGCTTCACATCCATCTCTGGAAGTTATATCCGCGCACCTCAATTGCGTGATCCTTCGGTTCTTACCGGCGCAACAAGAATCTAATCCGACGATGTCTAACTAAATCTTTCTGTCGATATCAAGGGACTCTATTGTTTGAAGGCAATATTGTTTCCGTACTTCTTTTCCCCAATCCGAGAGAAGGTACGATGCTATTGTCATAGTGCTTCAAAACCCCTCCAATCTAGCTCTTTCCTTCCGGCGGGACAAAGAATCATCCTCTCCCATATCAGTAAATCTTTAATCTTAACGGCGTATCTTTTCTTTATCCATGTTACATCATCTTGTCCTTTCTTTCACAAGTGGTTCTACTCTTTTATCTTGTTTCTTGAGAAAACCGGAGCTATGTCCATTCTATCCTTCTTGTCTCACGACAATCCTTCAATTCTTCTAACCCTTTGTGTCTCAAGCAAAACGCAAGACTCGCAACAAGTCTAGCAAGTTTTGCAAGGTGTAGTGGTCGCACCATTCCGTTCTTCATCTTTTTGGGAACGTCAGGGTCACCTTCGTTCAAACACCCGCTCTCCTTGTGTTGTTTTCTTTTTTCCTAGAATCTCGGGGCGAGATTCTTGTTTAGTGGGGGAGAGTTGTAGCATCCCAATTGTCTAACAATTGCAATGCTACTAGCCTAGTCTAGATATATGCTACCTTCCTACATATAATTGTTGCATCATCATTATATCATGCTCATGTCATCATGCCTCCTTGCATCTGAGCATCATATAAAACCCTTTTGATTTGGTTCTTCTCTCATATGCATTGTTAATTGTATTTGCCTCTTGATATTGTATTTGGTTCTTGATATATTGTTTAATGCCCAAGTTGAGTTGGGGGCATATCTTTTATTCAACTCCACCACCTTTCTTTCACCACCTTATAATTCCACCATCCAACTAAATATGAGCTTGGCATTTATTGATTTTACCTCTAGCTCATGTGGGTTGGAATGGATCCAATTCTTTTTCCACATGCTCTCATCTTAGCATCATGCTGTTTTCACAATATTGATATAGGAGAGCCACATGGCCACCTTGCATGCCCTGTGAGTGGAACCCTTGTTCCTAGCTTCCATATGGTTTATCATGGATTTATGCTCATGTGGGAATATCTTTGGGACTAGTAATCATATAGTGGAATAAACACACTAGCAAGTCCCATTTTTATTTCAAATATGGTCATCTCCATCTACTCCACATGGTGCATCCTTTCACTTCTTTTAGCTTGGCTTGTTCCATATTTTGGGAATGCAAAATAATAATGCCATGTAGTAACATTGTTTCACAAGAGTCAATATGGCAATAAATATTTTTGCATGGGCCATGCAAGTGCCACCTTTTCTAGTATTTGGGTTTTATTTGAATCTTGAGTGGACCATCATCTCTCTCTATCTCTATCCTTTCTTTTGGCTTGATCTAAGTTAATCTAGCTTAAACCCTAAGCACCCCCCTCTTTCTCTCCTCCTTCTAAGCCGAGCCACCCCACCATGGCCTACCCTAGCTGGCCCCACCGGCCACCCTCTCTCCCTGGCCACCTCTCCCTGCCCTAGCTACCACCCCAAACCCTAACCCAGCTCCAAACCTAGCTCTACCCGAGCCTAGCTCCACCCCTAACCCAAGCCTCCCCCTCTCTTGCTCCTTCCCTCCCTGCCTTGTGGCCCTAGCCCGAGCCTTCCACCTTTCTGGCCGCACCCTACCCCACCTGTACGCCCCTTGCCCTGCCCCTGCCAAGCACGTGAAGGAGAGGGAAGATAAAGGTGGCCGAGCCACCTTTACCCCCAACCACTCCCCCACGGCACCACCTCCCTCCCCCGTCCCTATCGACCACCTCCCCCGGCTCTCCTCTGCCCCAGATCTACCCCCAGGACCGAGCCGGCCATCCTTTCTTCCTCCCCACCGACGCCTACCTCCCTCTCGCCGCCACCGTCGGCCTCCACCGCTCCCCGACGATCCGGACGCGCAGACAGACCGTGGAGTGGTCTGGTGGACCGAGGAGACCCCCTGCTGCAGCCCCGTACACGGAACCGCGAAGAGGAAGCCCCAGACCGCCCGAACCATCAACGCCCGCGCCGGAACCCTAGATCATCTGTCCGCCTGCATCGCCGTTGATCGCCAGCGCCCCTGCCCGATCCAGCGCCACCGACAACCTCTCGGTGAGCCCCTGTACCCCCTAGACACGGCCCGCCTCGCTGCCGTTGCCTGGTCGCGCCGGACCGTCCGTCGAACGCCCTCTGTGCGCCGGCGACGCGTTCGTTCGGCACGCCCTCGCTCCGCGTAAGCCCTATCCAGCCGCCCGCCAACCTCCTAGCAGCTACCCCAAAGCCACCGCAGTGGCCAGAGCCTCCGCGCCCGAGCCCGAGGTCACGGGATCGAGCCCCCGTGCCGCGCGCGCTGCTGCGGTCGTTTTCGACAGAGAGAGGAAGAGAAACAGTGCGCGCGTGGCCTTTTTGCACTTTCCCCCCACACATTTTTCTGCATCAACCCGCACTCCCCTTGGCCCACATGTCATTCCCCGTGGCGTTTTTGCAAAAAGGATCCCGGGGTTTCGAACCCTCAACCCGCACTCCCTCGCCGCGCCACATGGGCAGCCCCCCACCGTTCTCTGTCAAGTGGGCCTGCGAGCCAGCGGTCCCATCTGTCAGCGTCACGGGCTGGGCACTGCCGCGGTGAGGAAAACCTTTTCTGCCATGTTGTCGCCCAGTCAGCAGGAGGCCCACATGTCACTGTCTGCGGCTAGTTTTGCCTGTGTGAGAAAAGTCAGACTGTTTTCTGTTTTAAATTCAAATCTTTTCTAAATATTTCAAATTCAAATTAATTTCTGTTTTTAAATAACTTTGCAAATATTAATCCAATTAATGCAAATAATATATGTTTTCAAATCAGAAAAATGTAAGGAATTCAAATATGCCATTCAAAATATATTTTGGACATTTAAAATTCCAAGTTTATTTAAATTACAATAAATGCCCCTTTTCTTTAATAAATTAATAACTTTTGTTTTATAACTCCAAATTTAATAAATAATATGTCTAAAATGATCAGCTCGACGAGACCTTTCTGTTTATGCTATCTATGACTTCAATTGCAGCATGCATCATATAAATATATATTATACAGCAACTAATATGACAATAAAATGGGGCCAAAAGTCAATAAAAATATTATTCCTTATGTTCCACACCTCACCCATGCCATGCTACTTTATTGCCATGCAACTTGTGCATCATTCATCATGGCATGATTGTTTGCTTGACGCATTTATTCCTATGCTTGTGCACTTTATTTATGTTGGCCCTTGTTTGTTTGGTTCTTCTTCGAATAGACGCTAAGCAGGGGATATATCAAGAGAACCAGGAGCACTACCCAGATCCATCCTTTGCTTCAACTGAGCTGCCAGGCAAGCACTACCACATGCTTGCATACATATAGTACCTATTGCCTCTATCTTATTTTTGCATCATTGAGTCGCGATTGCATTAAATTGAATCCCAAGTATTGCATAGCCTTTACTATTAAACCCCACCAAAGCTTGTTCCTCCATCCCATGAGCCATTACTACAGGAGTTGCTTGAGCCATGCGAGTCGTAGAACAGCATGTGTAGGGTATGTGAGTGTCTGATGGATAACGAGGTACCTAAACAACTTAACTTGAGTAGTAATGGGATAACTAATGAAGGTGGCACCGGTGAGCAATATCTGTTATTTGGTTTTTATGCTCACTTGTGTCCCGTAAGACCCCGAGTACTTGATTCCTGTTCCAAGATTATTCGCGCTATCCACATCCGGGAGGCCTTATGGACCCCCCTGAGCCAGAGCTTGATTCATTCTTATTTCTTGGGGCCACAAACTAGTTTGAGGTTTTATTTACTATCCTGTACTTATGCCATGCTTTACTGCTTTATTTAAGATTGTGCGAGGAGCACACTGTACTGTTTAGGGAAGCAGAGTGTTTTCGCGGTGTCGACAAGCCCAGTCACATTTTCGGGTTCCCAGTCGTTCACAGCCATTGGCGCAAACCTTGAGTCCGTCTCGGAGTCAGCTAACTTCGTTGCGGGTAGCTTAATGGGGTGGCCCCCTGAAATATTTCTGAATCCTGTGATCGCTTTGTCGTGACTGCCTCGTTGGGTTTTGATTTGGTTTTTCCGAGGCATATCGAGTGTGTGTTGCTATTTGTGCACCCCTGCAGGGTAAAACTTTCTGAAAGCCGTGTCCGCGGTTATGGACGACTTGGAGCACAGTTTCTCGATCATAGACAAGCATAACTAAAGTATCGCTTTTAATTTGACTAGACTAGGTACCTGACTAGTAAATAGCACAACCCTCATGGAATGTTTATTAAAACTGCCAACGGGTGGGGGTTGTTCGTCCGCTTCCTCGTCGGTAAGCGAGGAGGAGGATGGATCTGTGGACATTACCATTATAACTGTTGTTATTAATTCACGGACATCCGTCTATCTCTGGTTAGGCGGATGGTTAGCGAGTATCTATAGAATTGCTAGGGTTTATCTTTTGCTGCAATTGCGTCACCCCAGGTTGTGTCCCCTTTAGAGGCATAAAGACTTGCTGAGTACCCCTAGGGTCTCACACGATAAATTATTGGTTCAGATGAACAGGTACACTCGCAAGAAGGATACTGGGTGGAAGAGACGGACGATGTGGGCAACGATCATTCGGTGTAGAGATTCCGGGAACGGGGATCCGTGAGATCTGTGGGCGGGATGTGCTTATTTATGGGGCATCTTATGCCGATTTGCTTCTTATCCGTACTCGGATTTTGTCTTCCGCTTCCGCTTGATACTCTGTTGATTGATGTATGAGGAGATATCCTAAACTATTATATCTATCTAGGATATTTGGATCTTGCCGTATGGCGTTGCTATATTTCCTTTCTTTTTAGATGGAATGGCTCTGATGTACTATTGTATGGTGGCTTGCATACATACTCATTTGTGTATGTAGTTGATCCCTTCGCCTGCCGATTACGCCGCCCGTTCTTGTCCTGATGTTTGGAAATGGTTGGGACGGCCGAAAGGTCTACCTGTGAGCGGCATTTGGGCCCCACCGTACTATTTCAACCATTTCTGATCATCCAGGCTTGTACTAGGAGCGTAATTCACCGAGGTAGTTACATTTACCCAACCAGATTTGAATCTCAGGCAAAGACGATGGTTGGAACTCATCAAGGATTATGATTTGGATCTCAACTATCAACCTGAGAAAGCCAATGTCGTAGCTGATGCGCTAAGTCAGAAGTCTTATTGCAACAATCTGATGATTTCACAAGCCCAACCTGCTCTCTACGAGGAAATCAAGCGTTTTAACCTTGAAGTAGTTCCTCGTGGATTCCTTTCTAACCTTGAAATAAAATCTTCTCTAGAGGACCAAATCAAGGAAGCTCAAAAGCAAGATGGTGAGGTTACCAAGATCAAAGAACGTGTTGCAAGCGGTGAAGCTAAATGTTTCTCCATCAATGATCAAGGTACCCTCTATTTTGGTAACCGGCTAGTGGTCCCAAACAGTTGGAAAATCAAAGATCTAATCCTACTAGAAGATCATGAATCCCCTCTGTCTATCCATCCTGGTGGTACCAAGATGTACCGAGATCTCCGTCAAAGATTCTGGTAGAGTGGAATGAAACCAGAAATCGCTCGCTTTGTTGCAGAGTGCGATGTTTGCTGTCGTGTAAAGGCTGCACACCAAAGGCCTGCTGGACTTCTGCAGCCGTTGAAAATCCCTGAGTGGAAATGGGATGAAATTGGTATGGATTTCATTACTGGACTCCCAAAGACACAATCTGGACATGATGCCATATGGGTTTCATTACTGGACTCCCAAAGACACAATCCGTCAAAGATTTCATTATTGATTGACTATCCAAAGTTGCTCACTTCCTTGCTGTTCGGGAAAGCATTACTGCAAGCCAGTTGGCAGAGCTATATGTATCCCAGATCGTCATTCTTCATGGTGTTCCCAAGAAGATCATATTTGATCGTGGAAGCTTGTTCACTTCCAAATTCTGGGCTAGTATCCAACAAGCAATGGGAACTCAAGTTTCCTTTAGTATAGCTTATCATCCTAAAACCGCTGGTCAGACTGAAAGAGTGAATCAAATTCTTGAATACATGCTCCGAGCGTGTGTCATATCCTTTGGAAAGAACTGGGAGAAATGTCTTCCTTTTGCGGAGTTCTCCTATAACAACAGTTTTCAATCCAGTTTGGGCATGGCACCTTTCCATTTCCTGTATGGGAGAACATGTCGAACACCTCTGAACTGGACAGAAACCGGCGAAAGACAATTCTTTGGTATAGACATGATCCAAGAAGCAGAAGATCAAGTTTGCATAATTCGAGAGCGTCTGAAGGCCGCTCAATCTCGTCAGAAGACCAACTACGATCATCATCATCTTGATGTTCATTATGAAGTTGGTGATCAAGTTTATCTCTGGGTCACTCCTCTGAAGGGTGTCCATTGATTCGGTATCAAAGGCAAATTGGCTCCTCGCTATGTTGGTCCCTTTCGCATTCTCTCCAAGCGGGGTGAGCTTGCCTACCAATTGGATCTACCTTCAACTTTTCCAAAGGTTCATGATGTTTTTCATGTGTCTCAACTCAAGCGTTACTTCAAAGATCCCATTCATGGTGTGGACCATGAAACTTTGGATCTCCAAGATGATCTAACCTATCGAGAATACCCTGTTCGTATTCTTGATGAAACCGAGCGCAAGACTTGTCGTCAAACCATCAAGTTCCCGAAAGTTCAATGGTCTCATCACTATGAGTCAGAAGCAACCTGGGAACGCAAAGATCGTCTTCGATCTTAGTACCCTACCTTCTTTTCTAAAACCTAGGAATCTCGGGTCGAGATTCTTGTAAGTGGGGTAGAGCTGTAACATACCACCTTTTGTGTAATATAAATAAGATATGTTTGAGCATTGCATGCATACCACTTGCACTTTGGTTTAATCAAGAAAGAACCAACAAAACCCTAAACTCTAACTCCCCTCTCTATTTGAAACATTCATCTGGTTTTGAAAATATTTGGAAAAAACCACAAAATGCATGGAGCCCAATCAGAACCAAGGGCCCCTTAGTGTTTTTAGTTATATTATAAAAGTTTCTGTAATTTGAAATTATTCAAAACAAAATTACAAATGGAATTTACAAAATAAATTAGAAAACAGAAATATAAAAAGAAATCTACAAATAAAAACTATCCCTAACCCTCTCAGGGCCGCAGCCCACTTCTCTCCCTCTCCCCCTATCGCCCATGCACTCCCCAACCAGCCCACACGGGGCCCAAGCGCAGCCCACCAGGCCCATACCCCTTTATTTGTTTTTTCCCCGTCGTCCTCCTCGCTGGTGGATCGAGCTAAGCAGCTCGCTAGCAGCGCCTCCATCGCCGGCGTGCGCTAAGATGCGCGCCGCCGCCCGCCAGTGTCTATAAGGACCCCGCCTCACCGACAGAGAACCCTAGCCCGCCATCTTTTCCCTTCTCCCTAGCTCTCCTGCGCCATGGCCGAAGAAACCTAGTTCTTCCGCCGCTCATCCTCGCCGTCTCCGGCCACCCCACGCCACGCTAAGACCACGGCTGGATGCGCCGTGCCACCCTTGTCCTTACCGTCGAAGCTCGCTTGCTGGGACGCCTTCCTCTCCCCGGAATCGAGCCTGAAGCACTGACAGCCGCCGTAGGTTACGCCGTCGATCCACCACCGTCCGGCCTCACCGAGCCTCGTTGCCAACCCTGCCGTGCTTGCGGTGAGCTCGCGGTGCTAACGCACCCTCCTGTTGCCTCCCTCTCCTCCTGTACCTCTCTCCCCGCGAGTGCCCGACACCGCCGCTACTGGAGCTTGTCGGAGGCGACGCTCCGGTGACCAAGAAAGAGCGGCACCGCCACTAATCTGGTCACCTCGCTCGCCTCTTTCCAACACGCCCCTCCGCGTGATAAGGCGCGCTCGGAATCAGCAGATTTGATCCCCAGTAGTGGGCATCTCCATTGCTGATGTCATGGTGACATCAGCATGATGCAATAACTCTTTTTGTTTTATTTAAATGATTTCTGTAAATGTAAAATCCCTGACAGGTGGGCCATACCTGTAAGAGTTTTATTATTTTCTGTAAATATTTTCTGAAATGATTAAAAGTCTGACATGTGGCCCAAGTTTGGAAATTATTTCAAATATTCCAAAAATGATTTAAAATGAATTAAAATTTGATAAATTCATAACTAATTCATTTTGAATCAGAAAAATACAAATAATATACCAAAATGTTCAGAAAAATGAAACCTATCTAACTAAGCTATAATCATACATTGTTAATCAACTTTGATGGCAAGTATAATTAGAAGAACCAATTGAACCCCATAGGTGATTCCGAAGATCCCCTATTCTAGGGTTTGTATATCTCGGACCCCCTTTAAAATGACCAAACATGTTCTAGGATTCTTTTCAACACCATTTAACTTGTCATATCATCCATATTGTATGAGCATTGCACATTCCATGTGTTGAGTGTTGCTTTCTTTTTTTCGGTGATTGGTTCTCGCGAATAGGAACCAAACCCTAAGCTGAAGTCAATGCCACCGAAGAGCGGTACCAGTCCAATAACAGACAAGGCAAGCGAAGCCCCACTCATACATATGAATCCTATGATTACAAAGTATTTCATTCTCGTCATATGCATTCGGTTCAACAGTCTTTTATCAGTAGATAGAGTAATCCTATCTGATGCATGTTTTCCTTTGTGAACTATATTACCTGATCCACCGCTCCTAGCATAACTAGGGTTTGGCTTATGAGCATCGCTAGTGCCACAGTTCAGTCAAGCTTAGCCATGCTTAGTGGTATGATGTTGATCATTCATGTAATGCACAGGAGATGCAAATGAATCTAGTATGGTAGGATGTTGTGATGTGATCAGATATGAATGAGAAACATGCTAAGGCTTGTATGGGAGGCCACGTGGGTTGTGGTTTTTGTAGTCCCATACTTGCCACTCTTAGGACCTGATGTTCTCGCCTCTTGAACCAAGACGAGCGTACAACCACACGGGGGCCTGGAAACCCCCTCGATTCACTAACTTGCCTAGTAGATTCCATGAGTCACATAGTTCGGGCTTTCCATTCGACATACGCATATTGGTTGTTCTTGAATGGAGGTGAAGGAGGTGCATTCATACAGGTAGGTAAGCGTGGCAGGGAATGGGAGATGCCCGACATCTGTAATCTCAAACCCTGTTCACATCGCTAGGGACCGACTTCGGGACTCGACCCGTTATGGCGGCATCTCCTTAGTGCGTGACTCATGGTCTCGGCGAAAGCAAGGTAAAGGTCGTGGTCAACCACTCTCTGTCGGCCTTCCAAGGAAGAGGGCTAAAAGTTAGGCAATAAGAATATGTTGGTACGTGTGGGTAAAGTTGTGTACCCCTGCAGGGTTATTAATCTTTTCGAAAAGCCGTGTCCACAGTTATGGACGACTTGGGAACAGATTCTGTGATCATAGAAAACTATAACCGAATGATAAAACTTGGCAACTAATGTGAGATCCAGAGTACTTCCTCGGGGTTGTTTGAGGGGGTAGTTCGGAAAGAGAGGTTCAGTAGATGATGATACTTGGTGGATATCAAAGATGATTCTAAGAGATAGAGTTGAAGTCTTCTTATCCCCTTTGAAAATGATCTGACTAGACGAGTTTCTTCTCACCCTTGTTTTGAAAACAAAAGATGGCTTTATGCAAAACAACTCCAATAGCCATAAGCCTTGAGGAGTACACCCTGTACTCAGCCTTGCTTCATTGATGTTTTTTACAGATGAAGATACTCCAACTGAAGGTGGTTTCTACGTCGAAGTCGACGAGTAGTTGGGGTTCCCGAGCAGCATCCTAGGATCTATGGAAGGGTCGCTACTTCTGTTTATGGCCTCTTAGGCCCTTTGCTCAGTTTGTTGTTTAGAACAACTTGTTTGCTTCCGTTGTTTGATGTAATGATGGGTCTGTGACCCTGGTTTGTATGACTGGTTTGTAACTCTTTTAAGAGTTTACCTTATTAATTTAGGTTAGGCTTATATTAGAATTTAGGTTAGGCTTATATTAGATGAGGATCTGGTATTTGTCTAACCCTGATCACGGGTCGTGACAATATAATGGTGGAAGATCAATGCAAATCCATTGGGTTACCTCGTGCATCTGGAAAGAAGCGATCACACGTTGTCGATGTCGTGACCATCTTCGATCTGGCTCGTTGCATTCAGAGAGATGGTGAGAACCCCCTATATTAGCTCGCCAGATGGCTCCGATTGAGGGCCGACTTGGAGGGCTATCCCAGCAATGACGCGATCTACCACTTCATTGAAGGGCTAGCGCGTGACACACTTCTCCGGCATACGCTCAGGAGGCAGCAGGACATAGGGAACCTCACTATCGCCCAGATGGTTCACACTGTTGAAAGTTTTTCCGCTCCCGATGAAGTGGCCTAGGCCGGCCCTGTCGCCTTACCCGAGCTACCAATCAAAAGTTATCACAGTTTGAATTTGCCCCTATTTGATTTGAAATAGAAAAGGAAAAAACAGTTTTCTAGTGGGCCGGTGGTACTACCGCTCGGCCCAGTACGCTCGCGATTCCTCTTTGCCCTGCACGGTAGCTAATTCCGGCACTACTGGTCTCTCCCGGTAGTACCGCCCGGGTGGGCCGGTACTACCGGTCGACCCAGGAAGACGCCCTGCAGCCCCGTGTCGCATCGCTCCTGCCGTGCTTGCCTCGCGCGCACGCGTCTGCCAAGTCTGCTCGCTCGATGCCACACCCGCTCGATCTACTGCCGTGCCGGGCCCCACTGTCGTATCTCACGTTGACCCGCACCGCACCACGCTGCCTTACTTCCGCTCGCATGCGTGGGCCCGCCAATGCACTGATCGACCGCGTGGCCTGCCCGCCTTTACCGCGCGTAGCCTCCTTATGCGCGCATGCACAGCTGGCCCACACCTCGCATGTGCGCCGCCGCTGCTTCCGCTCATATCGCGCGCGCATGCGTTGACAAGCGCTGGCCACTTGCCCACGCTCTACTGGCCCCGCGCGCTGGGCCTGGGGCTGCCACCGCTTGCGCATGCCTCGCACCGCGCACCTGCTCGCTGGCTGGTTTGTTTCTCCCTGGGATCGCTGGTTGGTTCCGGTAGTACCCAAACTGGTACTACCGGTCCGTCGAGAAAAATCGTCCCAACAGGCAGATATTTGGCCCCTCTTTAAATAGCTTTTCTCCTTTATCGTTTTGGGTAGCTTCTTTCTCCTTTATTTGTCTAAGCTTTGCCCCCTTTTTCTCTACATCTTAAAGCTTGATTAATCTCTTCCTCTACAATGATTCTTGCCCATATTTGAGTGGAAGAGGGAGGAGATCTAGATCCATGTTTTGACCAAACCAAAACATCTCTTTGTGAGTGTATCTTTGGGATCTAGATTTTGTGTTCCTCTTTGATTCCTCCTCTCTTGTTCCCCCCAATAACTTTAATAGCTTTGTTGGAACTTGAGATTGAGGGATTGGAGAACCTTTGTGGTGTTCTTTATATTTGCATTCGGTGCATCGGTTTCAGTTCTCTCTGAAGGATTTGGTGAGTGAAAGTTGAGAAGCTTTTTACTCTTGGGTTCTTGGAACCCTAGACGATTTGATTGTTTTGCAGGTTGTGGATTAATTGGGGCCTCCAATTACGTTGTGGAGCTTTCCCCAAGCTTGTTTGTTGGGAGCCTCGAATTAAGTTGTGGAGAAGTGCCCCAACCTTGTGAGAGGTTCCGGATTGCCACTGACACGTGCACCGATAGTGGAAGTGTGGATCAATCCCGTTTGGGTGAGATTCACAGGGGAATAAGGGAGGCCTTTTGTGGCGTAGGTGGTTTGATACCACCCCCTATCGATACGAGACATACTCCATGTTGGGAGGAACTCGGTAAATTATCGTTGTCCCTGCGTGCCTCGGTTATCTCTATACCCAAGCTCTTACTTATGCACTTTACTTTGTGATAGCCTTCGTTCTTAAAGTATATATCTTGCTATCACATAATAGTTTGTCTTTCTTAGCATAATTTGTTGGTGCACATAGGTGAACCCTAGATTTTTCTAGGTTTTGTGCTTAACAAAACACCAGTTTAATTCCGCCTTTGTTGAGCCACTCTCAGAAAAATTTTAATCGCCTATTCCCCTCCCTCTAGGCGACATCTGTATCCTCTCAATACTGATGGCCACCCCACCCCCAGTTCCCCAGTACACTAGTAGGAAAAGGCCTAGTGGAGGCATTAAGAAAAGGAGATTAGTGGCATTGAACACGCACGCCACTAATCTCATGTCACTGGTAGAAGATAGTGGTGACGTCTGCTGGGAACGCCAGTACTAAGTGAGATACTAGTGGCGTTTAAGAGAACGCCACCAGTACGATAAGTTTTAGTGGCGTTTGGGACCTTAGGAACGCCATTGGTCTTAATTTGGCAATTAAAAAAATTACTCAAAATCTTGATTATATCAGCAATATTAAAAAACATAATACAACAATACTAGACATCATTTAGAATACAACAACATGATACAAAAAAGTTTACTGGATAGCATTTAGAATACAAAAACAGAATACAACAAAATTTTAGTGGATAGAATTTAGAATACCACAATACAAATAAATAACTAATTGAGATGACTATCTAGCTTGTTCTAAGTAGGCATGGTCTTCAAAGTTAGAAGACAGATATAACTAAGGGAATGATCTTCAAAGTCAGAAGACTCTGAGTCAGAGATCTCGTACGAGAAAAAGATGACTCCATAAGTTTTATCGAGGTAGATTCTCAACCTCATCCCAGCATCCAACCCAAACATTTCTACCAAATTTATCCAAAGTGGTCATGTAAAGTAAGTCCGGTTCACCTCATTGACGACTAGAATCTTGTAGCTCTTGTCAGGTATTGCCTCTTCCACGAAGGTAACCTCAAATTGTCCCTGGTGATTGACACGTCTGTTCACATGGTCAAGAAAGTCTTTTCTTGTGTGGCAAGGGATGGTGTGAGAAAAAAAATATGGAAACAATAGTTAATTAGTTTTGATCAAAATGGATGCAAGGATGGAAATCATAATTGAACCAAACATACCGCCATAGTCTCAAAGTCTTCGAGAAGCACTATAATAAACTTCTTATCCTGTCAACTTTCATGGCCATAGTTGATGCAGGGATGCATTTGCTGCATGTTCATAAGTCCATATGCAAAATAATTTCAGGGACGGAGTAAGCGAGCCAAAATAATCTACAATCTGCATGTTCATAAGGTCTCATATAAAGACACACAAGACAAAAAGAGTGCCTATAAGACCAAATCAAATGTACAAGATATTCATGGACACAAGACAAGGTCTTATAGGCACCTTTTGCATTAGATTGTGTCGTAGTGTAATGATCGACCGTTGGAAGGAAAAAACAACCAAAATAATCTACAATCATCTACACTAACAAACTATCTACACTAACAAACTATCTATACCAACAACATTGTCTGAAAAAGAGAGACATTTCCACGGTTCGTATAACATTGTTGTGAATTATATTGTGCACCACAATTTATCCCAACCATGTTAAATGAACCATAAAATTATCTGTCAACTTTAGTACCACAAAACTCTAATGAAGCAAGAATTGTTGCATATGGAAATACCTCATCGATAATGCCTAATTCTAAACAAGCATATGGAAATACTTCATTTAGACTTTGTGGTAACAAGATGATATATTTGCATATAAAATTGTCTCGGCCTAAAATTAACAAACCCATATCTCTATATCTACAATTTGAGCTAAAACTTAATATCTAAAACACTATCTAACATACTTATCTCTCGAATTTATTAAACAAATATCTAACAGACATATGCATCTACAATTTGTCTAAAATGCATAAAAAGGGATCAAAGGCATGGGCGGTGGCTCACCCAGGTCATGGACGGGGAAGCTACAGCGACCGGATGGGGATGGCGATGGTGGTCGCGACGGCCAGCAGATCGGAGAGGAGGATAGGTCCAGCGACCGGTGTCACGGGAACGAACGAGGTAGTGGCAGCGACGGTCGGGGATGTCCATGGTGGTTGCGGTAGACAGCGACTCAGAGAGGAAGTGAGATGTGTGGCGACCGGCGGCTCGAGAACAGACGACGTGGTGGCAGCGATGGTCGGGGATGACTGTGGTTATCGCGGCAGCCAGAGGCTCGGAGAGGAGGTGAGAGGTGCGGAGACTAGCATCTCGGGAACACACGAGGCAGTGGCAGCGGCGGTCAGGGATGGCCGCGGTCGTGAGAGGTGCAGCGACCGATCGAGAATAGACGGGTCGATGGCTCGATCGGGAACGGATGGGGAAAGGTAGGGATCGATCCAATCCAAAGGGAGACATGTTATAAAAGTCCACGGAGTGCTTATTAGTCGTGGAGTTCAACTCATGCTGAACGCCACCAGAACGGAGCGTAGCCATGGCGTTCCCTGGTCCACAACACCACCAGTCAATTTGTCCAGGCTTCGTCTGTGGGACCCTATCACTGATGGCGTCTCAGTATAATGAGATGCCACTAATATCATATAGTGGCAGTGTTCGGTAATTTATGAACACCACTATTATTTCATCTTTAGGTGGTTGCGCGCATTATATTTTGGACGCCATTAGTTAAATGACTACTATAACGGTTTTCCATCTAGTAGTACCTACACTGGTCGGAAGTTCCAAACACGTGGGATAGGACGTATCACCCTGACCTCGTTCCAACAGAGAACCAGTATGCCATGTTCATCAACCACTTGATTGACGGCAACAAGTTCACCAAGTGCCGGATGGATAGTGGAAGCAACATCAACATCATGTACCTGGATACACTGCACAAGATGAACTTTACGGACACCAACCTAAGGCAGACCAGCACCATGTTTGATGGCATCATTCCTGGCCGAGAGGCTCGGTCCCTTGGGTGCATTACCCTTTCGGTCGCCTTTGGTGATGCTAATAATTACAACCAAGAGCGCATGACCTTCGAAGTGGTCACCTTCAAGAGCGTGTACCACGTTATATTTGGTCATGACATCTTCCACTCCTTCATGGCCAAACCATGCTTTGTCTACAACAAGCTCAAGATACCCGGACCAAATGGTGTCATCACCATTGCCAGAAGCTTCACAGAGGCAACATACATCAAGATAGGTGAAACATCCTTTACTGAAGTCGTCCTCTACAGCGAAGAATTCAAGGAGATCCAGCGCCACGTCGATGCCTCGGAGATGCCAACATCGAAGAAGCAGATTTCTGATTCCGATTCTGCATTCAAGGCTGCCATAGAGACCAAGACGGTGGAACTTGTGGTAGGCGATACCTCCTAGACCACCGCCATTGGGACAAACCTGGATCCTAAATAGATAAGAGAGCTCACCGAGTTCCTCTTTTAGAACAAGGAAGGACATCTTCTCCTAGCAACCCGCCGACATGAAAGTTGTTCCTATGGAACTTGCTGGGCACAGCTTAAACATCAATCCTAAATGCAAACCGGTGAAACAACCTCTACGACGCTTCGGGGACGAGAAGAGACGTGCCATAGGCAAAGAGATAGCTAGGTTACTTAAGGCCAGTTTTATCCAAGAAGTCCTTCACACCCGATGGGTGGCCAATCCTGTACTTGTTCCCAAAAATGGAACCAAAGAATTAAGAATGTGCGTTGATTACACAAGTTTGAACAAAGCGTGTTCGAAGGATCCATTTTCTTTGCCTCGCATTGACCAAGTCATTGACTTGATGGCTGGCTCGGAGTTCTATGTTTTCCAGATGCATACTCAGGATGCCACTAGATCAAGATGCGAAAGTCGGACCAATTGGCCACTTCGTTCATCACACCCTATGGCACTTATTGCTATGTCACGATGCCCTTTGGGATGAAAAACGCAGGTGCTACCTACCAGTGGACAATGCAACATTGCCTCCATGACCAAATTGGTCAGAACGTTCACGCTTACATGGACGACATCACGTTGAAGTCAAAGAAATCAAATGAACTTATCACTAACTTAAAGGAGACCTTTGATAACTTCTGAAAGTTTAACATGATGATTAACCCTAAGAAGTGTCTCTTCGGGGTTCCTGCCGGCAAATTTTTAGGATTCATCGTTTTCCATTGTGGAATTGAGGTCAACTAGGTATCCTCAACATCAAACGTCCGGCATGCCTGAAGAACATTCAACGGCTCATAGGCCACGTAGCAGCCGTAAGACGGTTCGTCAGCCGACTTGGAGAGAAGGCCATGCCTCTATACAAGTTGCTGAAGAAGGCGGAAAAATTTATATGGACGGATGAGGAGGACACAACACTTCAGGAGTTGAAGAGGATACTTTCCTCAACACCTATACTTGTAGCACCGGAGTCAATGGAGCCTATGTTAATCTACATGGCGACCACCAACCAGGTTATCAGCATCATCGTCATGGTGGAGCGGAAGGAACCGATGCATGAGTACGACATACAACGGCTAGTTTACTACGTAAGCAAGGTCTTGACGGAGTCCAAGCAGCATTAGCCGCACTACTAGAAGCTGGCCTACGAAGTTTTCCTTGTTTCTCGGATAAGGCACTATTTCCAAGAGCATCCAATTATAGTAGTGAGCAAGGCTCCACTGTGCGACATCATCAACAATAGCGACACTATACGGAGAGTGGCGAAGTGGGGCATCAAGCTTTCCACCTTCAAAATCACTTACAAGAGACACGACGCTATTAAATCACAAGCATTGGCAGGTTGGATGAAACTGCCACAAGATACTCATGTGCCAGAACCAGAAATTTGGGTAATGCACTTTGACGGATCAAAGCTACTCAATGGATCGGGGGTTGGTGTATTAATGCAATCACTAATAGGAGAGAAGCTACATTATGTCCTCCAAATCCACTTCAGCACTACAAACAACATGACAGAACATGAAGCACTCATTCACGAACTTCACATAGACAAGGATATTGGCATCAAGCGCATAGTTTGTTGTGAAGATTCTGACTTGGTTGCCCAGAAGGTGGCTGGCAACTGGAACATGCGGAAACCTAAGATGGCAGCATATCGAGATGAAGTAGACGAGATAGCCAAGTACTTCAAAGGCTACGAAGTCAAGTACGTCAAAAGGAAGGAAAATGAGATGGCAGATCTGCTGTCAAAGCTTGGATCTGCTCGCAAACCAATTCCACCAGGCGTTTTTCTGGAGCATCTATGGACCCCATTAGTGAAGGGAGCAGACCCCAAGAATCTAGATAGAGTTGAATCATTTGTTAGTACAGTAACAATAGTCCCTCTGACTTGGACGAAACTGTTCATGGATTACCTCAAAGATGGAACATTGCCCGCCAACGAAGTCGAAAGCCAGCAAATAGTACGTCGAGCAAAGGGCTAAACCATAATAAATGGGCAGCTCTACAAAAGAAGCATCACAAGCGTGTTCCTAAAGTGTGTTTCCCACCATCAAGGTATGGATATCCTTTGTGAGATTCATCTCGGAGATTCCGGGAATCACGCCGCTCCCTGATCTTTGGTCTCCAAAGCCTTCCGACAAGGATTCTACTAGCTGACTGCGAAGGCGGACACCAACAAGATGATTGAAACATGCATTGAATGTCAATATTATGCATGGTAGCCACATGTTCTAGCTGAAGAATTGGGAACTATACGAATAACTTGGTCGTTTGCAGTCTGGGGGCTTGACATGGTTGGGTCGCTGCAGACAACACCTTGTGGGGTTTACGCATATTCTCGTAGTAGTTGAAAAATTCACAAAATTAATAGAAGCTAAACCCATTAGAAAGCTCAATGGGGAAACAACTCTTAAGTCTGTCCGGATCTAGTGGTAGATTTGGTCTCCCACATAGCATCATCACCGACAACGGCAGCAACTTGTCACTCGGAGAAGTGGAGTCTTACTGTCACGATAAAGGCATCAGCCTTGACCTTGCATCTATGGCACATCCATAATATAATGGTCAAGTTGAATGGGCCAACAAATTAATTCTGCAGAGAATAAATCCACGTCTAGAAGAACCGCTACATAGAGCAGCTGGAGCTTGGGCGGAGGAATTTCCATCTGTTTTGTGGAGTTTAAGAACTACTCCCAATCGATCCACAGGCTACACCCCCTTTTTCATGGTATATTTGTAGGTTTCGTTGCATGGAAAACAAAAAATTTCTATCAGAAGAACACATAAAACCAAGATCCAATCCATGGCAAAGCCAAAATCTAACCCACGAGATCAGTGCAACAAATATTGAAGAGAACTAACCCTCGTAGATCTAAAGAGTTTAACAAGAACAGATTATCGTGGTTAATGTAGTCGATCACTTGTCGATCTCAAGATCATGTAGACGATCCTTCCAGCACCACGTTTCGGTAGCGCTTCCGCACTCAGTCACATGTACGGATTCGATGAAGACCTTCCTCTCCCTATTCCAGCGGGCAGCGGAGGTAGTAGATCCTCTCAGAATGCTAGCAGCACGATGGCGTGGTGATGGTAGTGGAGGATAAATCCCTGCAGGTCTTCGCCTAAACCATAGTAGGAAGATGGAGGAGGGAGGAGGTGGCGGCTAGGGTTGATGGCGCCTGGGACAAGGGAGCAAGGGGTGCGCCCCCACCCCTCTTTATATAGGTGGGGGGTTGTGGCCAAGGGGTTCCCAGCCCTTTCCGAGTTCCCCCCAACTCGGCCACAAGGGGGAAGAGCTGGGAACTTGTCCCCAAATTCTCCCCTCCTTTCCAAATTAGGGTTTGACCCTTTTCCCTTGTGCTGGCCGGTTGGCCCCCTTGCGCTTGGTGTAGCTGGACCCTAGGGCCCCCGCGGCATGCCACAACCCAAGTGGACCCTCCCGGGTGGTGGGACCACTGGTGGCTGATGACTGCATATTTGCATCATGTTTTATGTTATTATTTTGCATTGTAGTCGTAGGATCTTGGTATTTTATGGAGTTCACGTGCACCTTTTATGTTATTTTTCACCAAGATCAGGACAAATGATGGATCAGATGGACATAATTCTTGGACCAGTTATATTGGAGTGAAAAGGATCCAAAAAAAACGTAATTTTCTTATTTGGGAAATATAAATAACACCAGAAGAAAACCCGAAGCAATTGGAGGGTATAGAAGGGTTAGTGACCAACTATACGGTGGGAAGAAATATTCCAGTCGTATAGTTCCCGCCATATAGTTGGCGCCAACACTGCCTCCTCAAATTGTTTCATCCCGTGCAACTGGATCAGAGAGACGACATATAGAACACCGAGAAATCGCCGAAACCTCACCTCCCAAAGGAATCTGGAGGGGGAACTCATCCACCAGGGATCCATCTTCGCCCTGCGCAGATCTAGGAGGCTAAGGCATCGATCTTCATCATTAACCGCTGCATCACCACCATCTCCATCCATCCCATCTACATGTTGTCTATCTCTTGTTGTAATTTCCATACTCATTGTGGATTTATACAAGTACTATTTATCTATGATAGAGTCCATTACTTTTGCCATGATGTTGATTGCCTCCATGTCTGAGTAGATCATTAGTTCTTGGGGAGATAGAGAAACCATAACATGAGATTGAAATAAGATAAACTTTATTATGATATTCATCGCTGTGACCATGTGTTAGATTATCTTCATCTTGATGTTGGGAGAAGTCGACCTCTCAATATTTGCCTCTTATGGGGACTTGATGGAGGGAACTACTTATTGGTAGATGGATGTGTGTTAGCACTTACAGTGACTATAAAGCTGTTGGCACCCCTTACGTATCAACTTGGGAATCTAGGAAACTCATGAAACACTATCCATGCCATGGGATACGTCCCGCGGGATTAAGTCCCTTAATAGCATAATAATTCAATTGATGTTGATTGCTATCTGCTGTGGTTATGAGGATGATGAGAGAAGTGGTTGCTGCCTAATTGTCCAAATACGGAGTTTCTCCCACACATACATAGTTGAGAATGTTCATGATAATAATCTTTACCTTAGACCTTTATAATGCTAGTGATGTATCCGCTAATCCTAGAGAATGCTTTTCCCCACTGAAGTTTCAAATCTCTTTCACATACGCGATACTTACTTTCTGTATTGAGTTTTATTTACTTTACTCATTGTTCTCTTATACCAAAAACCCAAAAACCAAAAAAAAAATTTACACAACACTCACATTTTATCTTGTTACTAAGAACTTTATTTAGCATTTCTATTTTTAGTAGTCAATTCATGAATTCTTAGACTTCAGCCTCCTGCTCCCTGTGGGATCGATATCTTTAAAACTAGCTACAAACGATCTGTGCACTTGCCATCAAGGACTCCTTCATGCATAGCACTGGCGTCTTTTCCAACAACGACTTCTTTCTCGGCTTGAACAACCTCTTCCTTGACGACATGGATGACGATGGTGCCGATGCCAACACTGGCGGTTCCTGTGCTGTGATGTATATCCTATTTCTCAATCTTGTTTATCTTAGTCCGATAATATGTCGTTCCTTTTGGTTTGCTGTAGACCTTGCTCTGATCTTATCTCAAGTTCTATGCCTTTCAATCCTCTTGGATATGTGACTAAATATGTATCTGCTAATTCGCAAGATTAGTTTAATTTATGTTATTCTATTCATGTTTTATCTAGTGTTTATCATGGTTAATTCTCTTGGTAAATTGCTCTTTTACTCAACAATCCAAAACCCTAATTCCACGCAATTTTCCCAAAGTGGCATTTTTGCATCCATGAAGCCACCTGTGTTTGAAGGTGTCAATTACAAAAGATGGCGTACAAGAGCAGTGCTCTAGTTTCAGACCATGAGTTGCTATAATGTCATATATGGCGCACCTGATGGAGATCTTAATCCTGCTCAAGAAGAGGCCTTTCAAAAACTTGATACCACTTTCAAGGCTGCCTTGATCAGCATTCTTGGTGAAAATATTGTTGATTCATACCTATCATTTAGCAATGGCAAGGATATGTGGGATGTGCTCGAGATAAAATTTGGAGTCTCCGATGCTGGCAGTGAACTGTATGTCATGGAACACTGCCCCATTGTGGAGCAGACTCATGAAATATAGTCACTTGCCATGGAGCTCGAGCACTTCACTTGTGTGTTACCGGACAAGTTTGTTGCCGGAGGCATTGTTGCCAAGCTTTCCCCCGTCATGGAGGAATTTTGCTACTTCTCTGAAGCTGAAAGAACATTTCATGATCTCTACTGTTTTGTGTGTTAGATAACAATACCAAGTATTATTTATTATGTGTTTAGTGGTGCAGAATTATTGTTCAATCAAAAGCAGCTTAATCAGTGTTTTCGGGGTTGGATTATCCGCCCCCAGGAGTTTTCCAAAGTGATCCAACGCGCGTCACCCTGAGAGGGGGCAGATTTTTGTCTCAGATTGTCCGGTCAGGGCCGGCGCATGTTCCCGGGTCGGATAATCCATCCCACCAGCGGGCCGGATAATTAGCCCCCCTAGGATTCTTTCAAAGGCGGCCAAGGCGCGACTCTCGTAGAGGGGACGGGCATTTTTCCAGGATTGTCTGAATCTATACTGGATGTTTTTCCCAGCCGGATAATCCATCCCCCACTTGGGCTGGATAATCCGGCCCTAGTTTTCTCAAATGACTGGTTTTGATAGGGGGTATAAATACCCCAATTGCTCCTCCTGTCAAAACTTTCGATTCATTCGAAAAAGTGTTGTGTTGTTCATATGATTATAATCCGTTTTCTCCACATTCAACAACCTGAAGGATCTGATCTTTGGGGAATCGAAGGAGGAGGCTTCAATCTACATAGGCACCTGTGTTGGAATTATGCCCTAGAGGCAATAATAAAGATGTTATTGTTATAATTCTTGTTCATGATAAAGTTTATATTCCATGCTAGAATTGTATTAAGCGGAAACTTTGATACTTGTGTGGTTTATAAACAACACTGTGTCCCTAGTACGCCTCTATGGACTAGCTCATTGATTAATGATGGTTAAGGTTTCCTAACCATATACATGAGTTGTCGATTAATAATGAGATCATGTCATTGGGAGAATGATGTGGTGGACAGACCCAAATCAAGCAGAGTAATTAGATCGTGTCATCGTGTTCATCTTTGCGAAGTTTTTTCTTATGTAAAATATTGTATTCCTTAGACCATGAGATAATGCAACTCCCTGGTATCGGAAGAAATCTTTGAGGTCATCAAACGTCATCCTATGAGAGGGTGATCATAAAGGTGTCTCTCAGGTGATCGAAAAGTACTTGTTGGGTTGTATGTATCGAGATGGGATTTGTCCCTCCCAAGTCGGAGAGATATACTTCGGTCCCACTCGGTAATCGATATCAACACCGCTTGCAAGCACGTGGTTAAGGAGTTAATCACAAAGTGATATCGGATTACGGAATGAGTAAAGTACTTGCTGTAAATGAGATTGAACTAGGTATGTCTATACCAACGATCGAATCTCGGGAAAGTAAAATATCGCGTGACGAAGGGAATATAAATATGGGATTAATTGAATCCTGGCATCGTGGTCCATCCGATATGACACTACTAGGAAAATGGCCTTTAGTGGCGCACCTGAAAACATCATCTGTGGCGCACTAGCAGTGCGCCATGTGCGTTGCGCTACGGCTATCTCTCAGCCGTGGCGCACTGTGTAGAGACAGGCGTAGCGCACCTGCTAGTGCGCCACAGATGTTTGGGCAGGTGCGCTACCCCTGGGATCTTCTGTGGCGCACTACCTAGTGCGCCACTAAGCTTCCATAGTGCGCTTTAGGTGTAGTGCGCCACAGAAGGTAGATCATGTGCGCCACAGATGTGTTTTTTGTTTTTTTAATTTCCGAGCCAGATTATATACAATATTACAGCAGATATACACACACAGATACAAGATATACAATTATATATATAAATACACAATATGAAAAACAAGATTGAAACAAATATATATAGATAAGTCTCATACATGAATACATAGTCTAAGTTACATTTTTTCAATCATGTTACAAAGTAGTAGTTGGTGACATGCGAATACATGTGTCGATCGAACAAGTTAGAGCTCGGAAGCTCGCCTAGACATCTAAACTAGCTAGACACAAACGCGGGATAAATAACCAAAGAAGATAAGCATGATCACCGCCGCGACGAAGGTGTAGGTCTTCATCCGGTTCCTTGTCCTAACTCCCGCTAGATAGCGCGTGTATCTAGCTTCCGCCTCCGCCATAGTGTTGTACCCTTTGTAGCTATTGCCGCTGAAATGGTGCACCTGTCTCCGACAGTCTTCCCAATCATCGTAGACTCCGGGAACCCGTCCCTTGTACACGACGTACCACGTCATCTATAAGTTGACAATAATAATTAACCGGTGATTGAAAAAAACATATATAATTAAAGTCGCATATGAAGATACACTTATAGAAAGTACTCCTAAATCAAAAAGACCAAACTCAAAAAGCATGCCTCATATATAACTAGGTTGTTCGACACAAGAATATGCTACGATGGAACTGTTCGCCAAGTAGGATGCACAACACCTAGACCTATGCATAGCACAAGGCGAACAATCCCATCACAGCACATTCACATATAATGTGCCACGACATTTCAATCATCGGCATTATTCTCGAAAAAGACCAAAGTAACTCAAAAAGCATGCCTCATATATATACATAGGTCGTTGGACACAGGAATATGCTACGATGGAACCGTACGCCAAGTAGGATGCACAACACCTGGACTTGTGCATAGCATAAGGCGTACAATCCCATCGTAGCACATTCACATATATAGTGTGCCACGACATTTCAATCATCGGTATTATTCTCGAAAAAGACCAAAGTAGCTCGAAAAGAATGCCTCATATATAACTAGCTAGGTCATTGGACACAGGAATATGCTATGAGGGAACAGTTAGCCAAGTAGGATGCACAATTCCTGGACTTGTGCATATCACAAGGCTAACTATCCCGTCATAGCACATTCACATATATATTGTGCCACGACATTTCAATCATCGGCATATTCTCGAAAAAGACAAAAATAACTCGAAAAGAATGCCTCATATATATACATAGGTCATTGGACACAGGAATATGCTATGATGGAACCGTGAGCCAAGTAGGATGCATAAGACCTGGACTTGTGCATATCACAAGGCTCACAATCCCATCATAGCACATTCACATATATAGTGTGCCACGACATTTCAATCATCGGCATTATTCTCGAAAAAGACAAAAATAACTCGAAAAGAATGCCTCATATATATACATAGGTCGTTGGACACAGGAATATGCTATGATGGAACGGTGAGCCAAGTAGGATGCACAAGACCTGGACTTGTACATATCACAAGGCTCACAATCCCATCGTAGCACATTCACATATATAGTGTGCCACGACATTTCAATCATCGGCATTATTCTCGAAAAAAGAGTAAGGAAAAAAAGAAGGACCAAATTGAGCAAAGGACCAAAGAGTAAGCAAAAAAACCAAGCATTGATTGATATATAATAATAATAAGCAAAATAAGTAAGCGATGATTCATAAACCTAATAAGATAAGTACACTTGTCCACACACACACAAAGGTCATCTATAGTTTGTAACTACAACTAGGCCAACATCAAGCCTTCTGGCTCGGCTTAGGGAACGGGAGGACGCCTTGTCTCGTCATGACTTCCTATAGTCACCCTGCATCTCTAGGCGATCTTCTATGTCACGGTTATTCGGGATATTTCCTCCGTAGAAGATCCCCCCGAAGTCATGACATCACGAAAGATGATTGCCCCAAACTGCTGCTGGATGCGATACATCTCTTGTCTAATATCCGAATCATTGATCTTGGCCTTTGCTTCGGCCCACTGTTTGAGATGATCTGGCAGCGTAGAATTCTGCTGGTCAAGTAGGAACGCCCTCATGTGATGGAGTGCGTAGTAGGCTTCCTTCTTACTATTTTCCGGCTGCTTCACGCAGGGGAACTCTGTTACGTGGTTGAAGACGTGCCTGCCGAACTTGACCTTCGTACGCACGAAGGTGGTGCCTTCCGTCGAGGCAAAGCCAGTGAGAGCATCATCCAGAACTTCCTTGATCTTGTCGTAGTTTTTCTTTTTTTCTAGACTCCCCGAGTCGAAATACGTGGCGTGGGAATGCTTCGGCGATAAGGAGATGAGCGTGCAGTGTTCATCTCTGTGCAAAAATTCAAATGGAATGTGTTGGAAAAAGAATGATGATGATCTAATAAAGCCAATCGACGGTGGCGAGTGAATAACGACTTACTCGGGAAAGTAAGGCACGAGAATGTATTCCTTTGTCTTGTTCGCCACGAGGATTCTTTTTAGGTACGAGGCCACGATACGTCGTTCGGCGGGGGAACCCAAGCAGCCGTCACGCATGTAGTAGGGGTCCACTATAGCGATGCCCGGTGTGTTCTCTCTAATGATCTGCATGGCCAGGCTGAGAGAAAACAGACGGACCATGGTATAGTGCAGTGGGTATAGGTGGAACATATTGAAGATGTCGCCGAACCGCAGGAAGAACAGATGCGCAGGGGCATTGTCGACGAAGCCCAAGCCTGGTGGCACCTTAACCACGAATACCGGGTGCGAGGGATCTTTCTCCGATAGAAGGCGTCTCTCTATCGTCAGCACGCCGTCATGCACACTCTGCAGTTCCGAACTGGCGAGCTTCCACAAATTCTTAGGTAGCATGGGCTCACCCGCCACATGAATCCTCCACATAATACCCTCGGGTCTTGGTGGCCCGTCCCGAAACATGATCGGATTTGCAGTTGTTGACGCCACCGGCTGGCTCGAGCTGCTAGATTTTCTTTTCCTGCCCTTTTTTCCTTTTGGAGAGCGGGCAGGCACCGCAATCTGAGCACCGGCCGCCCTATGTAGTGTGTTAGGGCTTAGAATAAAGGGCCGGTTGGTTGTATCAGCTGGCTCTGTAAAGGCGCAAGCTGGAGGCGTCTCCTGAGAACCAAACAGACGCTTGGTGATAGTGGCTTTCTTTATGGGGCCACCAGCTAGGTCTTCTTCGTTGCCAAACTGAGTGTTGAAGAAGTGATCATTCCAGTCTTCATCGTCCTCGGCCGGATCCTGCGCCATGTGCATATCATCAACATGATCATCCGACCCACCGCGTGGAGGCGACGGCGAGGGCGGTAAGGGGGCCTTGCCACCGCTTGTCGCTGGCACGACATGCAGTGCTGTTGTCTGTGGCGTGATGGCCCCCGCCGTCCCCAAACGGATCATGCTCTTTGGCCATAGCAAGAATAAGCCGAAGCAAGTTCTGAGGACAGACGACTCTTCTTCATCCGCTCCTGGGGGGGGGGGGGGGTTGAATGGGAGGTTCTAGGTCGTCGCAGCCCTTTAGCACCCGACTAATTTTAACCCTGTGCACGCTATCTGACATCGGCCTTGAGTGGAACGTGCGCTGCAAGGGTTGAACGATGGTACCCTTGGCAACATCCCTCAGCTCGTTGTTCACGTAGCATAAGAGAGTGCACGGAACATCCGTGTTCGGAAAACATGTACGGCGTTGTCAGAGATGCCATAAGAGTAATAAATGGCATGACAGGAGGTAATTAAAGCAATTTGTTTACCGTGATGGCGTCGAGATTGGCTAATGTCGACGCACCGCATACTGCAAGGGCGTGCAAGAGACGGAAGGGCTGCTTGATGGCGCGGTGCTGGCCGCCGGTGTATTCTCCCTACCGACGGGTGCTTGGAGCTCCGGTGCCACCGCGATGATGGCAGGGGGGCACCAACATGTACTCCGGCGCCGCGGTGATGGCAGGGGGAGTCACCAACACTTGCGGCGCCGTGGTGCTAGAGTGCGGAGTCACGAACACGTAGTTCGCCTGATTCGTCGGCGCCGCGTTGTTCGAGTGGCTGCTAACCATGCTTGGAATCGGGCACGGCCCTACTCGACCACCCGCACTCCAGTTCGCTATTGACTCCACCAAGGTAGGCAGGAAGGACGTGAGGGTGATTGCCAGGTTGTCTTGGACGATCTGCGGGATCCACGCCACTTGTGCCTTAAGTTCTTGAACCTCGCGGTTTTCCTCCTCGCTCCTTCCCGACGGCGCCACATGCGTCCTCGGCGGGGGACCAAAATGATCCACCCAATTCTTACCCCTGAGGCCGGCCAGACGGCCAGCCGACGACGGCTTCTTCGTAACCGGCTCTATTTTCTTGGCCCGGTTCATCGCCCTGTTAAAAGGGTTATCCCACCGGGTGACCGCCGTCGACCCCTGGGATGAGGAACCCTGGGATCCATGACTAGCAACAATTTCCTCCTCCTGCAGAAGAAGTAACAGTGAATCATTTAGATCATCGATTAGATTGCAATCGAGTTGATCCGTGGTAATTAGATTATACTTACCACAATTTCCTCGAATTCCTTCACTGCAGGATCCGCGGTGAGTTGTTTGGTTTTTGGGTCCACATGGTAATGGGCCCTGATGAAGTTTTGAACCTGCCCGGGTTCAAATTTAGCAAAGGGGTTTTCTATCCCCTTGGATCTATACTCTTCGTCCTCCTTATTCCATTTGGCCTCCGCGGTTCTGTATCCACCAGATCCGAGATGGTGATGACCTATATTCATCGCCTGCAGCACCTTTCCCCGATTACTATTGGCCATGGATCTTTCGGAATCACACCTCTCCTTGAACTCCCGGAACTGATCTTCGGTGATCTGCGGGTCAATCTTCTGGATCTCCTCGAGACTTTTACCTTCTTTATAGATCTTCTTCTTTATCCGGGTTCTCCAGCTGGCCAGGGCGGTGCTCATCTTTGTGAGGGCGGATTTGTTTACTTCGTTCCCATGATAATTTGTGTTCTGATACTTAGCAGGGAACTTGTATCTTGCGTGCAGCTTCTCGAAGAGGAGTGTGCGCAAGTGGCCATTATCTTTATGCCGGAGATTCTTGGTGTTGATCGAGATGGTTGTCCGGGTGATCGCCGCCACTTGCCCACCGTACCCTTTGACGACAAGGTCGGGCTCCAAAGGAACCCCTGATGGGCTCACTTCGATAATTTCCTCCCTGACCGTGCCGATCGTGTTCGGGCGCCGGTCCTTCGGGTTCTTCTTCTTCTTCTTAGGAGGGTTGCTACCACTCCCTGTGCCCTCGCCGCCATCAGTGGTTTCATCATCCGCCGTTCCTTCGGCTTCTTCCTCCGCGTCTTCCATCTCATCATCCTCGCTCTCCGAAGGATGGTATTCTTCATCGTCTTCTAGCCGCTGGGCCGCCTCCCAGAATGTCAATTGTTTATTCGGAGGTCTGAGTTCTCCTTCAGCGCTGATGTGCTTAGAACATCCAGCCTCGTCGGTGTCACACATCTTTGCACTAATAAAAAACAAATAATTGTTTAAATGCACGGAAAAATCCGGCATGACCTTTGCTAATTTTCTTAAACTAGGAGTGCCCGATTTCTGCCGAAACGGAAGTTAATCAACATTCGGGCAAAAATCGGGACTCATTTCATACAAGAACCTGCATATATATGGCCAGCATAGCTAGCACACAATAAATGTCCATCATAGCCAGCACAACCAGCACACAATAAATGGCCAACACAACCAGCACATAATCTGGTCACATAGGATAATCTGGCCAACACAGCCATCACATAAATGGCCAACACAACCAGTACATCGCAATGGCCTTGTAAATGCAATGGAGTTCAGATGTTTAGGTTTTTAACTTATGTATAAAGCAATAAAAATCAGTACATTGAGTGATTCATAAAAACTCACCACAAAAACATCTAGGTAGAAAACACATTGGTTAAGAATGCATCAACATGCCCAGCCACATCAAGCAATGGGCATTTACAGTTATCATCTGGATTCACCAGGCACCAATCTAGTTTTTTTTGGGCAAAACAGTGGGAGAGTTTCCAATTGAAATGTTTATTAGCACCTTAATTCAGCTAGTTGTTGAATCAAATTGCTACTGATCTGAACCTTGCTACTCTGAACCTTGCTACTGATCTGAACCCTAAGCTTACTCTAAACCCTTGCTACTCTTAACCCTAAGCTATCTACCAAGCTTACTCTAAACCCTAAGCTATGAACCAAGCTTACTCTTGACCTTGTCAACCAAGCTACACTAAATTTTCTATCAACCAAGCTACACTAAACCTTGATATCATCATATCATATGTGAATATGACCAACATATTCTTGTACAGACACAGTGGACTGAAACTACTTTTCATATCAACAGCCATGATTAAGACACCATTTGAACTTTTCAAGAAATACTGGTGAGCATGTGCTCATCACCCAATACAAATGCATAATGTAATCACCACTTTACTGCTGTGTTCTAAAAAAAAGTACTACACACAATGCTGAAAGTTTTGCTGTGTACAGTAGTCAACCTTCCTGGAAATCATCCAGTCATACCACATATATTTACCCTGATGGTGTCAGTTATAGTTGAAGCTTTATTTACCATGGTTGGGACTTGGGAAGTGATCAAATTAAAGATGCACTACTAAAACAAATGAGGATATAATGGTATCATGCCAATAATCATTGTATCTTATTATTCTAGTTTTTTATTCCTTGCTTCCTATCAGACATCTGTTCTAAAATGTACATAGTTTTTCCTTGCTTGGATGCCGATACGTGCCCTGCAGTTGTTCCCTGATATAGGCACATGTTACTGCTTAGATACCTCGCCTTGTTGAGACGACTGTTCATTTTATTTAAATTCTGGAATAGTACTTGCCAAGTTCCTAAAAGCTCTGTAAGGCTGTACTTGTGAGATGTATGCTAGCAGTGTATTGCTTACATTTTGCAATTACTACATTCAGGTGGGTTGCTAATTCCATCATGCTACTATTTGTGGTGTACTGGTAATGGTAACAGAACCTGGGAGTTGTGAGTTACTGCAAGAAAGTTTGTCATTATGTTATTGAAGAATTCAATTACTAGTTCATACTCCTAGTCTCTAGTAATGGTAACAGAGATGAACCATGCTACTGTTGGAGACCATGAACCCTAACTTCCTTCCTTCCTTCCCTGTCCACTACGCGGCCACCAAATCCCAACTTGGGTTGGATAGATTCGGCATGTGTGCATCCATGTCGACTACGCTAGAGGCAGAGCCGTCGGCATTGCCCCTGGCGCGCGCACCGCCGTCTACAAAGCATGCTGGAAAGGCTGCGCGAGCTCAGACATCCACTCCGGCGTGTCCGAGGCCACCATACAGAGGGAGAGAGAGGGAGAGAGGGAGAGACAGGGGAGGGGCGACGCTCACCTCTGACGAGCGGACGACGGGCGGACGACGGCGGGCGGACAACGGCGGCCTCCACCTCCTCGAGCGGCGCGAGATCCTCCTCCTCCACAAGCGGCCCGGGCCTCCTCCTCCTCCATGGATCGGCAGCGGCGCGGGCCTCCTCCTCCTCGAGAGCGCAGCGCGGCGGTGGCGGATCGAAAGCGCAGTGCAGCGGTGGCGGTGTCTGTGAGATGCGGGGATGAGAGAGGCGGACGTGGCACGCGCGGTTGACTAGTCCAACACACATAGGCGTAGCGCACCCTGGCCAAGTGCGCTACGGATAACCGTAGCGCACTTGGCCAGGGTGCGCTACGCCTATGTGGGTTGGACTATCAGATAAGAGGGCGGCCACCCCACTAGTTAACACTAGTACTGTCTTATCCCACTGGTTCTGCCCCTTAGCTCTATTCTAAACTATGAGCACCTAGGTTCGAATCCTGGTGCTCCACTTTTTTATTTTTATTTTAAGAATACTTTTAAATGTTCCAAAAAATGCCCAAAAGTGGTGATATATGCCATACAAGTTTTGTTTTGTTTTTAAAATACTTTTAAATATTCCAAAAATGCCCAAAAGTG
Organism: Avena sativa; assembly: GCA_916181665.1. Taxonomy (NCBI): domain Eukaryota; kingdom Viridiplantae; phylum Streptophyta; class Magnoliopsida; order Poales; family Poaceae; genus Avena; species Avena sativa. The sequence goes on from OV702295.1 coordinate 225,727,972, forward strand.
GTGATATATGTCATAAAAGTGTTACAAATATGATTCAAAGTATAACTAAATTTCATAATAATTTGTCCATGAATATTACAATCTTTTTCGACCACGCGTTTTACAATATTTTTTGAGCTAGCGTTTTACAATCTTTTTTCCCTTCTTTGTCGCGGTTGAATAATTTAGCCCCGGCACTTTAATGTTTCTTCATTCGAACGGGCTACCTTTTTTGGGTAGGGTTGTCCTTTTTCTTCTTGTGATGTATGTTGCTGCATCGTAGTCGTCGTCATCTTCAATCTTTGGATCGCCGTACTGGTCGAAGTCTTGCTCACGACAACACGGCTAGGCTTTGTTGGGTCGGTAATGAAAAAACATTGGTCCACTTTGGTAGCCAGTACCCACGGTTCATTTTTCGCGGCCACGTTTGCACCAGCGGCCTTGGATTTGGCTGCTTCGGGTATAACCATGGTTGTGAAATACCGGTCTTCTCTTTCGACGCTCTTTGCCCATCTGACACGGAACATCAGCACCTTTTCTCCACAGTAGTCGAGCTCCCAGATCTCCTCGATTCTTCCGTAGAATCTTTCCTTCACGTTGTCATCGGTGTAGAATTCCGACGTTACGCCTGAGTTCTGATAATCACACTTGTTGTCCTTTTCCTCCGTGTAGAATGTGTAGCCGTTGATATCATACGCCTGATAGGTCACCAGGTTTTGCATCGGTCCCTGTGACAAGGTGAATATGATCTTTTCCGTGTCAGAAGAATGCGATCGCGGGGGATTATCAAGGAGCGTCTACCTAAACCAACGCGTGAAATCTGAGTTGTGCTCTTTGATTATTTCTCCCTGCGTCCTCTGTATGCCCCGGTCACTGTACTTCTTCTCGATTAACCTTTTGTGCTTCTGTACCCAAGGATCGACCAGTTCTAAATGCTGTAGCGCGACAAGGTTTGCTCGATCAAAGTCTGCGCGTCGAAAATCGAAGTCTGCATGCAGTATGCGACGACCCTCTCGGTGACCAGATCCGTCGAGCTTGCCAAGGTGCCTGTTGACGGGAAGACCGACAGGGTTCTCGATGTCTAGATAATTCGTGCAGAAAGAGATGCACTCTTCGGCCAGAAAGCCCTTGGCTATGCTTCCATCTAGACGGGACCTGTTGCGAACGTATCCTTGGATGTGTTCGTTCATCCTTTCGAACGCCATCATGCTGCGGAGGAACATCGGCCCGAGTTATACGATTTCCTCCACGACATGGACCAGCAGATGCACCATAATGTCGACATGGACAAGCTCACATAGTGTCACCATGATCTCCTCCTGTAGCCTCCCGAGCTGATTCACGCCAATCGACTTCCTAGAGATGACGTCGAAAAACTTGCATAGGCCAAATAACGTTTCACGGACGTGCTCGTCCATTATCCCTCTTAGTGCGACCGGAAGTACCTGCGTCATTAGCACGTCACAGTCGTGAGACTTCATGCCACTGAACCTCTGCTTCGCCTCGTCTAGGTATCTGCTTATCTTGCCCGCGTAGCCGTAAGGAAATTTGACTCCTAGAAGGCACTTGAAAAACTGTTTGATCTCATCCTGGCTTAGAGTGAAGCAAGAAGGAGGGCAGTAATATTCGTTCTTCTTGAACTTTTTACCCTTCCGACGAACTTGTGTCATCTCCGACTCTTGATCATCGTCATCTTCCTGATCATCAGGAGTAGTGCGCCCTCCGTGAAGCTCCTTCCGGATACCCAAGCATATCAGGTCGTGCCTTGCTTTCGGACCATCTTTCGTCCTATCTGGCATGTTGATTATGGTGGCGACCAGACTCTCGCACACGTTTTTCGTGATATGCATGATGTCGAGGCTATGAGACGTGCGGAGAAACTTCCAGTATGGCAACTCCCAGAAAACAGACCTTGTTTTCCATACCTTCATCAGCGGCTTGTCTTGTTGCTGCCTCTTTCGCTTCTTTCCAGGCTTAGGACAATCTTTCCAGTTTTTCAGCAACTCTTCCACTTCTTCGCTGCTCCTACGCTCTGGGATTCCTCGGGTCTCTGATTTTCCATCGAACAGGTCTCCATGTTTTCTCCATGGATCATTCTTGCCGAGCCACCTCCGGTGCGCCATGAACATGGTTTTCGATGACCCTGGATCTTTCTCTAGTTGGAGATAGCTTGTGTTATCCATGCACCTAACGCATGAGCAGAATCCTTGGATAACCTGCCCCGAGATATACCCGCAACCTGGATAGTCTTGCACCGTAGTGACCAACGCGGCTCTCATAGTGAAATAATCTTGTGCGACGGCGTCGTAAGTATTGGCTCCAGATTCCCATAACGTGGCTAGCTCCTCTTTCAACAGCCCGAGATACAGATTGATGTCGGTACCAGGTTGTTTCGGCCCTTGAATTAGCATACTCATTTGTATGTACTTCTTCTTCATGCACAACCATGGAGGGAGGTTGTACATCCATACAAACACGGGCCAAGTGCTGTGCGTGCTGCTCTGGCTACCGAACGGATTAAGTCCATCGGTGCTCGCCCCAAGCCTGATGTTGCTCGAATCTCCACCGAATTCTGGGAATTCGAGGTCCAATGATTTCCACTGGCTAGCATCTGAAGGGTGCGTCAGCAGCTCATCCTTTTCGGGGTCATCATCATCTCCTGGCTTCTTCCTTTCCGCATGCCATCGCATGAGCTTCGCTTCCTTAGGGTCCGCGAAATAGCGCTACATACGAGGAGTGATAGGAAAGTACCATACCACTTTTCGAGGTGCTTTCTTACCTTTCTTGTATCGACTCACGCCGCACACCGGACATGTGGTTTTCTCCGCATCCTCGCCCCGATAAATGATGCAATCGTTGATGCATACGTGATATCTAACGTGCGGTAGATCGAGAGGACAGACGATTTTCTTGGCATCCTCGATACTAGTTGGACATGTGTTCCCCTCCGGGAGATGATCGTGCCAGAATGCCTTCATATCGTCGAAGCTTGCGTCGCTCAATTTGTGTTTTGCCTTCATCTCCGTAGCCTTGAGCGTTACATTCAACCGGGTATCATCGGGCCTGCATCCTTCATACAATGGAGTAACCGCGTCTTTCTCAAGTTGCGCAAGCTTGGCTTTCTCTCTAGCGGCAGCCCTGGCGTTACTCGTCTGCTTGAGAAGCAGCTCTTGCACATAAGGGTCCTGCACCTAGCCTGACATTGTTCCATCGTCGTCTGCTCCTCCGGCATCTAGATCATCATCATCCCAGTCTGCTTCCGCACCTTCACCATCTCCAGGAGACTCTTCATCATCTCGCCCGTTCTCGATGATGATCATCGTCATGTTGGCCACCTTCACCGTCTCCATCGTCTACGTCATCGCTTATCCAACGAGTGTATCCATCCATGAAACCATGGAGGAGCAGGTGCGCCTGCAGATTCCCGGAATCTGGGTCGATCACCCATTTGAGTTTGCATCTTCTGCACGGACATCTTATATCTGTCTTGTTATTTCGTATCATGTCGGCCGTCGCACATTTCAAAAATCTAGCCACAATGCCTTCGCTCATTATGCGGACCATTTTTGCGTGCACGGTGTACACGGTACAATTTTGAAGTCTATTAGAACCACATAATGAATGCATGCATGCAATGGTCGATAGAAAATTTCGGCATGACCTATCCTAAAATTAGGAACTTTGCGAAATGCCAAAGTCTTGCCAAAATGGAAATGAATCAACATTTTGGCAAAACAAATGGCAACTTGTTCACATCCAAACACAAGAGAGAGAGAGAGAGACCGATCCATACACACATGAACATATCATTATTCTCTCCATACACACATGCATGAGCATCATCGATACTCTCCATATACACACACATATGACCATCGATCTTCTCCTACACACATCATGAGCATCGATCATCTACATACATATGAGCACATCATCCATATACACATGAACACATCCTTACATGGACAACTTACCGAGATGAGAGACCGATCGCGAGAAAGATTGAAAGGGGAGGTGCGCGCGTCGACCGGAGAAGGAGATGATAGACCAGAGACCTTCCTCTATTACTTATGTAACATCCAAAGCAAGTTTTACATGCTAAAAATGGTGAATGGGTGGAGAAATTGAGGTGGGAAGGAGAAGATCCCGACTAGATCTAAGGAGGAAGAAGAAGGGGAAAGTGAAGTGTGGGGTGGTGGATGTGGTCACACATGTGCACATAAAGTGCTGTCCTAGAAAAATCGACACATCCATGGCGCACACGGCCCTAGTGCGCCACAGGGAGTAGAAACATCTGTGGCTCACTATGCCATGTGCACCACAGATGTTCCTACTCCCTGTGGCGCACTAGGCAGAGTGCGCCACAGATGTTCCTACTCCCTGTGGTGCACTAGGCAGAGTGCGCCACATATGTTTGTGGCCGTTTCACAGCAGAGGGGGGGGGGGCGTAGCGCACCCCCCCATGTGCGTCACGGTTGACACTAACAACCGTGGCGCACATGACTATAGTGTGCTACAGATGTTTGGAGTGTGGCCAACAGGGCCCTGGCCCACACATATCTGTGGCGCACTATAGTCATGTGCGCCATGGTTGTTCTAGTTACTAGTAGGGCACTGCCCATAGGTGAGCCACGCCTGTTTTAGCCGTGGGGCACTTCAACCATGTGAGCCACGGATGTGCTGATTACCTATAGCCGTTTTCCTAGTAGTGTGATCATCGATGAATATGTGGGAGTCAATATGCGTTTCCAGATCCCATTGTTGATTATTGATAGAAGATCATGTCTACATATTCTCGAACCCGTAGGGTCACACACTTAATGTGCCTCGACGCTAGGATAGAATGGATAAATGGTTTATGAGTTTTTGTTTGGAGTCTCGGATGGGATCCAGGACATCACGAGAGGTTCCGAAATGGTCCGGAGAATAAGATTCATATAAAGGAAAGCAGTTTTTGGATTTCAGAATTGTTTCGGAATGTTCGGTATTGTACAAGAAGGTTCTAGAAGCTTCCGGAGTGGGACCAACGTGGCCCCACTTGTCGAGGGGGCGTGGGTCTACGAGGGAGTGCCCTGGCCGCATTGGGCCAGGGGCACAAGGCCCCATAGGCCCAGCAGGCCAAAACCCTAGGGGATCTTCTAGAAAGGGGGAGACTTGCCCCCCACTCCACCCTTGTAGCCGCCGGCCCTAGGGCTTGGAGGAGGGGCAAGGGGCCGGCCAGCCCTCTATATAAAGAGGGCAGGGGCGCACCCTCCTCCCACCCCTGATTGAACCCTAGCCGCCTACATGCTGCCCTCCAGATCTCTCTCTCTCCCGACTGCGCGTAGGCGAAGCCCTGCCGCAGAAACTCTCCACCTTTGCACCACGCCGTCGTGTTGTAGATCCAATCTATCTCTCCACCCCACTTGCTGGACCGAGGAAGGAGGAGACGTCACGGTGCCGTACGTGTGCATCTCTCGGAGGCGTCGCCACTTGCGGCGTTGGATCGGATCGGATCGCGAGGAGGAGAAGGCTAGTACGACTACATCAACCATGTTCTGTTGAACGTTCTGCTGTGCGATTTCTTCAAGGGTATTAATATCTCATCTATCCCTCTCGTTGATTGCATCTCCTAGATTAGATCTTGGCTTTCCCGTTCGCATCCGTAGAATTTTTTTGATTTACTATGTTGCGAAACCCTTCAGTGGTATCAGAGCTAGATCTATGCGTAGATGTGTTTCACGAGTAGAACGCAACATGCTTGTTGCGGGCGTTGATTTTTTCTGTTGAAAGCCTCTTGTTGTGTACTTCTTATGATGCGGGATAGTGAGATCGAAGCGGTCCAGGCCAACTTTACGCGACCTCGTTCGCGAGACGGGCTCCGCACTTGACGTGTGGCTTGTTCCACATGCGGCTGGTGGATGCCAGTTTCTCTCACTATAGTTGTCATGGGATTTACACCGGATGTTGGCAACCATAATATCACCGTTGTGGCTTTCCGTAGGTAAGAATCGTTCTTAGCTTGTTACTCCCATAAGCCACATAAAACATGCAACAACAAAGTAGAGGCGTCTAACTTCTTTTTGGAGTGAGTGTTTCTGTGATATGGTATGGCCCAAGATATGATGTGTATGTTGTATGCAATGATCATGTTTTGTAATATTTCACGACTTGCATGTTGATGAGTACACAACCAGCAGGAGCCATATGGTTGTCTTTATAATTGTGTATGACCTATGTGTCAACTTCTTATACGCCATGTAACAGCTTTACTTTATCGCTAAGTAGTTAGCAATAGTTGTAGTTGCTATTCATGGTGGAGGCAATCTTGGTGGAGTGATGGAGATCATGCTGGCACGCACAAGATGGAGATCATTGCGCGGAGATTGGCTATACCATGTCACATAAAATTATATGCATGTGATGTTTATCCTTTTATGTATCTTATTATGCTTAGATCGCGACGGTAGCATTATAAGATGATTCCTCACTTAAAGATCAAGATTAAAATTGTGTTCTCCCCATGTATGCACCGTTGTGAAAGTTCGTCGTGTTCAAGCATCTCATGATGTTCGGATGCTATAAACTCTACGTTCACATACAACGGGTGCAAGCCAGTTTTGCACACGCGGAAATACTTGGGTTTGACTTGACGAGCCTAGCATGTACAGACATGGCCTCGGAACACACGAACGGAAAGGTTAAGCATGAGTCGACACTTTGTTGTCCACCATTGAAACCACATCTCTTCTCGTGAAGATCGGATTAGGTGTGGTGAATTTGGATCATGTTCACTAAACAACTTGAGGGATGTTGAATTTAGTGGGAGTTCATCTAGTAATTTGATTAAGTTGAACTAGTTATCATGAACATAGTCTAAATTGCAATGTTAAGGAAATCGGTAATCGTTAGCTGCTCGGTTGGCTTGGGAGTAGCGATTAATCGGAATTCGGACGATTAACTGATTTAATCGGTCGGCTATTAATCGGTGCAGCCTACAAAAATTAGCACCTAAAACACGTATGAATCCTTAGCCTTAAGCTCCCGGATGATATCCTGAAGGCGCTCGAGCTCTTGTATCTGAGGTCTGGTCGGCAACTACGAGAAATTGGTCAACAATGACAAGGAACTAGTTGGAGATGGCTGAAATCAAGCTCCTGGAGGCAGGGATCGAATGGGAGCTTCGCAATACCTACTTCATTAGAGCGGGCTAGCGGATGGATGGGCGATATGTGTTGATAATTTTGCAACTTTTTTGACCAAGTGTAGTGGTTAATCAGGAACATACCTAGTAATCAGAGTGTCAGACCTATTAATCAGACTAAATGATTAACACAAAGGATCAGCGGTAATCTACACGGTTAGGTCCCTAGTAGCTATTAATTGGCCTATTAATCGTTGATTCGGCCTATTTTTTGAACAGTGCTAAATTGTACTTGCAAATTTTGTAGATCAAATGGCTAATTCCAACTTCAACTTCAACGTTTTTGCTGAGAAAGAAAAGCTTAAGAACAATGGGTCTAACTTCACCAACTGGTTCCGCAATCTGAGTATCATTCTTGCTGGCGGACAAAAGGACTATGTCCTTGAGAAAGCGCTAGGTGACGCCCCTGCTATAGATGCGCCCGCTGATGAAAAAGCTGTTTATCAGTCGCGCAAAGATGATTATGGTGTGATTAAGAGAACCATGTTGTTGCTATGGAATTGGTCCTTCAAAATTGTTTTGAGGAGTTCGCCGGGCCCTTTGAGATTCTTGAGGAACTGAAAACCATGTTTCAGACTCAGGCCCGTTCTGAGAGATATGAGATCTCTGAGAAATTCTTTAACTGCAAGATGGAGGAAGGGAGTTCCGTTAGTGAGCACACCATTAAGATGTCGGGCTACACTCAACGTCTTGAGCAACTGGCTTGCAAGATTCCAGAAGAGCTCAAGATTGACAGAGTTCTGCAATCACTCCCTCCTAGCTACAAAGGTTTTGTAGTTACTCATAATCAGATTGGTTCCACTGATACGATCACTGAGCTCTTCGCTAGGCTGAAAGCTACGGAGGTGGACATCAAGAAAGATAATCATGTGTTGATGGTCAACAATCCCCCCAGCTTTAAGAAAGGTAAGGGTGCAAACAAGTCCTTCAAGAAAGGCAGCGGCAAGCGCGTTGCACCTGCTGAGAAGAAGCTCAAGTCTGGACCTAAGCCGGACACTGAGTGCTTCTATTGCAAGGACAAGGGTCACTGGAAGCGCAACTGTCCGAAGTACTTAGCGGACAAAAAGGCTGGCACCATTAAAGGTATATTTGATATACATGTTATTGATGTTTACCTTACTAGCGCTCGTTGTAGTGCCTAGGTATTTGATACTAGTTCAGTTGCTAATATTTGTAACTCGAAACATGAGCTACAGAATAGACGGCGGCTAGCAAGGGATGAGGTGACGATGCGCGTTGGCAACGGATCAAGAGTTGATGTGATGGCCGTCGGCACGCTCTCCTTAGTTTTACCTTCGGGATTAGTTTTAAACCTTAATAAATGTTATTATGTGCCTGCGTTGAGCATGACCATTATATCTGGATCATGTTTATTGCAAGATGGTTATTCATTTAAATCGGAGAATAATGGTTGTTCTATTTATATGAATAACATATTTTATGGTCATGCACCTGCTATGAATGGTTTATTTCTTCTGAATCTCGAAAGCAATGAAACACACATTCATAACATTGAGGCTAAGAGATGCAAAGTAGATAGTGATAATTCAACTTATTTGTGGCACTGCCGTCTAGGTCATATTGGTGTAAAGCGCATGAAGAAACTCCATTCTGATGGACTTTTGGAGTCTCTTGATTTTGAATCATTTGACACGTGCGAGCCATGCCTCATGGGCAAGATGATCAAAACCCCGTTCTCCGGAATGATGGAGCGAGCAACGGACTTGTTGGAAATCATACATACCGATGTATGCGGACCAATGAGTGTTTCGACGCGCGGTGGATATCGCTATTTTCTCATTTTTACTGATGACTTAAGTAGATATGGGTATATCTATTTAATGAAACATCAATCTGAAACATTTGAAAAGTTCAAGGAAATTCAGAACGAAGTGGAAAACCATCATAACAGAAAAATTAAATTTCTACGATCCGATCGTGGAGGTGAATATTTGAGTTATGATTTTCTCACGCATCTTAAAGCAAGCGGAATCGTTTCGTAACTCACGCCACCCAGAACACCACAACGCAATGGTGTGTCTGAACGCCAGAATCGAACTCTAGTAGATATGGTGCGATCGATGATGTCTCTTACAGATTTGACGTTATCATTTTGGGGTTATGCATTAGAAACCGCTGCATTCACTTTAAATAGGTCACCATCTAAATCCGTTGAGACGACACCGTATGAACTGTGATTTGGTGCTAAACCTAAGTTGTCATTTCTTAAATTTTGGGGATGCGAAGCTTACGTTAAGAAGTTGATGCCGGACAAGCTCGAACCCAAAGCGGAGAAATGCGTCTTCATAGGATACCCTAAGGAAACAATTGGGTATACCTTCTACCACATATCCGAAGGCAAAGTGTTTATCGCAAAGAACGGATCCTTTCTTGAGAAGGAGTTTCTCTCGAAAGAAGTGAGTGGGAGGAAAGTAGAGCTAGACGAGGTTATTGAACCTTCTCTCGAGTTGGAGAGTAGCGAGCACCTGAAATTGTTCCAGTGCCGTCTGCACCAACAATAGAGGAAGCTAATGACGAGGATAATGAAGCTTCAGATGATGCTACTACTGAACGTCGCAGGTCGACAAGGTCACGTGCCCCTCCTGAGTGGTACGGTAACCCTGTCTTAACTGTCTTGTTAGTAGACAACAGTGAACCTGTGAACTATGAGGAAGCAATGATGAGCCCAGACTCTGAGAAATGGCTAGAGGCCATGAAATCCGAATTGGGATCCATGAGAGAAAACCAAGTTTGGACTTTGGTGGACCCTCCTAGCAACCGTAAGGCCGTTGAGTGCAAATGGTTTTTCAAGAAGAAAACGGACGCGGATGGTAATGTTACTGTCTATAAAGCTCGACTTGTCGCAAAAGGTTTTCGACAAGTTCAAGGTGTTGACTACGATGATACTTTCTCTCCCGTAGCGATGTTTAAGTCCATTCGGATTTTATTATCAATTGATGCATTTCATGATTATGAAATATGGCAGATGGATGTCAAGACTGCATTCCTCAATGGCAACATTGATGAAGAGTTGTATATGATGCAACCAGAAGGTTTTGCCAACCCTAAGGATGCTGATAAGGTGTCCAAACTTCAGCGTTCCATTTATGAACTGAAGCAAGCATCTCGGAGTTGGAACCTTCGTTTTGATCAAGTGATCAAGAGCTTTGGATTTGTTCCAAATTGCTATGAAGCTTGTATCTACAAGAAAGTGAGTGGGAGCTCAGTGACATTTCTAGTACTATATGTGGATGACATATTTATTATTGGAAATGACATTGGTATGCTTAACGATGTGAAGAGTTATTTGAATAAATGTTTTTCAATGAAAGACCTAGGAGAAGCTGCTTATATATTAGGCATCAAAATCTATAGAGATAGACAAAGACGCTTAATAGCTTTAAGCCAAAGTACATACCTAGACAAAGTTCTGAAAAGGTTTAGAACGTGTAACATCCTCAAAATCGGCCCTATGCAAGTTTTAGCGAATCCCGCCAAACCCACATAGAAACGATTCAAAGGTGCCCACCAGGCACTTCCGTGCGGGTGGAAAACGAAGTAATATCATTACACAATAGTCCATGATGGAACCCACAGAACAGATATATACAACAGCGACTCAATGAGTCAAGAATACAGATATACAGTACAAAGATCCAAATCACCTTGAAAACGATACAACGTCCAAGTACGGACAAGATGCAAAATGAGCTAAGAGCCCTGAAGAATAACCAATGGCGTCCATAACCCTGCCCAGGCCAAGCCGGAAGGGTAACCCTGCTAACGACGTCGATCTCAAAACCTGCTAAAAACAAAAGGGGTGCCGACAAAGGGAAAAGGAAAAAGAGAGCGGTCAGTACTGAGGCCAGTACACGGCGAGACTAGAGTTCGGCGGTCCTCGCCTACATAGGTATGGTGGACTGAAGCGGCAGCGCAGCAGACACTAAACAACCTATAGAGACTCAATACAACTAGCGGCTATCAGATAGGGATAAGAAATACCTATTCGGATCCAACCTGAAACTATCACGAAGCATACCCATCCTGGTATTTCCCCCTCGAGACCAAACGAGGAAGTCAACCGAGGAACTCACACAGTTGGCAGTTTTATTTATTTAGTTATCATTGCAGCAATTACTAGTCAGGTATAGATAGTCATCCTGATATAATAAGCAGTGGGCACTTTTAGTTAACCATTCTGTTGTAGTTGCAACACTTACTAGTCAGATACGATTAGCATGAGATATTCCAAACCCAGCAGTTGTTGGTACTTTTAATTAGCCATTCCGTTGTAGTGAAGCTGATTACTAGTCATATCAGATACAAGTCAAATTATAACAGTAAAGTTTAGTTATAGTTGTCTATGACCGAGAACTGTGCTCCAAGTTGTCCATAACCGCGGACACGACTTCTCGAAAAGATTTAACCCTGCAGGGGTGCACCAAAGTTTCCACACGCACCTACACCCTTGTTGTCAGATCAGGTAGGTACAAGATCACAAAACATACACCCAACGGTATGTTGACGGGGTTTCGGACACGACGTTTCCCAGACCCGAAGTAAGCACATGGGGGCCACCCCACTAAGCTACCCGCAACGAAGTCGGCCGGCTCCGAGACGGACCCAGAGGTTTGTGACAATGGCTGTAAACGACTGGGAACTCGAAAGTGTGACTGGGCTTGTCGATACCGCGAAAACATTCCACGTTGGTTCCAAAACAGTACAGGCGCTCCACGCGCAATCGTAAATAAAGCCGTAAAGCATGGCATAAGTACAGGATAGTAATAAAGCCCCAAACTACTTTGTGTCCCCTGGTACAGTACTTTGAAATCAGGTACTAATCGATGGGGGTGCCCACACACCCCACCTGTGGTTAGCGCGCTCGATCTCGGAACAGGTGTAAAGAACTCGGGGTCCTACGGGACACCAGTGAGTTGTTAAAAACCAAATATTGTCTATTACCCACCGGTGCCTCTACATTTACCTACTTTCAATTTTAGTTATTAAACGGTAATTAAAGCCATGATCATCTCCAACATAAAGCATAAGGCATTTCTCCAACAACTGTGGTACTCGACGACACGCAACAACACTTGAGCAAGCGACTACGACACGCAAGTCCAACTATCTACCAAACGACGGGTAATAGGATGTGTCCAAGGAAATATAAGGCTGCAAGGGATATCTCGGGTACGAAAACTAGAGCATCGCAACACAGATAGCAATAGATCAATAGGAGGAAATAAAGACTAGAAATATAAAATAGGTAGAAAGAGGGAGGATGCTCGCCTGAAAACATTGCCGAAGATTCATCCGAAGATCGGGTCGACACTCGCATCAACTCATCGGCCTTATCCGCGAAGAACCAAAACACTAGAAGAAACACTGGATGCACTATTTAATACTACGGCAGAAGATCGGGCATGATGCATATATGATGTATGGCATGGCAAAGATGCGATGTAATTAGGCAATATTAAGCAGAACCGGGGTCCCGACAATTAATTGTTAAGTTCATGTTGTTTAGATACCCCCAATTTAAATGTTGCATTAACAAAGCAAAGATAGGACCGGTTCGCTACACAAATTTAAATGGGGTCAATATAAGACTAGAAAAGCCCGCATTTGGCCTCCATATTTAATTACGAGGTGAATCGGAAACATCCCCCAAGCCACAATATGTATGCAAGTATGATCGGTCTCGCCGGGATCGGTCTTCGGGATCGGATCCGGGAAGAAGACCTTGGAGTATCGTGGTTCCGTTGTCGGTGTTGATCTTGGCATCACAGGATCTTGTCGATGGTTCGTCGCTTGTCGGTCCACGAGAACAAAAGAGAGGAGTAGCAGAGCGTCGGAGCAGGGATCTGAGCTGTCACATCCCAAAATTTTAGATTTGGTTCTGCATATCATTCACATCATTGCATCTTGGTCTTCCATACAAAACTTCAGGTTGAAAAGACTCCGGCGAAATGATATTCGCAAACCCTATATTAATTTGCTATAATGCTCCTACAAGAGGGTATGCTAGGTTTGTATTTCCACCTTCCTTGGAAGCTAGTGCTGTTGATACAAAGGATCCTATGATGACCCTCTTGATTTTACAAAATTTTAGAGACAAATTTCGCCCAATTCGGAGTCCGTATGAAAAAGTTACGGAGGAATTACTAAACAGAAATAGGAAAAAGAAAAGATCAAAAAAATTAAAGAAGCAGCGCAGCCGCGCCGGCCCAGCCAGCACCCAGCGCGCGCGCCCCGTAGCCCGCCGCCCGTGCGGCGGATTGTATCTGCCGCCTCCCGCGTCTGGCCACCGACAGGTGGGGCCCACCTGTCGGCGCCGACATCGCCGCCGCGTCCGACGCGGATTCCGCAACCGTCTCGAGGGCCGTCTCTGCCTCGTGCCCGCGTGGGTCCATTCTTAGCCGCGCACGCCCCCCTGGCACCTCCCTATCGCGCCGCCACCTCCCCATCGCGCCGCCACCTTGCCGATCCCGCCGCCGCGCGCCGCCCCCAGGTAAGTGCCGCCGCCGCTCTCTCTCGCCTCGCCGCGCCTCCCCTGCAGACCGCAGTGCGTCCCCGCGACCCCGCCGTCGCTGACCGCCGCCTCCTCCCTTCCTCGCAGGGATCTCGCCACCGCCGCCCGATGACCTCGCCCCGAGCTCGCCGCCACCGCGCTCCAGCGGCCGCCGCCGTCGCCTCCACGCGCGCCCGACCCCGCCGCCGACTCGACGAGGACCGCCTCCTCGTCGCCAACACCGTACGCCGCGCCACCGCCGCCGGAGACCACCGCCGCCTCGAGCTCGCTGACCGCCGCCTCCGGTGAGTCCGCCGCCGCCACCCCCCTGGCCGTTGGATCTTCGATCCACGGCTCAGATCGACCGAAGACCGCGCGGTTGACTGGTTGACCAGTCAACCCGCGCTGAGTCAGCGCTGAGTCAGCAAGGAATATTCCTAGAATATTCCCTTTGATTTAAAATCGATTTGGAAATTGCAGAATTTAGTAGAATCTTGTAAATTGCGTAGAAAATAATCTACTGGGCCAAAAATTGTAAATAAAATATGTGTAGGTTCAGTAAGTCGTGTAGAATCTTGCTGTACCATTGTTTTACACTTTAGCAGCAATATTTTGTCCAGATTAATAAAAATAGTTAATGGCCTTTTTGGAGTAATTAATTCGTAGAAAAAGATCTGTAACTCCAAAAATTGCATATAATATGTCCCTGGATTCAGTAGAACGAGGGGAATCTCAAAGTGAGTTAAAAAGATAGGCTTACTGTAAAAACTTTTGCAGAAACTATTTAGTGGTGTTCTGCAGTATTTCTATTACTCAGGGAGTTTTATAATTCCTTTTTGAGTAATTCCAATTGGTACTGTTCCTAAATAACAATGCCTATACAGTAGAATTTTCCCAAGATTTTACAAATAGTATACTATTGGTAGTGAATTATTTGGGTTCTAGCTCTAGTTTTGAGCGTTATATTTTGCATAATAGTTTTCCTTGCGCTAAAATTATTTTCCATGCATGCAATCAGTAGCTCTATTGAATAGGATTATGTGGTGCTGCTGTAGCATCAATCCACTTGTCATGCATGCATTCATGCATCATCCTTGTTGCATATGCTTGTGGATGGTTTGTTTATGATTACAATTGTATCGTGTAGATTGTGACGAGTGCAACGCTTGCTCGTGTGTGGATTGTTCTTCCGACCGCTACAACAAAGGCAAGTAGATTCTACTTTGTTCATGATATTGTCCTACTATTTTCAATGCATTGTCGTGTATTTTGTAGATGCATGTGTAGGATGATACTATCGCTATGCTATGTCCTATTATGTGGTAGGGCTTTCCTTGTAGATGAACCACCGTTGGTAGATGTGCTTAGCCATGCTATGAAGTACGAGGGCTGGGTTACATCACTGAAAGTTGTTTCTAAATGTGTTGGTTTGCGAAAACTAAAACAACTTAATCAATGAATCTCCTGGGTGTGATGGGATTGATAAATTTTGGTGGTATCATTCCGGAAAGGCACCCAGGCATCGAGAGAAAATGATTGGCTTCTTTATTTTGTAGCTTACGTGTACAACCATGTGCCAATAATGAAATGGGCGGTTGGTTGGACTTAGTAGGTTGTGGTAACTCGAACCCGCGTATCCAGAGATGTAGAATTTTGGTAGGTTGGACCGGTGCGCGTCGGGATTGGGGAGCTACTTCCCGAACGATCTCTTCTTGGTCTTCTCCCTATCATCACCCAAAATGAGAGTGATGGTACGAGCTGGGCTGGCCAAGTCACATGGGTAAAGTGTACTAACCCCTGTAGGGTGTATAATCTAATCGATTAGCCGTGTCCCCGGTTATGGACATCTGAGTTGCTTGATATTGATTCCATGACATGTTTCTCGCTCATTCTAATTTCATAATTGCTTTAATATTGTTGGGTTAACTTAATTGGGATCTTTTCAAAGAAAATCAAAAACCGTTTATGAAAGTAGGATAAAGGTATTTGTAAATACAAGCTAGCCACAGCTCCACTTGCCAAACATGCATGTAGATGTTAAGCATTATTGTCTCCTTTACTAGCTCTACTTGCCATAAATTCCATGTATTGACCCTTCGGGGCTGCTACGTTTCATGTTGCAGGGTATTCCGATTCTGAGTAATCGATATAGGCCACGGTACTCCACTCCGCACTTGTTCACTTGTGGGCAATTTGAAGAATGGAGGATTTACTTTATTTATGTTGCTACCTGAATAATTTGAGCTAGCCTTGAGCTAAGCTTTTATTGTAATAATGGTACTCTGGATCTTCGTTATTCATGATACACGGATATTTTGCTATGTTATTCATCTTATTCTATTGTGGGCCAATGAACCGATCCAGGGATTGGCATGTCACATAGAAGCCACGGTCTTTTCAGAACAGCGGTGTTACATGAGCCCAGGACGCACCCCATCTTGGTCTAATTTTAGTGTTCATAGCACACAAGAATACAACTCGGCACGGGCAAGCGAGGCAGGCATCAGCACCTCAACAAGCCCGTTACGCTACTGTAGAGGCAAGAGCCAAAGGAACGGGTCTGCGCAGCTGCAGTTGGTCACGGACGAGTTCGAGGCAGGGAGCTCTCGCGTGGTGCCATGTCCAGGGGCGAGGCCGGCGACTAGCAGAATAGGCAAAAGAGGGTCGGGCCCTGGCCGGCTGCATGGCAGCGCGGTCGACCCGGATGGAGGACAATGGGGCGGTAGGCGGCGATCTCGGACGGAGGACCGGCAGAGAGAGGTCACGGGCTCGGGCGGTTGTAGGGCCGGCGAGGTCGAGCAAAGGAGAACTGGTGCAGGAGGTCGGACGGCGGCGAAGGTGGCCAGGGAGGGCGGCGTCCTGCGTCGGTTCGCAGGGGACGCGACCTGAGCTTGGCGGCAGCGCGAGGACGAAGGAGCGCCAGAAGCAGAGAAGAGGGGTCGCAGGGAAGCCGCGTGGTTGCAGGGGCAGCGAGGGTTGCGAGATACGGGCCGGCTCGACGAGCTCCCGCAGCGGGTCCTGCGAGGCAGGCGACGGCGGCCCGCTGCAGAGGTGCGGGAGGCGGACGAGGAAGGCGGGACGGAGGAGCTCGACGGGGAGGCGCTGGTGGCGGTGGACAAAGCCGGAGGCCGTTGGCCGCGGCAAGTGCTCGGGGACGAGGCCCAGGAATGACGCGGCTGGGGTCGGGGAAGGGAGAGGGTCACTGGCGGCAGCGGGGTCGGGGGTTGCAGGGAGGAGCGAGGTCGGGGAAGATCGATGGGATCGTGGGAAACGTGACGGGTGGGAGGCGTTCATGGTGGGACCGGCGGGATCGGGCCAGGGTGGTGTTTGGCTGAGGGAGTGGCGGCGGGTGGAGAGAGTGGGGTGCGGGGTGTGGTGGGGAATTAGGGTTAGGGTGTAAGGGGTACTCTAAGGTTTGACTTGTCCAGCCGCTGGGCTTGTTGGGCCTGGTCGGCTTTAGGTCTAGGGTTGATTTATTTTTATTTATTTAAAACCCTTTTTTATAGAAACATTTGTAAATAGTTTTACATGAATAAAAATGGAAGAAGGACTATGGTTTTTATTTATTTGAATATACGGGGGACAGAATTAGCAAACAAAATAGGGTTTAATAAAATACTTTTAGAGTTAAAACCATGCATGATTATGAACGATGATGTGAATAATAAAATAACACGCACTTTTCTAGTTTGGAAATTCCCGGGGTGCTACAATTCAACACCACTAACAATGGATCTCGCCCTCGAGATCCGCCTCACGGTATGGGGAAGAAGGCCGGTGGTCTGAATCTTCTTGCTTCATGTAGATCTTCACGACACCACTAACAAAGATTCTTTCTTCATATTGAAATCGGCGACACCACCAACAACATGTTATTGATCATGTTCGTCGAGAGAACACTTCGGATAATCAACGGACGAAGTTAAAGGTAAGGCCACCTCTAACTTCCATCGAAGGAGTAAGGATTGAAGGGAATATGCCCTAAGAGGCAATAATAAAATGTTTATTATGTGTATTCCAAGTATATGATAGATGTTTATTTTGCATGCTATAATTATATTAACACGGAAACATTAATACATGTGTGTTTAATAAACAAACAGAAAGTTCCTAGTTATGCCTCTCTCATAAACTAGTTCGTTGATTAACAAGATGATCACGGTTTCCTGATCATAGACATTGGATGTTGTTAATAACGAGATCACAACATTAGTGTAATGGTGTGATGAACATTCATCCGAAGTATAGCATTACGATCAAAGTCATTTAGTTTATATTGCTATAAACAAACTATGAAGTAATCCTAATCCTTAGACCATGAGATCATGCCAATCACTAACACCGGAAGAGTTTCTTGTTGACATCAAACGTCACTCCGTAACTGGGTGATTATAAAGATGGCTTCAAAGATACTAAAGTGTTATGTTGAGAATCATGGATCAAGAGTGAAATTTGTTCATCCCAATGACAGATAGATATGCTCTGGGCCATCTCGGTGATATCACATTGGTTAGCTTGCAAGCAAGTGATAATTGATCACTAGAATGTTATATCACGGGAACGAGAAAAGAGTGCATGTCAGTAACGAGATCAAAATAGGTATGGATATACCGATGATCGAATCTCGGACATGTAATATATCGTGAAACAAAGGGATTAAGATACAAGCGTAAAAGGTTCCGACGATCACAGGAAAAGTCATCGTTGAATGTGTGGGAGTCAGTATGGATCTCCAGGCCCCGCTACTGATTATTGATCGGAGAAGGGTCTCGATCATGTCCGCATTATTCGCGAACCGTAGGGTGACACACTTAAGGGACACTGGCATCCAGTTGGAGCAAATGTTTCATGCCGAAAGAATAAACAAGCGCAGTAATTTATTTCACTAGATACCGAAACAGGTTTTTGGGTGAAATTTTATAAAGTGGTTATGCATGTGAAATGGAATTCTAGCAAGGGGTTATTTGTGAATGTTTGTCATTAAAGTAATTGACAAAATTCTGAATAAAATAAAATAGTTTTATTTAATGAGAGTTTGCATTAAATTTGGTGGAAATTTAATGGGAATTTGAGTGGACTTTTGAGTGGAGGGAATTTAAAGGACTTTTGTGAGTGGAGTGTCCACCCACATGAAGAGGGGAGGGCAAGGGGGCAGCCCCATGCGCCAGCCACCCCCTTGGGGTTCCCCCTCCTCCTATAAAAGGAGCCCCCTCCTCACTTGTCTCTCACACCTCCTCGTGAAGGATCTCTCTCCCCCTCTAGAATTTATCCCCCATGGTCTCGGACTAGCGAGATACATGTTCCCGGTGGCTATTCGGAAAGAAATGGTTGTGCTTCCGCTGCATCACTGGAGCGAGGAGGCGGAGGTTGCCCGGTGTCTTGTACGTGTGTGCGAGCACGGATGCGCTGCTGCTTTGCGGGCGCTAGGACTTCCTCTCGATCTTGAGATCGGCAAGAGATCGTCTACATCAACCACGAGTTGAACTCGTTAAGCTTTGTCGGTCTTCAAGGGTATGTTCTCTACAGATATACATCCGCCCGTTGTTTGTATCTAGTAGATAGATCTTGGTACATAGTTCCCATCGTAGGAAAATTTTTGTTTTCTATGCTGCGAACCCTACAGTGGTATCAGAGACGGATCTATGCGTAGATACTTTACACGGGTAGTACACATATGAGTATGTGGGCGATGATGATCATGTTTTTCTCCTTTGTTGTAATTTTGGATATTGGTGGCATAGTGGGATGAAGCGGCCCGAACAAACTTTACATGTCCTCGCACATGAGACCTGTTCCACGCTTGACATGCAACTAATTTGCATAAGTGGCTAGCGGGTGTCTGTCTCTCCTACTATAGTCAATATCTATTTTGCAAGCGAGTTGTCAACAATTTGGTTATCCTCGTTGTCGTTCATGTTCGTAGGTAAGAACGGTTCTATCTCGAAAGCCCCAAGCCACGTAAAACTTGCAATGGATAAATTAGAGGCGTCTAGTTTAGATTGTTGCTGGGCTAGTGTTATGATATGGTGATGTTGTAAGTAGAAGTATGAGATGATACTCTTACAACATACATAACGTGTAATCTCCATAGACTTTGGACTTACACATATAGGTATGATAGTGATCATACCACGGTGCACATGATAGAGATCATATGCGGGAACCATATCATTTCACTAATAAACATGTGATGTTTGATAGCATCTTATATTGCTTGTTTAGCACTTTGTTAGCATAATAAGATGATCCCTCTTTTAAATATCAAGATAAGAATGTGTTCTTCCTTTAGTATGCACCGATTATGTTTTCGTCGCTCCAAGACATCACGTGATGATCGGGTGTTCTTGGATCCACGACCATATTTCGGGTGTAAAACAGTTACACACGCGAATACTAAGGTTCTAACTTGGCGAGCCTAGCATGTACAGACATGGCCTCGGAACACGGACCAAAAGGTTAAGCATGAGTCATATAGTTGATATGATGCCCATTTGATGCTCGCCTTTGAAGCTATATCGACTCACGTGATGATCGAACTTGGTATAGTGGATTTGGTTCATGTAATCACCAAAAAGGCACGAGGGATGTCGTTTTTGAGTGGGAGTTCATTCGTAATATGGATTAGTTGAACTCAATCTATCATACACTTAGTCTAAACTTTACAAATTCTGTTGTAGATGGCACCACCTGCTTTTAATTTCAATGTGTTCATGGAGAAAGAGAAACTTGCAATGAACGGTAGCAACTTTACCGAATGGGCCATGAATTGGAGGATTCTCCTCTCTGCTGCACAAAAGCAATATGTGCTAGAAGCGCCGTTAGGCCCCCCACCTTTAGAGGATGCCCCTGACGAGGAGAAGAATGTCTATCAGACTCATCAGGAGGACCACAACTTAGTTCATTGCGGCATATTGTATGGGCTAGAGCCAGAACTTCGAAAGCGTTTCGAAAATGGCAATGCTTTTGATACAATGGGTGAGATGAAAATGATTTTCGACACACATGTTGCTGTAGAGAGCTACAACGCTTCAAAAAAGTTCTTTAGCTGCATGAAGGAAGAGCACAGCTCCGTTAGTGAGGATGTACTCAAGATGTCGGGTTACGCCGATAAGCTTGTGTCCTTGGGAATATCGATTCCCATTGACTTAGGCATCCATCGTTTTCTGCAGTCTCTGCCACCTAGCTATAAGAGCTTTGTGATGAACTATAATATGCAAGGCATGAAGAAGTCTCTCCCCGAGCTTCTGTCAATGCTTAAAACTGCAGAAGTGGAGATCAAAAAGGAACATCAAGTGTTGATGATCAATAGGAACACTGGTTTAAAGAAAGACAAGAAGGGAAAACGGAAGGGTAGTAAGGGCGGCAAGTCTGTTGCCGTGCCTGAAAAGAAACCCCGAGTTGGACCTAAGTCTGATACCGAGTGCTACTATTGTAAGGGGACTGTCCACTGGAAGCGCAACTTCCCCAAGTATTTGGCAGACAAGAAAGCCGGCAAGGCAAACAAAGGTATATATGATATACATGTTATTGATGTGTACTTGACTAGTGCTCGCAGTAGCACCTGGGTATTTGATACCGGTTCAGGTGCTAATATTTGTAACTCGAATCAGGGGCTGCGGAACAAGCGACCGCTAGCAAGGGGTGAGGTCAAGATGCGTGTCGGCAATGGATCAAGCGTTGATGTGATCGCCGTCGGAACGCTGCCTCTCCACTTGCCATCGGGATTAGTTATAAACTTGAATAATTGTTATCTGGTGCCTGCACTGAGCATGAACATTGTATCTGGATCGTGTTTGATGCGAGGTGGTTATTCATTTAAATCCGAGAACAATGGTTGCTCCATTTATATGAATGAAATCTTTTATGGTCATGCACCGATGATGAATGGTTTATTTCTTTTGGATCTCGATAATAATGTTACACATATTCATAATGTTGATGCTAAAAGGATTAAACTAAATGATGATATATCCGCATATATGTGGCACTGCCGTCTAGGTCATATTGGCGTTAAACGCATGAAGAAGCTCCATTCGGATGGACTCTTGGAATCACTTGATTTTGAATCATTTGATACATGTGAGCCATGCCTTATGGGCAAAATGACTAGAACGCCGTTTTCCGGTTCAATGGAATGAGCGACAGATTTATTGGAAATCATACATTCTGATGTATGCGGTCCAATGAGTGTGTCGGCACGAGGTGGATATCGTTATTTTGTTACTTTCACGGATGATTTGAGTAGATACGGTTATATCTACTTGATGAAACACAAGTCTGAAACCTTTGAAAAGTTCAAGGAATTTCAGAATGAAGTGGAAAATCATCGTAATAGAAAGATCAAATTTCTACGGTCCAACCGTGGAGGTGAGTATCTAAGTTATGAGTTTAGCACTCACATGAAAGAGTGTGGAATTGTTTCACAACTCACACCTGCCGGAACACCACAGCGAAATGGTGTGTCGGAATGCCGTAATCGTACTTTATTAGATATGGTTCGATCTATGATGTCTCTGATGGACTTGCCATGTCATTTTGGGGCTATGCACTAGAAACTGCTGCATTCACTTTAAATCGGGCACCATCTAAATCCGTTGAAAAGACACCGTATGAATTGTGGTTTGGAAACATGTCATTTCTTAAAGTTTGGGGATGCGATGTTTATGTGAAGAAACTTCAACCGGATAAACTCGAACCCAAAGAAGAAAAATGCGTCTTCATAGGATACCCTAAGGAAACTATTGGGTATTCCTTCTATCACATATCCGAGGGCAAGGTTTTTGTTGTCAAGAATGGATCCTTTCTAGAGAAAGAGTTTCTCGCGAAAGGTGTGAGTAGTCGGAAGGTAGAACTCGAAGAGGTTATTGAACCTTCTCTTCAATGTATGGCGAGTAGCGCAGCGCCGGAAGTTGTTCCGGAGTTGGCTCCACCTGTTGAAGAGGGAACTAATGATAATGATCATGAAACTCCGAAAGAGAGTACTACCAAACCTCGCAGGTCTAGCAGGACGCGTGCAGCTCCCGAGCTGTACGGAAATCCTGTCATGAATTTCATGGTTGATGAAAATGATGACCCTGCGACGTATGAAGAAGCGATGATGAGCCCGGATTCCAACAAATGGTTAGAAGCCATGAAATCCGAGATGGAATCCATGTATGAAAATCAAGTTTGGAACTTGGTGGACTTACCTCACGACCGAGAGGCCGTGGAGAACAAATGGATTTTCAAAAGGAAAACTGATGCTGATGGTAATGTGACCGTCTATAAAGCTCGACTTGTCGCTAAGGGGTTTCGACAAATTCAAGGAGTTGACTACGATGAGACATTCTCTCCCGTAGCGATGCTAAAGTCAGTTAGGATTATGTTAGCAATTGCTGCATATTTCGATTATGAGATATGGTAGATGGATGTCAAAACCGCGTTTCTCAATGGTAATATTGAAGAAGAGTTGTATATGATACAACCAAAGGGTTTTGTCGATCCTAAGGATGCTAACAAGGTGTGCAAGCTTCAGCGATCCATCTATGGATTGAAGCAAGCATCATGAAGTTGGAATCTCTGCTTTGATGAGGTGATCAAAGAGTTTGGATTTGTCCAAACTTATGGAGAAGCTTGTATTTACAAGAAAGTGAGTGGGAGCAATGTGGCATTTCTGATATTATATGTCGATGACATATTATTGATCGGAAATGATATAGATCTTTTAAACAGTGTTAAAAGTTATCTAAACAACAAATTTTCAATGAAGGACCTGGGTGAAGCGTCATACATATTAGGCATAAAGATCTATAGAGATAGATCTAGGCGCCTAATAGGGCTATCACAAAGTACATACCTTGATAAGATTTTAAAGAAGTTTAAAATGGAAGATAGTAAGAAGGGGTTCTTACCTATGACACAACACATGACATTGAGTAAGACTCAAAGTCTGGCTTCGGCGGAAGAAAGAGAGATAATGGACAAGGTCCCCTATGCTTCAGCCATAGGCTCTATAATGTACGCCATGCTATGTACAAAACCGGATGTGGCACATGCTATTAGTTTGACTAGTAGGTACCAATCGGATCCAGGTTCAGAACACTGGAAAGCGGTCAAGAATATGCTGAAGTACTTGCGAAGAACTAAGGATATGTTTCTTGTATACGGAGGTGAAGAAGAGCTCGTCGCTAAGTGTTATGTCGACGCTAGCTTTGACACCGATCCGGATGACTCTAAGTCTCAATCCGGATACGTATTTCTCATGAATGGCGGAGAGGTTAGTTGGAGGAGCTCCAAACAACCTATGGTGGCGGGATCAACAACGGAGGCTGAATATGTTGCTGCTTCAGAAGCGGCTCAGGAAGCAGTTTGGATGAAGGAGTTCATATCCGAACTAGGTGTGGTTGCAAACGCGTTGGACCCAATGGTGATCTATTGTGACAACAATGGTGCCATTGCCAATGCCAAAGAGCCAAGGTCTCACAAGCATTCCAAGCATATTAAGCGCCGGTTTCACTCCATCCGCGAGCATGTCAAGGATGGAGATATAAAGATTTGTAAAGTACATACGGATCTCAATGTAGCAGATCCGTTGACTAAAACTCTCCCTAGAGCAAAATATGATCTACACCAGAACTCCATGGGTGTTAGATACATCACAATGTAACTAGATTATTGTCTCTAGTGCAAGTGGGAGACTGAAGGGAATATGCCCTAAGAGGCAATAATAAAATGTTTATTATGTGTATTCCAAGTATATGATAGATGTTTATTTTGCATGCTATAATTGTATTAATACGGAAACATTAATACATGTGTGTTTAATAAACAAACAGAAAGTTCCTAGTTATTCCTCTCTCATAAACTAGTTCGTTGATTAACAAGATGATCACGGTTTCCTGATCATAGACATTGGATGTTGTTAATAACGAGATCACAACATTAGTGTAATGGTGTGATGAACATTCATCCGAAGTATAGCATTACGATCAAAGTCATTGAGTTTATATTGCTATCAACAAACTACGAAGTAATCCTAATCCTTAGACCATGAGATCATGCCAATCACTAACACCGGAAGAGTTTCTTGTTGACATCAAACGTCACTCCATAACTAGGTGATTATAAAGATGTCTTCAAAGCTACTAAAGTGTTATGTTGAGAATCATGGATCAAGAGTGGAATTTGTTCATCCCAATGACGGATAGATATGCTCTGGGCCCTCTCGGTGATTCACATTGGTTAGCTTGCAAGCAAGTGATAATTGATCACTAGAATGTTATATCACGGGAACAAGAAAAGAGTGCATGTCAGTAACGAGATCAAACTAGGCATGGAGATACCGATGATCGAATCTCGGACATGTAATATATCGTGAAACAAAGGGATTAAGATACAAGCGTAAAAGGTTCCGACGATCACAGGAAAAGTCATCGTTGAATGTGTGGGAGTCAGTATGGATCTCCAGGACCCGCTACTGATTATTGATCGGAGAAGGGTCTCGATCATGTCCGCATTATTCGCGAACCATAGGGTGACACACTTAAGGGACACTGGCATCCAGTTGGAGCAAATGTTTCATGCAGAAAGAATAAACAAGCGCAGGAATTTATTTCACTAGATACCGAAACAGGTTTTCGGGTGAAATTGCATAAAGTGGTTATGCATGTGAAATGGAATTATAGCAAGGGGTTATTTGTGAATGTTTGTCATTAAAGTAATTGACAAAATTCTGAATAAAATAAAAGAGTTTTATTTAATGAGAGTTTGCATTAAATTTGGTGGAAATTTAATGGGAATTTGAGTGGACTTTTGAGTGGAGTGAATTTAAAGGACTTTTGTGAGTGGAGTGTCCACCCACATGAAGAGGGGAGGGCAAGGGGGCAGCCCCATGCGCCGGCCACCCCCTTGGGGTTCCCCCCTCCTCCTATAAAAGGAGCCCCCCTCCTCACTTGTCTCTCACACCTCCTCGTGAAGGATCTCTCTCCCCCTCTAGAATTTATCCCCCATGGTCTCGGACTAGCGAGATACATGTTCCCGGTGGCTATTCGGCAAGAAAAGGTTGTGTTTCCGCTGCATCGCTGGAGCGAGGAGGCGGAGGTTGCCCGGTGTCTTGTACGTGTGTGCGAGCACGGATGCGCTGCTTCTTTGCGGCGCTAGGACTTCCTCTCGATCTTGAGATCGGCAAGAGATCGTCTACATCAACCACGAGTTGAACTCGTTAAGCTTTGTCGGTCTTCAAGGGTATGTTCTCTACGGATATACATCCGCCCGTTGTTTGTATCTAGTTGATAGATCTTGGTACATAGTTCCCATCGTAGGAAAATTTTTGTTTTCTATGCTGTGAACCCTACAAGGATTGCATCGATCCACCATTAAATATACAAAAGCGAATGATAAGAGTAGTGGTATGGTCGCGACTCCATCCCGCACTCAAAGCATTAATCAGTAGACGAACAGACGAACTATGCAACCAACCCTTAGAATTTAGACTGAAGATCTCAACAAATGGGGTTCGGAAGCAAAGAATTGATGTAGAGTCTTTATCGGATCTGATGGATATGAGGTCGTCTCATTGAAAAACACCGGAAGATACAAAGAAAATTTTTAGTGAATTTTTGGTCCACTGAAAAGGTACAACATATGAAAGATCCATCAGATAGCATGAAGACCAGTTGTCGGAGCACCGTTAACAAAGGATGGAAGTGAAACCCTGAAGGTACGATGGAAACCCAACCACGAGAATTCCTGGACTTGGAGAAAAGATAAGATGGCAGATTCAAAACACGAAGAGATAAGAGGAGAATAGCAGAGGGGTAAGGAGTAAAAGCAGACCTAATCAGATCTATCCAACCGATTTTCCAAAATAGTTTTGACACTCTACATCGGCCGTTGGCTAGGTTATCCTACAGGCTGGACCAGTGGGGTATCGTAACTGCTGAGCTCTGATACCACTCTGTAACACCCTCAGAATCGGCCCTATGCAAGTTTTAGCGAATCCCGCCAAACCCGCACAGAAACGATTCAAAGGTGCCCACCAGGCACTTTCGTGCGGGTGGAAAACGAAGTAATATCATTACACAATAGTCCACGATGGAACCCACAGAACAGATATATAACTCAATGAGTCAAGAATACAGATATACAGTACAAAGATCCAAATCACCTTGAAAACGATACAGCGTTCGAGTACGGACAAGATGCAAAATGAGCTAAGAGCCCTGAAGAATAACCATGGCGTCCATAACCCTGCCCAGGCCAAGCCGGAAGGGTAACCCTGCTAACGACGTCGATCTCAAAACCTGCTAAAAACAAAAGGGATGCCGACAAAGGGCAAAGGAAAAAGAGAGCGGTCAGTACTGAGGCTAGTACACGGCGATACTAAAATTCGGCGGTCCTCGCCTACATAGGTATGGTGGACTGAAGCGGCAGCGCAACAGACACTAAACAACCTATAGAGACTCAATACAACTAGCGGCTATCAGATAGGGATAAGAAATACCTATTCGGATCCAACCTGAAACTATCACGAAGCATACCCATCCTGGTATTTCCCCCTCGAGACCAAACGAGGAAGTCAACCGAGGAACTCACACAGTTGGCAGTTTTATTTATTCAGTTATCGTTGCAGCAATTACTAGTTAGGTATACATAGTCATCCTGATATAATAAGAAGTGGGCACTTTTAGTTAACCATTCCGTTGTAGTTGCAACACTTACTAGTCAGATACGATTAGCATGAGATATTCCAAACCCAGCAGTTGTTGGTACATTTAATTAGCCATTCCGTTGTAGTGAAGCTGATTACTAGTCATATTGGATACAAGTCAAATTATACCAGTAAACTTTAGTTATAGTTGTCTACGATCGAGAAATGTGCTCCAAGTCGTCCATAACCGCGGACACGGCTTCTCGAAAAGATTTAACCCTGCAGGGGTGCACTAAAGTTTCCACACGCACCTACACCCTTGTTGTCAGATCAGGTAGGTACAAGATCACAAAACATACACCCAACGGTATGTTGACGGGGTTTCGGACACGACGTTTCCTAGACCCAAAGTAAGCACATGGGGGCCACCCCACTAAGCTATCCGCAACAAAGTCGGCCGGCTCCGAGACGGACCCAGAGGTTTGTGACAATGGTTGTAAACGACTGGGAACCCAAAAGTGTGACTGGGCTTGTCGATACCGCGAAAATATTCCACGTTGGTTCCAAAATAGTACAGGCGCTCCACGCGCTGTAACATCCCAAAAATACTAAACTTAGATCATCAAACACTAATCATCAAGATTAGGGTTAACAAAAACTTTTCTAAAAAAATCATGAATGCATGCATATGTGTATGCATGGATTTTTAATTTCTTTAAAACCACCTTGTTTGTGTGATCCATTGCTTGTAAAATGTTTCTTAGGTGAAATAAACATCATCTAAAACATTTCCCACACTTTTCCTAAAGACAAGTAAATCAAAACAAATATATTAAGTGAATGGTCACTTTGACCAATTTAACTCCCATGCCTACTTTGGCTATCCCAAACTTTCAAAACTCAACAGAAACTTTTCTGGATCTTTGCACCCCTT
This sequence comes from Avena sativa, assembly GCA_916181665.1. Classification (NCBI taxonomy): domain Eukaryota; kingdom Viridiplantae; phylum Streptophyta; class Magnoliopsida; order Poales; family Poaceae; genus Avena; species Avena sativa. Next base: position 225,756,206 of record OV702295.1, read on the forward strand.
GATTGTACTCATAACAAAGTATCAAGGCCCACTTTGTGATCATCCAGAAACTTTCAAATGCATAGTTTAAATGCCAATTCAAAATTGAATCTTCTTCATATGTGAAGATCCCACTTTTTCAAAACCCACTCAAACAAGATGAACTTTCAAAACCCAAGCATCTGCAGACTCACCAGCACCAATCTAGCAAACCCACCAAAAATCATTTCAAAATTCAAAACTTGATTTCATGCGGCCATTTCATCAAACAGGTTGCAGACACAAATCAAACAAAACATCAAACACTATAGTGTACAGTGATTCTTGCCTAACTTGTTCCCTAGTTAGCTCACACACAGCTCAGTAGATCATCTAGAAAGATTAGCCCAACACTAGCATCCCTGTGAGCTTGCCATTGCCATTAATGGTGAACAGCCGAGCACACCCATGTCACCCCATTGTGGACAGGAAGCTAGAGGAAGAACTAGCCGTGCCAACCTTGTCTAGGAGGCAGCCCACCGTCCACCGCCACTCACTGTCCCAGCCGCAAGCGTTGCCAAGCCCTGGACCACGCGTACAAGCCGCGCCCATACCATGCCGAGCGTGCGCCAGAGCGCCACCCTCGACCATCACCCACAGACCGCGCGCCGCCCTCGCCGCGTGCACACACGATCGCCATCAACCCATGAGACCGCCAGACATCCCCATTTGCCGCCCCGTGAAGTATAGCCACCGCCCGCCGTCGAAGACGCCGCCTCTGCCGCGCAGAGCACCGCCCGTTCCAGACCAAACCACACCGCCCCATGCCTCGCAACCATGTCGTTGAGCATCGCCAGGAGACACAGCACCGTCCCCAACCGTTGCCCATGCCATTAGCCGCCTGTAACATAGCCCCCGACGAGCTCACCGTGCGCCCCGACGGTCCCCTCGCTCGACAATAAATAGAGGCCACCCCCACACGAATTCTTCACACCATATTACTCCCCTCTCCTCACCGATCGTGCCACACCATTCTCAGAGCAAGGCGAGCACCACCTCGCCGGAATTTCACTGGAGCCTGCCGCTGCCGGAGAAGAAAGGAGCCAGTGATTGGAGCCACCCTAGGAGCTGCCGCGACCACCCCTGAGTTCGCCGTCGTCGACTTCATCGTTCGCCCGCCTCGCCGACCCTCGCCAGTACCCCGGTGAGCCCCCAGCGACCCTCACTGGCCACGCTAGGTTTCGTTCTCACCGGAGTTGTCTCGCGTCGACGATGACTCCCAGTCGTTAGATTAGAACTAGATCGAACGACCCACGTTGCCCCATGCCGCTTCGCCCAGCCCCGTGTCACTGACGAGTGGGGACACCCAGTTAGGCAGCCCGCGGGAGCACTGCGCTTAGCAGGCCGGCCCGTTAACTTTTCCCGTGCAGCCCAGTTATTCAAATTAAATCTTTTTCTATTTCAATTCAAACACACTTCTGTACCCAACTTCAAAAATCAACCCAGTTCGATTCAGTGCACCAATTTGAATGAAACCAATTTTGTTGGAAAGATCTGTGAATGCTGAATCCAAGCCCGTTGGATTCAAGTCATTTGGATCTATAGATCACCCATGGTAAAAATAACAAGGCACAAGCTTTTCTGCATTCAAGCTTTTTTTCAAATTTAAACCATAATAGCTTTTGAGTTGATTCCAACTCTCAAAAATCACATTTAACCATACCTTTCAGAATATATAAAAATATATAGGTTTACTTGCAGAAATAATGTTCAAGTAATAAAAGAATGCCTCATAAGCATTTCTAGCCACTTTAATTAATTAAAATAAAAGGGTAAAACCTTATTAAATTGTGACACCACTTTAAATCACATTCCCATGGACTACAATATGTGGTGATGACATGTGTCAACATGATCCCATGTTTAGTTTGGAGAATATTAAATCTTAAGTAGTTTTTCAATGAGTAGAAATTACTTTTCTAAAAATAAAAAGAAATTAAACCAAGCCTTAACCTTGTAATATTAGGGATGATGCTAGATCATCTATAGGACCCTTGTCTGTGATGATTGCAAGTAGTTAAGTATTGTTTGGTGATTGTGTACCTCGTATTTATTCATAGACGCTAGTACCGACCAAGGATACGAGGAGGAAGGAGGATACTACGAAGAGGAATCCGAGGAGAACTTGAACCACTGCTCTGCTCAAGGCAAGCTTATATTGACACTGATGCAAGCTATTAACCTTGCAAGCTAACACTTGCAATTTAGCAAGCTTATACTGATATTGATGCAAGCTAACACTTGCAAGATACCTTCCTGATGCCACAAACCCATACTTGTGCTATGACTACTATATGCCTTAAGCATAAGTGATCATACCCACTTGATAAACCAATCCTAGTTTTATGTGCAAGCTTCTTACTTTATTTCTTTATCAAAGCTTCTTTAGAGTTTACTTAAGTGACTGGTAGATTTTGGAAAGTGCTGAAGGTTGCATAAAGAGCATAAAATTTGGCCTAAGTTAGAAACCTTGATCTCAGCCTAAGACATAAGGTTATACTTAGTTGAAACTCCACTAGTTTACCACCCCTCCTTAGTACTACCCCCACTTGTAGATGCTAGTGCTAAGCATAAAACTTGATCAACCTTAGATGGGAATACTTGGTGGAAAATTGGTTATGAAAACCTTGGAATGATGGATCATTCTATTGAAATGTTTTGGACATGTGTTTCCAAACACTTGATGATTTTGGTGATGAAAATGTTGAGTCATGAGCCTTAGCCCTTTATAAAACTGATGGTTGTCTGGATGCGATACCATTCCAATTTTATCGTACAACCACAATACCCGAAGATTGGGTAGGGCTTGACTGGAAACTTATATTCCGTAGTATTAGTTCCCTCACGGCCAAGGTCTGAGCTGAGGCTACCTTGTGAATATTGTCCACCTGTGTAGTACCCAAGATGACAGTTGGTCATGGTTGGGAGGCCAAACTCACAGGAGAGGTGCTTATACTAGGGCGTGTAATCGAAAGGTTAGGATTGATTATCCGCATACTGAGTATGGTGAATTCAGGATTTGTTCCTGACGGATGTATCAAATGTTGTGGTGAAAGTGTAAAATCTCTACAGAGTGTCAAACTATTCGAATAGCCGCGTCTGCGGTTATGGACAGTTGGAGTGGCCATACTGTTCCCCCGTCAGAATTTTCAAAATGACTTGTGAAATGAATTAAGACTTTGACTTGACCACAACAGAGTTGTGACCTGAAGTACAAGATCCCACTTAGGAGTTATAAAATTGTGACTAGCTTTGGAACTGAGTAGAGATAAACCTGGCTTTTTGCAAAACAACCTTAGAGCCTAGTGTCCCATTATCCAAAAACCCCTTACATGTTAGTATTAGTTTGCGAGTACTTAAAGAATACTCATGGCTTTGTCCCTGGCTATTCCCATGGCCAGACTATGAAGAGGAGTACCTAGAAGATGGACCCCAGGAAGGTTACGCCAACTAGGATCATCTCCCATTGTCAGCATTGCCTGTGACCCTGAAGATGGAGCTTCGTCTATGCTACCGTTATTATTACGTATTCCGCTGCTTGATGTTGTATTATGAACTGGATCATGAGATCCCTATTTGTGTAAGAACTTATGTATCGTTGTAATGGATGATGTACTATGGTATCCAATTCTGTTATGTCTCGCAAAAATGGTAATCCTGGGATTGCGATGTATGGCATAACAGGCATCTAGGATTGAAAAATCCGGGTGTTGACACGCGCAATCGTAAATAAAGCAGTAAAGCATGGCATAAGTACAGGATAGTAATAAAGCCCCAAACTACTTTGTGGCCCCGGTACAGTCCTTTGAAATCAGGTACTAATCGATGGGGGTGCCCACACACCCCACCTATGGTTAGCGCGCTCGATCTCGGAACAGGTGTCAAGAACTCGGGGTCCTACGGGACACCAGTGAGTGGTTAAAAACCAAATATTGTCTATTACCCACCGGTGCCTCTGCATTTACCTACTTTCAATTTTAGTTATTAAACGGTAATTAAAGCCATGATCATCTCCAACATAAAGCATAAGGCATTTCTCCAACAACTGTGGTACTCGACGACACGCAACATCACTTGAGCAAGCGAATACGACACACAAGTCCAACTATCTACGAAACAACGGGTAATAGGATGTGTCCAAGGCAATATAAGGCTGCAAGGGATATCTCGGGTACGAAAACTAGAGCATCGCAACACAGACAGCAATAGATCAATAGGAGGAAATAAAGACTAGAAATATAAAATAGGTAGAAAGAGGGAGGATGCTCGCCTGAAAACATTGCCGAAGATTCATCCGAAGATCGGGTCGACACGCGCATCAACTCATCGGCCTTATCAACGAAGAACCAAAACACTAGAAGAAACACCGGATGCACTATTTAATACTACGACAGAAGATCGGGCATGATGCATATATGATGTATGGCATGGCAAAGATGCGATGCAATTAGGCAATATTAAGCGGAACCGGGGTCCCGACAATTAATTATTAAGTTCATGTTGTTTAGATACCCCCAATTTAAATGTTGCATTAACAAGGCAAAGATAGGACCGGTTCGCTACACAAATTTAAATGGGGTCAATATAAGACTAGAAAATCCCGCATTTGGCCTCCATATTTAATTACGAGGTGAATCGGAAACATCCCCCAAGCCACAATATGTATGCAAGTATGACAATTTAATATGCAACAAATGTATATAGAATTTAATAAAATAGGGGCTCGGGTTGAAGTCACACATCGAATGGCGATCTTGGCATTTTGAGGGTTTGGGGGATCGGTCTCGCCGGGATCGGTCTTCGGGATCAGATCCGGGAAGAAGTCCTTGGAGTATCGCGGTTCCGTTGTCGGTGTTGATCTTGGCATCACAATCACGGATGTTGTCGATGGTTCGTCGCTTGTCGGTCCACGAGAACAAAAGAGAGGAGTAGCAGAGCGTCGGAGCAGGGATCTGAGCCCAGGACGCACCACATCTTGGTCTAATTTTAGTGTTCATAACACACAAGAATACAACTCGGCACGGGCGAGCGAGGCAGGCATCAGCACCTCAACAAGCCCGTTACGCTGCTGCAGAGGCAAGAGCCAAAGGAACGGGTCTGCGCAGCTGCAGTTGGTCACGGACGAGTTCGGGGCAGGGAGCTCTCGCGTGGTGCCATGTCCAGGGGCGAGGCCGGCGACTAGCAGAACAGGCAAAAGAGGGTCGGGCCCTGGCCGGCTGCATGGCGGCGCGGTCGACCCGGATGGAGGACAACAGGGCGGCAGGCGGCGATCTCGGACGGAGGACCAGCAGAGAGAGGTCACGGGCTCAGGCGGTTGTAGGGCCGGCGAGGTCGAGCAAAGGAGAACCGGTGAAGGAGGTCGGACGGCGGCGAAGGTGGCCAGAGAGGGCGGCGTCCTGCATCGGTTCGCAGGGGACGCGGCCTGAACTTGGCGGCAGCACGGGGACGAAGGAGCGCCGGAAGCGGAGAAGGGGGCCGCAGGGAAGCCGCGTGGTTGCAGGGGCAGCGAGGGTTGCGAGATACGGGCCGGCTCGACGAGCTCCCGCAGCGGGTCCTGCGAGGCAGGCGACGGCGGCCCGCTGTAGCGGTGCGGGAGGCAGACGAGGAAGGCGGGACGGAGGAGCTCGATGGGGAGGCACTGGTGGCGGTGGACAAAGCCGGAGGGCGTCAGCCGCGGCAGGTGCTCGGGGACGAGGCCCAGGAATGACGCGGCCGGGGTCGGGGAAGGGAGAGGGGTCACTGGCGGCAGCGGGGTCGGGGGTTGCAGGGAGGAGCGGGGTCAGGGAAGATCGATGGGATCGTGGGAAACGTGACGGGTGGGAGGCGTTCGTGGTGGGACCAGCGGGATGGGGCCAGGGTGGTGTTTGGCTGAGGGAGTGGCGGCGGGTGGAGGGAGCAGGGTGCGGGGTGTGGTGGGGAATTAGGGTTAGGGTGTAAGGGGTACTCTAGGGTTTGACTGGTCCAGCCGGCTGGGCTTGTTGGGCCTGGTCGGCTTTAGGTCTAGGGTTGATTTATTTTTACTTATTTAAAACCCTTTTTTTACAGAAACATTTGTAAATAGTTTTACATGAATAAAAATGGAAGAAGGACTATGGTTTTTATTTATTTGAATATACGGGGGACATAATTAGCAAACAAAATAGGGTTTAATAAAATACTTTTAGAGTCAAAACCACGCATGATTATGAACGATGATGTGAATAATAAAATAACAGGCACTTTTCTAGTTTGGAAATTCCCGGGGTGCTACAGAACGGATAAGGCAAAGAAAGGTTCAGTGCCCATGTTGTCAGGTAAGATATTGAGCAAGGATCAGTGTCTAGCTACGGTAAACGATAGAGAAACCATGAGCAAAGTGCCATATGCCTCGGCCATAGGTTCTATCATGTATGCCATGCTGTGTACTAGACCGGATGTGTCCAATGCTCTTAGTTTGACGAGCAGATACCAAAGTGATCAAGGAGTGGAACACTGGACAGCCATAAAGAACATCCTAAAGTATTTTAAATAGGAGTAAAGAAATGTTCTTGGTCTATGGAGGTGATGAGCAGCTCGTCGTAAAAGGTTACGTCGACGCTAGTTTCGACACCGACCCGGATGATTCTAAATCTTAGACAGGATACGTTTATATTTTGAATGGAGGAGCTGTGAGCTGGAGAAGCTGCAAGCAAAGCGTGATTGCAGGATCTACGGTAGAATCAGAATACATGGCTACTGCAGAAGCGTGAAGTGAAGGAGTTTGGATCAGTAACTTCATCACTGAGCTTGGTGTGGTTCCAAGTGCCTTGGACCCACTAGAGATATTGTGCGACAACACTGGCGCCATAGCATTGGCTAAGGAACCAAGATATCATCCAAAGACCAAGCACATCAACCGCCGATTTCATATAATTCGAGATTATATAACAGATGGAGATCTGAAGATTAGCAAAGTACATACGGATCTGAATGTCATAGATCCATTGACTAAACCTCTTCCACGAGCAAAGCATGATCAGCACCTCAATGCCATGGGTGTTAGATTGTTGCCAGATGTAAACTAGATTATTGACTCTAGTGCAAGTGGGAGACTGTTGGAATTATGCCCTAGAGGCAATAATAAAGATGTTATTGTTATAATTCTTTTTCATGATAAAGTTTATATTCCATGGTAGAATTGTATTAAGCGGAAACTTTGATACTTGTGTGGTTTATGAACAACACCGTGTCCCTAGTACGCCTCTATGGACTAGCTCATTGATTAATGATGGTTAAGGTTTCCTAGCCATAGACATGAGTTGTCGATTAATAATGAGATCATGTCATTGGGAGAATGATGTGGTGGACAGACCCAAATCAAGCAGAGCAATTAGATCGTGTCATCGTGTTCATCTTTGCGAAGTTTTTTCTTATGTCAAATATTGTATTCCTTAGACCATGAGATAATGCAACTCCCTGGTATCGGAAGAAAGTTTTGAGGTCATCAAACGTTATCCTATGAGAGGGTGATCATAAAGGTGTCTCTCAGGTGATCGGAAAGTACTTGTTGGGTTGTATGTATCAAGATGGGATTTGTCCCTCCCAAGTCGGAGAGATATACTTCAGGCCCACTCGGTAATCGATATCAACACCGCTTGCAAGCACGTGGTTAAGGAGTTAATCACAAAGTGATATCGGATTACGGAACGAGTAAAGTACTTGCTGTGAACGAGATTGAACTAGGTATGCCGATACCAACGATCGAATCTCGGGCAAGTAAAATATCGCGTGATGAAGGGAATATAAATATGGGATTAATTGAATCCTGGCATCGTGGTTCATCCGATATGATCATCGATGAATATGTGGGAGTCAATATGGGTTTCTAGATCCCGCTGTTGATTATTGATTGAAGATCATGTCTGCATATTCTCGAACCCGTAGGGTCACACACATAACGTGCCTCGACGCTAGGATAGAATGGATAAATGGTTTATGAGTTTTTGTTCGGAGTCTCGGATGGGATCCAGGACATCACGAGAGGTTCCGGAATGGAACGGAGAATAAGATTCATATAAAGGAAAGCAGTTTTTGGATTTCGGAATTGTTTCAGAATGTTCGGTATTGTACCGGAAGGTTCTAGAAGCTTCCGGAGTGGGACCAACGTGGCCCCACTTGTCGGAGGGGGGCGTGGGCCTACGAGGGAGTGCCCTGGCCGCATTGGGCCAGGGGCACAAGGCCCCATAGGCCCAGCCGGCCAAAACCCTAGGGGAAACCCTAGGGGATCTTTTAGAAAGGGTGGGAGACTTCCCCCCCACTCCACCCTTGTGGCCGCCAGCCCTAGGGCTTGGAGGATGGGCAAGGGGGCCGGCCAGCCCTCTATATAAAGAGGGCAGGGGTGCACCCTCCTCCCACCCCTGCTTGAACCCTAGCCGCCTACCTGCTGCCCTCCAGATCTCTCTCTCTCCCGACTGCGAGTAGGCGAAGCCCTGCCACAGAAACTCTCCACCTTTGCACCACGCCGTCATGTTGTAGATCCAATCTATCTCTCCACCCCACTTGCTGGACCGAGGAAGGAGGAGACGTTGCAGTGCCGTACGTGTGCATCTCTCGGAGGCGTCGCCACTTGCGGTGTTGGATCGGATCGGATCGCGAGGAGGAGAAGGCTAGTACGACTACATCAACCACGTTCTGTTGAACGTTCCGCTATGCGATTTCTTCAAGGGTATGAAGATCTCATCTATCCCTCTCGTTGATTGCATCTCCTAGATTAGATCTTGGCTTTCCCGTTCGCATCCATAGAATTTTTTTGATTTACTATGCTGCGAAACCCTTCAACCTGTTGGGGCCCTGGCAATCGGGGTACCACGTCCCCACGATTGATGAGCCCTTCGTCAGGAGTAACGCCCCCTCGCAAGGGGAAAACACCTCTGGAGGTGTCCCGGCCGTGCATATATCACGAGGTCCTCGCCTCGCAAGGGGAAAAGCCTTTGGAGGGAATGCCTCCCGAGGAAATCCTATTGCTACGCCATGCTACACCCCTAAGCCTCGGATACCTCGGAGCGCGTCAGGGGAAGAATGGTAACTCCACCAGGCGGGGTGCAATCCATGGTCAAACATGGAGTGCAGCGGCCCTACGGTGCTAGTCCACCTCGGTAAACCAAGACTTGGTCCACCCCTGTTTTCTGCAGAGAAAGGACAGATGATATCACGGTGGAAGGCTCCTCTTATTGCTGTTTTGGTGAAAGATGGAGAAAGTAGAGGGCGCCAGATGAAGACAAGAAATGCCAAAGAAGGCAACTTCGTAGGAGGACATAGTGGAGCACGACGGACTAGACTAAGTACACAAAGTTAGTCTCCTCGACCGGGACCTCGAGGAGCGGCACTGTGGACGCCCTTCCCTCCCAAAGGCTAATGGAAGAGGCCTGACGCCACCCTATATAAGAGTCCCCTTCTCCTACCTTAGAATAGGTCGATCCCCTGCGATCTAAACCCTAGACGTACATCCTCCATTGTACCCTCAGGAAGCAAGCAAGCAATACAACAAAGCAGGAGTAGGGGATTTACCTCCTCACGAGGGTCCTGGACTTGGATAAAAAACCCATGTGTCATCTCTCTATCCTGTGCTTGCTCCACAATTTCCAACATCGGTGAGGCTCCTTGGAACTGCGTGTTCAGACCCTCTCGAACCAAGGGACCGTTGGACCCTAGTTCCTTCGAGGGACAAATCTCTAACATTTGGCGCGCCAGGTAGGGGGATGAGGCACGCTTTAAATATCTTCACCAACCTCAACGACATGTCAGCTTGCACCGAGACCCGCGCTAAGCGAAACCTCCGCCGCGCGGCGAGCCAGGCCCAGACCGAGTCGGCTCCGTGGCGCACCCCTAATGAGTGCATATTTGCATCATGTTTTAGATTATTATTTTGCATTATAGATGTAGGATCTTGGTATTTTACGGTGTTCACACGCACTTTTTATGTTTATTTTCACCAGGATCAGGACAGATGATAGATCCAATGTACACAATTCTTGGACCAGTTATATTGGAGTGAAAAGGATCCAATAACTACGTAAATTGCTTAATTAGGCAATATTAATAATATCATAAGAAAACCCGAAGCGAGCAAAGGAGACAGAAGGTTTAACGGCCAACTATACGGTCCGCGGCGGTATAATTGCCGCCATATAGTTGGCGCCGCCTCCGCCTCCTCAAATAGTTTCACCCCGTGCATCTGGATTGGACAGACGGCATACAAAACACCTAGAAATCGCCAAAACCTCGCCTGCGGAAGGCATCTGGAGGGGGAACTTGCCCTAGGGATCCATCTTCGCCCTAAGCAGATTTGGGAGGCCAAGGCATCGATCTCCATCTTCATCAACGACTGCATCTTCGTCACCACCATCATCTCCATCCATCCCATCTATATCTTGTTGTAATTCTTGCACTAGTTGTGGATTTATACAAGTACTATTCATCGATGATCATTTCCATTACCATTGCCATGATGTTGTTTTCCTCCTTGTCTGAGTAGATCATTAGTTCTTGGGGAGATGGAGAAATCCTAGCATGAGATTTAAATAAGATAAAGTTTACTATGATATTCATCGCTGTGACCATGTGTTAGATTGTCTACATCTTCATGTTGGGAGAAGTCGACCCCTCAATATTTACCTCTTTTGGGGACTTGATGTAGGAAACTACTTGTTGGTAGATGCACGGATGTTAGCACTTATAGTGACTATAAAGTTGTTGGCACCCCTTACGTATCAACTTGGGAATCGAGGAAACTCACAAAACACTATCCATGCCATGGGATACGTCCTACGGGATTACATCCCTTAATAGCGCATTAATTCAATTGATGTTGATTGATGTCTGCTAGGGTTATGGGGATGATTTGAGCAGTGGTTGCTGCCTCTTTGTCCAAATATGGAGTTCCTCCCACACATACATAGTTGAGAATGTTCATGATGATAATCTTTACCTTAGCCCTTTATAATACTAGTGGTGTATTCGCTAATCCCTGAGAATGCTTTTTCCCACTGAAGTTTCAAATCTCTTTTACATACGCGATACTTATTTTATGTACTCAGTTTTGTTTACTTTACTCATTGTTCTCTTATACCAAAAACCCAAAAACTCCTTTTTACGCAATACTTGCATTTTATCTTGTCACTTAGAACTTTATTTAGCATTTCTATTTTTAGTATTTATTTCAAGAATTCTTAGACTCAGACTCCTGCTCCCTGTGGGATCGATATCTTTATTTCGAAACTAGCTACAACTGATTTGTGCACTTGTAGTCATCAAGCTATTTTCTGGCACCGTTGCCGGGGAGCTAAGCGCTGTAGGTGTTTTATTGTTTGCTTACTTACTTTAGTTTTGTTAAGTTTTGTTTTGAGTTACAGGTTTCCACCAACATGATGGAGTTTGAGCATATGAATAGTGCTAACCCACTCAACCAATTTGGGAAGCCCTATGATATTTATAAAAGAGACAACTCCAACAAGAAGACAAGGGGGTTTGAAAAAAATCCTCTACTACTTGGTATTTTTTACACAAGAAGCAATTTACTGTAGATGAAGAAGATCCTGATCCATATGAGCATATTGCTTGTTTCAAAGATATATGTGGCACATTCCAATTAACGGGGTATACCGCCGATGAGGTAAGGGTTAAACTTTTTAGTTGAACTTTAACAAGTACATCTCTCTCATGGTATAGATCTTTACCCTCAGAAGCCACTACCACTTGGGATAATTTAGCTTGCGAATTCCTATCTAAATATTACCCATTATCAAAATCCTTTGGAATCGGGCGTCTTATAATGACTTGGAGGAACCGTCCAAATGAAGGACTAGTAAGAGATTATATAAGATTTAAAAAATTACTTAGTCAATGTCCTCACCATGATTTGCCTAAGTAGTATTTATTGCATATCTTTTATGGTGGTTTAATTGAATCGAATAAAATTGAACTAGACTCTTGCACGAGAGGATCTTTTATGGATTTACTTATAACTAAAGCTTGGTATTTACTTAATGGAATTCACGATCATAGAGTTTCATGGAATTTTGGTCTAGGAAATGAAGGAGGCACAGAAATAGATCATGAATGTATTCATGACTATAATAAAAAAGGCCATATTAATGAATTATCTAAAGAGCTTTATTTAGATTCAGATATTTTGTTGCAAGTTGTTAAATCTTTTATAGAACACATCAAAGCTCCAAAAGAGGGTTCGGCCAGGTATGATCCACCATCCGAACTTGAGAAGAAAAGAGAAGTTAAAGCAACACTGGCCTCCCTAGAACCAAGTATGAGATACCTTTACCTAACACTACACAAAAGCATATTTTGGAATATGAACAGGTCAAGGCAGTACAAGAGGTGAAAGAAGAGGAAAGTGTGACAATAATTGAAGAACATCTGGATGAAAGCAAAGATGAATAGGTAACCAAGGAAGCAATCATGGCTATGTATGTACATTGTAACATAGTTGAACTTGATGAAGAGACTTCTATATTGGTTGAAGGTAAAATTAAGGTAAAATATGTGGGTAAGCCTATTCTTCCCTGCATATTTAAAGAAACCTTGCATTACGGTTTATGTGATCTTGGAACCAAAATTAATGTTATATCTTATGATTTTTATTTAGAAATAAAAGAAGAGATAGAACCGGGTACAATAGAAAATATTGATATGACAATCATGTTAGCCAATAAAAATCTTAGAATTCCAATGGGAGTAGTTGAAGATGCAACTGTCACAATTGGCAATAAAAATTTCCCTATCAATTTTGTAGTTTTCGATATGCCAGCTGACACTGTTTGCCCAATTAAATTTGGAAGAAACTTTTTGAGCGATGTAGGTGCCACAATCGACTTCAAAAAGGAGGTTGTATCCCTTAAGCTTGGGAAAGCGGAAAAAGAATTCCAGTTTTCCAAATTTAAAGACAAACCCCTACTCATACAAGAAGAAGACAAAGAGAAAACTATTGAGGAGATGGCAGCTCTTTTCTTAAGTAATCAAGAAGAAGAAATAATTGAAGACTCAAATTGTGAAGAAATAATTATGGAGGACATGTCTCTAGAAGAATTATAAAGTAAATTTGATTCACTTCCCATCTTAGAACCTCCAACTAATGAAGCTTTTTGAAGAGCCAGAAAAGAGAGGGGATGAAGAATTACCACCCGAAGAATTTAAAACTTTACCAGATAATCTTAAATATAGATTGTTGGATGATACTAATAAATTCCCTGTTATTATTAGTGCTAAACTTTTAGGGGATGAAGAAGAGGAACTCATGAAGGTACTAAAGGAGCTGCAAGGCCTTTGGGTACTCCATGGACGATTTGAAGGGAATTAGTCCCATGATAGCGGTCCATCAAATATTCATGGAGGAAGGTGCTAAACCAATTACAGAATTTAATAGAAGGATAAAGCCTAAAATGAAGGAAGTGGTAAGAAAAGAAATAATACGTCTACTAGATGCAGGTATAATATATCATGTAAAATAAAGTGAATGGGTATGTCCTGTTCATTTGTGTTCCTAAGAAAGGAGGTTTCATTGTTGTTCCTAATTAAAACAATGAATTTGTGCCTACTAGAACTATTGTTGGACACAGGATGTGCATATATTTCAGGAAATTGAATAAGGAAACTAGGAAAGAACACTATCCTTTACCGTTCATAGATCAAACTTTAGAGAGGTTAGCAAACCACACTCATTTTTGCTACTTGGACGGATACTCTGGTTTTTCCCAAATAGTTGTTCATCTTCAACTTAAAACAACTTTCATTATTCCTTATGGTTTACATGATTACCGACGCATTCCTTTTGGTTTATGTAATGCTCCAACTACTTTTCAAAGATGCATGGCTGCTATTTTTCTGTCTATGGAACTTCGTGTACTAGTTGCTTGGATAATCTCGAAAGAATTTTGCAGCGTTGCGAGGAACCAATCTTTTTTTAAACTGGTAGAAATGCCATTTTATGGTCAAAGAAGGCATAGTACTTGGACATAAGGTATCAGGTAAGTGTATTGAAGTAGATAGGGCTAAATTTGAAGTAATAGAGAGAATGCCACAACCAAGGGACATAAAAGGTATAAGAAGTTTTCTTGGTCATGTGGGATTTTATAGAAGGTTCATTAGGAATTTATAAACCTTTGACTAACCTGTTGCAAAAGGGAGTGAGATTCAATTTTGATGATAACTGCCTTGTAGCCTTTGATAAACTTAAATATGCTTTATCTCGTGCTCCTATCATTAAACTACATATTTGGGGTATGACTTTTGACTTAATATGTGAAGCTAGTGATGACGCTATAGGAGTAACTCTGGGACAACACATAGGTCGCAGATTTAATATTATACATCATGCTAGTAGAACTCTCAATAGTGCTCAAAAGAATTATCCTAAGGAAGAAAGAGAAATCTTTGCTGTATTTTTATGTTGTGATAAATTTTGTTCTTATATTGTTGATTCAAAAGTAAGAGTTCAAATGGATCGTGATGGTTTAAAAGAACTCCTCAAGAGGAATATTCATAAGCCAAGACTGATCCGTTGGATCCTATTACTTCAAGAATTTGAGTTGCAGATTATGCAGAGGCAAGAAGAAAAGATATTGGATGCAACATCTATATTTTCCCATCAAGACACCAATCTTATTGAGAGGAGCTTTAGTCCTGGTGATTTGTTTTTTCAAGAATTATTATATGAAATAAGGTCAATTCCTCCCAAAAAGAAGAATCCCTTGTTGTTGGTAGAACTTGTCATCCCCGACTAAATAAACGGTAAGTGAAAGGTAAGTGTTCTTACTCATCTTCACAGTTTCTACTTCTAAAAATGATGCCTTTGAATTCCTCTTGTTTTTCTGAAGTTTTAAGGGTTTTTTGTAACTATACGAGCGCAACTATATGGACGGAGAAAAATCTCCCGCTGTATAGTTGGTCGTTAAAGGTATTGTATCCCCCGGTGAAATAATTTTCGGTGTGCGGTATCTATACGGTTGCAACTATACGGCCAGAGAAAAATCTCCCGTCGTATAGTTGGTCGTTAAAGCTTCTGTATCATCGACCCTTTTTTGTTGTTATTTATATTCATCTAAAATAATAAAAAAAAATTGTTTGTCGGTTCCTAGTCGGTATTCTAACCGACCCGGACTCGAGATATTTGAAAATATCTACCCGGAACCAACTATACGGCCAGGGCTATATGGGCCGCGACCGTATAGTTGGTCGTTACATGGCAGGACTCCTCCAAAATCGTGATTTCTTTTCCTATTTTGTTCGAATTCTTTTCTTGGGCATGAATTTGGCGTTTCTCGCGAGTTTTACCGACCTCTGACCCCTCTTATATACAATCATTGTGCCTCTCTCTCTAATCATAATCAACAGGAACAAATATAGCTATGCGTTATCCTGTCCCAAGCCATGGAAAACCCATGGGGCTCATTGCTCCTAGGGAACTTTCTAGCAGCCCGTCTACGGAGGACGACAATGAGGAGGTGGAGAAGTTTAGCTCGAGGTACAAAGAGTATGTCGAGCTAAGCTTCTACAACAGCAATCCCAATGAAGGCTGGAGCAATGTTTACATCTACCGCGACGTCTATGATCCCCTGGAGATCGACTAGGCAGCAATGAAGAGAACGCATGAAGAGAGGGAAGGCCACAAGCCGCATGGAAAAGGGTGTGTGGAGATGGTCAAGTTCATCACCACGGACCTCAGGCCGCACAAGCGTGAAATACATAACATTGGTGCATGTGCTAGTAAGGAACCGGCGTTGCCCTGCTCGAGGCCTACCACTAGCGCTCGTATGAGGGTGAAGCCACAAGAAGAGTGGAGGAACAATTTCTACTTCCCTGATCCATCAATAATGGATGAGGAAGAAGAGGTTGTCCCCAGGACAAAGGATCGCGTGCGGGAACTAGAGATATACCAGAAGCAAGAGTTACTCCATCGTGTTGAAGTCCGTCAGCACCTCAAGGAGATAGATAAAAAGGACGATCTTCTCCCATTGGTGACTAAACTTGCAGATAGGGTGGATACCTTGCAATCTGATTTGCACAGGTGCTACATCCGCATCACTGTTCAGGAGGACACCAACAAGAAGCTATGCACCGCGGTGCTACACGCGATGGCTCCATAGTGATATGTGAATAAATCACGATACCAAATAATTGTGAGGGATTATTTGATCCCGCCTGGATTGATTCCAAGCTTGGGGAGATCTTTAAGACCTTGTAATCTATCTTATAAGTTTTTATTACTATTCTAGTTTTGCATTAGTTGGAGCTCATAAAATAAAGTTTGCGTCATTAGAATTCCTTTCAGGAATATTCGATCCCTTTATGAAATTATGAGTTTATTATAATATATGGAGCATTATTGAGTTTGAGTTTGTCTATTGGATATATGAATGGCTTGAGTATAATTTTACCTGCACTTGATGATAGAAATATAAGTCTTCCACACCATTGGTATTAACGGAACATACAAAGATAATTTGATCAATATGTTGTAGGTCAATGGTTTGATTTACAGAAAGAAGAAATTGTCTAATTAGTTAAGTTGAAAAACAAAAAGCTTGAACAAAGGAGAAATCAAAGGTGCTATCAAATAGAGTGAGAAAAAGTTGAGGTATAATATTCAAGTTATAAAGATGCTTCATATATATTTGGAATTTCGTAATTTAGATCGTTAAACTTTGGACTCCTACATGAAGTGGAATGTATGGCTAACTCCTTTGCACAACACTTAAATAAAAGTGTGAGCACAAATATATATAAAGAAAGAAGAAAAGAAAGATGAAGAAAAAGAGCGAGTTTGCAAAGAGAAAATAGGCATATACTACTATATTGTAGTAAGACAAAGAGACTTTTGAGATTTTGAATCCCAAGTGAATATGTTAATCTTAAAACACTTGGGACTACCTCACTAACTCATTCGGTCGAACCGAATGCTTTTACATCATGTTGAGAGTAATCTTTTGTGAACTATTAATTGCTAAAGTGTGGAAGCCTGCTATTATTATTCTGATGGTTCGAGTAAGGTACTATTCATGAACTTATTTCTATGTATCCTAAACGATAATCACATGCTGCAACTGCCTCATTTATTTTATCGACTCAGCTTCATGAATATGAGGATCACATCCATTAAGCTAAACTTGCTCGGGACGAGCAAGAGTCTAATCTTGGGTAAGTTGATGAGTGCATATTTGCATCATGTTTTATGTTATTATTTTGCATTGTAGTGGTAGGATCTTGGTATTTTACAGCGTTCACACGCACCTTTTATGTTTATTTTCACCAGGATCAGGACAGATGATGGATCCGATGGACACAATTATTGGACCAGTTATATTGGAGTGAAAAGGATCCAAAGACAACGTAAATTTCTTATTTGGGAATATAAATAACACCCGAAGCAATTGGAGGGTACAGAAGGGTTAACAACCAACGAAACGGCGGGAAGAAATTTTTTGGCCATATAGTTCGCACTGACATTGAATCGTCAAATAGTTTCACCTGTGCAACTAGATCAGAGAGACTATAGACAGAACACCCAGAAATCGCCAAAACCTCACCTCCGGAAGGCATCTGGAGGCAGAACTCATCCACCGGGGATCCATCTTCGCCCTGCACATATCTAGGAGGCCAATGCATCGATCTTCATCATCAACCGCTGCATCACCACCATATCCATCCATCTCATCTACATCTTGTCTAGATCTTGTTGTAATTTTAGTACTCGATGTGGATTTATACAAGTACTATTCATCTATGATAGATTCCATTAATTTTGCCATGATGTTGATTGCCTCCATGTCTAAGTAGATCATTAGTTCTTGGGGAGATGGAGAAACCCTAGCATGAGATTGAAAGAATATAAAGTTTATTATGATATTCATCGCTGTGACCATGTGTTAGATTGTCTTCATCTTGATGTTGGGAGAAGTCGACCTCTCAATATTTTCCTCTTATGGGGACTTGATGGAGGGAACTACTTGTTGGTAGACGGAGGTGTGTTAGCACTTACAATGATTATAAATCTGTTGGCACCCCTTACGTATCAACATGGGAATCGAGGAAACTCACGAAATACTATCCATGCCATGGGATACGTCCTGCAGGATTAAATCCCTTAATAGTACAGTAATTCAATTGATGTTGATTGCTGTCTGTTGTGGTTATGAGGATGATGAGAGTAGTGGTTGCTGCCTATTGTCCAAATAAGGAGTTCCTCCCACACATACATAGTTGAGAATGTTCATGATAATAATCTTTACCTTAGCCCTTTATAATGCTAGTGGTGTATCCGCTAATCCCTGAGAACGCTTTCCCCACTTAAGTTTCAAATCTCTTCTACATACGCGATACTTACTTTCCATATTCAGTTTTATTTACTTTACTCATTGTTCTCTTATACCAAAAACTCAAAAACACCTTTTTACACAACACCATTTTATCTTGTTACTTATAACTTTATTTAGCATTTATATTTTTAGTATTTAATTCAAGAATTCTTAGACTTCAGACTCCTGCTCCCTATGGGATCGATATATTTATTGCAAAACTAGGTACAAACAATCTGTGCACTTGCAGCCATCAGTGGCCCCTCTAGAACATTCTAGAAGCTTCTGGCCAAAATACCGAAACATTTACAAACCCTGGAAAATGACTTTCCTTATATGAATGTTATTCTTCGGATCATTCTGGATCTCTTTGTGATGTCCTGGATCCAATCCGAGACTTTGAACAATATTCGGTCTCCAACTCATATTCCATATCTACTTGAACAACATCGAACCTTAAGTGTGTCACGCTATGGTTCGCGAACTATGCAGACATGATAGAGACACCTCTCCGGTCAATAACCAATAGAGGGATCTAGAGATCCATAATGGCTCCCACATATTCAACGATGACTTCGTGATCGAATGAACCATTCACATACGATACAGATTCCCTTTGTCACGCGATACTTTACTTATTCGAGGTTCGATCGTCGGTATGTCCATATAATTCAACCTTGTTACCGATAAGTACTCTTTACTCGTTTTGTGATATGACATCCCTTATGACCTAGTCGCATGCATGCAAGCCAATTGGATGACATTCAACCAAGAGGGCCTAGAGTATATATATCTATCATATGGATGGACAAATCCCACTCTTGATCCATGTGCTTCAACACATATTTTAGAATACCCAATGCCACCTTTATAACCATCCAGTTATGGAAGTGGCATTTGATGTCATCAAAGTACTCATCCGATGATGGTGATTAACATGATCTCATGGTCGAAGGATTAGTCTACTATGTATCTAAATGCTTGTAGCAAACGAACTTAATGACTTGATCTTATGCTATGCTTACCATGGGTGTGTATCCATCACATCATTCTCCTAGTGATATGACCTTTATTAATAACATCCAAATGTCCATGATTAGGAAACCATTATCATTTATGAATCAACAAGTTAGTTTCGAACAAGAGGCTTACTAGGGACTCATTTATGTTTACAAACCACACATGTATTGATGTTTCCGGTTAATAAAAATATAGCATGGGATGTAAAAATTTATCATAAACACAAAGATATAATAATAACAACTTTATTATTGCCTCTTGGGCATATCTCCAAAAATATGGAGAAGCAGTCCTACCCTCCGACATCCTCTACGATGTACTAAGAGTTTCCGCCTATGACGAGGATGACGTGGAAGAATCCAGACGCTTAGATGTGGATCTTCTCGAGGAGGAACACGTTCTGGCATGCCAGAAGTTCGCCATCTACCAGCAGAAGCTACAAAGCTACCATAGTTGCCGTGTTCGGCATCACTCATTTAAAGAGGGAGATCTAGTTATCTAACTTAAGCAGAAAAAGTCACATAAATTATTCCCGCCGTGGGAAGGACCGTTCATCATAAGCAAGGCGCTACTAAACGGTTCGTATTAGCTCATCGATAATCGTGAGTTGAAAGATAGTCCAAGTGATGATCATAAGCATTAGCGATGTGACCCGGATGATGACTACTCGGAGCTTGATCGGCCATGGAACATAGCACAGCTACGTCCCTTTTACACTTAGCATATTTTACTATCTATTGTGAACCCTTATATGTGTTGGAGATATGCCCAAGAGGCAATAATAAAGTGGTTATTATCATATCTTCACACTTATGATAAATGTTTACATACCATGCTATAATTGTATTAACCGGAAACATTAATACTTGTGTGATTTGTAAACTAAAATAAGAGTCCCTAGTAAAGCCTCTTGTTAAACTAGCTTGTTGGTTAATATATGATCATGGTTTCCTGATCATGAACATAGAGATGTTATTAACAACAGGATCATATCATTAGGAGAATGATGTGATGGACATACTCCTATAGATAAGCGTAGCATAAAGATCAAGTCATTTCAATGGTTCAATTGCTATATGCTTTCTGATACATAGTAACCTAATTCCTTCGACCATGAGATCATGCATATCACCTTTACCGGATGGATGCTTTGATGTCATCAAACACCACACCGTAACAGGGTGGCTATAAAGGTAGCATTGAGTGTTCGGAAAGTATTGGTTGAAACACATGGATCAAGAGTGGGATTTGTCCATCCATATGACGGATAGATATACTCTGGGCCCTCTCGGTGGAATGTCATCCAATTAGCTTGCAAGCATGTGACTGGCTCACAAGGGATCACATATCACGGGAACGAGAAAAGAGTACTTATCAGTAACGAGGTTGAACTAGGTATGCAGAGATACCGACGATCATAACCTTGGATAAGTAAACTATCGTGAGACAAAGGGAAATTGATATCGTATGTAAGTGGTTCATTTGATCGCAAAGTAATCGTAGAAATATGTGGGAGCCATATGAATTTCCAGATTCCTCTATTGGTTATTGTTCGGAGAAGTGTCTCGATCATGTCTGCATAATTCACGAACCGTAGGGAGACACACTTAAGGATTCGACGTTGTTTGAGTAGTTATGGAATGATGAGAAAGAGTCCGAATGTTGTTCGGAATCTCGAATGGGATTCGGGATATCACGAGGAGATCCGGAATGGTCCGGAGAATAAGATTCATATAAGGAAAGTCCCGTTTCGGAGTTGGGGAATGGTTCCGGTGTTTTCATCAGGAACATTCTAGAAGGTCCTGGAATGTCCGGCACTCCGGAGGGGGAGGGTACATGAATGTGTCATTGTAAGTTGGAATGATTGCATCATGTACTAGGTGCCTTTGCTGTCCAAAATAAAGTGTTTATTTAATTCCTAAATTGAAAAGTCAAACGGCTAGTTTGAAAGTCAAACGGCAATTTTGGGAAGTGGGAAAAGAGGAGGAGGTGAAACCGAGTTGGGGAGGGAGTCCTCCCCAAGCCGGCGCCCCACCCAAGCCGAGTTGGGGAGGGACTCCCCTCCCTCCCCTTGGCCGGCCAGCCCCTCCACCTATATAAGGAGGGGCAGGGCTCCCTCCTAGCACACACAAGTTCCTATCCTCTAAATCTAAACCCTAGCCACAGCCTCCGGTTTAGAGCCGTTTTGGTTTAGAGCTTCTAATTGCTCTAGCCTTCGGATTAGAGTCTTCTAATTGGTGTGTCTAAACCCTAGACCACTAAAAGCTCTCTCATACTCCACCATACTCGCTCCGGCTTAAGGCGAAGCCCTGCGAGATCTCCCCTCTACTTCCGGTACCACGCCGTTGTGCTGCCGGAATCGCGAGGAGAGTGCTACAACCTCCGCTGCCTGCTGGAACAAGGGAGAGGAAGGTCTTCGTCGAGTACCGAACGTGTGACCGACTGCGGGAGCGCTGCCGGAACGCGGCGCCGGAAGGATCGTCTACGCGATCTTGAGATCGGAAAGAGTACGACTACATCACCCACGAGAATCTGCTCTCGTTAACCGCTTTGGAATCTTCGAGGGTGAGTTCCTCCATCGACTCGTTGCTACAATCTAGTAGATAGATCTTGGCTTGTTTGTTTGCATGCGGTAGAAAATTTTTGTTTTCCATGCTACGAACCCCTACAGTGGTATCAGAGCCAGGTCTATATGTAGATCTGTTGCACGAGTAGAACACAATGGTCATTGTGGGCGTTGATGCTTTTATTGTCGATTGCTTCTTGTGTACTTTGTATCTTGCGGCATGTTGGGATGAAGCGGCCCGGGCTAATCTTACATGACATCGTTCATGAGACTTGCTCCACGCTTGACATGCAACTCGTATTGCATAAGTGGCTTTGCGGGTGCCTGTTTCTCCCAGCATAGTGGAGATCCAATTTACAAACGGGTGATTAACAATACTAGTATCAATGTTGTGGTTCTTGTTCGTAAGTTAGAACGACACTTATTGAAAGCCCCAAACCACGTAAAATATGTAAAGAAAGTAGAGGCGTCTAACTTTGTTTTGCAGGGGTGTGCAGTGATGTGATATGGCCATGATTGTGATTATATTTGATGTATGCAATGTTCCTTATTGTAAGTTGGCAACCGGCAGGAGCCATATGGTTGTCTTTAATTTCTGTTAAGACCCGCGTGTCTATTCAAAGTAGTTGTAATAGTTGAAGCCGGTGGACGACAACCATGGAGAAGCGTCATTGACCTTGATGCAATGCCGGTGATGATGGAGATCATGTTCGTGCTTGGAGATGGAGATCGGAAGCACAAAGAAGAAAGGCCATATCATATCACACATTATGAATTGCATGTGATGTTAATCCTTTATGCATCTTGTATTGCTTAGTAGACGACGGTAGCATTATAAGATGATCCCTCATGCACATAAATTTCAAGTTCTAAAGTGTTCACCCTTAGTATGCACCGTTGCCAAAGCTTGCTGCTTCGAAGCACCACGTGATGATCGGGTGTCTTTGATTCCGCGGGTGAATACAACGTAAGCAAGCCAGATTTGCTTATGCGGTAGCTAAGGTTTGATCTTGACGAGCCTAGCATGTACAGACATGGTCTCAGGAACACGGATCACCGAAAGGTAAAGCATGAGTCATATAGTAGATATGATGAACATGTTGATTGTTCGCCATTGAAGCTACATCAACTCTCGTGATGATCGGTTTTGATGTGGTGGATTTGGTTCGTGTAATCACTAGAACAATGTGAGGGATGTTGTTTTGAGTGGGAGTTCACATAGATTAATTTAATTATTAATTAGAACTCAATTTATCATAAATTAAATCAAAGTGAATTTGCATAGTTGTTGTAGTCATTGGCATCCGTTTACCACCTTGCGCTTAGTTATAATTGAGATGATAGAACTATAGAATTCTGGTTAGTTACTTTACGAACTGGTATCGTATTGTTTTGAAGTGTTAATCTAAAGTTTAAAAGTCCTATTGCAAACTTTCAGTAAGTTCCGGTTACTCCATGAAATTTAATAATTGGTATTAAATCAAAAGTGACAATTCCAAGTGTTAGTGTATGAGTATCGTGTTTGTCTCCATGATTCTTGATATTCAAAGGATTGTCTTAATATCAAGGTTATCTAGGATCTGAAAGAGTTATTTCAGAAACCATGATGTGTGGAAGATATTGTGATATCTGAAACAAAGTTTTGGTTGCAACATGATAGAGTATAATATGGCAAAAGTCATGTTCTCATATTTGATGAGAATTTGCAAAAGGTTGGAGACACTAGTTGTCCTAATCCTCCAAAAGGTTTTGGAGAGCAACATTATACTCGCGATTCACCGTTATAAGCTAAAGAAGCTTGATCATGAATAATTCCATGATAAGGGTGAATATTTGATGTAGGTAAAGTGTTTACTACACAAAGAGATTACTAAAGAAAGGAATTTGAAAGCACACCAAACATTTGATGATGGTGATCTACTTCAAAGTGCAAGTCCAAAGACATTGGTATTTAATTATACACGCTTTGGACTATGTGTCATATGTATGACTCCACTGTCGATGTTGATAGATTCTTTCAAGCAGAAAAGGAAATACTGAAAGAGAATCACATAAATATGTGGCAGAAAAGAAAAGACTAGAATTGTTCAGTTTAAGTATATAGATGATATACATGTTATGGCTATATTCTTTGCTTATTAAACAATGTGGTTCTTAAGTATTTGATACTGAATTTGTTGGTATGAATCGTCATACGAAACAACACAATTCATGAACTACAATGGCCTAAGTAACTAGCAAAAGAATATGTGATGATGTTCATCGAGAACAAATAAAGGGTTATTGTGTTGCTCATTAAACATCAAAGCTTGCCTTCAAGATTTGTTTTATCAGGTATTATGAGAACAAAAGGGTTGCTCAAATAATTACCGTAATCCATAAAAGATGGATAATTTACAAATCTCGTTGGAAAAATCACATCCATAAAACTAGTGCTAAAAATGTCGAAAGACAAATTGATTGAAAGATCACTTAGGAAGTGACATCGCCGTTTAAATTATATTGGGAAGAAAACATGAAGAAACTCCATGTGGATGGAATTTTGGAGTCTTTTGATTTTGATCACATGACGCTTGTGAAACTTTCCTAGAGATAATTAAAACTTCGTTCATAGGCCAAAAGGGAACGAATGACTAGCTTATTGGAACTTGTACATATTGTTGTACGAAATCCATTATGTAGTCAAGAGCGATGGATTTCAACTTCATATGCTTTCTCCGAAAATTTGAGTGAATATATGAATATTTACTTAATAAGGATGAAGTATGAAACATTTGAAAAGTTCAAAGTCTTTCAAAATGAAGTGCAAAATCATTGTAATAAGAATATAAATAGTTTATGATAAAGATCATAAAGGAAGATATTTGAGTTACAAGTTTAGCATAATACCTAAGATTTAAGGAATCGTTCCGTGAATTTGCATTTCCCGAAACACCATAAAGAGTATGGAGTATTCGAGATATGTAATTAAACCTTGTTTGACATGGTAAGATCAAAGGTGTAATTCATAAAACTGCCATTATATTTTAAAGATTAAAAGCTTTAGAGACTACCGTTTTCCACTGAAAAGAGCTCCATCATAATCCGTTGAAATGACACCATATAAGATTATGGTTTGGGATAAAACCCAAGTAGTACTTTCTTAAACATTGGTATGCTATGCATAAGAAAGATGTTTGCAACCAAAGTCGGATAAACCTGTCTTTGTATTACTGTTAAGTATTCCTCCAAAAACACCGGAGACAAAAGTGTTTGTTGCTTGGAATGTCAAGTTTCTTTAAAGAAGGAATTTTTGTGAAAAGTTAAGTGGGAGGACAATAGAACTTTGATAAGGTTAAAAGAACCTTAGCTATATGTGCAAAGTTGCGCAGCACCGAAAAGTGTTCCGGAGGCAGCGACAATGCTCATGGCTCACGTGCCTCAAAGGTTGCGGTCACGAAGGTCTAAGTTTCTATTGAACCAAGTAGGTCGAGTAAACAATCAAATACCAAGATTTGAGGGTTGAATCATTATTTGAGAATAATGAACGGACTACATGCAAAGAAGCGATGATGGGCCCTGACTCCGTCAAATGGCTTGAAGCCATAAAATCCGTGATAGTTCCATACACGAGAAATCAAGTTTTGAACTTGAAGGACCCTCGAGAAAGGTGTAAGACCTTACAGTTGTGTTTGGATCTATAAAGAAGTAGACATGGATGTTTCACATCTATGAAATAGTCGACATGTTGGGAAAGAGTTCACAACAATGTTCAAAGATTGACTATGACAAGATTTGATCTTTCATAGCGATATTTAGTCTAGACGGATTAATGTAGCAACCACTACATATAATTTTGTTATGTGGTAGTAGAATAAACAAAACAAGTTCTTCTAATAGAATGGTTACCTAGGACGTGTGCATGACACAGTCCAAAGGGTTTTGTTAATTCAAGGGATGCTAAAAGCATATGCAAAATTCAATGGATGAAGTAAGCATAGCAGAGTTGGAATCTTCACTATGATGAAACTGTTAAAAGAGTTTAATTTCATCGGAGACAATGAAGATACTTGCATTTGCAAGAAATTAAGTGGGAGCGCTAAGACATATTTCTAATACATTATGTGGAGGACATATTGTTGATTAGAAATGATGTATCTTTTATTAACACATATTAAGAATTTCATCCTGATGAAAGACTTAGGCAAAACCCAAATATTTGGCATCAATAGATGCTAATATGGTTGTGCCAGAAGTACATAGACAAGATATTGAATGAGTTCAATATAGAAACTACAAGAAAGGTTCTTGTTGCATAGAAAGGATTGAATAAGTTCAATATTGATGATATATTCAAGTGTATTGACATTTGGTAAGTGAAACAAAGATTCAAGTATAGATTGATACTTAATGTATGAAATCACAAAGAGTATTTATATCAATCATACTGTGATATGTACAAATCCAGATATGTCCTATGCTCTAAATGTTATGAGCATATACCAGAATCATTCATAAGATGATCATTGGACGATAGTAAGGATATTCTTATGATCTTTTGGAAGAACTAAGAGTATATTATTTTGTATAAGTGACAAATAGATGGTTAGTTCATTGTAAAAGTACTACATTGATACTAGTTTTGTCACAGAGTACAAATTTAGTTTATCTCAATCTAAACTGAGGGTGGCACAATATAATGGAAAGTAAGTTCCATAATGGATTTGGATGAGTTCCAAAGTTAAGACATTGTGACAGATACTACAACAAAAGGCTAAGTATATGACTGCTATAATAGCAGCTAAAGAGGGCATTTGTGTCAAGTAGTTTGTTATCAAACTAGGTGTAGTTCACAGCGGGATAATACTACGAAGATATATTGTACGACAATATTATCAACATGTTTTAACCCCAGAGAACTAAAGGTCTCACCAAAGGACCAAATCTATACAAAGCCATCTCATTAAGAATGAGTGATGCGTAGAGACGCAAAGACATGCAATTACACACGGACCTGGAAGTGTCAGATCCGGAGATCAGTTGACCACTAGCAATCGTGTACATACAACACCAGAAAGCCATAGGTGTTGAATACACAAAGGTTTGAAACTAGATTATTGACTCTAGTGCAAGTGGGAGACTGTTGGAGATATGCCCAAGAGGCAATAATAAAGTGGTTATTATCATATCTTCACACTTATGATAAATGTTTACATACCATGCTATAATTGTATTAACCGGAAACATTAATACTTGTGTGATTTGTAAACTAAAATAAGAGTCCCTAGTAAAGCCTCTTGTTAAACTAGCTTGTTGGTTAATATATGATCATGGTTTCCTGATCATGAACATAGAGATGTTATTAACAACAGGATCATATCATTAGGAGAATGATGTGATGGACATACTCCTATAGATAAGCGTAGCAGAAAGATCAAGTCATTTCAATGGTTCAATTGCTATATGCTTTCTGATACATAGTAACCTAATTCCTTCGACCATGAGATCATGCATATCACCTTTACCGGATGGATGCTTTGATGTCATCAAACACCACACCGTAACAGGGTGGCTATAAAGGTAGCATTGAGTGTTCGGAAAGTATTGGTTGAAACACATGGATCAAGAGTGGGATTTGTCCATCCATATGACGGATAGATATACTCTGGGCCCTCTCGGTGGAATGTCATCCAATTAGCTTGCAAGCATGTGACTGGCTCACAAGGGATCACATATCACGGGAACGAGAAAAGAGTACTTATCAGTAACGAGGTTGAACTAGGTATGCAGAGATACCGACGATCATAACCTTGGATAAGTAAACTATCGTGAGACAAAGGGAAATTGATATCGTATGTAAGTGGTTCATTCGATCGCAAAGTAATCGTAGAAATATGTGGGAGCCATATGAATTTCCAGATTCCTCTATTGGTTATTGTTCGGAGAAGTGTCTCGATCATGTCTGCATAATTCACGAACCGTAGGGAGACACACTTAAGGATTCGACGTTGTTTGAGTAGTTATGGAATGATGAGAAAGAGTCCGAATGTTGTTCAGAATCTCGAATGGGATTCGGGATATCACGAGGAGATCCGGAATGGTCCGGAGAATAAGATTCATATAAGGAAAGTCCCGTTTCGGAGTTGGGGAATGGTTCCGGTGTTTTCATCAGGAACATTCTAGAAGGTCCTGGAATGTCCGGCACTCCGGAGGGGGAGGGTACATGAATGTGTCATTGTAAGTTGGAATGATTGCATCATGTACTAGGTGCCTTTGCTGTCCAAAATAAAGTGTTTATTTAATTCCTAAATTGAAAAGTCAAACGGCTAGTTTGAAAGTCAAACGGCAATTTTGGGAAGTGGGAAAAGAGGAGGAGGTGAAACCGAGTTGGGGAGGGAGTCCTCCCCAAGCCGGCGCCCCACCCAAGCCGAGTTGGGGAGGGACTCCCCTCCCTCCCCTTGGCCGGCCAGCCCCTCCACCTATATAAGGAGGGGCAGGGCTCCCTCCTAGCACACACAAGTTCCTATCCTCTAAATCTAAACCCTAGCCACAGCCTCCGGTTTAGAGCCGTTTTGGTTTAGAGCTTCTAATTGCTCTAGCCTTCGGATTAGAGTCTTCTAATTGGTGTGTCTAAACCCTAGACCACTAAAAGCTCTCTCATACTCCACCATACTCGCTCCGGCTTAAGGCGAAGCCCTGCGAGATCTCCCCTCTACTTCCGGTACCACGCCGTTGTGCTGCCGGAATCGCGAGGAGAGTGCTACAACCTCCGCTGCCTGCTGGAACAAGGGAGAGGAAGGTCTTCGTCGAGTACCGAACGTGTGACCGACTGCGGGAGCGCTGCCGGAACGCGGCGCCGGAAGGATCGTCTACGCGATCTTGAGATCGGAAAGAGTACGACTACATCACCCACGAGAATCTGCTCTCGTTAACCGCTTTGGAATCTTTGAGGGTGAGTTCCTCCATCGACTCGTTGCTACAATCTAGTAGATAGATCTTGGCTTGTTTGTTTGCATGCGGTAGAAATTTTTTGTTTTCCATGCTACGAACCCCTACAATATGTTCAATGAAATAAAGCATTTGGTTCAGTCATATATCTGTGGCTTTTACCTCCTTTAGTGTTCATTTTTGGATCATGTAAAACCCTTTATGCACAAGCTTTGCACTTGCACTTCTAAAAATTCCACCTACGGGTGTTAGCTTAAGTTTTCTAGTCTACATGTTTTTTGTTGTTTTTATATGGATTCTAGAGTAGCGAATTTAGGCACTCGAAGCCAGCGATTTTTGGCTTAGGTTCTTGACGGTGCCATTAGGAATCATCACCTAAGCGCATGGTTCTGACTAAGGGTCTTCCGAGTCATGAAAGGTCAAGCATAAAAACTAGAATAATGGATAAGACATCACTTGCTTAAAAATATATACATGCTGGAAATAGATAAGTAGCTAGAGGCTTGACGCCAAGTTTTCCGCCTTACATCATAATTTTTTTCCGCATATTACATCACCAGAAGACAAATGTTACAAAGTACTTTTACTCTTCTGGTGCAGGAGACCTCGAAGCTGCATTGTTGGAGAAAAGAGAGCCATCTTTTGAATCATCAACAAAGTCAGTGGTCTTCAATACTTGGAGCCAGCAGGGTCATTGTCGATGATCTCCAAGGGCACAAAGGTATACGCCTTGACCAGTTGGGCGACCCTGGTATCGTAGCCAGGGAGAGAGGACCAGATGCATCGTTGTCGATTTTACGTCTGTTGGGGATATGCTAAATAGGTATCACCATTGCATGTTTCTAATCCGGCTAACCCGGTGGCCCATAGTTGGTAGAAAGGACCATGGCCTTCTAGGCGTCCTAGTTAGACGGATCCAGAAGGAAGGCCCATGCCGGGTAAAGGAAGGCAACGGTGCAGACACGGTCCAACCCGGAGCCTTGGAGTGCAAGACACATAAGACTAATTAGTCTTAGTGTAGAACTTTGTAACCTGTCTGGCTATGACTTTTCCCTGTAACCCCAGGTTCTGGCGCCTTTATAATTCGGACCTCTGGGAGACTTTAGGGCACATCGATTTACACACCTCGCATAGCAAACCTATCTCTGTAACTCGGCATATTTTCATTATAGTGATTTATAGCAGGAGTAGGATTCCGCCACCATTGTGGGATCTGAGCCTGGGTAAGCTGTGTTACCTCGTACCTGCCAACTCGCCGCCTTCCCCTTACCTCTCTAAACACTCTCTATGAGGACCCCTCCATGGCATACTCAGTGGCAATACCTTGACAGTGGTGACGTATGTTCCCCTTGTTTCATCTGGTTCCGGCGAACTTCTCGATCCTAGGACCACCTTGTCGCCGGTTCCTTGTTTCTCCTCCTCTCCTTCGACTTTGCTGACCAACACCATCGATGAGCAACGCGGATGTGGTGCCTCTGCTCTAACACACACATACAAGGTGGGACAACAACAAGTGAGATGCTAGTCTCGTTCTTGCCACCTCAGGACAAGAAGGTGGAATTTCCAACTCTAGCGAAACCCTAGGAAGCAGCACTGGATTTTCATGTCATTTTTATCCGCCGCCACCCTCTCCGCACTTTATATAGGCGAGTAGGTGAGGGCACACAACACTTATGTCCCTCGGTCCTAAACCGTAACCCTAGTCAAAGTGGGTCCAATATATTGACACGTGTCCTTGTCCGAACAAGTCCAACTTGCTAGCTTATGACAGTCGGATCAACAACCTCCTAGTCCCACTCTCTTAAGTGTATGATCCTATAAGCTTATGGTAAGCCGGACACATCTCAGTAATCATTCAATCAGAGTCATAGCACAGTGACTTTATGACTAGAGCTGATAGTCGGTAGCGTCCTCTAGCAAGACTTGCCGACTCACGGATTGCGCAAGTGTCCTGAATGTGACGATCTGTCTAACATGGTTATACCCTGCGGGTACACGACATTAGTATACCTGGTCCAGCCCAAGGAAGTCCCACAAGGTTATACGCGGTCTGTGGAGATTTTCAGGTGGCCCAAGCCCATGGCGTCTTTGGATCCTTAGAGAGCAAGACTAGAGTAGATAGAATATTCAAAGGGGTAAACCCTAACTTGTAACCGACTCGATCTATGCCTGGGACCTGCCTATCTCTATATAAAGGATAGGAGGGCACGACCAGGAGGGCAACTTCTCATCGCATACACACCTCCATGCTAGATTGCATCTGCGCACCCCTCTACTTTTTGGTTCCGCCGTAATCAAGAGCAGACAAGTAGGAGTAGGGTTTTCCCTCTGGGGCCTGAACCTGGGTAAATATCGTGTCCCCTGGTTGCTTGTCTGTTAACCGTTCCCCCATCTCCAGTACCCCCATCTTCTCCAAAACCCAAGCTCATAACAATGGCCATTGACAAGGTGAAACATTGTCAATTGGTGTCGTCTGTGGGAATCGGGGGCGCTGATTGTGCGATCGTGACGGTCCCGACCAAAGAGATCTACAACTCCTCGGCGACGGAGAGCCATCTCCTCTTCGGCGCTTTCGACTTCACCGCCCACTCGCCAGCCACAATGAAGGATTTCGAGCCCATAGGCGACGGGCTCGAGATTCTGTTCGGGAGCTTCTGCTTCCAAGTGGGATAGACTGGCACTCTCCTCCTCCCAAAGCGGGTGCCACTGCCATCAATCAGGCCCGCCTCATGGGCCCCGCATTCCAGCATGCTACACACGTCAACGCTGACAGACGAGTCATACGAAAGCAGAAGCTGCAACTCAGATATGTGCGGTCCACCATCGGGCGAGGGAACCTACGGTTCTGGATCCGAAAGCTGCGGCAGCAGCGATCCAATCCGTGGATGCTACTAGTGTGCCGTGGAAATCCAAAGTGACGTGGAACAACAACCACCAGGTTCGAGTGCCCACGTTCCACCACCCAACCCGCATGGTGAAAACGGAGAAAACAGGAGGCAACCATCCATCCTGCCCAACGAGGGCGACGCTGCTGCCTACAATCGGATTAACCTCAACAAGGATGGCTGGCGCCAGGCACGCAAAGCCATGGCAGGAAACAAGATCCTACCCGTGAATTCTTCACGGGACCTGCTGATGGCATACCACCTCCTCCTCATCGGCGAGCACAACAGGCAGGTGAAGATGCAGGAGGAGCTCGACAAACGCAAGAAAGCAGCTTTGGAGTCTAGCGTGCGGCAAGCTGCACTCTCTGCCGCTGGCGGATCCATCTCGCACGGCAACAATGCCAACAAGCATCGCTCTCGCACAGAGAAGATGGATCCCTCTACACGCCGCGAGGTCACCCGAACCCTCAACACGTCCTTCATGGAGACAGACATCAACGACAACGTCATACCGAAGACGCCGCAAGCTGCGATCATGGCAGCCACCACATATCTCGCATCCCATCCACCTGCGGTGGGGGATCCGAAGAGAGCTATGCACAAGTCCGCACTAGCCGGACTTGGACTCGTCAGAGCTGCGCTCCACGAGGAAGCTCATACAGAGCCAAAGCAAAAGGCTACAGTCAGATTCAACCATAGCCCCACACCCTCATCCAACGAGGAGGAAGACGAGCACGATCTACCTCGACGACGCAAGAGCCCAAAACGTCGCAGCCGTGACTACGATGCTCGAAACGACCTTGCCCGGCGCAAGGTTGACAAGGCACGTGCCAAACGCGTGTGCTCAACTGAATCCGAAGAGGACGACGATGGAGAAGTCTGCGGAGCTCGATGCTTCAGCAGATCTGTTCGGCGAATGCGGATGCCAAGAAATTTAAAGCTTCCCTCGGACACTCCGAAGTTCGACGGCACGCAGGATCCGAAGGCATGGCTCAGCGACCACCTCTCGTCTGTCAAACTGCATGGTGGCAACAAGAACACCGCCCTACAGTGCCTTCAGCTGCAGCTGACAGGCGCAACCCGGATCTGGATCAGTAGCCTGTCCTCAGGCTCCATACGAAGCTGGGAGGAGCTGGCGTACAGTTTCATCCGAAACTTTAAGGGCACCAGCAAGAGGCCAGCCTCAATCGAGGAGCTACGGGCCTGCACTCAACGAACGGGCGAATCCATTCGCTCGTACATCTTGCAATGGTCCAATATCAAGAACTCCACGGCACACATCTCCAAGGAGAGAACGATCGACGCCTTCAAGGATGGCGTCAAGCGCCCAGACTTCAAGGAAGAACTTGGGCGCGTCAAGCCCAAGACACTCGACCACCTCATGGACATCGCCAACAGGTGGGCAGATGGATAGGATTCCCTCCACCGAGCACATTCTAATGAGGAAGATGACTACGGCCGTAGACGCGAGCGCCATAGCAAGCGAAGATCGTGCGTCTATGACGATCGCGATGGACCCGACATGGTTGCGGCTGGCTACACCGAATGCCACAAGCGGCGGATACCGTGGAAGCAACTTCCGCGACGGAGGACGACCAACACAAAGGTGGCAGCGCCCGGCTGCAATGACGAACCCTCGGCATACGACAAGTTGTCGGGCCCATGCACCATCCACTTCTACACCGACAAGCAGGATGGCAAACAGAAAGCCAACCACATGCTGAAGGATTGCCGCGAGTTCCAAAAACTCAGCGAGGGCTCCACCCAAATGCGATGCCAGATCGTGAACCCTGGGTTCGGACCTGCACCTCCACCAGGTGACATCGCCCACGGAGCTACTCCACCACCACCCGTGGGACCCCCAAACCAAGCAGTCGTACCCATGCAAAACAATGGGTACCCAACGCCAAAAGGATCCCTGATGATCCAAAAGGGATGCCCAAAAAATATGGTGCAAAAGAAGATCACCTGCCAAGTTAGCCTGGCTGTGACGCTCCACCCGCCATCCCTGAGTACCTTAGCGGCTTAGAGTCCTGCATCACATTCAGTCATTCGGATCACCCCTACTAGATCCCTCTCCCAGGACATGCTGCCCTGGTGCTTGAGGCACATAATGGAGGGTTCGAGATGAGCCGCGTCTTCATGGACGGCGGCAGCGGCATCAACCTGATGTTCGCTAGCACCCTAGCAGCAATGTGGATCCCGCTGTGCAGCCTGGAACAATCCGAAACAACGTTCCACGGCATAGTCCCGGGGAAGGGCATATATCCCCTGGAAAAGATATGGCTCGACGTCATCTTTGGCAAGCCCGAAAACTTTCTGTGTGAGCGGCTCAAGTTCAAAGTGGTGGTCTGGCCATCACAATACCACGCCATCCTCAGGCGCGTGGCATTCGCAAGGTTTCTAGAAGTACCGCACAATGCGTACCTGCTCCTCAAGATGCCAGGACCTAGGGGCATCATCACGATCCAGGGCAGCTTCACTGGATCCAACCACTGCGACAGAGACTTCAACAGAATCTCCCAGTTGTTCAGCATGCAGGAGGAACTCACGATGCTTCGAGAGGTGACAAACAACGGGGCACCCCCAGTCTCCAGGAAAAACACACCCGACATGTCGTTCGACTCCACAATCAACACAAAAAAGGTGCAGGTCCACCCAACAAATGCCTCCAAGACGGCTCTGATCGCCAACGACCTCAGCCCCGCATAGGAAAGCCCGCTCGTCGAATTCCTCCGTGAGCGCTGGGAAATCTTCGCCTGGTGTCCTGCGGACATGCCAGGAGTTCCCAGGGAATTCGCCGAGCATGCACTCAATGTATTTCCAGATGCCAATCCTAACAAACAATCCATCCGATGATTGTCCGAACCACGAGCCGAAGCCGTCGGAATCATAGTCAACAGACTCCTCGATGACGACTTCATCCGGGAGATCAAGGAGAGCGAATGGCTAGCCAACACTATATTGGTCCCTAAAAAGGATACGGACATCCTGCGGATGTGCGTGGACTTCACGTCGCTCAAAAAGCACTGCCCAAATGACCACTTCCCTCTCCCTCAGATCGATCAGATCATCGATTCAACTGTAGGATGCGAGAAACTCTCCTTCCTTGATGCCTACTTAGGCTACAATCAGATTCGGCTGAAGGTCGAAGATCATGAGAAAACGGTGTTCATCCCGTTCGGAGTATTATGCTACAACACAATGCCTTTCGGGCTGAGGAATGCAGGTGCCACGTACCAGCGGTGCATGCAGGCGTGCCTGAAGAGCCAGATCAGCCGCAACATACAGGTCTATGTCGACGACATAGTCATCAAGACAAGGGAGGCCAAGACATTGATCGACGATCTTCGTGAGACGTTCGACAACCTCGATCACTACAAGATCAAGTTGAACCCAGAAAAGTGCGCCTTCGGCGTCCCATCTGGCCAACTACTTGGCTACGTCATCTCACAGCAAGGGATCGAGGCGAATCCAAAGAATTCCGGGCCATACTGGCCATGGATAAACCGAAGAACCTCAAAGGTGTCCAGCAACTCGCTGGGCGCATCGCGGCACTGAGCAGGTTCGTCAGCCACATGGGTGAGAAGGCCTTGCCTTTCTACCAGCTGCTACGCAAAGCAGACAAATTCGAGTGGCCACTTGAAGAAGACGACACATTCGAAGACCTGAAGCGACTGCTCTCCACCTCGCCCGTCCTGGTCATGCCAAAGGAACACGAGCCTCTGCTGCTATACATCACAGCCACGCACCAGGTGGTAAGTACCATGCTCGTGGTCGAATGACCTGAAGATGGCAAAACCCATGGGGTTCAACGCCCAATCTACTACCTCAGCGAGGTACTGACGCCAACAAAACAGAGGTACCCTCACTAGCAGAAACTCGCCTACGGCGTGTTCATGACGGCTCGTCGGTTGAGCCACTACTTCCAGGAGCATCAGATAATGGTCGGCAACGAGGCACCACTTTCCAACATCCGAAAAACCCCGAAGCTACAGGGCGCGTAGCCCTGTGGGGCATCGATCTATCCCCTCTAGACATAGTCTACGAGAAGCGCCATGCGATCAAATCTCAGGTTCTCCCTGGCTTCCTAGTCCACTGATGGAGATCCAGCTGCCAGACACCCCAGACATGACGCAGTCATGGACAATGCACTTCGATGGCTCCAAGCGCGAGGCCGGAGCAGGAGCTGGCGTCATACTGACGTCCCCGCAAGGCGATAAGATGAAATATGTCCTTCGGATGAAATTTCGCGCCTCCAACAACGAGGCTAAATACGAGGCCCTCATCCACGACATGAGGATGGCCAAGATCTACGGTGCAACGCGCCTAGTCATCTACGGTGACTCAAACCTTGTTGTCCGGTAGACGATGAATTAGTGCAACGCACACGCTGCCAACAGGATCGCATACCGCGCGCTCTACAATTCACTCGAAGGAGACTTCAACGGCTGCGAGCTTCGCCACGTTGGAAGGGAAAGCAACGAGGAGGCTGACAGACTCGCCAACATCTGCTCCACCTGCGCACGGGTACCACCAGGTGTGTTCCTCGAACAAAGCTGCGTGCCTTCCATCAAAAGGAAATTCCCCAAGGTATCACCCGAAGAGGTAGAGCACTCGGGCGCTACGCTACCCGAAGGACAGAAAGGACCCGAAAAGCTCGACACGGAAGTCGAGTTGGTCAGCTGATGCAGGTCATGGCAATTGAAGAAACATGGACGCAGCCGTACCTTCGGTACCTGATAAACCGAGAATTGCCTGATGACCCGACAGATGCCCGACGCATATCTCGCCGGTCCAAGGCCTTCAGTATCATCAATGGCGAGCTGTACAAGCACAGCATTTCGGGTGTACTCCAACGGTGCGTCACCATCGGTGACGCAAAACCATCCTCCAAGACATCCACAAGGGCATCTGCGGCCATCACGCGGACAGTCGCACTCTCGTCGTCGAAGCTCTACGAGATGGATTCTACTGGACAATGGCCATGAACGAGGCCAAGGACATCATCCAGAGGTGCAACGGCTGTCAGAGGTTTGCGGATAAGCCACACGCACCAGGTTCGGAGCTCAGGCCCATACCCTTGGCCTGGCCCTTCACCCAATGGGTCCTCGACATGATCGTCAAACTGCCCAAATCTTCGAAAGGAGGCCCCGTCTACCTCTTGGTCGCAGTCGACAAGTTCACCAAGTGGATCGAAGCTATGCCCGTCACCAACCAAAAGGGCAAAACAGACGTCAAGTTTTTTGAGTCCATAGTCTACAGGTTCGGCGTGCCGCACAGCATCATCACACACAACGGGTGGAACTTCATCTCCAAAGAATTCCAGGACTTCTGCGAAGGCCTTGGCATCAACATATCATACGCCTCCGTGGCGCACCCGCAAACCAATTGGCAAGTCGAAAAGGCCAACGACCTTGTAGGAGGCGGCATCAAGAAACACCTACTCAGCCCACTCGAATGGCTTGTGGGACCCTGGGCAGAAGAGCTACCCTTCGTCCTCTAGAGCTTGCGCACAATGCCAAACAGCTCAACTGGCTACACACCCTTCTTCATGGTACACGGAGCCGAAGCCGTGTAACCTGCAAAACTACGCCATAAGGCCCCACGGGTCATCGCCTACAGCGAAGCCGAATCGATGGCCGCACTCGAAGACATCGTCGACACGCTCGACGAGGCACGCGGCATCGCCGCGGCTCGCTCGGCGGTCTACCAGCAGAGCCTCCATGACTATCACAGCCGTCGGTTGTGCCCAAGGTCCTTCGTCGACGGAGACCTCGTCCTACGACTCAAGCAAGAGCGGTCAAAAAAGCTCGAGTCACCCTGGGAAGGACCCTACATCGTCACCGAAGTCATCCCAAGTGGCGCCTACCGCCTCAAGGACGTCAAGTTAGGAGCCGCATACTCCAACCCATGGAACGTCGCACAACTACGACGCTTCTACCCCTAGCTATCCCTCTTTACTTTCAGTAAGGCTACTCAGCCAAGGCTACTCAGCCGAACAATGTACCTCTTCGTTATGATATGAATAAAAGCTAAGTCCCCAGTCCGAAAATCTTTTTTCCCCTTACATTACTTTCTGTTACAATACAGTTGGGGGCTCCACCTCACCTCACGACTTCGTCGACTGGGAATAACGCATGTACACCTGAGTAGCTGACCACGTCAGGCTAACGAAAAGGGCATGCATACAACAAAGCACCACGTGCTAATACAAATAATCTTTACAACAATGGGCACAACAAGCCCAGTTGAAATATATACAAATTTTACATCTATGCTTTTTCAGGACCTAACTATTCTGAAGGATCACGTGCGCCCGATGCTCAAAAATATCTACAATCTCTTCGGCATACTGCCTAACATCCACATAATGCGGGCGCATATCCCAAAGGCCACCATCTGGTCGAAGGGGCGGCCCAACCGCCACAGCCTCAAGATAAACATCAGGGCGATGTAGCCAAACAAGCGAAAGGGCAGCTTTCACCCCTGCCACCAACTGGTGCCGCACCAACTCCCTCACATGATTCACGTCCCAAAACTTCGACAACAAGCCCCACAGGGTGGACGGTACCTCATCTAGAGGAAACATGACGTACATAAAGGACACAAGGGAAGTCTTCACCTGCCTTAGCACCCGCGACACCTGATGAACACGATCTTGCAACGTCGCAAGGACGATGGCCCGGTCGCGGTCCATCCAGAAAAAGCCTCCGGCTTCCATATCCTTTTGGCTCAGGCAGTTGATCTGATCCACAACACGTTCCTTATCATCCCTCGGAACAAGGTTGGCACCTGCAAAAAATTCAGAGTAAGATGACACGCAAACAAGGTGCATCCAAAGGCGTGCAACAACACAAGGAAACTCACACTGCAGCTGCTCGCTCAACTACCATAGGTCCCCCATCAGATACTCCTCCCTGGCGGCAGCTCGCTCAGTCTTCGACTTCCATAAGTCCGGGTGACCCCGAACTCTAAGGATCTCCTTCTCCAAGATACGGACACGATTGTGAAGAAAGGCAAGTTGCGACGCATCATCCAAAGATGGTCGCGACTGAGGGACAGTCGGAGTATCCGTATGAGCCTCACCCGAAGTTCCCTAAAGGAAAGCAAGCAAGCATATGAACAACACATGACTTGAGCAACAGCTTGAAGTATCATTTATATACATCAAAAGCCACCGCATGGCACAAGGAGAAATTGTTCATCCACAAAAACATACATTACAAAAGAGGATACACTATCCTAAAACTACAGCAAAGAAGCCTAAACAACCGCATATGGAGGGGCCCCGGAGCCAGGGGCCTGCCCCTGTCTTCTCCCTGCTTCCTCGCCGCATAGTCCTCTAGCAGGTCGATAAGCTTCAGGCCATACCGCTTACAACAAGAAGCGAAGAGAGCAAAGGCTACCTCAGAGCCGTCGGGAGCTGTTGGCATCTGGGAGGTGACGTCGTGAAGATCCAGCTCCGCTCTGGACGCCATGGCCATGGCCAGCCCCATGGAAGCGCCGATGTACTTCTGCTTGCGCTTATAGGCCGCAGGGGCATCCTCGGACAGCGCATCCGTCAGAGAAGCAACATCCTCAAGGGCAGGGCCCTTGGGCATGATCTCCTTGTAGAAGCACTGGAGAACCTCCTTGGCCTTGGCAAGGGAACCAGTAGCAGTGCCGCAGCGATCTTCGACCGCTGCGGTGGCATCATCCAAAGCACTCCCGTGCTCCAAGACATTGCGGTCAAACGCAATTCCCGAAGCATCTCGCGCAAAGAAGAACAAGAAGGAGCCGAATAAGGACATGACGAAAAGCGCAGTACAAAATTAGAGAAAACCAATTACAGGCAAGACACATACAGGAGAAGGCCTTGGCCGCAGCCATCAGCTTCTCGGCCACCTCTTTCTCGCGTGCATCCGCAACAGTTGAGAGCTGCTCTTCGCAATCCGAAGCGTCCCGCTGCAGGCGATCCTTGGCCTCGACAGCATCCGCCAGCTCCTGCTTTAGTGCTCCTTCGACTCCACCGCATCTGCAGCCTGATTCTCCGCACGACTGAGGCTCTTTTCAAGAGCATCTAGCCGGCGAAGAGCCGCATTATTCTCATCTACCAAGTGTGAGCAACACAAGCTACATTCAGGCAACAAGTAACAAAGATAAGAGCGAGAACACATGTGCCTCGGAGCTGCTTCATGCTGGCCTGCAGCGCCAGATGCTGCTGAATAAGAAGGTTCGCACTATGCACAAAGGGCTGTGGAAGGAAGCAAAAGAAAACAATCAAGAAAGAGTCAAGAACAAGGCTCGGGGGCTCCGCCTCGAAACGAGCACAAAATTCGAACAAAACAACCCGAAAAGGGCTCGGGGCTCCCCCCAGGACAAAAGGAAAAACAACTTACATGCTCAGACGGGGACTCCGAAGGTCTAGGTGAAGTCTTCTGAGCGACGACCACTCGAGCCTCCTGCAGAGAGGGGTTCGGAGCATCGCCCCCAGAGGTGGCCACCGTCTGAGAGGGAGGGGCCGTCGGCTTCGACTCCCTACGGTCTCCTGGGAATCCTCACTAAGAGAACCCTCCGAGGAGTGGCTACAAGGAAAACATTCATCACAGCAAGAAAAAAGTGCACAAGACAAGAACGAAGAGCATCCGAAGGTACTTATGAGTCAATGTCTCTCAAATCAAAGACGGGCAGTTCCCTCTCCTCTTTCTTCTCTTTCTTCTTCTTCTTGGCCGGCAGCTGCGGCGCCATAGCCCGTAGAGGCACGACTGGAAATGGGGAAGAGGAAGCGCCATCATCCCCGCTGTGGCGCACGAGGAAGGATGGGTCCCTACGCATTGGCGGAGTAGAGGCATCCGAACACTCGCTTGAACTCCGTACCCGCTTTCGGGTCTTCCCCTCGCTCGCCTCGAGGACATCATTGGTTGGCGACTGCGCCGGCGGAAGCTCGGACTCGGAGTCCACCACTTCGTTGTCCGGTGCAATTGGATAATTTTCAGGCAGTGCAGGCACCATGCCAACTACCTTCAATTTCTGCAGAAGAAGACAAATAACGTGATTAAGCAACGCTGAATCAAGCAAAAAAACGGCAATCAAACAAGCGCAACGCGCATGACGCAGTTCTAAAACCTGAGGAACTGGATTCGAAGAGCTGAAGGGGGCAGTCAAGGACTTCTTTGCGAGGTCCTCTTCAGCCTTGAACTTCAGCAGCGGCCGAAGAGCCCTATCGAGGTCGCCCCTGGAAAGCTCCTCAGCCGAAACTCGCGTCGGGTCGTGGCGGCCAGAGTAAAGAAACATCGGATGCACCCTCGCCTGGAGTGGTTGCACCCGACATTTGAGGAAGGTGTGGATGATGTCCACACCATTTACCTCTTTCTCCGCAACCATCTGGAGGGCCTCCACCCGATGATAGAGGTCCTCTACCTCCTCCACCTCGCCCTCAAGGATATGGTTCTTCCAGGATCTCTTGGGAAGGATCCCCTGGGTGGAGTCGAAGGAAGCAAGGCCAAAATTTTGCCCGTCCACTATTGGAGTCGTGGATATAAAACCACTTCTTACGCCAGTATTGGATGGACTCAGAAATATAAAAGGAGAAGTGTTAGGGGATATGCTATATGGGTATCCTCATAGCATGTCTGCTATCCGGATAACCTGGGTGGCCCACAGTTGGTAGCATGGACCATGGCCTACTGGGCGCCCCAGTAAGATGGATCCAGAAGGGAAGCCCATGCCGGATAAAGGAAGGCTATAGAGGTGTCACCGACGTACCCGGAGCCTTGAAGTGCAAGACACGATAGACTAGTTG
The DNA here is from genome assembly GCA_916181665.1 of Avena sativa. NCBI lineage: Eukaryota > Viridiplantae > Streptophyta > Magnoliopsida > Poales > Poaceae > Avena > Avena sativa. Next base: position 225,797,729 of record OV702295.1, read on the forward strand.
TAATAAGTGTAGGACTCTATAACCTGTCCGGCTAGGACTTTTCCCTGTAACCCTAGGACCTGGCGACTATATAAGTCAGGCATATGGGAGACTTTAGGGCACGATAACTTAGACTTTCTAGTCACCTGGCACGGCGATCCAATCCCTGTAACTGGGCGTATTGCTCTTATAGTGATTTATAGCAGGAGTAGGATTTCGCCACCGTTGTGGGATCTGAACCTGGGTAAGCTGTGTTACCTCGTACCCGTCAACCGTCTGTCTCCCCCACGTCTCTAAACACGCACTGTGAGGACCCCTCCATGGTGTACTCGTCGGCAATACCACGACAGTTGGCGCCCACCGTGGGGCAAGAGGCACTTCAGGCTCTTCAGCGGGCGAGGACCAAGATCTTCACGGGAATCAGCGAAACCGTAGCCATCGGTCATGTTCTCTTCTCCGGCAACGTTCTGATCGTCCCTCCCTGTAATACCCCAACTCTAGCTAAATAGTAAATTAGGGTTGTTTGCGCATTCATGAGCATCATAACATGAAAACGCATGCAAAGAAAAATAATACAAAACCCTGAACCCTACTCTTTCCCTCTATTTGAAAACAATTCAAATGTTTTGAATATTTTGAAAACTATCAAAACTTGGATCCCAGGTGGATTAAAAGGACCCCACATTATTTCAGGTATTTTATAAACTCTCTGGTATTTTTGAAATGCTCAAAACAGTTTTGGAAAATGAAAATACAAAACAGAAATGAAAAACAGAAATTGAAAAAGATTTGTTTACAGAATAGAGAGCAGCAACCGCAGCACAGTCGGCCCATTCCTCTCTTCCTCTCTGCAGCCGCAGCCCAGCCAGCCTATCCTTGGCCCAGTTAGTCGCCAGCATCCCGTACCGGTTCGGTCTGTCCCGCTCGTCGTCTTTGTCGACGACGGCGAGCAGCTCGCTGTCGACGACCCCGTCGTCCGCTCGCGCAGCGATTCACGCCGCCGCTGTTCCGCGTCTGCAAGGGGATAAGAAGGCTGCCGAGCCCTCCCTCTCCCCTCTGATCTTATCCCCTCCCCTGGCCTCTATTCCTCTTGTTCCCATCGCGAGCCGAAACCCTAGTTTTGGAGCTCACCGGTGCCTCGCTGTTTCTGCCCCCCTTGTTCATCGGACACTGCCAGAAGCTCCGCCTCGGACCCCTGCTTCGGCCCGTTGAAGGAATCAAGTTCGGGCGCCTCCAGTCGTCAGCATTGACTTCGTCTTTCCGAGCCCGACCGAGCGTCGCCGTCGCCATTGACGTCACTGCTGACCACGCCTCCCCGAGCTGACCCCTTCTCTGTGCTCTAGGTGAGCTCATGGTCCTCCTGGACCCTCCTTTCTCCCCCTCCCGCTCTCAGTCGCTCCCGCGTCATGCACCTGCCGCCGCCGCCGTTCGCTGTTGCCGGCCATGCTCCGGTGGTCATCCCGCAGCGGCGCCGCCCCTAGATGGTTCTCCCTGCCCCGCTCGTTCTAACGGGCCTGGTCACACGTGCTGGTGTGGCCTGGATCGCCATCTCCGGCCACCGGCCGCCGGTCAACGATCGTGCCGACGTGGCACTGATGTAGCGTTGACGTGGCCCCGGCCCCACCTTGCGTATGTGGCAGCTGAGGTGGCATAGGCCCACCAATCAGTCTGTGTTGGTAGTATAAGCCCCAGTGACAAACGCCCCACCCCTCTGGTGACGTCAGCCTCTGTCATGCTGACGCGGTATTTCAATTTAAAATGATTTAGTTAATTTCGAAAATTGGTATAATATTGTAAATTCAATAACTTTTAATCTGTAATTCAGAAAAATACAAATAATATATCAAAATTTTCAGAAAAATGAGCTCTATCTATTTAATCTATAATCATGCATTGATCAGCAACTAAAATGACATGTTTAATTAGAGAAAAAAATCAAACCCTCTCAAGTGTTTCCGGAGTTTCCAAAATTAACGTTTTCACCCCTCGGAACCCCGTTTAATTTGTCCAGCATGCCTTAGGGTTACATTTCGATACAAATTAACTTGTCATATCATCATCCTTGTTTGAGCATTGCATCGATGCCATGTGTTGATTGTTTACCTCTGTTTCCGGTATTTGGTTCTTCCCGGTAGAATACGAGATTGAGATCAAGATCGAAGCCAGAGATCAACACCATTGAAGTTCGAAGATCGAGGAACCATACTTGACCAACTGTAACCAAGTCAAGTACAAGGTTCCCAAAGATCTTCTTATTGTTTATCAACTAGCAAAGGCAAGCATAGGCCCACCATGATATAACCCTATGATTTTGAAAGCATTTCAATTATGCCATGTTGCATACGATTCTACTATGGTATTTTATCGATAGATAAAGTATCCTATCTATTGTATTACTCTCTTTGAGCTTATATTACCTGATCCACTGCTCCTAGCATAACTAGGTTTGGCTCGTGTGCACTGCTAGAGCTACCATCTGTGTTCTGCTTAGCCATGCATAGCTATCAGTTCTGGTCCATCCAGATGATGTATCAGATGCAGAGAATCTAGTATGACAGGAGAACATGATAAGATGAGATCAGTGATATGAGATTAAACATGCTAAGGCTTGTATTGGAGGCCACGGTGGGATGTGGTTTTTCTAGTCCCATGCTCGCCACCACTAGGAACCGAGTTCTTTCCTTTGGAACCGAGACGAGCATACAACCACACGAGGCCTGGAAAACCTCATGAGAAACTAACTTGCCTAGTAGATTCCATGAGTCACATAGTTCGGGCGTTCCATTCGACATATGCATTGAAAACGTTTTTGAAAGAAGGAGGTGCATTCATACAGGTAGGGAAGCGTGGACCGGGTTGCTTGGGGTTGATGGCGGCCCTGGTAAACCAACCTCGCCTCACATCTTTAAGTAGCGGCTTCGGGATTTGACCCGTTACGGCGGAACCATACTTATTGCGTGACTCATGGTCTCGGTGAAAGCAAGGTAAAGGTCGTGTCTAACCACCCTCTGCCGGCCTTCCAAGGAAGAGGGCTAATCATGTGGCATTAAGAGAAGGTTAGTACATGTGGGTAAAGTTGTACACCCCTCTAGGGTAATAATATTTTCGAAAAGCCGTGTTCACGGTTATGAACGCTTGACGGCCAGATTCTAAGATCATAGAGAACTTTAACCTAATCATAAAATTTGGTAGATCAACGTGTGATTAAGGATGCTTCCTCATGGGTACGAGGGGGTGATCCTAGTTCAAGTGATGATGATTTGGTGGATATCAAAAGATGATGATCAATACTTTGGAGATGTCGATCTCTTATCCCCTTTTAAAATATTCTGAGTAGACGAGCTTCTTCTCCCTCTTGTTTTATAAACAAAAGTGGCTTTATGCAAAACAAATCCACCAGCCATAAGTCTTGCGGAGTACACCCTGTACTCACCCTTGATTTGTTGATACTTTTGGCATCTTAAGTGTTCCCCTGAAGACGAGTTCCATACTACATCGACATCGACGAGTAGCTTGGGGTTCCCGGCCGGCAGCGTGGAATCTATGGGCTAGGACATCATCATTATGCTTCAGGCCTCTTAGGCCATTTGTTAAGTTTGCTATACTTAATAGCATAATTTGCCTTCCGTTGTTTGATGTTTGTGGTAAGTGACCTCTACTTTTAATAATTTTGGTTCTCTACTCAGCTATGAGCTTGCTGTAATAAATTTTGTGTCGTAGGGTCACTGCCGTGTTACCGATTCTTCATTGGATATTCTCGAGCTCAAGGTTAAGCTTATTTCAGACGGAGGTCTGGGATTTGTTTAGCCTTGATCCCGGGGGTGTCACAGTTCTTTGTATCAGAGTTGTACCGACCATAGGAAAACCTTGCTATCGGTCGATGTTGAGTCTAGTGCTTGTGAAAACTATTTCAAAGATGAAAAGTATTTGCAAAAAACTCTAGTATGCTTCTTTTTCTCCTTACCCAGTTTCGCTCTAACTCTGTGTTGTCTTATCTGGTGTTGATTTTGGAAAAGTTTTGTTATCTCGTCTCTTTCTTCAAAGCTTAGGTGCCTTTTCAGGCATGCCATTTCTCAGCCAGTTGACCTAGTGTTGAGTTGTTTAGAGTTGTGTGTTGTGAATTACTTGTTCCCCCTTTTCTCTTGTTCATCTGAGAGATTCCTTTCCATCATGATCTCTCAATCTTATGGACCTACAATATTATATTGTTGGTTCCACAATGTTCTGATCTAGGCTTCAAAGTTTACCTTTGCCTCGTGTGCCTCCTTTTTGTTTGTTTGCGTACTTCAGAAGTCGTTTCTTCTCTTGGAAGCTACCTTGTGATTACTAATTTGCAGTGTACGATGTGTCACTCAAGTAGTAGTTACTCCTTTCTTTGGTTTTAACCCTTGGACTTGAACCTAAGATCCCCAATTGTGCTGGATTCTGGTGTTGTGAATCTTGTACATGAAGCTGATCTTTAACCCAAGATCCACCCCTTTGACCCCTGTTGTTAATGTTCACACATTACCTCAGGATGGCTGGTATTACAATTCTAGCCTTCAAGCTTGTGGTTATTGTCGCGATTGAATTGTGACGATAAAGGACTTCCCCTACCACATGCTATGGCAGATGTTCTCTAATGGAACCAAATAGGTCACGACAAGAGTACTCCTTGAGAGTCTCGCATCTATATTCGTGACTATGCCACACCTTACCCCTTTCTCTGCATTGGTTTTCGGAAGATTGTTGACTTATGCATCCACATCTCGGGATTCTATCCTGAGCATGTTCTTCTCCCCTTGTTGTTTTCCAATCTTTGTCTACTAGTTGGTAGCCAAGTAGTAAATATGCATCGGTGTCTTCCGAAGCAAGATACTCTTGTGGTCCATCAATACAAACCATTTCGGGATGTTAGGAAAAACAAACTCCAGTACCTCGTCATATCAAGGACCAGGTCAAAGTGTTGTAATCCGCAAATCAAGAAGCAGTGATTAGCCTCTGTCTGTTCTACCTTAAAGTATCACACTCTTTTATACTAAGAGGTCGTACAGAGTTTTATGACCCCCTTAATGAAGTGATGCTCTTACACATACTTACCCACCCTTCCTCGAGCTTTCGCGCTCGTGAATGATGTGTGTGCGTAATAATGTGGCCATCTGAGGTTGTAGCAATTTTCATTGCTTAGAACTCAAAGGACATTTAAGTCATACTTAGCGTGATCGGTTAACCCTATCACTAAGCAAAGGATGATCGTGCTACCAAGTCCGTTATTCTGGTACATCTCTTCAGTCGAAGAGTTAGGCTTGTGCTGAAACTCTGAAACTATGTCTTCTTGCCTTACCAAGCAAGTTTCCTCTCGAACTAAGTGACATATCGGTGGTTTGTGATATTCTAGATGTCTACTAGAAGTATCACCAAGTTGCCACATGACCGTGTTGTCAAGTTCTTGAGCAAGCAAGTTCTCTTAATTGCTCTTTTCTCCAAGGATTCGTACTGGATACCGCTGAACTAGTTGGTTGAGCTGCAACAACAACTTGAGAGTTGTAAGACAAAAGTTCTATCCTACTCAGTTCTTTCTAAAAGGGATGTCTAGTTTTGGTTCACGCTGAAGAAAGATAGTATCTCCTCTCTAGAAATGTTATCTTCCCCTCCTTTGATTTGATTTGGGTTATCGTCAAATCAATCTCAGTGCCAAGGATTTTCTTGATTTTGTTTCTTCTTGTGATGTTTCACTTGAGTGCATCTTCATGTTCTTTGGTATGACCAATATTCTCACCTTGTTCAGAAAACATATGAGTCCATCTTCTTGGATTGTTCTAGTAAGTTTGCTATTGAGCCCATCAATGACATCCTTATCTTCTCCATGTTAGATTAGATTCATATGGAACATTTGTCATTAATGTTGGAAAAATTCGAGAACCATCTTCGAGTCATCTCGAAGTATGTGTTCTGGATGTTAGAAGTGACCTTCTCTAGTTCATGTGCAAACGTTGAAGGATGTCGCCGTGGATTCGAGTAGAGTTAGCTCCGTTTCCTAAGGACACATGTGTGTTTTGTTGTTAACACCTTATATGTGTGCAGCTGTCTCTCGACAATATGCTAATACATGTGTATAGCAACATAGCTCACTCTTTTGGAGATTTACACTATAGTCCATGTCTTGAGAATCTAGTGACTTTACCTTGGTGGTAAATGTTGCAAACTTTCTATTCGGACATGCTGAGTCTGAAATATCATCTCACCTAACCAAAGCTGAATATCAAGAATCAAAGATGGTTGGTGTTATTCGAGGTTTTGACATAGGTTTCTTTGTAACCTGGCAAGATTGATGTAATGGTTGACACACTTAGCCGGAAGGACCTGTTGTCATATTCTCTTGATTCAGCAATAATAACCACTCTTCATGAGGCTTCTTCTATAATTCATTATAGGAGTTGTTCTTATGGTTTCCTTTGTCTCCGAAGTCTGACCTTTACTTGATGTCTCGTGTCTTGAACATCAAGGAGACCATTTAAAGTAGTGTTGCTAAATGTCTCTCGGTCGATCCTCCAGACCTTTTATGTTGGCAACCATTTTGTTGTGCTAAGTAATTGAAGACTGAGAATGAAGTTTCTTTCTTCTCGTGTCATCAGGAATTTTCTTAACTTATTGATCTTATGGTGTAAAGTGATACCCTAATCTTTGGCAAAGATTTTGGTATACCTAGATGAATAAAGAGTTTCCTTCGTTTTCTTTCCCATGTTGTAAGAGTGACTATGATTTTGGTAATCAGAAGTTTCTCTTGTTACATGTTCTTTGTGACTTATGAGTCCTCTCCACCAAAACACCTATCTGTCTTAGCCTTCTGTTGAATGAAAGAGTGACTCTTCTGTATCAAAAGTAGTTCAACATCTTAGTTTTGTTAAACCATATCTCTGCAACCGAAATATCTACTTAAGCCATTTAGTAGAGGTTCCCTATTGAAGTCTGTGTTCATGTTCTTTCTGTTGGAACCTTCCTCTTCAGAAGCTTAAACCCTTCTGAGCTCCATGGTCTCAATCATTATGAAGACCATCTATCTAACAACTTGAAACCTTCTCCTCTTGTTTCCTCAGTCACCTTGATGTGTTTCATGTTCATCATCTCAGAGTTGTTTTTAAACACTCCATCCATGAGTTGACCATGAGATACTCCGTGTGTTGTTTAGTATGTTTCCCTCTTATCTCTAGAGTGGCCCTGTTTCTTTCTCTCTTTGTCTCTTTTCCTACCTTTGGAATCTCAGGTCGAGATCCTCGTAAGGGGGATAGAGCTGTAACACCCCAGTTCTAGCTAAATAGTAATTAGGGTTGTTTGCGCATTCATTAGCATCATAACATGAAAATGCATGCAAAGAGAAAATAATACAAAACCCTAAACCCTACTCTTTCCCTCTATTTGAAAATAATTCAAATGTTTTGAATATTTTGAAAACTATCAAAAATTATGGAGCCCAAATGGACTAAAAGGGCCCCACATTATTTCAGGTATTATATAAACTCTCTGGTATTTTTGAAATGCTCAAAACAGTTTTGGAAAATGAAAATACAAAACAGAAATGAAAAACAGAAATCGAAAAAGATTTGTTTACAAAAAAAGAGAGCAGCAGCCGTAGCCCAGTCGGCCCATTCCTCTCTTCCCTCTTTCTGTCGCCCACCCGTGCTTGCAGCCAGCCCATCCTTGGCCCAGTTAGTCGCCAGCAGCCCGTACCGGTTCGGTCTGTCCCGCTCGTCGTCTTTGTCGACAACGGCGAGCAGCTCGCTGTCGATGACCCCGTCGTCCGCTCGCGCAGCGATTCACGCTGCCGCTGTGCCGCGTCTGCAAGAGGATAAGAAGGCTGCCGAGCCCTCCCTCTCCCCTCTGATCTTATCCCCTCCCCTGGCCTCTATTTCTCTTGTTCCCCATCGCGAGCCGAAACCCTAGTTTCGGAGCTCACCGGTGCCTCGCTGTTTCCGCCCCCCTTGTTCATCGGATAGTGCCAGAAGCTCCGCCTCGGACCCCTGCTTCGGCCCATTGAAGGAATCAAGCCCGGGCGCCTCCAGTCGTCGGCATCGACTTCATCTTCCCGAGCCCGACCGAGCGTCGCCGTCGCCATTGACGTCACTACTTACCACGCCTCCCCGAGCTGACCCCTTCTCTATGCTCTAGGTGAGCTCATGGTCCTTCTCGACCCCTCCTTTCTCTCCCTCCTGCTCTCAGTCGCTCCCGCATCATGCACCTGCCGCCACCGCTGTTCGCTGTTGTCGGCCATGCTCCGGTGGTCATCCCGCAGCAGCACCGCCCCTAAATGATTCTCCCTGCCCCGCTCATTCTAACGGGCCTGGTCACACGTGCTGGTGTGGCCTGGATCGCCGTCTCCGGCCACCGGCCGCCGGTCAACGGCCGTGCCGACGTGGCGCTGATGTAGCCTTGACGTGGCCCCGGCATCACCTTGCGTATGTGGCAGCTGAGGTGGCATAGGCCCACCAGTCAGTCTGTGTGGGTAGTCTAAGACCTAGTGACAAATGCCCAACCCCTCTGGTGACGTCAGCCTCTGTCATGCTGACGCAGTATTCCAATTTAAAATGATTTAGTTAATTTCTAAAATTGGTATAATATTGTAAATTCAATAACTTTTAATCTGTAATTCAGAAAAATACAAATAATATATCAAAATGTTCAGACAAATGAGCTCTATCTATTTAAGCTATAATAATGCATTGATCAACAACTAAAATGACAAGTTTAATTAGAGAACAAAATCAACCCCTCTCAAGTGTTTCCGGAGTTTCCCGAATTAGGGTTTTCATCCCTCGGAACCCTGTTTAATTTGTCCAGCATGCCTTAGGGTTACATTTCGATACAAATTAACTTGTCATATCATCATCCTTGTTTGAGCATTGCATTGATGCCATGTGTTGCTTGTTTACCTCTCTTTCTGGTATTTGGTTCTTCCCGGTAGAATACGAGATCGAGATCAAGATCGAAGCCAGAGATCAACACCATCGAAGTTCGAAGATCGACGAACCATACTTGACCAACTGTAACCAAGTCAAGTACAAGGTTCCCGAAGATCTGCTTATTGTTTATCAACTGGCAAAGGCAAGCATAGCCCCACCATGATATAACCCTATGATTTTGAAAGCATTTCAATTATGCCATGTTGCATACGATTCTACTGTGGTCTTTTATCGATAGATAAAGTATCCTATCTATTGCATTACTCTCTTTGAGCTTATATTACCCAATCCATTGCTCCTAGCATAACTAGGTTTGGCTCGTGTGCACTGCTAGAGCTATCATCTGTGTTCTGCTTAGCCATGCATAGCTATCAGTTCTGGTCCATCCAAATGATGTATCAGACGCAGAGAATCTAGTATGACAGGAGAACATGATAAGATGAGATCAGCGATATGAGATTAATCATGCTAAGGCTTGTATGGGAGGCCACGGTGGGATGTGGTTTTTCTAGTCCCATGCTCAGCACCACTAGGAACTGAGTTCTTGCCTTTGGAACCAAGACGAGCATACAAACACACGGGGCCTGGAAAACCTCATGAGTAACTAACTTGCCTAGTAGATTCCATGAGTCACATAGTTCGGGCGTTCCATTAGACATACGCATTGAAAATGTTTTCGAAAGAAGGAGGTGCATTCATACAGGTAGGGAAGCGTGGACCGGGTTGCTTGGGGTTGATGGCGCCCCTGGTAAACCAACCTCGCCTCACATCTTTAAGTACCGGCTTCAGGATTTGACCCGTTATGGCGGAACCATACTTATTGCGTGACTCATGGTCTCGGCGAAAGCAAGGTAAAGGTCGTGTCTAACCACCCTCTGCCGGCCTTCCAAGGAAGAGGGCTAATCATGTGGCATTAAGAGAAGGTTAGAACGTGTGGGTAAAGTTGTACACCCCTGCAGGGTAATAATCTTTTTGAAAAGTCGTGTTCACGGTTATGAACGCTTGATTTGGTGGATATCAAAAGATGATGATCAATACTTTGGATATGTCGTTCTCTTATCCCCTTTTAAAATATTCTGAGTAGACGAGCTTCTTCTCCCTCTTGTTTTATTAAAAAAGTGGCTTTACGCAAAACAACTCCACCAGCCATAAGTCTTGTGGAGTACACCATGTACTCACCCTTGCTTTGTTGATACTTTTCACAGCTTAAGTGTTCCCTTGAAGACGAGTTCCGTACTACATCGGCATCGATGAGTAGCTTGGGGTTCCCGGCCGGCAGCCTAGAATCTATGGGCTAGGACGTCATCGTTATGCTTCTGGTCTCTTAGGCCATTTGTTAAGTTTTCTATACTTAATAGCATAATTTGCCTTCCGTTGTTTAATGTCTGTGGTCAGTATCTGCTTGTAATAATTTGGTTCTCTGCTCAGTTATGAGCTTGCTGTAATAAATTCTGTGTCATAGGGTCACTGTCGTGTTACCGATTCTTCATTGGATATTCTCGAGCTCAAGGTTAAGCTTATTTCAGACGAAGGTCTGGGATTTGTTTAGCCCTGATCCCGGGGGTGTCACACTCCCTACGAGTTCTGGATCCCGGCAAAGACAAACCCTACGCGGTGCTCGATCGTCCCCATCGGAGATATCCACCTCTTCATCGACGAAACCGACTCGGTTACTAGTTCCCTAGGAGTCGGAGGAGCATCAAGACCCGCACGGACCGCCTACGTCCAGGATACGTTCGCGGAAGGATCAATGTCGGATCTCTCCTCGGAGTTTGCCCGCAAAGATCAGAAAAATTCAAGGCCCACCCAAACCGCTCCTGTGCAGGATATAATGGTGGAAGATCACTGCAAGTCCGCCGGCTTCGTCCGCGCGTCTGGACAGCAGAGATCCGTGTTCGTTGGCGTGGTTACCATCTTTGATCTAGCGTGTTGCGTTCAGATAGAGGGCGATAACCCCCGCGATTACCTTGCCAGGTGGCTCCGTATATGGTCCAATCTGGCGCATTACCCCAATGATGATGCCATGTATCACTTTGTGGAAGGACTGGAACAAGGTACGCTTCTTCGTCATTTGCTAAGGCGGCAGCAGGCTTCAGGACGCCTCACCTTATAAAGCATGGTGAACACCGTCAACAACTACACGGAGGCTGAGGAGGCAGCTCAAAAAGCTCTTGTGCTCATTGACGGAGTGCCGCCGCCTTAGCCACCGCCTCCGCCTCCAGCCATCATCGCCGCACCTGTACCACCACCTCCAATCATCATCGCTGCTATTGCACCTCCACCACCCGTCATCGAGGAAGCCCCAGAACCCTCCGACTCTGTGATTGACGCGCTCTACGCCGACTTCAACGCAGATTCGGAGGAGATAGCCTTCAGCCCAGAGGAGCTAGACTCTACCATGCAGTAGATGGAGGAGGATTACAAGCATGACGAGCAGGCCAACAATGCCGTCACGTACCGAGAGGTGTTCGTCGCCATTGGTATGGCGATGGATGAAGATCAACCCGGACGAGCTCCGCCTACAGCGCTGGACAAAGGGAAGGGACCACCTGTTGCTACCGACAATGATTGCGCAGAGGACGTGCCACCTCCGCCTAACCCAGTGCAGCAGCCGCAGGAACTCGGCACCGGTCCGAGCAACAACAACACCGCAAACGCAGTACCTCCGGCATCTACGTCTGCTGCGGCCCAATTCACTCCAGCTGATAGAGTGATGTACGACAATCTCCTCATCGAACCTATGATCGTGGCTCATATTCGCAATGTAGTCCAGCTTGACGAGAAGTGCCAGCAGTTCCTGGAGGAAGCGCAGGCCATCGCGGAGCAAGGCGCAAAGCTAGATCGAGATCTGGTCAACGCGCAGAAGTCAATAGAGAAAGCTAGAGCAATGGAGGCCGATTACAAGACTCTGCTGTAGCAGCAGAAGGCTAAGAAAGCTCTGGCTCGCATCGTCAATGATCCTGGTGTACGGCGAAACCTAGGATGGGCTCCCTCGAAGCCGGCACATGCCAAGCCATACATTGACAGTGAAGGCAGGTAGGTGATTCCCACTCCTCTCCTCAACCTCGCCGTCACCAAGACCCTTCTAGAGTAGGATGGATCACCCGAAGAGGTGAACCAGGTCTATGACCTAGTGGCCAAGGCGGTGAAACAGTAGGAAAAGACCACCTCTCAGAGGCTTGAGTCTGACCCAGCGTTTTGCCAGTCTAGCCAGCATAAGCCGCCAAGGGACAGATCTCCTCTCGATGTCGGGTCTCAGATGGGTTCATCAGAACGAAGACGGAGGGACACGCGCAACAGGAAGGATGCTATCCCCATATCCTCCGACCATGGAGGCAACGCCCAACCTCGTCGCCCATCTCCACCACCCCGCTCCCCCAACATCGCGAAGATACTAAGGCTCACCATTATAAGGATATGCCTCTGCCAAGGCAGAGCGGCATCATCATCCGCGACAACACGGAGCAAACCCGTCATGACAGAGAGCGCAACCAAGGACACAAGAGTAGGTCGCGCCATGACCCTCCGCGTCCGACAAGCAACCGCGACAAGCGTGAGGCATCGCAGGAGGGCAATAGCAAGAAGGCTAACCCACCACCACCTCCGCCTCCCTCGCCACCTAGAAGCCACCATGGCGGAGAAGGCCCGCTTCGTTCACGCAGCCCATCCCCTTGTGGTAAGAAGAAGAAAAGAAGCCTGGAGCCATACGATGCACGTTCGCGTCTGGACAAGATCCACGAGGCCCGGGAAGGACTATACCTGGGTCCACATTGCTTTGGACCTGTGATACGGTCCGCAACTTACCCCAAAGGTTTCTGGATTAACAAGACCATCAAGCCCTATGACGGCACCACCAAGCCAGCTACATGGTTGCAGGACTACGACAACGCGGTGGAGATCGCCGGGGTTAACCCCATCGTCGCCGTCAAGTACCTCCCATATATGTTGGTGGGCACGGCCCGATAATGGATTGATGACTTGCCAGAAAGATCCATCTGCAATTGGTTGGACATGCAACAAGCGTTAACCAAGAACTTCGAAGGTGAGTACAAACGTCCCTGCACTGTTGGCGATCTACAGCGGTGCGTGTAAGAGAAAGACGAGACATCTCGCGCCTACCTCTCTCGCTGGCTGGATATGAAGAATTCCTGCGCAGGAGTGCATGATCAGACTGCCATGGCCGCCTTCATCGATGGGTTGGAAAGGGGCACGTTGCTCCGACATAAACTGAAGTGCCTGTAGGACAATCACCAGCTAGACTTGAACCAGATGATTTAGTTGGCCAGTGAGTTCGCAGCTGCCGACGATGATGCTCGCGTCTCTCTTCCGGCAATGGCCATTCCAACTCAAGCTCGGAGGAACAGCAACACCAAGCGGAAGACCGCGCCAGAAGAAAAGCAAACCCCCGACATGTTCGCTATGACTTTTGCAGGGCGAGGTGATGGCGGACAGCATGGCCGAGGACGGGGAGCTGGTCGTGGGCAGCAGCGAGGCAGTGAAACTACCTCGGCAGCGCTCTGTGTTCCCCAATCCTATAAGGAGTACCGTGATATGCCGTGCCTCATACACCTCGACGCCAACGGCAAAGCCACCCACACCAATCGCCATTGCAAGTTCGTCAACAACCTCAAGGAGGACCCGGAGTCTGACTATAAGCAAAGTCGGAAGAACAGATCGCGAGGCAAGGGCAAGGGGAAGAAGAAGGAAGAGGAGTCCAAGGATTCAAGTGACATGGACAAGGACGTTGACCCCAAGCACGCCGCCAAGAGTGACGGCAAGGAAAAAAACCCTTCGAGAAGAAGGCGGCAGTTTTCCACACTTTCCTTGGCACCCCCACCGTCCGACAATAGAAGACCTCCATGAGGATACTGATGGCTACTCTACCCCCAGTTCCCCAATTCCTGCGCTGGTCGGAGATTCCAATTACTTGGGACAGGAAGGATCACCCATACCTCATCCCTACAGAGAACCAATACGCCATGGTCATCAACCCTCTGATTGACGGTGACGAGTTCACCAAATGTATGGTGGATAGTGGAAGCAGCATCAACATCATGTACCTGGATAGACTGCGGAAGATGAACTTGAAGGAGGAAAACCTAAGGCGGACCAACACTATCTTCCATGGCGTAGTTCCTGGTGCATCACATTTCAGGTCGCTTTTGGCGATGTCAATAATTACCGCCAAGAACGCATGACCTTTGAGGTGGTCCCCTTCAAGAGCGTGTACCATGTCATATTTGGCCGCGACATATTCCACACCTTCATGGCCAAGCCATGCTTCGTCTACAACAAGATCAAGATACCCGGACCAAACGGTGTCATCATCGTATCCAGAAGCTTTACCAAAGCAAGGGACTGCGAGATTGGAGAAGTAGCCTATGCAGAAGCTGTCCTCTACAGTGAAAAAGTCAAGGAGATGCAGAGCAAGGTCGATGCCTCGGAGATGCCCGCATCGAAGAAATAGATTTCTGATTCCACCCTAGCATTCAAGACCGTCATCGAGACCAAGCCGGTGGAACTTGTGGTAGGCGATGCCTCCAAGACCACCGCCATTGGGACGAACCTGGACCCTAAATAGGAAAGTGCGCTCGTCGAGTTCCTCCGTGAGAACAGGGACATCTTTGCCTGGCAACCTGCCGACATGAAAGGTGTACCTATGGAACTTGCCGAGCACAGCATGAATATTTATCCAAAATGTAAACCAGTGAAACAACCTCTACGACGCTTCGGAGACGAGAAGAGACGCTCCATAGGCAAAGATATAGCTAGGTTACTTAAGGCTAGTATTATCCGAGAAGTCCTTCACACCTGATGGGTGTCCAATCCTGTACTTGTCCCCAAAAAGGGAACCAAAGAATTAACAATGTGCGTTGATTACACCGGCTTGAACAAGGCATGTCCCAAAGATCCGTTTGCTTTGCCTCGCATTGACCAAGTCATTAACTCGACGGCTGGCTCGGAGCTTTTGTGTTTTCTCGATGCATACTCAGGATACCACCAGATCAAGATGAGGAAGTCGGACCAATTGGCCAGTTCGTTCACCACACCTTACGACACGTTTTTCTATGTCACGATGCCCTTTGGGCTGAAAAACGTAGGTTCTACGTACCAGCGGACAATGCAACGTTCCGTACACGATCAAATTGGTCGGAACATTCACTCCTATGTGGACGATATAGCGGTGATGTCTAAAACGTCAAACGACTTAATCTCCCACTTAAAAGAAACCTTTAATAATCTCCAGAAATACAACATGATGCTTAACCCTAAGAAGTGCATCTTCGAGGTTCCAGCCGGCAAATTGTTGGGCTTTATCGTTTCACAGCGTGGAATCGAGGTCAACCCAGAGAAAATCAAGGCCATCTTAAACATAAACCGTCCTACATGCCTAAAAGACATACAACGGCTAACAGGTTGCATTGCAGCAGTTAGTCAGTTCGTCAGCCGACTTGGAGAGAAGGCTCTGTCGTTGTACAAGTTGCTTAAGAAGGCGGACAAATTCACGTGGATGGACGAGGCAGATGCAGCATTTAAGCAACTCAAGGAGATACTTTCCTCAGTGCCTATCCTTGCAGCACCCGAGCCTAGGGAGCCCATGTTAATTTACATGGCGGCCACCAACCAGGTAATCAGCATCGTTGTCGTGGTAGAGCGGAAAGAACCAGGGCATGATCACGGAGTTTAATGGCCAGTTTACTATGTAAGCGAGGTCTTGACAGAGTCCAATCAGCGTTACCCGCACTACCAGAAGATAGCTTATGGAGTGTTCCTTGCTTCTCGGAAGCTGAGGCACTACTTCTAGGAGCACCCTATCACAGTTGTGAGCAAAGTTCCACTGTCCGACATCATCAACAACAACGACGCTATAGGAAGGGCCACGAAGTGGCGCATTGAACTTGCCGCCTTCGAGATCACATACAAGAGATGTGACGCTATCAAGTCACAAGCCTTGGCGGATTTTATCGCAGATTGGACGGAGATGCCAGATGTTACCCCAATGCGGGAGCCACAATACTGGGTGATGCACTTTGACGAATCAAAGTTACTAAACGGCTCGGGGGCTGGTGTACTGCTACATTCACCAAATGGGGAAAAGCTACACTACGTTCTGCAGATCCACTTCGAGGCTATGAACAACCTGGCGGAGTATGAAGCACTCATTCACAGACTACGTGTAGCCAAGGATATTGGCATCAAGAGCATAGTTTGCTCTGGAGATTCCGACTTGGTTGCCCAGCAGGTGGCTGGCACCAGGAACGCGCGGAACCCTATGATGGCGGCATACGAGACGAAGTGGATAAGATAGCCAAGAGCTTCTTGGGCTACGAGGTCAAGTATGTACCTAGGGAGGAAAACAAGGCGGATGATCTACTGTCTAAGATTGGATCAGGGCGCAAACGAATTCTGCCTGGAGTTTTCCTGGAGCATCTACGGACACCATCCGTGAAGGAAGTAGACATTGACAACCCAGATAGAGTTGACTCATTCGTTCACATGGTGGCAAAGGTCCCTCCGGTTTGGACAAAACCATTCATGGAATATCTCGAACACGGAACTTTGCCCAACGACGAGGTCGAAATACGACAAATAGTATGTCGAGCAAAGGGCTATACCATAATCAATGGACAACTCTACAAAAGAATCACGACTGGTGAATACATTAAGTGTGTTTCCCAGCAAAAAGGTATTGAAATCCTCAGCGAAATCCATCTCGGAGATTGCGGGCATCACGCCTCTCCTCGATCGTTGGTAGCTAAAGCCTTCCGGCAAGGATTCTACTGGCTAACCGCGAAGGCGGACGCCGACAAGCTGGTTGAGACATGCATGGGATGCCATTAATATGCCCGATAACCACATGTTCCTATTAAAGAATTGCGAACAATACCAATAACTTGGCCGTTCGCAGTCTGGGGGCTGGACATGGTTGGACCGTTGCAGACGACACCATGTGGGTTTACGCACCTGCTAGTAGCAGTTGACAAATTCACCAAATGGATAGAAGCTAAACCCATTAGAA
This sequence comes from Avena sativa, assembly GCA_916181665.1. NCBI lineage: Eukaryota > Viridiplantae > Streptophyta > Magnoliopsida > Poales > Poaceae > Avena > Avena sativa. The sequence goes on from OV702295.1 coordinate 225,814,664, forward strand.
AGCTCGATGGGGCAACTGCCCTTAGGTTTGTTTGGGATATAGTGGTGATATTTGGTCTCCCACATAGAATTATCACCGACAACGGCAGCAACTTGTCACTCAGAGAAGTGGAAGCTTATTGTTGGGACAAGGGCATCCGACTTGACCTTGCATCTGTGGCACACCCATAGTCCAATGGTCAGGTTGAGCGAGCCAATGGATTAATTCCGAAGGGAATCAAGCCATGTCTTGAGGCACCGCTACATAGAGCAGCTGGAGCCTAGGCGGAAGAATTGCCATCTGTGCTGTGGAGTTTACGAACTACACCCAACAGATCGACCAGCTACACCCCTTACTTCATGGTATATGGAGCAGAAGCCATCCTGCCTTCCGACATCCTTCACGATTCACCAAGAGTTGCCGCCTACGATGAAGATGATGCTGAAGAATCCAGACGCCTAGATGTGGACCTTCTCGAGGAGGAGCACGTATTGGCATGCCAAAGATCCGCCATCTACCAGCAGAAGCTACACGGCTACCATAGTCACCGCGTTCGACATCGCTTGTTTAAAGAGGGGGACCTGGTGCTCCGCCTTAAGCAGACGAAGTCACACAAATTATCCCCGCCATGGGAAGGACCGTTCCTCATAAGCAAGGCGCTACTCAATGGGTCTTACTACCTCGTTCGCAATCGTGAACTGAAGGATAGACCCAACGAGGATAATAAGCGTAAGCGACGTGACCCGGATGATGACTATCTGGAGCTTGATCGGCCATGGAACATAGCACAACTACGTCCTTTCTACACTTAGCATTTTTATCTATTGTGTACCTATTATATGATCAATGAAATAAAGCTCTCTGGTTCACTCATATTTCTAAGTCTTTTACCTCCTTTAGTGTTCATTTTTGGATCGTATAAAACCTTTATGCACAAGCTTTGTGATTGCACTTGTGAAAATTCCGCCTACGGGTGTTAGCTTAAGTTTTCTGGTCTACACGTTCTTTGTCGTTTTTAGTGGATTCTGGAGTAGTGACTTTTGGCACTTATTGTCGGCGATTTTGTGCTTAGGTTATTGACGGTGCCACTGGGCATCATCGCCTGAGCGCATAGTTCCGACAACGAGTCTTCCGACTCATGAAAAGTGAAGCATAAAAACCAAAGTAATAGATAAGCCAACACTTGCTTAAAATATATATACATGCTGGAACCAGGTCTTGAGTAGCAGGAAATAACAACCATTGTTTTTCGCCTTAAGTTAATAAGTAGTTTTTTCCGCATACAAATTCCAGAGGAAACAAATATTACATATTGTTTTTCATTCCTTTGGCACAGGCGACTTGGACGTAGCATCATCAGAAGTAGGAGAGTCATCTTCCTCGAAGTCGATAGTTTTGAGGGACTCAGAGGAGCTTTGGCTGTCGCCATCAATGGTTTTCATGGGCACGAAGACATTAGGGTTGACCAACTCGGCGACTCTGGTATCAAAACCCGCGAGCGACACCAAGATAGCTTTGTGATCTATCTTTTGGCCATCGTTGTCTACGTCGGGGATAACGGAGGTCACCGTGTCGATGTCGGCGTTTTCGTAGTGCGCCTTAACCATTGACAGCGCCATCCTCGCGCCGGCCCGGGTACATGAAGCTTTCCAGCTTACAATACGCCCGGGGGCTCGGCGCAATATCTCCGAGAACTTCCCCACATAATCCACCGCTTTGATGTTAATCTAGAGGGGCTTGGATATCTCCTTGGTCTGCTTGATGGCGGTATTGATAAAGTTGCCGGCAAGGACCATGCATTCTTTTGGCGGAGGAGGCGACTGGGTCAACCCAATAGGAGCTGTAAATTTCCGAAAAAGGAACGCATGAGTTCAATAACGCAAAAAGTTCAGAGTATACATTTTACAGAATTACAAGGCGGAGAATCACTTACTGAAGATGCTAATCTCGGCCTGCTGGAGAGTTTCTGCCATAGAATTCTGTTCTTGTCGGAGGATCTTGTATGCTTCAAGATTGCGTTGATTCTACTCATCGGCAGCTTTCTTCTGCTCATTCAGCATCACGATCTCCTTCTTCAAGTGGTTCATCTCTTCGTTGGCGGACTCCTGCAGGACTTTCATGGAGTCCTCATGCATCTTCAGCATATCCTTCCTCTCCTGCCTAAGGATCTTGTTTTCGCTATCCAGCTGCTGAATATGCTTGGATTGCTCAACAATATATTTAGCCTTGGAAATGGCTTTTGCGAGTTGGAGAAAGAACAGTACACAATGAGTACTCGGAGAATGTTGGCACAAGACCAAGTCGGAATACGAAAAAGAAAGGAAAAACAGACGCTTGCTCTTGGTGATTTGTTCCTTCAAGAAGGCAGTTTTACCCTTTTCGGCTTCCAAGTCCGCACGCATCTTATGGTACTTCTTGTTAGCCACGCCTCTCCGAGCATTCTCATTCTATGGAAATAAAATTTACCGCTGTTTAGTCTACTTGGAGCATCTAGCCGACCTAGAGGCTCGGGGGCTACAGTGAGAGTTTTTAACTTGGCAATATGCTTGGTCTTTCTTTAAGCATCTAGTCGAAACTGATTCAGTTTTCAACTAGAAGCTTGGGGGCTACAGTATAAAGTTTTTTAACTCAGTCATATGCTTAGTATTTCTTTAAGCATTTAGTCGGAACTAATTCAGTTACAACTAGAATCTTGGGGGCTACAGTATCGAAATTTACAAACACTGCTGATGCTACTCTGAAAGCATCTAGTCGGAATAATGCATTCAAACTATATTCTTGGGGGCTACAGTGAGAAGTTTTCTAGCTTAGTCACTCTTAGAGCATTTAGATGCAAAGACCTATGGTTTTCCGTTAAATCCTCGGGGGCTATAGTGGGATACTCATATGAAATGCAAAAGGGCAAATAAAATTTACAAGTGCAATGATCTTGAGGTTGGTAGCGCTCTCAGCAAGCAACTTGCCAAAGGAAAGGTTGTTTCCTTCCAACATTTCTGCTTGCCGGAGAAGCTCCTCAAGACCACATGTTGGAGATGTCGGCGCTGCACCAGGAACCAAAGCGGAGCTACTCGGTGTAAGTGCCGGGTAGACTATCTTCGGGAACTCTACGGTTTTCCTGGGTGCGAAGGCGCCGCCTTCGGCAGATGTACCACTCTCCACCACCTCCTTACCGCTACCGATGGCATCCCTTGCCGAAGCTTCAGCCATTTGAGTTGCGGTACTTTCTTGTGTTGCCTGTTCGCCGACAACGGCAAGCTCTACGAAGGCACCTGAGTCCACTTCCATGGCAGAAGGGCCAGATGCATCTTTGGTCTGTGAGCTTGTCGGAGCAGACGTAGGCTGGACGCTAGGAGTGATAGAGGCAATGGCGGGAGATGTGTGGGGAGACACGTCACGATGCAACATATCCTTGATATTTCTAGAAGCCCCCAAAGTTTTGGAGGCCTTCTTCAAACTGGTAGTGGCCTTTTTCCTTGAAACGTGCAAAAAGTATAACTACAGGAATAAGCTGTTAAGTGAAATCATAAGGTGTTAGGTGCCAAGGGCAAGGCGGAAGAACTGGAGCAAATGTCATACACGGAGAATAAACAGGTACCTCTGGGCACTTGCCCTCCTCGAACATGTCATAGGTGATGGTGAAGCCACGCTTCCTATCCTTCACCTTGACGATGTCCTTGAGACGGAGCTTGTCAGAGTCGCTGGAGAAGTTGTCCTCGGAGATGCAGAGGCTATCCTTCCTCTCCTTAGAGTACTCGTGCATCAACTTCAAGCGGTGCTGCAGAGGCTGGATCCGCCTGACGAACCAGCACATGGCCAGGTCCAATCCGGTCAGATCCGTCTCTACGAACCACTCTATCCGCCTTATAGCGCGGGAAGCGTCGATGTCGGAGGGGAGGGAGGCTTGGGATCTCCATGTTGGGGCTTCGGCGATAGCTCCATCGACGAAGTCCGGATACGTTACTTCTCGACCAGCCAGAGGGATGTCTCGGCCGTAGAAGTACGTCTGTTGCCAGTTTTTACATGATTCATGGCCGACTATGTCGGTGAACCACTGACCAGGCCGGGTCATAAAAATAATTGTGTCATAGTTCCTAAGCTCGTCTTTGCCGGCTCCATCTTCCCGCTTGACGGTGAACAAATAAATAAAGAGATCTAGCCTAGGCCTAATCCTTAAGTAACCCTCACAAAGCGCCATGTAGTTGCTAAGCGCGAGGATGCTATTGGGGGAGAGGTTCTGAGGCTGTACTCGGTAATGGCTAAGGACGGCTAGGAATAAATTGGAGATGGGCAAGGAAACGCCGCATACCAATTGGGCCTTGAGGTATACCTTCTCTTCGGCTTGGGGAGAAGAGGTGACCTTGCCGGCAGGCGGCGTCCGCCATCCGAGCCCCTCCGTCGCAGGGAGGTATCCCTCGATGAGCAGCTTCTTGATGTCGCGGTCCGTGATGTCCGAACCGCGCCAGTCCCCCTTGTGGGAGTCATTTTCCTCTTCCAGCAGCTCCAGCGCCGCTGGATTGTGGTCGCCGCCGGTGTATTCGACCACCACGGACTTGGGAATCACCAGGCCTTCTGGAGGCACGAGGACAGTGCTCGCCGGCTTTGCCACGGCATCGCCTGGCGCCGCCATGGAAGGAGCAGATATGCTGCTAGCCGTTGAGGAGATTGAGGTAGTCACTGGGAGGATTGAGGGGCTAGGGTTTTTTGCAGAACATGTGGAGAGCTCGAGGGGGCGCTCGCTGGAGAAAGAAGACGATGCATGAGTAGAATAAGGAGAAAAGTAAAAATTCCACCTCTGTTACAATTTATAACCCCTGGCGTCAAGATTCGTGCAAGACGATCGAAAGGTTGACGCGTGGGCGACGTGTGCGGGAGCATGCGCAGAAATTTCGCCACGTTACCAACCGTCTCTGCCAACGGTACATATCACTCGCGCGGGAAAACGTACACGATTGTGTTCTCTGCATGTGTGAGTGACGAGGCGTTGCTGACCTGTGTCTACGACGTCCTAGTTGTCACTGGAAGATGAACCATCACATTGGAAGATTCCGGCATGGACGGATCCAATCCGGCTCCGTAAGAGTACGATAAAAGATTCAGCAATTCTCCGACTTACAAATTGAAGATGGAGAAAACCTTGCAGGGTTCTTTGGGAGGACTACAAGATATTGCTTAACGATTTGCCGACATCCATCTAGACGGAGCATTCAACTTGAAGAGGCAAGACGACGCAAGATCTCGGAGTTCTCTGAGGGCTACTGTTGGGGATATGCTATATGGGTATCCTTATAGCATGTCTCCTATCCAGATAACCCGGGTGGCCCACAGTTGGTAGCATGGCCCATGGCCTGCTGGGCGGCCCAGTTAGATGGATCCAGAAGGGAGGCCCATGTCGGATAAAGGAAGGCTACGGAGGAGTCACCGATGTACCCGGAGCCTTGGAATGCAAGACACTCTAGACTAGTTGTAAGCAGTGTAGGACTCTGTAACCTATCCGGCTAGGACTTTTCCCTGTAACCCTAGGACCTGGCGAATATATAAGTCGGGCCTATGAGATCCTTTAGGGCACGATAACTTTGACTTTCTAGTCACCTCGCACAGCAATCCAATCCATGTAACTCGGCGTATTGCTCTTATAGTGATTTATAGCAGGAGTAGGATTCCGCCACCGTTGTGGGATCTGAACCTGGGTAAGCTGTGTTACCTCATACCCGTCAACCGTCCGCCTTCCCTCACGTCTCTAAAAACGCACTGTGAGGACCCCTCCATGGCGTACTCGTCGGCAATACCACGCCAAGAAGAAGAGAACAGAAGACCGGAGGGAAATAATGCAGCCGCTGAGTGGGTAGACCCCGCCGGTGCCATATTGCCTCTTCACGGAATAGAGCTTCCGGAAGAGGCCAAAGTGCGGCTCGATACCGAGCCAGCACTCGCAAAAAGTAATAAAGCAGGCAATGTGGAGAAGAGAATTGGGCGAAAGATGGTGGATTTGGATGCCATAGAAGAACAACAGTCCATGAAGAAAATCGTGGACTGGGAGAAACAAGCCACAAAGAACAAAGGCGAAAAACATCACCTGAAACCCTATGGGTGGACGGGGAATTACCTCATCGCCGGTGATCTTGATGGCCTCCTTATCGTGCGGGATTAAACCCGCATCATGCAGCTTGCGTAGGTCGCCCTCGCGCGTCTCCGTGCGCCGCCACCCGCCATCAGTGACGGGAGCGGCGGTGGTGCTTTCTTGCCGCCGGAAGCAGCACTTGAGACCGCTCCAATGGAGGCTTTCTTCGACTTCACCATCGTGGCGCATCGATGGCGGTGTTGTGCGTGCAAGAACGAAGAAGGGAAAGATCGAAGAGCGTCCAGTGCGCACGAAGATGAGCTCGTGAAAATGGAGGCAGTGAAAGAAAATGGCAAAGGGTGAAAACAAACTATTGTTTTCCCCACGGTTATAAGGATGAAGACGACGAACAGGAACCATTCATCCAGAAGCCCTAACGCTAGGATCAGCTCCAACCGTCCATGTGTCAATATAGCAGCGAACCGTCGCCCGCACACCGTCCACTACGCACGGAAACCGAGGAGACGCTGTAATTATCGCCACGTCGTGCACGACCAGTCAACTCCAAGTCAGAAAAGTGGGACCCACGTTCGTCCAGTCACGTCACCTCTGGCGTTGCAGACGATTGAGGTCATCAATCGTTAGCACTGACGTCATCAAAACCATGATAGCAAGGGTTATAAATCTTCGGCTGATAACTAAAAGTACTCACTCGAATCTATGATTCGAGCAACTACTCGGGGGCTACTCCTATCAGGAGGGCTGCCGCGCACCTGAGGCATGATTAAGGTACTACACCGCTGTTGATTCTTCGAGTCCTACGTCGAGTCTACCACTCCACTAAGGACTCGGGGGCTACTCCCATAGGGAAGATTGATCAAGCATCCGAAAAAATTGTGTCCTATGGACATGAAGCTCAATTATTTGAACTAAAGTCTCTGCTCGAGTCTACGACTCAAACAGACACTCGGGGTCTACTCCCATAGGGAGCGCTGGTCGCGCACCCTATGAATTCTTCGACTACGATCCTTCGGAGCAAAAATGCAAAAACTTTCTAACATCTTTGCCCCAATCAACGCTAAGTGAGAAGCATCCTCCTTGGCCAACTGAAACACCTCCGTGGTGATAACATTTCGGATGCTGTGTCTACGACACAAAGATAAGACCCATAGATATCATCTGATGGCCTGGTAACGCACCTGACTGCGCTCTGCCAATAAAAACCCTGTCAACAGGCACGATGAGAATCCTGACGGACGTGTTGGGTACATCACTCGAAAACCACTAGGATTCAACTTCTGTAAGACCTCAATGGCCTGAGTTGAATTACGCCAGCATATGTTTCAGATTCGAGTCTAGGGACTCGAATTTGACGAAGATCGTGTTGTTTTATCCTAAGACAGTTAACTGACCCTGATCCGTCAGGAGATTCAGGCACACGTATCAACAATCCCTATGAATTAAAAAAAATCTTTCTCTTATGAACAGAAACAGCTGCGCCGGAAAGATTGAAGAGTCTTCAGCCGAATCTACGATTCGACTGAACACTCGGGGGCTACTGACATTGTGATACCCTACGGGTACACTATATTAGCATACATGGTCCAGTCCAACGAAGGCCCACAAGAATATATGCGGCATGTGGAGATTTTCGGGTGGCCCAAGCCCATGGCGTATTTGGATCCTTGGAGAGCAAAACTAGAATAGATAGAATATTCAAAGGGGCAAACCCTAACTTGTAACCAACTCGATCTGTGCCCGAGACCTGCCTATATCTATATAAAGGCTAGGAGGGCACGACGAGGAGGGAAACTGCTCACCGCATACACACCTCCACGCCAGATTGCATCTGCGTACCCCTGTAACTTTCGGTTCCGCCGTAATCAAGAGCAGACAAGCAGGAGTGGGGTTTTCCCTCCGGTGGCCTGAACCTGGGTAAATCTCGTGTCCCCTGGTTGCTTGTCTGTTAACCGTTCCGCGATCTCCATCATCCCCATCTTCTCCAAAACCTATGCTCATAACAATGGGCATTGACGAGATTAAACCTCGTCACTGTCCGAGTCCCTTTGCCTCAGGATATTGGTGATAAACCGTAGGGCAGATTCCATCATCCCAAGGCTTGTTTAATCTCTTCTTGTTGCAGTGATAACTAATTCCCTTTGGCTTCACTAAGTCGGACTACCTCGTTCAATACTTGATCGAGTAGCGCATGGCCATGCTTCTGAATCATATCACACAAGAGGGTCCAGAGAATATCTCTCCGAGATGGAGGGGCAAATTCTGTCTTGGCTGATCCACGTCACGCAGCTTGCTTCGATGTAGGCCCAAGACCATCCTTATTACTCCCAGTTATGGTGAGAGTTAGATTGAGTCAAAGCCGGATCTTCCAAAACTCGGATCGTTCGATCCCCTCAGGTCTAAGGATCCATTGTGTTAGTCGGAGTGTATGACAGTGTGCTCACGATCGACTAACCTTTGGATCGGTCCGGCTATCGTACCTCTTCCAACTAGCCAATGCAAGGTGGATAGCATCTTCATGCACATGACATGTGAAACATTGTCATCTTTCGACTTACAAATTAGTCTCGGCAGTGGGTTTTCCTCCCAACCTTAAATGGCTAAGGACAAACTTGCTAGAGCTAGATGTAAGTATGCGGTTCCATGGCTGCAACAATTGCAGTGACACATACAACTAGTTCTAAGCCGGATTCTAGGTTACAAATACAAGTTGGAATATGAGCCTCATCATTCCTAACACCAATTTCTCTTATTCTTGAAAACTTCGTAGAGTCCGTTCTTTTCATATTTCCTAACATATTAGTTAGGCTATCGTGTGTGGTGATTTTTGTAGTGTGGAAGGTTTGCCGGTCACTAGGCTCCTGTACCACTCTTGGATTGAGTACGCCTAAGCTTGCCAATTCTCATACATATTTTATGTGTGTATATGCACTCTGTAAATAAGTGGCTAGCCGTATCCAGGTTCCGTTCATATAGTGGCCAGAAATAATTTATTCCCCACTGCGCTGCGCTTGTAGTAGTTTAGTTTCATGTGATCTGTATTGTGCGTCCCTAGAAATTGAAGATGATAAGCTAAACTTGATATGTAGATTGGTTCTTGCCAAAACGCCATTGGATGTCGTCATCCATATCATTAAGCTGCACGAGGTCTATCTTTTCTGCAAGCCAAAGAAGTTGTGGAATGTGCTCAATAGATAGGTGGTGCCTGATGTCTTGCATCCATTTCGTGTTAGTGAGTGTCTCCTTGACCGATCTGTTCTTATGAACCAAAATTTTGAATATGTCAGATGCAATGTCTTTACGAACTTGGTCATCCAACCAACGATCATTCCAAAAATTTGCTATTTGACCATTCCAAACAGTAATTTTAGTGGTTACAGAGAATAAGGCCTTTGTCCTTATTGCTGCAAGGAGCCGGCATTTTGGTTCCATGGTTTATTGGGCGTTTTCCAGTTTTTCCATACCATCTTATTTAATCTCAAGGCCCTCCCAAAATATTCAATGTTGTGCACACCCAGGCATCCCAGCCGTTTGGGATAGCAAATCATTTTCCAACTTACGACATTTCCCCCATTGCAAGTTGCCTCTCCTACCCCTAACCATGCCCTTCGTCGCCTATCAAATTCTTTACTCACTCGGGCCGGCATGTCATCAATAGTCATCATACAGACTCCAAGGGAGGTGAGCACCGAGGTAGCATTTCCACTCTGCATGCCTTCTCATTAGTATAGCTTTACATGTATCTAAGTATCTATCCACTTTGTCCAACATCATTTGCTAGTCTACTTTCCTTAATTTACTAATTGACGGCGACAACCTAGGTAAGAGCAAGGAAAATCAACTATGGGTATCCCACAGCTTGGATGAGGGTCTGTACATCAATATTATGACATCTCATCAGAGTGACCGAGCTTTGGTTAGGTTTGTAATTAACCCATTGGCTTGCCAAAATGCATGAAGGATGTCATGGATGCCACTAATATCTTCTGTGGATGGATGCAAGAAGAGCGTGACATCGTCCGCATATAGTGCTGCCCTGAATCTGCTGACTTTTCCTTTGATCCTGGTGAGGATCTCGACATTAGTTGCCAAATCCAATAGTTGATGCAATGGTTCCATTGCTAGATCAAATGGGAACGGTGCGAGAGAAATGCTTTGTGCGGTTATTCTCCGAGCCGACAATGGAGCACATGTGAGTGTTGACCACTTCTTCTTTCTGTGTGCTACATTTGAATGAAAGAACTTGGTGTTTGAATCCAAGATTTAGCCATTTGACTTTAGCTCTTTGCCTTTCCTTGATTTTGTTCAGCACTGCTAGGCTAACTGCTCCTACCTTGAGGTTTCTACGAAGCTCGCTTTCATCGACCGTAAGGTAGCGTGTTTCTTGGGCCAAATCCAACCTTAAGAGATCTCTTCGCCCAACAACATTTGCTTTCTGATGTTGCCCAAGTATTTTTTTTTGCCCAAACTAAGAGATGTTTGGCCAACCTTTTAAGATTATAGTTCAGGATCGCAAATGGGTTAGTCGATTGATATGTCTCATTCCATGATTGCTGAGCACCTCTGAGTAGCCCTATAGTATGGGCCAATTTTTTTTTGAATCTGGATCAGTAGGGAGCACGAGCAACCATGTCCTAGACTAGCAACAGAGGGCAACGATAATACATCGATGAAGCCTGAGGAAGCAGCTTAGCAGCTGGGTACATATCGTCCCATAGTGAATTGCAGAAATCACGGTCTAAGCGCACATGTGTGGGTACGTCTTGCTCGTTGTTCCAGGTAAATCTCCTTCCAACTAGTCTGAATTCCCATAGGAAACTCGTGTTAAGGGCATCCTTGAAGCGCCTCATCCACATCATGTTTGCATGTTGGTTATTTTTCTCTTCTTCATGAAGAATTATGTTGTAGTCTTTGATTACCACCCATGGCCTAGTGATTTGAGCATGCATGGTGATGAGTTCTTCCAAAAAGTTTTGCTTGCGGCTCATCGTCTGACGGCTCATACAAGGTAGTGAGTGTCTAGGAATGATTGGGAACCCTATTCTCTAAGGTTGTCGTGATGGAGGAGTTCCCAATCGCGATGTTTGAAACATTGAAGTGATCTTCACGCTATAATAGGTAACTACGTGAATTCTCTAAGTGTTTGCCCAACAATATCAGATTTATCTACATCCGATAGAGGTGGCAGTTTGATTCTTGTATGCATAGGATCGAGCACGTTGTGCTAAACACAATGTCACAAACAACAGTTCTAGGCGCTGGTTCATTTAACCCTCTAACATTTTAGTTTAAGAGCCTAAGTTGTGTTAACATGGATAATGTTGGAGATATAATTTTCGGGTATACCCACAGGTACTCATTGAAGACAACTTCACCCCACGCGAGGATATGGAAATCGGAGATTCATCCGAGATCCAACCGTCCTAGCCTGTTCAACTCGAAAGTACCGACATAAGTTTATCTCTGGGTAACATACCAAAAGCCGTCTTTGCTACTAGCACCCACGTAAAGGTTGAAATAAGGGCAAAGAAGAGGAAGAACAAGAAAACTCTAGTTCCGAACCTTCTGGAGGGAGAAGAGGTCGAGGAAAATTTCGACCAAGAGCTCGAGCTGGAAACTCCTGATGGTAAACCGGCCAATCCCAACTCGAACGATCCTTCAGTTGATGGTCACGTGGTTACTCAAAGCACCCATGAAATCTACGGAGAGGCATTAACAACACCAATCCCAACTACTTTAGATCTTACGCTGGAGGAGCTGGAGAAAAGGGACGATGACCTAGAGAAGTAGCGCTTGCTCCTACTCGACGAAGCTGCATATATTGTCGAGGTCAAATAGGGTATCGACAGCGATCCTTCCTAGTACAAGTCATATTTTCAGCGACTAACACACAACAAGACTCGAGGTGGGCTGTTTCTAGCTAATAGAAATCCGGATGTCCACAAGAGCCTCTTCGATAGAAAAGGAAAAGAAATCACCGTGGGACAGTATCGTCTCGACACTAAAGGAAACCGGGTCTACAACACGCCTCTGGAAAATGCTGCGGCTTCTCAAGTTATCCTCGTCAATAATCCTTCTCTAGAACAGGTCTAGCAGTGTGTTGCATTGCTTGATAAAGGTGTGTAACAATAGAAAACCATCGTGTCTTTCACCGAGAAGCTTGCATCAAAATCCGAACAGTGTCGCACTAATGCGGACAAGAACGTTGATTCAAGTCCCCGTAGGGAACCGGAACGACACTGTTCCCTGACCTTCGGGATGACAATCACTCAAGAACTGGCTCTTCAGGCCATCATCACAAGCCCGCATGAGGATGGACCAAAGTTCTTATGGTTGTGTCACGAGACACTATGAAAGAACTGACTCCCCATCAACCCTATCATCATCCATCTAATGTCCACAGGGACGAAGAAGAAGCACGGCGCTAGCAGGAGCGGGACCGTCAAAAGTTGCTGCCTCCTAGGCACATTTGCCGTCAGTACAAGAATCTGGACGGTGCATGACGATCTGATATCATCGTGGATGAGGGGCAGAATGTCGTAGATCACCATCCGCGACAACTTTTGTAACGAAAAAAGGCCATGAAACTCACATAATAATCTAATCCGTGACGTTTTTTCTTCTTGAAAACATCATGGCCGTACGTGATGTTCCTTCAATTTTGTTGCGGCTAATGGGACCGCCCCAGCCCAGGCCCAACCGGTCAAGACATTTTTTCCGTCACGGTCAATGCCACGTGGCATGGCGCCGTCCTGACCTTTGTTTTCGTCATGGCTTGATTTCGTTAAAGCTGGTTGATGACGTCATTCATTCTATTGCTGGTATCATCTAGTCCGTTCTTGATGTCACTTGAGCCATGACGAATTTATTTTCGTCATGGCACGAAGCTGGCCTGCTCAGAGGTGGACTAATAGTACGAGGACACATGAGCCATCCCAAGAGCGACAGACGGACCAATGAGATCTAGGCACGTATCTCAAACACATGACGTTTTTTCGTAAGGCCAAAACAGACAATGCCATCGTTTACCCTGGCGTTTCTGTTTTGTCAAGTCCATTGACCATTGAAATCGAGGCACATTGGCGTCTATCTGCAACAGAAATATTTTCGTCAAGTAAACAACCATGATGTTTTCATTTACGTCGCGATGTGTGCTATCGTCACCCCTAGATTAAGCGGTCCTGATGAAATGACAGAAATTTCACACCACATGCGACAGATGACAAAAATTTCAAGACAAATGTTTCAGACCACATAAAATTCACATACATCACTTACATCCTGACATAGGTTTCCACAGGTTAAACAGAAGTTTATTCGCCAAAAGACTAACAAGCTTTCACTCACAAGTTTTCACATATTCACCACTAGTTCACTTACCTACGCAAAAGAGCTACAAATTGCTAAAGTAATGCACTTCTATGGTCTACGAAGTTCGCAAGTGTTTTCAATGTTTCTTCCTCTTATTCTTTCACTTTCAGCAATGCTGCAATGTGTATGCACAGTGCCTCATTCGTTGCTATCTCTCCCCAAGTTGAGCTTCAAGGAGAGAGTTGCTTGATAGCGCATCATCTGTAGCAGACGTCAGTCGATGCTCAATGCGATCCGTAATTTCCTGATAGTTATAGAAGCAAATATTAGACTAGCTACTAGCAAGCAAATTACAAGCACATCGTATACATTTCAGAGACAAACAGGGTATTAAATTGCAGGAAGATGACAAAGATGGACCTGGTATAGTTTCTCTGCCTCTAGTTGCGCTTCAAGGAGAGTCTTGGTTGGTCTTGAAGAATGGATGTCGATGTCCTCTGGTAGAAAATAGTGCACAGTTTTGGTGGAAGGAGGTCGTTCAGCCTCAGTGGCATCTTATGTAGCACAAGGCGCCATCTTAGTTTCCATGGTTCCCTACGAGTTTTAGGAATAAAATCGAACATTAGAAAAATAGACAGCAATTTACAAGCGCGTCGTACTAATTTTAGAGACAAAGAAGAAATTGAAATTTAGGAAGATGACAAAGATGGTAAGTATTCTAGAGGACTTACTTTTGCTTTTTTCACACTGTGATGTGGGAAGCCCAGGGCGTCATAGAGAAACACATCCCTGTGATATTTGTGTATTTCTTCTTCTATGCTTGTTTATTAGACAACGGGTCTACACAAACAGAGGGCATAGAAGTATAAGAGGCATTCCTGGTTAAGCACAAATAGGTGGGAAAGTTGAGTAGACAAGACATGAACTTTTTCTTGGGATTAGCCCAACTATCAACAAGCTTGCACCACTCTACATTGTTCATGTGTTCAATAGGAGATATCCTTGTAACTTGATTTAGTGGATAGGGTTCAAAAAACTTCTTCTTTAGAAGATGCCGTTGAGTTCTTGTGTGGTTTTTTAACTGCTTGTTGCAAGCAACCCGCATCTCTGGTCGTGATGCGTCCATGACAAATTTTTTCTGAAATAAACCTTGGTGCATAAGCCTTTGCAAGAACAATAGTGAAACGAAAAGGGACAGTTGAGTTAGAGAACATATGGAAAGTCTGTCACATAACTCTACTCTGAAGTCCGGCCTCTCCTTGTACTCTTTCTAGCAGGTGAATATAGGCACACTAGTCATAACTGTTTTTGCACACTGAGTGGAGAACTTGGAAGCAATTTTTGTTGACTCTGGTTTAGTCCATCCTGGAGGAATGAGAAATGGAAACGTTCCTCCTCTGGACATTTTATCAAGCAACTTCCCCATGTTTTTTCACCTCACCACGGTTTAATGATCATCATGTGTAATAATGTCTTCAGAAGGATTATGGACAAAATCATCTACAAAAACATATAATGTGGATTTAGTGTGCTACTACACTACAATGCAATAGGTACCATTCACACAATATAATGTGCTTGCCTTGTAGAGTTGGTTGCTTTCCTGGGCAGCTGCCTGCTCGTCTTGGACTATTGTGTTCCTACCATAGACTGCTGTCGGCTCGTATTGGGATGCTACCTTCTCGCCTTGGTCATCATGATCCGTAGCACTCTGAGTTCCTTGCGAAGGGGTTGCAGCACGTGGCGGTCTTGGTGGGCGTCGTGGACAACTTGGAGGTGGAAGTACTTCTGGCGGATTCCCCTTGGACCTGGTATGTCTCAATGTTTCTGTGCAAGGAACTAGATCAGCCAAGACGTGCTTCGGAGATGTTGATACACCAGTAGAAGCCATCCTTGTCCTGACGACACGTGTCTTCTCGTATTTCCTCTTCTCAGGCTATACAATTCAGATGAAGTCAATTCAGGATAATTTAAAAATCACAAGATATATGGAAAATTCAGTAAGCAAACAATTACACAATAGATGAGTAGGTAAGTAATGGGACAACCTGCAGCTCATCTTCCTCCCCTTCGGGATAATCCTCAGATCTAGAGCCTTCATCCTTGCTCTTTTTATGGGAGAATTCAGTGGGCGATGCATAAACAAGGGGCCTAACACCCATTTGTTGCATCTGCACATTGTTCCTCGTGATGTTTTTAGCCGTCTTTCCTCCATGGGATGCAACTGTGGTTCTATCATGAACTAACAACCCCAAGTAAGCTATAAAAATAAAACTTATGGTGTTTATTGTTCTATAGTGATTATAATGTACAACAGTCCACTATGAGAAACTTATGCATGTTAATTAAATATAAGAAGGATAAGCATCTACCATGCAATTAAAGAGGCAATTAAACAAAATATAATATATGTTATACAAATAATCATCATGTAAAACAGTCCACTTTGTGCAGTTTTTACTCCGATCATAAAACATATGATGAAGCAGCCAAAATAATGCAACAGACAAGATGATGAAACCTTCATCACATGCAAAATAGATCATAAGCTGAATAGTACGTACAAGTTGGACAATTGACCAATTGGTTGCAATAATAAGCAGTGCAGGATGATTAAACATAAGCAGAATAAGCATCAATACTACGATTAAACAGGCAATTAAACAAAATATAACCTACGGTACTGATTGTTCTATAGAACTGATTATGTGATAGATCACTAGGAACAATTTGTACTATGATCATAAGGCATATAATGAAGCATCCAACTAATGCAAAAAGAAAGATAATGCAACCTTTATCACATGCAAACAGATCATACGCCTAACTAGTATACATGCAGTTAAATGGGATAACCACAATAAAACATAAGAAGGATAAGTAACTATAATGCAAATAAACAAAATATAACTTATGGTGCTGATTGCTCTATAGTAATCATCTTGTAATACAGTCCACTGAATAATTTATAATCTGATCAAAAGACATAGGATGAATGTAACACCCTCGCCTGATAAGGCTGAGTTCATGTGTATAGTGTCGATCCCTAGATCGGTTCACTGGAACATACAGTACAAAATGATACCAAATATAACTGTGCATCATAAATACAACGAATATGATCCAGAATTTACATTATATTACAACGGAAAGCAATTACAAGGTAGATCTCCATCTTTCAAATGTTCCACAGGCGAACAATTGTTGATTGGAGTCTCGCGACCTATGAACGATCACTCAGATACGATATAACCTGCAATATAAAACGTAGCAGCCCCGAAGGGTCGATATATGGAATGTATGCCAAGTAGGCTAAAGTGGTTAACAATAGATCTATCAACTACATGCTTATTTGGCTAAGTGGAGTTCAGGCTCATTTGCATAAAGCAATAGTTTTATCCTAACATTTGTATCAAAGTAGTTTTCAAATATGATAAATAGGACACTCTAGTTCACTCCCAGGTGCTCCTATCCAATTAAGTTCACACAACAAGTTTTAAGAAATTGAGAAATTGGTATGAGCGAGAAATATGTCATAGCATTAGTATCAGGTCGCTCAAATTGTCCATAACCGGAACACGTCTAAGTACTTAGTTTAGACACCCTTCAGGGGTTTGTACACTTTACCCATGTGACCTGTAAAACCCAGCTCGGACCACCACACTCATATTGTGTGATGATAGGAGAAGTCCAAGACGAGACAATTCAGGAAGAGCTTCCAAAACCATCCACACATCATACGAACCTACACTATTCTACATCTCTGGCTACGTAGTGTATAGTTCGCAGCATAGTAAACAAAAAATTTCCTACGATAAGAACAACTAAGTACCAAGATCTATCTACTAGATACAATCAACGGGTGAATATACATCCATAGAATACATATCCTTGAAGACCGAAAAGCATTAACGAGGTTGTACTCGTGGATTATGTAGTCGAATGCTTGCCGATCTGAAGAATGAGAAGAAGTCCATCCGGTCCAGCAAGTCCAGCATCATCAAGTCCAGTACCGCAAAGCAGTGGTGCATCCGTGATCGCACACGTTCGGGTACCCCGACAACCTCCGCGCCCTCGCTCTAGAGAAGCAGCAGAAGCAACAAATCCTTTCAGAAAAAGCCACCGGAAACATGTATCTCGCTGATCCGAGACCATAGGGAAATTCTAAAGGGGGGAGAGAGATCCTTCACGAGGAGGTGTGATATGAGAGGAGGAGAGGGGGGCCTTTTATATGGAGAGGGGGAGCACCCAAGGGGCATGGCGACCAGCCATGGTGGATGCCCCCATCTCTTCCACATTCATGTGGGTGGAGCTCCCACTCACAATGAAAAGCCTCCACTCACATAAACATGCCTCCACTAAAAAATCCACTCAAATCCATTAATTTTCCACCAAATTTAATCCAAGCTCTCATTTAAATAAAACTCTTTTATTTATTTATTCTTAATTTTGTTAATTAATTTAATTAACAAACATTCACATAAAACTCCTTTCAACATTTCAGTTTCACATGCAGAACCAGTTTCACCAATTTCAACCGGAACAATTCCGGTGTCTAGTGAAATAAATTTCTGCGCTTTCTTTTTCTTTCTCTGGCATCTTATTTTTTCTAAATGGTGTCAGTATGCCTTAAGTGTGTCACCCTACGGTTCGTGAATAATATAGACATGATCGAGACCCCTCTCCGATCAATAATCAGCAGCGAGACCTAGAGATCCATACTGACTCCCACACATTCAACGATGACTTCTATGATCGTGTGAACCTTATACGCATGTAACTCAATCCCTTTGTCTCGTGATATATTACATGTTCGAGATTCGATCATCGGTATCTTCATACCTAGTTTTATCTCGTTACCGACATGTACTCTTTTCTCGTTCCCGTGATATAACATTCTAGTGATCAAATCACTTGCTTGCAAGCTAACTAATGTGATATCACCGAGAGGGCCCAGAGTATATCTCTCTGTCATCGGGATGGACAAATTCCACTCTTGATCCATGATCCTCAACATAACACATTCGTAGCACTGAACCCATCTTTATAGTGACCCTATTATGGTGTGACGTTTGATGTTATCAAGATACTCTTCTGGTGTTAGTGATTGACATGATCTCATGGTCTAAGGACTAAGATTACTTTGTATGATGTTATAGAAATATAAACACAATGAACTTGATCGTAATGCTATACTTCGGATGAATGTTCATCACATTATTCCAACAATGTTGTGACCTCGTTATTAACGACATCCAATGTCCATGATCAGGAAACCTTTGATCATCTTGTTAATCAACGAACTAGTTTATAAGAGAGCATAACTAGGAACCTTATTTTTGTTTATTAAACACACATGTATTAACGTTTCCGTAATAATATAATTATAGCATGCAAAATAAACATTTATCATAAATAAGGAAAAATATAATAACCACTTTATTATTGCCTCTCGGGCATATTCCCTTCATGTAGGGTTCGAGTCGCCACAACCGACTATGTACAGCCAGCCACCCATTCTTACTGGCACATGGTTGCACAAGAAAGGTACCAAACAAAGAAGCCAATCCTTTCTCAGTACCCATCTCTTCCACCATAAATATTCACTTTGATGACCCAATCAATGCCATTCCGCCCAGGTGGTTCATTAAAATCATGTTTGTTTATCATTTAGCAAAATATAAACCTTTCAAAACATATAACTTTTCATGGTGTGATTCCCTTCCTCGTCTAAATAGCATAGCTAAGCAATCTACCAATACGATGGCTCATAAACAAGGAATACTAGGGAATAATATGGGACATAGCATAGCATATACACATCAATTCCTACATATGCAATTCTACGAAAATATCTATAATGCATAGAAAAACAGTAGGACATTTATGACCAAGATAACACCACTTGCCTTTGTTGTAGATGTATTCGTTCAGGTAGTCCTCACATTTATAATGGCTTTATTCACAATAACCTCAATACTTGTAATCATAGTAGTTTCAATCACAGTAGTTGCACTCCTTGCAATCTAACGTTTGAAGCAAGCACAACGAACACACCATTCAAAACATGGCAATTATGCTCAATACAACAAAACAATGATAAACAAATAAATGCATGATAATTTAATGAGTCATAATGGTTGTATTTAGTTTCCTAAACAATACTAGATCACATGATGCATGCAGGATTTCATTTAATGCACTAAAACATTTATTATTAAAGTTATGTCGACTTAATATGGTTTATCTAACTTTAATAAAACTACTGATGTTTCTATCGTATTAAATTGTGAAGTAAATGTTACTGGATAGATAATGCAATTTATAACCAGTAGCAATTTGAATCACCTAAAAAGGATTTATATATCTTTTCTTATGATTAAAATACTATTGCAATGAGTTTATAGCTTTCTGTATGAATTTATACTTTAACAGTACCAAATAATTTGGAATGCAATTTCTTTGGATAGATATTTTTAATACAAAACAGTAGCAATTGATTTCACTAATTTTGGAGTTCTGGATAATTTTCTATGATTTAGGTACTAGTTAAATGGGTTTAAATCATTTAAATTATTTCCTTCGATAAAAATTAAATATAATGCCAGATTATTGTTCTAGATGTAACAAGGATTCAATAGACATATTATTTGCAATTATAGGATCTATAAATAATTTACTACAAATTATTTACTCTAAAAAGGTCATTAAATCATTTAAATTACTACAGTAAATATATACTTTAAAAGTTTCATATAATCTCATATTAATATTCTTCATATTTTGCTGAATCCAATGATATATTATTTGTAAATTTTGGACTTACAAATATTTTTATATGCATTTTACAAGTTTACATGTTTTTTGCCAATTTAAATCTATTTCTAGAAAATCAGGCGACCGGCGACAAGTGGCGTGTTCCTACTGGTTGTTACCCCTTCGGTTAAGTGACTCCACGGCAGCCATAGGATCATGAATCGACGGACAAAAATCAGCGGCTCCTACAGGCTTGGCGTCGGCTCAAGGCTTGGTTGGATCTTGGGCTATGGCTCGGCTCAATTTGATCAAAACCGTTCAGATTAGATCGGACGTCGTACCTCGTCCTGGACATCGCTGGCAGCTCTAATGGCAGCGATGGTGGCGGTTGGATGGTGACAGGAGACGGTGCCCAAGCGAATCCTAGTGATGTTGGAGTAGACGACGGGCAGAGAATGCGGAGAGGATTTCTTGGGCATCATATACAGCGTTGATCGCTCCCTGGAATGTCAGGGAGGGAAGGCTGGAGGAGGCAGGGGAATGCGGGGCTCCGATGAGCAATCAACTGCCCTCTGGTGCACCTGCGAGGGGGAAAATAGCGAGGGGTGAGGCGATGGAGTAAGGATATCACAGGAGGCGACAAAAGAGTGCGCGGGGACGTCGGAACCCCTGGTTTGGAGCTCGATCAGGAGCTCCCTGAAGCGGCGGTGGCGAAGAACTCCGGTGGCGGCCTTCGTTCGGTGCTTGGGTTCGTAGAATTATAAGGAGGAGGGGCGTGCGAGGGAGCGGGGGGGTGGGGGCAACGAATTCGCTCGATTTCCGCGGGGATATCAATTGGGGTCGATCTTGTGTCCGGGTCTGTCTCTTGGAGCTGGGGAGAAGACGAAGGTGGGGCCACACAGTCAGTGGGTGCAGGGGAAAATAGAGAGGGGAGTCGGGCTGCTGGGCCACTGGCGGTCTGGTGCTGCGTGGGTGCGGGGGTGGGCGGTAGGAGAGGAGTGGGCCGGCTCGGGCTGGCTAGGATAGGTAGGCTTAGTTTTATTATTATTATTCTTTTTTGTTTTCTTTTCTAGAATTTGTTTTAAGCATCCAAATTGGTCCATTCAAATTTCTAAATATTTGTAAAATCACCAAGATATTTTTAGCATATTAACTACATTATTCATTGTACATTTATAATTTACCAACCAATAAATATTTTGTTTGTCCAATAGGACATTATTATTATCTCTTGTATTAAACATAACTTTTGCATTTTAGCTCCAAATAGACTCAAATAAATTTCTATGGTTTTATAGAAATGTCCTCTATCAATATAAACCATCTTTGAATACTTCTTATAAATTTATTTTTAATATGGACAAAGCTATAGCTCTAAGTTTGTACTTATAATGGGAAAAATTCCATTTAGGTTTTTGTATTTATTTTTGGGCAATACTATTTCCTTCTCAGGGTTTATATGCAATGATGTTCATGCATGCTTCATGATTTTGAATTTGGAAAAGTTGCACACCAATTCTACGATCTAGAATCAACCATGCCCCTTTTGCCTATATGGCTACTTAGGTCATAACAAAAGAATATAAGGTTTTGAATTCAAGGTTGAGAGGATTTTCAATTCAAAAAGTTTCTTTTCGCTGAGAATTTTCAACAAAGTCAAACAAGCAATCAAAATTATTTTATTTATTTTACATTCCAAAATTTGGAGAAATTTGGGATATGACAATGAAGCAGTCAAACCAATGGAACATAGTATAGACAATATAATGCATACTTTATCTGTACGTAAACTAATCATAAATCAAATAATCTGAATCTCACATATAAATTGGTTGCAACATAACAAATAAGAAGCGGAGAAAAATAAACGTAAGAGGGACAAGCATCTCTCAGGCAATTAAGAAAATAACCTATGAGGTTGATTATTCAATAGTAATCATCATGTAAAACAGACAACTATGAACAATTAATACCCTGCTCATCAGACATATCACGAAACAGTCAGACTAATGCAATAGACATGATAATGGAACCCTGATTACAAGCCTTGTAAAATGACAAGCAATTTCATAGGAAAAACAAATAAGAGAGATTAGCTGCACCAAAACAAGCAAATTGGTGGCATGAACGGTATAATGAACATCATTTCATAGGCAAAAGTAAAAAATATGAGCATCCAACATGTTTCCTTGCCTACAAGCTGTAGGGCCTTTTTGATACCGTGTTTCTTGTCGTGAACCTTGGCACATGGCATCGAGGTGGATGGCGAGATGGACGGCGAGATGGACGACGAGCTGGCCGACTATGCCCGTGAAGTGTACAGCTAGGTGGTAGACAAGGTCGGCAGGCTGTCGGCGAGGTGGATGACTGATATGTCCAAAACGTATCTACCATCCCCAACACTTTTGCTATTATTTCTCCTCTAATTTGTGTGATTTGGATATAACTAACACGGACTGACGCTGTTTTCAGCAGAATTGCTTTGGTGTCTTGTTTTTTTTTCAGAAAATCAACTTTTAGGAAAAATCTCCCAAAATATGCCGAAAATCCTATTTTCCCAGAAGACTCAGAGAGCCAGAAGACGCAGGGGAGGAAAGGCCAAAGGGGCCCACACCACTCCTAGGCGTGGGCCAGGCCTGGCCGCCCCAGGGCATGGTGTGGCCGCCTCGGACTCCGTCTCAACCTCTCCTTTCTCCTACATATACCCTCTGACCTAAAAACACAGGGGGGTTCGACAATTTTCTAGAGAAGAGTTCCGCTGCGCCGCCGCCACCAAAAAACCGTGATTCAGAACCAGAAACTCTGTTCTGGCAACCATGCCGGGACGGAGAATTGGAGGAGATCATCGCCATCATAATAACTGATGGGGATATGCCGAGTGGGGTATACCCAGCAGGACGTTTCTTACTGGCCCAAGATGCCAGCGGGTGGGTCTGCAGGACGGCGACTGGATCGAGACTTAACAAGGAGCCAGGTGACTGGAAGCTGGAGGCCCAGAAGCGTTGCTAGGCCCAGCCGGATTAGGTCAAGTACCCTCCAAATCCTTAACTAATTCGGTTGTAGATCTGACCCTAACCTTCCTAGGGTACGCATAGAGGACACGTTCCATCATACACCCCTTGAGACTCGCCGCCTAGTTGTCGAGCTCGCCCTTTGTACTCTCCATCAATACAATCTAGCAGGAGTACGCGTTTACCCTCTCGGTGGCCGAACCTGGGTAAATCCTTGTGTCTCCTCCCTCATCTCGCACCGCAGATGGCTAGCCGCCCTTGCCCCTTGTTCTACTACTCGCTGCTAATTGCAGCGTCTGCCGTGGCCATTCCCACGACAGTGGCGCCCACCGTGGGGTATGGCCGGTCAGGCCGGTGTTCTGCGGCGAGATCCAATCTGCCCATCAACGATACGGTTGCCACCGGCCGCATGATCGCGATCGGTGAGATCCTTCAGATCTTGCCAAGTAGCTACGTCCCGGCGGCGCGCCCCATCACGCATAGCGTGATCATGCCGGTCGGCACGATCAGCCTCTTCGTCGGCTTCACTGACACCATCGTCTCGGAGGACTCGGCTCGCATCCGTGAGTGGCCACCGCGCGACCGGCTCTCTAAGATTCAGGTTCGCACCATCGACCGCCTCGCCTCCGAGTACGACTCGGCTAACAGCAACGTGTCTGAAACCACCGTGGTCGCGGACGACATGGCCCTCAACGACGACGCCGATTCGGCAACACCGGCATCAGTCGTTGGATCTATCGTCACCGCGTCATACGTGGGCTCCATCACCCAGGTCTCCAACGCGGGAGCCTTCGAGGAGCCCTCCATCCTCGGGATCTTTGAATCCAACTCCGGGTCGGAGAACTCCGGAAAATTCCATGCCGGGTCCGGTCGCAACGTCGCGACCTACATGGCGAGCGGGTTGAGGCCCCGCCAGACCCCTTCTCCGCGCCGATCCCGCCGACCGCGACGATGACGGAGGTCGAAGAACTCCGCCTGCAACTGGCGAACGCGGTCCGCAAAGAGCAGGCCGAGCGCGAAAAATTTCGCCTCGAGCAGGTGACGGCGCAGGAGCTCTTGCGCTACCACCAGCTCCGCATCAGGTCGCGCCTGAATCCCACCGTTTAGGGCCGCGCCCTGAACTTAGACGACGAGAACAACCCGGCCCACGCAGACGACCGCGTAATCTGCGAAACGCTCCACCGGGAGGAAGCGCTCAACCACCACAAGGGGCGTCAGCGAACGGCGCTCCACCACCACCACCCGGCCGCAAGCCGCCTCCAAACCTACCGCGGATCATGATCTCCGCACAGGAGCAGGACGCGAACGGCCTCCCACTATTTTCTACTCCGATGAACAATGTCATCGCGAGTCGAGCTGCGGTCGACAACATCAACTTGACCGGGGAAGGCGCCCTACAGATCCAGTACGCCAGGGCCCTACTCGCCAAGGTCGTCGAGCAACAAGACGCGGGAGCAAACTCACGGGGACGCGTGTACTCCCGCTCGTCAGGAAGCAGGGCGGCCTCGAGCGGCCGCCCATCGATGGCAAGCACCCTCAATTGCCCGCTCCCCGAGCCCCTGCAGCTTCAACTGCGACTCGCGAACGCGGCACTCTCCAACAACGACCTGCGCCTGACGAACAACATGGTCGCTGCCAACGGGCAGCCAGTCGACGCGCGGACCCACATCATCAACAACCAGTGCTAGCGTGCACGCCAGCCTGACGACCTGAGGCACACCCTCAACAATCGCCGCGACAGCGAGCCGAGAGGGTCACTCAGCCGAGTCGGGCCCTAGTGCTTCGGACCAATGACCCGAGACGAAAAGTAACTCATGGGAATGTGAATCGCCGGCCACACCGACCTGCTCGCCGCCCGCTACCTCCCCCTGATGATGGAGGGAGCGTGCCGGCAATGGATCAACACCCTCCCCGCAGACAGTATCAACTCCTGGGAGGAAATGCGCGAAGCCTTCGTCAGGCACTTCGAGGGCTCCTACACCCGCGCCACCACCATCGAGGACCTGGAGCGATGCATCCAGGGACCCCACGAGTCGGCCCGCAGATGGGTCCAGCGGTGGCAGGATCTATGGTACAACGTGGCCGGCATCCACCTGGACACCGCGATTCACTTCTCAAGATCTCGTGCCGCTACAAGCCCTTGGTCGCCAAGCTCAAGCGGGTGTACAAAACACTCGACAACATACCGGACCTCCTCGAGATCGCCAAACGATACGTGGAGGAGGACCCTAACCAAGAAACCGACGACGAGTCGGGAGGAAACCGCCGCACGAGCGGCCAAGACAACAGGAGACGACCCAATCTACGCTACAGCAACACTCGCCTCACCGGCAAGCGCCACGGTGATGGGCGAGTCGACTTCGTCGCCAACTCCGGCTACGCTCCGCCTGAGCCCAAGAGCTTCCACCGCAACAGAGGCTAG
The DNA here is from genome assembly GCA_916181665.1 of Avena sativa. Classification (NCBI taxonomy): domain Eukaryota; kingdom Viridiplantae; phylum Streptophyta; class Magnoliopsida; order Poales; family Poaceae; genus Avena; species Avena sativa. Next base: position 225,840,219 of record OV702295.1, read on the forward strand.
CGCCGCGATGGCGGCAACTACAAGGTGAAGCCGAGGTTCGACCCCGCGGCTCTCCTCAACCAGCACTGTGTGTTCCACGACAGGGAGGGGAAGCCTGCCACGCACATGACCGCCGACTGCCACTCGCTGAGGGAGATCGAGATGGCACGGCGCGCATGGGAGGACCCCAACAACCACCCGCCTAACGGCGGGGCATTCGGCAATGACGTGGGATCACTCCACTCCTTCACCGGGTTCAGCACCAAGCGCGAGAAGAAGGTCATCGCCCGCGCCGTCGCTGTCAACGCGATGTCCTAGGTCGATGTCCCGCGCTTCCTAAACTGGTCCGAGCAACGGAACACCTGGAGTCGCGAGGATCACTCGCCACGGATTTAATATCCGGGGCGAGTCGCCTTGGTGGTCAAGCCCAAGGTGGGAGACTACTGGCTCCCCAAGACGCTGATGGACGGCGGAAGCTCCACCAACATTCTTTACATGGACACATTCAGGCGACTGCGGCTCCCGCAGTCGATGATTGAGACGACCTACACTACCTTCCACGGCATCGTCCCCGGTCAGAAGGCGTACCCGATCGGAAAGGTGACGCTGCCAGTCACCTTCGGCACTCTAGCGAACTTCCGCACCGAGCGGATCGTCTTCGAGCTAGTGCCCTTCAACAGCCCCTACCACTGTGTCTAGGGGAGACAGGCGTTTGCCAAATACATGGCGGCGCCCCACTACGCGTACAACGCGATGAAGCTCCCAGGGCCATGCGACATCATTACCGTCCACGACGACCCCGACATGGCCGCCGAGTGCGAGGCCAAAGGCGCCGAGCTCGCCGATGCCGTCATAGCAGCAGAAGCCAACCACGCAGAGGAGCTCGCCAAGTCTGCAAGTGAGGTCAACAATGACGACCCTAGAATACTCAAGAAGCCCAACTCGGAGGGCGGCGGCTCCACCGCCTTCGAGGCAACGACGCACACTCGCACCGTCGAGATGGTCCCAGGCGACTCCAGCCAGACGGTGATGATTGGGACGGGCATGAGCCCAGCATAGGAAGGCGCGCTCATCCAGTTCCTATGTGAGAATCGCGACATCTTCGCATGGAAGCCATCTGACATGCCTGGTGTCCTGAGGGAACTCGCTAAGCACAAATTCAACGCCGACCCCAAAGCGCGACCCGTCAAGCAGTCGCTGCGGCCCTTCAATGAAGAGCACCGCCGAGCAATCGCCGAGGAGGTGCAGCGTCTACTCGCTGCAGGCTTCATTCGGCCAATCAAATACTCCAAGTGGCTGGCAAACCTAGTCCTGGTCGAGAAGAAAGACGGGACTTGGAGAATGTGTATCGACTACACAAACCTAAACAACGCCTTCCCAAAGGAGCAGTTCGTCCTCTCGTGGATCAATCAAATCATCGACTCGACCGCAGGCTCAGAGTCACTGTGTTTCCTTGACGCCTACTCTGGTTACAACCAGATCAAAATGGCAGTCGAGGACGAGGAGAAGACGGCATTCATCATGCCATTCGGAGCCTTCTGCTACACCGCCATGACCTTCGGTCTCAAGAACGCCGGGGCGACCTACCAGAGGTGCATGCGGGAGTGCCTTGCGAGCCAAATTGGCCGCAACATCCACGTCTACATCGATGACGTGGTTGTCAAGTCCACTCGCCAGGGCAATCTACTCACCGACCTGGCGGAAACCTTCGCAAACCTACGGAGGTACAAGATAAAGCTAAAACCAGGAAAGTGCACATGCGGTGTACCTACTGGACAGTTGCTGGGGTATGCCATCTCCAAGCAAGGGATCGAGGCGAACCCCACCAAAATCAACACGATCGCCCGACTCAGCAAACCCGAGTGCCTGCGTGACATCCAGAAGTTGGCCGGGCGAGTCGCGGCTCTCAGTAGCTTCATCCCCGGGCTAGGCGAGAAGGCGATGCCCCTCTACCACCTAATGCGCAAGAACCCCATGTTCCAGTGGGTCAAGGAGGCAGACGACACGCTCCACACTCTCAAGGAGGTGCTACTCGCAGCCCCGCTACTCGCCACCCCCGTCGACAAGGAGCCCATGCTCTTCTACGTCGCGGCCTCCGAGCGATTAATCAGCGCCGTCATGGTTGTCGAATGACCAGAAGAGGGTAAGGAGTGCCCGGTGAAGCGACCTTTATACTACATCAGCGAGGTCCTCACCGAGTCGCGCCAATGCTACCCGCAGTACTATAAATTGGTATATGTGGTCTTCAGAGCCCAGCGGCGACTGCCGCACTACTTCCAGGAGCACCCAATCACGGTCGTCTCCTCAGCACCGTTGCAGGACATCATCCGCAACCGTGAGGCGACCGGGCGATTTGCCAAGTGGGCCATCGAGATCGGAGTCCACAACATCAGGTACAAGCCACGCAAGGCGATCAAGTTGCAGGCTATAGCAGACTTTCTCGCCGACTGGGAGGAGGCGCAGCAGCCAGAGAAACTGTCGTACCTCCACTACTGGTCCCTACACATCGTCGGCTCCAAGAATGCAGATGGTGCAGGGGCAGGGATCGTCCTCACATCTCCAAAGGGCGACAAGGTACGCTACGTCCTATACCTCGACTTCACCCCCTGCACCAACAACATGGCCGAGTACGAGGCGCTCCTCGACGGCATGCGAGAAGCCACGGAAATGAACATCAATCGTCTGCGCTGCTACGACGACTCCGACCTCGTCGTCGGGCAAGTCCCCGGCACTTGCAATGCATTATCCCCCACCATGGAGGCATACCGCCAAGCAGTGGACCAGCTGGGAGGCCACTTCGCCGGCTACTCCGTCGAGTGGATCGATCGGCGCAAGAACGAGGAAGCTGGTGCCCTCTCCCGCATCGGGCCGGCTCGCCTCGCACCACCCGTCGGCGTCTTGCTCGACACCATCATTAAGCCTTCCGTCTCTCCCCCACGGGAGATCGGCATCGGAATTCCGCTGCAACCAGAAGAAACCCTGGTCGCCATGCTTGTCGAGCCAAGCGACTGGACCGCGCCATACGTCACCTACCTGGAGGGAGGGACACTACCCGCTGACGAGACGGAGGCCCGGATGATAGTACGCCGCTGCAAATCCTTTGTCATCATCAATGGCGAGCTCCACAAGCACAGCGTGACCAGCGTGTTCCAACGCTCTAGGACATCCATGTTGGTGACTGCGGCCACCATGCGGGCGCTTGCTCCCTGGTCGCCAAGGCCATGCGACATGGCTTCTACTGGCTCACCGTGCATGCCGACGCGGTCGACATCGTCCAACGCTGCGTCGGATGCCAGAAGTACGCCAACCAGACCCACGTCCCGAGCTCGGCACTCAAGACCATCCCCATCCCCTGGTCATTCGACGTATGGGGCATGGACATGATAGGCCCCTTCAAGAAGGCCCCCTCTGGCTTCCCCCACCTCCTAGTCGTAGTCGACAAATTCACAAAGTGGGTGGAGGCCAAGCCAGTCCGCAAGTGCGACAGGAAGACCGCCACCAAGTTCCTACACGAGCTCATCCATTGCTACGGGTTCCCGCACATCATCATCATGGATAACGGAACCAACTTCGCCAAAGGAGCCATGGCCGAATTTTGCGAGGAGCACCACATACGACTCGACCTTGCCTCAGTCGCCCACCCGGAGTCCAACGGCCAGGCAGAACGTGCCAACCAGAGCATCCTCCATGGCCTAAATCCGCGACTGCAAGTTCCACTCGAGCAAACTCCTGGGGGCTCCCCTCTGTCATCTGGGGCATCCGCACCTCCATCAACAGGTCGACAGGATTCACCCCCTTCTTCATGGTGTATGGTGACGAGGCCATCATGCCAACCGACCTCGATCACGACTCGCCTCGGGTGGTCAACTACGCGAAGGTCGACAACGAGCTCGCAGGCCAGGATGGAATCGACCAGCTCGACGAAGCACGCGACCTAGCTCGCTCCCGCACCGCCATCTACCAGCAAGGGCTTCGCCACTACCATAGCCAGCGAGTACGGACTCGCACCTTCCAGGAAGGCGACCTGGTACTGCGTCTGATCCAGGACAAGAAGGGCATGCACAAGCTCTCTCCCCCTTGGGAGGGACCATTCACCATCGGGCGAGTCCTGGGCAACGACACCTACTACCTCATCGACGTCCGAGGCGACGGAAAACTCGACGTCAAGCGGCCATGGAATGTAAACCTCCTACGGAAGTTCTACTCCTAGAACTCCAGACATGTACCTCCTACCCGCTATGAAATAAAGAAGATCGATTCGCACAAATGGTGACCACTCTCCGTACCTTGTGCCACTCGCACTCGTAATAACAGCGCTATGCTACTCGCGGAAGTCAACCATTGGTTACGCCATTGGCACAACCAAGTAATGCGGTACGAGGGCACCGAAAAAATTTGGACCTTGCATCGTCCACGAAAAAAGCCAACCCGGAGCCCCATCAGATTCGCCTCGCCTGACTAGCTTTCCGAGCCAAAACAACCGCATTCGCTTCCCACAGCGACCCAATCCTCCGCATCCTTGGCACATCGACTCGAACAGCTAAGTACCACGCTCGGGGACTAGCGCCAGTCCAAACTCGAGCGACTAGGGAAAACGCGAAGTATGAGAGCGCGCCCTGGACTCGCCACACGACTGGTCCTACAGACCAGGTGGAGTGACACGCCAAAAATAACGTGCCATGTCCTCACCTACCTTGGGCATGCGACTAGAACCGCCAAGCACCACGCTCGGGGACTCGGCCACCTGACCCTGTTCGCGCCCGGGAAAACGGCTAAGTACAGAGCGCCTCTTGGAGTCGCCATGCGACTTTCTTTCCAAGCCATGGCGAGTCGACCGTAACTTACTAATAGTTTAAACAACATACATATAAATAAAAACAAGGTAAACCCCATACAAGGGCGGACGCGCTTGGGGACTCATACAACCAACAATCAAATCAAAAACATTGACAAAATCATCCTTGCATTCCTTAAAGCAGCAAAATATGTTCTCTTACAAGAGCAGTTACATGTCTATTCTAACTACCGCCAGTCGGCAAACTAGTTTACTCCGCAGGCTTCGACGACGAGGCGCTACCACTCCTGTGACGGCGGATAAAGGGAACCCACGGGTTCGAAGGGTACGTCGTGAGAGCATCGGCCATGGCCGCTCGGAACGGCTGCTCCACCTTGAAGTCGCGGTGCACCGGCTCGGGGTCGTTCGGGGCGACGACCGTCTCCTGGTACGGAATAAGGTCACCGATCACCCACACCCAGTCGGCGTACACCGCAGCCCGCTCTGTCAGTTTCAGCACTTCGGCGAGCTCGACCGCGCCTATCGACGAAGGGTACCCGCTCGTGACATCGTCGAGGTTGAAGTCGTTGGGGAAGTGTGCGAGCCCAAGGCTCAGTGCAGTCGCTGCTCCACGACAAAAGGCCGACCACGACATGAAGTCAACCACAGTCGAGGCCTTTTCCAGGTAGCACCAGACTTTGACGAGGTCGCTGGAATCACCTCTGTGGGCGAGATCTCCTGAAGGTACGCCCAAATGCAGGTTGCTGATAGAGCGGCAGAGTCAAACAGCGTCGTGACGCATTGCCGCGCGTCATACGACTGCGCTTCATCAGCATCATCAGTAATCCTGCCTGCAACACACAAGCAAATAGTAAGGAAGGCTCCAGCAAAACAAAGCGACCCGCACGCTTGGGGACTCGCCAAAAAATAGAGAACTCACCAATCAACGGGCGAAAACACTCCGTGATGAAATCCTGAAGACCGGAGAGGTCATCCTGCAGCCCGGCGACGAGCACATCTGAAATCTTCCGCTCCTCAGTAGCAGAAGGCTGCGTTGGCCCTCCCATCCGCTGAGGTCGCCTCCACCTTTGCCTCCTTGAGCTCCCGCTCCAAGTCGGCAATTCGCTTCTCTGCGGCGCTCAAGGATGACTGCGCAGCCGTCAGTTCACTCGCCGGGACCATGCCTTGACGAGCCTTCTCCACCGCAGGCGCGTGACACTCTGCATCAACAAAACCATGAATACAAGGAAAGCAAGCTTTCGACCAGTAACAAGCACGACAACCACTCACCCGCAGTCGCCCGAAGCTACTTGTTTGTTCCTCGGACAACGAGGAGCTCCCTTTCCAGACGCTCCCTGGCGGCAAGTCGCTCTGCTGACTTGCGCTGCAGGCCCTGCGCAACCATGGAAGCATCAGCAAACAAATTCCTAAGTGCCTAGCCGCTGAAATTCAGCGACTAGCCACTCGGGAACTGGACAGCGAAAAAATTACTAATGTGCCTAGCCACTGGAATTCAGCGACTAGCCACTCGGGGATTGGAGAGCGAAAAAATTACTAAGTGCCTAGCCACAGAAATTCAGCGACTAGCCACTCGGGGACTGGACATCAAAATCAATAAGGATCCGACCGCTGAAATTCAGCGATCATATCCTCGGGGATTGGACATACCTGGATGGCGGCACCTAGCATGTCGTGAAGCTCCATCACATCCACCGATGGGAGCACGAATAGAGTGCGCTCGCGACGTTGCTCGACCTCCACGCCGATGATGTCATGCACCTGGCTCGATGGCGCCGACGCACTCGCCATGGAGGCCTTAGCTACAAAGCGAGGGAACATCGCTACTGCAGCCCCTGCACCACTCGAGGTTGGGCACGTTGCCCCGAATGACGCCACGGGCTCCACCCGCTGCGACTCTGCGTCCACCGTGGCCTTCGAGGTTGCATCCGCTACAATCGGAGCTTCGCTCAGGGCGACCACCGGTTCGCCCGAAATCGTGACGACCTCGTCGCCCTTTGCCTTTGACGAGGTTTCAACTCGTCAATGCCCATTGTTATGGACTTGGGTTTTGGAGAAGATGGGGATGCTGGAGATCGTGGCACGGTTAACAGACAAGCAACCAGGGGACACGGGATTTACCCAAGTTCAGGCCCCCGGAGGGAAAACCCTACTCCTGCTTTTCTGCTCTTTTATTGCGGCGGAACCGAAAGTTACAGGGTGCGCAGATTCGATCTAGCGTGGAGGTGTGTATGTCATAATCGCAGGGTGTAATCGTTGTTGGGTGTCCTCCTCGTTGGACCCTCCTAGCCTTTATATATGGGGAGGCTAGGTCTCGGGTACCGATACGAGTAGGTTACAAGTTGTATTGAAACTCTAGTCTTGTTCTTCAAGGATCCGAAGGCGTCATGGGCCTGGGCCACCCGAAAATCTTCACGGGCTGGCGTATATTGGCCGTTGGTCTTCCTTGGGCTGGACCAGGTATGCTGAAGTTACATACCCGTAGGGTATAACCATGTCAGTAGCCCCCGAGTGTTTAGTCGAATCGTAGATTCGGCTGAGGACTCTTCAATCCTTCGGGTGTAACTCTGTCTTTCAAGAGAATGTGTAGGGATTGTTGATGCGTGTGCCTGACTCACCCGACGGATCAGGGTCAGTTAATCGTCTTAGGACAAAACAACACGATCTTCTTCAGGTGCGAGTCCCTCGACTCGAACCCGGAACATATGCTAGCGTAATTCGACTCAGGCCGCGGAGGACTTACAGGAGTGGAATTCCAGTGTTTTTAAATGATGTACCCAACGCGTCCGTCGGGATTTTTCATCGTACCTGCTGGTACGGATTCATACTAGCAGAGCGCAGTCAGGTGCGTTGCCAGGCCATCAGATGATATCTGTAGGTCTTATCTTTGCGTCGCAGACGCAGCATCCGAATGTTTATCACCGCGGAGGTGTTTTGGGTGGCCAAGGAGGATGTTACTCACTTAGCATTAATTGGGGCAGAGTTGCCGAAAAGTTTTTGCATGCGGATCCGGAAGATCGCAGTCGAAGATTTCATAGGGTGCGCGACCAGCGCTCCCTATGGGAGTAGCCCCCGAGTGTCTGTTCGAGTCGTAGACTCGAGCGGAGACTTTTATTGCAAGCATTGCTCAGTTGTTTAGTCCATAGGACTCGAAAATTTTCAGATGCTGAAATCCTTCCTCCCTATGGGAGTAGCCCCCGAGTCCATAGTGGAGTCGTGGACTCGACGTAGGACTCGAAGCTCTTGTGTGTGAACGGCCATCGCTCCAGTTTGGAGTAGCCCCCGAGTGTCTGGCGGAGTCGTAGACTCGGGCAGAGACTCGAGTCTTGTATCATGCAACGGTAGTAGGAAAATCTCGTGGGCGTACCGCTGACCCGGAAGTACATCGGGTGCGCGACCAGCGCTCCTGATAGGAGTAGCCCCCAAGTATTGAGTCGAATCGTAGATTCGAGTGAGTACTTTTAGCTGTGGAGCCGAAGTTATTGCTAGTATAGCTGTTGATGACGTCAGTGCTGACGATCAATGACCTCAAGCGTCTGCTGCGCCAGAGATGACTTGACTGGACGATGCGTGGGTCCCACTTCCTGACTTTGAATTGACCGGTCACGCGCAGCGTGGAGATGATTACGGCGTTTCCTCGATTTCCGCGCGTAGTGGACGTCGTGGGAACGACGGTTCGTTTTGGTGCTGACACGTGTACGGCCAGATCTGCCGTTGGCGTTAGGTCTTCTTGATGGACGGTCAGCGTGCGTCGTCTTTGCTGTTATAATCCATGGTGAAAATCGTGGTTTGTTTTCACCGCACTAGTTCTTGCGTTTTACTGCCTCCTTGTGCTCGAGCGATTCTTGCTGCGTGCTGAGAGTTCCTTTCGCATTTCCTTTGTCTTCGTCGTTGGCAACGACACCACCGCCATAGCGCCATCATGAAGCCAAAGAAGTCTTCGCCTGCAGTGGGAACCAGCGCCGCCAGAGGCAAGAAGGGCGCCGCCGCTGCTCGTGTCACCGATGGTGGCTGGCGGCGATCAGAGATGCGGGAGAGCGATCTCCGCAAGCTGCGCGAGCGGAGCCTGATTCCGCAGGATACGACGGCCGTGAGACTCCCCGGTAGTGAGGTAATCCCCCGTCCCCCATCTGGGTATCGGGTTATGTTTGTCGCCTTCGTTTTGCGTGGGTTTGCGTATCCAGTCCATGACTTCCTTCGTGGACTGCTCTTTTTCTATGGGGTTCAACTCCATCATCTGTCTCCCAACTCCCTTCTCCACATTGCGTGTTTTATCACGCTTTGCGAGTGTTGGCTTGGCATTGAGCCGCACTTTGGCCTCTTCCGGAAGCTGTATTCCGTGAGGAGGCAGTCTGGTTCGGATGGTGTGTATCCCATTGGGGGTTTCATCATCTCTCTTAGTCCCGATGTCCAATTCTTTTCCTTCTCCATGTCCGAATCTGTCCAGTACTGGCGGAGGAAATGGTTTTACATCCGTGACTCCGTGCTGCCTGGGCAAGATTTTGGTCTCGTTCCTTTTGACCTCTCCCAGTTAATTGTGAAGAAGAGGTCCTGGAAAAATCAGATCTTAGACGGTGAGGTGGCGAAGATAGAGGCCTTGTACCGTCGGGTGGAGGAGCTCCAATTGATTCCTGAGAAGGAGGTGAACGGTGTTGACATTATCCGGGTGTTTCTTGAGCGTCGGGTGCAGCCGCTCCAGGCTAGAGCGCACCCGATGTTCCTATACTCTGGGCGCCGTGATCCGACGAGGGTTTCGAGTGAGAAGGTCTCCGAGGTGGACCTTGACAAGGATCTTCGCGTGCTGTTGAAGTTGAAGGCCGACAAAAAAATCCCGGGGAAGTCGCTGACTCCTCCCTTTTCGTCGACGTTGGCCGTGCCAAAGGTGTAGATTTGCGCACGTAGTGCTTCCCTTATGTTTTTGTCAGTTGTGTACTTGTGTCCTTTGTTTGCTAACAAAGTTTCTTCTCATCTTGTAGAGCTTCAAAGTGCCAGGCATGGCGCCACCATTGCCCGAAAGGTATCCGAATGCCCCGCATAATGAAGTGGTGGATTCCGTGTCCGAGCTCCCTTCGGCGCGATCTCCGGCGGAGGATGCCGACGAATCGGGTGAAGACCATTCGAGTAAGCGATCACGGAGCTCGAGCGAGTCTTCGGATGCCTCGACTCCTCCGACTCCCAGGAATCCTCGGGGTCTTGAGCGTCATGATGATGTTCAGGGGGGTTCGTCTTCTCCTATTCCTGCCGTTCCTGTGCGAGCTGTTGCTCCGCACCCGCCAGCAAAGCGGAAGAAGGAAGAGAAGAAGGAGGAGAAGAAGGAGGACAAGAGGGCCTGGAGGGCTTCTCCTATCTTTGACCTGAGCGCGTTGGGCTCGTAAGTGTGCTTGTTGCCACTGTTGTCTTTTGCTCACTTGTTATTTTTGCGCCTGTGTTGATTGGTTCGTATGTAGGCAATCCTCCGACGGCTCTAGTGATGGAGCGCGCGAGATGATGGGGGAGTCGAACATTGCGTCGCCGCCTCCGCAGACGGTGGCGACGTCGGGTGGTGCTGCACCAGTTCCTCTTGTGCAGGAGAGGCTGGTGGTTGCGCCTCAGAATTTCGCAGGCGGGCCTGCGGGTTCGCCTTCGAAGCACGTAAGTTTTTCTGCTTCATGTCACGGGGGGAGCCCCCGGGCGTCTTCGTGTGCTGATGTTGTGTTTGCTTCTTTGTTTTGGGCGGAGCCCCCAAGTCATGCTCTTACTGCTATTGCTTTTTCCTGCAGCCTTGTGTCCGAGAGGCCAAGCGGCTGGTGGAGGAGCACCTGACGCTGGAGGTGAAACTGCAGCAGCTGCAAGGTATTCGTCTGCCTTGTAGTACTTTTTTGTTTATCCTTGTCCTGTTTGTTGACACTGGCTTGTTGTGAATGCAGAGGAGCATAATGACTCTCTTCGTGAGGTTGATGCTCTGAAGAAGAGCCTTGGCCAATTGGAGCAGAAGGCCGAAGCTGCCGCTGAGGCGAAAGAGCGCCTTGAGCTGGAGCTGTCAAAGGCAGTCGAAGCGAAAGAGCGTCTGCAGCAGGAAGCCGCAGGTCGTGAGGTAGGAGTAGCGGAGAAGCTCATGGCTGCTGCCAAGGCTATTTCGGGTGAGTGCTAGCTTTTGTACTTGCTTCTTTTTCTTCGGGTCCTCTTCTATGTTGCTATTCTTCATGTTTTCTTCTGTTTTGTCTCAGATGCCGCAGGCATCGAGTTTGACCGTGGTGCTCTGGAGCACGGGAGTGCTTTGGATGATGCCACTGTGGCGGTCGAAGACCGCTGCAGCACCATCGTCAACTCCCTTGCCAAGGCAAAGGAGGTCCTTGGTCGCTTCTACCAGGAGCTCTTCCCGAAGGGCGCAACCCTTGAAGATGTGGGTGCTCTGTCAGCCGAAGCGCCTGCAGCGTACAAGCGGAAGCAGAAGGGCATCGGCGCGTCCGTCGGGCTGGCGATGGCCATGGCGGCTGGGGCGGAGCTGGACTTGCCCCAGATCACTTCTCGGATGCCGACGGCTGCGGATGGATCAGAGGTAGCCTTCGCTGCTTACTCCGCTCGCTGCAGACGATATGGGCCCAAGCTCATTGACTTGTTGTCTGAGTACGCGCTGCGGCAGCAGGGCGAGGCCAAAGCTAGGCAGTCTGGCTCTGAGGCGACTCGGTGTCCTACGCCGTAGGCATAGGAGATGTAGGGTAGTATGTAGTTTACTTTTGCTGTAAATATCTTTTGTAGCACCATTCTTGAGCCATGCAGTGGCCTTATTTAATGAATTCCTCCGAGTTGGGCTTTATCTTTGGCTGAGTGTCTGTGTGCCTTCTTTTTCTTCTGCTTTAGGTTCCTTCGGGTGTTGACCCAGTTGGTACTTCATCCGAAAGGCCCTTGCGAGCATCGTTGGATGATTCCTCGCAGCTCGCTTTTCTGCGGGATCGCGTGCGCAGCTTGGAGAGGGATTTGCTTGGGCTACACGGTCGTGCTGACGTTTGGAAGTCCAAAGCAGACCGTAGTGCAGCCAGAGAGGAATACTTGATGGCGGAGCTAGGTCGGCTGTCCGAGCAGCTGCAGTGTAAGTTGATCCTTCTTTCGGGCCGTAGCTTAGTTCTTCGGGTGAGCCTGCTGGCCTTACTCTTGTTCTGTGCTGTTGTCGCAGGTGCGAATCTCGCTCCGAAGGAAGAAAGGGAGCGCATTGCTGTTCGAGTCAATTGTTTGACTCAACAGGACATGGAAGCCGGTGGCTTCTTTTGGGTGGATCGCGATCGTGCCATGGTTCTGGTGACGGTGCAGGATCGCGTCTTCCAGGTTTCGCGGGTGCTTCGCCAGGTGCAGACATCGCTGTCCTCGGTGTTGCACGTCATGTTTCCGTTGGATGGCGCGCCGACGACCCTTGCAGGTCTTCTGGCGAAGTTTTGGAGTGCCAGCAATGTCAAGGAGCTGGTGCGGCAGCAGCTTGTCCCAGCGGTGAAGGCTGCCTTGTCTCTTGTGAGGGTGCATCGCCCTGATGTAGATTTTGCTGCTGTGGCGACTGGGCCACCTCCTCGGCCAGATGGTGGCGAGTGGAATATGCGTCCGCATTACGCGGCTGTAAGGCAGTATGCCGAACAGATTGTAGATTTGTTTGAGCAGCGTGCTCAGGCTATTCTGCAGAATAGGTAGAACCTGAAAATAAACAGATAGATGTAAAATTTGTATATTGCAGCTGGGCATGTATGTGCCCTTTGTTGTAAAGGTTTGCTTGTTAGCGAGCACGCAGTGCTTTGATTTAGTACGTGCCCTTTTCGTTAGCCTGACGTGGTCAGCTACTCAGGTGTACATGTGTTGTCCTCAGTCGATGAAATCATGAGGTGGGGGGAGCCCCCGAGCGCGTTTTGTCCTCAGTCGATGAAATCGTGAGGTGGGGGGAGCCCCCGAGCGCGTTTTGTCCTCAGTCGATGAAATCGTGAGGTGGTGGGAGCCCCCGAGTGCGTTAGTAGCATGTAACAAAGTTGCAGAGAAATAGTCAACCGAAGGTTGGGAGCGAGACACTTAGCTTTATTTGTAGCGTAATGGAGGAGGTACATGGTTCGGCTGAGTAGCCTTGGCCGTAAGCCTTATTGAAAGTAAAAGGGGTACATTGACCATTGCTATGGGTAGAATCATCGCAGGTGCGAGATGTTCCATGGGTTGGAGTATGCGACTCCAGACTCCACGTGCTTGAGGCGATAGGCGCCACCTGGGATGACTTCGGTGATGACATAGGGTCCTTCCCATGGCGAATCGAGTTTGTTCGGTCGCTTTTGCTTGAGTCGCAAGACGAGGTCTCCTTCAACGAAGGACCTGGGGCGCAGCCGGCGGCTGTGATAGTTGCGGAGACTTTGCTGGTACACCGCGGATCTAGCTGCTGCTATATCCCGTGCTTCGTCGAGTGTGTCGACGGCGTCTTCGAGTGCAGCCGTGGATTCGGCCTCGCTGTAAGCGACGACTCGTGGAGCCTGGTGACGTACTTCGGCTGGTAGTACAGCCTCAGCTCCGTGTACCATGAAGAACGGTGTGTAGCCGGTGGAGCTGTTTGGCGTAGTTCGTAAGCTCCACAGGACAGACGGTAGCTCTTTCGTCCAGTTGCCAGCTTTGTGCTCGAGTGAGCTCATGAGGCGTTTCTTGATGCCAGCGCCGATTAGGCCGTTGGCCTTTTCCACTTGCCCGTTTGTTTGCGGGTGCGCCACTGAGGCGTACGTGATATTGATCCCGAGGCCTTCGCAGAAGTCCTGGAATTCTTCGGAGATGAAGTTTGATCCATTATCGGTGATGATGCTGTGCGGTACGCCGAACCTGTAGACTATGGATTCGAAGAACTTGACGGCGGTTTTGCCCTTCTGGTTGGTGACTGGCATGGCCTCGATCCACTTGGTGAATTTGTCGACTGCGACCAAGAGGAAGACATGTCCTCCCTTCGAGGATTTTGGCAGTTTGCCGATCATGTCAAGGCCCCATTGAGCGAAAGGCCAAGCTATGGGTATGGGTCAGAGTTCGGACCCAGGTGCGTGCGGTTTGTCGGCGAACCGTTGGCACCCGTTGCATCTTCGGACGATGTCCTTTGCGTCTCTCATGGCCGTTGGCCAATAGAATCCTGCTCGTAGAGCTTTGGCGATAAGGGAGCGGCTGCCTGCGTGGTGGCCGCAGATGCCCTCGTGGATATCTTGGAGTATGGTCTTGCCATCGCTGATGGTGACGCACCGTTGTAGGACGCCTGTAATGCTGCGTTTGTACAGTTCGCCGTTGATGATGGTGAAGGCTTTTGACCGACGAGATATGCGCCGGGTATCTGTCGGGTTGTCTGGTAAGTTTCTGTTTAGCAGGAACTGGAGGTATGGACGTGTCCAGGTTTCTTCGACTGCCATGACCTGCATCAGGTTGACCTCGGTATCCAACTTTTCGGGTCCTTCTTGACCTTCGGGTAGCGTAGCCCCCGAGTGTTCTGCTTCTTCGGGTGATCCCTTGGGGAATTTCCGCTTGATGGATGGCACGCATATCTGTTCGAGGAACACACCTGGTGGTACTTTTGCACAAGTGGAGCCGATGTTGGCGAGTCTATCGGCCTCCTCGTTGCTCTCTCTTCCGACGTGCCGAAGTTCGCAGCCGTCGAATTCTCCTTCGAGTGCGTTGTATAGTGCGTGGTACGCGATCATGTTTTCGGCGTGTGCGTTGCACTCATTCATCGTCTGCTGGACGACAAGGTTGGAGTCACCGTAGATGACCAGGCGCGTTGCGCTGCATATTTTTTCCATCCGCATGCCATGGATGAGGGCCTCGTATTCGGCCTCGTTGTTGGAGGCTCTGAATTTCATCCGAAGGACGTACTTCATCTTGTCACCTTGCGGGGAGGTCAGTATGACTCCTGCCCCTGCTCCGGCTTCGCGTTTGGAGCCGTCAAAATGCATTGTCCAGGATTGCGACATGTCTGGGGTGTCAGGCAGCTGCAGCTCCATCCAGTGCACCAGGAAGTCCGGAAGGACTTGAGATTTGATTGCGTGTCGCTTCTCGTAGATGATGTCCAGTGGTGATAGTTCGATGCCCCACAGGGCCACGCGTCCTGTGGCCTCTGGATTGTTCAGGATGCTGTTTAGGGGTGCCTCGTTGACGACCATCACCTGATGCTCCTGGAAGTAGTGGCTCAGTCGTCGAGCCGTCATGAACACGCCGTAGGCCAGCTTCTGGTAGTGCGGGTACCGCTGTTTTGTTGGAGTGAGAACCTCGCTGAGGTAGTAAATTGGGCGTTGTACCCCATGGGTCTTGCCTTCTTCGGGTCGTTCGACCACGAGTACTGTGCTGACCACCTGGTGTGTGGCTGCTATGTACAGCAACAGGGGCTCGCTCTCTTTTGGCGTGACCAAAACGGGCGAGGTGGAGAGGAGCCGCTTGAGGTTTTCGAATGCGTTGTTGGCTTCTGGTGTCCACTCGAACTTGTCTGCTTTGCTCAGCAGTTGGTAAAATGGTAGGGCCTTCTCGCCCATGCGGCTGATGAACCTGCTTAGTGCCGCTACTCGCCCTGCGAGCTGCTGAACGCCCTTGAGGTTTTTCGGCTTCTCCATTGTCATGATAGCTTTGATTTTCTTCGGGTTCGCTTCGATCCCTCGTTGAGAGATGAAGTATCCGAGCAGCTGACCTGAGGGGACGCCGAAGGCGCACTTTTCTGGATTGAGCTTGATCCTGTAGCGATCAAGGTTGTCGAACGTCTCGCGGAGATCGTCGATAAGTGTTCTTGCCTCCTTGGTTTTGATGACTATGTCATCGACGTAGACTTGGACGTTGCGATCGATATGGTCCTTGAGGCAGGCCTGCATGCATCGCTGGTACGTGGCACCCGTGTTCTTTAGCCCGAAGGGCATTGTGTTGTAGCAGTATACTCCGAACGGTGTGATGAACGCCGTTTTCTCTTGATCTTCGACCTTGAGTCGAATCTGGTTATAGCCTGAGTAGGCGTCGAGGAAGGAGAGTTTCTCACAACCTGCAGTCGAATCGATGATCTGGTCGATCCGAGGGAGAGGGAAGTGGTCCTTAGGGCAGTGTTTGTTCAGTGACGTGAAGTCTACGCACATCCGCAGGATGTCCGTGTCCTTCTTCGGGACATCACTGTGTTTGCCAGCCACTCGCTTTCCTTGATTTCCCGGATGAAGTCCGCTGCGAGTAATTTGTTGATCTCTTTGCCGATAGCTTCGGCTCGTGGCTCCGACAGTCTTCGGATGGACTGTTTGACTGGCTTGGTGTCTGGGAAGACATTGAGTGCGTGCTCGGCGAATTCCCTGGGAACTCCTGGCATGTCCGCAGGACACCAGGCGAAGATTTCCCAATGCTCACGGAGGAATTCGACGAGCGCGCTTTCCTATGCGGTGTTGAGGTCGTTGGCGATTAGCGCCGTCTTGGAGGCATCCGTTGGATGGACCTGTACTTTTTTGGTGTTGATGGTAGAGTCGAAAGACATATCAGGTGCGTTCTTCTTGGTGACTGGGGGTAGCCCATTGTCTGCCGCTTCGCGGAGCCTTACAAGCTCGTCTTGCATGCCGAAGGACTGGGAGATTTTGTTGAAATCCCTGTCGCATTGGTCCGATCGGGTGAAGCTCCCGTGGACTGTGATGACGCCCCTTGGTCCTAGCATCTTGAGTAGTAGGTATGCGTAGTGTGGGACGGCCAGGAACCTTGCGAATGCTACGCGTCCCAGGATGGCGTGGTATTGCGACGGCCAGTCCACGACTTCGAATTCTAGGCGCTCCTGCCGAAAGTTGTCCGGTGTCCCGAAGATGACGTCGAGCCCTATTTTGCCCAGGGGGAAGATGCCCTTCCCTGGGACAATGCCGTGGAACGTTGTGTCTGATTGTTCCAGGCTGCATTGCGGGATCCGCATAGCTGCTAGAGTGCTTGCGAATATTAGGTTGGTGCCGCTGCCGCCGTCCATGAAGACGCGACTCATCTCGAAGCCTCCGATTTGCGCCTCCAGCACCAGGGCAGCATGACCTGGGCGAGGGATCTGGCAAGGGTGATCCGCACGGGTGAATGTGATGCAGGACTCCGATCCACTGAGGTACTCAGGGATTGCAGGCGGAGTTGTCACGGCCATGTTGATTTGTCGGGTGATTTTCTTCTGCACCCTGTTTGTGGGACGTCCCTTCTGTATCATATTGAGTGATCCTTTTGGTGGGGGGTAAGCGACCCCGGCGTTGTTTTGCGCTGGTGCGACTGGTTGATGTGGGCCTCCAATAGGCGGCGGTGGAGGAGCTCCGTGTGCTATTTCGCCTGGCGCAAGTGCGTTTCCGAACGCAAGAATTGGAGCTTGTTGCCTCATCTGTACCATGCTTTCGCTGAGTTTCTGGAACTCGCGGCAGTCCTTGAGCATGTGGCTAGCTTTCTTTTTGCCATCTTGTTTGTCGATGTAGAAGTGGATGGTGCATGGACCCGAAAGTTTGTCGAGTGCTGAAGGTCCGTTGTCGCGGTTGCGGCGTTGCCACGACTGCGTTGGTCGTCCGTTGTCGCGGAAGTTTCCGCTGCGATATCCTCCGCTGCTGCGGCTGTTGTCGTTACGGCGGTCGGCGTAGCCGGCTGCAACCATGTCGGGTCCGTCGCGGTCCTCGTAGACGCGCGGTCTCCTCTTGCTGCGGCGTTCGCGTCTTCGGCCGTAGTCGTCTTCTTCATCTGATTGCGCCCGCTGGATGCAATCTTCGCTATCTGCCCAACTGTTGGCGATTTCCATGAGCTAGTCGAGTGTCTTGGGCTTTACACGTCCAAGTTTCTCCTTGAAGTCTGGGCGTTTGACGCCGTCCCTGAAGGCGTCGATGGCCCGCTCTTCGGAGATGTGTGCTGTGGAGTTCTTGGTCGTAGACCAGCGTAGTATGTACGAGCGAATAGATTCACCCGTTCTCTGAGTGCAGGCTCGCAGCTCTTCGATTGAGGCGGGCCTTTTGCTGGTGCCTTTGAAGTTTCGGATGAAGCTATAAGCGAGCTCCTCCCAGCTTCGGATGGATCCTGATGATAGGCTGCTGAGCCAGACCCGCGCCGCGCCTGTCAGCTGCAGCTGAAGGCATTGCATGGCGATTTCTTTGTTGCCTCCGTGAAGCTTGACGGATGACAGATGGTCGCTGAGCCAGAACTTTGGATCTTGCGTGCCGTTGAACTTCGGAGTATCCGAAGGAAGCTTAAAGTTGTGTGGCATCTGTGTTCTGTTGAAGCATCGAGCCCCGCAGAGTTCTCCTTCGTCTTCATCCATCTCAGATTCGGATGAGCATGCGCGTTTGGCGCGTGCTTTGTCGATCTTGCGCTGTGTAAGCTTGTCTCTGGCGTCGTAGTCGTGTTTGTGGCGGTGCGAGCTCTTCATCCTTCGAGGAAGGTCGTGTTCTTCTTCATCTTCGGATGAGGGAGTGGGGCTCTGGTCGCGCCTGGCCGGAGCTTTCTTCTTCGGCTCCGTAGGAGCATCTTCGTGGAGCGCAGCTCCGATTAGTCCTAGTCCGGTGAGTGCGGACCTATGCATGGCCCTTTTCGGGTCCCCCTCCGGAGGTGGGTGAGCCGCAAGATACGCAGTGGCTGCCATGATCGCGGCTTGTGGCGTCTTCGGGGTGATGTTGCCGTCGGCGTCCATATCCATGAACGATGTGTGGAGGGTTCGGGTCACGTCACGCCGCTCCTTTGGGTCCATGTTTTCCACCCGAGAGTGGTGCTTGTTTCCCTGATTTCCGTTTGTGCTGGAGCCGGGTCCCATGGCGGAGAGCGCAGCTCGTCGCGCACTGGACTCAGAGGCTGCTTTCTTGCGTTTATCGAGCGTCTCCTGCATCTTGACTTGCTTCTTGTGCTCCTCGATGAGGAGGTAGTGGTATGCCATCAGCAGGTCACGTGGGGAGTCCAGAGGTAGGACTATTTCGCCTGCGATGACGCAGCGTGCTTCGGCCCATCCTTCTTTGCTAAGTTGGATGAGGTGGCCCCTGTTTTCCCCATTTTCGCTGTTTCCGCCCTGCGGGTTGGGGTTGGGTGGCGGGTTAGGCGTGTCTTCATCGGTTTGGATGATTGCGGCGCACAGATAGCGCCTGCAGATTGGTTGGCTGCTACCGCAGCTTTCGGATTCGGAACCGTAGGTCCCTTCATCCGAAGGTGGATCGCACAGATCGGAGTTGCAGCAGTTGTTGCTGTAGAACTCATCTGTTGATGGTGATGTGCGTAGCACGGGGTGTGGAGCCCACGAAGCGGGCTTGATCGGCGGCACGGGCATCCGCTCGGGGAGGCGGAGGGTGCCAGCTTGTCCCACCTGGAAGCAGAAGCTCCCGAACAGAATTTCGAGTCCGTCGCCTATGGGCTCGAAATCCTTCATGGTGGCCGGCGAGTGGGCGGTGAAGTCGAAAGCGCCAAAGAGGAGGTGATTCTCCGTCGCCGAGGAGTTGTAGATCGATCGGGTCGGAAGCATCATGACCGCACAATCAGCAGCCCCAATTCCCACAGACGGCGCCAATTGACGAGGTTTCAACTCGTCAATGCCCATTGTTATGGACTTGGGTTTTGGAGAAGATGGGGATGCTGGAGATCGTGGCACGGTTAACAGACAAGCAACCAGGGGACACGGGATTTACCCAGGTTCAGGCCCCCGGAGGGAAAACCCTACTCCTGCTTGTCTGCTCTTTTATTGCGGCGGAACCGAAAGTTACAGGGTGCGCAGATTCGATCTGGCGTGGAGGTGTGTATGTCGTAATCGCAGGGTGTAATCGTTGTTGGGTGTCCTCCTCGTTGGACCCTCCTAGCCTTTATATATGGGGAGGCTAGGTCTCGGGTACCGATACGAGTAGGTTACAAGTTGTATTGAAACTCTAGTCTTGTTCTTCAAGGATCCGAAGGCGTCATGGGCCTAGGCCACCCGAAAATCTTCATGGGCTGGCGTATATTGGCCGTGGGCCTTCCTTGGGCTGGACCAGGTATGCTGAAATTACGTACCCAT
This sequence comes from Avena sativa, assembly GCA_916181665.1. Taxonomy (NCBI): domain Eukaryota; kingdom Viridiplantae; phylum Streptophyta; class Magnoliopsida; order Poales; family Poaceae; genus Avena; species Avena sativa. The sequence continues at coordinate 225,859,934 of OV702295.1, forward strand.
AGGGTATAACCATGTCAGCCTTCTTTGTGTCTACAGCAGGCGCCTCGACTTCATCACCCTTCCTCTTCTTCGAAGGTTCGACTAGTGCCTCCGCGGCACCCAACGTGACCTTGGCCACCGAAAGGTGACCTATTTTCTTCACGCCAGTCCTGCAAAACAATGCTATCAGCAAACTCGCCAGTCGGATTTGAATTGATTGGACAAACAAAAAACTCATGAATACTCACTTGGCGACTGGGATAAAACGCATGCTAGTACGAATGCTGGCCGGCTTTTCCAACTCCGACCCTAGTTTCCGACTGAGGCCTATCTCGAACACGCTCTGTGCCCAAGACACCGACGGCTTCTTCGAGGACGAGGCCGCGGCAGGAGGATCAGCGGCGATCGCCATGGGTGCACCCCTCGGTGGCGAGGTCCCCGCGGCTGGAGCGGCCTCGAGCCCAGTGACTGGGACGAAGGGTGGCGGCAGCGATGCCAACAATACCTCGCCTTCTACAATGGACCTAGCTTCCTCGGCCGCACTAGGAGCGTCGGAGCTACTCGTGGACCGAGGCGGTGACACCTGCTTAGCCGGCCTCTTCTTCTTCTTTGGTGGTGGTGGTTTGTTCTTCGATGGCATAGCCTCGCGCTACGAGGTATTCTTGGGGAGCTCGTCATCGTCCTCGTCGTGAGCCTCGAGGCTCTTGCTGGCCTCGAGCTCGCGTTGATGCTGCCTGCGGGTCTTGCGGACCATGGGTGCGGCGACTTCCACGTCCTCGTCGCCAGTGTCGTCATCGTTGTCGTCATCGCCGCCCCCGTCACTTCTGACACCGTCCTTGTCGGGCGAAGACTCGCTATCATCCTCGGCGGACTCATTCGAGTTCTCGTCGTCTGCGGGTGGAAGCCAGCCTTCCACCACTTGAAACAACTGCAATAACAAGACGAAATTAGCATGACCGCGAATGCAAATCTGTGATAGCGAGTGCACACGAAAGAAAAGACTTACCGTTCGAGCCTTGCACTTCGCGGTGTAAGGGGTGACACCGGCCTTCGCGTCGAGATACTCCGCCTTGGTGATCTTCTTCAAGGACAAGGTGTAGTCGTTGAGCCTCCACTCAAAAGGGAAGGACTTAGTCTTGTCGTCCTTGCCCGTGTACTCGTACATGTAGTGGTCATGACTGGCAAGAGACACTAGCCGCCTCCTGAACCAGCAATTGTACAGATTGATGGTTTGGAGGCCCTTCTTCCTCAAATTGCGGATCGTCTGCAGGATCACATCGACGACCATCTGCTGGTCCAGCGGGAGATTGGTAACTTGGAGCCAATGCGGCTCGGGCCGGTCGGCGGAGTACATCGGAAGCGCCACCTCATCGCCCGACGGCGACTCGTTCACGTAGAACCAACTCTTCTTCCACTCGTTCGTTGCCTTCTTTGGCAGCATCAGGTCAAAGAAGGAGGCCTTCGACTTTAACTGAAACATGAGGCTGCCCGCGGCCAGCATCGGCCCGCCTGCTTCTTCATGTCCGATCCTCCCGTGGAATACATCTTGCCACAGGGGGAATACGGCCGGCAGCCCAGGTAGCACTCGCAGAACGCCACAAAATGGCGAGTTTCTCAATACTGTTTGGACCTAGGTCTGACGGCTAGATGTTGTAGGAGGCACAGAAACGGTGAAAGAAGAGGGAGGTGGGGAATCCAAGCCCCCTCTCCAGGTGGCTGGTGAAGCAGATGAACTCTCCCTCGCGTGGATCTGGTACCACATCTCCGGCCACGGGGATGCACCATATCCCGGCGCGGAGGATTCCCGCCTCCTCAAATGATTTTAACAGCACCTTTGTACACTTGGATATGCCCCATGGTTCCATCGAAGGCGCCATCGCTCGGAGGATCTAGGGTTGTGGGTCGCTCTGGGTCGCTCTGATCGCTGCGCGGAATGGAAGACTGGGAGTGCGCAAAATCGGAGGAAGTGTGGGAAATGATCGTCCTTCACCCGTCACTCTCCTTATATAGCGGTTGTTACCCGCCATTCTCGGAGGACCATTAGTGCGCGGGGATTACGCTGATATTACCGTTGGATTACCCAACGGCTAGTTTCACCAGCGTTGACGGTCCAACTTCGCCTATTCGACTAGCTGGCTTCGGCGACTCGATGATTCTCCCACCAGATCGCCCTAGCTGCGATTCGACTACTCACCGAACCATTCGCCATGCTGCGATTCGGCTGGTCGCCTTTATTGCGACTAAGATAACAAGTTCCCTCTTTTATTCAGGGAGTCCACCGCTGATTCGATGGGGCGTCCAAATTGGACCCGCATACTCCGACTGCCAACAAACACCTGTGACGAATCAATGACAGCCTCGGGGACTACTGATGAGGATATGCCGAGTGGGGTATACCCAGCAGGACGTTTCGTACAGGCCCAAGCTGCCATCCAGTGGGCCTGCAGGACAACGAATGGATCGAGACTTAACAAGGAGCCAGGTGACTAGAAGCTAGAGGCCCAGAAGCGTAGCTAGGACCAGTCGGATTAGGTCAAGTACCCTCTAAATCCTTAACTAATTCGGTTGTAGATCTATAAACCCTAGCAAGGTGAGCCTATATAAACCTCCCTAGGGTACGCATAGAGGACACATTCCATCATACACGCCTTGCGACTCGCCGCCTAGTCGTCGAGCTCGCCCTTTGTACTCTCCATCAATACAATCTAGCAGGAGTAGGCCTTTAACCTCCGGGGGCCCGAACCTGGGTAAACCCTTGTGTCTCCGCCCTCATCTCGCACCGCAGATGGATGGCCACCCTTGCCCCTCGCTCTACTACTCGCTTCCAATTGCAGCATCTGCCATGGCCATTCCCACGACAATAACCAATGCCTCTCCATCAACCATCCATGATTCCCTCATCCATGTGTGAGTAATTACCCACTATAGGCTATGGGGATGGTAGGGATTGGATGAGATCTATCATGTAATTGCATAAGATTGTTCGGGCATGGTGCCTAGTATCTATTGTGAGTGTTTTTGATATTGTTGCAACTTGTTGCGCTTAATGCTTGTCACTAGGGCCTGAGTGCCATGATCTCAGATCTAAACATGTTATTGATTCATGATGATATTATTGTTTGTGATCTTACCTACAAGTTGTGTACACATATCGTTGTCCGGAACCAAAGGCCCCAAAGTGATAGAAATTGGGATAACCGGAGGGGATGGCTGTGATGTGAGGATCACGTGTGTTCACAGAGTGTTAATGCTTTTCTCCGATGATGTATCAAAAGGAGCACATTAATTGCTAGTAGATTCCCTTGAGGTCCCGCTGCAAACGGGCTGGCAGGACAAAAGATGTTGTGCAAGTTCTCATTGCGAGAATGCATGACTATATATGGAACACATGCCTATGGTTATTTAGTACTTGGATGATTTATCTTTATTATCTGCAATGAGTTTGTCTTGATTGTTACATGAATTATCTTGTCCATGCAACGCCCGTCCATCCATCCCTATGCCTACTGCATTTTTAATCCTGCTGTTTATTACAACTGCTACTGATGTCTTTATTTTACTACTGTTGTTATTTTGCTACCGCTGTTACAAAATTGTTGCTACTGATAAACTATTGCGACCAAGACTGTTTCCAGGTCCAGCAGAATTGACAACTTGTCTATTAAGGCCTATAAATATTCTTTGGCTCCCCTTGTGTCGAATCAATAAATTTGGGCTTTACTTTCCTCGAAGACTGTTGCAATCCCCTATACTTGTGGGTCATCAAGACTATTTTCTAGCGCCGTTGCCGGGGAGCATAGCTTTATTTATAAGTTCACTTGGAATTATTATTGTTCACTGCTATCCATTCATCATGGGTAAAACTCGTGATGGAAAAGTTCCTATATTACTATCCACTACAAGAAGAGGTACAATTATGAACACCTCTGTTTCTCTTAATTCACCATCTGTGATGAGTAAGCTCCTTACACCACCACATACACATGTTACCCATACTGCTACTTCTGCTGAATCTGATAATGCTTCTAATAATTATGATTCTACTTCTACTATGCTTGATGAGAGTGGTTCATTAGGTCCTTTCCTAGATGCTACAATTGCTAGAACTATAATGGGGAACACTGAAACTCCTAATGAAGATATTGCTACACCTATTAGTTCACCCGAGTCTAGAGAGTATCCTAGCTATGATCTTGATGGCGGTTATATTGAAATGACTGATGAATTTATTGTGGAATGTCAAAACACTCATGGTGCAAGTGCTATTAAGAGTCTTCTTGAGAGACATACTGTTAGACATAAATTATCTCCTGATGCTAAGTCTGCCATATCTCCCATAAACATTAAAGATAAGGATTATGATTTCTCTCTTGATTTATCTTATATAACCATTGTTGAGAAAGAACCTTTTTGTGGGACCAAAAATGAAAGGTGATCTGGCACATATGCAAGATCTCTCTATTTGGAGTGGCTTATTTTCTGATGATATTAAGAAATGCACCTACTTTGTTGCTAAAAATTTCCCTTTTTCATTGAAAGGTGTAGCTAAAGCTTGGTTTAATAATTTATCTCCTGGATCTATTGATATCCATGTTGGTTTGGTTATTACTTTCTTTCACAAATATTACCCTCCTAGTGCGCAACATGCTATTTTGTAGAAACTCTTTGATTTTAAGCAGGAAGAAGGAGATAAATTGCCTGAGTCATGGGCAAGGTTTTGTTCTTTAATTAAAGCACAACCTGGATATCCAGTACCTAAAAATGAGCTTCTAGATATATATTATAATGGACTAACTAACAAATCTAGGACATACCTGGATAGTTGTGTTGGTTGTGTTTTCAGGAAAATAACTCCCGATGAAGCTGAGAATGGCTAAAATAAGCAAGAATTATGATGATTGGACTACACCTGATCCAACTATACCTGAGCCAACCCCAACACCAACACCAATGAAGAGGGAAATGATTGAATTAAATGATGAAGTGATGAAGGAAGCCAATAAATGTATTAAGGAGAAGTGTATTAAATCAGAAGATGTGAAGAATTTACCTCCTATAGAAGAATTATGTAAGGCAATCTCTCACTCATGCACTATTGAGGTACACACTCTCCAAAATTTTGATGATGGTGATATTCCTTACTCTGAACCTCCTGATGAATGCCTAGAAGAATTTGATATTTATGTTGTTAAGCAAGATAATTTTAATATGAGTGCAAAATCATTTAATGGAAAACTATAGAGCTATTAATAAGTTGCAAGATATTGTGGAGAGTACCTCCAATGATGTTAAAATGATTGTTAAACATTTCCAAATGGTTCAAACTCAAATTGATCAGCTTACTAAGGTGCAAAAAGATCTGCTAGTTAATGCTTCTAGAGAAAAACATGCTTATGAAATTAGAACTAGAAGTGGTGCTTCTACTCAGGATCCTCTATATCCTGAGGGACATCCTAAAAGAATTGAGAAAGATTCTCAACAAGCTAAAAATAGTGGTACTTCTTCTAAAAAAAAGAAAAAGATACATAAAACAGTTGTAGAATCTTCTGAACCTTCTAAAGATCTTAACAGTATATCTATCTCTAGTGCTAAAACTGAAAGTGGCAATGATAAGAATGATGCTCCTGATAAAGAAGAAATTGAAGAAGAACCTGAAAGGCACACTAATAATACTAAGTACACTAAGGAAGATTGTGTTGCTAATAAACATGGTAGTGAAAGATAGACTTGGGTGCAAAAACCAATGCCTTTTCCTGATAAGAAACACAAGTCAAAGGAATAAGAGCACTATAACAAGTTTTGTGAGTGGATGAAACCTTTTTTTTTAAATTCTTTGACTGATGCTATTAAATTGCCTCCTTATTCAAAGTATATGTAGGATATTGTTTCTAATAAAAGGAAGATTCCTAATGAGGAAATTTCCACTTTGCTTGCTAATTATTCCTTCAATGGTAAGGTTCCAAAGAAACTTGGAGGTCCAGGTATTCCAACTATTCCTTGTTCTATCAAAAATAATTATGTTAGAACTGCTTTGTGTGATTTGGGAGTAGGAGTTAGTGTTATGCCTTTTTCCCTACACAAGAGACTTAACCTGGAAAAATTGATACCAACTGATATATCTTTGCAAATGGCTGATAAGTGTACTAATATTCCTGTTGGTGTATGCGAGGATGTTCCTGTTCAAGTGGCTCATAATTGTTTGATATTAACTGACTTTTTTGTGCTTGAAATGCCTAAAGATGAAAATATGTCTATTATGATGGGGAGACCTTTTCTTAATACTGCATGTGTTGTCATTAATTGTAATCAAGGAAAAAATAACTTTACTGTTAATGACAAGGAGCATACTGTTTACTTCACCAAGAAGATTGATAAGAAATATGGCCTAAATTCAATTGAGAATATTAAGAGCATCAAAGTTAGAGAAATATATTGTCCCATGCCACAAGAAGATTATGAAATTATTATGGTTGGGACTATTGCTATCAAGGTTATGGTAACATAATCATTTAGTGAAATGCAAAGTTTTGCTTAATAAAAAAATGTTTTGGTAACAAGACCTGATCAACCTTGTTAAGAAAGGGATTTTGGATGAACAAAACAATGTTTTCACCATGATTATCCTTGCTCAATTTTATTTTTTCTATTCCAATTTTTGCTTTCACCTTGCTCATCTTTGTATTGCTAGTTGTTTGCATATTTTAGTGTTTTAGAGCTTCTATAGTTTTAGTTTCGATTTGTTTTTCCGTCGTTCCAAAATCATTTTTCTACGAGAGAATCATTTATCAAATCCAGAAAATTGCCCGAAAATAAATTTTCTCGAAAAATTCCAGAAAAATCATATTAAATTTTTACATAAAAAATGGGACCGAGAGGCACCTGGAATGACCCAGGGGACCCACCAGGTAGGCTCACCACCTGGTGGCACGTCCATCCCAGGGGCGCACTTGGCCATGGTGTGGGCCACCCCTGGCCCTCTGCTTACCCATCCACCTACCACTTCTCTCTCTCTCTCTCTCTCTCTCTCTCTCTCACTCTTGAGAAAACACCAGAAAATTTGTCAAACTCGCGTTCTTGATATTCTTCACCGCGATTTTTGATCTCCTTACTCAGCCACTCTTTGTTGTTGATTTTTGGAGCATTTATTCTCCGGTATGGAACCCCTCCGCTTGTCTAAGTAGATTTTTTATTAATGGAGTATATTTTGAGTATTTTGCTACTATAGGTGATAGGTTATGTGAGCTTACATTCTTGTTCTATGCTTAGAGAAATTATTTTGATGCATGTTTAGCCCTGTTGCAAGTCCCTATAGTAGTTCCCTTCATTTAGTAGCTTTGAAATTACTTTTTGTGATGTTTGTCTAAAAATTTCAAAAAGAGAGAATGGACAACCATACTCTTGGAGAAGTGTTTGAGAGAGACACACAAAGGGTGACAAGGCCTTCGAGCTCAACTTATTGATTTAGGCCATCATATAATGAAGATCTTATTTCGCTGCGCTTTGGTAATGAGGGAGATGATGGAGATGCGCATCCATCTACCTTCCCTTGTTATGATTTTTTGAGAGCTGCGGGGATCCTCGATTAATTTTTACTTATTGTTCAAAGGGTTGGTCTAACCACTTACATGCAGGATGAGAGTGAGCAATATGCTTTGGTCACCATAACTTTTATTTGAGAGCTTCACTTTCACTAACACTTCTTATAGGCCAACTATTTAATTCAAAATCTATGATATGACTATTACCATTAACTTGGAAAGATTTTGCAGCATTATAGGTATTGGCATGGCTGGGACAGAAAAGAAGATCCAAGGTTGACCCGTCGATTTGCTGGGGCTCTACCGAGGTGTAACAAATGATGATGACCGCACTGCCCAGGGCGGCAAGATAAGAAACTTTCAGCTCCCAGCTCTTAGATACTTTGCCTACTATCTTGCTACTAGCATTCTTGGTAGGGAGAACACTAGTAATATTTCTAATTATCATTTAGATTTTCTTTTTGCTGCGCTTAATAATGAAACATAGTATAATCTCGGTTCTCTCATTGCTTGCCGCCTAACAGCTAGAGGACCCATTTATGGGGGGTATTATTGTTGCATGCATGGTTGCTGCTTTGGGACTTTCTATTGATCCTAATGATACAGTGCTGGCCCCATAGAGACTTGATATTGCGGCTATGAAAGCACATCACTTTGTTACTGCAAACTCTCGTACATAGAGTTTAGTTTACAGGATGTTGTTTACTAACGGAGATGAGAGGGAATTTTCCTTGCCACAACCTACTTTGTTTAGTATTTGCAGGAATTTGTTGTCGAGTTCCAAGGAGGAGTTGAACGAGAAGCTCCGCTTGCTTTGTTTCCACACGCAGCACCAGGAGGGGGACGTTCCCTCTTATGACTACTCTGTGCACTATGCCGGGGTGTCCTCGAGTTTGTATCAGGACAAAGATACTTCTTCGTCATACTATGGAGGCGCCACTTCTTGGTCAGCTTGGGATTGATCTCCACTTAGGACAAAAGCCTAAGATTGGGGGGAGGTACACCGACATCACACTTACCTACATATCATATTCTGTCGGTACTTTACATATCCATGTTTCACTTTCTTTCTTTTTTGTTTTTGTTCTTGTTTAGTTTATGCTTTCCAAAACACAAAAAGACCAAAAAAAATTTCGTTGTTTCTCCTTGTTTGCTTCTTTGGCTTTTAGCTTTAGTTTGCTTCACCCTTTTTAGATTCAGTTTGTTATTTGAAAATCCAAAAATATTTTGCTTTGTTTGCTTTTTCCTTTAGTTCTTGTTTTTAAACAAAATCAAAAACCCAAAAATATTTGTTGTTCTTCTCTGGTTTTGTAAAGTTCGGTGCAGGGTCCAGCAGTCCTCAGTGACTCCTTTGGAGTTTGGTTTTATATTATTATTCAAGCCACACAAGTGAGAGGCAATAATGACGATTCATGAAAATTCTAGGGGTGGTAAGAGGCTAGTATGAACTTTATTTGTTTTCATTTTTGTACATATACTCATCAATGTGGGCATTCTTAGTCTGTTCATGTAAGGTGTTTGTTATTTAATGGATGCTTAGTAGTTCTTGCTCTCTTATGATTAGTTCCAATTTGCTAATAGTTGTAGCATGTCATATGAATGTTTGCTTGCATTGTTCTATTCATAACATGGTATGACATTGTGGTATCCTCCTCTAAATATTTTATTTGAATTGACTTGGCACATGCTCACACATGCATATGACTAAACAAAAAGTCAGTTATGCCTTGATGATTTATTTGCCCCCGAGTTCTTGCGTCACTTTTATGCCACTGACAATTTTGTTTTATCGCAAGCATTATTATGACAGTTACTTATCTCCCAATTGTCGCTCCCTTCTATTTCTAAGCCTTCACTTGTACTGAATATGAGCTCTACTTGTGCATGCAACTCCCCAAAACCAAAGTTTTCAAAAAATGTCCACCATATCTACCTATTAGCATCATTGCTATTCGTTGCATACTTATTATGCCTTTTTTCTTCCAAATAAAAATGTTTGCTTGTTATGTGAAAATTAGTTTGTAAATCTCTCACGAACTTGATGGAACATTTTATTTCTTGCACTTAATAAACCTGAACCATTGTGACCATCTATGAATTTATATGCTTGCAAATTATAAGTTGGGAGTTAGCAGAACCATGCTATCATGGGGAACGCTTTCAACATTGTACATATCTATTCAGTTGATATCATGTTCTTTTGTTGATGGATGCCGGCAGTGTGGAGTAAAAGGGGAGCTTGTAAGTCCATGGAGTTTGTATATGTGTTAGAGAAACGCCTGAGCAGCTAGCCTAATTCATGCCTAATCATGGTGGAAACTTGCAGCATAACCATAATGAGCATTCTATGAATCATCTTAAATAAAAAAAAGAAAATAAAAAATGATAAAACCATGCTCATGGTAAACAAAAAGATCGCTGAGATGCTCATTGTCTGTTGCCTTGTCATTTTGATATGGGACATGGGTCAAGGGGTACCCTGTTGGCGGTTCTCTATGATACACATATACTTACAATGGCAAGAACTTACCTGTGACTAAATTTGAGTAGCATGAGGACCGGTACTCGTACTCAAGGGGCATGAGATTTTCAACTTATGATTTTTCAAGCATATAACTCATATTTTCCTTCACTTTAACCTTAAACATTTAAAGATGCTTATGCTAGGGGCAATGAGAGCTCAAAGATAATGAGTACCATACTTTCAACATTTGGAAGCCTTTCAAACTTTTTAATATTTTCTTTCACTTTTTTGTCGAGACACCATTTTCTATGAGAACCTTCTTGAGATCATAGTTGTCATTCTTAGTGTAATGTGCTTGTCCCAGAACACGGTTGATTGTGACATAACTTTGACGCTTGTATCTTCAATATTTATTTCTAGTCTTCACTTGAACTTCAGAGGTTCCTTGGCATTTATGTTTTGCCCCAAAAAGAAAGGCAAGCGAGATACCACTTTATCATATCTTCTTATGAGCATTACAATCTTGCATATGCTTATGTTTCATGTTGCCTATTATTATTGTGTTGGAATCTCTTCATATATTGCATGACTATTGGGTAGACTTATTTGCATAGTCCTTATTATGAATTGCCTAAGTATTTGCTCATATGCTGAGAATATATAAATATTATGAAGCAAATGTGTTCGTGAAAGTTTCTTTTATCGCACTCAGTTTTCAACTGAATTGCTTGAGGATAAGAAATAAGCTAAGCTTGGGGGAGTTGATACGTCCAAAACGTATCTACTTTTTTTGAAAACTTTTGCTATTATTTGTCCTATAATTTGTGTGATTTGGATATAACTAACACGGACTGACGCTGTTTTCAGCAGAATTGCTTTGGTGTCTCGTTTTTGTGAAAAAAATCAACTTTTAGGAAAAATCCCAGAAAATATGCCGAAAATCGTATTTTCCCAAAAGACTCACGGATCCAGAAGACAGAGGGGAGGAGAGGCCAGGGCTAGGCCTGGACGTGCCAGGGCATGGTGTGGCCGCCTCAGACTCCGCCTCGACCTCTCCTTTCGCCTACATATACCCTGTGACCTAAAAACACAAGGGGGTTCGAAAATTTTCCAGAGAAGAGTTCCGCTACACCGCCACCACCAGAAACTGCGATTCAAAACCAGAATCTTTGTTCTGGCACCCTGCCGGGACAGGGAATTGGAGGAGATCATCGCCATCATCATCACTAATGCCTCTCCATCAACCATCCATGATCCCCCCATCCATGAGTGAGTAATCCCCTGCTGTAGGCTATGGGGATGGTAGGGATTGGATGAGATCTATCATGTAATTGCATAGGATTGTTAGGGCATGGTGCCTAGTATCTATTGTTAGTGCTTTTGACATTGTTGCAACTTATTATGCTTAATGCTTGTCACTAGGTCCCGAGTGCCATGATCTCAGATCTGAACATGTTATTGATTCATGATAATATTATTGTTTGTGATATTACCTGCAAGTTGTGTACACATATCGTTGTCTGGAATCCGAGGCCCCGAAGTGACAGAAATTGGGATAACCGGAGGGGATGGATGTGATGTGAGGATCACATCTGTTCATGGAGTGTTAATGCTTTGCTCCGGTGCTCTATTAAAAGGAGCACCTTAATTGCCAGAAGATTTCCTTGAGGTCCCGCTGCAAACGGGCTGGCAGGACAAAAGATGTTGTGCAAGTTCTCATTGCGAGCATGCATGACTATATACGGAACACATGCCTATGGTTATTTAGTACTTGGATACTTTATCTTTATTATCTGCAATGTCTTTGTCTTGATTGTTACATGAATTATCTTGTACATGCATCGCCCTTCATCCATCCCTAGGCCTACTGCATTTTTAATCCCGTTGTTTACTACAATTGCTACTAATGTCTTTATTTTACTACTGTTGTTATTTTGCTACTGCTGTTACAAAACTGTTGCTACTGATAAACTTCTGTGGTTTTATAGAAGTGTCCTATATCAATATAACCCATCTTTGAATACTTCTTATAAATTTATTTTTACTATGGAGAAAGCCATAGCTCTAAGTTTGTACTTATAATGGGAAAAATTCCATTTAGGTTTTTGTATTTATTTTTGGGCAATACTATTTCCTTCTCAGGATTTATATGCAATGATGTTCATGCATGCTTCATGATTTTGAATTTGGAAAATTTGCACACCAATTCTACAATCTAGAATCAACCATGCCCCTTTTGCCTATATGGCTACTTAGGTCATAACAAAAGAATATAAGGTTTTGAATTCAAGGTTGAGAGGATTTTTAATTCAAAAAGTTTCTTTTCGTTGAGAATTTTAACAAAGTCAAACAATCAATCAAATTTATTTTATTTATTTTACATTCCAAAATTTGGAGAAATTTGGGATATGACAATGATGCATTTAAACCAATGGAACATAGTATAGACAATATAATGCATACTTTATCTGTACGTAAACTAATCATAAATCAAATAATCTGAATCTCACATATAAATTGGTTGCAACATAACAAATAAGAAGCAAAGAAAAATAAACGTAAGAGGGACAAGCATCTCTCAGGCAATTAAGAAAATAACCTATGAGGTTGATTATTCAATAGTAATCATCATGTAAAACAGACAACTATGAATAATTAATACCCTGCTCATCAGACATATCACGAAACAGTCAGACTAATGCAATAGACATGATAATGGAACCCTGATTACAAGCCTTGTAAAATGACAAGCAATTTCATAGGAAAAACAAATAAGAGAGATTAGCTGCACCAAAACAAGCAAATTGGTGGCATGAACAGGATAATGAACATCATTTCATAGGCAAAAGTAAAAAATATGAGCATCGAGCATGTTTCCTTGCCTACAGGCTGTAGGGCCTTTTTGATACCGTGTTTCTTGTAGTGAACCTTGGCACATGGCATCGAGGTGGATGGCGAGATGGACGGCGAGATGGACGACGAGCTGGCCGACTATGCCCGTGAAGTGTACAACTAGGTGGTAGACAAGGTCGGCAGGCTGTCGGCGAGGTGGATGACTGATACGTCAAAACATATCTACCATCCCCAACACTTTTGCTATTATTTCTCCTCTAATTTGTGTGATTTGTATATAACTAACACGGACTGACGCTGTTTTCAACAGAATTGCTTTGGTGTCTTGTTTTTATGTAGAAAATCAACTATTAGGAAAAATCTCCCAAAATATGCCGAAAATCCTATTTTCCCAGAAGACTCACTGAGCCAGAACACACAGGGGAGGAAAGGCCAAAGGGGCCCACACCACTCCTAGGCGTGGTCCAGGCCTGGCCGCCCCAGGGCATGGTGTGGCCGCCTCGGACTCCGTCTCGACCTCTCCTTTCACCTACATATACCCTCTGACCTAAAAACACAGGGGGGTTCGACAATTTTCCAGAGAAGAGTTCCGCTGCGCCGCCATCACCAAAAAACCGTGATTCAGAACCAGAAACTCCGTTCTGACACCCTACCGGGACGGGGAATTGGAGGAGATCATCGCCATCATCATAACTGATGGGGATATGCCGAGTAGGGTATACCTAGCAGGAAATTTCTTACTGGCCCAAGATGCCAGCGAGTGGGTATGCAGGACGACGACTAGATCGAGACTTAACAAGGAGCCAGGTGACTGGAAGCTGGAGGCCCAGAAGCGTGGCTAGGCCCAGTCGGATTAGGCCCACTACCCTCCAAATCCTTAACTAATTCGAGTGTAGATCTGTAAACCCTAGCGAGGCGAGCCTATATAAACCTCCCTAGGGTACGCATAGAGGACACGTTCCATCATACACCCCTTGAGACTCGCCGCCTAGTAGTCGAGCTCGCCCTTTGTACTCTCCATCAATACAATCTAGCAGGAGTACGTCTTTACCCTCCGGGTGGCCGAACCTGGGTAAACCCTTGTGTCTCCGCCCTCATCTCGCACCGCAGATGGCTGGCCGCCCTTGCCCCTTGTTCTACTACTCGCTGCCGATTGCAGCGTCTGCCGTGGCCATTCCCACGACAGTGGCGCCCACCGTGGTGTCTGGCCGGTCAGGCTGGTGTTCTGCGGCGAGATCCAATCTGCCCATCAACGATACGGTTGCCACCGGCCGCATGATCGCGATCGGTGAGATCCTCCAGATCTTGCCGAGTAGCTACGTCTCGACGGCGCGCCCCATCACGCACAGCGTGATCATGCCGGTCCGCACCATCGACCGCCTCGCCTCTGAGTACGACTCGGCCAACAGCAACGTGGCCAAAACCACCGTGGTCGCGGACGACATGGCCCTCAACGACGACGACGATTCGGCAACACCGGCGTCAGTCGTCGGATCTATCGTCACCTTGTAATACGTGGGCTCCATCACCCAGGTCTACAACGTGGGAGCCTTTGAGGAGCCCTCCATCCTTGGGATCTTCGACTCCGACTCTGGGTCGGAGAACTCTGGCAAATTCCATGCCGGATCCGGTTGCAACGTCGCGACCTACATGGCGAGCGGGTTGAGGCCCCGCCAGACCCCTTCTCCACGCCGATCCCGCCGACCGCGACGGTGACGGAGGTCGAAGAACTCCGCCAACGACTGGCTAACACGGTCCGCAAAGAGCAGGCCGAGTGCGAAAAATTTCGCCTCGAGAAGGTGACTGCGCAGGAGCTCTCGCGCTACCACCGGCTCCGCATCAGGTCGCGCCTGAATCCCACCGTTCAGGGCCGCGCCCTGAACTTCGACAACGAGAACAACCCGGCCCGCGCGGACGACCGCGTAATCTGCGAGAACGCTCCACCGAGAGGAAGCACTCGACCACCACCAGGCGCGTCAGTGAACGGCGCTCCCCCACCACCACCCGGCCGCACGCCGCCTCCAAACCTACCACGGATTATGATCTCCGCGCAGGAGCGGGACACGAACGGCCTCCCGCTATTTTCTACTCCGATGAACAACGTCATTGCGAGTGGAGCTGCGGTGGACAACATCAACTTGACCGGGGAAGGCGCCATGCAGATCCAGTACGCCAGGGCCCTACTCGCCAAGGCCGTCGAGCAACAAGACACAGGAGTAGAATCACAGGGACGCGGGTACTCCCGCTCGTCAGGAAGCAGGGCGGCCTCGAGCGGCCGCCCGTCGATGGAAAACACCCTCCATTGCCCGCTCCCCGAGCCCCTGCAGCTTCAACTGCGACTCGCGAACACGGCACTCTCCACCAACGACCTTCGCCTGACGAACAACATGGTCGCTGCCAACGGGCAGCCAGTCGACGCGCGGACCCACATCATCAACAACCAGAGCTAGCGTGCACGCCAGCCTGACGACCTGAGGCACACCCTCACCAATCACCGCGACGGCGAGACGAGAGGGTCGCTCAGCCGAGTCGGGCCCCAGTGCTTCGGACCAATGATCCGAGGCGAAAAGTAACCGGTGAAGTTCAGAGCGCCAAAGGATATCGAGAAGTATGACCCCTCGTACGACTCCTCCGTGTGGCTGGACACGTACCTCATGGCAATGTGAATCGCCGGCCACACCGACCTGCTCACTGCCCGCTACCTCCCCCTGATGATGGAGGGAGCATGCCGGCAATGGATCAACACCCTCCCCGCAGACAGTATCGACTCCTAGGAGGAAATGCGCGACGCCTTTGTCAGGCACTTCGAGGGCTCCTACACCCGCGCCACCACCATCGAGGACCTGGAGCGATGCATCCAGGGACCCCACGAGTCGGCCCGCAGCTGGGTCCAGCGGTGGCAGGATCTATGGTACAACGTGGCCGGCATCCACCTGGACACCGCGATTCACTTCTTCAAGACCTCGTGCCGCTACAAGCCCTTGGTCGCCAAGCTCAAGCAGGTGTACAAAACACTCGACAACATACTGGACCTCCTCGAGATTGCCAAACGGTACGCGGAGGAGGACCCGAACCAAGAAACCGACGACGAGTCGGGAGGAAACCGCCGCACGAGCGGCCAAGACAACGGGAGACGACCCGAGCTACGCTACAGCAACACTCGCCTCACCGGCAAGCGCCACGGTGATGGGCGAGTCAACTTCGTCGCCAACTCCAGCTACGCTCCGCGTGATCCCAAGAGCTTCCGCCGCAACGGAGGCTAGCGCCGCGATGGTGGCAACTACAAGTTGAAGCCAAGTTTCGACCCCGCGGCTCTGCTCAACCATCCCTGTGTGTTCCACACTAGGGAGGGGAAGCCTGCCACGCACATGACTGCCGACTGCCACTCGCTGAGGGAGATCGAGAAGGCACGACGCGCATGGGAGGACCCCAACAACCACCCGCCTAATGGCGGGGCATTCGGCAATGACGTGGGATCACTCCACACCTTCAACGGGTTCAGCACCAAGTGTGAGAAGAAGGTCATCGCCCGTGCCATCGCTGTCAACGCGGTGTCCCAGGTCGATGTCCCGCGCTTCCTCAACTTGTCCGAGCAACGGATCACCTGGAGTCGCGAGGATCACTCGCCACTAAACGAACATCCGGGGCGAGTCGCCTTGGTGGTCAAGCCCAAGGTGGGAGACTATTGGCTCCCCAAGACGCTAATGGACGGCGGAAGATCCACCAACATTCTTTACATGGACACATTCAGGCGACTGCGGCTCCCGCAGTCGATGATTGAGATGACCTACACTACCTTCAACGGCATCGTCCCCGGTCAAAAGGCGTACCTGGCCGGCAAGGTGACGCTGCCAGTCACCTTCGGCACTCTAGCGAACTTCCGCACCGAGCGGATCATCTTCGAGCTAGTGCCCTTCAACAGCCCCTACCACTGCGTCTAGGGGCGACAGGCGTTTGCCAAATACATGGCGGCGCCCCACTACACGTACAACACGATGAAGCTCCTAGGGCCATCCTTGGCACATCGACTCGAACAGCTAAGTACCACGCTCGGGGACTAGCGCCAGTCCAAACTCGAGCGACTAGGGAAAACGCGAAGTTTGAGAGCGCACCCTGGACTCGCCACACGACTGGTCCTACAGACCAGGTGGAGTGACACGCCAAAAATAACGTGCCATGTCCTCACCTACCTTGGGCATGCGACTAGAACCGCCAAGCACCACGCTCGGGGACTCAGCCACCTGACCCTGTTCGCGCCCGGGAAAACGGCTAAGTACAGAGCGCCCCTTGGAGTCGCCATGCGACTTGCTTTCCAAGCCATGGCGAGTCGACCGTAACTTACTAATAGTTTAAACAACATACATATAAATAAAAACAAGGTAAACCCCATACAAGGGCGGACGCGCTTGGGGACTCATACAACCAACAATCAAATCAAAAATATTGACAAAATCATCCTTGCATTCCTTAAAGCAGCAAAATATGTTCTCTTACAAGAGCAGTTACATGTCTATTCTAACTACCGCCAGTCGGCAAACTAGTTTACTCCGCAGGCTTCGACGACGAGGCGCTACCACTCCTGTGACGGCGGATAAAGGGAACCCACGGGTTCGAAGGGTACGTCGTGAGAGCATCGGCCATGGCCGCTCGGAACGGCTGCTCCACCTTGAAGTCGCGGTGCACCGGCTCGGGGTCGTTCGGGGCGACGACCATCTCCTGGTACGGAATAAGGTCACCCATCGCCCACACCCGGTCGGCGTACACCGCAGCCCGCTCGGTCAGTTTCAGCACTTCGGCGAGCTCGACCGCGCCTATCGACGAAGGGTACCCGCTCGTGACATCGTCGAGGTTGAAGTCGTTGGGGAAGTGTGCGAGCCCAAGGCTCA
Organism: Avena sativa; assembly: GCA_916181665.1. Classification (NCBI taxonomy): domain Eukaryota; kingdom Viridiplantae; phylum Streptophyta; class Magnoliopsida; order Poales; family Poaceae; genus Avena; species Avena sativa. The sequence goes on from OV702295.1 coordinate 225,877,654, forward strand.
GCACAGTCGCTGCACCACGACGAAAGGCCGACCACGACATGAAGTCAACCACAGTCGAGGCCTTCTCCAGGTAGCGCCAGACTTCAACGAGGTTGCTGGAATCACCTCCATGGGAGAGATCTCCTGAAGGTACGCCCAAATGCAGGTCGCTGACAGAGCGGCAGAGTCAAACAGTGTGGTGACGCATTGCCGCACGTCATACGACTGCGCTTCATCAGCATCATCAGTAATCCTGCCTGCAACACACAAGCAAATAGTAAGGAAGGCTCCAGTAAAACAAAGCGACACGCACGCTTGGGGACTCGCCAAAAAATAGAGAACTCACCAATGAACGGGCGACAACACTCCGTGATGAAATCCTTAAGACCGGAGAGGTCATCCTGCAGCCCGGCGACGAGCACATCTGACATCTTCCGCTCCTCAGTTGCAGAAGCAATGGCTGCGTTGGCCCTCCCATCCGCTGAGGTCGCCTCCACCTTTGCCTCCTTGAGCTCCCGCTCCAAGTCGGCAATTCGCTTCTCTGCGGCGCTCAAGGATGACTGCGCAGCCGTCAGTTCACTCATTGGGACCATGCCTTGACGAGCCTTCTCCACCGCGTGCGCGTGACACTCTGCATCAACAAAACCATGAATACAAGGAAAGCAAGCTTTCGACCAGTAACAAGAACAACAACCACTCACTCACAGTCGCCCGAAGCTACTCGTTCGTTCCTCGGACAACGAGGAGCTCCCTTTCCAGACGCTCCCTGGCGGCAAGTCGCTCCGCTGACTTGCGCTGTAGGCCCTGCGCAACCATGGAAGCATCAGCAAAGAAATTCCTAAGTGCCTAGCCGCTGAAATTCAGCGACTAGCCACTCGAGTACTGGACAGCGAAAAAATTCCTAATGTGCCTAGCCGCTGGAATTCAGCGACTAGCCACTCGGGGATTGGAGAGCGAAAAAATTACTAAGTGCCTAGCCGCTGAAATTCAGCGACTAGCCACTCGGGGACTGGACATCGAAATCAATAAGGATCCGACCACTGAAATTCAGCGATCAGATCCTCGTGGACCGGACATACCTGGATGGCGGCACCTAGCATGTCATGAACCTCCATCGCATCCACCGATGGGAGCACGAACGGAGTGCGCCTGCGACGTTGCTCGACCTCCACGCCGACGACCTCAGGCACCTGGCTCGATGGCGCCGACGCACTCGCCGTGGAGGCCTTCGCTACAAAGCGAGGGAACGTCGCTACTACAGCCCCTGCACCACTCGAGGTTGGGCCCGTTGCCCCGACTGACGCCACGGGCTCCACCCGCTGCGACTCTGCGTCCACCGTGGCCTTCGAGGCCGCATCCGCTCCAATCAGAGCTTCGCTCGGGGCGACCGCCGGTTCGCCCGAAATCGTGACGAACTCGTCGCCCTTTGCCTTCTTTGTGCCTTCAGCAGGCGCCTCGACTTCGTCACCCTTCCTCTTCTTCGAAGGTTCGACTAGTGCCTCCGCGGCACCCAACGTGACCTTGGCCACCGAAAGGCGACCTATTTTCTTCACCCAGTCCTGCAAAACAATGCTATCAGCAAACTCGCCAGTCGGATTTGAATTGATTGGACAAACAAAAAACTCAGGAATACTCACTTGGCGACTGGGATAAAACGCAGGCTAGTATGAATGCTGGCGGCTTTTACAACTCCGGCCCTAGTTTCCGACTGAGACCTGTCTCGAACACGCTTTGTGCCCAAGACATCGACGGCTTCTTCGAGGACGAGGCAGTGGCAGGAGGATCAGCGGCGATCGCCATGGGTGCTCCCCTCGGTGGCGAGGTCCCCGCGGCTGGAGCGGCCTCGAGCCCAGTGACTGGGACGAAGGGTGGCGGCAGCGATGCCAACAACACCTCGCCTTCTACAACGGCCCTAGCTTCCTCCACCACACTGGGAGCGTCGGAGCTACTCGTGGACCGAGGTGGTGACACCTTCTTAGCCGGCCTCTTCTTCTTCTTCGGTGGTGGTGGTGGTTTCTTCTTCGATGGCATAGCCTCGCGCTGCGAGGTATTCTCGGGGAGCTCGTCATCATCCTCGTCGTGAGCCTCGAGGCTCTTGCTGGCCTCGAGCTCGCGTTGATGCTGCCCGCGGGTCTTGCAGACCGTGGGTGCGGCGACTTCCACGGCCTCGTTACCACCGTCGTCATCTTCGTCGTCATCACCGCCCCCGTCACTTCTGACACCGCCCTTGTCGGGCGAAGACTCGCTATCATCCTCGGTGGACTCGTTCGAGTTCGAGTCGTCTGCGGGTGGAAGCCAACCTTCCACCACTTGGAACAACTGCAATAACAAGACGAAATTAGCATGACCGCGAATGCAAATCTGTGACAGCGAGTGCACACAAAAGAAAGGACTTACCGTTCGAGCCTTGCACTTCGCGGTGTAAGGGGCGACACCGGCCTTCGCGTCGAGATACTCCGCCTTGGTGATCTTCTTCAAGGACAAGGTGTAGTCGTTGAGCCTCCACTCGGAAGGGAAGGACTTCGTCTTGTCGTCCTTGCCCGTGTACTCGTACATGTAGTGGGCACGACTGGCCAGAGACACTAGCCGCCTCCTGAACCAGCAATTGTACAGATTGATGGTTTGGAGGACCTTCTTCTTAAAATTGCGGATCGTCTGTAGGATCACATCGACGACCATCTGCTGGTCTAGTGGGAGCTTGGTAACTTGGAGCCAATGCGGCTCGGGACGGTCGGCGGAGTACATCGGAAGCACCACCTCATCGCCCGGCGGCAACTCGGTCACGTAGAACCAACTCTTCTTCCACTCGTTCGCTGCCTTCTTTGGCAGCATCAGGTCAAAGAAGGAGGCCTTTGACTTTAACTGAAACATGAGGCCGCCCGCAGACAGCATCGGCCCGCCTGCTTCTTCACGTCCGATCCTCCCGTGGAATAGATCTTGCCACAGGGGGAATACTGCCGGCAGCCTAGGTAGCACTCGCAAAATGCCACAAAAATGGCGAGTTTCTCAATACTGTTCAGACCTAGGTCTGACGGTTAGATGCCGTAGGAGGCACAGAAATGGTGAAAGAATAGGGAGGTGGGGAATCCGAGCCCCCTCTCCAGGTGGCTGGTGAAGAAGATGAACTCTCCCTCGCGTGGATCTGGTACCACTTCTCCGGCCGCGAGGATGCGCCATATCCCGGTGCGAAGGATCCCCGCCTCCTCAAATGATTTTAACAGCACCTTTGTATACTTGGATATGCCCCATGGTTCCATCGAAGGCGCCATCGCTCGGAGGATCTAGGGTTGTGGGTCGCTCTGGGTCGCTCTGATCGCTGCGCGGAATGGAAGACTGGGAGTGCGCGAGATCGGAGGAAGTGTGGGAAATGATCGTCCTTCACCCGTCACTCTCCTTATATAGCGGTTGTTACCCGCCATTCTCGGAGGACCATTAGCGCGCGGGGATTACGCTGATATTACCGTTGGATTACCCAACGGCTAGTTTGACCAGCGCTGATGGTCCAACTTCGCCTATTCGACTCGCTGGCTTCGGCGACTCGACGATTCGCCCACTAGATCGCCCTAGCTGCGACTTGACTACTCACCAAACCATTCGCCATGCAGCGATTCAGCTGGTTGCCTTTATTGCGACTAAGATAACAAGTTCCCTCTTTTATTCAGGGAGTCCACCGCTGATTCAATTGGGCATCCAAATTGGACCCGCATACTCCGACTGCCAACAAACACCTGTGACGAATCAATGACGGCCTCGGGGACTACTGATGGGGATATGCCGAGTGGGGTATACCCAGCAGGTCGTTTCTTACTGGCCCAAGCTGCCATCCAGTGGGCCTGCAGGACGGCGAATGGATCGAGACTTAACAAGGAGCCAGGTGACTAGAATCTAGAGGCCCAAAAGCGTAGCTAGGCCCAGTCGGATTAGGTCAAGTACCCTCCGAATCCTTAACTAATTCAGTTGTAGATCTAGAAACCCTAGCAAGGTGATCCTATATAAACCTCCCTAGGGTACGCATAGAGGACACATTCCATCATACACCCCTTGCGACTCGCCGCCTAGTCGTCGAGCTCTCCTTTTGTACTCTCCATCAATACAATCTAGCAGGAGTAGGCCTTTAACCTCCGGGGGGCCGAACCTGAGTAAACCCTTGTGTCTCCGCCCTCATCTCGCACCGCAGATGCATGGTCGCCCTTGCCCCTCGTTCTACTACTCGCTTCTGATTGCAGCATCTGCCGTGGCCATTCCCACGACAATAACCAACGCCTCTCCATCAAACATCCATGATTCCCCCATCCATGTGTGTGTAATTACCCACTATAGGCTATGGGGATGGTAGGGATTGGATGATATCTATCATGTAATTGCATAAGATTGTTAGGGCATGGTGCCTAGTATCTATTGTTAGTGCTTTTGATATTGCTGCAACTTGTTGTGCTTAATGCTTGTCACTAGGGCTCGAGTGCCATGATCTCAGATCTGAACATGTTATTGATTCATGATGATATTATTGTTTGTGATCTTACCTGCAAGTTGTGTACACGTATCGTTGTCCGGAACCCAAGGCCCCAAAGTGATAGAAATTGGGATAACCGGAGGGGATGGCTGTGATGTGAGGATCACGTGTGTTCACAGAGTGTTAATGCTTTTCTCCGGTGATGTATCAAAAGGAGCACATTAATTGCTAGTAGATTCCCTTGAGGTCCCACTGCAAACGGGATGGCAGGACAAAAGATGTTGTGCAAGTTCTCATTGCGAGAATGCATGACTATATATGGAACACATGCCTATGGTTATTTAGTACTTGGATGATTTATCTTTATTATCTGCAATGACTTTGTCTTGATTGTTACATGAATTATCTTGTCCATGCAACGCCCGTCCATCCATCCCTATGCCTACTGCATTTTTAATCCTGCCGTTTATTACAATTGCTACTGATGTATTTATTTTACTACTGTTGTTATTTTGCTACCGCTGTTACAAAACTGTTGCTACTGATAAACTATTGCGAGCAAGATTGTTTCCAAGTGCAGCAGAATTGACAATGTCTATTAAGGCCTATAAATATTCTTTGTCTCCCCTTGTGTCGAATCAATAAATTTGGGCTTTACTTTCCTCGAAGACTGTTGCAATCCCCTATACTTGTGGGTCATCAAGACTATTTTCTGGCGCCATTGCCGGGGAGCATAGCTTTATTTATAAGTTCACGTGGAATTATTATTGTTCGCTGCTATACATTCATCATGGGTAAAACTCGTGATGGAAAAGTTCCTATATTACTATCCACTACAAGAAGAGGTACAAGTATGAACACCTCTATTTCTCTTAATTCACCATCTGTGATGAGTAAGCTCCTTACACCACCACATACACATGTTACACATACTGCTACTTCTGCTGAATCTGATAATGCTTCTAATACTTATGATTCTACTTCTACTGTGCTTGATGAGAGTGGTTCATTAGGTCCTTTCCTAGATGCTACAATTGCTAGAACTATAATGGGAAACACTGAAACTCCTAATGAAGATATTGCTACACCTATTAGTTCACCTGAGTCTAGAGAGTATCCTAGCTATGATCTTGATGGCGGTTATATTGAAATGACTGATGAATTTATTGTGGAATGTCAAAACACTCATGGTGTAAGTTCTATTAAGAGTCTTCTTGAGAGACATACTGTTAGACATAAATTATCTCCTGATGCTAAGTTTTCCATATCTCCCATAAACATTAAAGATAAGGATTATGATTTCTCTCTTGATTTATCTTATATAACCATTGTTGAGAAAGAACCTTTTTGTGGGACCAAAAATGAAAGTGATCTGGCACATATGCAATATCTCTCTATTTGGAGTGGCTTATTTTCTAATGATATTAAGAAATGCACCTACTTTGTTGCTAAATTTTTCCCTTTTTCATTGAAAGGTGTAGCTAAAGCTTGGTTTAATAATTTATCTCCTAGATCTATTGATATCCATGTTGGTTTGGTTAATACTTTCTTTCACAAATATTACCCTCCTAGTGTGCAACATGCTATTTTGTAAAAACTCTTTGATTTTAAGCAGGAAGAAGGAGATAAATTGCCTGAGTCATGGGCAAGGTTTTATTCTTTAATTAAAGCACAACCTGGATATCCAGTACCTAAAAATGAGCTTCTTGATATATATTATAATGGACTAACTAACAAATCTAGGACATACCTGGATAGTTGTGCTGGTTGTGTTTTCAGGAAAATAACTCCCGATGAAGCTGAGGAATTAATGGCTAAAATAAGCAAGAATTATGATGATTTGACTACACCTGAGCCAACTATACCTGAGCCAACCCCAACACCAACACCAAAGAAGAGGGAAATGATTGAATTAAATGATGAAGTGATGAAGGAAGCCAAGAAATGTATTAAGGAGAAGTGTATTAAATCTGAAGATGTGAAGAATTTACCTCCTATAGAAGAATTATGTAAGGCAATCTCTCACTCATCCACTAGTGAGGTACACACTCTCCAGAATTTTGATGATGATGATATTCCTTACTCTGAACCTCTTGATGAATGCCTAGAAGAATTTGATATTTATGTTGTTAAGAAAGATAATTTTAATATGAGTGCAAAATCATTTAATGGAAAACTATAGAGCTATTAATAAGTTGCAAGATATTGTGGAGAGTGCCTCCAATGATATTAAAATGCTTGTTAAACATTTCCAAATGGTTCAAACTCAAATTGATCAGCTTACTAAGGTGCAAAAAGATCTGCTAGTTAATGCTTCTAGAGAAAAACATGCTTATGAAATTAGAACTAGAAGTGGTGCTTTTACTCAGGATCCTCTATATCCTGAGGGACATCCTAAAAGAATTGAGAAAGATGCTCAACAAGCTAAAAATAGTGGTACTTCTTCTAAAAAAAGAAAAAGAGACATAAAACAGTTGTGGAATCTTCTGAACCTTCTAAAGATCCTAACAGTGTATCTATCTCTAATGCTGAAACTGAAAGTGGCAATGATAAGAATGGTGCTCCTGATAAAGAATAAATTGAAGAAGAACCTGAAAGGCACACTAATAATACTAAGTACACCAAGGAAGATTGTGTTGCTAATAAACATTGTAGTGGAAGAGAGCCCTGGGTGAAAAAACCAATGCCTTTTCCTGATAAGAAACACAAGTCAAAGGAAGAAGAGCACTATAACAAGTTTTGTGAGTGGATGAAACCTTTATTTTGAAAATTCCTTTGAATGATGCTATTAAATTTCCTCATTATTCAAAGTATATGTAGGATATTGTTTCTAATAAAAGGAAGATTCCTAATGAGGAAATTTCCACTTTGCTTGCTAATTATTCCTTCAATGGTAAGGTTCCAAAGAAACTTGGAGATCCAGGTATTCCAACTATTCCTTGTTCTATCAAAAATAATTATGTTAGAACTGCTTTGTGTGATTTGGGAGTAGGAGTTAGTGTTATGCCTTTTTCCCTACACAAGAGACTTAACCTGGAAAAATTGATACCAACTGATATATCTTTGCAAATGGCTGATAAGTGTACTAATATTCCTCTTGGTGTATGTGAGGATGTTCCTGTTCAAGTGGCTCATAATTGTTTGATATTAACTGACTTTGTTGTACTTGAAATGCCTAAAGATGAAAATATGTCTATTATGCCGGGGAGACCTTTTCTTAATACTGCATGTGTTGTCATTAATTGTAATCACGAAAAAAATAACTTTACCGTTAATGACAAGGAGCATATTGTTTACTTCACCAAGAAGATTGATAAGAAATATGGCCTAAATTCAATTGAGAATATTAAGAGCATCAAAGTTAGAGAAATATATTGTCCCATGCCACAAGAACATTATGAAATTATTATGGTTGGGATTATTGATATCAAGGTTAAGGTAACATAATCATTTAGTAAAATGTAAAGTTTTGCTTCATATAAAATTGTTTTGGTAACAAGACCTGATCAACCTTGTTAAGAAAGGGATTTTGGATGAACAAAACAATGTTTTCACCATGATTATCCTTGCTCGCTTTTATTTTTTCTATTCCAATTTTTGCTTACACCTTGCTCATCTTTGTATTGCTAGTTGTTTTCATATTTGAGTGTTTTAGAACTTCTATAGTTTTAGTTTTTATTTGTTTTTCCGTCGTTCCAAAATCATTTTTCTACGAGAAAATCATTTATCAAATCCAGAAAATTGCCCAAAAATAAAGTTTCTCGAAAATTCCAGAAAATTCATATTAAATTTTTACATAAAAAATGGGACAGAGAGGCACCTGGAATGACCCAGGGGACCCACCAGGTAGGCTCACCACCTGGTGGCACGGCCATCCCAGGGGCGCACTTAGCCATGGTGTGGGCCACCCCTGGCCCTCTGCTTACCCATCCACCTACCACTTCTCTCTCTCTCTCTCTCTCTCTCTCTCTCTCTCTCTCTCTCTCTCGAAAACACCAGAAAATTTGTCAAACTCGCGTTCTTGATATTCTTCACCGTGATTTTTGATCTCCTTACTCAGCCACTCTTTGTTGTTGATTTTTTGAGCATTTATTCTCCGGTATGTGACTCCTCCGCTTGTCCAAGTAGATTTTTGATTAGTGGAGTATATTTTGATTATTTTGCTACTATAGGTGACAGGTTATGTGAGCTTGCATTCTTGTTCTATGCTTAGAGAAATTATTTTGATGCATGTTTAGCCCTGTTGCAAGTCCCTATAGTAGTTCCCTTCATTTAGTAGCTTTGAAATTACTTTTTGTGATGTTTGTCTAAAAATTTCAAAAAGAGAGAAATGGACAACCATACTCTCGGAGAAATGTTTGAGAGACACACACAAAGGGTGACAAGGGCTTCGAGCTCAACTTATCGATTTAGGCCATCATATAATGAAGATCTTATTGCGCCGCGCTTTGGTAATGAGGGAGATGATGGAGATGCGCATCCATCTACCTTCCCTTGTTATGATTTTTTGAGAGCTGCGGGGATCCTCGATTAATTTTTACTTATTGTTCAAAGGGTTGGTCTAACCACTTACATGCAGGATGAGAGTGAGCAATATGCTTTGCTCACCATAACTTTTATTTGAGAGCTTCACTTTCACTAACACTTCTTATAGGGCAACTATTTCATTCAAAATCTATGATAGGACTATTACCATTAACTTGGAAAGATTTTGCAGCATTATAGGTATTGGCATGGCTGGGACAGAAAAGAAGATCCAAGGTTGACCCGTTGATTTGCTGGGGCTCTACCGAGGTGTAACAAATGATGATGACCGCACTGCCCAGGGCGGCAAGATAAGAAACTTTCAGCTCCCAGCTCTTAGATACTTTGCCTACTATCTTGATACTAGCATTCTTGGTAGGGAGAACACTAGTAATATTTCTAATTATCATTTATATTTCTTGCTGCTGCGCTTAATAATGAAACAAAGTATAATCTCGGTTCTCTCATTGCTCGCCGCCTAACAGCTAGAGGACCCATTTATGGGGGGTATTATTGTTGCACGCATGGTTGCTGCTTTGGGACTTTCTATTGATCCTAATGATACAGTGCTGGCCCCATAGAGACTTGATATTGAGGCTATGAAAGCACATCACTTTGTTACTGCTAACTCTCGTACATAGAGTTTAGTTTACAGGATGTTTACTAACGGAGATGAGAGGGAATTTTCCTTGCCACAACCTACTTTGTTTAGTATTTGCAGGAAGTCGTTGTCGAGTTCCAAGGAGGAGTGGAACGAGAAGCTCCGCTTGCTTTATTTCCACAAGAAGCACTAGGAGGGGGACGTGTCGTCTTATGACTACTCTGTGCACTATGCCGGGGTGTCCTCGAGTTTGTATCAGGACAAAGATACTTCTTCGTCATACTATGGAGGTGCCACTTCTTGGTCAGCTTGGGATTGATCTCCACTTAGGACAAAAGCCTAAGATTGAGGGGAGGTACACCGACATCACACTTACCTACATATCATATTTTGTCGGTACTTTGCATATCCATGTTTCGCTTTCTTTCTTTTTCGTTTTTGTTCTTGTTTTGTTTATGCTTTCCAAAACACAAAAAGACCAAAAATATTTTCGTTGTTTCTCCTTGTTTGCTTCTTTGGCTTTTAGCTTTAGTTTGCTTCACCCTTTTTAGATTCAGTTTGTTATTTGAAAATCCAAAAATATTTTGCTTTGTTTTCTTTTTCCTTCAGTTCATGTTTTTAAACAAAATCAAAAACCCAAAAATATTTGTTGTTCTTCTCTGGTTTTGTAAAGTTCGTTGCAGGGTTCAGCAGTCCTCAGTGACTCCTTTGGAGTTTGGTTTTATATTATTATTCAAGCCACACAAGTGAAAGGCAATATTGACGATTCATGAAAATTCGAGGTGTGGTAAGAGGCTAGTATGAACTTTATTTGTTTTCATTTTTGTACATATACTCATCAATGTGGGCATTCTTAGTCTGTTCATGTAAGGTGTTTGTTATTTAATGGATGCTTAGTAGTTCTTGCTCTCTTATGATTAGTTCCAATTTGCTAATAGTTGTAGCATGTCATATGAATGTTTGCTTGCATTGTTCTATTCCTAACATGGTATGACATTGTGGTATCCTCCTCTAAATATTTTATTTGAATCGACTTGGTACATGCTCACACATGCATATGACTAAACAAAAAGTCAGTTATGCCTTGATGATTTATTTGGCCTAGAGTTCTTGCGTCACTTTTATGCCACTGACAATTTTGTTTTATCGCAAGCATTATTATGACAGTTACTGCTCTCCCGATTGTCGCTCCCTTCTATTTATAAGCCTTCACTTGTACTGAATATGAGCTCTACTTGTGCATGCAACTCCCCAAAACCAAAGTTTTCAAAAAATGTCCATCATATCTACCTATTAGAATCATTTCTATTCGTTGCATACTTATTATGCCTTTTTTTCTTCCAAATAAAAATGTTTGCTTGTTATGTGAAAATTAGTTTGTAAATCTCTCACGAACTTGATGGCACATTTTATTTCTTGGACTTAATAAACCTGAACCATTGTGACCAACTATGAATTTATATGCTTGCAAATTATAAGTTGGGAGTTAGCAGAACCATGCTATCATGGGGACCGCTTTCAACATTGTACATATCTATTCAGTTGATATCATGTTCTTTTGTTGATGGATGCCGGCGGTGTGGAGTAAAAGGGGAGCTTGTAAGTCCATGGAGTTTGTATATGTGTTAGAGAAACGACTGAACAGCTGGCCTAATTCATGCGTAATCATGGTGGAAACTTGCAGCATAATCAAAATGAGCATTCTATGAATCATCTTCGATAAAAAAAGAAAATAAAAAACGATAAAACCATGCTCATGGTAAACAAAAAGATCGTTGAGATGCTCATTGTCTGTTGCCTTGTCATTTTGATATGGGATAGATCTTGTGTCATGGGTCAAGGGGTACCCAGTTGGCGGTTCTCTATGATACACATATACTTACAACGGCAAGAACTTACCTGTGACTAAAGTTGAGTAGCATGAGGAACGGTACTCGTACTCAAGGGGCATGAGATTTTCAACTTATGATTTTTCAAGCATGTAACTCATATTTTCCTTCACTTTAACCTTAAACATTTAAAGATGCTTATTCTAGGGGCAATGAGAGCTCAAAGATAATGAGTACCATACTTTCAACATTTGGAAGCCTTTCAAACTTTTTAATATTTTCTTTCACTTTTTTGTCGAGACACCATTTTCTATGAGAACCTTCTCGAGATCATAGTTGTCATTCTTAGTGTAATGTGCTTGTCCCAGAACACGGTTGATTGTGACATAACTTTGACGCTTGTATCTTCAATATTTATTTCTAGTCTTCACTTGAACTTCAGAGGTTCCTTGGCATTTATGTTTTGCCCCAAAAAGAAAGGCAAGCGAGATACCACTTTATCATATCTTCTTATGAGCATTACAATCTTGCATATGCTTATGTTTCATGTTGCCTATTATTATTGTGTTGGAATCTCTTCATAGATTACATGACTATTGCGTAGACTTATTTGCATAGTCCTTATTATGAATTGCCTAAGTATTTTCTCATATGCTGAGAATATATAAATATTATGAAGCAAATGTGTTCGTGAAAGTTTCTTTTATCGCACTCAGTTTTCAACTGAATTGCTTGAGGACAAGCAATAAGCTAAGCTTGGGGGTAGCTGATACGTCCAAAACGTATCTACTTTTTTGAAAACTTTTGCTATTATTTCTCCTATAATTTGTGTGATTTGGATATAACTAACACGGACTGACGCTGTTTTCAGCAGAATTGCTTTGGTGTCTCGTTTTTGTGCAAAAAATCAACTTTTAGGAAAAATCCCAGAAAATATGTCAAAAATCGTATTTTCCCAAAAGACTCACGGAGCCAGAAGACAAAGGGGAGGAGAGGCCAGAGGGGACACACCACCCCTAGGTGCGGGCTAGGCCTGGCCGTGCCAGGGCATGGTGTGGCCGCCTCAGACTCCGCCTCGACCTCTCCTTTCGCCTACATATACCCTGTGACCTAAAAACACAAGGGGGTTCGAAAATTTTCTAGAGAACAGTTCCGCTACACCGCCACCACCAGAAACTGCGATTCAAAACCAGAATCTTCGTTCTGGCACCCTGCCGGGACGGGGAATTGGAGGAGATCATCATCATCATCATCACTAACGCCTCTCCATCAACCATCCATGATTCCCCCATCCATGAGTGAGTAATCCCCTGCTGTAGGCTATGGGGATGGTAGGGATTGGATGAGATCTATCATGTAATTGCATAGGATTGTTAGGGCATGGTGCCTAGTATCTATTGTTAGTGCTTTTGACATTGTTGCAACTTGTTGTGCTTAATGCTTGTCACTAGGGCCCGAGTGCCATGATCTCAGATCTGAACATGTTATTGATTCATGATGATATTATTGTTTGTGATCTTACCTGCAAGTTGTGTACACATATCGTTGTCTGGAACCCGAGGCCCAGAAGTGACAGAAATTGGGATAACCGGAGGGGATGGATGTGATGTGAGGATCACATGTGTTCATGGAGTGTTAATGCTTTGCTATGGTGCTCTATTAAAAGGAGCACCTTAATTGCCAGTAGATTCCCTTGAGGTCGCGCTGCAAACGGGCTGGCAGGACAAAAGATGTTGTGCAAGTTCTCATTGCGAGCATGCATGACTATATACGGAACACATGCATATGGTTATTTAGTACTTGGATACTTTATCTTTATTATCTGCAATGCCTTTGTCTTGATTGTTACATGAATTATCGTGTCCATGCATCGCCCGTCATCCATCCCTATGCCTACTGCATTTTTAATCTTGTTGTTTATTACAATTTCTACTAATGTCTTTATTTTACTACTGCTGTTATTTTGCTACTGCTGTTACAAAACTGTTGCTACTGATAAACTATTGCGAGCAAGACTGTTTCTAGGTGGAGCTGAATTGACAACTTGTCTATTAAGGCTTATAAATATTCTTTGGCTCCCCTTGTGTCGAAACAATAAATTTGGGCTTTACTTCTGTCGAAGACTATTGTGATCCCCTATACTTATGGGTCATCAATGACCTGCTAGCTCGATAGCCTGGCAGAAAACCGAGACGGTGAGGAAGGGCTAGGGTTTGGGATAGGGTGACGGAGAGGTTACCACTAGAGGGATGGATGAAAACAAGGGGAGTAGAGGCAGAGAACGGAGGGGGAAAAATGGCAGGGAGGGCAAGGGGATTAGGGACACAAATGGTAGGGAGGGCAAGGGGAGAAGGGAGAGGACGACGCCGAGGGCGATGGGGAAATTTGTATTTGTCTCATTTCGGCGAGGGTTAAAAAGGGTTTCAAATAGATTACGTAAATGTAATTTGGGCGAATGTTTAGGTGGCATTGTGGTGGTGTGATGAAAGGTAATTGCACACCAAGAAATTTTCGTTTGAGTAGAAACTCTCCCGTGGCTGGTCCCAAATTTCACGTCGGAGGGAGGACTGTTGGGGATATACTTTCCGGGCATACCCATAGGACTTACTGACCAGGGTGGCCTACCAACGGGTTAGAGCTTTGCTTCACAGGCGGCCCAATCAGAGAAAGAAGAGGAGCCACTTCCGGCTACGACAAGGCCCAAAGGAGTTGCCGACTTAGGCCTATAGTATTACTTATAGTCCAAACTGTACCTAGTTACCGACTCTGTAATGTAGCCGGATAGGTATCTCCTGTAACCTTAGGTCCCGGTGACTATATAAACTAGCCCTATGGGAGCCTTTAGGGCACCAGATCATAGATCAACCAAAACCTACTCGCACATGCGAACCTCTCTTGTAATCCTCTATAACATCCGGCTCTTGCCGATATATTACTGGGTTTCTAGAAGGAGAAGGATCCCATCACCGTAGTTGGATCTGAACCTGGGTAAACTTGTGCTCACTGTTCCCAGAACATTCGATGGCTCACACCCCATCTTCTCAATGACGTCAGGACCCCCTATGGTGTACTTGTCGACAATCCGACGACAGTTGTCGCCCACCATGGGGCAGGTGACTTTTGGAGCTTCGTTCCAGGCGGAATATGCATGTGTAAGAATCGGCAAAACAATCGCTATCGGTCATGGTCTATGCTAGTGTTGTCCCTCTTGTTCTTCTTGACGAGACCTGGATTCCGGCTAAGGAGCCCGTGACAACCTACACAATCATGTCCATCGGCGAGATTGATATCTACCTCAGTTTCTCTGAACCCACCCAACCCACCCTTGAGGTGATAACCATGGCGGAAGAAAATTCCAGGTCTACTCTATCCACAGAGGCAGAAGAGTTTAAGATCCTGAAAAAACCTGAACCCACCTAGCTCGCTCCTATAGTGGAAGAAGTCATGGAAGAAAAATCCGGATCTGGTCTCCTAGTTGAGAGCGGATACACAGATGAGAAATACATTCGCTTCGGATCTGGTTCTACTGATTCAAGAGAATAAAAAATGCTCTTAAGGAACAGGATAAAGCAGATGATGAATCGCCCCTACATCGATTACAAAGCAATCGCCAAGATCAAGGAGAGCTTTGAGATGGTAGAGGCGGAAACCCAGCTGTGCAACTACCTTCAGAACATCAACAAGAAGAAGCATTGCTTCGTATATCACGTTAGCTCTAGATCCGACTCTGTGGATGCTGGAGCCAGAAATGATTCAGTTCTCGATGCAATCGAAGAAAGTGCCGACCTACCTAATTCCCCCAGGAGTCAATAATGTCGTAGGAACTTTGAGATTTCGAGAAGGATATGGAGTCATACGAAGAAGAATACGCCTCCAAACCAGCGCAAGGTGAGCCGAAGACCCCTCCGAGTCCATATGATAGCATGGACGAAGATTATACCTCGCAAGATGACATGGACACCGGAGATTCGTCCATGGTCCAGAAGCCAACAACAACGGAAAGTACCGATGGAAGTTTATCTCCCGGTACCGGACCCAAAACCGTCTTTGCCACCGGTACTCACGTTAAGGCTACTGGGCGGTCAAAGAAGAAGAAGAACAAGAATCTGACACCAGCAGAGCCGGAGGTCGAGGAAACCAACGAAGAAAAATTTGATGAAGAGATCAAGATGAAGATCTAATTAATCCCACACCGATCTACCCTTCTATGGATGGACACGTTGTCACCTAGGGTGCACGTGAAATTTATGGAGACACTCTCACAATCCCAACTGCTTCGATCTTACTCCGGATGCGCTGGAGAAAAGGGTTGAGGATCTAGAAAAGCATTGTTAGTTTTTGCTCGAGGAGGCTACGCGCATCGTCAAGCTCAAGCAGCAGTTAGATAGTAATACTGCCCCGTACCAGTCGGAATTCAAGCGACTACCAAACAAAACAAGGGGAGGTCCGGTTCTTACTAATAGGAACCCGGATGTCCATAGAGATCTATTCAACAGTAAATCCAGAGAGAAGATCCGGGTCTATAGCACGCCGTTAGAAAATGTTGCGGCTGCTCGGGCTATCCTCGCTAATAATCCGTCTCCAGAGCAAGTCCGAAAATGAGTAGCATTGTTGGATAAAGGGCTAAAACAGTAGAAGACGGCCATTTCATTTAGTGGCATGTTGGCCTCAAAGTCGTAATTTTTCCATACTGGCACATACCAAAGCGTTGACGAAAGACCCCGTAGGGATACAGATCAATTTTATCGTCCCTAGGGAGTAGAAGAAAATTCAAGGACCAGATCAAACGGTCATCATCATAGGCCCGCACGTGACTGGTCGAGAGTTATTCCAGCTGCGCCTAAGATGCCATCAGGGCATTGGTCCCTCATCAGGGCCATCGTCGGCAGAACAATTGCCACAGAAAAGACCCAGAGGTGCGCCGCCAGCGAGAACAATATCAGCTAAGAATGCCACCCCCAAGCCGTCCGGCTGGTAACAGCGGGCAAAGAGATGATCCGGACTGTCCTGAATCAAGTAGGGACAATGCCCGAAGAAACTGACCTCAGATTCAGCATAATGAGGCTCCACCACCACCACCGTGTAATCCAGCCGGAAATACCACCAGGGCCATCGTCGCCTCCAGACAGCGACCATGAGGGATCTCATCATAGGCATGGAAGCCGCAGACGCGGAGGCAGAAACGGTGAGAGGAGAAGCAGAAATCCGACTCCGCCGCGCAGAAGCCGTGAGCCTCCAAGGCACAGATCTCTCTTGCCAAACGACGCCTATCATCGCATTGAGTCAAACATAGAGGCACGGCGGTACGAGGAAGAGGACGTGTACATGGGACCCAAATGCTTTGGACCATGCATCCGTCGAACCAAATTGTTCTGGTTGCAGTCCGGTATCTCCCACTTATGTTGCGGGAGATGGCTCGTTCATGGCTCAATGAGCTACCAGAGAATTCAATTCATAACTGGTATGATATGCAAAGTGCGCTCTTTTCAAACTTCGAGGGAACATACAGAAGGCCCTGCACAGTCGGAGATTTGCAGCGTTGCACTAAGAGACCCAGGGAAACCTGCCGGGAATACCTTGGACGCTGGATAAATTCGAAAAACTCTTGCGAGGGAGTAAATGAGCAAACCGCGATTGAAGCTTTCATTGCAGGACTCCCAGTCGTACTTTTGCATCCCAGGCTGAAGCGTGGCCATGTCACAGATTTGGGAGAGATGATAGAGACGGCAAGCAAATATGAAAATGCCGATGACGATTCAGAAGGACTGCGTAATATTATGGCTAATCCAAATGTGGCCAAGCAGGAGAAGCAACAAACTTAGAAGCGTAAGAACACCTCGGAAGATAAACCGGCTTGAACAATGCAGCAGTTAATGCAACGTTCGGATCTGGAGGATGAGGAGGGCGCCGAGGCGGTCGGGGACGAGGCCGCGGAACTTCCTGAATCCAGGGAAGAGGAGATCAGCAGCCTAGAAGAACCTATAACTGGGCTGACATTGCCAACAATCCCCGTGTGCATCACCTGGATAGTAACAACCCACTCAAATGCCGAGTGTCGTTTCAATGACGACATCAAAAAAGAAAAATCCGCTGGCTACAGGGCCAAGCGACAAAAATGAAAGAAAAATTCCGAGAAAGGCAAGGAGCCCAAGGAACATTCCGACATGGAAGAAGCGGACGCCGCACAGCCCAAGTCGGATGGAAAAAAGGATTATCCCACAAAGAAAGACACTTACGTCTGCTTCGTTGGGACTCAACCGGCTAAGGTTAAAAATGAAGTTCTCCGTGAGATCAACGCCACGGTTCTGGCTGTCCCCCAGTTCCTGGATTGGTCAGATGTAACCATCACCGTTGACCGCTCAGATCACCCGAGGAAAACACATCGTCGGGGAAAGTACCCTCTGGTCTTCAATCCTCTTATTGATGGCTATGAGTTCTCTAAAACTCTAATGGATGGTGGAAGCAGCATCAACATCCTCTACATCGATACGCTCCACCACATGAAGATCCACGTGAGCCAGTTGAGTTACAACACTGTAACTTTCCATGGCATTGTACCAGGGAGACATGCGGATTCTCTTGGTGAGACCACAGTGGATGTAACATTCGGAACCCGAGATAACTATCGGACCGAGCCACTCTCTTTCAAGGTGGTACCGTTCAAAAGTGCTTACCATGCTATCTTCGGGCGTCTGGCTTACTTGGCGTTCATGGCTCGTCCCTGTTACATCTACAGCATGATAAAACTTCCTGTTCCAAAGGGCGTAATCACCATCTGGGGAAATCCGAAGAAGGCGCGAGAGTGTGACGAAGGATCTGTTGCCTTTGGCGAAGTCGTGATGCACGCCCATATGTACCAGGAGATCAAGAAGACCATCGACCCATCTAAGATGCCTGCTATGAAGAATGAGGTACTGAAGCCAAGCATGCAGTTCAAGGCATCGGAAGAGACGGAGAAGACGTCGCTGAAGGAAGATGATCCCTCCAAGACGACGAACATAGGGGTAGGATTAGAGCACGCATAGGAAAGCGCGCTCGTCAAGTTCCTCAAAGCTAATAGTGATATCTTCATGTGGCAGCCTTCTAACATGACTGGAGTACCTAGGAAACTCATCGAGCACTATCTTAATGTGTACCCTGAAGATAAACCCATCAAACAATCCCTATGACGGTTTGGTGATGAAAAGAGCAAAGCTATAGCTAAGGAGTTAGGCCGACCAGAATTAGCCAGATTTATCACAAAGGTCATCCACGCTGAATGGGTGGCAAATCCTGTACTCATCCCTAAAAAGGACACTATTGACATAAGGATGTGCATGACTACTCTGCCTTGAACAAGGCTTGTCCCAAAGATCCGTTCTCGTTGCCCAGAATCGATCAAGTTATTGACTCAACGGCAGGGTCAGAATTACTCTATTTTCTAGATGCATATTCTGGATATCACCAAATACCGATGAAAGAATTGGATCAACTAAAGATGTATTTTGTCACACCTTTCAGACCCTTCTGCTACAAAACTATGCCTTTCAGCTTAAAGAACGTAGGAGCTACATATCAACGCACAATGCAGCGTTGCCTTAACAATCAAATTGGATGCAATGTCCACATATATGTAGATGATATAGAAGTGATGTCCAAAAAGATGGAAACACTCATTCCCGACTTAGAGGAAACATTAGCTAGTCTACGAAAATTTAACATAATGCTAAATCCTAAGAAGTGCTTATTTGGAATTCCAGCTAGAAAATTGTTAGGTTTCGTCGTGTCTGAAAGAGGCATAGAGGTGAACCGGGACAAAATTAAGGCTATAATAAACATCACCAGGCCGACTCGCCTGAAGGACGTGCAATGTCTCACTGGTTGCATTGCAGCAGTGAGTCGGTTCGTCAGCCGGCTCGGAGAGACAGCCGCGCCTTTATACAAACTCTTGAAGAAAACCGACAAATTTGTCTGGACCCAGGAAGCCGACGCTGATCTAAAAAGTTTGAAAGGTCTACTTTCAAACCCACCAATCCTCGCAGCACGAGAGCCTCAAGAGCCTATGTTACTTTACATCGCAGCGACTAACAAAGTCCTAAGTGTACTAACATCAGTGGAGCGCGAGGAAGAAGGCTATGAGCATAATGTGAAACATCCAACATACTACATGAGTGAGGTTTTGACAGAGTCGAAACAACGGTATCCACACCATCAAAAGCTGGCCTATGGAGTGTTTCTTTGCCTCCCGAAAGCTACACCACTACTTCAAGAGCACAAGATCACAGTGGTGAGTACTGCTCCCCTGCGAGATATAATCAAAAACCACGACACCACAGGACGTGTCGCAAAGTGGGGAGTAGATATTGCAGATTTCGACTTTGAGTACAAGCCACAAACATCAATCAAGTCCTAAATACTTGTCGGAATTGGTTGTGAGATGTCGGATGTTCCAGGACAGAGACGGTAGAAAATACAAGTCCTCCAGACTCAGAATTTTGGACCCTTGTCGTCGGATTGTCGACAAGTACGCCATAGGGGGTCCTAGTGGCGTTGGAAAGATGGGGTGTGATATGTCGGATGTTCCAGGAGCGACGAGCACAAGTTTACCAGGTTCAGATCCGACTGTGGTGATCGGATCCTACTGCTGCTAGCAACCCAGTAATATATCGGCGTAAGCCGGATGTTACAGTGGATTACAAGAGAGGTTCGACTATGCGAGTTATGATTGTGGTAGTAAGATTGCTTGTGCCCTAAAGGCTCCCATAGGGCTTGTTTATATAGATACCAGGGCCTAGGGTTACAGGAGAGACCTATCCGGCTATGTTACAGAGTCGGTAACTAGATACAGCTTGGACTACAAGTAATACTACATGCCTAAGTCGGTAACTCTTTTGGGCCTTGTCGTAGCCGGAACTGGCTCATCCTCTTTCTCTGACTGGGCCGCCCGTGAAGCAAATCTCTAACCCGTGGTGGTCCACCCTGGTCAGCGAGTCCTATGGGTATACCCGAAAAGTATATCCCCAACAGTATCCCCCGAAAGTCTACAAGATCCAAAGTCATATAAATCGTCTAGCTTGATGGTTTGTTCGTCTTGAGAATCTTGAAGGGTTCCCGAAAACTTCATTTAGTAGTGTAGGATTCCGAGTCAGTTGAGTCGGATATGTTTTGTTCTGACTTTAATCTTTTCCCTGCTCAATTTGAAACATGAGCCGGATTTTACAGCGGCGTGCGGGCTGACAACTTTTCAGACCAGGTCTCGTCACTAACAAGAGTCCCATCGACACGACCGTTGGTGGATCCGCTCCCTTCGGAACAGAGCACCGTTTTAATGCTCACGCAAGAATCGAGGGGGCGGAGGAGTCGCGAGGAAGTTACCCACCTCTCTCCTATATGCATGGCGTAAACCGCACGATCAACGCACAAATCTTGGCGTAGAGGTAAATAAAAGAGAGGAGAAACCCTTCTCTCAGATTTATCTCTCCACCGCTTCATTCATTGTCTCCTCGTACTCCTTGAGCACTCCGCAGCCATTCCCATCTACATAGCACGAGAAAAAATCTCTCTCCCCCACCAATCCTTCTTCTCCAAGAGCAATGGCGTCTGCATCTGGTTTAGGAGCGGCGGAAGGTATGTCGGCGGCGGATGATAAGAAGATGCGGCGCCTCTGCGTCCCCAGCGTCATAGACGACGCCGAACTCCAGGTCATGGAGGATGAGGGATTCATCATCACCGGCGCGTGGAGGAGTCCCTCAGGACACGCCGTTTCCACCCCGCGCGATGGCGAGCGGGTGCTGTTCGGCACGCACATCGACCGTGGCCTCAGCCTGCCACCGTCGGACTTCGTCATCGAGGTCCTCAAATACTACGGTGTGCAGCTCCATAACCTAACCTTTGTCGGACTTAGCAATCACGTAGCTCTTTGCGAGGGGTTTCTTGTCATTAGGCCAAGTCTCACCCTTTTCCGGTACTACTATGGTACCCGGAAGAACTCCATCAGTGACGGTGTGCCTTACACTACTAGCACTCTTAGCTTAGTCCTTAGGAGAAACCGAGTTTATCCTAGGATTAACGATAGTGAATCCGTCAAATGCTGGGTCGGAACCTTCTTTTATGTAACATCCCAGCATTAGAGCTTAGAAATAAGCTGATCCCAGAGGTGTGCATTGCATTCATGCATAGAAAATCCGAATATTTTTCGCGCTTTTAAAATAGAACTTGTCAAATTGATTGAAGCTTCTCTTAACTTGATGGAATTGAAGTAGATCATCAAGTTAACTGTGATAAGTTTCAATATGACCTTTGCTAAAACCTTATTTGGATAAACATGATTTGGTCTAAGGGTAGACCAGATATAATAAAATGTCACTCATAATACATTGCTTAAATAATTAATATCTGATCCTTAAGGGATTCTATCATAATATTCAACACAACAATTCATAAGTGCCAAGTTAAGATTACAAACTAAAGTAATATAAATGTAATGACTAATCCTGACCTATCTTATTCTTATCTATCCTTCCTATGAGTATCATAGTAATACTTAACTTTAACTCTTTAGTGAGTTGGAGTTGGAAAGAGACTAAGTCAAGACCATCTACTATATATCTTTCTTTCTATAGCAATCTTTATGGAACTTATCTTACTATTTGTTGTTCATCAATGTTGGATAATTCCCCATTGATTCACAAATTATTTAACTAGCAATCATTGATCTACTATTTCTTGATCTCATCATGACATCTACTTAAATCTTTGAAAGGGGGCATAGACCATTAATAACTTTAAATCCAATATGAGATCCTAAGAAGATAATTTCAAGAAAATGAAAAGTAGGATTGATAAAGCCTTGCTTAGCCAACTAAGAACTTAAGCAATAAATGATTAAAGGATTATAATGGTAATGCTTTAGCCACCAATATTGAATGCTTATATTTAGTATAAGTAATACTGGTGGGTAAAACATAATTGGAACCTTAGTAGAGATAATTGATCCTAGAGTAGTCATTGCAAACCACATAAATATAATTTAGGAATTGAAGTGTGAGTCATTAGAATTAAGTGAATATAGGATGATATTATTCAATAAAAGCTAGTATAGCATAGAGTTATAGAAGTGGTGTTATTCATCTTAAAGGATAGTCAACTTTAGAGAAAGGTAGTTGGATGCATATAACTATTAAAGATACATTAGTAACGAATGATTAAGGAAGATTTTGAGTAGATTTTGAAGGAATTATTTGTTGAATGGAAAGTTATCAACAGTAGAGTAGTAAATAAAACCAAGCAAGGATATGGGGAAGTTATGAAATATTTTAGTATCAAACTCATTTGAATCATCCATGAGTTTAGAAGGTTAATCAGTGAATGAGAATATTTCTATGAATTAAACTCATCATATTAATTATAATGATAGACAGGAAAAAGGTAGTATATCTAGGAAAGGAATTCCTTAACAAGAAGTCTAGAGTTATGAATTATGGAAGATAATAATTCTTGGTAAACAATCAACTCTAAATCTTAAAACCAAGTATAATATCCATTTCATATTAAGAATTCTCCATCTTATATCTATATCACTTGATCGGAACATTTTGAAGGGAATATGCCCTGAGAGGCAATAATAAAATGTTTATTATGTGTATTCCAAGTATATGATAGATGTTTATTTTGCATGCTATAATTGTATTAATACGGAAACGTTAATACATGTGTGTTTAATAAACAAACAGAAAGTTCCTAGTTATGCCTCTCACATAAACTAGTTCGTTGATTAACAAGATGATCACGGTTTCCTGATCATAGACATTGGATGTTGTTAATAACGAGATCACAACATTAGTGTAATGGTGTGATGAACATTCATCCGAAGTATAGCATTACGATCAAAGTCATTGATTTTATATTGCTATAAACAAACTACAAAGTAATCCTAATCCTTAGACCATGAGATCATGCCAATCACTAACACCGGAAGAGTTTCTTGTTGACATCAAACGTCACTCCGTAACTGGGTGATTATAAAGATGGCTTCAAAGCTACTAAAGTGTTATGTTGAGAATCATGGATCAAGAGTGGAATTTGTTCATCCCAATGACGGATAGATATGCTCTGGGACCTCTCGGTGATATCACATTGGTTAGCTTGCAAGCAAGTGATAATTGATCACTAGAATGTTATATCACGGGAACAAGAAAAGAGTGCATGTCAGTAACGAGATCAAACTAGGTATGGAGATACCGATGATCGAATCTCGGACATGTAATATATCGTGAAACAAAGGGATTAAGATACAAGCGTAAAAGGTTCCGACGATCACAGGAAAAGTCATGTTGAATGTGTGGGAGTCAGTATGGATCTCTAGGTCCCGCTACTAATTATTGATCGGAGAAGGGTCTCGATCATGTCCGCATTATTCGCGAACCGTAGGGTTACACACTTAAGGGACACTGGCATCCAGTTGGAGCAAATGTTTCATGCCGAAAGAATAAACAAGCGCAGGAATTTATTTCACTAGATACCAAAACAGGTTTTCAGGTGAAATTGCATAAAGTGGTTATGCATGTGAAATGGAATTCTAGCAAGGGGTTATTTGTGAATGTTTGTCATTAAAGTAATTGACAAAATTCTGAATAAAATAAAAGAGTTTTATTTAATGAGAGTTTGCATTAAATTTGGTGGAAATTTAATGGGAATTTGAGTGGACTTTTGAGTGGAGGGAATTTAAAGGACTTTTGTGAGTGGAGTGTCCACCCACATGAATGAAGGAGGGGAGGGGGCAGCCCCATGGCCGGAGGCCACCCCCTTGGGTGCCCCCCTCCTCCTATAAAAGGAGCCCCCCTCCTCATTTGTCTCTCACACCTCCTCGTGAAGGATCTCTCTCCCCCTCTAGAATTTATCCCCCATGGTCTCGGACTAGCGAGATACATGTTCCCGGTGGCTATTCGGCAAGAAAGGGTTGTGCTTCTGCTGCATCGCTGGAGCGAGGAGGCGGAGGTTGCCTGGTGTCTTGTACGTGTGTGCAAGCACGGATGCGCTGCTGTTTGCGGCGCTAGGACTTCCTCTCGATCTTGAGATCGGCAAGAGATCGTCTACATCAACCACGAGTTGAACTCGTTAAGCTTTGTCGGTCTTCAAGGGTATGTTCTCTACGGATATACATCCGCCCGTTGTTTGTATCGAGTAGATAGATCTTGGTACATAGTTCCCATCGTAGGAAAATTTTTGTTTTCTATGCTGCGAACCCTACAGTGGTATCAGAGCCGGATCTATGCGTAGATACTTTACACGGGTAGTACACATATGAGTATATGGGCGATGATGATCATGTTGTTGCTCCTTAGTTGTAATTTTGGATATTGGTGGCATAGTGGGATGAAGCGGCCCGAACAAACTTTACATGTCCTCGCACATGAGACCTGTTCCATGCTTGACATGCAACTAGTTTGCATAAGTGGCTAGCGGGTGTCTGTCTCTCCTACTATAGTCAATATCTATTTTGCAAGCGAGTTGTCAACAAATTGGTTATCCTCATTGTGGTTCATGTTTGTAGGTAAGAACGGTTCTATCTCGACAGCCCCAAGCCACGTAAAACTTGCAATGGATAAATTAGAGGCGTCTAGTTTAGATTGTTGCTGGGCTAGTGTTATGATATGGTGATGTTGTAAGTAGAGGTATGAGATGATACTCTTACAACATACATAACGTGTAATCTCCATAGACCTTGGACTTACACATATAGGTATGATAGTGATCATACCACGGTGCACATGATAGAGATCATATGCGGGAACCATATCATTTCACTAATAAACATGTGATGTTTGATAGCATCTTATATTGCTTGTTTAGAGTTTTGTTAGCATAATAAGATGATCCCTCTTTTAAATATCAAGATAAGAATGTGTTCTTCATTTAGTATGCACTGATTATGTTTTCATCGCTCCAAGACATCACGTGATGATCGGGTGTTCTTGGATCCATGACCATATTTCGGGTGTAAAACAGTTACACACGCGAATACTAAGGTTCTAACTTGGCGAGCCTAGCATGTACAGACATGGCCTCGGAACTCGGACCGAATGGTTAAGCATGAGTCATATAGTTGATATGATGCCCATTTGATGCTCGCCTTTGAAGCTATACCGACTCACGTGATGATCAGACTTGGTATAGTGGATTTGGTTCATGTAATCACCAAAAAGGCACGAGGGATGTCATTTTTGAGTGGGAGTTCATTCATAATATGGATTAGTTGAACTCAATCTATCATACACTTAGTCTAAACTTTACAAATTCTGTTGTAGATGGTACCACCTGCTTTTAATTTCAATGTGTTCATGGAGAAAGAGAAACTTGCAACGAACGGTAGCAACTTTACCGAATGGGCCATGAATTTGAGGATTCTCCTCTCTGCTGCACAAAAGCAATATGTGCTAGAAGCGCCGTTAGGCCCCCCACCTTTAGAGGATGCCCCTGACGAGGAGAAGAATGTCTATCAGACTCGTCAGGAGGACCACAACTTAGTTCATTGCGGCATATTGTACGGGCTAGAGCCGGAACTTCGAAAGCGTTTCGAAAATGGCAATGCTTTTGATACAATGGGTGAGTTGAAAATGATTTTTGACACACATGCTACTGTAGAGAGCTACAACGCTTCAGAAAAGTTCTTTAGCTGCATGATGGAAGAGCACAGCTCTGTTAGCGAGCATGTACTCAAGATGTCGGGTTACGCCGATAAGCTTGTGTCCTTGGGAATATCGATTCCCATTGACTTAGGCATCCATCGTGTTCTGCAGTCTCTGCCACCTATCTATAAGAGCTTTGTGATGAACTATAATATGCAAGGCATGAATAAGTCTCTCCCCGAGCTTCTGTCAATGTTTAAAACTGCAGAAGTGGAGATCAAAAAGGAACATCAAGTGTTGATGATCAATAGGAACACTGGTTTCAAGAAAGACAAGAAGGGAAAACGGAAGGGAAGTAAGGGCGGCAAGCCTGTTGCCGTGCCTGAAAAGAAACCCCGAGTTGGACCTAAGTCTGATACCGAGTGCTACTATTGTAAGGGGACTGGCCACTGGAAGCGCAACTGCCCCAAGTATTTGGCAGACAAGAAAGCCGGCAAGGCAAACAAAGGTATATATGATATACATGTTATTGATGTGTACTTGACTAGTGCTCGCAGTAGCACCTGGGTATTTGATACCGGTTCAGTTGCTAATATTTGTAACTCGAATCAGGGGCTGCGGAACAAACGACCGCTAGCAATGGGTGAGGTCAAGATGCTTTTTGGCAATGGATCAAGCGTTGATGTGATCGCCGTCGGAACGCTGCCTCTCCACTTGTCGTCGGGATTATTTATAAACTTGAATAATTGTTATCTGGTGCCTGCACTGAGCATGAACATTGTATCTAGATCGTGTTTGATGCGAAGTGGTTATTCATTTAAATCCGAGAACAATGGTTGTTCCATTTATATGAATGAAATCTTTTATGGTCATGCACCGATGATGAATGGTTTACTTCTATTAGATCTCGATGATAATGTTACACATATTCATAATGTTGATGCTAAAAGGATTAAACTTAATGATGATATATCCGCATATATGTGGCACTGCCGTCTAGGTCATATTGGCATTAAACGCATGAAGAAGCTCCATTCGGATGGACTTTTGGAATCACTTGATTTTGAATCATTTGATACATGTGAGCCATGCCTTATGGGCAAGATGACTAGAACGCCGTTTTCCGGTTCAATGGAACGGGCGACAGATTTATTGGA
The DNA here is from genome assembly GCA_916181665.1 of Avena sativa. NCBI lineage: Eukaryota > Viridiplantae > Streptophyta > Magnoliopsida > Poales > Poaceae > Avena > Avena sativa. Next base: position 225,904,803 of record OV702295.1, read on the forward strand.
AATCATACATTCTGATGTATGTGGTCCAATGAGTGTGTCGGCGCGAGGTGGATATCGTTATTTTGTTACTTTCATGGATGATTTGAGTAGATACGGTTATATCTACTTGATGAAACACAAGTCTGAAACCTTTGAAAAGTTCAAGGAATTTCAGAATGAAGTGGAAAATCATCGTAATAGAAAGATCAAGTTTCTACGGTCCGACCGTGGAGGTGAGTATCTAAGTTACGAGTTTAGCACTCACATGAAAGAGTGTATAATTGTTTCACAACTCACACCTGCCGGAACACCACAGCGAAATGGTGTGTCGGAACGCTGTAATCGTACTTTATTAGATATGGTTCGATCTATGATGTCTCTGACGGACTTGCCATTGTCATTTTGGGGCTATGCACTAGAAACTGCTGCATTCACTTTAAATCGGGCACCATCTAAATCCGTTGAAAAGACACCGTATGAATTGTGGTTTGGAAACAAACCTAAGCTGTCATTTCTTAAAGTTTGGGGATGCGATGTTTATGTGAAGAAACTTCAACCGGATAAACTCGAACCCAAAGCGGAAAAATGCGTCTTCATAGGATACCCTAAGGAAACTATTGGGTATTCCTTCTATCACAGATCCGAGGGCAAGGTTTTTGTTGCCAAGAATGGATCCTTTCTAGAGAAAGAGTTTCTCGCGAAAGGTGTGAGTAGTCGGAAGGTAGAACTCGAAGAGGTTATTGAACCTTCTCTTCAAAGTATGGCGAGTAGCGCAGGGCCGGAAGTTGTTCCGGAGTTGGCTCCACCTGTTGAAGAGGGAACTAATGATAATGATCATGAAACTCCAAAAGAGAGTACTACCGAACCTCGCAGGTCTTGCAGGACGCGTGCAGCTCCCGAGCTGTATGGAAATCCTGTCATGAATTTCATGGTTGATGAAAATGATGACCCTGCGACATATGAAGAAGCGATGATGAGCCCGGATTCCAACAAATGGTTAGAAGCCATGAAATCCGAGATGGAATCCATGTATGAAAATCAAGTTTGGAACTTGGTGAAATTACCTCATGACCGAAAGGCCGTGGAGAACAAATGGATTTTCAAAAGGAAAACTGATGCTGATGGTAATGTGACCGTCTATAAAGCTCGACTTGTCGCAAAGGGGTTTCGACAAATTCAAGGAGTTGACTACGATGAGACATTCTCTCCCGTAGCGATGCTAAAGTCAGTTAGGATTATGTTAGCAATTGCTGCATATTTCGATTATGAGATATGGCAGATGGATGTCAAAACCGCGTTTCTCAATGGTAATATTGAAGAAGATTTGTATATGATACAACCAAAGGGTTTTGTCGATCCTAAGGATGCTAACAAGGTGTGCAAGCTTCAGCGATCCATCTATGGATTGAAGCAAGCATCACGAAGTTGGAATCTCCGCTTTGATGAGGTGATCAAAGAGTTTGGATTTGTCCAAACTTATGGAGAAGCTTGTATTTACAAGAAAGTGAGTGGGAGCAATGTGGCATTTCTGAAATTATATGTGGATGACATATTATTGATCGGAAATGATATTGATCTTTTAAACAGTGTTAAAAGTTATCTAAACAGCAAATTTTCAATGAAGGACCTAGGTGAAGCGTCATACATATTAGGCATAAAGATCTATAGAGATAGATCTAGGCGCCTAATAGGGTTATCGCAAAGTACATACCTTGATAAGATTTTAAAGAAGTTTAAAATGGAAGATAGTAAGAAGGGGTTCTTACCTATGACACAAGGCACGACATTGAGTAAGACTCAAAGTCCGGCTTCGGCGGAAGAAAGAGAGATAATAGACAAGGTCCCCTATGCTTCAGCCATAGGCTCTATAATGTACGCCATGCTATGTACAAGACCGGATGTGGCACATGCTATTAGTTTGACTAGTAGGTACCAATCGGATCCAGGTTCAGAACACTGGAAAGCGGTCAAGAATATCCTTAAGTACTTGCGAAGAACTAAGGATATGTTTCTTGTATACGGAGGTGAAGAAGAGCTCGTCGCTAAGTGTTATGTCGACGCTATCTTTGACACCGATCCGGATGACTCTAAGTCTCAATCCGGATACGTATTTCTCATGAATGGCGGAGCGGTTAGTTGGAGGAGCTCCAAACAACCTGTGGTGGGGGGATCAACAACGGAGGCCGAATATGTTGCTGCTTCAGAAGTGGCTCAGGAAGCAGTTTGGATGAAGGAGTTCATATCCGAACTAGGTGTGGTTGCAAACACGTTGGACCCAATGGTGATCTATTGTGACAACAATGGTGCCATTGCCAATGCCAAAGAGCCAAGGTCTCACAAGCATTCCAAGCATATTAAGCGTCGGTTTCACTCCATCCGCGAGCATGTCAAGGATGGAGATATAAAGATTTGTAAAGTACATACGGATCTCAATGTAGCAGATCCGTTGACTAAAACTCTCCCTAGACCAAAACATGATCTACACCAGAACTCCATGGGTGTTAGATACATCACTATGTAACTAGATTATTGTCTCTAGTGCAAGTGCGAGACTGAAGGGAATATGCCCTGAGAGGCAATAATAAAATGTTTATTATGTGTATTCCAAGTATATGATAGATGTTTATTTTGCATGCTATAATTGTATTAATACGGAAACGTTAATACATGTGTGTTTAATAAACAAACAGAAAGTTCCTAGCTATGCCTCTCTCATAAACTAGTTCGTTGATTAACAAGATGATCACGGTTTCCTGATCATAGACATTGGATGTTGTTAATAACGAGATCACAACATTAGTGTAATGGTGTGATGAACATTCATCCGAAGTATAGCATTACGATCAAAGTCATTGAGTTTATATTGCTATAAACAAACTACGAAGTAATCCTAATCCTTAGACCATGAGATCATGCCAATCACTAACACCGGAAGAGTTTCTTGTTGACATCAAATGTCACTCCGTAACTGGGTGATTATAAAGATGGCTTCAAAGCTACTAAAGTGTTATGTTGAGAATCATGGATCAAGAGTGGAATTTGTTCATCCCAATGACGGATAGATATGCTCTGGGCCCTCTCGGTGATATTACATTGGTTAGCTTGCAAGCAAGTGATAATTGATCACTAGAATGTTATATCACGGGAACGAGAAAAGAGTGCATGTCAGTAACGAGATCAAACTAGGTATGGAGATACCGATGATCGAATCTCGGACATGTAATATATCGTGAAACAAAGGGATTAAGATAGAAATGTAAAAGGTTCCGACGATCATAGGAAAAGTCATCGTTGAATGTGTGGGAGTCAGTATGGATCTCCAGGTCCCGCTACTGATTATTGATCGGAGAAGGGTCTCGATCATGTTCGCATTATTCGCGAACCGTAGGGTGACACACTTAAGGGACACTGGCATCCAGTTGGAGAAAATGTTTCATGCCGAAAGAATAAACAAGCGCAGGATTTTATTTCACTAGATACTGAAACAGGTTTTCGGGTGAAATTGCATAAAGTGGTTATGCATGTGAAATGGAATTCTAGCAAGGGGTTATTTGTGAATGTTTGTCATTAAAGTAATTGACAAAATTCTGAATAAAATAAAAGAGTTTTATTTAATGAGAGTTTGCATTAAATTTGGTGGAAATTTAATGGCAAGTTTGAGTGGGATTTTGAGTGGAGGGAATTTAAAGGAATTTTGTGAGTGGAGTGTCCACCCACATGAAGAGGGGAGGGCAAGGGGCAGCCCCATGCGCCGGCCACCCCCTTGGGGTTCCCCCCTCCTCCTATAAAAGGCACCCCTCTCCTCACTTCTCACTCACACCTCCTCGTGAAGGATCTCTCTCCCCCTCTAGAATTTATCCCCCATGGTCTCGGACTAGCGAGATACATGTTCCCGGTGGCTATTCGGCAAGAAAGAGTTGTGCTTCCGCTGCATCGCTGGAGCGAGGAGGCGGAGGTTGCCCGGTGTCTTGTACGTGTGTGCGAGCACGGATGCGCTGCTGCTTTGCGGCGCTAGGACTTACTCTCGATCTTGAGATCGGCAAGAGATCGTCTACATCAACCACGAGTTGAACTCGTTAAGCTTTGTCGGTCTTCAAGGGTATGTTCTCTACGGATATACATCCGCCCGTTGTTTGTATCTAGTAGATAGATCTTGGTATATAGTTCCCATCGTAGGAAAATTTTTGTTTTCTATGCTACGAACCCTACACATTTCCCTACAACAAATCACATAAACCCATCTCTGATAATTCCAACCATCATAATTGAATGTGCTCAAGAGTATCTTTACTAATTTATTTTTATAAAACATTCTAGATATAACTTTCTATTATAAAAGCTAATGTCATCAAATATCCCAAACAGAAAATAATATGCTTAGTTATTGAATCTTTAACCACATCCATAAAAGAGTCTAAGTACATTAAACACCCTAAACCCTAGGTTAAATAATTATAATCCAAAATCCTAAACTTCCTTGTTTATCATAAAAGGATAGATACAATTGCCATTTTCCAAATCAATGGAAGTAGTAATGAACATATTCATTTCTTTTATATTTCATGCATCAAATAATGATCTAGGATCATTATACATATAAAAAATTATATTCAAACTCTGAGCCAACTAGAGTTAAGAGTTATAAACAAATAAGAATACATCATTCCAGAAATTCATAACTAAAAGAGGAGAGAAAAATAATAAGAAAAGTTTCTACAAATTATTATAAAAGGGGTTCCTATTGATTAAATAAGAGGAATACAAAAATATTATATAATAAAAGTTCACAAATGATACTAAATATATTTTAGTATTATTGCAATTATCCAGCAAATAAATCCTACCAAGAAAAGTTCAAAATATAAATCAAATTCAAATCTAAAAAGGAAAACAGAAAATAGAAAAAGGTAAAACAAATAAAAACATTACCTGGCTGTGGCCCAACACCCCTATACTTATCTGACGCCATGTGCAACCCACAAAAGCCCAGCACCGAGCCTAGCTCGTTTCCATATGTGACTGACGAGTGGGGTCAGGAAAGGACCGTGGGTTAAGATGAAAGAATCACCAAGGGTTTATTTGCAAAACAGCCATCGTCGTCGTCCTCACGCACACAGACAACTCGTTGGAGGAGCTCGCCGCCGCCCGATGCCGTCATCGTCGTCCTTGCGCCAAGATCAACGCCGCCGTCACCGGGAGAGGATAAGAAGGCCACCGCGACATCCCTGCTCATCCTCATCCCCAATCTCGCTCTCCAAACTCACTTCCCTTCCGCACCCGAAAACCTAGCTCGTCGGAGATCATCGTTCCAGCCAACTCCGACCACCCCTCGCCTCGTGATAGCCACCATTAGACGCGCCGTCGTGGACTGAACCATCTAGAACCAAGAACGGAGGCCCGCTCGCCAGGAATCATCTGAAATCGAGCATTCCTTTTCCTTGGCCGCCGTAGCCATTACCGTCGATTCTTCGTCGTCACGCCTCCCCAAGCCTCCTCGACTGCTCTATCATCATCAGGGTGAGTTCCTGAACCTTCTAGCATCATTAAATCATCTTATCTCGTTGTAAATCGTCGTCTCATCGTGTACCACCATCGGCCACTGTCGGAGCTGAGGCTCCGATGACCATTTTCGAGCGGCGCCTCCACTTTAGGACTAAGAACATTGCACTGATTCGAACTAGGTTCATTTCGTTTACTAGGGCGCAATAGATCGTCGCCGGCGACCAACCACTAACGGCGGTGGTGGTGCTGATGCCGTCATTATCACACCGACGCCACCCTAAACCACGTCAGCTAGTTTGACTGGTCTTTATCTCGCGTGGCAAGTGACATGGCCTAGGGCCCATATCTCATTGACTAGGGGTAGCTAACCAATCGGTAACAAATGCAATTTCTTTAACCTGAGAGCTGAGGTGGACAATGGCCCACTAGTCAGTGACTCAGGCTAGTTTTAGGTGCGGTGTAAAAAGTATTTCCTGTTTAAAAAATAAATAAAACGTTATAAACCCAATTAATAATATTCCAGAAATCAAATAAAGGATTAAATCTTTTTTAATTAATAACTTTTGATCTATAATTCGGAAAAATATGTATAATAGATGAAAATTTTCAAAAAAATAAAATCTATAACTTAAAACTATTATCAAATATTATTGTGATAATTATTTAAACAAATGTTATTTAATAAAGGTTTTATTAAGTAATAAAACTTTGATAATTAATATTTTAATAATGGAAAATGTTAATAATATGAATAAGATACCAAAAATCTTAGAACAATAAAAATTATAACTTGAAACCATAATCATGTATTGTTATTTCACTTAATTAAGTATTCATTATTTATTAAGTAATTATAAAGTAATAAGAAATATAAAAATCATATCTTATTATTTATAAATCACAAAAATAAATGTAATATACCAAAATGATCACAAAAGTAATATTTACATGTTAAAATCTAATATTCTACTTTTGAGTTAAATAAAAATTCAAATATTTTAATAACTCAAATTTAAACTTATTTACTTCATTAATAATTCCTATAAGGATAAATAAAATTTATTAATATTCCTAAAATGAGTCAAATAAGTCTAATAAATAGTATTAGTCTTAAATTTAATAATACAAGGCCATAATGGTTTAAAACATTATAAATACCCTTTTTATTTAAATTATCCTCAACATTGAGGGAATATTATATTCTCAAAGGATTCCAATTCATGATAAAAACCTTAAATAACAACTTGTGAATAAATCATATCATTCCTATCTACTTTAACCACCAAGTTACAAGAACTACCACAAAACTATAATAAGTTCATAAGTAGTTAAGTAAAAATATATCTTGGTTCATAAACCATACTCACTCATCTATAAAAGGTAAATAATACTACTCCGTTATAGAATAAAGAAACCACTACACCAAGTAAAAGGATAACCTATCTTAAGTAACCTAAAGGAAACATTCCAGATAGATAAGATACAAATGTTATAAGTATTATCCTTTCAAAATTATCTATATTTTAAAGTTAACTTTAGTCTCCAAAAATCTAAATATAATACAATAAACATTACTATATATTTTATAGTTAACTTTGGTCTGAAGTAGTTAAGTTATAAAAACATCTCAAACCCAAACCATTCGAGCAAACATAAATAACAGCTACCCAACTCAACTAACCCCAAAGCTTGTTTAAACATTAGAAGAGAAACCTTTTCTTCGAAGGTTATTCTTTTTTCCACTTCAAACAAGAACTCTTATATAAGCAATTTTAACTAGTATTTCATAAGTATATATTTTATTGCTACATATGTGTTGCTCACAACCACTTATAAGCTCTAATAGAAGCACAAATGTGAAACTTATCTAAAAGGACCACATATTCCAAAGTAACCATTTCCGGAATCCAATCCCTAGGACAACGTTATTTCCGGGATTTGCGTTTAGAACGTGCATCAAATTACTTATGCATAAAAGCATATTGCTTCTTTAAAAATTAGTCCTTACCGGACCAATGATGCTGATTTCATATTTTGGATCTTATACTGACTCGAAGACTGTGAGTGCATAATATGGAAATCACAAAAGGCAAGTTCACACTTGATCATGTCCTTTGTTTATTTTTTGTAAAGTATTTTACAAATCCAGTGTTGTTATCACCTTCATTTGAAAAAGGTCTAAAAATACTATTTTAGATAATAATGTGAACTATTGGTTACTGATCCAGGGTGATCAGCTAGTCTATTAAATCTGACAGTTGGAATACGACTGTTCAGAACTATATCACCTAGGACTTAACAACCAATGTCGCCAGTGATTCTTGCACAGTATATCACGTGTTGACCATGAGATTTGGAATGGGACAAAGAAGTCAGTTGTATCTTCTTCCTCTTGCATGAAGCCGGATGTGCAGGTCGTGGCTGTTATCCTCGTAGCGTGCATATTAATTCATACAGGATATGCAGCATATGGGAGGGAACCCTTAACGTCCCACGATAGTTCTGACATCTAACGGTTTGTACAAACCATTGCCGTAATTCTTTATGTGGGCATGGTGTACACCAAGGAGGCATGCGAGGTCGCGAAGGGGGCAGTGATTGGCTTGGATCATCTTCTGGGCCCCACATCATGGAATTGTGGACGGGAATAAGCTGCCCGGTTGTGCAACAAAGAGTTGATCTCTCATGGGTAAAGTAACGCACCTCTGTAGAGTGTAAGAACTGTAACTTGTTAATCCCTGTTCCGGGATGGAGCTTCGAACATGGCAGGAAAGGAACTCCATGAAAGTTCTGGTAAACCCGTGAAGGCTGACGAACATAGCTTTTTAGAATAAAAGCAACCTTTGAAGAAATGTTTATGAAAACTTGCATTGCCTACGACCTACGGTCTGTGGATGTAGTTATAGTGCATCAAACACTCCTTTTCTAGTGAATTTGCTGAGTACGCTCGTACTCAAAGTATCTTCTTAACCCTTGCTAGATTCTAAAGTTGGATTAGACAACAACCACATCAATTTATGCTCCAGGACTTATCATGCCCAGCTAAAGCTCTTCAATGAAGACAAGGAAGACAACATATACCTCCACTCAAGTGAAGATGAAGTTACTGATTAGATAGGAATATACTCTCTAGCCAAAGAACCTATTTCTGTAGTGCATTGCAATAGCAGCAATGCCAACCTCTTAGCTAGAATACTAGACTTAATAGAATAACCGTTCTTGCGTTATTTATCTTTGATTATTCTCCGTAAGAAGTTCTTTCTCTCTCTTTAACCTAGAGTGTTCTCTGGATCTTATGTAAAGAGTGAGTTGTAACCTTTAGCCATGTATTGGACCCGTTGTGTTTCTGTTGTGCCATTCTGAGGGATGTAATACTAGTGAACGGTGTTTCATTGGTGTTATGTCAATGACTATTGTAGGGTTCGCAGCATAGAAAACAAAAAATTTCCTACGATGTGAACTATGTACCAAGATCTATCTACTAGATACAAACAACGGGCGGATGTATATCCGTAGAGAACATACCCTTGAAGACCGACAAAGCTTAACGAGTTCGAATCATGGTTGATGTAGACGATCTCTTGCCGATCTCAAGATCGAGAGGAAGTCCTAGCGCTGCAAATTAGCAGCGCATCCGTGCTCACATACACGTTCGAGGCACCGAGCAACCTCCGCCTCCTCGCTCCAGCGATGCAGCCGAAGCACAACTCTTTCTTGCCGAATAGCCACCGGGAACATGTATCTCGCTAGTCCGAGACCATGGGGGATAAATTCTAGAGGGGGAGAGAGATCCTTCACGAGGAGGTGAGAGTGAGAAGTGAGGAGAGGGGTTCCTTTTATAGGAGGAGGGGAACCCCAAGGGGGTGGCCGGCGCATGGGGGATCCCACTTGCCCTCCCCTCTTCATGTGGGTGGACACTCCACTCACAAAATTCCTTTAAATTCCCTCCACTCAAAATCCCACCGAAACTTGCCATTAAATTTCCACCAAATTTAATGCAAACTCTCATTAAATAAAACTCTTTCATTTTATTCAGAATTTTGTCAATTACTTTAATGACAAACATTCACAAATAACCCCTTGCTAGAATTCTATTTCACATGCATAACCACTTTATGCAATTTCACCCGAAAACCTGTTTCGGTATCTAGTGAAATAAATTCCTGCGCTTGTTCATTCTTTCGGCATGAAACTTTTGCTCCAATTGGATGTCGGTGTCTCTTAAGTGTGTCACCCTACGGTTCGTGAATAATGCGGACATGATCGAGACCCCTCTCGGATCAATAATCAGAAGCGGGATCGGGAGACCCGTACTGACTCCCACACATTCAATGATGACTTTCTTGTGATCTTCGGAACCTTTTACGCTAGTATCTTAATCCCTTTGTTTCACGATATATTACATGTCCGAGATCCGATCATCGGTATCTCCATACCTAGTTTTATCTCCTTACTGACATGCACTCTTTTCTCGTTCCCGTGATATAACATTCTAGTGATCAAATCACTTGCTTGCAAGATAACCAATGTGATATCACCGAGAGGGCCCAGAGTATATCTATCCGTCATCGAGATGAACAAATTCCACTCTCGATCCATGGGCCTCAACATAACACTTTATTAGTTCTAAATCCATCTTTATAATCACCCTGTTACGGTGTGACGTTTGATGTTATCAAGAAACTCTTCTGGTGTTAGTGATTGACATGATCTCATGGTCTAAGGATTAGGATCACTTCGTAAGTTGTTATAGCAATATAAACTCAATGACTTTGATCGTAATGCTATACTTCGGATGAATGTTCATCACACCATTACACTAATGTTGTGATCCCGTTATTAACAACATCCAATGTCCATGATCAGGAAACCTTGATCATCTTGTTAATCAACGAGCTAGTTTATGAGAGAGGCATAACTAGGATCTTTTTGTTTGTTTATTAAACACACATGTATTAATGTTTCCGTATTAATACATTTATAGCATGCAAAATAAACATCTATCATATACTTGGAATACACATAATAAACACTTTATTATTGCCTCTTAGGGCATATTCCCTTCAGTCTCCCACTTGCACTAGAGACAATAATCTAGTTACATAGTGATAAATATAACACCCATTGAGTTCTGGTGTTGATCATGTTTTGCTCTAGGGAGAGTTTTAGTCAATGGATCTGCTACATTGAGATCTGTGTGTACTTTACAAATCTTTATATCTCCATCCTTGACATGCTCGCAGATGGAGTGAAACCGGCGCTTAATATGCTTGGAATGCTTGTGAGACCTTGTCTCTTTGGCATTGGCAATGGCACCATTGTTGTCACAATAGATCACCATTGGGTCCAACGCGTTTGCAACCACTCCTAGTTCGTATATGAACTCCTTCATCCAAACTGCTTCCTGAGCCGCTTCCGAAGCAGCAACATATTCGGCCTCCATTGTTGATCCCGCCACCACAGGTTGTTTGGAGCTCCTCCAACTAACCGCTCCGCCATTCATGAGAAATAAGTATCCGGATTGAGACTTAGAGTCATCTGGATCGGTTTCAAAGCTAGCGTCAACATAACACTTAGCGACGAGCTCTTCTTCACCTCCGTATACAAGAAACATATCCTTAGTTCTTCGTAAGTACTTAAGGATATTCTTGACCGCTATCCAGTGTTCCGAACCTGGATCCGATTGGTACCTACTAGTCAAACTAATATCATGTGCCACATCCGATCTTGTACATAGCATGGCGTACATTATAGAGCCTATGGCGGAAGCATAGGGGACCTTGTCCATTATCTCTCTTTCTTTCGCCGAAGCCGGACTTTGAGTCTTACCCAATGTCTTGCCTTGTAACATAGGTAAGAACCCCTTCTTACTTCCGTCCATTTTAAACTTCTTTAAAATCTTATCAAGGTATGTACTTTGTGATAGCCCTATTAGGCGCTTAGATCTATCTCTATAGATCTTTATGCCTAATATGTATGATGCTTCACCTAGGTCCTTCATTGAAAATTTGCTGTTTTAGATAACTTTTAACACTGTTTAAAAGATCTATATCATTTCCGATCAATAATATGTCATCCACATATAATATCAGAAATGCCACATTGCTCCCACTCACTTTCTTGTAAATACAAGCTTCTCCATAAGTTTGGACAAATCCAAACTCTTTGATCACCTCATCAAAGCGGAGATTCCAACTTCGTGATGCTTGCTTTAATCCATAGATGGATCGCTGAAGCTTGCACACCTTGTTAGCATCCGTAGGATCGACAAAACCCTTTGGTTGTATCATATACAACTCTTCTTCAATATTACCATTGAGATACGCGGTTTTGACATCCATCTGCCATATCTCATAATCGAAATATGCAGCAATTGCTAACATAATCCTAACTGACTTTAGCATCGCTACGGGAGAGAATGTCTCATCGTAGTCAACTCCTTGAATTTGTCGAAACCCCTTTGCGACAAGTCGATCTTTATAGACGGTCACATTACCATCAGCATCAGTTTTCCTTTTGAAAATCCATTTGTTCTCCACGGCCTTTCGGTCATGAGGTAATTTCACCAAGTTCCAAACTTGATTTTCATACATGGATTCCATCTCGGATTTCATGGCTTCTAACCATTTGTTGGAATCCGGGCTCATCATCGCTTCTTCATACGTCGCAGGGTCATCATTTTCATCAACCATGAAATTCATGACAGGATTTCCGTACAGCTCGGGAGCTGCACGCGTCCTGCTAGACCTGCGAGGTTCGGCAGTACTCTCTTTCGGAGTTTCATGATAATTATCATTAGTTCCCTCTTCAACAGGTGAAGCCAACTCCGGAACAACTTCCGGCGCTGCGCTACTCGCCATACTTGGAAGAGAAGGTTCAATAACCTCTTCGAGTTCTACCTTCCGACTACTCACACCTTTCGCGAGAAACTCTTTCTCTAGAAAGGATCCATTCTTGGCAACAAAAACCTTGCCTTCGGATCTGTGATAGAAGGAATACCCAATAGTTTCCTTAGGGTATCCTATGAAGACGCATTTTTCCGCTTTGGGTTCGAGTTTATCCGGTTGAAGTTTCTTCACATAAACATCGCATCCCCAAACTTTAAGAAATGACAGCTTAGGTTTGTTTCCAAACCACAATTCATATGGTGTCCTTTCAACGGATTTAGATGGTTCCCGATTTAAAGTGAATGCGGCAGTTTCTAGTGCATAACCCCAAAATGACAACGGCAATCTGTCAGAGACATCATAGATCGAACCATATCTAAAAAAGTACGATTACGACATTCCGACACACCATTTCGCTGTGGTGTTACGGCAGGTGTGAGTTGTGAAACAATTCCACACTCTTTCATGTGAGTGCTAAACTCGTAACTTAGATACTCACCTCCACGGTCGGACCGTAGAAATTTGATCTTTTATTACGATGAGTTTCCACTTCATTCTGAAATTCCTTGAACTTTTCAAAGGTTTCAGACTTGTGTTTCATCAAGTAGATATAACCGTATCTACTTAAATCATCCGTGAAAGTAACAAAATAACGATATCCACCTCGCGCCGACACACTCATTGGACCACATACATCAGAATGTATGATTTCCAATAAATCTGTCGCCCGTTCCATTGAACCGGAAAACGGCGTTCTAGTCATCTTGCCCATAAGGCATGGCTCACAAGTATCAAATTATTCAAAATCAAGTGATTCCAAAAGTCCATCCGAATGGAGCTTCTTCATGCGTTTAAAGCCAATATGACCTAGACGGCAGTGCCACATATATGCGGATATATCATCATTAAGTGTAATCCTTTTAGCATCAACATTATGAATATGTGTAACATTATCATCGAGATCTAATAGAAATAAACCATTCATCATCGGTGCATGACCATAAAAGATTTCATTCATATAAATAGAACAACCATTGTTCTCGGATTTAAATGAATAACCACTTCGCATCAAACACGATCCAGATACAATGTTCATGCTCAGTGCAGGCACCAGATAACAATTATTCAAGTTTATAACTAATCCCGATGGCAAATGGAGAGGTAGCGTTCTGACGGCGATCACATCAACGCTTGATCCATTGCCGACACGCATCTTGACCTCACCCCTTGCTAGCGGTCGCTTGTTCCGCAGCCCCTGATTCGAGTTACAAATATTAGCAACTGAACCGGTATCAAATACCCAGGTGCTACTGCGAGCACTAGTTAAGTACACATCAATAACATGTATATCATATATACCTTTGTTTGCTTTGCCAGCCTTCTTGTGTGCCAAATACTTGGGGAAGTTGCGCTTCCAGTGGCCAGTCCCCTTATAATAGTAGCACTCGGTATCAGACTTAGGTCCAACTTGGGGTTTCTTTTCAGGCACGACAACCGGCTTGCCGCCCTTACTTCCCTTCCGTTTTCCCTTCTTGTCTTTCTTGAAACCAGTGTTCCTATTGATCATCAACACTTGATGTTCCTTTTTGATCTCCACTTCTGCAGTTTTAAGCATTGACAGAAGCTCGGGGAGAGACTTCTTCATGCCTTGCATATTATAGTTCATCACGAAGCTCTTATAGCTAGGTGGCAGAGACCGCAGAACACGATGGATGCCTAAGTCAATGGGAATCGATATTCCCAAGGACACAAGCTTAACGGCGTAACCCGACATCTTGAGTACATGCTCACTAACGGAACTGTGCTCTTCCATCATGCAGCTAAAGAACTTTTCTGAAGCGTTGTTGCTCTCTACAGCAGCATGTGTGTCGAAAATCATTTTCAACTCACCCATTGTATCAAATGCATTGCCGTTTTCGAAACGTTTTCTAAGTTCCGGCTCTAGCCCATACAATTTGCCGCAATGAACTAAGTTGTGGTCCTCCTGACGAGTCTGATAGACATTCTTCTCCTCGTCAGGGGCATCCTCAAAGGGTGGGGGCCTAGCGGCGCTTCTAGCACATATTGCTTTTGTGCAGCAGAGAGGAGAATCCTCAAATTCATGGCCCATTCGGTAAAGTTGCTACCGTTCGTTGCAAGTTTCTCTTTCTCCATGAACACATTGAAATTAAAAGCAGGTGGTGCCATCTACAACAGAATTTGTAAAGTTTAGACTAAGTTTATGATAGATTGAGTTCAACTAATCCATATTACTAATGAACTCCCACTCAAAAACGACATCCCTCGTGATTTTTTGGTGATTACATGAACCAAATCCACTATACCAAGTCCGATCATCACGTGAGTCGGTATAGCTTCAAAGGCGAGCATCAAATGGGCATCATATCTACTATATGACTCATGCTTAATCTTTCGGTCCGTGTTCCGAGGCCATGTCTGTACATGCTAGGCTCGCCAAGTTAGAACCTTAGTATTCGCGTGTGTAACTGTTTTACACCCGAAATATGGTCGTGGATCCAAGAACACCCGATCATCACGTGATGTCTTGGAGCGACGAAAACATAATCGATGCATACTAAAGGAAGAACACATTGTTATCTTGATATTTAAATGAGGGATCATCTTATTATGCTAACAAAGCGCTAAACAAGCAATATAAGATGCTATCAAACATCACATGTTTATTAGTGAAATGATATGGTTCCCGCATATGATCTCTATCATGTGCATCGTGGTATGATCACTATCATACCTATATGTGTAAGTCCAAGGTCTATGGAGATTACACGTTATGTATGTTGTAAGAATATCATCTCATACTTCTACTTACAACATCACCATATCATAACACTAGCCCAGCAATAATCTAAACTAGACGCCTCTAATTTATCCATTGCAAGTTTTAGGTGGCTTAGGGCTTTCGAGATAGAACCGTTCTTACCTACGAACATGAACCACAACGAGGATAACCAAATTGTTGACAACTCGTTGCAAAATAGATATTGACTATAGTAGGAGAGACAGACACCCGCTAGCCACTTATGCAAACTAGTTGCATGTCAAGCGTGGAACAGGTCTCATGTGCGAGGACATGTAAAGTTTGTCCGGGCCTCTTCATCCCACTATGCCACAAATATCCAAAATTACAACTAAGTAGCAACAACATGATCATCATCGCCCACATACTCATATGTGTACTACCCGTGTAAAGCATCTACGCATAGATCCGGCTCTGATACCACTGTAGGGTTCGCAGCATAGAAAACAAAAAATTTCCTACGATGTGAACTATGTACCAAGATCTATCTACTAGATACAAACAACGGGCGGATGTATATCCGTAGAGAACATACCCTTGAAGACCGACAAAGCTTAACGAGTTTGACTCGTGGTTGATGTAGACGATCTCTTGCCGATCTCAAGATCGAGAGGAAGTCCTAGCGCCGCAAATCAGCAGCGCATCCGTGCTCGCACACACGTTCGAGGCACCGAGCAACCTCCGCTTTCTCGCTCCAGCGATGCAGCGGAAGCACAACTCTTTCTTGCCGAATAGCCACCGGGAACATGTATCTCGCTAGTCCGAGACCATGGGGGATAAATTCTAGAGGGGGAGAGAGATCCTTCACGAGGAGGTGTGAGTGAGAAGTGAGGAGAGGGGTGCCTTTTATAGGAGGAGGGGGGAACCCCAAGGGGGTGGCCGGCGCATGGGGCTGCCCCTTGCCCTCCCCTCTTCATGTGGGTGGACACTCCACTCACAAAATTCCTTTAAATTCCCTCCACTCAAAATCCCACTCAAACTTGCCATTAAATTTCCACCAAATTTAATGCAAACTCTCATTAAATAAAACTCTTTTATTTTATTCAGAATTTTGTCAATTACTTTAATGACAAACATTCACAAATAACCCCTTGCTAGAATTCTATTTCACATGCATAACCACTTTATGCAATTTCACCCGAAAACCTGTTTTGGTATCTAGTGAAATAAATTCCTGCGCTTGTTCATTCTTTCGGCATGAAAATTTTGCTCCAATTGGATGTTGGTGTCTCTTAAGTGTGTCACCCTACGGTTCGTGAATAATGTGGACATGATCGAGACCCCTCTCGGATCAATAATCAGAAGCGGGATCTGGAGACCCATACTGACTCCCACACATTCAACGATGACTTTCTTGTGATCGTCGGAACCTTTTACGCTAGTATCTTAATCCCTTTGTTTCACGATATATTACATGTCCGAGATTCTATCATCGGTATATCCATACCTAGTTTGATCTCGTTACTGACATGCACTCTTTTCTCGTTCTCGTGATATAACATTCTAGTAATCAAATCACTTGCTTGCAAGCTAACCAATGTGAGATCACCGAGAGGGCCCAGAGTATATCTATCTGTCATCGGGATGAACAAATTCCACTCTCGATCCATGGGCCTCAACATAACACTTTATTAGTTCTGAATCCATCTTTATAATCACCCTGTTACGGTGTGACGTTTGATGTTATCAAGAAACTCTTCCGGTGTTAGTGATTGACATGATCTCATGGTCTAAGGATTAGGATCACTTCGTAAGTTGTTATAGCAATATAAACTCAATGACTTTGATTGTAATGATATACTTCGGATGAATGTTCATCACACCATTACACTAATGTTGTGATCCCGTTATTAACAACATCCAATGTCCATGATCAGGAAACCTTGATCATCTTGTTAATCAACGAGCTAGTTTATGAGAGAGGCATAACTAGGAACTTTCTGTTTGTTTATTAAACACACATGTATTTACGTTTCCGTATTAATACAATTATAGCATGAAAAATAAACATTTATCATATACTTGGAATACACATAATAAACACTTTATTATTGCCTCTCAGGGCATATTCCCTTCAACTATAGTATACTAAATCATGCAGTGGCATGATGGGTCACCGCAGTTGGTATCAGAGCATATGCTCTGACCTTAGGTTGGAAACCTAGTAAATGGGTAGAACCTATAGGACTTATACTTGCAAGAATAAAGAGTTCTCTAGTGATATGAGGGATATTCACTTGAGAATAATCTTGTTATGTTACTAGTGCAATAATTCTTTTATATGATTGCAATTCCGATCATTACCCAAGAGTTTTAACTCTATGTGACTGATGATAATTTCTTATCTACAGTTCCACATGGCACCTCGATATCCACCCCGGAATGTTCAAGTGATGAACAGGACGTTGGATGACTACGGAGGGGATTGGACAGACAATCTCCGACAACTTCTATGGAGTTTGGAATGTGAATCGAGACTTTTGGTTAAGATTTACAATTACTATGATGGGCAGGTATTAGCTAAATACCATGTCATGATCATGTTACCCAAGAAGTTAAAATTTAAGGGAGAAATGCCATCAGGAGAGGCAAGGTGCATGGCATCTGCATATCAGATTGCCGTAGCAGCAGCCATAACCATGATCTGAGAACAAAAATCCCAAGCTCTATAAGGTAGTACTCACACCATTATACCACATGAAACCTCAAATTCAGAGCATGAGTTAGATCACTCTACTCTAGTCCAAGCTGAACCTACTCTAGCTGTAGAGTATATGGATTGTTATCGGTCTTTGCTAAACACTTATCATAACACTCACCAAGTTTTAGTTCAGGAGCTGGATACGGTCATTGAGGATTTTACGGATCCTGATAAAGCAATGGATCGTAGGAAGAAGCTAGATAAAGAAGCTAGGCATCCCAAATACATACCTTCAGGAGAAGTGTTTGAGGAAACTGAGTTTGATGACCCAAACTCGGAAAATTATGCCTATTACCAAAATGACTTCAAGCCACCTGAAGACCTATGGACCAAATATAACTCCGAACAACAGGAATGGAATAAAGTTATTCCAAATAACCCTGAGCCCAACAAATATGGATGGGAAATAGAATCTCAAGGTAGAACCATAGGAAATCCCATACCTTGTGATACAGGTATTGAAGAAGAGACCAATTATGACCATAGAGAGCCTTATGGACCCTATGGGGTGATACCAATCCAATCAACTTAAAAGAGTATTCTGATAGCTATTACACCAATATATATGACTGGATCCAAGAAAAAGCTAAGGAACCAACTTACTATGAGGAAGCGTTGCCAGAAAACCCGGAATATTCGGTGGAAGATTATGCCAACTCTAGTCATTTTTCAATGACTAATCTTAGTCTCAGTACTTCTAATCAAGAATACGCACCTCCTAGATGCTCTTATGCTCCAGAAGGCAGTCGTAGGACTTCACGTCATCATGGACGGAACTCCAGGAAGCACTAGAGGAAGATGAAAGCAAGAAAGGAACGACATCCCAAGGGATGAGGGCTTGAATAATGTATATAGAGGGTAATGTGTATTGTAGATTGAAGAGTTTGCCGAAATAAGTGAGGATATATCCACAAGAACAAGAGGTTCTTGTAAGATAGTTGTGTAAATAGGTATGGAGCAAACCGTTGGAACATCTAGTACATTTGTAAATTATTTAAAACCTATGTGTAATACATGGTATCAGTTTTGTTGTTTATCGACTTTTGGATCTTTTTGATTCTTCTTGATTGACTAGATCTATACATGAAGTTTAATTAGGTGTGCAAATGCATGATCTAACACCCAATTATTACTTGATGTTATAGACCTAGATAGAAACGGGAATTCGTGTAAGGGAGTGACAAGTTTCGAAGATCATAAGGAAGACTAACTTGAAGGATGTAGCATGATATAAGGGGTATTAACACCATTTGGAGGATGGATCAAGCTTAGATCATTATTAGTCAGCAACAAGATATGATAAACTGAACGTTCATTCAAAGTAGGTAAGATGCTAAGAAGTTAATAAAAGAGTTGTACCAAGTTCATGGAAGTATCATGCAAAAGTACCAAGAAGATGCCTTGGAACCAAAAGGGGTATTCAAGCTTTGACAATTCGGAGAGAATGCCAGTTGTAGGTCGGAAACTGTAAGGAAGTACCTACCACCCAGAATGATCCGCCTTTGGTACCTAATCCCTAGTCGGCATTCTGATCCGCAGTTAGTATTTTGTCCGCAGCTGGTATTTGGTTGACATAGTTAACCAAATCATCTTAATGGTTGCATAAAGAGCATTAAATTTGGCTTAAGTTAAGTAAAACCTAAGGAAGTATAAAAATTTAAAGGCGATCGTCTTTCGAGAGGCTTCGCAAAGTTAGCTTTATCCCAGCAAAAATTTCCAATAGTAAGTACGACATATAGTGTTGAAAGATTTGCTTCGGAGATCCACAACTATGTGGATACACCATATAATCTTTCATCAGACCCTAAACTAGTAAAATATAAGTTGAACAGGAACCAACATTCTAGTTTAAGAACCAATGGTCTCTATGTATGTAGTTTAAATACTATTAGTAAAACCTAAGGGGGAGAGTAGACATTATGAATGAAAGTTGAAGAAAGTACTATAGGTAATAATGAAAGATTATTTAAAAACCTTAAGAAGGTATAAGCTTGAAGGTGATAAGTAATACATTTAACCAACCCATTCTAGAAGAAACAACTCTTAAGTAAACCTTAAGAAGTATTAGAGAACACCCAACTGGACAAGTATTGAGAACAAGACATTCCAATGGGTCTGGACTAAATGAGTTCAAATCCAATCTTGGAAGGAATACCAGTATCAACTATACTATGACATGAATAGAAATATAGACTTTTAACCACAAACAACGGGCATATAGAAACTTAAAACTTGTTTTAGTGAGAACCTCTAAATTGTACTTAAAATAGTAATAAAGTTTGATGATTAAATAAAAAGAATTGGAATAGGATATCTAATCAGGTTATGGAATACTCCAAATAATTCCATTTAAGGTCATCATGGAGTGGAGAATGTAGCAACCACTACAAAACAATTCCTTACTCCTAAACATGAGAGTTTGCGAACTTCAAGGATGAAGTTTATTTTAAGGGGGAGAGTCTATAACATCCCAACATTAGATCTTAGAAATAAGCTGAACCCAGAGGTGTGCATTGCATTCATGCATAGAAAATCCAAATAATTTTCACGCTTTTAAAACAGAACTTGTCAAATTGATTGAAGCTTCTCTTAACTTGATGGAATTGAAGTAGATCATCAAGTTAACTGTGATAAGTTTCAATATGACCTTTGCTAAAACCTTATTTGGATAAACATGATTTGGTCTAATGGTATACTAGATATAATAAAATGTCACTCATAATACATTGCTTAAATAATTAATATATGATCCTTAAGGGATTCTATCATCATATTCAACACAATAATTCATAACTGCCAAGTTAAGATTACAAACTAAAGTAATATAAATGTAATGACTAATCCTGACCTATCTTATTCTTATCTATCCTTCCTATGATTATCATAGTAATACTTAACTTTAACTCTTTAATGAGTTGGAGTTGGAAAGAGACTAAGTCAAGACCATCTACTATATATATTTCTTTCTATAGCAATCTTTATGGAACTTATCTTACTATTTGTTGTTCATCAATGTTGGATAATTCCCCATTGATTCACAAATTCTTTAACTAGCAATCATTGATCTACTATTTCTTGATCTCATCATGACATCTACTTAAATCTTTTAAAGGGGGCATAGTCCATTAATAACTTTAAATCCAATATGAGATCCTAAGAACATAATTTCAAGACAATGAAAAGGAGGATTGATAAAGCCTTGCTTAGCCAACTAAGAACTTAAGCAATAAATGATTAAAGGATTATCATGGTAATGCTTTAGCCACCAATATTGAATGCTTATATTTAGTATAATTAATACTGGTGGGTAGAACATAATTAGAACCTTAGTAGAGATAAGTGATCCTAGAGTAGTCATTGCAAACCACATAAATATATTTAGGAATTGAATTGTGAGTCATTAGAGTTAAGTGAATATAGGATGATATTATTCAATAAAAGCTAGTATAGCATAGGGTTATAGAAGTGGTGTTATTCATCTTAAAGGATAATCAACTTTAGAGAAAGGTAGTTTGATGCATATAACTATTAAATATACATTAGTAATGAATGATTAAGGAAGATTTTGAAGGAATTATTTGTTGGATGGACAGTTATCAATAGTAGAGTAGTAAATACAACCAAGCAAGGATATGAGGAAGTTATGAAATATTTTAGTATCAAACTCATTTGAATCATCCATGAGTTTAGAAGGTTAATCAGTGAATGAGAATATTTCTATGAATTAAAACTCATCATATTAATTATAATGATAGATAGGAAAAAGGTAGTATATCTAGGAAAGGCATTCCTTAACAAGAAGTATAGAGTTATGAATTATGGAAGATAATAATTCTTGGTAAACAATCAACTCTAAATCTTAAAACCAAGTATAATATCCATTTCATCTTAAGAATTCTCCATCTTATATCTATATCACTTGATAGTAACATTTCCCTACAACAAATCACATAAACCCATCTCTGACAATTCCAACCATCATAATTGAATGTGCTCAAGAGTATCTTTACTAATTTCTTTTTATAAAACATTCTAGATATAACTTTCTATTATAAAAGCTAATGTCATCAAATATCGCAAACAGAAAATAATATGCTTAGTTATTGAATCTTTAACCACATCGATAAAGGAGTCTAAGTATATTAAACACCCTAAACCCTAGGGTAAATAATTATAATCCAAAATCCTAAACTTCCTTGTTTATCATAAAAGGATAGATACAATTTCCATTTTCCAAATAAATGGAACTAGTAATGAACATATTCATTTCTTTTATATTTCATGCATCAAATAATGATCTAGGATCATTATACATATAAAAATTTATATTCAAACTCTAAGCCAACTAGAGTTAAGAGTTATAAACAAATAAGAATACATCATTCAAGAAATTCATAACTAAAAGAGGAGAGAAAAATAATAAGAAAAGTTTCTACAAATTATTATAAACGGGGTTCCTATTGATTAAATAAGAGGAATACAAAAAGATTATATAATAAAAGTTCACAAATGATACTAAATATATTTTAGTATTATTGCAATTATCCAGCAAATAAATCATACCAAGAAAAGTTCAAAATATAAATCAAATTCAAATCTAAAAAGGAAAACAGAAAATAGAAAAAGGTAAAACAAAAAAACATTACCTCGCCGTGGCCCAACACCCCTATACTTATCTGACGCCATATGCAGCCCACAAAAGCCCAGCACCGAGCCCATCTCGTTTCCATATGTGACTGATGAGTGGGGTCAGTAAAGGACCGCGGGTTGAGCTGAAAGAATTGCTAGGGGGTTATTCGCAAAACAGCCGTCGCCGTCATCCTCACGCACACAGACAGCTCGCTGGAGGAGCTCGCCGCCACCCGATGCCGACATCGTCGTCCTTGCGCCATGATTAACGTCGCCGTCGCCGGGAGAGGATAAGAAGGCCACCATGACATCCCTGCTCATCCTCATCCCCAATCTCGCTCTCCAGACTCACTTCCCTTCCGCACCCGAAAACCTAGCTCGTCGGAGATCATCGTTCCAGCCAACTCTGACCACCCCTCGCCTCGTGATAGCCACTGTTAGACGCGCCGTAGT
Organism: Avena sativa; assembly: GCA_916181665.1. Classification (NCBI taxonomy): domain Eukaryota; kingdom Viridiplantae; phylum Streptophyta; class Magnoliopsida; order Poales; family Poaceae; genus Avena; species Avena sativa. Next base: position 225,927,772 of record OV702295.1, read on the forward strand.
GGACTGAACCATCTAGAACCAAGCATGAAGGCCCGCTCGCTGGGAATCATGTGAAATCGAGCATTCGTTTTCCTCGGCCGTCGTGGCCATTACCGTCGATTCGCCGTCGTGACGCCTCCCCAAGCCTCCTCGACAACTCTATAATCATCAGGGCGAGTTCCTGAACCTTCCAGCATCCTTAAATCATCTTATCTCGTTGTAAATCGTCGTCTCATCGTGTAGCACCGTCGGAGCTTGTCGGAGATGAGGCTCCGATGACCATTTCCGAGCGGCGCCGCCAGTTTAGGACTCAACATGTTGCACCAATTCGAACTAGGTTCATTTCGTTTACTAGGGCGCAATAGATCGTCGCCGGCGACCAACCACTGACGACGGTGGTGGTGCTGACGCAATCGTTATGTCACGCCGACGCCACCCTAGACCACGTCAACTAGTTTGACTGGTCGTTATCTCGCGTGGCAAGTGACATGGCCTAGGGCCCATATCTCATTGACTAGGGGTAGCTAACCAATCGGTAACAAATGCAATTTCTTTAACCTGAGAGTTGAGGTGGACAATGGTCCACTAGTCAGTGACTCAGGCTAGTTTTAGGTGCGGTGTAAAAAGTATTTCCTGTTTAAAAAATAAATAAAATGTTATAAACCCAATTAATAATATTCCAGAAATCAAATAAAGGATTAAATCTTGTTTAATTAATAACTTTTGATCTATAATTCGGAAAAATATGTATAATAGATGAAAAATATCAGAAAAATAAAATCTATAACTTAAAACTATTATCAAATATTATTGTGATAATTATTTAAACAAATGTTATTTAATAAAGGTTTATAAGTAATAAAACTTTGATAATTCATATTTTAATAATGGAAAATGTTAATAATATGAATAAGATACCAAAAATCTTAGAAAAATAAAAATTATAACTTGAAACCATAATCATGTATTGTTATTTCACTTAATTAAGTATTCATTATTTATTAAGTAATTATAAAGTAATAAGAAATATAAAAATCATATCTTATTATTTATAAATCACAAAAATAAATGTAATATACCAAAATGATCACAAAAGTAATATTTACATGTTAAAAATCTAATATTCTAATTTTGAGTTAAATAAAAATTCAAATATTTTAATAACTCAAATTTAAACTTATTTACTTCATTAATAATTCCTATAAGGATAAATAAAATTTATTAATATTCCTAAAATGAGTCAAATAAGTCTAATAAATTGTATTAGTCTTAAATTTAATAATACAAGGCCATAATGGTTTAAAACATTATAAATACCCTTTTTATTTATATTATCCTCAACATTGAGGGAAGATTATATTCTCAAAGGATTCCAATTCATGATAAAAACCTTAAACAACAACTTGTGAATAAATCATATCATTCCTATCTACTTTAACCACCAAGTTACAAGAACTACCACAAAACTATAATAAGTTCATAAGTAGTTGAGTAAAAATATATCTTGGTTCATAAACCATACTCACTCATCTATCAAAGGTAAATAATACCACTCCGTTATAGAATAAAGAAACCACTACACCAAGTAAAAGGATAACCTATCTTAAGTAACCTAAAGGAAACATTCCAGATACATAAGATACAAATGTTATAAGTATTATCCTTTAAAAATTATCTATATTTTAAAGTTAACTTTAGTCTCCAAAAATCTAAATATAATACAATAAACATTACTATATATTTTATAGTTAACTTTGGTCTGAAGTAGTTAAGTTATAAAAACATCTCAAACCCAAACCATTCGAGCAAACATAAATAACAGCTACCCAACTCAACTAACCCCAAAGCTTGTTTAAACATTAGAAGAGAAACCTTTTCTTCGAAGGTTATTCTTTTTCCACTTCAAACAATAACTCTTATATAAGCAATTTTAACTAGTATTTCATAAGTATATATTTTATTGCTACATATGTGTTGCTCACAACCACTTATAAGCTCTAATAGAAGCACAAATGTGAAACTTATCTAAAAGGACCACATATTCCAAAGTAACCATTTCCGGAATCCAAACCCTAGGACAACGTTATTTTCGGGATTTGCGTTTAGAACGTGCATCACATTACTTATGCATAAAAGCATATTGCTTCTTTAAAAATTTGTCCTTACCGGACCAATGATGCTGATTTCAGATTTTGGATCTTATACTGACTCGAAGACCGTGAGTGCATAATATGGAAATCACAAAAGGCAAGTTCACACTTGATCATGTCCTTTGTTTATTTCCTGTAAGTATTTTACAAATCCAGTGTTGTTATCACCTGCATTTGAAAAAGGTCTAAAAACACTATTTTTGATAATAATAATGTGAACTATTTGTTACTGATCTAGGGTGATCAGCTAATCTATTAAATCTGACAGTTGGAATACCACTGTTCAGAACTATATCACCTTGGACTTAACAACCAATGTCGCCAGTGATTCTTGCGCCGTATATTACGCGTTGACCATGAGATTTAGAATGGTACGAAGAAAGTCAGTTGTATCTTCTTCCTCTCGCATGACGCCGGATGTGCAGGTCGTGGCTGTTATCCTCGTAGCGTGCATATCAATTGTTAATTCATACAGGATATGAAGCATATGGGTGGGAACCCTCAACGTCCCACGATAGTTCTGACATCTAACGGTTTGTACACACCATTGTCGTAATTCTTTATGTGGGCATGGTGTACACCAAGGAGGCATGCGAGGTCGCGAAGGGGGCAGTGATTGGCTTGGATCATCTTCTGGGCCCCACATCATTGAATTGTGGATGGGAATAAGCTGCCCGGTTGTGCAACAAAGAGTTGATCTCTCATGGGTAAAGTAACGCACCTCTGTAGAGTGTAAGAACTGTAACTTGTTAATCCCTGTTCCGGGATGGAGCTGCGAACACGGCGGGAAAGGAACTCCATGAAAGTTCTGGTAAACCCGTGAAGGCTGACGAACATAGCTTTTTAGAATAAAAGCAACCTTTGAAGAAATGTTTATGAAAACTTGCATTGCCTACGACCTACGGTCTGTGGATGTAGTTATAGTGCATCAAACACTCCTTTTCTAGTGAATTTGCTGAGTACGCTCGTACTCAAAGTATCTTGTTAACCCTTTCTAGATTCTAAAGTTGGATTAGACAACAACCACATCAAGTTATGCTCCAGGACTTATCATGCCCAGCTAAAGCTCTTCAATGAAGACAAGGAAGACAACATATACCTCCACTCAAGTGAAGACGAAGTTACTGATTAGATAGGAATATAATATCTAGCTAAATAACCTATTTCTGTAGTGCGTTGCAATAGCAGCAATGACAACCTCTTAGCCAGAATACTAGACTTAATAGAATAATCGTTCTTGCGTTATTTATCTTTTATTCTTCTCCGTAAGAAGTTCTTTCTCTCTCTTTAACCTAGAGTGTTCTCTGGATCTTATGTAAAGAGTGAGTTGTAACCTTTAGCCATGTATTGGACCCGCTGTGTTTCTGTTGTGCCATTCTGAGGGATGTAATACTAGTGAACGGTGTTTCATTGGTGTTATGTCAACGACTATAGTATACTACATCATGCAGTGGTCTACTGGGTCACCGCATTTTATCATAAGGATATTCCGGCTCCTGGAAAGGCGAAAGGTCTTCCGGCCTTCGTCGACGGTGCCGCTCCCCACCAAAGGTCATGGGACGCAGAGGCGTCGGAATTATCGGATATCTTTATCCTCGCCAAAAGGCGGATTGAGTTTCTGATGAAGAACATGGGCTCCGTGTATCCGACTTTATCCACTGCTGGCTAGAGCGCCGGATTTAGCCTCTGCAGCACCATGGAGACCGCCTCATGTACCAGATCATCGGCGACAAGAAGGACAAGATGCGGGTCAGCCCGAACCGGATTCCGGCGAAGGATTACAAGACCATATGCAGAATTTGATCAGGGAAAGAGTGGAACGAAAAGTTCCGGATGTTTCCATGAAGATGTTCACATCCAATCGTCCTCTAACTTCGGTAAATATTTCGACTCTGCTTTCACGTTTTGTCGGTCTTTTCTGTTTTTTCTCCGACTCTATCTTTATCGATGCTTTTTGACTTTGTCAGCTTGAGAAACTCCCCAAGTCTGAGCTAGCTCCACTACAGGGCTATCTCTCAGACCATCCAGAGGCGACGTAGGATGATGAGGTGCAAGAAGTTTCCGCCTCCGCCTCCAAGAAGCACAAGGCGAAGGAATTTCTAATCACCGCTGGTAGCCAAGTGCTGCCAGTAGTTAAAAACTAAGCACCCTGTCTTTTTGTTTTTAGTACCTTGTACCTTTATTTCTTTCCAAAGCATACCTAACATTTGGATTTTCATGCTTCAGTGGTAAAGTTGGTTTGAAGAGTAAGACAAAGCCAGACAGCAAACCAGGCAAGCTTCCGTTGTGTCAGCACAAGCTTGTTATCTCTCCTTCCATGCCGCCACCGACTCCCTCCAGTACTCCATCAGCACTAGAGGCTTCCACCTCTCATGGTGCTGGTAACATCTCGAAATCCTTGGACACCTTGGGTGGCCAAGCAACTAACAAGGGTGAACCCGTTCAGGGTAATGATCACATGGTAATATCTACATGAGCATTGGATAAAGTGGCCAGCTCTGCTGTCTCTGGCCTAAAGAGGAACAAGAAGGAAGATATCCTCAGGCTGGCTCAGTCCACCCTTGAGAAGAAAACCCTTATCGCAGAGGCAGCAAGCCAGGAGCAGAAGGACGTCAAGCTGGTTAGCCTCCTGGACCAAATTCTGGTCTGGGATGCTAAGATAGAGTCTGGCGAACTCCGAGCGACGGATCTTCCCCCCTCTCCCTTGCCGAGAAAGTGTTTCACAACACTAAACTCGAATTTTAGAAGGTGCACTTGGAACACATTGTAAGTTTCCGATTCTTATTTGCATTACTTTATTATCATATCCTCTAGCCCCCAAGCATAAAGTCGGATAAACATTGTTGAATCCGAGTTGATGCTTCTAGGTTGCAAAAGAACGATGTAGTGTAGCCCCCAAGGCTCGTGCTGTATCTTTACATAGTTAAATTTGTAGCCCAAGTCTTAGTAGCCGTCTGACGGTATTCCGTCTCTAAACTTACAGAAAATTGCATCTTCCAACCAGAAATTGCTCAAGAACATATGTAACAAACGCAAGGAGATTAAAGCCCTACGCCTTGAGAATTTGAAAGTTAAAAGTGGAAAAAGATGAAGCAGAAGGCAAACTTTTCCGACTACCTCTTTGTCAGTTAGCTATTGTCATAGTCAAACTGTAGGGTTCGCAGCATAGAAAACAAAAAATTTCCTATGATGGGAACAACTATGTACCAAGATCTATCTACTAGATACAAACAACGGGCGGATGTACATCCGTAGAGAACATACCCTTGAAGACCGACAAAGCTTAACGATTCCAAACTCGTGGTTGATGTAGACGATCTCTTGCCAATCTCAAGATCGAGAGGAAGTCCTAGCGCCGCAAAACAGCAGCGCATCCGTGCTCGCACACACGTTCGAGGCACCGAGCAACCTCCGCCTCCTCGCTCCAGCGATGCAGCGGAAGCACAACTCTTTCTTGCCGAATAGCCACTGGGAACATGTATCTCGCTAGTCCGAGACCATGGGGAATAAATTCTAGAGGGGGAGAGAGATCCTTCACGAGGAGGTGTGAGTGAGAAGTGAGAGGAGGGGCTCCTTTTATAGGAGGAGGGGGGGCCCAAGGGGGTGGCCGGCGCATGGGGCTGCCCCCTTGCCCTCCCCTCTTCATGTGGATGGACACTCCACTCACAAAAAATCCATTCATATGCCTCCACTCAAAATCCCACTCAAACTTGCCATTAAATTTCCACCAAATTTAATGCAAACTCTCATTAAATAAAACTCTTTTATTTTATTCAGAATTTTGTCAATTACTTTAATGAAAAACATTCACAAATAACCCCTTGCTAGAATTCCATTTCACATGCATAACCACTTTATGCAATTTCACCCAAAAACCTATTTCGGTATCTAGTGAAATAAATTCTTGCGCTTGTTTATTCTTTCAGCATGAAACTTTTGCTCCAATTGGATGTCGGTGTCTCTTAAGTGTGTCACCCTACAGTTCGTGAATAATGCGGACATGATCGAGACCCCTCTCGGATCAATAATCAGAAGCGGGATCTGGAGACCCATACTGACTCCCACACATTCAACGATGACTTTCTTGTGATCGTCGGAACCTTTTACGCTAGTATCTTAATCCCTTTGTTTCACGATATATTACATGTCCGAGATTCGATCATCGGTATCTCCATACCTAGTTTGATCTCGTTACTGACATGCACTCTTTTCTCGTTCCCGTGATATAACATTCTTGTGATCATCACTTGCTTGCAAGCTAACCAGTGTGATATCATCGAGAGGGCCCAGAGTATATCTATCCGTCATCGGGATGAACAAATTCCACTCGTTATCCATGGGCCTCAACATAACACTTTATTAGTTCTAAATCCATCTTTATAATCACCCTGTTACGGTGTGACATTTGATGTTATCAAGAAACTCTTCCGGTGTTAGTGATTGACATGATCTCATGGTCTAAGGATGAGGATCACTTCGTAAGTTGTTATAGCAATATAAACTCAATGACTTTGATCATAATGCTATACTTCGGATGAATGTTCATCACACCATTACACTAATGTTGTGATCCCGTTATTAACAACATCCAATGTCCATGATCAGGAAACCTTGATCATCTTGTTAATCAACGAGCTAGTTTATGAGAGAGGCATAACTAGGAACTTCCTTTTTGTTTATTAAACACACATGTATTAACGTTTCCGTATTAATACAATTATAGCATGTAAAATAAACATTTATCATAAATAAGGAATACGATAATAACCACTTTATTATTGCCTCTCGGGCATATTCCCTTCAGTCTCCCACTTGCAGTAGAGACAATAATCTAGTTTGAAAACTTTGCGTATTGAACACATATGGCTTTCCGGTGTTCCATATACGCAACTACAAGTGGTTAACATAATCTATGGATCTGACGCTTTCAGGTCCGCGTGTATTTGCATGTCTTTGCGTCTTCACACATCACTCATTCTCCAATGAGATGGCATTGTATAAATTTGGTCTTTTGGTGAGACCTTTAGTTCCTTGGGGTTAAACCATGTCGATACTATTGTCATACAATATATATTTAGTGTTAGCCCGTTGCGAACCACACCTTAGTTTGATTTCAAACTACTTGACACAAATTCCCTCCTTTGCTGCTACTATAGCAGTCATATACTTAGCCTTTTTGTTGTAGTATTCGTCACAATGTCTTAACTATGGATTTCATCCAAATCCATCATGGAATCTCCTTTCCATTACATTGTGCCACCCATAGTTTAAATTGAGATAAACTTAATTTGTATCTTGCGACAAACCTAGTATCAATGTAACGTTTTACAATGAACTATTTGTAATTGTTTGTCACCTCTACATAAATATATTCTTAGTTCTTTCAAAAAGATCATAAGAATATCCTCACTATCGTCCAATGATCATTTTATGAGTCATTCTGGTATATGCTCATAACACTTAGAGCATAGGACATATCTGGATGTGTACATATCATGGAATGATTGATCAAAACATTCTCGTGATTTCACTCATCAAGTGTCAAAGCACTTGAATCTTGTTTCACTTATCAAGTGTCGATACACTTGAATCTTGATTCAATTCCTTTCCATGCAACAAGAAATGTTTTTTGTTGTTTCTATATTGAACTCCTTCAATATCTCATATATGTATGTTTGGCACAACCATATTGGCGTCACAGTCTATCCACTATAGACATTCACGCTAAATATTCGGGTTTTGCCTAAGTATTTCATCGAAATGAAATTCTTAACCTTTGTCAATAAAAGATACATCATTTCTAATCAACAAGATGTCCTCCACATAATGTATTAGAAATATGTCTTAGCGCTCCCACTTAATTTCTTGCAAATGCAAGCATCTTCATCGTCTCTAGATGAAAACTCCTTTTTCATCACGGTGAAGATTCCAACTCTGCGATGCTTACTTCAACCATTGAAGTTTGCATGCCCTTTTAGCATCCTTTGAATTTAACAAAAAAAACCTTTGGACCGTGTCATGTACACGTCCTAGGTAACCATTCTATTAGAAGAACTTTGTTTTGTTTATTCATCTACCATCTTTGAAAGTATATGTAGTGGTTGCTACTTTAATCCGTCCAGACTAAATATCGCTATGAAAGATCAAATCTTGTCATAGTCAACTCCTTGAACATTGTCGTAAAATACTTTATGACATGTCGACTATTTCATAGATGTGAAACATCCATGTCTGTTTCTTTATAGATCCAAATACGACCGATAGGTTTTTACACCTTTCCGGAGGGTCTTCCAAGTTCAAAACTTGATTTCTCGTGTATGGAACTATCACGGATTTTATGGCTTCAAGCCATTTGACGGAGTCAGGGCCCATCATCGCTTCTTTGCATGTAGTCGGTTCATCATTGTCAAACAATAATGATTTACTCTCAAATCTTAGCATTTGATTGTTTATCCGACCAACTTGGTTCAATAAGAACTTAGATCTCTGTGACCACAACCTTTGAGGCACATAAGCTATGAGCATTATGGCAGCCTCCGGAACGATTTCTGGTGCTGCGCAACTCAGCACATTTATCTAAGGTTCGTTAACCTTATCAAAGTTCTATTGTCCTCCCACTTAACTTTTATGAAAAATTCCTTCTTTAAGAAACTTCACATTTCAAGCGACAAACCCTTTTGTCCTTGGTGTTATGGAGGAATAACTAATTGTTATTCGAAATAACCTACAAAGACATGCTCATCCGACTTTGGTTGTAAACATCTTACTTATGTTTAGCATACCAAAATTTAAGAAATGACAACTTGGGTTTTACCCCAAACCATAACATCCATGGTGTCATTTCAACAGATCAAGATGGAGCTCTTTTCAGTGTAAAAGCGGAAGTCTCTAAAGCTTTAATCTTTTAAAACATAATGGCAGTTTTATAAATAACACCTTTGATCCAACCATGTCAAACAAGGTTTCATTACAAATCTGAAACACTCCATATTCCTATGGTGTTTCGGGATATGTAAATCTAGGTGTTTTGCTAAACTTGCAACTCAAATAAATCCCTTTATGATAAAATCATAATTCATTTATTTTCTTGTTACACTTGTAACTCAAACAAATCCCTTATGATAAAATCATAAACCATTTATTTTCTTGTTACAATGATTTTCCACTTCATCTTGAAAGTCTTTGAAACGTTTTTCAAATATTTCACACTTCTTTCTCATTAAGTGAATATTCACTCAAATTTCCGGAGAAAGCATATGAAGTTGAAACCCATCGCTTACGACTACACATAATGGACTACATACATCGATATGTATAAATTCCAATAATTTAGTCGTTCGTTCTTCTTTGGCCTTTGAACGAAGTTTTAATTATCCTGAGGAAAGTCTCACAAGCGTCACTTGATCAAATCAAAGACTCCAAAAATCCATGCATATGGAGTTTCTTCATGTTTTCTTTCCAATATAATTTAAACGGCGATGTCACTTCGTAAGTGATCTTTCAATCATTTGTCTTGCGACATTTTAGCATTAGGCTTTATGGATGTGATTTCTCTAACTAGATTTGTAGATCATCCATCTTATATGGAATACGGCAATTATTTGAACAACCTTTGTTCTCATAATACCTGATTAAAATAACAATTATTAAAACAAATCTTGAAGTCAAGCTTTGATGTCAATGAGAAATACAAACAACGGTTTGTTTGTTTTCGATGAACATCATCACATATTCTCTTGCTAGTTTCTTAGGCCATTGTGGTTCATGAATTGCGTTGTTCCGTATGAAATTTCATACCAACCAATTCGGTATCCAATAACCAAGAACCACATTGTTTAACAAGCAAAGAATACAACCATAACATGTATATCATCCATATACCTAAATTGGATATTTCCAATCTTTTCTTTTCTGCCAAATATATTTTATAGATTCTCTTTCAGCATTTCCTTTTTCTTTTTTAAAAGAATCTATCAACATCAAAAGTGGCGCCATATACATGACACATAGTCCAAAGCGTGTATATTCAAATAATAATACCTTTGGACTTGCACTTTGAAGTAGATCACCATCATCAAAATTATCGGTATTCTTTCAAAATCCATTCTTTAGTAATCTTTTAGTGTAGTAAACATTTTACATACATATTCTATTCACCCTTATCATGACGACTTTCATGATCAAGCTACTTTAGCTTATAAAGGCGAATCGTGAGTATAACATTAATTTCCAAAACCCCTTTGGATGATTAGGATGTCTAGCATCTCCAACCTTCGTAAATTCTCATCCAATATGAGAACATATATTATACTCTATCATTTTGCAACCAAAACATTGTTTCAGATATCGTTATATCTGCCACACATGATGGTTTCTGAAACAATTCTTTCAGCTCCTAGATAAACTTGATATTAAAAACAATCAAGAATCGTGGAGGCAAACATGATACTTAAGATACTAACACTGGAATTGTTACTCTTGATTTAATACCAACTATTAAATTTCATGGAGTAAATAGAGTTTGCTGAAAGTTTGCAATAGGACTTTAAACTTTAGATTGACACTCAACACAATACGATACCAGTTCGTAAAGTATATATATCCAGAATTCTATAGTTCTATTATCTCAATTACAACTATGCATAAGGTGGTGAACAAATGCCAATGACTACAACAAATTATGCAAATTCACTTTGATTTAATTTATGATAAATTGAGTTCTACTAATCCAAATTAGAAATGAAATCCCACTCAAAAACGACATCCCTCGTGTCTTTTTGGTGATTACATGAACCAAATCCACTACACCAAGTCCGATCATCACGTGAGTCGGTGTAGCTTCAAAGGCGAGCATCAAATGGACATCATATCTACTATATGACTCATGCTTAACCTTTAGGTCCTTGTTCTGAGGCCATGTCTATACATGCTAGGCTCGCCAAGTAAGAACCTTAGTATTCGCGTGTGTAACTGTCTTACACCCGAAATATGGCCGTGGATCCAAAAACACTCGATCATCACGTGATGTCTTGGAGCCACGAGAACATAATCGGTGCATACTATAGGAAGAACACATTCTTATCTTGATATTTAAATGAGGGGTCATCTTATTATGCTAATAAAATGCCAAACAAGCAATATAAGATGCTATCAAACATCACATGTTTATTAGTGGAATGATATGGTTCCCGCATATGATCTCTATCATGTGCACCGTGGTATGATCACTATCATACCTATATGTGTAAGTCCAAGGTCTATGGAGATTACACGTTATGTGTGTTATAAGAGTATCATCTCATACTTCTACTTACAACATCACCATATCATATCACTAGCCCAGCAACAATCTAAACTAGACGCCTCTAATTTATCCATTGCAAATTTTACGTGGCTTAGGGCTTTCGAAGATAGAACCGTTCTTACCTACGAACATGAACCACAACGAGGATAACCAAATTGTTGACAACTCGTTGCAAATTAGATATTGACTATAGTAGGAGAGACAGACACCCGCTAGCCACTTATGCAAAACTAGTTGCATGTCAAGCGTGGAACAGGTCTCATGTGCGAGGACATGTAAAGTTTGTCCGGGCCGCTTCATCCCACTATGCCACCAATATCCAAAGTACAACTAAGAAGCAATAAAATGATCATCATCGCCCACATACTCATATGTGTACTACCCGTGCAAAGCATCTACGCATAGATCCGGCTCTGATACCACTATAGGGTTCGCAGCATAGAAAACAAAAAATTTCCTACGATGGGAACAACTATGTACCAAGATCTATCTACTAGATACAAACAACGGACGGATGTACATATGTAGAGAACATACCCTTGAAGACCGACAAATCTTAACGAGTCCAAACTCGTGGTTGATGTAGACGATCTCTTGCCGATCTCAAGATCGAGAGGAAGTCCTAGCGCCGCAAAACAGCAGCGCATCCGTGCTCGCACACACGTTCGAGGCACCGAGCAACCTCCGCCTCCTCGCTCCAGTGATGCAGCGGAAGCACAACTCTTTCTTGCCGAATAGCCACCGGGAACATGTATCTCGCTAGTCCGAGACCATGGGGAATAAATTCTAGAGGGGGAGAGAGATCCTTCACGAGGAGGTGTGAGTGAGAAGTGAGAGGAGGGGCTCCTTTTATAGGAGGAGGGGGGACCACAAGGGGGTGGCCGGCGCATGGGGCTGCCCCCTTGCCCTCCCCTCTTCATGTGGGTGGACACTCCACTCACAAAAAATCCATTCATATGCCTCCACTCAAAATCCCACTCAAACTTGCCATTAAATTTCCACCAAATTTAAAGCAAACTCTCATTAAATAAAACTCTTTTATTTTATTCAGAATTTTATCAATTACTTTAATGACAAACATTCACAAATAACCTCTTGCTAGAATTCCATTTCACATGCATAACCACTTTATGCAATTTCACCCGAAAACCTGTTTCGGTATCTAGTGAAATAAATTCCTGCGCTTGTTTATTCTTTCGGCATGAAACTTTTGCTCCAATTGGATGTAGGTGTCTCTTAAGTGTGTCACCCTACGGTTCGTGAATAATGCGGACATGATCGAGACCCCTCTCGGATCAATAATCAGAAGCGGGATCTGGAGACCCATACTGACTCCCACACATTCAACGATGACTTTCTTGTGATCGTCGGAACCTTTTACGCTAGTATCTTAATCCCTTTGTTTCACGATATATTACATGTCCGAGATTCGATCATCGGTATCTCCATACCTAGTTTGATCTTGTTACTGACATGCACTCTTTTGTCGTTCCTGTGATATAACATTCTAGTGATCAAATCACTTGCTTACAAGCTAACTAATGTGATATCACCGAGAGGGCGCAGAGTATATCTATCCGTCATCGGGATAAACAAATTCCACTCTTGATCCATGGGCCTCAACATAACACTTTATTAGTTCTGAATCCATCTTTATAATCACCCTGTTACGGTGTGACGTTTGATGTTATCAAGAAACTCTTTCGGTGTTAGTGATTGACATGATCTCATGGTCTAAGGATTAGGATCACTTCGTAAGTTGTTATAGCAATATAAACTCAATGACTTTGATCGTAATGCTATACTTCGGATGAATGTTCATCAAACCATTACACTAATGTTGTGATCCCGTTATTAACAACATCCAATGTCCATGATCAGGAAACCTTGATCATCTTGTTAATCAACGAGCTAGTTTATGAGAGAGGCATAACTAGGAATTTCCTTTTTGTTTATTAAACACACATGTATTAACGTTTCCGTATTAATACAATTATAGCATGTAAAATAAACATTTATCATAAATAAGGAATACGATAATAACCACTTTATTATTTCCTCTCGGGCATATTCCCTTCACAAACTTGTTCTGTCCGACTGATATTTTTCCCTTTGTAGAACTGTTGTGTGAGTCTAGCAAGATGGTGGAGCAATCCGAGAACTTCAAGGTCTTGGAATTGGAGAACGCTGAGCTCCGAGACAAGCTTGAGAAGCTGACTATTGAATCGGAGAAATCCGTAGTTGCTGTCCTGGAGTCAAGCAAACATGAGACCGTGAGGCTCGAGAAACTATTGGCCCTCCGAGACAAACAATTGGATGATCTTCGGAAGGATTTCGATAGTTAGAGGGATCTAGCCCAGGCCACAGAGAGTGAGTTGAACAGCCTCCGTGAGGAGCATGCCCAGTGAATCATTCTGTGCTCCGTAAGATTTTTGACTTACTTTATTCGATTTATTTTTCGAATTTCTTTTTGATCAAATTTTGACTTTTGGTTCTTTCCCAGCTGCCCTGAATCTTTCCAACTCTCCTACCTCCGAACCTCGCCTCGAGCGCATCAAGCTCGTCGAAGATATTTTGTTCGACTTCCGCCAGACTCTTGAAGAGGCTGGCAAGTCGGTCAAACTTTCCGACTTGGACAAGATGTCAGTGCAAGAGGTGAGGGACAAGGACAAGGAGATTCCGAATCTTATTGAGGACTGGAAGATCTCCTATGCTCGGACTGCTGCACAAACTGCTCTTACCATGGTGATAATCCACCACAGTGATATGGAAATTTGGTATGTCACCAAGGGTATTGCCGAGGAGGACGATGAGGGTAACCTGCAGGACATCAAGGCAATCCAAGATTCCTGTGCAGGTTACGCTTGCCGTGTGACGGAGATGGCCAATTATACGACGCCATTCTTTGAATCCGTCGTTGTGCCTCCCTCGCCCCAAGAGCCAGAACACAGCCTCGCTAAAGCAACTTCCGAGTCTGAGGTTCAGGGCGACCACATTGTCGACTCCAGTGCTCCACCTTCTTCATCACCACCACCTGAGTCTGCAACATAAACATTTTTTATGCATTATTCTCAACTTTGGGCAATGTAATGATGGAAACCATTATTTTGATTTGTGCTGGTTTGTAAAAACTAATGCTTTTACTATCGTAGCACTTTTGCTTGTATATATTTTATGCGTGTGCTTGAAAATTTCTGAAGCACTAGATGCTTATACTTGTCGTTTTATCAGGCTCTCTGCCTCGTCCCTTTCATGAGCCGGCCAATCGTTAGCACGGAAACTTTGCCGAGAAATAGAGCGCAATTGCTAAACCAGTTTAAACTCGTAAACAAAGCCGGCTTCCAGTACCAACAATTTATTACTCGGAAAATACCCGCGTCTAAGCAATCAGATAAAAAACAAAGTATAAACAATAAATTGAATTTTTTACCCTAAGGTAACATTTTTTAGATATTCAAAAATCGTAAACATAACAAACATGAGCATAAAGTACTTTCAAGGATTCTGGGATTTTTGAAAATGACATGCTCTTTTGGAAATAAGATGATAAATTTTTTCTCAAAGATAACATATGAGGAAACCAAGACTTTATTTCACTGTGAACATGTACATATATGATTACAAGTAAATATAACAAAGAATAGAACAAGCGTAGTTGTGCAATATTTCATGGACGGTCTATCTCATCCGGATTTGTACTACCGCCAGCTCTCTTTATTTTCCGAGTATCTAGTCTTTCCTTGACTGATCTCATATCGGTTAAATAATACGACCCATTATGCAGAACTCTGCTAATCATAAAAGATCCATCCCAAACTAGGGAAAGTTTGTTCTTTCTTTTTTGCACAAGTCAGAGAACTAAATCGCCTTCCTGAAAGAACAATTTTGTACTCTCTGACTATGATACTTGCATAACTTATGCTAGTAGGCTGTAGATCTCTGCTCAGCAAAGACGCGTACTTCTTCGATTATATCAAGATCATCTTGTCGAGAAACTTCTGCATCTTCTTCGATATACGCTTTGACTCGTGGATATTGATGAATTAGATCACTTGGAAGAACCGCTTCTACACCATAGACCAAGAAGAAATGAGTGTATCTGGTTGATCTGTTAGGATTTGTACGCGAACTCCATATTATAGATTGTAATTCTTCCGCCCAAGCCCCCGCGGCCCGACGAAGCGGTGCCTCGAGACGAGGTCGGAGTCCTTGTAAAATAAGACCATTAGTTCTTTCGACTTGTCTATTAGCTTGTGGATGCGCGACTGATGCAATATTGAGTCAGATCCCTTGTTCTTTGCAGAATTCGGCAAATTCTCCCATGGAAAAATTGCTCCCGTTGTCAGTAATTATACTGTGCGGATATCCGAATCGGATGATCACGTCCTTAACGAACTTTCTGGCTGTGGCTCCATCGCAACTGGTTATAGGTTTAGCCTCAATCCACTTTTTAAACTTATCCACCATCACTAGTAGGTGAGTAAATCCACATTTTGTCGTACGAAACGGCCCTACCATATCAAGCCCCCAGACCGCAAATGGCCATGTAATAGGGATTGTTCGCAGCTGTTTAGCCGGAACATGTGCCTAATGGGCGTACTTTTGGCAGCCTTTGCACGTTTTGACTAGTTTATCGGCATCCGCCTTAGCTGTAACCCAAAAGAATCTATGTCTAAAAGCTTTTGCCACTTAGTATCTGAATGCAGCATGGTGACCACTGTAGCATCCCAATTGTCTAACAATTGTAATGCTACTTTCCTAGTCTATATATTGTTACTTTCTACATGTCATTCATTGCATCATCATTATATCATGCTCATGTCACATGCCACATTGCATTTGAGCATCATATTAAAAACCTTTTCCATTTGGTTCTTCTCCTCATGTTGCACTTGTCTTGCATATTATTATTTTGCTTCTTGATTTATTGTAGTTGGTTTTTATTAAACTTGCTATAATGCCCAAGTGGAGTTGAGGGCATCTCTCTTTATTTCCTTCCTATCTCTAACATTAACAATATCATCATCATCTCCTTTTATTCCCTCCATAGTATGTGAGCTTTCATTTGGAGACTTTTGATATTTTATTCCTAGCCCACATATTAACCATGATCCACATTCCTTTTACTACAATTTGTTTTGTTGTTGCTATATTCTTGTTTTCATCTCTCCTACTTTTTGATCATATTCTTCCTTGTCTTTCATGTGTGTGTGTATACACATATCCATATCTTTGATCTTTCTCTTTTTCCATGTGTATATGGGGTGATTACATGTACACATGCACAACATCTAATCCTACTCCCAACCCTCACGTGTACTATGCATTGGACTCTACATACACACAACTATCTACACCAATACACCCACACTAGCTAGCTCAATCCAACCCGTGGGCACACTCCGCATGCCCTTATGTCCTCACGGCCATGTGCCATCTACTCCTATATTCTTGTGCCATTTCTATCTATCCTAGCTACACTAATTTGCTACCGAGTTTCTATCTCTCTTTTTCTAGTGCAAAACGAATCATGCTAGCTACTCCTATGTGTCCTCCACATTTACCTGAATCTGGCTAAAACTCTGAACTGCACCCTGTTGTCATATTTGATGCAGTACCCGACCGACTCCTCCTGAACCCAAAAAGCTAAGCCTCCTTTGATCCTGACCTGCACCCGACGCCTCTCCTTGCTTTCCGGTGTAGCCAGACCAAGTGGAGAACGAGCCCTGCGACCGGTCCTGTGCTTCTCCCTTGTTGACCACGTGATCACCCTGCCGTGCTCTCTCCTCTCCACTCCCTGCCACCCTCTTTCTTTCCATCTAGATCGGGGTCGATTATCCTCTTCCTTCCTCCCTCTCCAAGCCTGTGGGCAAAACCCTAGAAGGGCCATGTCCATGGCCGTGGCCGCCGCCCCTCGTGGCTGAACCAGCGCACGCCCTGCTCACCGCCTATGGTCACCACACGCCGTCCTCGTCGCTCTCCGTCCGGGATCCACCGTCACCACCCCGGTGAGCACCCATGCGCCCTGGTTCCCTTCCTCACCCTCGCTATCTCTACCCATCCGAAGCAACGCCGACGCCGTCCGTCGCTCTACCGCGCACGCGCGCCCAGCAGTCACCACGTGAGCGACAACTCTCTCTCTGTTCCTCTGTTTCTCCCTTGATGCTGGCCTCCTCAGTTCACCGCCGCCCCCATACCACACATGTACGGGCAAAGGGAACATCCAGCTTCACTCAGGTTCAACCGGCGCTACAATCCGACCTCTGAAGCTCTCGCTTTCTTCCCCCTAAGATCAAACCAAAAATCTGTCAGAGGCGACCCGTTTCCTGTCAGTTTCGACAGTTAGAAAGCACCTCTGTTCCTAGCTTGCTCACGTCCCACACAGTGATGTTCCAGAGAATGCTTTCATGCGAAGCTGCTCTCCGTTGTCCCCTTTTCACCCAGCTTCAAACGTTTGGTCAGATCGGTGCAGAGATACACTCAAAATTTTCATCCAAAAATGGCCACATCTCACAGTAAAAACTGTTAATATCAGCAGTTTCTGTCAGTCTCGAAACTTATATGGGCCGCTGTTCATCGTATTTTTTCCCCTGGTGCTACACTTCATATCCGGTGCTAAACTTTGAGAGTATGACTTATCGTAGTATCATCTTCACGCAGTTTCAAACCTCACACCAATCGGCACTTTACAACTTTCGCAATCTTCCTCTAAAATCAGGAGGGCCTCACAAATGTTTTCTGTCAAAAAAGATTTAGTTAACTGTGTTGTTCTCCCTCTATTCCCAGCAACCTTGCAACCTCATCAGCTCCCCTCCGACGATCTTATTTGTGTCTACCTCTTGTCCGTTGTCGCATCTTGGCATATCAACAAACGGCAACTCAATTGGATCCACGATGAGCTCGCAATCACCCGCCGATTTTTGCTCAGTCTACTGACAGTCATTGTTCGTGAGATACAGTCCATTTCCGGCCATGTTCTTGAATTTTTACCTTCCATATCGATTGATCTCCAGCGAACCTTTTGTTTCTCAGCTATTCTCCATTGTACCAGCTATTCTCAGAAACAAACGGAATATCAATCGGATCTAAAACACATTCGTTTTCGTCACTCAAAGATCAACTGAGCTGGCCGTTTTCGCACAAACAAAATACAGCTTCATTAGTTAATCCGATCTGACCTTCCATTTTTTTTTCAAAAACCCCTCGCCCTATTTTCCTTTACAACCTTGGTTTTATTTCCAACAAGTCAATTCATTCCAATTCAAACTAAGGCAAAACTTTTGAAAATAATTCGAATTTGACAAAATTTCCAAAATGAAAATTAATTCAAATTTAAACATGAATACAAATGCAAATTCAGTTTTGCCCAGAGTCAACCCTAACTAGTCCAACCTTTGACTTTGACCCCTCTTTAATAAATTTGTTTTAAATATTGTTTTAAATTGAGAAATCCAAATAGTAAGTATAATATAAGTTTTTGATTCAGAAGAACATAAGGATTGTGAATATGCTATTTATAATATTATTTGAGCAATTTAAAAATTTCGAATTAATAAATATTAATAAATGTCTTTTCTTAATTATTGCATAACTTAAAATCCGTAACTCCGAATTTGATAAATAATATATTCAAACTGATCAGCGCGACGAGACCTCTCCAACCATGATATCCATGTTATCATTTGCAACATTCATTAAGAGCAGTTTCATAATCAGTACTGTTTATGCAAGAAAAACATGATAAATAAAATTGGGAAGTAATTGTTTCTTATTAATAATGCTTCACGAATGCTATATCATTAATGTGCTATGCTTCTAATATCTTTTCGATATAGTTGCATCATTAACTTGCCATGTCATGTATCATATCCTGATCATGCCGATTTTTTAGCATTAGTTGTAATTGTTGCATCGCTTGTTCCTTTTTAGTGTTTGCTTCTTTTCGGATAGGACGATGAGATGTTGTGAGCTTCGACAAGTTTTTTGGTTATGAAACTTCAGCAATGTTTTCAGGCGAGCATTCTCCCTCTTTGTACCTATCTTACTTGTGTAGTCTTTATTTTCTCCTATTGATTTATTGCTATCCGTGTTGTGATGCTCTAGTTTTCGTACCTGTGATATTCCTTGCAGCCATTATATTGCCTTGGACACCTCCTATTACATATTGTTTGGTAGATAGCCGACCTTGCGAGTCGTAGTTGCTTGCTCAGCAGTTGTTTCGATGTCGTCAAGTACCACCATTGTTGTAGAGATGCCTCGTGCTTAATGTTGGAGATGATCTTGGCTTTAATTACCGTTTAATAACTAATATTGAAAGTAGGTAAATAATGCAGAGGCATGGGTGGGCAATAGATGTTATTTGGTTTTTAACCGTCCACTTTTGTCCCGTAGGATCCCGAATACTTGATACCTGTTCCTTGACTATTCGCGCTATCCACATGTGGGACCATGAATCCCCTTAGCACGATCTTGAGTCATATCTTATTTTTTTGGGCCACAAAGTAGTTTGGGGCTTTATTACTATCCTATACTTATGTCATGATTATGCCATGCTTTACTGCTTTATTTACTATTGCGCGTAGAGCGCCTGTACTGTTTAGGAACAAATGTGGAATGTTTTCGCGGTATCGATAAGCCCAGTCACACTTTCAGGTTCCCAGTCGTTTACAGCCATTGTCGCAAACCTCTGGGTCCGTTCCGGAGCCTGCCAACTTCGCCGCGGGTAGCTTGGTGGGGTGCTCCCCTGAAATATTATATGAATCTTGCGATTTGTTTGTCGTGATGCCTCGTTGGGTTTTTATTTGGTTTTTCCGAGCTTGATCGTGCGTGTGTTGCTATTTGTGCCCCCTGCAGGGTAAAACTTTCTGAAAGCCGTGTCCGCGGTTATGGACGACTTGAAGCACCGTATCTCGATCATAGACAACTATAACTAAAGTAGTGCTATAAATTTGACTGATCTGAGGATGTTACAACCACACTCGCCTTCATGGATTTCTCGTAAGATTTCTACTCCTTATTCCAAAGAAATACATTGCTGGAAAACGCCAGAAACACTCTTCTTATAGAGCTCACCATTTATTATAGTGTAGGCTTTTTCTCGTCGGACGATCTGCCAGCTCAAGACTTCGTCTTCGGATAATTTTCCATCTATCAGGAAATCCAGATAGGGTTTTGTTTAGCTGGGAATTACAGCCAGAACTGCTATTAAAGGTTAGTTGGATTTTGTTGGATAGTCCTCATCAACTCCGGCTATCGAGGGGACCCTTAAATGCTCTAAAAAAGCACCATCCGGTACTTGTTTCTGCGCAGAGCCTATCCTTGATAGAGCATCTGCTTCCTCCTTTTCTGCTCCTGGGATATGTTGTACTTCAAAACCCTCGAACTATTTAGATAATTCATCCACAACAGCTTTGTATGCTGCCATGTGCTTGTTTGCGTTGCAGATATCGGATACTTGTTGAGTAACTAAATCTGAGTCTCCGTAACACATGAGTCTTGTTATGCCAATGTTTTTGGCCATGCGTATTCCATGCCTATATTGTTGGTTCCTGTAAAGTGTATTTGCAACACATATAATAGCTTATCTCCTTGGGGTGATTTGAGCACCACACCAGCCCCCGAGCTTCCTCGTTCTTTTGATCCGTCAAAGTGAAGGGTCCAAAATTCCGAGTCTGGAGGACTTGTGTTTCTGCCGTCTCTGTCCAATCAACAACAAAGTCGGCAAGTATTTGGGACTTGATTGCTATGCGCGGCTTGTACTCAATGTCAAAAGCTGCAAGCTCTATTCCCCACTTTGCGACAAGTCCTGTGGCGTTGTGGTTATTGATTATATCTCGCAGGGGAGCGGTGCTCACCACTGTGATCTTATGCTCTTGAAAATACTAGCGTATCTTTCTAGATGCAAAGACCACTTCATAGGCTAGTTGTTGATGCTGTGGATACCGTTGTTTTGACTCTATCAGGACCTCACTCAGGTAATAAGTTGGACGCTGCACCTTATGCTCGTGGCCTTATTCCTCGCGCTCCACTACTGTTACCACACTCATGACCTTGTTGGTCGCTGCAATGTAGAGTAACATAGGCTCCTGAGGTTCTGGCGCTGTGAGAACTGGTGGGTCTGAAATTAGGTCTTTCAAACTTGGCAGGGCCGTATCGGCTTCCTGGGTCCAGAAAAACTTGTCGGTTTTCTTCAAGAGTTTGTATAAAGGTGCGGCTCTTTCGCCAAGCCGGCTGACGAACCGACTCACTGCTGCAATGGAACCAGTGAGACGTTGCACATCCTTCAGGCGAGTCGGCCTGGTAATGTTGAGTATAGCCTTGATTTTTCCCAGTTCACCTCTACGCCTCGCTCAGATACGATGAAACCTAACAATTTTTCAGCTGGAATTCCAAAGAAACACTTCTTTGGATTTAGCATCATGTTGAATTTTCGAAGACTAGCAAATGTTTCCTCTAAGTAGGAAATTAAAGTTCCATTCCTTTTGGACATAACTGCTATGTCATCAACGTATTCATGGACATTGCACCTGATGTGATCGTTGAGACAATGTTGCATAGTATGTTGATATGTTGCTCCTGGGTTCTTTAAGCCAAAAGGCATAGTTTTGTAGAAGAATGTTCCAAAAGGAGTGACAAAAGACGTCTTAATTTGATCCGACTCTTCCATCGGTATTTGGTGATATCCGTAATATGCATCAAGAAAATAGAGTAATTCCGACCCTGCCGTTGAGTCGATTACTTGATCGATTCTTGGCAAAGGGAACGGGTCTTTTGGGCATGCCTTGTTCAAAGAGGTATAATAAACACACATCCTTAAGTCAATAGTGTCCTTTTTAGGGATGAGTACAGGATTTGCCACCCAATCTGTGTGGATGACCTCTGTTATGAATTCGGCTAACTCTAGTTAGGCCAATTCCTTGGCTATCGCTTTGCTCTTTTCAGTACCAAAACATCGTAAAGACTGTTTGACGGGTTTAGCGTCAGGGTACACATTAAGAGAGTGCTCGGCAAGTTCCCTAGGTACTTCAGTCATGTCAGAAGGCTGCCATGCGAAGATGCCACTATTAGCTTTGAGGAACTCGACGAGCGCACTTTCCTATGCGAGGTCTAAGCCTACCCCTATGTTCATCGTCTTGGAGGGATCGTCTTCCTTCAGCGAAGTTTTCTTCGTCTCTTATAATGCCTTGAATTGTATGCTTGGCTTCAGCACCTCGTTCTTCTTAGGGGGCATCTTGGACGGGTTGATGGTCTTCTTGATCTCCTGGTACTCCTGAGCGCGCAGCACGGCTTTGGCAAAGGCAGCAGATCCTTCGTCGCACTCTCGCGCCTTCCTCGGATTTCCCCAGATGGTGATTACGCCCTTTGGACCTGGAAGTTTAATCACATTGTAGATGTAACAGGGACGAGCCATGAATGGCCAGTAAGCCGAACGTCCGAAGATGGCGTGGTAAGCACTTTTGAACGGTACCACCTCGAAAGAGAGTGGCTTGGTCCGGTAATTATCTTGGGTTTTGAATGTCACGTCCAGAATAATATCACCTAGATAATCCGCCTGTCTCCCTGGTACAATGCCATGGAAACACTGTTGTACCTCAACTGGCTCTCGTGTAGATTCATGCGGTGGAGCGTCTCGATGTAAAGGATGTTAATGCTGCTTCCCCGTCCATGAGTGTTTTAGAGAACTCATAGCCATCAATAAGAGGATTGACGACCAGAGGGTACTTTCCTCGATGATGTGTTTTCCTTGGGTGATCTGAGCGATCAAAGGTGATGGTTACGTCCGACATATCCAAAAATTGTGGAACAACCGGAACTGTGCCTTGAGCTCACGGAGAACCAATTTCTTGTCTTTAGCCGGCTGAGATCCAAGGATGCAGACATATGCGTATTTTTAGTCGGAAATTCCTTCTTTCCATCCGACTTGGGCTGTGCGGCTTCCGCTTCTTCCATGTCGGAATCTTCCTTGGGCTCCTTGCCTTTCTCAGAATTTTTCTTTCCTTATCGTCGCTTGGCTCTGTAGCCAGCGGATTCGTCTTTATTTATGTCGTCATTGAAATGACACTCGGCATTTGTATGGGTAGATCCTCCGTTACTATCCAAGTGGTGGACATAGGGATTATTGGCAATGTCGGCCTAGGTATAGGTTCTTCCTAGTTGCTGTTCTCCTCTGCCCTGGATTCGGGAAGTCCCACGGCCTCTACCCTGGCCGCCTCCGCGCCCTCCTCGTCCTCTAGATCCGAATGTTGCGTTGACAGCTGCGTTGTCCGGAGCCGATTTTTCGCCCGAGGTGTTCTTGCGCTTCTGAGCCTGTTGTTTTGGCTGTTTGGCCACATTGGGATTGGCCAGAATATTTAGTAGCCCTTCTGAATCATCATCGACATCAGCATATTTTCTACCCGTCTCTATCATTTCTCCCAAATCTGTGACATGGTCACGCTTCAGTCTGTGACGCAAAAGTCTGACTGGAAGTCATGCGATGAAAGCTTCTATCGCAGTATGCTCGTTTACTCCTTCACAAGAGTTCTTTGTGTTAATCCAGTGTCTGAGGTAATGCCAGCAGGTTTCTCCAGGTCTTTGCGTGCAACGCTGCAAGTCTCCGACTGTGCAGGGCCTCCTGTATGTTCCCTCGAAGTTTGAAAAGAACACACTTTGCATATCATACCAGATGGGAATTGAATTCTCTAGCAGTTCATTGAGCTATGATCGACACATCTTACTCAACATAAGTGGGAGATATCGGACTGCGACCAGGCTGTTTCCTCCTTTGGCGATGTAGCAGGCTTGGAAAAAATCCTCGAGCCAGGTATATGGACGAGCCGCACTGTCGTAGGGCTGGATGTGTTTGGCAATACCAAAGTCAACCTGAAATTTGGTCCGACGTATGCGTGGGCCAAAGCACTTGGGACCGACGTACACATCTTCTTCCTCATACCACCGTGCCTCTATGTTTGACTCAATGTGATGGCGAGCGTCGTTTGGCGAGAGAGATCTGTGCCTCGGAGGCTCACGGCTTCAGTGCGGCAAAGTCGGATTTCTGCTTCTCCTCTCACCATTGCCTCCTCCGCCCCTGCGGCTTCCATGGCTACGTCGGGATCCTTCATGGTTGTTACCTAGGGGCGAGGGTGGTCCTGGTGGATTATTTCCGGCTCGGTTACACGGTGGTGGTTGTGGAGCCTCATTATGCTGACTCTGATACTGGTTTCTTCGGGCTCCATACCTACTTGATTCAGGACGGTCCGGATCATCTCTTCGTCCGGCGTTACCAGACGGACGGCTCGGTGGTGGCATCCTTAGCCGATCTTGCTCTCGCTAGCGGTGTACTTCCGGGTCTTCTCTTTGGCGATTGTTTTGCCGACGATGGTCCTGATGAGGAACCATTTCCCTGATGGCATCTTTGGACACAGCCGGAATAACTCTTGCCCAGTCACGTGCCGGCCTATGAGAGTGGCTATTTGAGCCGGTTCTTGAATTCTCTTCTTCTCCACGAAGGCGATAGTGTCGATCCGTATCCCTGCGAAGCCTTCCGTCAGCGCTTTGGTCGGCGACAGTGTGGCAAAATTCTGACTTTGAGGCCAGCTTGCCACTGAATGACGCAACCGTTTTCTGCTACTTTAATCCTTTTTCCAGCAATACAACGCACTGCTAGACCTAATGTCAAGACATATTATTGGCGAGGATAGCCCGAGCTGCAGCAGCATTTTCCAACGGCGTGCTATAGACTCGGATCTTCTCTCCTTTTTTTTCTGCCAAATAGGTCTCTGTGGATATCCGTGTTCTTTTTGGCAAGAAACAGACCTCCTCTTGTTTTGTTTGGATGTCGCTTGAAATCTGACTAGTATTTGGCAGGATAACTGTCTAACTGTTGCTTAAGCTCGACAATGCGCGCGGCCTCCACTACTAGGAAAAGGGC
This sequence comes from Avena sativa, assembly GCA_916181665.1. Taxonomy (NCBI): domain Eukaryota; kingdom Viridiplantae; phylum Streptophyta; class Magnoliopsida; order Poales; family Poaceae; genus Avena; species Avena sativa. Next base: position 225,953,114 of record OV702295.1, read on the forward strand.
TATTGGTAATCCAAACTTCCATGGCTCACGTGGTTGAAGTGCCCCACGGATAAAACAGGCGTGGCTCACCTGTGGGCAGTGCCCTAGTAGTAACTACAACAACCGTGGCGCACATGGTGATAGTGCGCCACAGATATGTGTGGGCCAGGGCCCTACTGGCCGCATGTCGCATACCCGTAGCGCACATGGGGTAGGTGCGCTACGGTTGTCAGGGTTAACCGTGGCGCACATGGAGGGGGTGCGCTACGCCTAAGTGAAGGCCCCTCTGTTCTATAAATGGGCAGACACATCCTGGCGCACTAGGGCCATGTGCGCCACGATTGTGTTTAGTTCCTGTGGCGCACTAGGGCAATGTGCGCCATGGATGTGTCGACCATTTTTTTTGGCAGCTCCACTTTGTGCACATGTGTGATCATCCACCACCCACACTTCACTTTCCCCTTCTTCTTCCTCCTTAGATCTAGTCGGGATCCTTCTCCTTCCTACCTCAATTTTTCCACTCATTCACCATTTTTAGCATGTAGAACTTGCCTTGGATGTTACATACGTAATAGAGGAAGCTCTCTGGTCTCTCATCTCCTTCTCCGGTCTCTCATCTCCTTCTCCGGTCTCGCGTGCACCTCTCCTTTCCATCTTCTCGCGATCGGTCTCTCATCTCGGTAAGTTGTCCATGTAAGGATGTGTTCATGTGTATATGGATGATATGCTCATATGTATGTAAATGATCGATGCTCATGATGTGTGTATGGAGAGGATCGATGGTCATGTGTGTGTATATGGAGAGGATCGATGCTCATGCATGTGTGTATGGAGAGGATGATATGTTCATGTGTGTATGGATCGGTCTCTCTCTATTGTGTTTGTGTGTGAACAAGTTGCCATTTGTTTTGCCAAAATGTTGATTCATTTCCATTTTGGCAAGACTTTGGCATTTCGCAAAGGTCCTTATTTTAGGATAGGTCATGGAGAAATTTTCTATTGACCATTGCATGCATGCATTGATTATGTGGTTCTAATAGACTTCTAATTGTACCGTGTACACCATGCAGGCAAAATGGGGCTCATAATGAGCGAAGGCATTGTGGCTAGATTTTTGAAATGTGCGACGGCCGACATGATACGAAATAACAAGACGGAGATAAGATGTCCGTGCAGAAGATGCAAACTCAACTGGGTGATCGACCCAGATTCCGAGAATCTGCAGGCGCACTTGCTCTGCCATGGTTTCATGGATGGATACACTCGTTGGATAAGCGATGACGAAGGCGATGGAGATGGTGAAGGTGGGCAACATGAGGATGATCATCACGGCGAGAACGGGCGAGATGATGAAGAGTCTCCTGGAGATGGTGAAGGTGCGGAAGCAGACCGGGATGATGATGATCTAGATGCCGGAGGAGCAGACGACGATGGAACAATGTCAGGTTGGGTGTGGGACCCTTATGTGCAAGAGCTGCTTCTCAAGCAGACGAGTAACACCAACACTGCCGCTAGAGAGAAAGCCAAGCTTGCACAACTTGAGAAAGACGCAGTTACTCCATTGTATGAAGGATGCAGGCCCGATGATACCCGGTTGAATGTAACGCTTAAGGCTATGGAGATGAAGGCAAAACACAAATTGAGCGACGCAAGCTTCGACGATATGATGGCATTCTGGCACGATCGTCTCCCGGAGGGGAACCCGTGTCCAACTAGTATCGAGGACGCCAAGAAAATCGTCTGTCCTCTCGATCTACCACACGTTAGATATCACGTATGCATCAACGATTGAATCATTTATTGGGGCGAGGACACGGAGAAAACCACATGTCCGGTGTGCGGCATGAGTCGATACAAGAAAGTGAAGAAAGCACCTCGAAAAGTGGTATGGTACTTTCCTATCACTCCTTGTCTGCAGCGCTATTTCGCGAACCCTAAGGAAGCGAAGCTCATGCGATCGCATGCGAAAAGGAAGAAGCCAGGAGATGACGATGACCCCGAAAAGGACGAGCTGATGACGCACCCTTCAGATGCTAGCCAGTGGAAAGCATTGGATCTCGAATTCCCATAATTTGGTGGAGATCCGTGGAACATCAGGCTTGGTTCAAGCACCGATGTACTCAATCCGTTCGGTAGCCAGAGCAGCATGCACAGCACTTGGCCCGTGTTTGTATGGATGTACAACCTCCCTCCATGGTTTTGCATGAAGAAGAAGTACATACAAATGAGTATGCTAATTCAAGGGCCGAAACAACCTGGTACCAACATCAATCTGTATCTCGGGCTGTTGAAAGAGGAGCTAGCCATGTTATGGGAATCTGGAGCCAATACTTACAATGCCGTCGCACAAGATTATTTCACTATGAGAGCCGCGTTGGTCACTACGTTACAAGATTATCCAGGTTGCGGGTATATCTCGGGGCAGGTTATCCAAGGATTCTGCGCATGCGTTAGGTGCATGGATAACACAAGCTATCTCCAACTAGAGAAAGATCAAGGGTCTTCGAAAACCATGTTCATGGCACACCGGAGGTGGCTCGGCAAGAATGATCCATGGAGAAAACGTGGAGACCTGTTCGATGGCAAATCCAAGACCCGAGGAATCCCAGAGCAGAGGAGCAGCGAAGAAGTGGAAGAGTTGCTGAAAAACTGGAAAGATTGTCCTAAGCCTGGAAAGAAGCGAAAGAGGTAGCAAGACAAGCCGCTGATGAAGGTATGGAAAACAAGGTCTGTTTTCTAGGAGTTGCCATACTGGAAGTTTCTCCGCACGCCTCATAGCCTTGACATCATGCATATCACAAAAAACGTGTGCGAGAGTCTGGTCGCCACCATAATCAACATGCCAGATAGGACGAAAGATGGTCCGAAAGCAAGGCACGACCTGATATTCATGGGTATCCAGAAGGAGCTTCACGGAGGACGCACTACTCCTGATGATCAGGAAGATGACGATGATCATGAGTCGGAGACGACACAAGGTCGTCGGAAGGGTAAAAAGTTAAAGAAGAACGAATACTATTGCCCTCCTTCTTGCTTCACTCTAAGCCAGGCTGAGATCAAACAGTTTTTCAAGTTCCTTCTAGGAGTCAAATTTCCTTACGGCTACGCGGGCAAGATAAGAAGATACCTAGACGAGGCAAAGCAGAGGTTCAGTGGCATGAATACTCATGACTGTGCCGTGCTAATGACGCAGGTACTTCCGGTTACACTAAGAGGGATAATGGACAAGCACGTCCGTGAAACGTTATTTGGCCTCTGCAAGTTTTTCGACGTCATCTCTTCGAAGTCGATTGGCGTGAATCAGCTCGGGAGGCTACTGGAAGAGATCATGGTGATACTATGCGAGCTTGAGGTCTACTTCCTGCCCGCATTCTTCGACATTATGGTGCATCTGCTGGTCCATGTCGTGGAGGACATCGTCCAACTCGGGCCGATGTTCCTCCGCAGAATGATGGCGTTCGAAAGGATGAACGGACACATCAAAGGATACGTTCGCATCAGGTCCCGTCCAGATGGAAGCATAGACAAGGGCTTTCTGGCCGTTGGTTTAGGCAGACGCTCCTTGATAATCCCTCACGATCGCATTCTTCTAACACGGAAAAGATCATATTCATCTTGTCGCAGGGACCGATGCAAAACCTGGTGACCTATCAGGCGTATGATATCAACGGCTACACATTCTACACGGAGGAAAAGGACAACAAGTGTGATTATCAGAACTCGGGCATAACATCGGAATTCTACACCGATGACAATGTGAAGGAAAGATTCTACGGAAGGATCGAGGAGATCTAGGAAACTCGACTACTGTGGAGAAAAGGTGCCGATGTTTCGTGTCAGATGGGCAAAGAGCGTCGAAAGAGAAGACCGGTATTTCACAACCATGGCTATACCCGAAGCAGCCAAATGCAAGGCCGCTGGTGCGAACATGGCCACGAAAAATGACTTCGGGGGGGATCTTCTACGGAGGAAATATCCCGAATAACCATGACATAGAAGATCGCCTAGAGATGTAGGGTGACTATAGGAAGTTCATGATGAGACAAGGCGTCCTCCCATTCTCTGAGCCGAGCCAGAAGGCTTGATGTTGGCCTAGTTGTAGTTCCAAACTATAGATGACCTTTGTGTGTGTGTGTGGTACATGCTACTACTTATCTTATTAGGTTTATGAATCATCGCTTACATATTTTGATTATTATTATATATCAATCAATTCTTGGTTTTTTTGCTTACTCTTTGGTCCTTTGCTCACTTTGGTCCTTCTTTTTTCCTTACTTTATTAGTATTTTTTCGAGAATGCCGATGATTGAAATGTCGTGGCACACTATATATGTGAATGTGCTACGACGGGATAGTTAGCCTTGTGGTATGCACAAGTACAGGTGTTGTGCATCCTACTTGGCTAACTGTTCTATCGTAGCATATTCCTGTGTCCAATGACCTATGTATATATACGAGGCACTCTTTTCGAGTTACTTTGGTCTTTTTCGAGAATAATGCCAATGATTGAAATATCATGGCACACTATATATGTGAATGTGCTGTGGTGGGATTGTAAGCCTTGTGTTATGCACTAGTCCAGATGTTGTGCATCCTACTTGGCTTACAGTTCCATCATAGCATATTCCTGTGTCCAACGACCTAGCTAGTTATATATGAGGCATGCTTTTTGAGTTACTTTGGTCTTTTTCGAGAATGCCGATGATTGAAATGTCGTGGCACACTATATATGTGAATGTGCTGTGACGGGATTGTACTCCTTGTGCTATGCACAAGTCCAGGTGTTGTGCATCCTACTTGGCGTACAGTTCCATCGTAGCATATTCTTGTGTCCAACAACCTAGTTATATATGAGGCATGATTTTTGAGTTACTTTGGACTTTTTGAGTTGGGAGTACTTTCTATAAGTGTATCTTCATATGCGACTTTAATTATACATGTTTTTTTTCAATCACCGGTTAATTATTATTGTCAACTTGTAGATGACGTGGTATGTCGTCTACAAAGGACGGGTTCCCGGAGTCTACGATGATTGGGAAGACTGCCGGAGACAGGTGCACCGTTTCAGCGGCAATAGCTACAAAGGGTATAACACTATGGCGGAGGCGGAAGCTAGATACACGCGCTATCTAGCGGGAGTTAGGACGAGGAACCGGATGAAGACCTACACCTTCGTCGCGGTGATGCTTATCGTCTTTGGTTGTTTATCCCTCGTTTGTGTCTAGATAGTTTAGATGTATAAGCGAGCTTCCGAGCTCTAACTTGTTCGAGACACATGTATTCGCATGTCACCAACTACTTTCTAACTTGATCGAAACAATGTAACGTATACTATGTATTCATGTATGAGACTTATCTATATGTATTTGTTTCAATCTTGTTTTGCAAATTGTGTATTTATATATATAATTGTATATCTTGTATCTGTGTGTATATCTGCCGGTAATATTGTATATAATCTATATTGTATATCATCTGGCTCTAAAATAAAAAAAACAAAAAAAAACACCCGTGGCACACATGACACAGCTTTTGTGGCGCACTATAGCTAAAGCGCACCTGCGCAGCTTAGTGGCGCACTGCAACGTGCGCCACAGAAGATCCTACGCGTAGCACACCTGCCCTCCTAGCCGTGGCGCACTAGCAGGTGCGCTACGCCTATCTCGACACAACTGTGGCGCACCAGGCAGTGCGCCACGGCTAGGAGATAGCCGCAGCACGAGGCTAGTGGCGCACTGCTAGTGCGCCACAGATGGCCTTTTCATGTGCGCCACAAACATGCGTTTTCCTAGTAGTGCTCTTTGAGCAGAAACAGACGGTGCTTTTCCAGGTCCTCAGCCCTTTTATCCAGCGCCTCAGGAGTATGTTCCGAAGCCGTTGGGATTGGAATCGTGAGTGCATATCCGTAAATTGGACGTGCACCCTTGGTGACAACGTGTCCATCCACTGGAGGGTCGATCGGTGTGGTATTAATCGGATCTCCATCCTGATTCTCCATCTCGATCTCTTCATCAACTTTTTCTTCGTTGGTTTCCTCGACGTCCGGCTCTACCAGTGTCGGATTCTTGTTCTTCTTCTTCTTATTTGACCGCCCAGTAGCCTTAACGTTCGTACCGGTGGAAAAGATGGATTTTGGTCCGGTGCCGGGGGATAAGCTTCCATCGGTACTTTCCGTTGTGGTTGGCTTGTGGACATCGGATGAATCTACGGTATCCATATCATCCTGTGAGGTGTAGCTTTCATCATGCTATCATATGGACTAGGAGAATTTTCCGTCTCACCTTGCGTTGGCTTGGAGGCATGTTCTTGTTGGTACACCTCCATCTCCTTGTCGAAGTCTCGAAGTTGCTGCGATGTTATTGACTCCTGAGGTGAGCCAGGTAAGTCGGTGTTTTCTTCGATTGCGTCGAGGACTGAATCACTGCCGGCTCTAGCGTCGACAGAGTAGGATCCAGAGCTTATGTGGTACACGAAACAATGCCTCTTCTTGTTCATGTTCTTGAGGTAGTGGCACAACTGGGTTTTTGCCTCCTCCATCTCAAAGCTTTCCTTGATATCAGCGATTGCTTCATAATCAATGTAGGGGCGTCTCGTCATCTTCTTTATCTTGCTCCTCGATAGTAATTTCTACTATGACATCTGCAGGATGTAGTATTCGTCCATGTACCCGATCTTTTCAGGGAGATCAGATCCGGATTTTTCTTCCACCTATTATTCCACTACAGGTGTGGGCTGGGTGGGTTCGATTTTTTCCACGATCTGGAACTCTTCCGCCTCTACGGACAAAGTAGATCCGGATTTTTCTTCCACCATGGTCATCACCTCAAGGGTGGGTTGGGTGGGTTCAACAAAGCCGAGGTAAATATCAATCTCGCCGATAGACATGATCCTGTAGGTTGTCACGGGTTTTCTAGACGTAATCCAAGTCTCGTTGAGAAGAACCAGAGGGACATCACTGGCATAGACCACGCGACCCATGGCAATAGTTTCGCCGATTCTTGCATGTGCAGATTCTGCCTAGAACGAATCTCAAAAGGTCACTTGCCCCACGGTGGGCGCCAACTATCATCAGATTGTCGTACCCCATAGGGGTTCCTAGTGGCGTTGGAAAGATGGGGTGTGAGACGTCGGATGTTCCAGGAGCGATGAGCACAAGTTTACCCAGGTTCAGATCTGACTGCGGTGATCGGATTCTACTCCTGCTAGCAACCCAGTAATATATCGCCAGATGTTATAGCGGATTACAAGAGAGGTTCGCCTGTGCGAGTTGTGATTGTGGTAGTAAGATTGGTTCTGCCCTAAAGGCTCCCATAAAGCTAGTTTATATAGATACCAGGGCCTAGGGTTATAGGAGAGACCTATCCTTCTACGTTACAGAGTCAGTAACTAGATACATCTTGGACTACAAGTAACACTACAGGCTTAAGTCAGTAACTCTTCTGGGCCTTGTTGTAGCTAGAACTAGCTCATCCTCTTTCTCTGACTAGCCGCCCGTGAAGCAAAGCTCTAACCCATTGGTGGGCCACCCTGATTAGCGAGTCATCTGGGTATAACCGGAAAGTATATCCCCAACAACCCTACATTTTGAATGATCAAAAGCACGAGGAGGCTCGGGGGCTGGCGTGGTGCTCAAGTCACCCCAAGGAGATAAGTTGTTCTATGTGTTACAAACACACTTCATGGCAACCAATAATATTGCCGAGTATAAAACATTGTTACATGGAATATGCATGGCCAAATATATTAGCGTAACAAGACTCATGTGTTACGGAGACTCGGATTTAGTTGCTCAGCAAGTATCCAATATCTGCTAGAGAACAAACACATGTTATCCTACAAAACTGTTATGGATGAATTATCTAAATCGTTTGAGGGTTTTGAGGTTCAACACATCCCTCGAGCAAAAAATAAGGAAGCAAATGCCTTATCAAGGATAGGCTCTGCGCGGAAACAAGTCCCGATGCTTTTCTAGAGCACTTAAAGTTTCCCTCTATCACAGGAGTTGATGAGGACTATCCGACGAAATCCGACTCACCTCTAATAGAAGTTCTAGCTGTAATTCCCAGCTGGACAAAACCCTATCTGGATTTCATGATAGACAGAAAATTACCCAAAGATGAAGTTCTGAGCTAGCAGAAGGTCCGACGAGAAAAAGCCTATACAATCATAAATGGTGAGCTCTATAAGCGGAGTGTTTCTAGAGTTTTTTAGCGCTGTATTTTCTCAGAAAGAAGGAGTGGAAATCTTACGAGAAATCCACGAAGGAGAGTGTGGTCACCATGCTGCAGCCAAATCTTTAGTGGCAAAACCTTTCAAACACGGATTCTTTTGGCTTACAGCTAAGACATATGCCGATAAGATGGTCAAAGCGTGCAAAGGCTGCCAAAAATACGCCCATCAGGCACATGTTCTGTCTGATTAGCTGCGAACAATCCCTATTACATGGCCATTTGCGGTCTGGGGGCTTGATATGGTAGGGCCGTTTCACAGGCAAAATGTGGATTTACTCACCTACTAGTGATGGTGGATAAATTTACAAAATGGATTGAGGCCAAACCCGTAACAATTTGCGGTGGAGTCACAGCCAGAAGGTTCGTCAAAGACTTGATCATCTGATTCGGATATCCGCACAGTATAATTACTGACAACGGGAGCAACTTTTCCATGGGATAACTTGCCGAATTCTGCGAGGAGCAAGGGATCCGACTCGATATTGCATCGGTCACGATTCCAAAGGCTAATGGACAAGTCGAAGGAGCTAATAGTCTTATTTTACAAGGACTCCGACCTCGGCTCGAGGCACCACTTCGTCATGCTGCGGGGATTGGGCGGAAGAATTACCGTCTGTGATATGGAGCTTACGAACAACTCCTAATAGATCAACCGACTATACTCCTTTCTTCTTGGTCTACGATGCAGAAGCAGTTCTTCCAAGTCATTTAATTCACCAGTCTCCTCAAGTCAAAGCGTATATCGAAAATGATGCAGAAGTTTCTCGACAAGATGATCTCGACATAGTCGAAGAAGTTCACGTCGTTGCTGAGCAGAGATCTACAGCCTATCAGCAGAAGTTACACAAGTATCATAGTCAGAGAGTTCAAGACCGTTCTTTCAGGAAGGGCGATTTGGTTCTCCAACTTGTGCAAAAAAGAAAGCACAAACTTTCCCCGATTTGGGAAGGACCTTTTATGATCAGTAGAGTTCAGCATAACGGGTCATATTATTTAACCGATATGAGACCAATCAAGGAAAGACCGGATACTCGGAAGATAAAGAGAGATGGTGGTCGTACAGACCCAGATGAAATAGACCGTCCATGGAATATTGCACAGCTACGTCCCTTCTATTCTTAGTTATATTTCCTTGTAATCATATATGTACATGTTCAATGTGAAATAAAGTATTAGTTTTCTCATATGTTATTCTTGAGAAGTATTTTGCCATCTTATTTCCAAAAGAGCATGTCATTTTTAAAAATCCCAGAATGCTTGAAAGTACTTTGTGCTTATGTTCGTTCTGGTTATGATTTTTGAATATCTAAAAAATGTTACCTTAGGGTAAAAATCTAATTTGTTGTCTATACTTTGGTTTTTTTATCTGATTGCTTAGACGCGGGTATTTTCCGATTAATGAATTATTGGTACTGGAAGACGGCTTTGTTTCCGAATTTAAACAGGTTGAGAAATTGACCTCCGTTGCTCGACAAAGTTACCTTGCTAAAGGTTGGCCGGCTCATGAAAGGGACGAGGCAGAGATCCAGATAAAATGATAAGTATAAACATAACAAAAAAGTGCTTAAGAATTTTTTCAAGCACATGCATAAAATATATACAATAAGTGCTAAGTGGTAATGCATCATTTCTTACAGACCAGCACACAGTTAAAAAGAAAAATATTGCTCCCATCATTACATGCCACATGAAAAGTTCAGAATAATGCATCAAGATATTTATATTGCAAATTCAGGCGGTGGTGATGGAGAACTTGGAGCGCTAGAGTCGACATCATCGTCACCTTGATCCTGAGACTCGGAAGCTCCTTCAATGAGACTATCTTCCACCTCTTGGGGTGAAGGAGCCACATCGACATGTTGGAAAAATGGCGTCTTCCAGCTCGTCATCTCCGCCACGTGACAAGCATAGCCCATACAGGATTCTTGGATTGCCTTGATGTCCTATGGGTTACCCTCATCATCTTTGTGGGTGATGCCCTTGGTGACGTGCCAGATCTCCATATCGCTGTGGTGGCTCATCACCATGGTGAGGACGGTCTGTGCAGCAGTCCGAGCATAGGAGATCTTCCAGTCTTCGATGAGCCTCGAAATCTCCTTGGCTCTGTCCCTCACCTTGAGCACTGCCATTTTGTGCAAATTTGAAAGTATGACCGACTCGCCAGCCTCTTCAAGAGTCTGGCGGAAGTCAAAAAAAATCTCCGACGAGTTTTATGCGCTCGATACAGGGTTTAAAGGAAGGAGAGTCGGAAAGATGAAGAGGATCTGGGAAAGAACCAAAAATCAAAACTGACTCAAAGAATGTCGAAAATCAAGGGAAGAGTGAAAGTCGGAAATCTTACCTAGCACACAGTGGTTCCACTAAGCATGCTCATCTCAGGGACTCTTTAGCTCTGCTTCTGTGGCCTGGGATAGATCTCTTTGGCTCTCGAAGTCCTTCTTGATGTCATCTAGTTGTTTATCTCGGAGGGCCAACAGCCTCTGGAGCCTCTCGGTCTCCATATTGCTTGATTCCAGGACGGCATTCACGGATTTCTCCGATTAAGCCTCTAGTTTTTCAAGCTCTTCCCAGAGTTCAGAATTTTCTAACTTTAAGACCTTGAAGTTCTCGGCCTCTTCCACCATCTTGCTAGATTCGCACAACAATTCTGCAAAGGAAAAATTATTAGTCGACTGAAAAGTTTGACTATGGCAATCATTTAATGGAAAAAGGAATCGGAAAATATTACCTTCCGCCTCATCTTTCTCCACCTTCAACTTGGAATTTTCAAGGCGCAGAGCCTTAATCTCTTTGCGTTTGTTACAAATATTTTTGAGCAATTCCTGGTTGGAATATGCAATTTTCTGTAAGTTTAGAGGCAGAATACCGTCAGACGGCTACTAAGACTCAGGATGCAACTTTAACCAAGTGAAAATACAGCACGAGCCTTGGGGGCTACACTGCATCATTCTTTTGCATCCTATAAGCATCAACTCGGATTTAATGTTATGATGTTTGTCCGACTTTATGCTTAGGGGCTAGAGGATATGACAATAAATACGGCAAACAAGATTCGGAATACTTACAATGTGTTCTAGATGCAACTTCTCAAATCCGAGTTTTATGTTGTGAAACAATTTTTTGGCAAGGGAGAGGGAGGTAACATCTATTCCTGGGAGCTCGCCAGATTCGATTTTTGCATCGTAGACCAAAATTTGGTCCAAGAGATTCACCAGATCCACGTCCTACGTCTCTTGGCTCGCTGCCTCTGGAGTGAGGGTTTGTTTCTCGAGAATGGACTGAGCCAGCTTGAGAATTTATTCCTTATTCTTCCTCTTTAGGCCGAAGGCAGTAGATGTAACATCCCAAAAATATTGATCTTGATTATCAAATTCTAATCACTAAAATTAAGGTTAACAAAAAGTTTTATTAAATAAAAACCATATGAATGCATGTGTGTATGTGATGATTGTATGAATGCATGTTTGGACTTGTGTGATTAACCTAAATAGCAAGGAATGGTTTAAAGATGAAAATAACACCATCTAAAACATTTCCAAGCAGAAACAAATCAAGAGAAAATAAAAAACAAAACAAATAAAGCAAATGGTCATTTTTGCCAATCTTGCTCACTAGGCCATTTTGAGTGTTTCTAGTCCAAGATTTCACAAAGAAACTTTTCCAATTCTTTTTACCCCTTGCTAGACCAAGTAAAAGTGAATCAAAGCTCACCATTCAAACTTGTAGAAACATTTGGCAACCCCATTAAAATCACAATTTAAAATTGAATCTATAACATATGTGAAGATCCCACATTTTCAAAACCCAACCAAACCAGTGCCCCTTGACCAATCCAACTAACCTAAGACTCCCTAGTATGTACCTAGCAAACCCAACAAGTTTGAATCCAAAATTCAAATTTGAATCTCTTGCGGCCATTTCATCAAACGCATTGTAAGCAGCAAACAAACAAACACAAAACACTATTAGAAGCAGTGATTTTGGCCAAACTTGTTCCCTCTCTAGGTCACTCTAAACTCTTAGTAGATGATCAAACTAATCTAACTAGCCTTTGCATCACTGTGAGCATTCATAGCCATCAATGGTCACCATGCCGAGAGCACCCTTACCACCCCCATGTCGCTAGCGAGCTAGGAGAAGCTCTAGCTTTGCCAACCTTGTCTGGGACATGCAGCACCGTCCACCGCCACCCCCTGTCCAAGCCCCAAGCCTTGCCAGCCACTGGACCACACGACAAGCTCACACCCAGCTTCTCTGCGAGCGAGCCGAGAGCGTGCCAGAGCGCCGCACGCGACACCAGCCCACAGACCGCGCGCCGCCCTCGCCGCTTGCGTACGTGATCGCCAGCACCCTAGCAACCCGCCAGACAACCCCATTCACCGCCGCGCGGACCACGGACGCTGTGCGCCATTAAAATCCCCGTCGAACCCGCCTAGAGCACCACGACATTCAGGCCGTTCCTTACCGCCCCACGCCGCGCCATCAAGACATTGAGCTTCGCCAGGAGGCAACGCATTGTCCCGTACCTTTGCCCATTCCATTAGCATGCTGTGCCAACGACCATGACGAGCCCAGCCCGCGCCCGTCGGTCCCCTTCAGGCACTATAAAAGGAGGCCACCCCCGTTCGATTTGAGCACACCATCTCACTCCCCACCTCTCATTGATCACACCAACTCTCCCCCGGAGCAAGGCAAGCACCAGGTGGCTGGAATTTCACCGGTGTTCGCCATTGCAGAGGAGGAGAGGCGCCATCGATTGGAGCCTCCCCAGGAGGAGATGCTGGTACCAGGAGGATCGCCGTCGTCGACTTTGTCGTTCGCCCCCATCGCTGACCATCGCTGGAGCCCCGGTGAGCCCCCACTGACCCCCACTGGCCGCACTACGGTTCAACCTCGCCGCGTCATGTTCAGGCGTGGACGATGAACCACGACCGTAGGATTAGAGTTAGATCGCACAGTCCACATCTCCGCATACCGCTTCGCCACTCGCTGTCTCACTGACGAGTGGGGTCGTTCACTTAACCAGCCCGCGCACGTGCTGTGCGTAGTGGGCCGGCCCAGTTAAACATCCCGCGCGACCCAGCAATTCAAACTTAGATTTATTCATTTAGTTTCAAAATCAGTTCCGTACCTAGATTCAAAAATCAACCCAGCTCGATTCACTTAACCAAAATGCATGAAACCAATTTTATTAAAAAGGTAATGAGATGCTTAATCCAAGCCTGTTGGATTCAAACCAATTATATTTGTAGACCACCCATGGTAAAAATAACAAGGCAACAACTTTTCTGCATTCAAACATTTTTCAAAATTCAACCATGAAAGCTTATGAGTTGATTCCAACTCTAAAAAATCACATTTAACCATACCTTTCAGAATATATAAAAATATATAGGGTTACTTACAGAAATAATGATCAAGTAATAAAATAATGCCTCATAAGCCATTCTACTCACTTTAATTAATTAAAATAAAAATGTTAAACCTTATTAAATAGTGACACTACTTTAAATCACATTCTCATGTACAGAAATATGCGGTGATGACATGTGTCAACATGACCCCATGTTTTAGTTGGAGAATATTAAATCTTAAGTAGTTTTTCAATGAGTAGAAATTAATTTTCCAAAATAAAGAAAATAAAACTATTTGCCTTAATAATTGTAAGGTTAGTGATGATGCTAGATCATATAGTATGAACCTTTGTGTGCTAAATAGAGTAGTTAAGAATTGTGTGGTGATTGTGTACCTCGTATTTATTTATAGACGATAGTATCGACCAAGGATACGAGGAGGAAGGAGGATACTACGAGGAAGAAGCCGAGGAGAACTTCAACCACTGCTCTGCACAAGGCAAGCTAACACTTGTAACTTAGCAAGCTTATACTTGCAACCTTGCAAGCCTAATACTATTGGTTGAATTAGCAAGCTATTAACTGAGCAAGCTACTACTTGCATTGTTACCTAAGCAAGCCAATACTTGCAAGCCTTGATGACCCACAATCCCAGTTTTAATTGCAATCTTAGTTATTTTATATCTTTATCAAAGCTTTCTCTTAGAGTTTACTTAGTGACTTTTAGATTCTAGAAAGATAATTGAAGGTAGCATAAAGAGCATAAAACTTGACCTGAGTTAGATAATCTTGATGTCATCCTCAGGCATGAGATTGAACTTAGATCATTCACACGTGAGTACCACCCTTCTTTAGTATTTACCCCCACTTTTAGATGCTAGTGCTAAGCATAAAACTTGATCAACTTTAGATGGGAATACTTGGTGAAAATGGTTATGAAAACCTTAGAATGATGAGTCATTCTGCTGAAATGTTTTGACATGTGTTCTTAAACACCAGATGATTTTGATGATGAAAATGTTAAGACATGAGCCTTAGCCCTTTATAAAACTGATGGTTGTCTAGATGCGATACCTTTCCAATTTTACCGTACAACCACGATACCTGAAAATTGGGTAGGGCTTGACTAGAAATTTATATACCTTAGTATGGGTTCCCTTACGGCCAAGGTTTGAGCTGAGGCTACCTTGTGAAGATTGTCCACCTGTGCAGTACCCAAGATGACAGTTGGTCATGGTTAGGAGGCCAAACTCACAGGAGAGGTGCCTATACTAGGGCGTGTAATTGAAAGGTTAAGATTGATTATCCGCATACTGAGTATGGTGAATTCAGGATTTGTTCCTGATGGATGTATCGAATATTGTGGTGAATGTGTACAATCTCTGCAGAGTGTCAAACTATTAGAATAGCCGCGTCCGCGGTTATGGACAGCTGGAACGGCCATATAGTTCCGTCGTCAGATGTTTTCAAAATGACTCGTGAAATGTTTTATGACTTTAACTTGACCACAACAAAGTTGTGATATGAAATTGAAGTTCCCACTTAGGTGTAACTTTCAGCTAGCTTTCTTTGCTTCTGAACTCAATAGAGATAAATATGGATTTTTGCAAAATAACCCTAGAGCTTAGTACTTCCTATTCCAAAACCACTTCACTTGTTAGTATTAGTTTGCGATTACTTAAAGAGTACTCATGGCTTTATCCCTGGCTATTCTCGTGGTCAGACTATGAAGAGGACTACCAGGAGGATGGACTGCATGACAGTTACGACAACTAGGATCATCTCCCATCGTCAGCATTGCCTGTGACCATGAATATGAAGCTTAGCCCATGCTATCGTTATTATTACGTTATTCCACTGCTTGAATTGTATTAAGACTGGATCATGAGATCCTTATTTGTGTAAGACCTTACGTATGGTTTGTAATGGATGATGTACTGTGATATCCAATCTGTTATGTCTCGCAAAAATGGTAATCCTGGGATTGCGATGTATGGCATAACAAGCATCTAGGATTAAAAATCCGGGTGTTGACAGTAGAGCCGGCCACTTTATCCACTTCCCCTGTTGATATCATCATGGGATCATTACCCTTGACAGGTTCACCCTTGTTAGTTGACTGGATACCAATGGTAACCAGGGCTTTCGAGGTGGTGCTGGCATTGGGGATGGAAGAACCAGCATCGGGAGAGGCGGAAACCTATGGCGCTGATGTCTGGGCACTGCTTGGAGTTGGAGCAGGAAAAATAGGAGATATGACAAGCTTCTGCTGGCACAGTTGCTTGCCTGGCTTGCCCTCGGGCTTCAACTTGCTCTTCAAAATAGATTTTTCTCTGAACACGTATGAATGAATGAATGTCAGATGTGCTTCAGAAAGAAAAACAATGTACATGATATTAAAAACCACAAGGTGGCTACCTTTTATCTACTGGCAACACTTGTGTGCCAGCAGTGATAACAACATCCTTGGCCTTGCGCTTCTTGGAAGCGGAGGCAGGAACTTCTTTCACCTTGTCGTCCTCCGTCTCTTCCGAGTCGCAACCCCTGATAGGGGAAAGCTAAGAGCGTCGGTAAGAGAGAAGTCCGATTATGAGGCGGAAAACAGAAAATAAGCTTAAAAACAAGTTGAAGTACTTACCGGGATAAGAGGACGGTCGGCGGTGTACATTTCATGGAGACTTCCGGGATTTTATTCTCCACCCGCTCCTTGATCAGGTACTGCATTCGGGTCTTGTAGTCCTTCACGGATATCCGAGTCGGACTAACCTTCAGGATGTCTTTCCAATCTTCGGTGACCGTGTGCATCAAGCGGTCTCCGTGAAACTGCAATGGCTGAATCCAGTGTTCCAGCCAGCAGTGGATCAAGTTGGATACATGGAGCCCCTTCCTCTTCATCAAGAACTCGATCCTCCTTTTGGAAAGGATCAAATCCTCGGATAGTTGTGGCGCCTCTGCGTCCCACGACTCTTGGTGGGGAGCGGCACCGTCGACGATGTAGCCCTCGTCCTCCATAACTTGGAGCTCGGTGTTATCCATAGCGCCAGGGACCAAAAGGCCCCGCAGTTTCCTCTCCTCCGCCATCGCTCCCATCGCTGCTGCCGCTCTGGAGCTAGATGGCGCCTCCATCTCGTCGGGGAAGGTTTGAAGATTGGCGGTGATTGGGGTTTTCTCGGTGTGTAGATGAGAATAGCTGCGAGGGGCTCAAAGAGTACGAGTAGGCAATGAATGAAACAGTGAGGGATGAATCTGGGAGAGAAGGGTTTCCTCTCTCTTATTTACCTCTGCGCCAAGATTCTCATTTAAACCGCAAGTTTGTGCCACGTGTATAGGAGAGAGGGAGGTGGCTTCCTCGCAACTCCTCTGCCCCCTCGATTCTCGTGCGGGCATTGAAACGGTGTTCTTTTTATAAAATATGGGCACACCAACGGTCATACTGGTGGGACTCTTGTTAGTGACAAGACCTGGTCTGAAAAGTTGTTAGACAGCACGCCGCTGTTTAAAATCTGGTTCATGTTTTGAATCGAGCAAGGAAAGGACTAAAGTCAAAATGAAATAGATCCGACTGAGATGACACGAAATCCTACCTTATTAAAATAAGTTTTGGGAACCCTTCAAGATTCTCAAGATGAAGAAACCATCAAGCTAGACGATTTATCCGACTTTGGATCTTGGAGACTCCCGAGGGCTACTGTTGGGGATATACTTTCCAGGTATACCCACAAGACTAATTGACCAGGGTGGACCACCAATGGGTTAGAGCTTTGCTTTACGGGCATCCCAGTCAGATAAAGATGAGGAGCCACATTCGGATACGACAAGGCCTAGAGGAGTTACCGACTTAGGCATGTAGTATTACTTGTAGTCTAAGCTGTATCTAGTTACCGACTCTGTAACGTAGCCGGATAGGTATCTCCTATAACCCTAGGTCCTGGTGACTATATAAACCGGCGCTAGGGGAGCCTTTAGGGAACCAGATCATAGATCAACCATAACCTACTCGCACAGGCGAACCTCTCTTGTAATCCACTGTAACATCCGGCTCTCGCTGATATATTACTGGTTGCTAGCAGGAGTAGGATCCGACTATCGTGGTCGCATCTGAACCCGGGTAAATTTATGCTCACTGTTCCCGAAACATCTGACGACTCACACCCCATCTTATCAACACCGTCATGACCCCCTATGGCATACTTGTCGACAATCCGACGACAAGGACCTGACCTGGAAATTTGGGCTTGGTGTCCTGGCCATCGGATGTATGATGGAGGGTACAAATAAATTGACCATTAAAAAAGACTTCACTATAAAGGCCTCGTGATGAAAACTATAAATTATTGACAAATAAATCTACAATAATGCAATAATCTAGACTACTACTTTATGTTCTATTTGTGACATAATATTTGTATCATCATCTTAAGAGATGTAAAAGTATTTTGGATACTATATTCAAATTTATATAAGATTCAAACTGTGGCCAAAACACGGTTGAAATCTCATTAAACAGGTAGATCTACTGGGCCACTTTCTGTTTTTTTTCTCGAAAAGGCATAATAGAGCACGTCAGAATCATCCCTACAAAATTGCATGTAACCCTACAAGCAGCAGTTAATTATGCTACATACGGTCTCTGTTTTCAATAAAACCCTAGATAGTAGGAATATTCTATCTCAACAACCCATCACAACCATGCTACATATATTGCCTAACTCAACAACTCATCACACTTTTGTACATATTCTAGTGACACATGCATGATTTGGCCATGGCTGTGGTTATGACCTAGCTCATCTTGCCCCGAAAGCCATGAATCCTCAAAGGTGTTACCTGATTTCTGTGAAAACTTTCTCGAATAATCCTGATATTCCATGTTTGTTATTTTTTACTGCAACTAGGCAACATAAACCGACTATGTGCGAAGGTTTCACATTTTTTGATTTGTTTTTGAATTTTTTATGCTGGTTTCGAAATTCGGCCAAGATCGCTGCAGTTAGGGTTCCTGGCTGTGTGCCGGGTCTTGCTAATCTCTTATTGGATCTTTGAAGAAGTGCCATGTTTTGTACATGGAAATGATTTTTTTGGAAAATTCTTGGGAGAGCTATGAGGTAGCTCCTGGTAAATTTAAGCCCCTTCCAGCTAGACTGGAAGAAACTTGTTTATATTGCTGGGGTTACACCAAGAGGTTCTAGGTGAAGCCAACTACTGATTTGGCCACTAAATGAACTCTAGTATTTATTAAAAATGGGGTGATGCATTTTAACATCACATCCTTGGTGGCTGCTTCACAAAATAGGCCCTTTTCGGCACCGAGAAAATGGAAAATGGATTTTTCATGCAGAGAATGTGAAAAATTCATGAAGCAATATTGTTTCACATCATAAGATACACGCACGCGCAGAATATGGGAACATTATAACAAACTATGCCATGGCTGTGGTCATGACTTAACTCATCTTGCCCCAAAAACCATGAATCCTCGAAGGCGGTAGGTAATTTCCGTGAACACTTTTTTTTTCAAATAATCCTGATATTCCATGTTTGTTATTTATGCCTGCAACTAGGCAACATTAAATGACTACGTGCAACGGTTTCACATTTTTGAATTTTTTATGCCGGTTTTGAAATTCGGACGAGATTGTGGCAGTTAGGGTTCCTGGCTATGTGTCGGGTCTTGCTAATCTAGTATTGGATCTCTGAAGAAGTGCCATGTTTTTTACCTAGAAATGATTCATTAGAATTTTTTTGGGAGAGCTACGAGGTAGCTCCAGGATAAATTTGAGCCTCTTCCAGCTACATCCAGCTACATCGGCAGGAACTTGCTTATATCGCGGGGGTTGTGCTAATAGGTTCTAGGTGAAGCCAACTGGTGAATTGGCCACTAAATGCACTCTAGTAATTATTAAAAATCGGGTGATGCATTTTGATATCACATCCTTGCTGGCTGCTTCATAAAATAGGCCCTTTTCTGCACTTGTAAAATGGATTTTCCATGGAGAGAACATGAAAACTTCATGAAGCAACATTATTTGCCATCACAAGATACACGCACGTGGGGAATATGGGAAAATTATAACAAACTATGCCATGGCTGTGGTCATGACCTAGCTCATCTTGCCCCCAAAACCATGAATCTTAGAAGGCGGTAGGTGATTGTTGTGAACACTTTTTTTTTGAATAATCCTGATATTCCATGTTTTTTATTTTTGCCTGCAACAAGGAAACAATTAATGACTACATGCAAAGGTTTCACATTTTTTGATATTTTTACGCCGGTTTTGAAATTCATACGAGATTGCGGCAATTAGGGTTCCAGGCTATGTGTCGGGTCTTTCTAATCTCTTATTGGATCTCTGAAGAAGTGACATGTTTTGTACCTGGAAATGATTCTTTGGAAAAAAATTGAGAGAGCTACGAGGTAGATCCAGGCTAAATTTGAGCCTCTTCCAGCTACACTGGCAGAAACTTGTTTATATCATGAAGGTTGTCCCGAGAGGTTCTAGGTGAAACCAACTGGTGAATTGGCCATTAAATACACTCTAGTATTTATTAAAAATCGGGTGACGAATTTTCACATCACATTCTTGGTGGTTGCTTCACAAAATAGGCCCTTTTCGGTATCGGTAAAATGGAAAAAGGATTTTCCATGCACAGAACATGAAAACTTCACGAAGCAACATTGTTTTCCATCACAAGATACACGCATGTGTGGAATATGGGCACATTATAACAAACTATGCCATGGCCGTGGTCATGACCTAGCTCATGTTGCCTCGAAAGCCATGAATCCTCGAAGGCGGTAGTTGATTTCTATGACGACTTTTTGAATAATCCTAATATTATATTTTTGTTATTTTTTCCTCCAACTAGTCAACATAAAATGACTATGTGCTAAGGTTTCACATCTTTTGAATTATTTTTGAATTTCTATGCCGGTTTTGAAATTTGGATGAGATCACGGCAGTTACGGTTCCTTGCTATGTGTTGGCTCTTGCTAATCTCTTATTGGATCTCTGAAGTGTCATGTTTTGTACCTGGAAATGATTTTTGGGAAAATTCTTGGGGGAGCTATGAGGTAGTGTTGAATAAAAGAGCAATTTACCAAGCAAATTACCCATAATAAACGCTAGATAAAACATGATTAGAATAATAGAAAGTATACTAGTTATGTGAAATAGCGAATACATATTAAGGCAGATAACCAAACAGACTGCAAGGCGTAAAACTTGAAATGCGATCAGAACAAGGTTGAGAAAGAAAATATACACGGTAGCAGCAGCACAGGAACTGCCGGCATTCGGGTTGGCACCGTCGTTAGACATGTCGTCGAGGAAGAGGGTGCTGATGTCGGGGAAGAAATCCTCGTTGGGGAAACGTCGCCGCAATCACTATCCATGAGGGAGTCCGTGATGAAGCCAGTAGTCGCGCCAATAGCGTTCCCCAAAAACCTTATCGCCCTTCTCTCGTACAGGACTCAAAGGATTGGGGTCTCGGAGGCCTACTGTCCCGACTCCCGGTGCATGCCGCAAGACGGGATGGGGAAGACTAGGTAGCACAGTGCTCTGGAACTGGAGGTGCAAAGGACGTGTGACAGTATGTCTGAGAGGAGGTGTGACCTCTCTCTTATATAGGCACCGAGGGGAAGGCAGACAGGCTGCACATGAGATGAAACGAATGGACAGAAGTTGAAGCAAACATGCGGCAGCCTACCGGACAGCCTCCACTCAGTTCATAGTCATTTAGCTCGTATTAAAAGTCCACTCGAGCAAAACATTTCAGATTCTGTACAACTGTTCATACACCATTCATGTGTGGCAAAATGAATCTCGGCTCGGCGAGATTCCCACAACCCGTTGCGTGCGCGCGTAGTGTCGTGACGAGGCAAGGCGTGGCGTGGCGAGGCGAGCGAGGAGGAGGAGCACACGTGTATATGCCTTCTCTTCTCAAGCTCGTACAAGTGGTGGAAGAGCTCTCCTTATAAGATGGTCCAACTTCCACTCAACTAGCAATGTGGGACTAAACATTTGTCCCAGCTCTTGCCTTGCATGATTGGGCCAAATGGGCCTCTAGGATTTCAGGAATTTATTGGCATATAATAAATGGGCTAGGCCTATTTAGGCAAAAATCCCAACAATCCCCCACCAGATCCTAGAGGCACATGAAGTTTGCCTTTGGTTTCAAAACATTGTTTATATACCGGTACTATAGTGGAGACTGTTAAATTGAACTTCCACCTAGAGCTTTATGTTATACTAGTCTGCAACTTGTACAGTGGACTATGCCTTGAACTGCAAGTTTACTATAAACCTAGCTTCACAAAAAGTCTTGACCGATACTAGGCTACCGTGGGACTTCCCCGCGGGTGGAGCTTATGCGTCATACTCCATGACCTTCCATGAGTTTATTAGAGAGCACTCTACTCTCATAGACTGTGATGTTTAAACAGTCAGACTCACACAGGTGTGTTCTTCAAAAGATGTTCTACAGGACAACATCTTTGCTTAGGATAAGCCACTTGGAACACATTAAGATAATAAATCAACCTGCCGTGCAGAATAGGAAAGTATTGCATCTTTATGGAGTGGTGTTCATTAAAGTAAGGATACTTTCCTCTCAGCTAACCAACAGCTTGTCTCCCAATTCTAATTCACGGGATCTCCGATCACATATAGTGGTTTACCACTGTGGAAAGCTCAAATTGTGGGTCTCATACCCATCTCCTTCGATGCATTTTATATCACGTTGTGTGATAGACCCTTTGTGAAGGTATCTGCTAAGTTTTTAGATGTTTGGATATAATCCAATGGAATAACTCCAGAGTTTCTCATTTTTCTGATAGATTTCAGTCTCCTCTTCACATGTCTTGATGACTTAATATTATCCTTAGAACTATTTACCTTGAAAATCACAGTTTGATTATTGTAGTTCATAAGGATTGCGGGTATTGGTTTTTCAACCACACATAAGTTCATCAAGAGTTCACGAAGCCACTCTACTTCAATACTGGTTGTGTCTAATGCTGTGAGTTCTGCTTCCATAGTTGACCTTGTTAGGATGGTCTGCTTGCAAGACTTCCAAGAAACAGCGCCACCAGCAAGTGTGAATACATATCCACTCACGTCCTTTATCTCGTCAGCATTAGATATCCAATTTGAATCACTATAATCCTCTAGTACCCTTGAATACCCAGTATAGTGAATGCCATAGCTCGTAGTGCCTTTTAGATAGCGCATAACTCTCTCAAGAGCATGCCTGTGATCATCTCCTGGATTTGAAACAAATCGACTGAGTTTTCTTACAGAAAAAGCGATGTCAGGCCTCGTGGCACTAGCTAAATACATAAGCGAGCCAATAATTTGAGAGTATCCCAGTTGATCTCTAGCATTTCCTCAATTCTTTCGAAGCAACACATTAGGATCATACAGTGTAGGAGAAAACATGAAGTCGCTATACCCGAAACGACTCAAGACCTTTTCCACATAGTGGGACTGAAGCAATGTAATCCCACCGTCATCATCTCTCAATAGCTTGATGTTTAGGATGACATCAGCTACTCCCAGGCCCTTCATCTCAAAGGAACGAGATAATAAATCTTTGACCTCATTAATTACATTAAGGTTGGTTCCAAAAATCAGTATGTCATCAACATACAAACAAAGGATGACTCCCTCACCCCCACCATGGCGATGGTACACACATTTATCAAGTTCATTTACATCAAAGCCTACATTAGTTAAAGTTCTTTCAAACTTCTCATGCCACTTCTTAGGGGCTTGTTTTAGGCCATATAGAGATTTGAACAACTTGCACACCTTTCCTTCTTGACCATTTACCACAAAGCCATCTGGCTGATCCATGTAAATTTCCTCATCCAACTCTTCATTAAGGAAAGCTGTCTTAACGTCCATTTGATGAACGAGAAGACCATGAGAGGCAGCCAATGAGAGTAATACTCGAATGGTGGTCAATGTGGCAACGGGTGAGTAAGTGTCAAAGAAGTCTTCACCTTCTTTTTTAGTATATCCCTTGGCCACAAGCCGTGCCTTGTACTTCTCAATAGTACCATCAGGTCTAAGCCTTTTCTTAAACACCCACTTGCACCCTACATGTTTTCACCCATAAGGGCGATCAGTGATCTCCCATGTTCCATTAGCTAAGATGGAATCCATCTCACTATGGACGGCTTCCTTCCAGTAGTCAGCATCAGGAGATGCATATGCGTCTGAAATGGAAGTGGGAGTGTCATCCACAAGGTACACAATGAAATCATCACCAAAGGATTTTGCAGTCCTCTATCTCTTGCTCCTTTTAGGAATTTCATTATCATCCTCCTTAGGACTTTCAGAGTGTTCAATTGGAATGGTAGGTTCAAAAAATGTAGCAAATTCCTGATTAGATGAACTAGGTATCTCCGGATTTGATGAGTTAGGTTTATCCTTGATAGGAAAGATAACCTCAAAGAAAGTCGCACCAGTCGACTCCATGATTGTACCGACATGAATGTCAGGTACTTCAGATTTTCCTATCAAGAATCTATAACCAATTCTATGGAAAGCATAGCCCAGAAAAACACAATCAATGGTTTTTGGTCCAAGCTTGCGCTTCTTGGGGATTGGTACATTAACATTTGCCAAACAACCCCAAGTACGTAAGTAAGAGAGTTTTAATCTTTTCTTCTCCCATTCTTCGAATGGAGTAATTTCTTTGTTCTTTGTGGGAATCCGGTTTAGGACATGACAGGCAGTCAATAGTGCCTCCCCCACCATTCCTTCGAGAGACCCGATGTGTCAAACATGGCGTTAACCAAATCTATTAGAGTACGGTTCTTTCTTTCGGCTACTCCATTTGACTGGGGTGAGTAGGGAGGCTTCCTATCATGAATTATGCCATGTTCCACACAAAAGAAGTCAAACTCGTTGGAAAAATACTCTCCACCACGATCAGACCTAAGCCTCTTAATCTTTCGATAAGTTGATTTTTTGCCTCAGCTTTATATATTTTGAAGAAACTCAAAGCCTCATCTTTTGATTTTAGAAGATACACATGACAATATCTCTTAGAGTCATCGATCAAAGTCATGAAATATTTGTTTCCACCTTTTGTCAACACACCATTCATCTCACAAAGATCAGAATGTATGAGCTCTAGTGGTGTTAAATTTCTCACTTGTGCAGTCGTATGTGACTTGCGAGGTTGTTTAGCTTGCACGCAGACTTGGCACTTAGATCCCTTAACAGTTGTGAAATCAGGGATTAAATTCAGTTTAGCTAGCCGCGTCATACAACCAAAATTAATATGACAAAGACGAGAGTGTCAGACATTTGATTCAAAATTCGTGTAAATATGATTAACAACTTTATTACAAATGTCTGACAGAGATAAACGGAATAAGCCTCCGCACTCACAGCCTTTACCAATAAAGGTTCCATACTTCGAAATTACAAATTTATTGGACTCGAATACAATCTTGTAGCCATCTCTACACAGAAGAGATCTGCTAACAAGATTTTTATTTATTGAGGGAACATGATGCACGTTCTTCAGGCGCACGGTCTTTCCCGAAGTGAACTTCAGATCGAACGTACCAACACCATTAACAGAAGAATACGAGTCATTCCCCATCAGCACGGTTTGAGTCCCTCTGACCTGATATGAAGAAAACATGGAAATATTAGAACAGACATGTACATTAGCGCCCGTGTCAATCCACCAATCAGGAGAATGACATAATGAAAGAAGAGTAGGTAATATACCCTACCCAACATCTTTCATATCAATGTCGCCCATGACAACATTAGCAGTCTTGTTGCCCTTCCCATGCTGGCGCTTGTCAAAGCGGTTGGGACAAGTAGGAGCCCAATGATCAGGATCACCACACACATGAAAAGCACCTTTCTTCTTATCAGTCTTCTTCTTGAAGCTGGTAGACTGTGAGGCCTTGTTCTTTACATCTAACTTTCCTTTGCCATCAAACTTGCCTTTGTTCTTGAACTTGTGAGGCTGGAAGTTCCTTTTCTGTACCAAATTGGCATTAGAACCTCCCTCGGTATCTCGAGCACGTGTGTATTTTGCTCTCGCCTTCTCTTCCACATCAAGAGTCCCAATGAGATCCTTCACGGAGAACTTTTTTCTCTTGTGCTTCATAGAAGTAGCAAAATTCCTCCATGACTGGGGAAGTTTGGCAATAATGCCTCTGGCAACAAACTTGTCCGGTAATACACAAGTGAAGTGCTCAAGCTCCCTGGCAAGTGATTGTATCTCATGAGCCTGCTCCACAATGAGGCGGTCATCAACCATTTTATAGTCATAGAATTGTTCCATGACATACAGTTCACTGCCAGCATCGGAGACTCCAAATGTTCTCTCGAGCGCATCCCACATATCCTTGCCATTGCTAAATGACAGATATGAATCGACAATATCGCCCATAATGATGATCAAGGCAGCCTTAAAAGTGGTATCAAGTTTTTGGAACGCCTCTTCCTGAGCGGGATTAAGATCTCCCTCAGGTGCGCCATAGATGGCGTTATCTCGCACGCCATCGTTTGTAATTCACACCTTCAAACACAGGTGGCTTCATAGAAGCAACAAAGCCACTTGGGGCAAATTGCCTGATATAAGGTTTTTGGATTGTTGAATAAAAGAGCAATTTACCAAGCAAATTACCCATAATAAACGCTAGATAAAACATGATTAGAATAATAGAAAGTATACTAATCATGTGAAATAGCGAATACATATTAAGGCAGATAACCAAACAGACTACAAGGTGTAAAACTTGAAATGCGATCAGAACAAGGTTGAGGAAGAAAATATACACGACACTAATAGCAGAGGAACCGCCAGCGTTCGTCTTGGCACCGTCGTTAGACATGTCGTCGAGGAAGAGGGTGCTGATGTCGGGGAAGAAATCCTCGTTGTGGAAAATGTCGCTGCAATCGCTATCCGTGAGGGAGTCCGTGATGAAGCCAGTAGTCGCGTCAATAGCGCTCCCCAAAAACCTTATCGCCCTTCTCCCATACAGGAGTCGAAGCAGTGGGGTCTCGGAGGCCTACTGTCCCAGCTCGCGGTGCACGACGCAAGACGGGATGGGGAAGACTAGGTAGCGCAGTGCTTTGAAACTAGAGGTGCAAAGTACGTGTGACAGTATGTCTGAGAGGAGGTGCGACCTCTCTCTTACATAGGCACAGAGGAGAAGGCAGACAGGCTGCGCAGGAGATGAAATGAATGGACAGAAGTTAAAGCGAACAGGTGACAACCCACTAGACAACCTCCACTCAGTTCGTATTCATTTAGCTTCTATACAACTGTTCATACACCATTCATGCGTGGCAAAATAAAACTCGGCTCGGCAAGATTCCCGTAACCCGCAGCGCGCACGCGTCGTGCCGTGACGAGGCGTGGCAAGGCGAGCGAGGAGGAGGAGGAGCACGCGTGTATATGTCTTCTCTTCTCAAGCTCGTGCAAGTGGTGGAAGAGCTCTCCTTATAAGCTGGTCCAACTTCCACTGAACTAGCAATGTGGGACTAAACATTTGTCCCAGCTCTTGCCTTGTATGAATGGGTCTAATGGGCCTCTAGGTTTTTAGGAATTTACTGGCATATAATAAATGGGCTGGGCCTATTTAGGCAAAAATTCCAACAGGTAGCTCCAGGCTAAATTTGAGCCCCTTCCTGCTAGACCGGCAGAAACTTCTTTATATCATGGGGGTTGCGCTGAGAGGTTCTAGGTGAAGCCAACTGGTGATTTGGCTACTAAATGCTCTCTAGTATGTATTAAAAATTGGGTGATGCATTTTCACATCACATTCTTGATGGCTGCTTCACAAAATACGCCATTTTCGGCACCTAGAAAATGCAAAATGGATTTTTTGTGTAGAGAACATGAAAACTTCATGAAACAACATTGTTTGCCATCACAAGATACACGCATGTGAGGAATATGGGCACATTATAACAAACTATGTCATGGCTGTGGTCATGACCTAGCTCATCTTGCCCCAAAAGTCATGAATTCTCGAAGGCAGTACGTGATTTTTGTGAACACTTTTTTCGAATAATCCTGATATTCCATATTTGTTATTTTTTCCTGCAACTAGGCAACATAAAACGACTATGTGCGAAGGTTTCACATTTTTGAATTTTTATGCCTATTTTGAAATTCGGCGGAGATCGCGGAACTTAGGGTTCCTGGCTATGTGACGGGTCTTGCTAATCTCTTATTGGATATTTGAAGAAGTGCCATGTTTTGTACATGGAAATGAGTTTTTGGAAAATTCTTTGGAGAACTACGAGGTAGCTCCAGGCTAAATTTGAGCCCTCTTCCAGCTAGATCGGTAGAAACTTGTTAATATCTCGGGGGTTGCACCGAGAGGTTCTATGTGAAGCCAAATAGTGATTTGGCCACTAAATCCTCTCTAGTATTTATTAAAAATGGGGTGATGCATTGTCACATCACATCCTTGGTGTCAGCTTCACAAAAAATCCCTTTTCGGCACCGAGAAAATGGATTTTTCATGCAGAGAACACGAAAACTTCATGAAGAAACATTGTTTGCCATCACAAGATACATGCGGAATATGGGCGCATTATAACAAACTATGCCATGGTTGTGGTCATGATCTAGCTTATATTGCCCCGAAAGCCATGAATCCTCAAAGGTGGTAGGTGATTTCTGTGAATTTTTTTTCGAATATTCTTGATATTCCATGTTTGTTATTTTTGCCTGCAACTAGGCAACATAAAATGACTATGTGCGATGGTTTCACATTTATTGATTTTTTATGAATTTTTTATGCCAGTTTTGAAATTCGACCGAGATCTCGGCAGTTAGGGTTACTGGCTATGTGTCGTGTCTTGCTAATATCTTATTGGAAATCCAAAGAAGTGCCATGTTTTGTACCTGGAAATGATTTTTTGGAAAATTCTTGGGATACCTAAGAGGTTGCTCCAGGCTAAATTAAAGCCCCTTCCAGCTAGACTGGCAGAAACTTGTTTATATTGCGGGGGTTCTGCCGAGAGGTTCTAGGTGAAGCCAACTAGTGATTTGGCCACTAAATTCTCTCTAGTATTTATTAAAAATGGGGTGATGCACTTTCACATCACATCCTAAGTGGCCGCTTCATAAAATAGGCCCTTATCGGCACCTGGAAAATGGATTATCTGTGGAGAGAACACGAAAACTTCATGAAGCAACATTGTTCGCCATCACAAGATACACGCATGTGCGTAATATGGGTAAATTATAACAAACTATGACATGGTTGTGGTCATGACCTAGCTCATCTGGCCCCGAAAGCCATGAATCCTCGAAGGTGATATGTGATTTCTTGAACACTTTTTTTGAGTAATCCTTATATTCCATGTTTCTTATTTTTGCTTGAAACTAGGCAACATAGAATGACTATGTGCGAAGGTTTCACATTTTTTAATTTTTGTTTGAAATTTTTATGCTGGTTTCGAAATTCGCCCGAGATCGTAGCAGTTAGGATTCCTGGCTATGTGTCGGGCCTTGCTAATCTCTTATTGGATATCGGAAGAAGTGCCATGTTTTGTACCTGGATTTTTTTTTGGAAAACTCTTGGGGGAGCTACGAGGTAGCTCTAGGCTAAATTTGAGCCCCTTCGAGCAAGACTAGTAGATACTTGTTTATATCGCGGGGGTTGCACCGAGAAATTCTAGGTGAAGCCAACTGGTGATTTGGCCACTAAATGCTCTCTAGTATTTATTAAAAATGGGGTGATGCATTTTTACATCACATCCTTGGCGGTCGCTTCGTAAAATAGGCCCTTTTCGGCATCGGGAAAATGGAAAATGGATTTTCTGTGGAGAGAACGTGAAACATTCATGAAGCAACATCGTTTGCCATCACAAGATACACACATGTGCGGAATATGGGCACATTATAGCAAACTATGCCATGGATGTGGTCCGGACCTAGCTCATCTTGCCCCGAAATCCATGAATCCTAGAAGGCGGTAGGATCCACCTCTGATCAACCCAATGTGTGGCACATGTATTATCGATCGTTGCATGGATATATATAACTGCCTTCGCTACCTCCTTGCACATGGTATATACATATAACTGTGAGAACATCTCCTTGGACATGGCATATACATATAGACGTGAAAACATCTCCTAGCACAGAAGATGGAAACATTATATCTTAGGGAAGCATTTATTGTTTTCCATTGCACACATGTGGAAACTACAACTAGACACATAATGGAAACTAATCTCTCATACTGAATGCATGAAAGATCTCTGAAACTGAACACATACTACCCAAAATGAACTGAATTGGTGATGCAGGTTTCATCCATGTTCCCCCTTCCAACGCATAGATCCCAAACTGAACTGTGTAGATCACAAACATACTAATCAAAATAAACTATAAACTGAACTAGTTCAAACACATAATTGATCACCACCACTAGCTATCATCCTTCTTGATCTACTTCCCCTTCAACCGCTTGTTGCTGCCACCATTCCAACATTCCTGCTCCTACTCCCACTACTTCCGGTCCTCCTCATGCTTCCTCTTCTAGGCTGTCTTGCAACCAGGGCATAGCTCTGTCGTGAAACCCCCCTAAAGCATCCCATCTTTCATGGTAATGAGCCTACAATACATCTCGTACGCCATGTAGGCGTCTCTTGCTACATACTCAAGGCGCTCCTGGGTCATCGGCTTCCACTCCCAGTAGTTGTGATGTGTCCAATGCAAATTCTTAAATTTTGCACAGGAGCCGTTGATGATTTTTGCTGCCAGATCACCCATTCCATCCCTTCCTGGTAATGGTTTGATCTTGTATAGATTTTGGATGTCGACGTGGTACCCATATGGATTTTTTACCAATGCACGAGCAAGCATAGTTGTGTCATTTCTGATGTCCACGCTCACAAAATTTATCTCTTTACCACACAAGAAGTTGATCAGAGCCGGACAATGCTTCTCAATTGGTTTACTCCTACAGTTAGAGGGTTAGGAATGCAGGGTGTACATGTAAGTATATCACAAGGGATGCAATGTGATCTCAAATTTAAATTTCATGCATACCTACAGAAGTGGTAAACGAAGACGTCCTCATGTAGGGCGATTTGCATGATGGCGATCTCTTGTGGAGGTGATTTCCTCTTATTTTCAATGGTGTACTCCAAATCTAGGCCTACAAACTTGTACTTCTCCTTCTCAAGCAATTCCTCAAACCGGGCGAGAGTTCTTCCGACAGTCGATTTATCATTCGTGTACACCACCTTCAAAGTCATGGTGTCATGGGCAGGGACGATGTGGGTCTCTGTTGTGATTTTCTCGTCGTCCATGCCTGCAAAATGGGTGAATCGAGTAGGTGGAATAGGAAGAATGTGAACTGAAGAATGGAATGAGGGAGAGGGAAGACGAGCTAGTGGAATAGGAACTGCCAGTGATTCCAGAACTAGTGGGAGAGGAAGAAGAAACTGCAGAGAGAACTCACCATGTATATGTGGCGATAGTGGAGATTGCTGGTTCCATAAGTTGCAGTGGCACTGGTTCCTGCGAGAATATGGGATAATAAGTAATTGTCCATATTTTTTCTATGTAATTTTTCTATGCGAGAAATTTAGAGAAATCATATCTATTTTCTCTTGCATAATTAGACAGTATGGATTTGGTACTACTACCACTACATATACATACAACACAATAGATTTCCTAGTTTAATATACAAAAACACAAAAAGGATGATGCATTCTTGAAATTTAAATTCTAATAATATATACAGAAGTTCCGAGATACAACCGAGCCAAAGATCTTGTCTTTGTCCTGCTCCTCCTTCTCCTTCTTCTTCGCCTTCTTCTCCTCCCCCCACCTCCTCCTCCTCCTCATCATTGTAATTTTTGCTGTCATATTTGAAGTTGTCCTTTGCCGGAATGACCATGATACGTCGGAAATGTATCTATAACTTTTGATGCTCAATGCTTGTTTAGTATCTACTTTGCTTTGCTTGTCTATACTTTGAGGTACTTTTTACATGTTTTCTGGTACTAACTTATTAAAAAGTTGCCATAGTGCCAGATGCCTATTTTCTCCTGTTTTTGGTTTCAGAAAAGTTAGTAAAGAAATATTATCGGAATTGGACGGGACAAAAGCCAAAGTCAATTTCTTTCCGTGGGAACAAGAAGTCCAGAGGGGAGATGGAGGGGCAAGCTAGGGCGCCTAGACCCCCCTAGGTGCGGGTGGGCCCTGCCCCGCGCCTGGGAGGGGTGTGGGGCCCCTGGTCGCCGCCTCGGCCTCCCCCTTCGCCTATAAGAAGCCCCCGATGCACAAACCCTAAGCACCCGATCAAATCTCCACGAAACCGTCTGTAGCCGCCACCACCATCGTCCCTAGATCGGGGGATCTACAGTTCTTCCGGGCACCCTTCCGGAGGGGAGATCATCCCGGAGGCCTTCTCTCCAGTATGATGCATGAGTAGTTCCACCTTGGACTATGGGTCCATGTAGTAGCTAGATGGTTGTATCTCCTCCTTTGTGCTTTCATGTATAGATCTTGTGAGCTCCGTTCATGATCAAGATATAATCTATTTGTAATCATGCATGTTGTGTTTGCAGGGATCCGATGGATAAGATTATTATGTTGGTTTGATTAATGGTTTTGTCCTTATGATTTCTATCATGTCTGTGTGGTTTGTGATCTTGCATCCTCTCCGTTGTTAGTAGCTATCTTGGCCAAGTAGTTGCTAGTGACTCCAAGAGGGGTATTTATGCTCGATAGTGGGTTCATCCCTCTAATTTCCAAGGGAAGTGACAGAAATCTCTTCGGATGTAGATGTGTTGTTGCCACTAGGGAGAAAACAACGGTCTCTTGTTCATGGAACATGTGGACTGTTTACCTTACACACTTTGCTTAAAGCAGTTGTCTGTTGCTTGCAACTTAATACTGGAGGGGGTTCGGATGATAACCTGAAGGTGGACTTCTAGTCATAGATGCATTTGGATGGCGGTCTATGTATCTTGTTGTATTGCCCAATCAAATCTCATAGGATCTTTCTGACTAGTAATTGCATTGTTATACCTTGCTCAGTTCCTATCAATTGCCCTGCTGTAATTTGTTTACCCTTCATGCCATGTTGTTTATCTAAGGAGAGCACCTCTAGTGAACTATGTACCCGGGTCCAATCTTTACCATTAATACATCTTCCACTGTTACTTGTTTACTTGCTGAAAACCATTACCTTCCACACGGTATGTTTAATCCTTTGTTACAGAAAACTGGTGAGCTTGACAACCTCACTGATTCGTTGGGGCAAAGTCTTGAGTTTGTGTTGTGCAGGTCTCCGCGTTGCTTTCAACACCTGTGTGACTTTTCCTTCCTTGTTCTGGTTCGATAACCTCGGTCTCTACTGAGGGAAGACTTGCTGCTGTGCTCATCACACCTTGCTCTTGGGGTTTCCAACGAAGTGCTCCAAGTCAGCACCATCAACAAGTTTTCTGGCGCCATTTCCAGGGAGGCTAAGGACGTCTTCACTAGGGGAGTTCTTCACTTCCTTTCTCTTTACTTTGTTTTTAGTTTGCTTTGTTTGTTTTTATTGGTTTGGTTTGCCTCTTTTAAAAAAGCCAAAAAAATAGTCTAGTTTGGTTAGCTTGCTTTATTCAAAAACACAAAAAATTTAGTTCCTGCTCTAGCTGCTGCTGCTGTTTTTGGCTTACCCACCTTTGACAAAATGAACTCTGCTGAGAATACTAAGTTGTGTGACTTCACTAGCACCAACAACAATGATTTCCTAAGCACTCCCATTGCTCCACCTGCTCCTGATGCTACCTTTTATGAAATTAAGCTTGCTTTGTTAAATCTTGTGATGAGAGAGCAATTTTCTGGTGCTGGTACTGATGATCCTGCTTCCCATCTCAATAGCTTTGTTGAACTTTGTGAGATGCAAAAGTATAAGGATGTAGATGGAGATATTATTAAGCTTAAGCTTTTTCCTTTCTCCTTGAGAGGAAAAGCTAAAGAATGGTTGCTATCCTTGCCTAAAAATAGTATTGATTCTTGGACTAAGGGAAAAGATACTTTTATAGGAAAGTACTATCCTCCTGCTAAGATTATATCTATGAGAAGTGACATTGAGAAATTTAAACAACTTGATAGTGAACATGTTGCTCCATCTTGGGAAAGAATGAAATCTTTGGTTAAGAATTGCCCTACTCATGGACTCACTGCTTGAATGATTATCCAGACTTTTTATGCAGGTTTGAACTTCTCCTCAAGAAATCTCCTAGATTCCGCTACTATAGGTACCTTCATGGGCCTCACTTTGGGTGCTGCAACAAGGCTCCTTGATAATATGATGGTTAACTACTCTGAATGGCATGTTGAGAGAGATCCACATGGTAAGAAGGTAAATTATGTAGAGGAAACTTTCTCTTTGAGTGAAAAGATTGATGTAATTATGGCTATGCTTGTTAATGGGAAAGCTCCTCTAGACCCTAATAGTGTTCCCTTAGCCTCTTTGGTTGCTCAAGAAGGGCAAGTTGATGTAAACTTCATTAGAAACAACAATTTCAATAACAATTCCTGTAGAAATAATTTTGGTAGAAACAACAATTATAGGCCTTATCCTCCTAATAATGGCAATTCCTATGGGAGCTCTTACAATAATGCTAGAAGTGTCCACTCTGAATTTGAAGTCATGCTCAAAGACTTTATTAGTAAACAAACCACTTTCAATAATACTATAGAGGAAAATCTTTTAACTGTTGAGAAAAATATATCCTCTTTGTCTGAAGCTCAGTCCTCTTTGATTAATAAAATGGCTGCTAAACCTAAAACTATGGAAAATACCTTTGCTACTTCTCATGCCATACAAGTTAGTATTGATGAAAATGTTAGGCTGTTAGCTCAACTTCATGCTAGGTGGGAAAGGGAAGCTAGAATTTATAGAAACAATGGCGTGTGCGCCATCACCACTAAACCACAAGTAGTCCCTATTCCTCCTCCTACTATGCCTAAGCCTATTGATCCCACTACTAGTGATGCTAAGTTTGACATTGATATTGATGGTTGCAATATTACTGAAGTGATTATGTTTCTACAAAAGCTTGCTAGAAGTCCTGATGCTAGTGATATGCATGTTGCTTTCACTAAACACATTACAAATGCTCTTATGAAGATTAAGGAAGAGAAGCTAAAACACAAAGCTTCTATTTATAGGAAAGTAGATGATAGTTGGGAACCCACTATTAATACGCAAGTGAATGACTTTGATCTCAAAGCTTCATATGATCTTGGTTCTAGTGTCTCTATTATGCCTAGGAAGATTTATGAAATGCTTGATTTGCCACCTTTAGAAGATTGTTATTTGGATGTTCCACTTGATGATAATTCTAAGAAGAAACTCATTGGGAGTATTAATGATGTTCTCATTATGGTTAACAATGCTTATGTCCCTATTGATTTCTATGTTTTGGATGTTGAATACAATGCTTCTTGTCCTATTACTTTGGGAATACCTTTTCTTAGAACAATTGGTGATATCATCGATAAGAAGTAAGGCACCATTAAATATAAATTTCCATTCAAGAAAGGTATTGAGAACTTCCCTATGAGGAGAGAGAAGTTGCTTTTTGCTCCTCCTTTGAAAGCAAGATTTGATGTCAATGCTTCTTCATTTGAAAATACTTGATTCTTCTTGCTTCGTGTGCCTAACTTAAAGGAGTTAAAGAAAAGTACTTGTTGGGAGATAACCCAAGAGTTTCCTTGAGTCTTGGAAATTATTACTTCAGTAATGACCGCTCCTTATCCTTTTTGTTTGCATTTTGTGCCAAGAATGACCTCTAATGAGAGGGAAGTAAGATTTGGGGAGTTGCTGTCCCGAAACAGATTTTTGTCCTCCACCAAACACATTCGTGAGGACTCTGTGTAACTCGGATTGAGCTCACAATTTATGAATAAATCCCCCAGTATGTTAGCTAACTTTAGTTAGTTCAACACTTTTTGAGTTGAGCAACAGAAGATGTTCGAAAAAATCGGTTTCTATCTGCTGGTCTGTTTTGACAGATTTCTGCCATTATTTGCATTTGCTTCTTATTGATACCTTTTTGAGTTCTCTTTAGGTGAATTGAGATTTTTGAAGGAGTTACTATAGTAGCTTGTGTTTTTAGTGAAAAGCCTTGCTGTTCCAAAGCTTTGCCAGGGGTCTAATATTTTTTGAATACACTAATGTTGCTAATAAAGATTGTGTGAAGTTTTGTATGAAGGAAAAATTTCAGGTGTAGGGAGAGGATGATGCAATGAGATGAAGAATGGAAAAAATCTCAAGCTTGGGGATGCCACCATGGTGTCACCCCAAGAAATATCCAAGAGGTACAAGCGTCAAAGCATGGGGATGCCCAAGGCATCCCCTTCTTCATCGATAAAAAGCTCAGGTCTGTCTAGACACTTCGTTTTTATTGTTTCATGCACAGTTGTATTGTTCTTGGAGCGTCTCCGTTTTCGTTTGATTCGCTTAGGTTGTTTAGTTTGCTTGAATAAAATAGTTTGGAACCCCGTTCTTGCTGTTTTGTTTTGCAAATAAGTTGCTTGGTGTTGGAAATGAGTAGTAAGTTCTTGCTTGAAGTGCAAGAGGAGCTTGCATTGACTGTGACATAGACTTTAGCATGACATGCTAGGTGTTGTTTTGGCATTATGCTTAGTTATTATTTCTGTAGCATGTCTTGTTCCAAACAACTGGGATTGCTTAGTGTGCCTTGAAGAAATTATGCATTGTTTTAGCATGCAAAAACATAGTATTGTGGTATTCTCCTTTGATGCTTTGCTTGGGTTGACTTGGCACATGCTTACACCATGTTATGACTCTCACAAGTCACCATTAGCCTCTATGATCATTTAGTCCTCGACTTGTAGTACCACTCTATGCTTTGATTAGTAATTCTTTGTTGCACTACATGATTATGGCCATTATTGCTCCCTTAGTTGGTTGCTCCCAGTCTTTTGCTAGCCTCCACTTGTATGAGTAAGTTCTAATCATGCCTCCAACTCCCAAGAAACCAAGTTATTCCAAAGTGTCCACTATAAACTCTATGCATGGTGTGTTAAACCATTCCAAGTATATTCTTGTTTTCAGCTATCTTCCAATTAAAAACTATTTTGTTATGTGAAAACTTAGTGATTAAATCCCTCACGAACTTGATAGCACACTTTATATTCTTTGCCCCAAAGAAACTTGAACCATTATGACATATATGTTGTATATGCTTGCACTTATACGTTGGAATTAATAGAACCGTGCTATCACGGGGCACGTTTTCAACATTGCACTTGTACTTTGTACTCAGTTGATATCATGCTCTTTTGTCTATGGATGTCACCAGTGTGAAATAAAGAGGGAACTTGTAAGTCCATGGAGTTTGTCTTCTGGGTTAGAGAAACGTCTGGGCCGCTAGCCTAAGCCATGCCTAATCATGGTGGAAACTTGCAGCATCACCATAGTGACATCTATGAAGCATTCTACTTATAAAAAAAGAGACACATTGAGAAAAGAGGAAAGAGAGAAAAAATCACCATATTGAAGGGAATATGCCCGAGAGGCAATAATAAAGTTGGTTATTATCGTATTCCTTTTTTATGATAAATGTTTATTTTGCATGCTATAATTTTATTAATACGGAAACATTAATACATGTGTGTTTAATAAACAAACAGAAAGTTCCTAGTTATGCCTCTCTCATAAACTAGCTCGTTGATTAACAAGATGATCAAGGTTTCCTGATCATGGACATTGGATGTTGTTAATAACGGGATCACAACATTAGTGTAATGGTGTGATGAACATTCATCCGAAGTATAGCATTACGATCAAAGTCACTGAGTTTATATTGCTATAACAACTTACGAAGTGATCCTAATCCTTAGACCATGAGATCATGTCAATCACTAACACTGGAAGAGTTTCTTGATAACATCAAACGTCACACAATAACAGGGTGATTATAAAGATGGATTCAGAACTAATAAAGTGTTATGTTGAGGCTCATGGATCGAGAGTGGAATTTGTTCATCCCGATGACGGATAGATATACTCTGGGCCCTCTCGGTGATATCACATTGATTAGCTTGCAAGCAAGTGATTTTATCACTAGAATGTTATATCACGGGAACGAGAAAAGAGTACATGTCAGTAACGAGATCAAACTAAGTATGGAGATACCGATGATCGAATCTCGGTCATGTAATATATCGCGAAACAAAAGGATTAAGATACTAGCGTAAAAGGTTCCGACGATCACAAGAAAGTCATCGTTGAATGTGTGGGAGTCAGTATCGGTCTCCAGATCCCGCTTCTGATTATTGATCTGAGAGGGGTCTCGATCATGTCCGCATTATTCGCGAACCGTAGGGTGACACACTTAAGATACACCGACATCCATTTGGAGCAAAAGTTTCATGCCGAAAAGAATAACAAGCACAGGAATTTATTTCACTAGATACCGAAACGGGTTTTTGGGTGAAATTGCAGAAACTGTTTCTGCATGTGAAATGAAATACTAGCAAGGGGTTATATGTGAATGTTTGTCATTAAAGTAATTGAAAAAATTCTGAATAAATAAAAGGAGTTTTATTTAATGAGAGTTTGCATTAAATTTGGTGGAAATTTAATGGGAATTTGAGTGGGTTTTTGAGTGGAGGGAATTGAAAGGCATTTGAGTGAGTGGAGTGTCCACCCACATGAATGTGGAAGAGGTGGGGGCAGCCCCATGGCTGGGCGCATGGCCCCTTGGGTTCCCCCCTCTCCCTATAAAAGGAGCCCCCCTCCCTCTCTCTCACTCACACCTCCTCGTGAAGGATCTCTCTCCCCCTCTAGAATTTATCCCCCATGGTCTCGGACTAGCGAGATACATGTTTCCAGTGGCTATTCGGCAAGAAAGAGTTGTGCTTCCGCTGCATCGCTGGAGCGAGGAGGTGGAGGTTGCACGGTGCCTCGAACGTGTGTGCGAGCACGGATGCGCTGCTGTTTTGCGGCGCTAGGACTTCCTCTCAATCTTGAGATCGGCAAGAGATCATCTACATCAACCACGAGTTTGGACTCGTTAAGCTTTGATGGTCTTAAAGGGTATGTTCTCTACGGATATACATCCGCCCGTTGTTTGTATCTAGTAGATAGATTTTGGTACATAGTTGTTCCCATCGTAGGAAATTTTTTGTTTTCTATGCTGCGAACCCTACAGTGGTATCAGAGCCAGATCTATGCGTAGATACTTTGCACGGGTAGTACACATATGAGTATGCGGTCGATGTTGATCATTTTATTGCTTCTTAGTTGTACTGTGGATATTGGTGGCATAGTGGGATGAAGCGGTCCGGACAAACTTTACATGTCCTCGCACATGAGACCTGTTCCACGCTTTACATGCAACTAGTTTTGCATAAGTGGCTAGCGGGTGTCTGTCTCTCCTACTATAGTCAATATCTAATTTGCAACGATTTGTCAACAATTTGGTTATCCTCGTTGTGGTTCATGTTCGTAGGTAAGAACGGTTCTATCTTCGAAAGCCCTAAGCCACGTAAAACTTGCAATGGATAAATTAGAGGCGTCTAGTTTAGATTGTTGCTGGGCTAGTGTTATGATATGGTGATGTTGTAAGTAGAAGTATGAGATGATACTCTTACAACACACATAGCGTGTAAGTTTCATAGACCTTGGCCTTACACATAAAGGTATGATAGAGATCATACCACAGTGCACATGATGGAGATCATATGCGGGAACCGTATCATTTCACTTATAAACATGTGATGTTTTGATTGCATCTTATATTGCTTGTTTGGCGTTTTATTAGCATAATAAGATGATCCCTCATTTAGATATCAAGATAAGAATGTGTTCTTCCTTAAGTATGCACCGACAATGTTTCGTCACTTCAAGACATCACGTGATGATCGGGTGTACTTGAATCCACGAGCATATCTCGGGTGTAAGACAGTTACACACGCGAATACTAAGGTTCTTACTTGGCGAGCCTAGCATGTACAGACATGGCCTCGGAACACGGACCGAAAGGTTAAGCATGAGTCATATGTTTTGATATGATGACCATATGGATGCTCGCCTTTGAAGCTACACCGACTCACGTGATGATCGGACTTGGTGTAGTGGATTTGGTTCATGTAATCACCAAAAAGACACGAGGGATGTCGTTTTTGAGTGGGAGTTCATTTCTAATTTGGATTAGTAGAACTCAATTTATCATAAATTAAATCAAAGTGAATTTGCATAATTTGTTGTAGTCATTGGCATTCGTTCACCACCTTATGCATAGTTGTAATTGAGATAATAGAACTATAAGATTCTGGATATATACTTTACGAACTGGTATCGTATTGTGTTGAGTGTCAATCTAAAGTTTAAAGTCCTATTGCAAACTTTCAGAAAACTCTATTTACTCCGTGAAATTTAATAGTTGGTATTAAATCGAGAGTAACAATTCCAGTGTTAGTATCTTAAGTATCATGTTTGCCTCCATGATTCTTGATTTAAATATCGAGATTATCTAGGAGCTGAAAGAATTATTTCAGAAACCATCATGTGTGGCAGATATAATGATATCTGAAACAATGTTTTGGTTGCAATATGATAGAGTATAATATATGTTCTCATATTGGATGAGAATTTACGAAGGTTGGAGATGCTAGACATCCTAATCATCCAAAGGGGTTTTGGAAATTAATGTTATACTCACGATTCGCCTTTATAAGGTAAAGTAGCTTGATCATGAAAGTCGTCATGATAAGGGTGAATAGAATATGTATGTAAAATGTTTACTACACTAAAAGATTACTAAAGAATGGATTTTGAAAGAATAACGATCATTTTGATGGTGATCTACTTCAAAGTGCAAGTCCAAAGGTATTATTATTTGAATATACACGCTTTGGACTATGTGTCATATATATGGAGCCACTTTTGATGTTGATAGATTCTTTTAAAAAGAAAAAGGAAATGCTGAAAGAGAATCTATAAAATATATTTGGCAGAAAAGAAAAGATTGGAAATATCCAATTTAGGTATATGGATGATATACATGTTATGGTTGTATTCTTTGCTTGTTAAACAATGTGGTTCTTGGGTATTGGATACCGAATTGGTTGGTATGAAATTTCATACGGAACAACGCAATTCATGAACCACAATGGCCTAAGTAACTAGCAAGAGAATATGTGATGATGTTCATCGAAAACAAATAAACCGTTGTTTGTATTTCTCGTTGACATCAAAGCTTGACTTCAAGATTTGTTTTAATAATTGTTATTTGAATCAGGTATTATGAGAACAAAGGTTGTTCAAATAATTACCGTATTCCATATAAGATGGATGATTTACAAATCTAGTTGGAGAAATCACATCCATAAAGCCTAATGCTAAAATGTCGCAAGACAAATGATTGACAGATCACTTACAAAGTGACATCGCTGTTTAAATTATATTGGAAAGAAAACATGAAGAATCTCCATATTCATGGATTTTTGGAGTCTTTGATTTGATCAAGTGACGCTTGTGAGACTTTCCACATGATAATTAAAACTTCGTTCAAAGGTCAAAGAAGAACGAACGACTAAATTATTGGAATTTATACATATCGATGTATGTAGTCCATTATGTATAGTCGTAAGCGATGGATTTCAACTTCATATGCTTTCTCCGGAAATTTGAGTGAATCTTCACTTAATGAGAAGGAAGTGTGAAATATTTGAAAACATTCAAAGAATTTCAAGATGAAGTGAAAATCATTGTGACAAGAAAATAAATGGTTTATGATTTTATCGTAAGGGATTTATTTGAGTTACAAGTGTAACAAGAAAATAAATGAATTATGATTTTATCATAAAGGGATTTATTTGAGTTGCAAGTTTAGCAAAACACCTAGATTTACATCTCCCGAAAAACCATAGGAGTATGGAGTGTTTGATATTTGTAATGAAACCTTGTTTGACATGGTTGGATCAAAGGTGTTATTTATAAAACTGCCATTATGTTTTAAAAGATTAAAGCTTTAGAGACTTCCGCTTTTACACTGAAAAGAGCTCCATCTTGATCCGTTGAAATGACACCATGGAAGTTATGGTTTGGGGTAAAACCCAAGTTGTCATTTCTTAAATTTTGGTATGCTAAACATAAGTAAGATGTTTACAACCGAAGTCGGATGAGCATGTCTTTGTAGGTTATTTCGAATAACAATTGGTTATTCCTCCATAACACCAAGGACAAAAGGGTTTGTCGCTTGAAATGTGAAGTTTCTTGAAGAAGGAATTTTTCATAAATGTTAAGTGGGAGAACAATAGAAATTTTATAAGGTTAAACGAACCTTAGCTATATGTGATGAGTTGCGCAGCGCCGAAAAATGTTCCGGAGGCAGCCAGAATGCTCATGGCTCACGTGCCTCAAATGTTGTGGTCACGGAGGTCTAAGTTCTTATTGAACCAAGTCGGTCGAATAAACAATCAAATACTAAGATTTGAGAGTAAATCATTATTGTTTGACAATGATGAACCGACTATATGCAAAGAAGCGATGATGGGCCCTGACTCCGTCAAATGGCTTGAAGCCATAAAATCCGTGATAGTTCCATACACGAGAAATCAAGTTTTGAACTTGGAAGACCCTCTGGAAAGGTGTAAAAACCTATCAGTCGTATTTGGATCTATAAAAAAACAGACATGGATGTTTCACATCTATGAAATAGTCGACATGTCGTAAAGTATTTTACGACAATGTTCAAGGAGTTGACTATGATAAGGTTTGATCTTTCATAGCGATATTTAGTCTGGACGGATTAAAGTAGCAACCACTACATATAATTTGGTATATGGTAGATGAATAAACAAAACAAAATTCTTCTAATAGAATGGTTACCTAGGACGTGTACAAGACACAGTCCAAAGGGTTTTGTTAAATTCAAAGGATGCTAAAAGGCCATGCAAACTTCAATGGTTGAAGTAAGCATCGCGGAGTTGGAATCTTCACCGTGATGAAAAAGGAGTTTTCATCTGGAGACGATGAAGATGCTTGCATTTGCAAGAAATTAAGTGGGAGCGCTGAGACATATTTCTAATACATTATGTGAAGGACATCTTGTTGATTAGAAATGATGTATCTTTTATTGACAAAGGTTAAGAATTTCATTTTGATGAAATACGTAGGCAAAACCCGAATATTTAGCGTGAATGTCTATAGTGGATAGACTGTGACGCCAATATGGTTGTGCCAAACGTACATATATGAGATATTGAAGGAGTTCAATATAGAAACGACAAGAAACAGTTCTTGTTGCATGGAAAGGAATTGAATCAAGATTCAAGTGTATCGACACTTGATAAGTGAAACAAGATTCAAGTGCTTTGACACTTGATGAGTGAAATCACGAGAATGTTTTGATCAATCATACCATGATATGTACACATCCAGATATGTCCTATGCTCTAAGTGTTATGAGCATATACCAGAATGAATCATAAAATGATCTTTGGACGATAGTGAGGAAATTCTTATGATCTTTTGGAAGAACTAAGAATATATTTGTGTAGAGGTGACAAACAATTACAAATAGTTCATTGTAAAGCGTTACATTGATACTAGTTTTGTCACAAGATACAAATTAAGTTTATCTCAATTTAAACTATGGGTGGAACAATGTAATGGAAAGAAGATTCCATGATGGATTTGGATGAAATCCATAGTTAAGACATTGTGACGAATTCTACAACAAAAAGGCTAAGTATATGACTGCTATAGTAGCAGCAAGGGAGGGAATTTGTGTCAAGTAGTTTGTTATAAACTAAGGTGTGCTTCGCAATGGGCTAACACTAAAGATATATTGTACGACAATAGTATCGACGTGTTTTAACCCCAAGGAACTAAAGGTCTCACCAAAAGACCAAATTTATACAATGCCATCTCATTGGAGAATGAGTGATGCGTGAAGACGCAAAGACATGCAAATACACACGGACCTGAAGCGTCAGATCCGTAGATTATGTTAACCACTTGCAATTGCGTATATGGAACACCAGAAAGCCATAGGTGTTCAATACGCAAAGTTTTCAAACTAGATTATTGTCTCTAGTGCAAGTGGGAGACTGAAGGGAATATGCCCGAGAGGCAATAATAAAGTGGTTATTATCGTATTCCTTGTTTATGATAAATGTTTATTTTGCATGCTATAATTTTATTAATACGGAAACATTAATACATGTGTGTTTAATAAACAAACAGAAAGTTCCTAGTTATGCCTCTCTCATAAACTAGCTTGTTGATTAACAAGATGATCAAGGTTTCCTGATCATGGACATTGGATGTTGTTAATAACGGGATCACAACATTAGTGTAATGGTGTGATGAACATTCATCTGAAGTATAGCATTACGATCAAATTCATTGAGTTTATATTGCTATAACAACTTACGAAGTGATCCTAATCCTTAGACCATGAGATCATGTCAATCACTAACACTGGAAGAGTTTCTTGATAACATCAAACGTCACACTGTAACAGGGTGATTATAAAGATGGATTCAGAACTAATAAAGTGTTATGTTGAGGCTCATGGATCGAGAGTGGAATTTGTTCATCCCGATGACGGATAGATATACTCTGGGCCCTCTCGGTGATATCACATTGATTAGCTTGCAAGCAAGTGATTTGATCACTAGAATGTTATATCACGGGAACGAGAAAAGAGTACATGTCAGTAAGGAGATCAAACTAAGTATGGAGATACCGATGATCGAATCTCGGACATGTAATATATCGCGAAACAAAAGGATTATGACACTAGCGTAAAAGGTTCCGACGATCACAAGAAAGTCATCGTTGAATGTGTGGGAGTCAGTATGGGTCTCCAGATCCCGCTTCTGATTATTGATCTGAGAGGGGTCTCGATCATGTCCGCATTATTCGCGAACTGTAGGGTGACACACTTAAGAGACACCGACATCCATTTGGAGCAAAAGTTTCATGCCGAAAAGAATAACAAGCGCGGGAATTTATTTCACTAGATACCGAAACGGGTTTTCGGGTGAAATTGCAGAAAGTGTTTCTGCATGTGAAATGAAATACTAGCAAGGGGTTATATGTGAATGTTTGTCATTAAAGTAATTGAAAAAATTCTGAATAAATAAAAGGAGTTTTATTTAATGAGAGTTTGCATTAAATTTGGTGGAAATTTAATGGGAATTTGAGTGGGTTTTTGAGTGGAGGGAATTGAAAGGCATTTGAGTGAGTGGAGTGTCCACCCACATGAATGTGGAAGAGGTGGGGGCAGCCCCATGGCTGGGCGCATGGCCCCTTGGGTTCCCCCCTCTCCCTATAAAAGGAGCCCCCCTCCCTCTCTCTCACTCACACCTCCTCGTGAAGGATCT
This sequence comes from Avena sativa, assembly GCA_916181665.1. NCBI lineage: Eukaryota > Viridiplantae > Streptophyta > Magnoliopsida > Poales > Poaceae > Avena > Avena sativa. The sequence goes on from OV702295.1 coordinate 225,998,064, forward strand.
CTCTCCCCCTCTAGAATTTATCCCCCATGGTCTCGGACTAGCGAGATACATGTTTCCAGTGGCTATTCGGCAAGAAAGAGTTGTGCTTCCGCTGCATCGCTGGAGCGAGGAGGCGGAGGTTGCTCGGTGCCTCGAACGTGTGTGCAAGCACGGATGCGCTGCTGTTTTGTGGCGCTAGGACTTCCTCTCGATCTTGAGATCGGCAAGAGATCGTCTACATCAACCACGAGTTTGGACTCGTTAAGCTTTGTCGGTCTTCAAGGGTATGTTCTCTACGGATATACATCCGCCTGTTGTTTGTATCTAGTAGATAGATTTTGGTACATAGTTGTTCCCATCGTAGGAATTTTTTTGTTTTCTATGCTGCGAACCCTACACATATTCCCATGGTACATAAGAAGATTGTTGAGATGCTCATTGTCTGCTTGCCTTGTCATTTTGGTTATGGGATAGCTCCTGTACCATGTGCAAGGGGTACCCCGTTGGCGGTTCTCAATGATATGCAAATACTTACAATGTAAGAACTTACCTAGGCCCAAAGTTGAGTATGCATGAGGTGTGGGGTAGAGGTCCCAACCTGATAAGGTAGAGATCCCTGTGTTTACAATGCTAGTCCCTGGATCAATAGCTAGCATCCACAGTTTAAGATGTAATACCAAGAAACAAAAGTCATAATACAACTTTATAACCAGGAATAAAATAATTCATTACATCTTTCATAGCTCATTTGGCTATCTCATTACAATGCAGCAGAAATAACTATAACATGGAGTCCTTCATCTTCAAAGTGCCACAGGAAATCATGTTGGTTGTAGACTTGTAATCCTAATAAACACACTTCACTAACATCAAACAAAACCTGCATCATAATAAGTTACAGCCATAAGGGTCAATACATTTGAATTCTATTGGCAAGTGATACTATGGTAGAATAGTGGTATCTATCATCTATATGCATTTGGCTAAGTGGAGCTTAGGCTTGCTTTGCTCAAAATAAGTTTTCCTTATAAGTTGAAAACACAAAGTTTTTGTTTGTCAAATCACCCAAGGAATCTACCAATAGAAATTTGTGATCCTTTAACCCTTGTTCAACCACAAGTTTTTTTTAACTTAGAAATTGGGACGAGGAGATCCTTGATAGCTTCCATGTCTTGATGCTCAAATTGTCCATTTCCGGGGACACGACTAAGTACTTAGATTTTACTATCTCGAGAGGTGGTGCACTTTCCCCACAAGACTCGACATGCATCGAGACAAGATATTTCAGAAGCCTTCCCTTAGACCAAATGGACGCGCTCCATCCTATCACCCCTACCACCAACTATCCATCTGGCTAAGTTATTGCAACCTATATGATCCAAGCAGAGCCCATAATGCCATGTGGCTGCACTTGAAGCTTCTCAACATTTGACATCTCAAATCTCTTTGTTCCTGGGTGGCTTTCCACAAGTGTGATACACAAGTTTTCGCCAGTTTACTGGCCCTGTGTAACCACTCAACATAAATCCATTCTCACCATTCCACCTAGGTGTTTCATTCACATAGTTGTTTTATTAAACAAAACACAAGTCATTGACTTAGAAATATTTCATAGCATGAATATAATCCACCCTTGTTTTCTACTAGCTAAGCTAAGCATGATAGTAGTAGGTATCTTAACTTAGGAAAATTGTACTAAGGCATCATCAACTAGGATATCCCAAGGCATAGCTTATACTTAGAAAAATTCCATGCAAGTGCACTCAAAATATCACTAATGCATAGTGAAAATAATAGGACAAAATGTATGAAGCACCATTTGCCTTTTTAGTAGATAAACTAGGTTCACTCCTTGATCTTGCAATATCACACACCTCAAAGTCTACAACAATACAATCAAGCAAAAAGCACACATTCAAAACTACAACACAAAATAATCACAAGAATACAATGAAGTGCATGCAAGCATGCAACAAGACCATTTTATTTGAGAAAATTTTATAGCAAGATTCTGAACACTAAAAACACCTACTGGTCCTTCTATACAAGTTGAATTCCAAAGGTAATTATTTTTAGTGCAAATAGTTTATTTAAAAGCATTTTATTTTATTAGAAAAGCCTTATTCAATAGGACATTTGCTACTGCCATAAAAATATAAATTTAATTTTTGGTGTTGATGTTTCTGGTCAGAGGGTTCAATATACAACCATTTGCAAAAGGATTCACTCAAAAATAATTTACGCAACAATTTTTATACTCAAAATACTCCACAAATGGTTCTGTATAAAACGTAGTTTTAACCGACTCAAAGAGACGAATTTATGGCTCCACTGTGTTTGACTCATTTTTGTGAATCCATAAACATTTATTTGCTTAATTTGGATAAAAATAACATAATATATTAATTTTCTAAGATTGAAGAAATTTGTGCCTAGAATATTCGAAAATAGAAAAGATATGGCACAAGGCATAATGTTCCTACTGGAGGATATCCCTTTGTTGATGTGATCAGTTTTCATCCTTATAATCTAGATCGGTTGAGGGAAAAAATATAAGGAAAAAAAACAACAAAAATAAGAGGATGAGGAGTACATACAAGAACAAGATGAACTGGGCAGAAAATTGCTCGACAACGGCAAGCTTAGAACTCGTTCTAGCCATCGATTCAAAGGCTTTCTGGGTTGACGAAGTGGTCAAAGACACAGCAGCGTCCTACATAGTGAGCGGAGGTCACCTCGGTCGTCGTCGCAGCGGGTCACCGACTGCATAATTGGATGATCTAATGAGTAAAATTGGTGCGCACTATCTAGTGGCAAAGAAAAGAGGAAGAATCAGGAGCTTAGATCTTCTATACCCGACAAATCAAAGACGACGTCGAAACTTCGTAGAAGAAATCACGGCAGTGATGAGGCAACAACGTTGATGACACCGGTATATTGTGGAGCTCCAATTAGTGATTCCTTATAGCATAGAGGCATATATTGGATGCGGAGTAGTTAGGGAATGAGTGTTGTGAATATATTAGGACCTTGGGTGCTTCTTACAACAAGAGCAGGGATCTGGGCGATGGGGCGCTCAAGGAAAGTTCTGTTGCCGTTGGGATTTAAGGCACGATGAAATTAGGGATTTAAGGCACATTAAAATTGGGGATTTAAGGGACATTGAAAAAGGGTTTTAATTCCCGGAATGGAACCTCCACTAAAATACAAATAAGTTTTGTGCTGTAGTCTAATAGAAAACGTTACTACATTAAGTAGAATTTGATGGAAAATATTTGCAACCAGAAGTGCTCAACTTCAGGACACATACATGAACGACTACATAAAGAGGATCGATCGGATCCTAGATGGGCCAGGTATTTCAGTCCAAGAAGAAAAGGAAAAAAAAGGAAGAAAATTAGAGGCCACAGTTGGGCTACTTTGGGCTGGCCGGTCGGGCCACTTTCGGTCGAACGAGGTTGGTTCTTTTTTCCTTTTTTTCTGATTTATTTTCTAGTTTTTAATTTGTCTATCTAAGTTGATTCAAATTTATATCAAACCATTTAAGAAAATATTATATAAAATATAAGCTGATAGTTTACTCTAATTAAAGTATTTGTAGTATTTGTTTTAAAGTATAATTTATTTAGAAACTGAACATGGCGCGTAGGCCTATAAAGTATATTTTTTTAATTCTTATTTATTTTATATCTTTTGATTTAGAGCTCTAAAAAGGTTCAAACCAATTTTTACAGCTTTACTTAATAATAATTTATCATTATATATTTAAGTGAAATTTTCTTCTATATAAATATGAATTTTATCTATGGGCTTAAATTGACTTTGCAGTATTTCTTATTTCTTTATCTATCTTAGGTAAATCATAAGTTTTGATTTAAAGTTCCAAAAAGGGCGATTCCAATTTTTATAGTTTTATTTAATAATTATTTATCTTTATATATCCTTTAGAATTAATTTGTTCGCAATTAAGTATTGATTTTAGATATTTTATTAGCCTTGAAATACTTTGTTTTATATTATATAAATCATAAGTTTTTATCCATAGCTCCAAATAGAGTGAAAACAATTCTCATGGTTTTGTAATATTGTTGCTTACCATTATAGATTATATGGAAATGATTTTCCTAAATTTTTATATGGAACATAGCCATAGTCATGTATTGGACTTGATGGTGATTTCTCTTATTAGTGTTTAGGTTTTAGGCTTATCAATTTTCCAGATGTTTAAAATGTAAGTGCTTAATGATGATGATGCATGACTTGCATTTGAATTTTTTTTTCAAAATCTTGTTTGTCACTTTCTCATTCAAAATTATTATTTTTGTTTAAGTAAGGTTTTGGTATTTTCATTAAAGGAACAAAAAGTTTCTTTTCCCCCTAAATTTCATCCTTTATTTATTTTGTTTGTTTATTTTTCACATTTCAAAATTTGGAAAATTTTGGGATGTGACAGGCTACCACCCTTAAAAGGAATCTCGTCCCGAGATTCGGGAAGGCTAGAAAGAATATGTTGGGTTTCAGGAATACAGGGTACTACCACCCTTAAAAGGATTTAACTAGATTGCATCTTGAGAATTTACTTTGGCTTCAGTTTTGGTGGTTATTGTACCTTTGGGGTTATCATTGGGAGATTGAAAAAAATCTATCCTTGACTTTTCATATGTTGAACTACAAGATAGATGTGGCATTGGACAGGGACACGACCAGTTCCTTCACATAGGAAACATGTAACCTGAGATGTGGGGCATTCTCTAGTTGGATGCCTTCAGGTACTGATTAGTATGCTCTTTATAAGTATCCTATGTCTCCATAGATTTTTAGGCTTATGGTTTTGTGACAAGATCATCCTTGATGTTATTGCTGTTATAGTCATTCTAAAGAGGGTTGTTGCTCATGTTAACCATCTGATTGGCCATCATTTAAAATGATTGAGATTGGAATTCCAACACCTTTAGCATATTTGGGATAACTTGGTGTTGTTGTGGTTGTTGGCTAAAAACTGGGTTGCCACTTGATTCAACTTAGTTTTGGTTGTGAGAAGTTGTATTGTCATGTGCATCTCGAGGTTGTTGTTGTCACCATCGTTGATTTTGGAGTTGTGGTCTCTTGGAGAAGTCTACTAATTGGGTTGGGTTGGGATTAGAATAGATAGAAGATTCCTAGGAAAATAATTCTATTCAGACACAATAGATCACACAAAGCAATATGCATGCAATATCAATCATACATACACAACAAGGTTCAAACATCGCATAGGCAAACAAAATATTATTGTCATACCATATAGGTTGGTATGATCAATAAATGATCAGGAAGTCGATTTAAACGAAATACTTATTATGGTGGTCCAACTATAGGGTATCACTTGAGATCATTCTATCCTTCTCCATAGCTACTACACAAGAACATGGTATGCTTGGAAGAAATTATGTCATCTTTCCACAAAGTTCAAAGGCGATGTCTATAATGGTTCCTCCTAAGTTGAGTTTCCTTATTCTCCAAGTCTTGAGTATTCTTCTTATCTTCCTTGAAGTCCTTCCAAGTGTTGTGAAGTCTATGCCGAAGTCTCTCTCCAAGTTCTTCAATGGATCTCCATAAAGCACTTCTTGTTGAGTCGAAGAATGACGTATGAAGTTCCGAGCTGGTGAACATCCAAAGTCCCATTGGCTTGTTATTGTCTTCCTTGATAGATTTGTTGATGCTTTCCAAATGAATTAAGAAAGTTCCACTTCCACAAGAAACAAAAACAAAGATAACCTAGTAAAACCATAATAGATAAGTTTCTCATCCTATGGTCTTTACTAACTTCTCTCTCATATTTTCCTTCTTCTACTTGAACTTGTCCATTGATATTGGGCTTCTCTTCTTGATCCTAGAATGCCTTGTCCTTCTCCTTGAGTTGGGCGTGTAGCTCATCCTTTGCTAAGTAGTTGGTTGCTCCTATCATCAACAATATCCTAAATAAAATTTCTAAGTCCTAGAACTATTGAAGCACAAGTTTTCCTTCTAAAACTTCTCTACTTGAATTCTTTTGATGATGAAGATATGTAGATCTAGCATGTTGATGATGTTGAGAAGTCCAATTCCAAGCAGGTGGTCTTGAAGTCCTTTGTGATGCTAAAGCTAAAGTCCTTTGTGATGTTGAAGCTGTAGTCCTTGGTGATGTTGATGTCCTTTGTAATGTTTAAGCTAAAGTCCTTGATGATGTTGAAGTTTAACTCCTTAGTGGTGCTGAAGATGAAGCCCTTAGTCATCAAGTTAAAAAGGGAGAGATGTAGAATCAAAACCAAAAAGGTTGAGGAAAGAGTTTACAAGATTGTTTGTAAATAATTTTGAACAAATACAACTCCTATTTTTCTAAGGGGTTTTGTCCAATCCTAGGGTTACAATCCTATAGGCAACACAGTGCTCTAATACCATCTTTATAGGTCCCAACCTGATAAGGTAGAGATCCCTGTGTTTACAATGCTAGTCCCTGGATCAATAGCTAGAATCCAGAGTTTAAGATGTAATATCAAGAAACAAAGGTCATAATACAACTTTATAACCAGGAATAAAATAATTCATTACATCTTTCATAGCTCATTTGGCTATCTCATTACAATGCAGCAGAAATAACTATAGCATGGAGTCCTTCATCTTCAAAGTGCCACAGGAAATCATGTTGGTTGTAGACTTGTAATCCTAATAAACACACTTCACTAACATCAAACAAAACTTGCAACATAATAAGTTACAGCCACAAGGGTCAATACATTTGAATTGTATTGGCAAGTGATACTATGGTAGAATAGTGGTATCTATCATCTATATGCATTTGGCTAAGTGGAACTTAGGCTTGCTTTGCTCAAAATAAGTTTTCCTTATAAGTTGAAAACACAAAGTTTTTGTTTGTCAAATCACCCAAGGCATCTACCAATAGAAATTTGTGATCCTTTAACCCTTGTTCAACCACAAGTTTTTTTTAACTTAGAAATTGGGATGAGGAGATCCTTGATAGCTTCCATGTCTTGATGCTCAAATTGTCCATTGCCGGGGACATGACTAAGTACTTAGATTTTACTCTCTCGAGAGGTGGTGCACTTTCCCCACAAGACTCGACATGCATGGAGACAAGATCTTTCAGAAGCCTTCCCTTAGACCAAATGGACGCGCTCCATCCTATCACCCCCTACCACCAACTGTCCATCTGGCTAAGTTATTGCAACCTATATGATCCAGGCAGAGCCCATAATGCCATGTGGCTGCACTTGAAGCTTCTCAACATTTGACATCTCAAATCTCTTTGTTCCTAGGTGGCTTTCCAGAAGTGTGATACACAAGTTTTCACCAGTTTACTGGCCCTATGTAACCAATCAAAATAAATCCATTCTCACCATTCCGCCCAGGTGTTTCATTCATATAGTTGTTTTATTAAACAAAACACAAGTCATTGACTTAGAAATATTTCATAGAATGAATATAATCCACCCTTGTTTTCTACTAGCTAAGCTAAGCATGATAGTAGTAGGTATCTTAACTTAGGAAAATTGTACTAAGGCATCATCAACTAGGATTTCCCAAGGCATAGCTTATACTTAGAAAAATTCCATGCAAGTGCACTCAAAATATCACTAATGCATAGTGAAAATAATAGGACAAAATGTATGAAGCACCATTTGCCTTTTTAGTAGATAAACTAGGTTCACTCCTTGATCTTGCAATATCACACACCTCAAAGTCTACAACAATACAATCAAGCAAAAAGCACACACTCAAAACTACAACACAAAATAATCACAAGAATACAATGAAGTGCATGCAAGCATGCAACAAGACCATTTTATTTGAGAAAATTTTATAGCAAGATTCTGAACACTAAAAACACCTACTGGTCCTTCTATACAAGTTGAATTCCAAAGGTAATTATTTTTAGTGCAAATAGTTTATTTAAATGCATTTTATTTTATTAGAAAAGCCTTATTCAATAGGACATTTGCTACTGCCATAAAAATATAAATTTAATTTTTGGTGTTGATGTTTCTGGTCAGAGGGTTCAATATACAACCATTTGTAAAAGGATTCACTCAAGAATAATTTACGCAACAATTTTTATAATCAAAATACTCCACAAATGGTTCTGTATAAAACGTAGTTTTAACCGACTCAAAGAGACGAATTTATGGCTCCACTGTGTTCGACTCATTTTTGTGAATCCATAGACATTTATTTGCTTAATTTGGATAAACAGAACATAAGATATTAATTTTCTAAGATTGAAGAAATTTGTGTCTAGAATATTCGAAAATAGAAAAGATATGACACAAGGCATAATGTTCCTACTGGAGGATATCCCTTCGTTGATGTGATCAGTTTTCATCCTTATAATCTAGATCGGTTGAGGGAAAAAATATATGGAAAAAAACAAAAAAAACAAGAGGATGAGGAGTACATACAGGAACAAGATGAACTGGGCAGAAAATTGCTCGACAACGGCAAGCTTAGAACTCGTTCTAGCCATCGATTCGAAGGCTTTCTGGGTTGACGAAGTGGTCGAAGACACAGCAGCGTCCTACGTAGTGAGCGGAGGTCACCTCGGTCGTCGTCGCAGCGGGTCACCGACTGCACAATTGGATGATCTAATGAGTAAAATTGGTGCGTACTATCTAGTGGCAAAGAAAAGAGGAAGAATCGGGAGCTTAGATCTTCTATACCCGACAAAATCAAAGACGACATCGAAACTTCGTAGACGAAATCACAGTGGTGATGAGGCAAAAACGTTGATGACGCGGGTATATTGTGGAGCTCCAATTAGTGATTCCTTATAGCATAGAGGCATATATTGGATGCGGAGTAGTTAGGGAATGAGTGTTGTGAATTTATTAGGACCTTGGGTGCTTCTTACAGCAAGAGCAGGGATCTGGGCGATGGGGCGCTCAAGGAAAGTTCTGTTGTCGTTGGGATTTAAGGCACGATGAAATTAGGGATTTAAGGCACATTAAAATTGGGGATTTAAGGCACATTGAAACAGGGTTTTAATTCCCGGAATGGAACCTCCACTGAAATACAAATAAGTTTTGTGTCGTAGTCTAATAGAAAACATTACTACATTAAGTAGAATTTGATGGAAAGTATTTGCAACCATAAGTACTCAACTTTAGGACATATACATGAACGACTACATAAAGAGGATCGATCGGATCCTAGATGGGCCAGGTATTTCAGCCCAAGAAGAAAAGGAAAAAAACATAGGAAGAAAATTAGAGGCCACAGTTGGGCTGCTTTGGGCTGGCCGGCTGGGCCACTTTCGGTCGAACGAGGTTGGTTCTTTTTTTTCTTTATTTCTTATTTCTTTATCTATCTTAGATAAATCGTAAGTTTTGATTTATAGTTCCAAAAAGGACGATTCCAGTTTTGATAGTTTTATTTAATAATTAGTTATCTTTATATATCCTTTATAATTAATTTGTTCGCAATTAAGTATTGATTTTAGCTATGAGCTTTATTAGCCTTGAAATACTTTGTTTTATCTTATATAAATCATAAGTTTTTATCCATGGATCCAAATAGAGTGAAAACAATTCTCATGGTTTTGTAATATTGTTGCTTACCATTATAGATTATATGGAAATGATTTTGCTAAAATTTTATATGGAACATAGCCATAGTCTTGTATTGGACTTGATGGTGATTTCTCTAATTAGTGTTTACATTTTAGGCTTATCAATTTTCCAGATGTTTAAAATGTAAGTGCTTAATGATGATGATGCATGACATGCATTTGAATTTTTTTTTCAAAATCTTGTTTGTCACTTTCTCATTCAAAATTATTATTTTTTGTTTAAGTAAGGTTTTGGTATTTTCATTAAAGGAACAAAAAGTTTCTTTTCCCCCTAAATTTCATCCTTTATTTATTTTGTTTGTTTATTTTTCATATTTCGGGATGTGACATGTGGCCCTCGTATTCAATGGACTTGAGATTGCCAACTTATACTTTGTCAAGCATATACTCCATCTTTGTCACTTTAACCTTAATCACTTCAAGATGCTTATGATAGGGGCAATGAGGGCTGAAAGCTAAGAAGTACCATAATTTTCGGAAGCTCTTTTTGAAACTTGAAATCCCTACTTCCTTTATAAATGGCGTTACTTCCACCGCTATTGAGTCTCCACCTTCTACCTTTAGGCACCATTAAGAGAGCATAGTTGTCATTCTGTGTGCAATGTTTCAAAGCTTATTGATTAATGCATATTGTCATATTACTTGTTCTTGTGCTATTTGTCTCTAGTCACCCTTGTGAACTTTGAAGGTGTCCTATGCATCTATTTGCTACTCTATGAGGGACAACCTGGTTGCCACTATGTTATGTTTTCTGTATGTGAAACAAACAAACGTTTTTCAATGCATGTTATTCATGATCTTTGTTTATAGCTTGTCATGTTGCATGCATAGTTACTATGTCCTATTGTTAGAACTCCATCTTTCATGCACATGTTTAGAGTTCTTTGATTCCAGCTTTCAATGCTTGCAAATGGTTGGATCTTTATTGTGAGGGTTCATGTAACCTCAAAAATTATTCTTTTATCACTTGCCTACTCGAGGACGAGCAGGAGTTAAGCTTGGGGATGCTTGAAATGTCGGAAACGTATCTATAATTTTTGATGCTCCATGCTTGTTTAGTATCTACTTTGCTTGTCTATACTTTGAGGTGCTTTTTACATGTTTTATGGTACTAACCTATTAACAAGTTGCCACAGTGCCAGATGCCTGTTTTCTGCTGTTTTTGGTTTTAGAAACGTTAGTAAAGAAATATTCTCGGAATTGGACGGGACAAAAGCCAAACTCAATTACTTTCTGTGGGGAACAAGAAGTCCAGAGGGGAGCCGGAGGGGCAAGCTAGGGCGCCTAGACCCCCTAGGCGCGGTGGGCCCTGCCCCGCGTCTGGGAGGGGTGTGGGGCCCCTGGTCGTCGCCTCAGCCTCCCCCTTCGCCTATAAGAAGCTCCCGATGCAGAAACCCTAAGCACCCGATCAAATCTCCACGAAACCGTCTGTAGCCGCCGCCACCATCATCCCTAGATCGGGGGGATCTGAAGTTCTTCTCGGCACCCTGCTAGAGGGGAGATCACCCCGGAGGCCTTCTCTCCGGTATGATGTGTGAGTAGTTCCACCTTGGACTATGGGTCCATGTAGTAGCTAGATGGTTGTATCTCCTCCCTTGTGCTTTCATGTATAGATCTTGTGAGCTCCGTTCATGCTCAAGATCTCCTCTATTTGTAATCATGCATGTTGTGTTTGCGGGGATCCGATGGATGTTGAGATTATTATGTTGGTTTGATTAATGGTTTTGTCTTTATGATTCTATCATGTCTGTGTTGTTTGTGATCTTGCATGCTCTTAGTTGTTAGTAGCTATCTTGGCCAAGTAGTTGTTAGTGACTCCAAGAGGGGGTATTTATGCTCGATAGTGGGTTCATGCCTCTAGTTTTCAAGGGAAGTGACAGAAATCTCTTCGGTTGTAGATGTGTTGTTGCCACTAGGGAGAAAACAACGGTCTCTTGTTCATGGAACATGTGGACTGTTTACCTTAAACACTTTACTTAAAGCAGTTGTCTGTTGCTTGCAACTTAATACTAGAGGGGGTTCGGATGATAACCTGAAGGTGGACTTCTAGTCATAGATGCAGTTGGATGTAGGTCTATGTATCTTGTTGTATTTCCCAATCGAATCTCATAGGATCTTTCTGACTAGTAATTGCATTGTTATGCCTTTCTCAGTTCCTGTCAATTTCCCTGCTGTAATTTGTTTACCCTTCATGCCATTTTGTTTATCTAAGGAGAGCACCTCTAGTGAACTATGTACCCCGGTCCAATCTTTACCATTGATACATCTTCCACTTTTACTTGTTTACTTGTTGCAAACCATTACCTTCCACATAGTACGGTTAATCCTTTGTTACAGCAAACCGGTGAGCTTGACAACCTCACTGATTCGTTGGGGCAAAGTCTTGAGTTTGTGTTGTGCAGGTCTCTACGTTGCTTGCAACACCTGTGTGACGTTTCCTTCCTCCTTCTGGTTTGATAACATCGGTCTCTACTGAGGGAAGACTTGTTGTTGTGCTCATCACACCTTGCTCTTGGGGTTTCCAACGAAGTGCTGCACGTCAGTACCATCAGACCACCTCAATAATCAGCTTGATATAGTGCGTCATCACCTTTACCTGGATGACGAGCAGATCATCAAGGTCAATTCTGTTTTCATGATAGAATTCATGCCATCCGGTAGTTAAATCCATGGAATCATCTCTCTCGGATACGCTATATTCCCCCATGATATGGCCATGGCCATAATTATTCCTCATGCATACACAATAGAACTCTCTCTCTGGGATATCGTGTCCCCTCGTGCATCTCAAAGGGATATCGTGAGTAAAAATTAAATATAACAAATGACAACAATTCCGACGATGATAAAGATAAGAAGGAAAAGCATAGGAAAAAGTGATAAACTAACCATCTGATCAACATCATCTTGAGATTGCACCTAGTGCACTAAGAACTTTGGGATCTCAATGACCTCACCTTCATCCAGGTCTCTTAAAATCTCCTTGTAGAATGCCCAAGATATGCAATTCATTTCAGAGCAATTTACACTACATGGGTGCTGAAATATGGATTTCTCTAGTGTCATCTTGCAATAATCTTTGGTCTCAAAGCACCCTGATCATGCATTGGAAATAGGACGAGGTTTGTGTGTAAGAAACATAATTAAGAAACTAGTCGATGTGTGTAAGAAAAAAATCAATTCAATGCAGAGAAGTTAATGTATACCATGGTTTTGAACCCAAGGTTTAACAATATTATCAGCATTTGACACTTCAATATCAAAGCACATGTCTACTCTATCATATGAAAATGTGAGAACATCATTCTGCTCAATGTTATAAGCTGCACACAACCCCCTCTAATATGGACCATATAATGCTACCAACCTCCTGATACATTGTAAACGTATCTATAATTTTTGATGCTCTATGCTTGTTTTGTACCAACTATCTTATGTTTTGTCTACACTTTTAGGCATTTTTATACATTTTCTGGAACTAACCTATTAACAAGATGCCATAGTGCCCCTTCCTATTTTCTGTTGTTTTTGGTTTCAGAAAAGCTAGTAAAGAAATATTCTCGAAATTGGACGAAATGAATGCCAAACTTCCTATTTTTATAGGCGAAGACAGAGTCCAGAGGCCAGAGGGAGGCGCACCCCAGGGCGGCCACACCTAGCCCAGGAGCGTCCAAGGGGCGCCGCCCTATGGTGTGGCCCCCTAGACCTCAACCGACCTTGTCCCTTCGCCTATATAAACCCCCCGAGGAGAAAAACCTAAGTAACTCGATCATAATTCCACGAAAAATTCCGTAGCCACCGCCACCATCGTACCTAGATCAGGAGGGATCCGAAGCTCTTCCCGGCACCCTGCCGGAGAGGGGAGATCATTCCGGAGGCCTTCTTCATCACCATGCCAGCCTCTAGAGTGATGCGTGAGTAGATCATCCTTGGACTATGGGTCCATAGCAGTAGCTAGATGGTTGTTTCTCCTCTTTTTTGCTACCATGTTTAGATCTTGTTAGCTGCCTATCATGATCAAGATCATCTATTTGTAATCCTACATGTTGTGTGATGGGATCTGATGGATATTGAGTACTATGTCAAGATTAATTATTGATTCTATCATGTCTATGTTATTTTTCATCTTGCATGCTCTTCGTTGCTAGTAGTTACTCTGGCCAAGTATTTGCTTGTGACTCCAAGAGGGAGTATTTATGCTCGATAGTAGATTTATGACTCTAATAATCTAGGGAGTGAAATAAACCTCTAAGGTTGTAGATGTGCTGTTGCTACTAGGGAGAAAACAACAATCCTGTGTCCATGGGCAATTGTATTGTTTACTTTACACACATTGCTTAATGCAATTATCTGTTGCTTGCAACTTAATACCCGAGGGTTGTTAGGATAATATCCCAGAGGTGGATTATTAGTCATAGATGCAGTTGGATTATGGTCTATGTATTATGTTGTAATGCCCAAATAAATCTCATAGTGATCATCATGCCATGTACATGCATTGTTATGCATTCTCTATCTATCAATTTTCCAACTGTAATTTGTTCACCCAACATGTTATTTATCTTATGGAGAAACACCACTAGTGAACTGTGGACCCTAGTCTATTCCTTTCCTCTCATATTCAATCTACTATCTACTATTTACTTTCTGCAATTACTACAAGCAATTACTATCTTCCACACTATAAATTTAATCCTTTGTTTTCAACAAAACAGATAAGCTTGACAACCTCACTGTAAGTTGGGAAAAGTATTTTCGTTGTGTTGTGTAGGTTCCATGTTCCTAGCAACACCTTGGGAGATGTTTCCTTTCTCCTACTGGTTTGATAACCTTGGTTTTACAACTGAGAAAAAACTTGCTGCTGTGCTCATCATACCTTGCTCTTGGGGTTTCCCAACATGCTCTATAGTAACCGAGCCACATCACCTCCCTAAATTGCCATCATACAACACATAGAAGTAGTATTCATCACTTCTTCTATATTTATCATGGTGGTCAGTCTGAGTACGGATCCAGGTCAGATGTGGACCAAGAGCAAATTGACGCATACGCTCAACAAAACAACAAGGAATACCCTGCATTAATTTGCGAAATAGAAAAAATACATTAGATCATGAACATAAAGCAGTATATATATATGGAAATTTGAAATAAGATCGACAACATCTAAATATGCATATGTATATGGTAATTGACAATACTTACATATCCCTCCGCAAAAAAGGTGATCTCACCCTCATTCTAAAATGCATCATATTGTCTAGTTTTCCTCTCCCATACCAGGTAGGTTGCCTTTGACATGTCATACATTCGTTTTGAGCCATTCTTTTTTTCTAAACACAAAAATTACAAAAGATCAGGAAAATAAATGATACAATGATACTAATATCATCTCTGAATACTACTGCTATTAGTATAAAAAATCTGCAATTCTGTATGTCACGAAAGATGTGCAAACTATAATAATCTGTAATTCTACACACATATTCTGAAGATTGTTATAAACAAAATCTCAGCAGAAATAACACGAACAAAAAAATCTGCAGAAATTGAACCCAAAAAAATCTACAGATCTTAGATTAAACAAAATCTATAGACACTAGATTTACTGAAGAGATTCGATGAAGAAATCATCGAGAAAACGCTACGGATTTGATGAAGAACTAGTACTATATATGCTACTCCTAAAAATCCTAAGGATTCGATGATGAACTAGTACTATATTCATCGAGCTATGCTGCTCCTGAAAACACTACAGATTCATCGAGCGGCTGCTCCTGAAGATCCTCGCCGCAGGGTTATACTCCGGTGAAGGGTGTTCTTACCTTTGTTGACAAGCCTCGCCTCCGGTTATTCCACGACCGGTTGCGTTCCTTACTCCATCGATCCCCTGCATTCATGCAGAGAAAACGCGTGAGATTGGGCCGTGCCGCGCACCAACAAGCGAACGAAGAATTGATAATAAGCTGTGCACCTACTTCCGATGGAGAGCTTGTCAGAGAAGAGCTTGCTGGTTGCAGCAATGGGGCACACTATGTCTCTTTCTCTGTCTAGACGAGCTGCACTTGTCTTGTCCACTCTCTCTCTATGTTCCTCTTTGGCTCCAAAAAATAGAGTAAAAATAAATACCAAATAAATTTAATAAAATATATGCCTCTAGGTCTCGAACCAGCGACCTAGAGGTCCCTGAACTGTGGGTCCACATGGGTGGAACCCACATGTTAGCTAGACATGAAATGTTTCTATGACTGACTTATGGGACTCACCTTCTTGCCACCCAAACACTCACCTGAATCCCCTCCCCACCAGGAGATTTCAAAATCAAAAATAAAATCCGGTCTACCACACATGGTGGCGGCTAGGGCACCACTGTCTCTTTCGGTGCACAACCCGCTGCGGCACCGGAGCTCTTGTCCATTCGCCGTTTGTGTCCCTGTGCATGTCCACGTACGCACTCTACAGTTGGCTGCTGGGACTCTCCTTTTGGCCAACATCTCCGCGCACGCGTCCATGCGCTATGTCCCTTCCGTACACCTTCTCCATGCTCAAGTCGGCGGTGCTCCCCTTTCGTCCTTCCTCTCCATGTCTGCCAAGATAAAAACTCTACAAGCTTCTAATTGTTCATGATACAGAATATTGTTCAACACATGGATATTACTTTGATTGTTCATCGTTAAGAAAATTGTTCTAAAAATGATTAGTCCGCTCTGAAAATGTCATTATTTTGTTTGATTATCCAATAGATGGATAGGAGTTAGATTTATTCATGATAAAGTAAATTGTTCTAAAAAAATGACTAGTCTATTCTGAAAATGAGTTTAGATTTTTTTAATTGTTCATCATATGGATATGAGTTGGATTGTTCAATGTAAATAATATTGTTTTGAAAAATCACTAGCCTGTTTTGAAAGTGTGATTGGTTTATTTAATTTGCGATAGGTGGATAGGAGTTGTATTGTTCATGGAAGACAGTTTACTCGTCCCTACAACAATGGCATGAAGGAGTTTCTCAGGTTTTTAAGGAGAGATATGGAAAGAATGCATAGGTTCCATGCCCCTGCCGTAAGTGCATGAATGAGCATATGACACATGTAGGGCGTCTTTATAACCACTTACTCATCAGTGGCATGTCATACACATATACTCGGTGGATTCTCCATGGAGAGACACTTGATTTTGAAATTACCGAAGATCCACCCATTCAAAACAATGGTGGTAACAATGGTGGTTACGCCGGTGATGATAATGACAATACGTATTCTGATGATGAAGGTGATGATGGAGGTGAAAGTGTTTCGGGAATATTGCAAGACCTTAAGCAAGCAGGGGATGCAATAATTTTAGAGAAGATTGCTGCAAATGTCGAAATTGACAGTAAATATGAGAAATTATTTACAAAGTTGTTGGAAGAGGCAAAGTGCAAGCTTTACCTGGGAAGTAAAAACTCCGGTTTGAATTTGTTGTGAAGCTTTACCTGGGAAGTAAAAACACTGCTTTCGATGATTGGATGAAGCTATTTGCCGATGCACTGCCGGATCGAAATACCCTGACGAGATCATATCGTGAAGAAAATCAACTACATGCTATTCTGGAAGACAAATGCCAAGAAAAAGGAGTTTGGACTTTCCTATGACAGCACACACGTGTGTAAAATAAACTGCATGCTATTCTGGAAGACAAATGCCAAGCTAGTCAACTGCGATAAGTGTGGCGCCTCAAGGTGGAAATTTTCGGATAGAAAGTTGTCGGCAGTCAAAGTCTTGCGTCATTTTCCTTTGGTGCAACGGCTAAAGAGATTGTTCTCTTCAAGGAAAACAGTGGAGAATATGCAGTGGCACAAGTTAAAGAGAATGCCCAGAGTTGGTATACTTAGTCATCCGAATGATGGTGAAGCATGGAAGGATTTTGACAGAACATGGCAGGACTTTTCAGTTCACCGTAGAAACATAAGGCTTGGCCTTGCCACAAATGGCTTCAATCCTTATGGAACTATGAGCACAAGCTATAGTATGGGGCCTGTATTTGCCATGCCATATAACCTTCCACCATGGTATTGTATGGATTGTAACACCCTCAGATCGGTCGTATGCAGGTGGAAAATGAACGATTCAAAGGTGGCCACCAGGAACTTGCATGCAGGTGGAAAACGAAGTAATATGATCAAAAATTAGTCCACGATGGAACCCACAAAACATATATGATAGGGCAAAGGTGTCCGATCTTTTGATGAGATGATGATAATCGATTTGGTGGAGTTCGGGCTTGACGATCTGACTACACGTGCGAGCACGAGCGCCAATGCAATCGCTAGGACAATCTCCTCGAGGTTACCGATCCTGCGGGAACACGATCAGCCTGACCAGCGAGGGTCTTAATTCCTACCTAAAATCGAGAACATGTAAGAACCAATATTGCAATCAAGATATTGCGGATTAAGAGGAAAGCTTTATTGAAAAGGTGGGATCCTGAATAGGTGCGAAGTACAAGAGGCCTCTGCGACGCTCGAGCCTTGGCGAAGTTGCTATGATGGCTAACTTAATGTCTAAACAAAATCCGAGTCTAGGGGGACGGCTATGGGGAGTATTTAAGGAGGAAAAGGTGGGGTTTCGGCCAGCCATGGAAGTGGTGGCCGAATCCAACCCTAGAAGTCCTTTTCCCCTCAAATACGGACTCTAAAAAGTGGCTAATTAAAATCCTGCGAAAATTACATGGGCCTGGCCCAAAATAAAGGTGTCGCAGCAACATATTAAGCTATGGACGAATTCGTGAGGTATTGATCTTGAATATTTCGTCCAAGCCTTCTTTCTTCATTATGGTGGCCTCAATGTTCGGAAATCTTCATCTGTGGCCTTCTCTTGGATCATCACATGCTTGCTGCCATCTCCATGCATGGACATGCTCCAATGCTTGTCCCTCTCATCCATGCTAGGTCCATCATTCCTAAGAGTAAGAAATACATCTGATTTAGGAAGCATCATATTCTCATATATGTGAGGAATAGTTCCAAGAAACAAAAGTACCTGATAGTTAAGTTGTTTGGCACGAGATCTTGTGATGGGTCCTTGTATGTGTGTAGCTGTAGGTTCAACGATTTTATCAATAGAAGGGATGTCCACATCAATATATATACAACAACGACTCCAAGAGTCAAGAATACAGATATATAGTAGAACGATCCAAATCACATTGAAAATGGTACAACATCCGAGTACGGAAAAAAAGCAAATGGGGCTAAGAGCCCTGAAGAATAATCAATGACATCCATAAGCCTACCCAGGCTAAGCCGGAAGGGTAACGCTGCTAACAACATCGATCTCAAAGCTGCTAAAACAAAAAGGGGTGCCAACAAATGGCAAAGGAAAAAAGAGAGCGGTCAGTACTACAGCCAGTACACAGCGAGATGTAGAATTTAGCGGCTCTCGCCTACGTAGGTATTATGGACTGAAGCGGCAGCGAAGCATGCGCTAAACAACCTATATAGACTCAATACATGTATCGGCTATCATAGAGAGATAAGAAATACCTATGTGGAACCAACCTGATACTACCTCCAAACATACCCATCTTGGTATTTCTCCCTCGATACCGAACGAGGAAGTCCTGCCGAGGAAACTCACATGGTTGGCATTTTTATTCATTCTTTCCATGGTGGTTATCCAACTTACTTTTCATATTAGATACAAGTAAAATTAGAACAGTAAACTTTAGTTATAGTTGTCCATGATTGAGAAACTATGCTCCAAGTCGTCCATAAGCGCGAACACGACTTTTCGAAAAGAATTAACCCTGCAGGGGTGCACCAAAGTTTCCACACACACTTCGACCCTTTTGCCAGATCAATTAACATTCACCCATCAGTATGTTGGCGGGGCCTAGGACACAATGCTTTCCCAGACCCAAAGCAAGTACATGGGGGCCACCCAAAAGAGCTACCCCTATGAGGTATAGCTTGAAGGTAATATGCCTTAGAGGAAAATAATAAAAGGTTTATTATTGTCCTATCGCAGTAAGTTCGTAATAGTTTCATGTTGTGCTATAACTGTATCAAGTGGAAACATTGATACAAGTGTCATATGAAACATAAGTCCCTAGTAACCTCTATTACTAGTTTGTTGGGTAACATGATGATCAAGGTTTCTTGATCATGAAGTGATAGTTCTAGTTGTCAACGAGGTCATATCATTGGTGAATGATGTGATGGACATTCCTCAAATATTGCAACACGATCAAGTCAGAAAGTTCATCATTGCAACAGTTAGAAATGAAGTCTCCTTCTCCTTAGTCTGTGAGACCATATCAAATCACTGTCTCCCGGGGTTATTTTGATGGCATCAAATGTCACTCAGTGAAATGGTGATTATAAAGGTGTCATTTGGTATCCGGAGGAACACATTGAGGAGATTACGTCAAGAGCGGGATTTGTTCACCCAGTGACAGGTAAGATAAGTTAGGCCTACTTGGTGAGATTACATCCATATATGTTGCAACATGTCACTGGGTCACAGGGATGTAATATCGCGATGTCAAGTAAACAATACTTGTCGGTAACGAGCTTGAACAAGGTATGGAGATACCTTAATGATCATATCTCATACAAGTAGTATCAAAGAAACAAAGGGAAATGGACTCAACATTTATGGTTCAAATGACATCGTTAATCTAGAATGCACAGGGATCATTATGGGCATCACGGTCCCGATGTTCATCATTGATGAAAGAGAATCTAGGTCATGTATGTAGATGTTCCCGAGCCGTGAGGGGATACACTTAAGGGTGCGATGATCTCGAGATCATCCGTAAGGTAGAATCATAGTAGAGAAATATCTGAAGTTGTTCGGAGAAAGAAAGGAAATCGGAAAGGTTCCGGTGAGTGACGAGGTTTAATCTCGTCAATGCCCATTGATATGAGCTTGGGTTTTGGAGAAGATGGGGATGCTGGAGATCGCAGAACGGTTAACAGACAAGCAACCAGGGGACACGAGATTTACCCAGGTTCAGGCCCCCGGAGGGAAAACCCTACTCCTGCTTGTCTAATCTTGATTACGGCGGAACTGAAAGTTACAGGGGTGCGCAGTTGCAATCTGGCGTGGAGGTGTGTATGCGGTGGTATGAAGTGTCCTCCTCGTCGTGCCCTCCTAGCCTTTATATAGAAGTAGGCAGGTCCCGGGCACAGACCGAGTCGGTTACAGGTTTTAGGGTTTGTCCCTTTGAATATTCTATCTACTCCAGTCTTGCTCTCCAAGGTCCGAAGATATCCTAGGCTTGGGCCACCCAAATATATTCATGGGTCGCGTATGTTATTGTGGGCCTTCCTTGGACTGGACCAGGTATGCTAAAGTCATGTACCCATGGGGTATAACCATGTCAGTAGCCCCCGAGTGTTCAGTCGAATCGTAGATTCGGCTGTGGACTCTTTAATTTTTCGGGTGCAGCTGTTTTCTATTTAGCAAAGAATGATTTTAATGTGTAGGGATTGTTGACGCGTGTGCCCGACTCTCCCGACGGATTAGGGCCAGTTAACTGTCTTAGGACAAAACAACATGATCTTCTTCAGATTCGAGTCCCTCGACTCGAAACTGGAACATATGCTGGCATAATTCGACTCAGGCTGTTGAGGACTTATAGGAGTGGAATTCTAGTGATTTTCAAGTGATGTACCCAACGCGTCCGTTGGGATTTCCATCGCGCCTGCTGGAACGGATTTTTACTAGCAGAGCGCAGTCATGTGCGTTGCCAGGCCATCAGATGGTATCTGTAGGTCTTATCTTTGCGTCACAGACGCAGCATCTGAATGTTTATCACCGCGGAGGTGTTTCGGGTGGCCAAGGAGGATGTTACTCACTTAGCGTTAACTAGGCAAAGTTGCTGAAATTTTTTTTTGCATGTTGATCCGAAGGATTGCAGTCGAAGAATTCATATGGTGCGTGACCAGCGCTCCTTATGGGAGTAGCCCCCAATTGTCTGTTCGAGTCGTAGACTCGAGAAGAGACTTTTAATTCAGTCGTTGTTGACTTTTAGGTCCGTAGGACACAAATTTTTTGGATGCTTGAATACATCCTCCCTATGGGAGTAGCCCCCGAGTCCGTAATGGAGTCGTAGACTCGACGTAGGACTCGAAGAATAGTTTAATGGTGTAGTACTTTGATCATATTTTGGGTGCACGGCCAGCGCTCCTGATAGGAGTAGCCCCCGAGTATTTACTCGAATCGTAGATTCGAGTGAGTCCTTTTAGCTGTGTAGTCGAAGATTTGTAACCGTTGCTAGTATAGCTTTGATGACGTCAGTGCTGACAATCGGTGACCTCAAGCGTCTGCGACACCAAAGATGACATGACTGGGCGAACATGGGTCCCACCTTCTGACTTTGAATTGACTGGTCACACGTGACGTGGAGATAATTACGGTGTCACCTCGGTTTCCGTGCGTAGTGGACGGCGTGCGAGCGACGGTTCGCTGCCGTGATGACACGTGGACGGTTGGATTCTGATGTTGGCTCTAGGGATTCCCGATGAATGGTCACCGTGCATGTTCTTCGTCCTTATAATAATTGGGGAAAAACTTGTTTGTTTTCACCGCAGCCATTCTCGTTTCACTGCCCCCATCTTCTTGAGCTTTTCTCGCCACGCGCTGGAAATTCTCCGATCCTTCCCATATTCATTCCTAAGCTCACGTCGTCACCATCGCCGCACTGCAACGGGGAAATCAAAGATGGCCGCCACCGCAGTTGGTACCAGCGCCGCTGCCGGTGGCAAGAAGGGTACCGCCGCTACCCCATCACCGATGGTGGCTTGCGGCGGTCAAAGATGCGTGAGGGCGATCTTCGCAAGCTCTGTGAGCAGGGTCTAATCCCATAGGACAAGTAGGCCATCAAGTTTCCCGGCGACGAGGTAACTCCCCGTCCACCCGCTGGGTTTCGGGTCATGTTTGTCGCGTTTGTCCTTCGGGGCCTTTCTCTCCCAGTCCATGATATTCTCCGTGGATTGCTTTTCTTCCATGGCATCCAACTCCATCATCTTTCGCCGAATTCTATTCTTCACATTTACTGCTTCATCACCTTCTGCGAGTGCTGGCTTGGTATCGAGCCACACTTCGGCCTCTTCCGGAAGATCTATTCCGTGAAGAGGCAATCTGGCTCTGATGGCGTTTATTCCATCGGCGGCTGCATCATTTCCCTTAAATCCAAATTTCTCTTCTTTTATTTTTCTATGTCTGAGTCCGTCCAATACTGGCGGAGGCAATGGTTTTACATCCGCGATTCCACAGTGGACGGGCAAAAGTTTGGCCTTGCTCCTTTTGACCCCTCCCAGAAAATCCAGCCGAAGAGGTCCTGGAAGAACCACATCTTGGATGGTGAGGTGGCGGAGATAGAGGAACTCTATCGTCGGGTGGAGGATCTTCAGGTGATTCCGGATAAAGAGGTGAACGGTGTGGATATCATCCGCGCCTTCCTCAAACATCGGGTGCAGCTGCTCCAGGCTAGGGCGCAACCAATGTTCCTTTATTCTGGCCGCAACGACCCGACTAGGGTTTCGACTAGAGAGCTCTTCAAGGGGGATGTTGATGGAATCCTCCGGCCGCTGCTGAAGTTTAAGGCTGACGAGGACATTCTGGGTAGCTCGCTGACCCTTCCGTTCAGGGCCTCTCAACCAGTGCCGCAGGTGTAGATCTAGGACGTGCGTGTAGCGCTTTTTTCGACTACATCTCCTTGTAGTTCGTTTATTCTGAGAGTTTGTTTTCTTTTGTGCAGGAGTTCAAGGTACCTGGCATGGCGCCTCCACTACCCGAACGTTTTCCGGATGCACCGGACAATGAGGTAGTGCACTCCATGTCTGAGCTCCCTTCGGCGCGGTCGCCGGCTGAAGAAACCTTTGAGTCGAGCGAGGAGCAGACTCGAAAGCGGATGCGGAGCTCGAGCGAATTGTCGGATGCCTCGACTCTGCCTATGCCTAGGAACCCGCCATGCCTTGTGCGTCACGGTGGAGGTGATGGTGGATCTTCCTCTCCTATTCCGGCCATTCCCGTGCGGGCTATGGCGCCACAGCCGCCGGCGAAGCAGAAGAAGGAAGAGAAGAAGGGCAAGAGGGCCTTGCATGTATTCAACTTGAGCGATATGGACTCGTAAGTATCTTCAGTTGCTTTTTTCTCTTCTTTCATTTTTGCTTGCTTGTATTTGACTGAAGTTTTCTTTTATAGACACTCCTCCGATGGCTCTTTCAGCGATGGCGCTCGGGAGATGGTGGGGGAGTCGAAGGTTGCTCCTCCTACTCCTCAGACGGTGGCCACCTCTAGGGACGTTGCTCCGAACCCTTCTCCGCAGGAGGCTCAGTTGATTGTCTCCCAGAAGACTACAACCGGACCTTCGGACTCGCCGTCTGATCATGTAAGTGTTTTCGTTCTTGCTTTGGGGGAGCCCCCGAGCATTTTTTCGGATGATCTGCTGATCATTTTTTCCTCTTGTTCGTGTCTCGGGGGGAGTCCCCGAGCATATTTTCGTATGCGTTATTTTCTTTGCTCGTTTCCTTGGACGTAGCCCCAGAGCCTTTTTCCTGACAAGTTGCATCTTCTTGCAGCCTTTTGTTCAAGGTGTCAACCAACTGGTGAAGCAGCATCTGGCATTGGAGGCCAGCCTTCAGCGGCTTCAAGGTTCGTGTTTTTTATTGATTTTCGGATGCTTGCTTACTTATGAATCTCACGCTTGTTATTTGTTGCAGATGAAAATAACACTGCCCTCTGCGAGATTGATGCTCTCAAAAAGAGCCTTGGGCGAGCGGAGAAAAAGCTGAAGATGCCGTTGGCGCTAAGGGGCGCCTTGATCAGGAGTTAGCCGAGGCGGTTGCGGCCAAGGAGCGCCTGCAGCAAGAGGCCACAGATCGCGAGGAGCAGCTCGCCACTGCTGTGGCCTCGCGCGAGAAGGAGGTAGCCAGCAAGCTGATGGCTGTTGCCAAGGCTATTTCGGGTGAGTAGTTTCGTCTATTCCCTTTCAGCTTCCTTGTCTTTCTAGTTTTGTTTGGTTTTCACTTTGCCTATTCTGTTTATCCAGATGTCGCGGGCATCGAGTTTGACCGTGGTGCCCTGGAGCACGGAAGTGCTCTGGATGATGCCACTGCGGCGGTCGAAGACCGCTGCAGTACCGTGGTTGGCTCGCTTGCCAAGGCTAAGGTGGTTCTCGGGCGCTTCTACAAGGAGCTCGTCCCCAAGGGCGTCGCCCTCGAGGATGTCGAATTGTTGGAAGACGCACTGTCAGCCGAGGCCCCCACAGCGTACAAGCGCAAGAAAAAGGGTATCGGCGCGTCCATGGGGCTAGCGATGGCCATGGCATCTGGAGCGGAGTTGGATCTTCATCAGGTCACCTCCCAGATGCCGACGGCTGCCGACGGATCTGGGGTAGCATTCGCCCTCTACGCTGCCCATTGTAAACGCTATGGGCCGAAGTTGATTGACCTGCTGGCGGAGTACGCGGTGAGGCAGCAGGGGAGGCCAAGAGCAGGCAATCCGGCTCCGAGGCCACTCAGGATGCAGCTTCTTAGGCCTTGTAGTTTTAGGATAGCTTTTGTCTCTTTTGTTGTAATGTATTTATGAACACTCCTTGTGCCACGTAGTGGCTTTTGCTGCATATAATGAATCTCCGAGTTGTTTGCTCAATCGTGCGTTTGTTCATATCCTTGGCTTCTTTTCCTCTAGGGACCTTCGGGTGATGATCCCGTTGATACTTCGTCTATGGCACAGCTGCGGCCATCCTTGGATGATGCATTACAACTTGTATTTCTTCGTGACCGCATCCGTAGTCTTGAGAAAGAATTACTTGGCGTTCGAGGACACGCAGATGTTTGGAAGTCGAAGGCGGAGCGAGGCGACGCCAGAGAGGAGTACCTGATGGGGGAGTTGCGCCGTTTGGCCGAACAGCTTCAATGTGAGTTTCTTCGAGCTGCTGCTCATTTTTTGGATGCGCCTGTTGGCTTGTCATCTTACTTTGCAGGTGTTGCAGGTGCTAACCTTGTCCCTAGGGAGGAAAAGGAGTGTGTTGCTGTTCGGATCAACTGCCTGACCCAGCAGGACATGGAGGCCGTCGGCTTTTTCTGGATGGACCGTGATCGTGCTATGGTCCTTGCGATTGTGCAAGATCGTGTTCACCAGGTGTCGCGGGTGCTGCGGCAAGTGAAGACTTCTCTGGCGTTGATTATGCACGTGATGTTTCCCCTAGATGAGGCACCATCGACTCTATGGGGTCTGTTGGCGAAGTTTCGAGATGTGCGTCATGTCAGGGAGCTGGTGCGGCATTAGTTGGTTGCACGGGTGAAGGCTGCGCTTTCCCTCGTGCGGCTGCATCGCCCTAATGTAGATCTTGCTGCTGTGGCGGCTGGGCCGCCTCTTCGGCCGGATGGTGGCATGTGGGACATGCGTCCACATTATGCGGCTATAAGGCAGTATGCCGAACAAATTGTAGATCTCTTTGAGCATCATGCGCAGGTGTTCTTCAGAATAGGTAGGACCTATAAAAAGATAGATGTAAAACTTGTATGTATTCGACTGGGCGTGTTATGCCCCTTGCCGTAAAGGTTGTCTGTTTTTAGCACGTGGTTCTTTATTTGTATGCGTGCCCTTTTCGTTAGCCTGACGTGATCAACTACTCAGGTGTACACACGTTATCCTCAGTCGATGAAGTCGTGAGGTGAGGGGAGCCCCCGAATGTGTTGTAACATGAATAAAAATGCGAGTAATAGACAAATATTTGGAGCGAGACACTTAGCTTTATTCATATCGTAATGAGGAGGTACATTGTTCGGCTAAGTAGCCTTGGTTGAATAGCCTTATTGAAAGTAAAAGGAGGGGGTGGCTAGGGGTAGAAGCGTCGCAGTTGTGCGAAGTTCCATGGGTTGGAGTATGCTACTCCAGACTCCACGTGCTTGAGGCGATAGGCGCCACCTGGGATGACTTCAGTGACGATGACCCATGGGTCCCTATGGCATACCTCTGCAAGCAGCACGGCTTCGGCTCCGTGCACCATAAAGAATGGCGTGTATCCAGTTGAGCTATTTGGCGTCGTGAGCAGGCTCCAGAGGACGGAGGGTAGCTCTTGTGTCTAGGCTCCTGCGAGTCGCTATAGTGGGCTCATTAGGCGCTTCTTGATGCCGCTGCCTACGAGGCCGTTGGCCTTTTTGACCTACCCGTTCGTTTGCGGGTGCGCCATGGAGGCGTATGTTATGTTGATTCCGAGGTCTTCGCAGAAGTCCTGGAATTCTATGGAGATGAAGTTCGACCCGTTATCGGTGATGATGCTGTGCGGCACGTCGAACATGTAGACTATGGATTCGAAGAATTTCACGGTCGTTTTGCCGTTTTGGTTAGTAACGGGCATGGCCTCGATCCACTTGGTGAATTTGTCGACTGCGACCAGGAGGTAGACGTGGCCTCCTTTCAAGGACTTGGGCAGTTTGCCGATCATGTCGAGGCCCCATTGGGCAAAGGGCCAGGCCAAGGGTATGGGCCTGAGCACCGATCCTAGTGCGTGTGGTTTGTCTGCGAACCTCTGGCACCCGTTACATCTTCGGACGATGTCCTTGGCATCGTTCATGGCTGTTGGCCAGTAAAATCCAGCTCGTTGAGCTTTGGCGACAAGGGTGCGGCTGCCCGCATGATGGCCGCAGATTCCCTCGTGGATGTCTTGGAGGATAATTTTGCCATAACCGATGGTGATGCACCTTTGGAGTACACCCGAAATGCTACGCGTGTACAACCTGCCATTGATGATGGTGAAGGCCTTGGACTAGCGAGATATGCGTCGGGCATCTGTCGGGCTATCGGACAGATCCCCGTCTATCATATATCAGAGGTATGGTTGTGTCCATGTTTCTTCGACTGCCATGACCTGCATCAGGTTGACCACTGCGACCTCTGTGTTGAGTTTTTCTGGTCCTTCCTGTCCTTCGGGTAGCGCAGCCCCCGAGTGTTCTTCTTCTTCGGGTGATCCCTTAGGGAATTTTTTTTTGATGGATGGCACGCAGATCTGTTCGAGGAACACACCTGGTGGCACCCGTGCGCATGTGGAGCCGATGTTGGCGAGTCTGTCGGCCTCTTGGTTGCTTTCTCTCCCAACGTGCCGAAGCTCGCAGCCGTCGAAGTCTCCTTCGAGTGCGTTGTAGAGTGCGCGGTACGCAATCATGTTGGCGGCGTGTGTGTCGCACTCGTCCATCGTCTGCTGGACTACGAGGTTCGAGTCACCGTAGATGACTAGGCGCGTCGCGCCGCAGATCTTGGCCATCCTCATGTCGTGGATGAGGGCCTCGTACTCGGCCTCGTTGTTGGAAGATCGAAATTTCATACGGAGGACGTAATTCATCTTGTCGCCCTGCGGGGAGGTCAGTACGACCCCGGCTCCTGCTCCGGCCTCGCGCTTGGAACCATCAAAGTGCATCGTCCATGACTGTGTCATGTCCGGGGTGTCTGGCAGCTGTAGTTCCATCCAGTGGACGAGGAAGTCCGGAAGGACCTGAGACTTGATCACGTGGCGCTTCTCATAGACGATGTCTAGAGGTGACAGCTCGATGCCCCACAGGGCCACACGTCATGTGGCCTCCAGGTTGTTCAGGATGCTGTTCAGGGGTGCTTCATTGATGACCATCACCTGATGCTCCTAGAAGTAGTGGCTCAGCCGGCGAGCCGTCATGAACACGCCGTAAGCGATTTTCTGGTAGTGAGGATACCACTTCTTTGTCGGCATCAATACCTCGCTGAGGTAGTAGATTGGGCGTTGTACCCCATGGGTTTTGCCATCTTCGGGTCTTTCGACCACGAGCATAGTGCTTACCACCTGATGTGTAGCTGCCATGTATAGCAGTAGCGGCTCGCGCTCCCTTGGCGTGACCAAGATGGGCGAGGTGGAGAGCAGCCGCTTCAGATCTTCGAATGCGTCATCTACTTCAGGCGTCCACTCGAATTTGTCTGCCTTGCGTAGCAGCTGATAGAAAGGCCAGGATTTTTCGCCCATGCGACTGATGAACCTGCTCAATGCCGCGATGCGCCCAGCGAGCTGCTGAACACCTTTGAGGTTCTTTGGTTTCTCCATGGCCATTATGGATCTGATTTTCTTCAGATTCGCCTCGATCCCTCGCTAGGAGATGAAGTAGCCTAGCAGTTGACCAGATGGGACGCTGAAGGCGCACTTTTATGGGTTTAGCTTGATCTTGTATCGATCAAGGTTGTTGAATGTCTCGTGGATATCGTCGATCAGTGTCTTGGCCTCCCTTGTTTTGATTACTATGTCATCGACATAGACTTGGATGTTGCGGCCGATCTAGTCCTTCAGGCATGCCTGCATGCACCGTTGGTACGTGGCGCCTGCGTTCTTCAGCCCGAAGGGCATTGTGTTGTAGTAGAACACTCCGAACGGCGTGATGAACGCCGTTTTCTCCTGATCTTCGACCTTCAGTCAAATATGATTGTAGCCTGAGTAGGTGTCGAGGAAGGAGAGCTTCTCGCATCCTGCAGTCGAATCGTTGATCTGGTCGATCCGAGGGAGAGGGAAGTGATCCTTCGGGAAGTGCTTGTTTAGCGATGTGAAGTCCACGCACATCCGCAGGATGTCCGTGTCCTTTTTGGGGACCATCACGGTGTTGGCGAGCCACTCGTTTTCCTTGATCTCCCTAATGAAATTTGCGTCGAGCAGTCTATTGACTTCGACTCCGATGGCTTCATCCCGTGGCTCGGACAGTCGTCAGATGGACTGTTTGACGGGCTTGGCGTTTGGAAAGACGTTAAGTGCGTGCCCGTCAAATTCCCTGGGAACTCCTGGCATGTCCGCAGGACACCAGCCGAAGATTTCCCAGCACTCACGGAGGAATTCGACGAGCGTGCTTTCCTATGCGGGGATGAGGTCGTTGGCGATCAGCGCCATCTTGTAGGCGTCCGTCGGGTGGACATGCACCTTCTTTGTGTTGACGGTGGGGTCGAAAGACATGTCGGGTGCGTTCTGTCTTGCGACAGGGGGTGCCCCGTTGTCTGTCACCTCTCGGAGCCTTATGAGCTCCTCCTGCATGCCGAATGACTGGGAGATTCTGTTGAAGTCCCTGTCGCAGTGGTCCGATCGGGTGAAGCTCCCGTGGACCGTGATGACACCCTTAGGTCCTGGCATCTTGAGTAGAAGGTACGCGTAGTGCGGTACTGCAAGGAATTGTGCGAATGCCACACGCCTGAGGATGGCGTGGTATTCTGATGGCCAGTCCACCACTTGGAACTCGAGTCGCTCGCACCAAAAGTTATCGGGCTTGCCGAAGATGATGTCGAGCCATATCTTTCCCAGGGGGAATGTGCCCTTCCCTGGGACGATGACGTGGAACATTGTGTCAGACTGTTCTAGGCTGCACAGTGGGATCTGCATTGCTACTAAGGTGCTGGCGAACATCAAATTGATGCCTCTGCCGCCGTCCATGAAGATGAGGCTCATATCGAACCCTTCAATCTGCGCCTCGAGCACCAGGGCAGCATGACCTGGGCGAGGGACCTGGCAGGGGTGATCCGAATGGCTGAACGTGATGCAGGACTCCGAACCGCTGAGGTACTCAGGGATGGCGGGTGGGGCGGTCACAACCAGATTGATCTGTCGGGTGATTTTCTTCTGCACCCTATTTGTTGGGCGACCTTTTTGGATCATTAGTGATCCTTTTGGCACGGGGTACCCGTTTCCGCCGTTGTTCTGCGCAGGTGCGATTGGATGATTCGAAGGTCCCACGAGTGGTGGTGGAGGATCTCCGTGGGCGATGTCACCTGGTGCGGGTGCGTTCCCGTACCCAGGGTTCGGGGCTTGTTGCCTCATTTAGGACATGCTCTCGTTGAGTTTCTGAAACTCGCGGCAATCCTTGAGCATGTGGCTTGCCTTCTTTTTACCATCCTGCTTGTCGATGTAGAAGTGGATGGTGCATGGACCCGATAGCTTGTCGTATGCTGAGGGTCCGTCGTCGCGGCCGCAGCGTTGCCATGACTGCGTTGGGCGTCCTCCATCGTGGAAGTTTTTTCCACGGTATCCGCCGCTGCTGCGGTTGTCGTCGCTGCGGCGGTCGGCATAGCCAGCCGTGACCATGCCAGGTCCATCGCGATCGTCATAGACGCATGATCTTCTCTTGATACGGCGTTCACGTCGACGGCCGTAGTCATCTTCCTCCTCCGAGTGTGCTCGGTGGACGGAGTCCTCGCCATCTGCCCACCTGTTGGCGATGTCCATGAGGTGGTCAAGTGTCTTGGGCTTGACGCGCCCAAGTTCTTCCTTGAAGTCCTGGCATTTGACGCCATCCTTGAAGGCGTCGATCGCTCTCTCCTCAGAGATGTGCGCCGCAGAGTTCTTGGTGTTGGACCATCGTAGTATGTATGAGCGAATGGATTCACCCATTCGTTGGGTGCAGGCCCGTAGCTCCTCGATCGAGGCTAGCCTCTTGCTGGTGCCCTTGAAGTTTTGGATGAAACTGTACGCTAGCTCCTCCCAGCTTCGGATGGATCCCGAGGATAGGCTGCTGAGCCAGATCCGGGCTGCGCCTGGTAGCTGCAGCTGGAGGCATTGTAGGGCGGTGTTCTTGTTTCCGCCGTGTAGCTTGACGGATGACAGGTGGCCGCTGAGCCACGCCTTGGGGTCCTGTGTGCCGTCAAACTTCGGAGTGTCCGAAGGAAGCTTGAAGTTCCGCGGCATCCGTGTCCACCGGACGGATCTGCTGAAGCATCGAGCTCCGCAGAGTTCTCCTTCGTCATCGTCCTCCTTGGATTCGGACGAGCATACGCGCTTGGCGCGCGCTTTGTCGATCTTGCGTTGGGTGAGCTCACTTCGAGTGTCGTAATTGCGGTTGTGATGTCGCGAGCTCTTGTGCCTTCGAGGTAGGTCGTGCTCTTCCTCGTCGGATGAAGGCGTGGGACTGCGGTTGAATCTGACCGCAACCTTCTTTTTTGGCTCCACAGGAGCTTCTCCGTGGAGCACAGATCCAATGAGTCCGAGTCCGGTTAGTGTGGATTTGTGCATGGCCCTTTTCGGGTCCCCCACCGGAGGTGGATGGGACGTGAGGTATGTGGTGGCTGCCATGATCGCAGCTTGCGGCGTCTTCGGGATGACGTTGCCGTCGGCATCCATCTCCCTAAAAGATGTGTTGAGGGTCCGAGTTACCTCGCGACGTGCAGTGGGGTCCATGTTCTCCATGCGAGCTGGATCCGCCCATCGTGGAGAGCGCAGCTCACCGCGCACTAGACTCCGAGGCCGCTTGCTTGCGCTTATCAAGCACTTCTTGCATCTTCACCTGCTTCTTGTGCTCTTCGACCAGGAGCAGGTGGTATGCCATCAGTAGGTCCCGTGAGGCACCCACAGGAAGGATCTTGTTGCCTGCCATGGCTTCGCGTGCTTGAGCCCATCCTTCCTCGCTAAGGTGGATGATCCGATTGGGATCGGTGCCCTCCTCGTTGGGCGGGGGGGGGGGACTGGTTTCTCCTGTTCTCGCCATTTCTACCCTGCGGGTTGGGTGGCGGGTTGTGTTCCTGATCCACGTCGCTCTGGATGAATGCGGCACATTGGTAGTGCTCGGAGATCAGATCACTGCTGCCACAGCTTTCGGATCCGGAACCGTAGGTCCCTTCCTCCGATGGTGGATCGCACAGATCTGAGTTGCAGCTGCTGCTGTCATAGGACTCATCTATCGATGGCGATGTGGGTAGCACGGGATGCAGAGCCCATGAAGCGGGCCTGATCAATGGCAAGGGCACTCGCTCTGGGAGACGGAGAGTGCCGGTCTGCCCCACCTGGAAGCAGAAGCTCCCGAACAGGATCTCGAGCCCGTCGCCAACGGGCTCAAAGTCCTTCGGAGTGGCTGGCGAGTGGGCGGTGAAGTCAAAAGCGCCGAAGAAGAGATGGCTCTCCATCGCCGAGGAGTTGTAGATCTCTTTGGTTGGGACCGTCACGATCGCACAATCAGCGCCCCCAGTTCCCACAGACGGCGCCAATTGATGAGGTTTAATCTCGTCAATGCCCATTGTTATGACCTTGGGTTTTGGAGAAGATGGGGTTGCTGGAGATCGCAGAACGGTTAACAGACAAGCAACTAGGGGACACGAGATTTACCTAGGTTCAGGCCCCGGAGGGAAAACCCTACTCCTGCTTGTCTACTCTTGATTATGGTGGAACCGAAAGTTACAGGGGTGCACAATGCAATCTGGCGTGGAGGTGTGTATGCGGTGGTATGAAGTGCCCTCCTCGTCGTGCCCTCCTAGCCTTTATATAGAAGTAGGAAGGTCCCGGGCACAGACCGAGTCAGTTATAGGTTTTAGGGTTTGTCCCTTTGAATATTCTATCTACTCTAGTCTTGCTCTCCAAGGATCCGAAGATATCCTGGCTTGGGCCACCTGAAAATCTTCATGGGTCGCATATATTCTTGTGGGCCTTCCTTGGACTAGACTAGGTATGCTAAAGTCATGTACCCGTGGGGTATAACCATGTCAGTGACAGGACCAGAATTATTACGTGAGGAGAAAGATACGAAGTTGTCTGAAGAAAGAAAGGAAACCGGAAACGTTCTGGTGAGAGGACCAGAATTGTTCGAGGATGTTCTGAAGATGTTCGGAGGATATAGAAGGGGAACCAAAAAGATGTTTTGGCTCGAATTGGATTTGGTAATATGTATTTAAATAATATTAATGTAATTAATATTAAATATAATATTAAAATCTAATTTAAATGGTTATTCCACTAATGGGGAAAATTTCCTAAGGAAAAAGGGCCCATGAGGGAAACCGCGGGAGGGATGGCCACCCGGATGGGCCCTAATGGCCCATGCGCCTAGGGGAAACCCTAGGGCACCCCCGATTAGGGTTTGGGGTGCCCCAGGGCTGCCCCCACCCCTGGCCGCTGCCTCCTGCCCCCCTTGCATGCCGGTTGGATGGCTTGGGGAAGGGGCAAGGTGATACGTCGGAAACGTATCTATAATTTTTGATGCTCCATGCTTGTTTAGTATCTACTTTGCTTTGCTTTGTCTACACTTTGAGGTGTTTTTATATCTTTTCTAGAACTAACCTATTAACAAGTTGCCACAGTGCCAGTTGCCTGATTTCTTGTGTTTTTTAGTTCCAGAAAGGCAGAAAAATCAATATTCTCGGAATTGGACGGGACAAAAGACAAAGTCAATATTTTACTGTGAGGGACATGATTCTAGAAGACAAGACGGAGACGCGAACCAGGGCGGCCAAACCCCCCTAGGCGCGGCCAGGGGTGAGCCCACGCCTAGACAGGGTGTGGCCACCTGGTCGCCCCCCGGCCTCGTCCCTTCGCCTATAAGAAGCCCCTGATGCAGAAACCCTAAGTACCCGATCAAAACTCCACAAAACCGTCTGTAGCCGCCGCCACCATCGTCCCTAGATCTGGGTGATCTGAAGTTCTTCCCAGCACCCTATTAGAGGGAAGATCGTCCCGAAGGCCTTCTCTCTGGTATGATGCGTGAGTAGTTCCACCTTGGACTATGGGTCCATGTAGTAGCTAGATGGTTGTATCTCCTCCTTGTGCTTTCATGTATAGATCTTGTGAGCTCCGTTCATGATCAAGATCTAATCTATTTGTAATCATGCATGTTGTGTTTGTGGGGATCCGATGGATATTGAGATTATTATGTCAGTTTGGTTAATGGTATTGTATTTATGATTATATCATGTCTATGCTGTTTGTGATCTTGCATGCTCTCCGTTGTTAGTAGCTATATAGGCCAAGTAGTTGCTAGTGACTCCAAGAGGGGGTATTTATGCTCGATAGTGGGTTCATGCCTCTAGTTTCCAAGGGAAGTGACATAAATCTCTTTGGTTGTAGATGTGTTGTTGCTACTAGGGAGAAAACAGCGGTCTCTTGTTCATGGAACAAGTGGATTGTTTACCTTACACACTTTGCTTAAAGCATTTGTCTGTTGCTTGCAACTTAATATTGGAGGGGGTTCGGATGATAACCTGAAGGTGGACTTCTAGTCATAGATGGAGTTGGATGGTGGTCTATGTATCTTGTTGTATTGCCCAATCGTATCTCATAGGATCTTTCTGACTAGTAATTGCATTGTTATGCCTTGCTCAGTTCCTGTCAATTGCCCTGATGTAATTTTTTTACCCTTCATGCCATGTTGTTTATCTAAGGAGAGCACCTCTAGTGAACTATGGACCCCGGTCCAATCTTTATCATTGATACATCTTCCACTATTACTTGTTTACTTGCTGCAAACCATTACCTTCCACACCATACAATTAATCCTTTGTTACAACAAACCGGTGAGCTTGACAACCTCACTGATTCGTTGGGACAAAGTCTTGAGTTTGTGTTGTGCAGGTCTCCACGTTGTTTGCAACACCTGTGTGACATTTCCTTCCTCCTTCTGGTTCGATAACCTCGGTCTCTACTGAGGGAAACTTGCTGCTGTGCTCATCACACCTTGCTCTTGGGGTTCCAACGAAGTGTCCCACGTCAACATTGGGTGCACGCATCAAAGATTTCTGGCGTGCTTGCTGGGGAGGCTAAGGACATCTTCACAAGGGGAGTCCTTCACTTCCTTTCTCTTTACTTTGTTTTTAGTTTGCTTAGTTTCTTTTGCTTTGTTTTGTTTGCCTCTTTTAAAAAAACCCCAAAAATTTAGTCTAGTTTGGTTTGCTTGCTTTATTCAAAAACATAAAAAATTTAGTTCCTGCTCTAGCTGCTGTTGCTGTTTTTGGCTTGCTCACCTTTGCCAAAATGATCTCTGCTGAGAACACCAAGTTGTGTGACTTCACTAACACCAACAACAATGATTTCCTGAGATCTCATGTTGCTCCACCTTCTCCTGATGCTACCTTTTATGAAATTAAGCCTGCTTTGTTCAAACTTGTGATGAGAGAGCAATTTTCTGGTGTTAGTTCTGATGATGCTGCTGCCCATCTCAATAACTTTGTTGAACTTTGTGAGATGCAAAATTATAAGGATGTAGATGGAGATATTATTAAGCTCAAGCTTTTTCCTTTCTCCTTGAGAGGAAAAGCTAAAGAATGGTTGCTATCTTTGCCTAAAAATAGTATTGATTCTTGGACTAAGGCAAATATGCTTTTATTGGAAAATACTATCCTCCTGCTAAGATTATATCTATGAGAAGTGACATTATGAAATTTAAACAACTTGATAATGAACATGTTGCTCAAGCTTGGGAAAGAATGAAATCTTTGGTTAAGAATTGTCCCACTCATGGACTCACTGCTTGGATGATTATCCAAACTTTTTATGCAGGTTTGAACTTCTCCTCAAGAAACCTGTTGGATTCAGCTGCTGGAGGTATCTTTATGAGCATCACTTTGGGTGCTGCAACTAAACTCCTTGACAATATGATGGTTAACTACTCTGAATGGCACACTGAGAGAGCTCCACATATTAAGAAGGTAAATTTTGTTGAGGAAACTTCCTCCTTGAGTGATAAGATTGATGTTATTATGGCTATACTTGTTAATGGGAAAGATCCTCTAGATCCTAATAGTGTTCCCTTATCCTCTTTGGTTTCTCAAGAAGAGCAATTTGATGTGAACTACATTAGAAACAAAAATTTCAACCAAAATGCTTATAGGAGTAATTTTGGTGGTAACAACAATTATAGGCCTGATCCTCCTAATAATGGCAATTCCTATGGAAGCTAATACAACAATGCTAGAAGTGCCCCCTCTGAACTTGAAGTCATGCTCAAAGACTTTATTAGTAAACAAACCACTTTCAATAAGGCTATAGAGGAAAATCTTTTAAATGTTGAGAAAAATATATCCTCTATGTCTAAAGCTCAGTCCTCCTTGATTAATAAAATGGCTGCTAAACCTGAAACTATGGAAAATACCTTTGCTACTGCTCATGCCATACAAGTTACTATTGATGAAAATGTTAGGCTGTTGGCTTAACTTCGTGCTAGGTGGGAAAGGGAAGATGAAATTGATAGAAACAATAGTATGTGCACCATCACCACTAAACCACAAGTAGTCCATGTTTCTCCTCCTACTATGCCTAAGCCTATTGAGCCTACTACTAGTGATGCTAAGTTTGATTTTGATATTGATGGATGCAATATTTCTGAAGTGATTATGTTCCTACAAAAGCTTGCTAGAAGTCCTGATGCTAGTGATATGCATGTTGCTTTCACGAAACACATTACAGATGCTCTTGTTAAGATTAAGGAAGAGAAACTAAAACACAAAGCTTCTATTCCTAGGAAAGTAGAAGATAGTTGGGAACCCATTATTAATGTGCAAGTGAATGACTTTGATCTCAAAGCTTCATGTGATCTTGGTTCTAGTGTCTATATTATGCCTAGGAAAATTTATGAAATGCTTGATTTTTCCCACCTTTGGAAGATTGCTATTTGGATGTCCCACTCAATGATAATGCTAAAAAGAAACTCATGGGGAGTATTAATGATGTTCTCATTATGGTTAATAATGCTTATGTCCCTGTGGATTTCTATGTTTGGATATTGAATACAATGCTTCTTGTCCTTTTACTTTGGGAAGACCTTTTCTTAGAACAATTGGTGCCATCATTGATATGAAAGAAGGCACCATTAAATATCATTTTCCATTCAAGAAAGGTATTCAACACTTCCCTATGAGGAGAGAGAAGTTGCTTTTTGCTCCTCCTTTGAAAACAAGGTTTGATGTGAATGCTTCCTCATTTGAAAATACTTGATTCTTCTTGCTTCTTGTGCCTAACTTAAAGGCATTAAAGAAAAGTACTTGTTAGGAGATAACCCAAGATTTTCCTTGTGTCTTGGAAGTTATTACTTCAGTAATGACCTCTCCTTATCCTTTTTGTTTGCTTTTTGTGCCAAAAATGACCTCTAATGAGAGGGAAGTAAGATTTGGGGAGTTGTTGTCCTGAATCAGATTTCTGTCCTCCACCAAAAAAATTCGTGAGGAGTCTCTGTCACTCGGATTGAGTTGAAAATTTACACTGGTGGAAAACAGGCCTCTAGTCCCGGGCCACAACTAGCTCTAGTCTCGGTTTTGGGACCGAGACTACCAAAACAGGAATAGAGCCCCCCTCTAGTCCGGACTCGCTATGGCCCGCGACTGATAACAGCCACGTGGCTGTTTCAGCAAGGCGGGGGCAGAAACCCTCTAGTCCCGGGCCTTAACACCACCCGGGACTATACGGTTTCCTGCCGCGGCAGAGAATTGTGTGTTTCTCTATCGCGGCAGAGATTGTGTGTTTCCTTTTTTTTGCCATTTCGTTCCTTTTTCGTTTTGTGTTTCACTATTATTTCAGACATATATTTCAATACACATATTCTACGCTACTACATACACAGTACACGTTGATGCATCTATATGATTAATCGATCCCTTGCAAGCATACATATAATCAATCATATCAAAAGGAAGAAATCTTTTCAAATTACATGGTCATTGATGATATATATGTCATATCAACTACATGGAGATCACTAAGGCATATCGAGTTCCACGTCATCCGCATAATGTTCTCCATGTATATCAAGGACCTCCTTCATCAAAAATCCCGCCAGCTCCTCTTGAATTGCTCGTATGCGCTGGTCTGGCTCTAGTTTCTCCCATAAATCATAAATATAATGTGAATCTACTTTTCGCTCACTAGTCAACTCGTGGATGTACTCGCAGACGTAGTATCCACATAAATGAGTTCTCGGTGGTTGTTGTAAACTCTTCACCATTTTATAAGTTAGCTCCTCTTTGAATGGACCTGGTATAGACTATCTGAACCGTGTCCAACACTTGCTCGGCAAAGAAAATGAACAAAGGAGTATTTGATATCAGGAAATGAACGAAAGAGGCCGATATAATGCGATAATGATTGAAATTACTTATGGAGCATTGCTTTCATGTCGCTCCACTTCTCTTGGTCCCAACTTTGTTGGGAATATGCCCTAGAGGCAATCATGTATGATGAGATTTCCCATTGTATTCATAAAGATATTAAGTAGTCCTTGTATGAACATCTGATGTGTATCATTGAATTTGTGATTCGGTTGTGGAACTATGCATTCATGTTGTTTGTACTAAATATCCTTGGTCATTGAGGTTGTGCTGGACACACAACTTAGATCAATGTGAAAATTGGCTTGATGACACGGTTCCACTTGTCATGAGCATGGAGATGCTATTCCAACTTACACAGATTCGGCTAAAGAGTTTAGCGAGTCGGATTGACCCATATTGAGGTACAACGAACAAGTTGTCATTTGTATATCTCAATCAATGTAATCCTTAGACCTGAGGTTGTTGCATAGTCCGAGTTGAGGATCACCGACTTAGGTTCTGTCAAACGCTGATCCGTAACTGGGCAGTTATAAAGGCAGGGTTCGGGTCGACTGAGAATCAAGCTGCGTGATGTGAATAACCAAGATGGGATTTTGCCCCTCCACTCGGAGAGATATTCTCTGGGCCCTCTCGTGAGATATGATTCGGAAAGCATGGCCATGCACGACTCGGTTAAGTGTTAACCGAGGCGATCGACTAAGAGTTAGTCGGGTGAATCACTTATCTCGGATCGAGAAGAGAGTCGGACTATTAAAGGGATGACATATATTCGCCTATAGTATGGCAAGGTATATCGTGAGGCAAAAGGGACTCGGACGTAAGTCGCATTGGAAAGGAAAGTCGTCATGACTCTTTGGTACTTGGGAGTCGGCACGTTCTGCTAGGAGCCGCTGTCGACTGATCGATTGTGAGTCAGACTCTAATCGTGTCCAAGTAGCCATGAGCCTGCGGGGTCACACACTTAAGAGCGGGAGCAAGTTTGGATTGGATCTGAATCTGTAATCTGGTTGGGTTGGACCTAAACCAGATTAGGACTGAGTTAGTGAGTTGGACTCATGGTGACTAGTGTTATATGGGCTTTAGTGAATGGGCCGCGCGAGCAGAGCCCACGTTCACTCCCTATATATAGTGGAGCACCTTAACCCAGAAAGGTTAATCGTTGTTCGGTTAGGTCATTCCATGTGTTGGAAACCCTAGCTCCACAGCAGTCCAGCCGCCGTAACGAACCTAGCAGTTCGCCGCCGGTGCTCCTCCTTGTACGTGTGGATACCAGCAGAGGTGTTGTGCGATCAGCACCAGGACGATCGGATCGTGAGAACTGCACTGCATCAACTGACACGCTTCATCAGTAATCCGCAACCGCGCGTCTAGTGGTAAAACTCGTGGCCTTCTACCTCAGCTAGATCTTGGGTTCACCGTGTTAGAGGAAAAGTTTTGTTTTATCTCTACGTGGCCCAACAGTGGTATCAGAGCAATAGCTTCTGGTTTTAGGCTCGAGATCTCGCATATGTGATATGCGGTAGGATGTAGATGAGATCTATATGTTGTTTGGTGGTCGATCTATGAGATAGATCGGTTTTGTACGAAGTTGATTGGATCAACTGTGCTCGGGGAATGGTAGATCTGATTTCCGTGATCATATTGCTGAGGTCGTGGAACGACATACCCCTACCGGTCGGCTTCCGCCATCGGGGTAGACTGTGACACGTAAATCCAGAAGCAGGGACCGCCGGCTTCGCCCTGTCGTAGCGCCTTGGATGTCGTTGCGAGTTTCACAACGCCGGTAGATATTGTATCTATGCATAACTTGTTTTTGCAGGAAGTTGTGAATCGTATGGTTCATGTGCATATGATGTATGTGTGCAATCCATACGTGATCTGCGAATCACGGTTTATGTCAGCCGGCTGGAGCCTAGGTGCTGTCATTTTATTGTATAACGACCTGCGTGTCGGATTCTCTATGTAATTTACTTTACTAAGCTAGTGTAGCTGTTTGGAGAACCCGGAAGGCATGCAAGGCGTTGTACATGTCGGCGACATGGAGTAAGACGGCAAGTGACAAGAGTTGGCACGAGTCGGATTACAGGCTTTGTGGAGATGGATATCACCATGAAGAGATCCATACCATTTCACATTATAATTGCTTTATTTTGTGTTATTGTTATGTCTCAGTTTTACCTCTATTAGATAGTCAGTAAAATTTAATCCCTCAAAGAAGGTCTAGTCGGTTTTCCCGCCAGTGTTTGCACCATCACAAGTCGGACATTTTTGGTAGTGGGCTCATAAAATTGAGGTGCTGCCAATTCTTTCCGACTAGGTGGGTTCGAGTCGGACTCTTACTGCAGAAACACTCGGTAAGCTAGACGGGTCTATCACAACGGTTGTGGGACTCGGGGAGAAGTCGGATGGGAGCCGGGGCATGTGATGCCACCCGTCCAACAGGAGTCGCATGAGATGCGATTGACAAGGAGTTGTCTACCTAGATCACTTGGCGGCTAGCAGTGATGCTAAAGCTCACTAGCCGACTTGCTTATTTAGGATCCTGAATCACTAAGTAACCATCGGAGGGGTGTTGGTTCTAGTGGGAGCATAAAATATTAAAATGTTTAATATGCTTGCTCTTTTATGAATACATGTCTTAAGTGTTTTTGCATATTTTCTGTTGTAGATCATGGCACCAAGTAGCAGTCACTCTCAGATATCCGGTTTTGCGTTG
Source organism: Avena sativa (assembly GCA_916181665.1). NCBI lineage: Eukaryota > Viridiplantae > Streptophyta > Magnoliopsida > Poales > Poaceae > Avena > Avena sativa. Next base: position 226,039,144 of record OV702295.1, read on the forward strand.
AGAACCATTCTTGAGAAAGATAAACTGAACGACACTAATTTTACCAACTGGTATCGAAATCTGAGAATTGTTCTCAAACAAGAAAAGAAGGACCATGTCCTAGACAACCCACTTCCAGATGAGCCGAATGAGAATGCAACTGTCGCAGCCACCAATGCCTACCGTCGGGCTAAGGATGAGTCCACGGATATTAGCTGTCTTATGCTTGCTCACATGGAACCGGACTTGCAAAAGCAGTTCGAGCATGTTGAGGCCTACGATATGATCGAAAGCCTCAAAAGTATGTTCCAAGCTCAGGCGAAGACTGAGAGGTATCAAGTCTCTCAGGCTTTGCTGAGTTGCAAGCTTAAGGATGGTGATCCACTGAGTCCGCATGTGATCGAAATGGTTGGTTACGTGCAGTCTTTGGAGAGGCTTGGCTACCCCATTAGCGAAGAGTTCGCTACGGATATAATTCTGAACTCTCTTCCTAGTGCATATGGGCAGTTCATTTCAAACTACCACATGCATGGTATGGATAAGAAGCTCACTGAATTGCATGGGATGCTCAAGCAGGCAGAGGCGGATCTCAAGAAGGGCACCAGTCAAGTGTTGATGGTGCAGAATAAGGCTAAGTTCAAGAAGAGTTCTTGGACTAAGTAGAAGGCTAAGTCAGGGGGAAAGCAGGCTCAGGACCCGGTCCCAAGCGCTTCCTCAGGGACTAAACCATCTCCTTCAGCCGGATCCACTTGCTTTTACTGCAAGGCGGATGGCCACTGGAAGAGGAACTGCAGCAAGTACTTGGCCGACAAAGCCAAGAGTGGAGGTATGACTTCCGACTCAGGTACACTTGTTTGCAATGTTATAGACATATATCTTGCTGATGCACCTAATAGTTCTTGGGTATATGATACCGGATCAGTTATTCACATCTGCAACTCGTTGCAGGGACTGGTAAGAACTAGGAGCGTAGCAAGAGGCGAGGTTGATATTCGAGTCGGCAACAAAGCAAGAGTTGTTGCGTTGGAAGTCGGCACGATGCAACTTCATTTACCTTCCGGATTCATTATGGAACTGAATAATTGTTATTATGTTCCAGTGCTCAGTCGAAACATTATTTCTGCTTCATGTTTGATGAGGCAAGGCTATGAGTCGAATATCAAGAATAATGGTTGTTCTTTGTATTTGAATGATATGTTTCACGGCTTTGCACCCGTCCAGGACGGGTTATTTATTTTGAATCTTGATGGTGAGTCGGTTTATAACATAAATGTTAAAAGGTTGAAACCAAATGATCTGAATATGACTTACTTTTGGCACTGTCGGCTTGGTCATATAAGTTGGAAACACATGAAGAAGCTCCATGATGATGGACTCCTAACTTCGTTCGACTTGGAGTCGTTCGAGACATGCGAATCTTGCCTACTCGGCAAAATGACCAAGACACCTTTTGCAAAGAGTTGCGAAAGGGCGTCCGACTTGTTGGGACTAGTACATAGTGTTGTATGTGGACCAATGAGCACGACAGCCAGGGGTGGTTATGAGTACTTCATTACCTTCACTGATGATTGGAGTAGGTATGGATATATCTACTTGATGAAACATAAGTCGGAAGCCTTTGAAAAGTTCAAAGAATTCTAGAATGAAGCACAGAATCAACTCGGCAAGAAAATAAAGTTTCTTCGGTCGGACCGAGGAGGCGAGTACATGAGCCATGAGTTTGATGACCATCTGAAAAGTTGTGGAATAGTTCCTCAACTTACTCCGCCAGGAACGCCACAAAGGAATGGTGTTTCGGAAAGGCGGAATCGGACCTTGTTGGACATGGTACGATCAATGATGAGTCGGACAGATCTGCCTTTATCATTTTGGGGTTATTGTCTAGAAACAGCGGCGTTCACACTAAACAAAGTACCATCAAAGTCGGTAGAGAAGACACCGCATGAGATGTGGACAGGCAAAAAGCCAAGTTTGTCTTTTCTTAAGATTTGGGGTTGTGAAGCATTTGTCAAGCGACTTCAGTCGGACAAGCTTACATCCAAGTCGGATAAGTGTATTTTCGTGGGGTATCCGAGGGAAACCTTGGGTTACTACTTCTACAACCGAGAAGAGGGCAAAGTGTTTGTCGCTCGGAACGGTGTCTTCCTTGAGAAAGAGTTTCTCAGTCCGGGAGTAAGTGGGAGCACGGTGCAACTCGAAGAAATTCGAGAGGAACCGGCTAGTAGCGAGTCGGCAAAAACCTTGGAGGTTGAGCCGGTCGTGGCAGCTGAGCCGGCAGCAGCACCTATACTACGAAGATCGGCAAGATTACGAAGTGTTCGTGATGTGTTACTATTAGACAGTGATGAGCCGGCAAATTATTCGGAAGCGATGGTGGGATCTGATTCCGAGTCATGGCTTGGAGCCATGAGATCCGAGTTAAAGTCCATGGATGAAAATCAAGTTTGGAACTTGGTTGATCTGCCAGACAGTGCAAGACCCGTCGAGTGCAAATGGGTCTTTAAGAAGAAAACTGATATGGATGGAAATGTTTCCGTCTATAAAGCACGCCTTGTCGCGAAGGGGTTCCGACAAGTTCAAGGAGTTGATTACGATGAGACTTTCTCGCCCGTAGCGATGCTTAAATCAGTCCGGATCATGTTAGCTATAGCGGCCTATTTCGACTACGAGATATGGCAGATGGATGTCAAAACGGCTTTCCTTAACGGAAATTTAACCGAGGACGTGTATATGATACAGCCCGAGGGTTTTGTCGATCCGGCTAATGCTGACAAGGTATGCAAACTTCAGAAATCCATTTATGGGTTGAAGCAAGCATCTCGGAGTTGGAATATTCGCTTTGATGAGGTAGTCAAATCGTTTGGCTTCATCAAGAGTGATCATGATTCTTGTTTGTACAAGAAGTTTAGTGGGAACAAAGTAAATTTTCTAATCTTATATGTGGATGACATATTACTGATTGGAAATGATGTCCAGATGTTGCAAGAAACCAAGGAATCATTGGAAAGGAGTTTCTCAATGAAAGACTTGGGTGAGGCAACATACATCCTCGGAATCTGGATCTATAGAGATAGATCAAGGAGGCTAATTGGATTGAGTCAGAGTACTTATTTGGACAAAGTGTTGAAGAAGTTCAACATGGAATCGTCTAAGAAGGGGTTCTTACCGATGTCCCATGGTGTAAAACTTAGCAAGACTCAGTGTCCTTCGACAACTGATGAGCGAAGTCGGATGAGTGCGATTCCATATGCTTCTGCAGTCGGATCCATCATGTACGCCATGATTTGTACTAGGCCGGATGTTTCCTATGCTCTAAGTGTTGTGAGCAGATACCAGGCTGATCCTGGAGAGATCCACTGGACAGTGGCTAAAAATATCCTAAAGTACTTGAGAAGGACTAAGGATATGTTCTTGGTTTATGGTGGTGAAGATGAACTCAGTGTAAAGGGTTACACGGATGCGAGTTATCTTACCGACTCTGATGATTCTCGTTCGCAATCCGGATATGTGTTTATTATAAACGGAGGTGCTGTGAGCTGGAAGAGTTCCAAGCAAGAGACTGTGTCTGCGTCTACAACAGAGGCTGAGTATATTGCCGCCTCGGAGGCAGCAAAGGAAGCTGTTTGGATGAGGAATTTCCTCATGGATCTTGGTGTGGTTCAGGGCTCGTCCAATCCGTTGGACGTGTATTGTGACAACAATGGTGCTATTGCACAAGCCAAGGAACCTAGACAGCACCAGAAGAACAAGCACATACTCATGAGGTACCACCTGATTCGCCAGTTCGTGGATCAGGGTGATATCAAGTTATGCAAGGTACACACGGATGCAAATATTGCGGATCCGTTGACAAAGCCGTTACCCCAGCCGAAGCATGAGGCGCACCTGAGAGCCATGGGCATTAGATGCTTAGACATGTGATGTCGAAAGATTGACTCTAGTGCAAGTGGGAGACTGTTGGGAATATGCCCTAGAGGCAATCATGTATGATGAGATTTCCCATTGTATTCATAAAGATATTAAGTAGTCCTTGTATGAACATCTGATGTGTATCATTGAATTTGTGATTCGGTTGTGGAACTATGCATTCATGTTGTTTGTACTAAATATCCTTGGTCATTGAGGTTGTGCTGGACACACAACTTAGATCAATGTGAAAATTGGCTTGATGACACGGTTCCACTTGTCATGAGCATGGAGATGCTATTCCAACTTACACAGATTCGGCTAAAGAGTTTAGCGAGTCGGATTGACCCATATTGAGGTACAACGAACAAGTTGTCATTTGTATATCTCAATCAATGTAATCCTTAGACCTGAGGTTGTTGCATAGTCCGAGTTGAGGATCACCGACTTAGGTTCTGTCAAATGCTGATCCGTAACTGGGCAGTTATAAAGGCAGGGTTCGGGTCGACTGAGAATCAAGCTGCGTGATGTGAATAACCAAGATGGGATTTTTCCCCTCCACTCGGAGAGATATTCTCTGGGCCCTCTCGTGAGATATGATTCGGAAAGCATGGCCATGCAAGACTCGGTTAAGTGTTAACCGAGGCGATCGACTAAGAGTTAGTCGGGTGAATCACTTATCTCGGATCGAGAAGAGAGTCGGACTATTTAAGGGATGACATATATTCGCCTATAGTCTGGCAAGGCATATCGTGAGGCAAAAGGGACTCGGACGTAAGTCGCATTGGAAAGGCAAGTCGTCATGACTCTTTGGTACTTGGGAGTCAGCACGTTCTGCTAGGAGTCGCTGCCGACTGATCGATTGTGAGTCGGACTCTAATCGTGTCCAAGTAGCCATGAGCCTGCGGGGTCACACACTTAAGAGCGGGAGCAAGTTCGGATTGGATCCGAATCTGTAATCTGGTTGGGTTGGACCTAAACCAGATTAGGACTGAGTTAGTGAGTTGGACTCACGGTGACTAGTGTTATATGGGATTTAGTGAATGGGCCACGCGAGCAGAGCCCACGTTCACTCCCTATATATAGTGGAGCACCTTAATCCAGAAAGGTTAATCGTTGTTCGGTTAGGTCATTCCATGTGTTGGAAACCCTAGCTCCACAGCAGTCCAGCCGCCGTAACGAACCTAGCAGTTCGCCGCCGGTGCTCCTCCTTGTACGTGTGGATACCAGCAGAGGTGCTGTGCGATCAGCACTAGGACGATCGGATCGTGAGAACTGCACTGCATCAACTGACGCGCTTCATCAGTAATCCGCAACCGCGCGTCTAGTGGTAAAACTCATGGCCTTCTACCTCAGCTAGATCTTGGGTTCACCGCGTTAGAGGAAAAGTTTTGTTTTATCTCTGCGTGGCCCAACAAACTTAATGAGTCGTGGACTTCAACTAGGGACTTGTCAACTTGAATGTTTAGCAGATCCAGTGGAATCTGTGGACGTTTACATAAGCATACATGCATAGCTCATCGAGTAAGCAAAAATAAAATGTGTACAAGATAGAAACACTCACTTGAAGTTGTAAGGAAATAGTATTTCCTTAACAAAATTATTCTCGGTTAAGAACCTACACAGGTCTTCCTCCACGTCCTTGGGGTGATTCTGTAATGTATATTCATTAATGATATATGGGTCAATGAACCCAACGTCATATCCTCTAGCTCTTTTGCATTCAAGCATCTTCATTCTGCATAATATAATATCATACAAAAGGATATATAGTTAGGATAATATATTAAATGCTTTCTATATCGAGTATGGTTTGAAGTGATGCTCCTTTCTAACGTCCACCGCAAACCAATCTTTATGATGCTTTTTTCTGTTTGCACCATGTTCCATGTGTGCAGATGTCGCATATGTGTGGATAGACGCACGAGCTCCTCATTACTGACTAGAGCCTCCCCTTTGACATACTCCCGTACTATCTGACCCATTGGCGTATTTTCATAGCCTAAATATTCACCAAGAGACATATTTGCTTCGTAGGCAAGTTCTTTGGCCTCCGATATAGTAATGCCCATTATTTGCATGTCCCTATCCATTTCAGCTCTGAAGGCCTTGTCGAGATCTGAAATCACTTTGAGCGGGGCGACAGACTTATTCTTCTGTTGTCTGAGTTGGGCAACTGTCTTCCAGATTTTTGCACTTGTGCTTTTTTTCTTCTTTGCTTGCTTAATAATCTCATGGTCATAGTCTGATTCTAGATTCATCGATATCTGGGATGGTTACTCAAGAAAGGACTTACCCCCAATTTTTTGTTTTTTCATCATATACCGTCTTTGGCTCAGGCTTTTTAGGTGCAAAATACGCCTTACCTTGGGCAGCCACATCCGCGGCAGTTTCCTCATCGGTCTTGTCATAAGGTCTCTTTGGAAGAGCCGGCGGGATGTCGACTATCTTCGCCACTTGACCTTTCTTTGATGTGGGGCGCGGGGGAGCGTCGGCCTTCCGTTTATTCGACGAGGTTATTAGTATTGCATGGAGGTGGAGGCGGAGATCGAGTATTGCGCGGAGGCGTAGATCGAGTTGATGTACTCCTGCTGCGGCGATCGTCAGCGGGGCGGGGTGGACTTGGAGGTTGACGATAATTGGGTTGGGGTGGACTTGGAGGTTGATGATATTCGATGCATGGTGGAATTGTATTCCTCGGAGTCGGTGGCCTTGGTGCCGAGCCTGGAAACTTGATGTACTTCTTCTTCCATAGAATGATGTTGCGCTTGACATCTCCTAGTTTCGTAAGGACTTCAGGCGTAGCGATGTCAATCTATAGGTCCGCAAAATCCTCCACTATGTCATCCACCGTGACACGAGCATAGCCAGGTGGAATCGTAAGTGAATGGTGGAGTGCTCCAGGTAGACAAGGTAAAGCAGTGTCGATCTCCACCTTGAAGGATAGGCTGTTCATTGGCTGATGTAGCTCACATTGTGCCATCTCTCTAACATCATCCACGGGTAGCGAGGAGCAGGTGCAACATCCAGCAGTGCTTGATCATCAGGCCGGACCTCCTTGGAAGCCATGCTGCTTCTCCGCTGGATAAGATCCAATGCAAGATCATCATCTCGCGGGTGAGTTGATGATGGCCTTTGGCTAATTTCTTGCATGAGGTTCTTCAGATCAGCTAGGTCTTGATCTACCTTGGAGATCCGGTCTGCCTCCCGTTCCTTCTTTCTCTGACGGCTTCTGTAACTCGTATCGTACTGAGGAAACCCTTTCTTCCACAAGACATGGGCGCCTTTGCCTTGTTTTTGTCCACCCTTTTCAGGATTCCCTAGGGCGCGTGCCAGCTCGTCGTTCTCTCTCTCAGGATGGAACAATCCAAATTGAGCATCGTTCATTGCTTGAACAAGGTTTTCGGAGGGTTTTAGAATTTTTTCATGAAATAATGTCTTCCCTGTTTCTGAGTCCAACGATCCCCCGTGCCCATACCACCAATGCTTTGACCTATCGAGCCATCCATCTGTACCAGGAGTGACGCCTATTGCCCTTATGTACTTCTCCATAGTTTCCCACTTAGGGACGACACTCTTGTAGCCACTTGTCCCCATTTTATGGTGGTATTTCTATTGGGCAACATTTAACGCATTATTTACCGACTTTGCCTTTGCTTTATCAGATTGCTTGTACGTTACAAAATCGGGCCACTGTTCTCTCAACTTCTCGTTTTCTCCTTTGAAGTCTGCAGTTTTCTTTTTTGCGACATATTTCGCGTATAAACTTTTCTTGTGGTTCCGGTACCATTCGGCCATCTTGCTCAGAGCCCACTCCTTGACTTTCGCTCTTTTTTCAAGCCCACTCGGCCTTAGGTTAATACCATCTGCCTCAAATTCTTCATACTCTGGAGGTAGTATGAAATGCGCTATGAGCTTCTAGCAAAGGTCATCTTTGGCATCATCGGTGACATAGCTGTTGGATTCTTCACCGGGTTTCTTTGACATATTCCATTCATGGATGGTGATTGGTAGGTTATCCCTAACAAGCATCCCGCATTGATTTGTAAACATCCTCCGGTGCTTCTCTGGAGCAATCGGTTCACCATCATCATCTATTTCTTTGATGGTGAACCTCTGATTACCATCCAACTTTTTGTTCGGCCCTCGTTTCGTTCGAGATGTCGATTTCTTCGATCCGGTGGGATAGAAGAATAAGAGAGAGTGATTAATATATATATATTGATATATCTAGATCAATTAATGAATAGAGGTAACATGAGGCTTTATATATATGTACCTCGCCAGATCCTGTCGAGGGGCCATCATTATTGTTGTTATTTGTTTGCCCTTCGTCCATCCGGTCTTCCCCTTGGTACATCAGGTTTTCCTCTAGTCCATCACCAGATGGATTCAGATATGAGGAAATCTCTTCCTCGAGCAAAATATCTTCACCAGTAGCAATATTAAGAGGAATTTCACCTCTTATGATGCCTTGAAGAAAACCTTCACCAATGCGACCAGGATCTTTGGATGGATCCATGACTTAATTAACTATAAAAGAAAGAGAGTTAAGCAGGTTAGAAAAACAATAACCCTAATAACTAAAACAAAAAACAATAACCCTAATAACACTAATTAATAACCCTAATATTATTTGCGGTAAAACAATAATCCTAATAACTAATACAAAAAAACAATAACCCTAATTAATAACCCTAATATTAATTTTGGTAAAAAATAATCTCAATAACCAAAACAAAAAACAATAACCCTAATATTATTTGTGGTAAAACAATAATCTTAATAACTAAAAAAAGCAATAACCCTAATTAATAACCCTAATATTATTTGTGGCAAAACAATAATCTTAATAACTAAAACCAAAAAAATAACCCTAATATTATTTGTGGTAAAACAATAATCCTAATAACTAAAATAAGAAACAATAACCCTAATATTATTTGTGGTAAAACAATAATCCTAAGTATAATAACCCTAATATTATTTGTGGTAAATAATATAATCATAATAACTAAAACAAAAAAATAACTAAAACAATAATCCTAATCCTAATAACTAAATACAATAATTCTAATTATAATAAACCTAGCTAATATTATTTGTGGTAATAAAAAACCACCTCAAGCTCACCGACGCTGGTGGCAGCACGTACGACGGTGACACGACAAGGCGACGGTGTTGCAGGGCGGCGCACGGCGGCACGACGAGGCGGCGCACGGCGAGGCGCGCGCGCAGCAGCATGAAACGGCGGAGCGGCGACACGTCACGGCAAGGCGGAGCAGCGGAACGACGGAGCACGCACAGCGGAGCGGCGGTGTAATCGGCGGCCGGGCAACACCTCCCCCTGCGTCTTTGATGTGTCGCATGTGTGCTTCGTCTTCGTCTTCATCGACGAATGCCAAGTATTGGGCAGCACCTCCCCTGGCACGCATTATATAAAGCGATAGACCTTTAGTCCCGGGCTAAGCCACTGTCCGGAACTAGAGGGTCTCTAGTCCCGGGCCGTGGCTTAACCCGCGACTAAAGACCCCCCATTTAGTCGCGGGTTAAGCCACGGCCCGGGACTAGTGTGTTTTTTTGGCCGCTTCGTTTTCACGAGCGCAGGCACCCTCTAGTCCCGGGTCCATCCACAACCCGCGACTAGTTTATTTTTTGTAAATTTTCCTTTTTTAATTCAAATCAAATATAAAACTTTATAAAAATATATAAAGAATCTTAATATAATATCCATACATATGTTTGCATCATTTATAAATTATTTCATTTGTAAATTTTCTTTATTAAATTCAAATCAAATATAAAACTTTGAAAAGTCATATCTCCTATTGTAAAAATATAAATAAAACAAATAATATGTCTATGATTATCAAAAAATATAAATAATCTTTATATAATATCCATACATCTGTTTGCATCATTTATAAATTATTTCATTTGTTAATTTTCTTTTTTTATTTCAAATCAAATATAAAACTTTGGAAAATCATATCTCCTATTGTAAAAATCCAAATAAAAAATAATATGTCTATTATTATCAGAAAATATAAAGAATCTTAATATAATATCCATACATCTGTTTTCATCATTTATAAATTATTTAATTTATAAACTTTCTTTTTTAATTCAAATCAAATATAAAATTTTGGAAAATCATATCTCCTATTGTAAAAATCTAAATAAAACAAATAATATGTCTATTATTATTAGAAAAATATAAAGAATTTTAATATAATATCCATACATCTGTTTGCATCATTTATAAATTATTTCATTTGTAAATTTTCTTTTTTTAATTTAAATCAAATATAAAACTTTGGAAAATCATATCTCCTATTGTAAAACTTTGCATCATTTATAAACTAAAGATATTTCCCGCCATTTCCCACCGCTTCCCGTCAAGTTTTCCTGCCCTTTCCTTTTTAACAGAGATTTTAGTTCCGGTTGGTCACTAATCGGGACTAAAGACATTTCCCGCTATTTCCCACCCCTTCCCGCAATGTTTTCCCGCCCTTTCCTTTTTATCAGAGCTTTTAGTCCCGGTTGTAGTCACTAATAGGGACTAAAGATATTTCCCACCGCTTCCTGCCAAGTTTTCCCGCCCTTTCCCTCTATATCTAGGGCGATCGCGCCATGGCTATCCACACATACACACCTTCTCCTCTCACAACAATGGACAGCGTCTACTGGGCCATTCTAACCCTCGAGGAGACCGAGGCGTTGTGCGCCTCCAGCTACCCTTGTCCGTCGGGCTACCGGCCTCCCGCCGCCTGGATGCTGAGCGCTAGAGGGGTTCCTGTCCCTCCTGTCCCTCAATGTTCTGCATGCCAGGCGGCCATCACGAACCACTTCTACCACGAGCTCATGCCGGAGCAGCGGATGGATCCCCAGTGGGATCCTGACAACTACGACACCTGGAATGCCTTCTTCACTAACCGGCGGTAAAGGGAGCTCGCCAGGTATGAGGGTGATGGCCCGCCCCCGGTGAACCACAACAAAGCCAGCCGCCATCTGTGGTGGGCGAACAGTACTATCATCGGAGTGATGCGCTACATCACCGGGGGAGACCATCCTCGCCTGCGGTTCCTACAAGTCCACCCGCCACAGAGCCACAAGAAGGCCCCTCCCCCGTCTAGCGGTAGCGGTATCGTCTTCCAGGAGACCCCTCCCCTGCCCACCATGAGTCTGAGGTCGGAGTGGAAGGTGCCCCCGTTATATGCGATGGCTGGGCTAAGGATCCCTGGAGTGGCAGGTGACCATGACGATGATGATGACGATGACGAAGAAGACCCTGAAGTTGCGTACTATATGACTAGGCATGATTATGACTAAAGGGGGCGGCTTTAGTCCCGGTTTTTAATATTAATAAATTCCTTGAGTGTTACGTAGTCCCGGCACTAAATATGAAGATGTTGTTGTATTCTTGTGAGTTCGCTCAGGTGATCAAATGCTGTTTTTTGAAACTAATACATCTTGCTCAATCAAAATGTCATAGTATTGAAACTAATACATCTTACTCAATCAAAATGTCATAGTATTGAAACTAATACATCTTGCTCAAACAAACTGGATGATGACTCCCAGTGCCTAAGCCACGGGAGGTGAAAACCCAAAGAGATGGAACCATCACACGAGCATAGCTTGGGTGAGATCCCTGAAGAATCTGCCAGGTATCGTCGACCCTAGTGTCCAACGCAGCCATATAGCGATGGATGTGCTCGTCCTCCTCCCTGACACGATGTCGTACCACCTCCTCGGTGGCTGGCTCCCTCTGCACCCTTCTTGGACCAGGCGACCTCCACCAAAGAAGATCCGGGTCGAAGACGACACCCGGATTCCTCACCAAGCTACGCGTCCCAGAAGGTAGCACCATCCAGTGCCAGCCCAGCGGAGCCCAGTCTCAGACATGCCCGGCGGAGCCCAGTACTCCATCATTGCCGCCGAGTCTACTACAAGGATGCGGGTTGAAGAGCTCCCCTCCGTCATCTGGGGCATCCGCACCTCCATCAACAGGTCGACAGGATTCACCCCCTTCTTCATGGTGTACGGTTCCGAGGCCATCATGCCAACCGACCTCGAGAACGACTCGCCTCGGGTAGTAAACTACGCGGAAGTCGACAACGAGCTCGCACGCCAGGACGGAGTCGACTAGCTCGACGAAACACCTGACCTAGCTCACTCCCGCACCGCCATCTACCAGCAAGGGCTTCGCCGCTACCACAACCGTCGAGTACGGACTCGCACCTTCCAGGAAGGAGACCTGGTACTACGTCTGATCCAGGACAAGAAGGGCATGCACAAGCTCTCTCCCCCTTGGGAGGGACCATTCACCATCGGGCGAGTCCTGGGCAACGACGCCTACTACCTCATCGACGTCCGAGGCGACGGAAAACTCGACATCAAGAGGCCAGGGAATGTAAACCTCCTACAGAAGTTCTACTACTAGAACTCTAGACATGTACCTCCTACCCGCTATGAAATAAAGAAGATCAATTCGCACAAATTGTGACCACTCTCCATACCTTGTGCCACTCGCACTCGTAATAACAGTGCTATGCTACTCGCGGAAGTCAACCATTGGTTACGCGACCGGCATGGCCAAATAGTGCGGTACGAGGGCACCGAAAAAATTCGGTCATTGCATCATCCACGAAAAAAGCCAACCCGTAGCCCCATCGAAGTCGCCTCGCCTGACTGGCTTTCTGAGCCATGACAAATGCATTCGGTTCCCACAGCGACCCAGTCCTCCACATCCTTGGCATAGCGACTCGAACAACTAAGTACCACGCTCGGGGACGAATGCTAGTCCAAACTCGAGCGACTAGGGAAAACGCCAAGTATGAGAGCGCGCCCTGGACTCGCCATGCGACTGGTCCTACGGACCAGGTGGAGTGACGGGCCAAAAATAACACGCCCTGTCCTCACCTACCTCGGGCATGCGACTAGAACCGCCAAGTACCACGCTCGGGGACTCGGCCACCCGACCCTGTTCGCGCCCGGGAAAAACGGCTAAGTACAGCTTTCCAAGACATGGCGAGTCGACCGTAACTTACTAACAATTTAAACAACATACATATACCTAAAAACGAGGTAAACCCCATACAAGGGCGGACGCGCTCGGGGACTTGCACAACCAACAATCAAATAAAAAACATTGACAAATCATCCTTGCATTCCCTAAAGCAGCAAAATATGTTCTCTTACAAGAGCAGTTACATGTCTATTCTAACTAACGCCAGTCGGGAAACTAGTTTACTCCGCAGGCTTCAACGAGGAGGCGCCACCACTCCTAAGATGGCGGATAAAGGGAACCCATAGGTTCGAACGGTACGTCGTGAGAGCACCCGCCATGGCCGCTCGGAATGGCTTCTCCACCTTGAAGTTGCGGTGCGACGGCTTGGGGTCATTCGGGGCGACGACCATCTCCTGGTACGGAATAAGGTCACCCATCGCCCACACCCGGTCGGCATACACTGCAGCCCGCTCGGTCAGCTTCAGCACTTCGGCGATCTCGACCGTGCCCGTCGACGAAGGGTACCCGCTCGTGACATCGTCGAGGTCGAAGTCGTCGGGGAAGTGTGCGAGCGCAAGGCTCAACGCAGTCGCTACACCACGACGAAAGGCCAACCGCGACATGAAGTCAACCACAGCCGGGGCCTTCTCTAGGTAGCGCTAGACTTCGACGAGGTCGCTGGGAATCACCTCCGTGGGCGAGATCTCCTGAAGGTACGCCCAAATGGAGGTTGCTGACAGAGCGGAAGAGTCAACCAGCGTGGTGACGCATTGCCGCGCTTCATACGACTGCGCTTCATCAGCATCAGCAGCAATCCTGCCTGCAACACACAAGCAAATAGTAAGGAAGGCTCCAGCAAAACAAAGCGACCCGCACGCTCGGGGACTCGCCAAAAAATAGAGAACTCACCAATCAATGGGCGACAGCGCTCCGTGATGAAATCCTGAAGACCGAAGAGGTCATCCTGCAGCCCGGCGACAAGCACATCTAACATCTTCCGCTCCTCAGCAGCAGAAGGAACGGCTGCCTTGGCCCTCCCATCCGCCAAGGTCACCTTATCCTTTGCCTCCTTGAGCTCCCGCTCCAAGTCGGCAATTCTCTTTTCTGCGGCGCTCAAGGATGACTGCGCAGCCGTCAGTTCACTCGCCAGGACCATGCCTTGACGATCCTTCTCCACTGCGGCCACGTGACCCTCTGCATCAACAAACCATTAATACAAGGAAAGCAAGGTTTCGACCAGTAACAAGCACGATAACCACTCACCCGCAGTCACCCGAAGCTGCTCGTTCCTTCCTCGGACAATGAGGATCTCCCTTTCCAGACGCTCCCTGGCGGCAAGTCGCTCCGCTGACTCTCGCTGCAGTCCGTGCGCAACCAAGGAAGCATTAGCAAAGAAATTCCTAAGTGCCTACCCGTTGAAATTCAGTGACTAGCCACTCGGGGACTGGACAACGAAAAAATTCCTAATGTGCCTAGCCGCTGGAATTCAGCGACTAGCCACTCGGGGACTGGAGAGCGAAAAAATTACTAAGTGCCTAGCAGCTGAAATTCAGAGACTAGCCACTCGGGGACTGGACATCGAAATCAATAAGGATCCGACCGCTGAAATTCAGCGATCAGATCCTCGGGGACTGGACATACCTGGATGGCAGCACCTAGCATGTCGTGAAGATCCATTGCATCCACCGACGGGAGCATGAACAGAGTGCGCCCGCGACGTTCCTCGACCTTTGCGCCGACGACATCAGGCACCTGGCTTGATGGTGCCGACGCACTCGCCATGGAGGACTTCGCTACAAAGCGAGGGAAAGTCGCTACTACAGCCCTTGCGCCACTCGAGGTTGGGCTCGTTGCCCCGACTAACTCCACGGGCTCCACCCGATGCGACTCTGCATCCACCGTGGCCTTCAAGGACACATCCGCTCCAATCGGAGCTTCGCTCGGGGTGACCACTGGTTCGCCCGAAATCATGAAGACCTCGTCGCCCTTTGCCTTCTTTGCGCCTTCAGCAGGCGCCTCGACTTCGTTGCCCTTCCTTTTCTTCGAAGGTTCGAACTAGTGCCTCCGCAGCACCCAACAGGACCTTGGCCACTGAAGGGTGACCTATTTTCTTCACCCTAATCCTGCAAAACAATGCTATCAGCAAACTCGCCAGTCGGATTTGAATTGATTGGACAAACAAAAAAATCAGGAATACTCACTTGGCGACTGGGATAAAACGTAGGCCAGTACGAATGCTGGCCGGCTTTTCCAACTCCGGCCCCAGTTTCCGACTAAGGCCCGTATCGAACACGCTCTATGCCCAAGACACCGATGGCTTCTTCGAGGATGAGGCCGCGGCAGGAGGATCAACGGCGATCGCCGCGGGTGATCCCCTCGGTGCGAGGTCCCCGCGGCTGGAGCGGCCCCGAGCCTAGTGACAGGGATGAAGGGTGGCGGCAGCGATGCCAATGACACCTCGCCTTCTATAACGGCCGCGTCGGCCGCCGTGGTCTCTTGCGTCGGTGCGTCAGCCCTTGCTTCCTCGGCCGCACTGGTAGCGTCGGAGCTACTCGCGGACCGAGGCAGTGACACCGGCTTAGCCGGCCTCTTCTTCTTCTTCTTCGGTGGTGGTGGTTTCTTCTTCGATGGCGTAGCCTCGTGCTGCGAGGTATGCTCGGGGAGCTCGTCATCGTCCTTGTCGTGAGCCTCGAGGCTCTTGCTGGCCTCGAGCTCGCGTTGATGATGCATGCGGGTCTTGTGGACCGTGGATGCGGCGACTTCCACGGCCTCGTCGCCACCGTCGTCATCTTCATCGTCATCACCGCAACCATCACTTATGACACCACCCTTGTCGGGCAAAGACTCGCTATCATCCTCGGCGGACTCGTTCGAGTTCTCGTCGTCTGCGGGTGGAAGCCAACCTTCCACCACTTGGAACAACTGAAATAACAAGACGAAATTGGCACGACCGCGAATGCAAATCTGTGACTGCGAGTGCATAGGAAAGAAAGGACTTACCGTTGGAGCCTTGGGCTTTGCGGTGTAAGGGGCGACACCGGCCTTCGTGTCGAGATACTCCGCCTCGGTGATCTTCTTCAAGGACAAGGTGTAGTCGGTGATCCTCCACTCGGAAGGGCAGGACTTCGTCGGGTCGTTCTTGCTTGTGTACTCGTACATGTAGTGGGCACGACTGCCAGAGGAACTAGCCGCTGCCCGAACCAGCAATTGTACAGAGTTGATGGTTTGGAGGCCCTTCTTCTTCAAATTGTGGATCGTCTGCTGCATCTCATCGATGACCATTCGCTCGTCCAGCGGGAGCTTGGTAACTTGGAGCTGACGCGGCTCGGGCCGATCGGCAGAGTACATTGGAAGCGCCACCTCGTCGCCCGGCGGCGACTCAGTTACGTAGAACCAACTGTTCTTCCACACGTTCGCCGCCTTCTTTGGTAGCATCAGGTCGAAGAAGGAGGCCTTCGACTTCAACTGAAATGTGTGGCTGCCCGCGGCCAGCATCGGCCCGCCTGCTTCTTCACGTCCTATCCTCCAGTGGAATAGATCTAGCCACAGGGGGGAATATGGCTGGCAGCCCAGGTAGCACTTGCAAAACGCCACAAAAATAGCGAGTTTCTCGATACTGTGCGGACCTTGGTCTGACAGCTGGATGTCGTAGTAGGCGCAGAAACGGCAAAAGAAGAGGGAGGTGGGGAATCCGAGCCCCCTCTCCAGGTGGCTGGTGAAGCAGATGAACTCTCCCTCGCGTGGATCTGGTACCACTTCTTTGGCCGCGGGGATGCACCATCTCCCGGCGGGGAGGATCCCTGCCTCCTCAAATGATTTTAGCAGCACCTTCGTACACTTGGATATGCCCCATGGTTCCGTCGAAGGAGCCATCGCTCGGAGGATCTAGGGTTGTGGGTCGCTCTAGGTCACTCTGATCGCTGCGCGGAATGGAAGACTGGGAGTGCGCGAGATCGGAGAAAGTGCGGGAAATGATCGTCCTTCACCTGTCACTCTCCTTATATAGCGGTTGTTACCCGCCATACTCGGAGGACTGTTACCGCGCGGTGATTACGCTGATATTACCGTTGGATTACCCAGCGGCTAGTTTGACCAATGCTGACAGTCCAACTTCGCCTATTCGACTCGCTGGCTTCAGCGACTCGACGATTTGCCGACCAGATCGCCCTAGCTGTGATTCGACTACTCACCGACCCATTCGCCGTGCTGCGATTCGGCTGGTCGCTGTTATTGCGACTAAGATAACAAGTTCCCTCTTTTATTCAGGGAGTCCACCGCTGATTCGACTGGGCGTCCAAATTGGACCCGCATACTCCGACTGCCAACAAACACCTGCGACGAATCAATGACGGCCTCGGGGACTACTGATGGGGATATGCCGAGTGGGGTATACCCATCATGACGTTTCTTACTGGCCCAAGCTACCAGCGAGTGGGCCTACAGGACAACGACTGGATCGAGACTTAACAAGGAGCCAGGTGACTAGAAGCTGGAGGACCAGAAGCGTAGCTAGGCCCAGTCGGTTGTAGATATGTAAACCCTAGCGAGGTGAGCCTATATAAACCTCCCTAGGGTACGCATAGAGGACACGTTCAATCATACACCTCTTGCGACTCGCCGCCTAGTCGTCGAGCTCTACCTTTGTACTCTCCATCAATACAATCTAGCAGGAGTAGGCCTTTACCCCGCGGGGGGCCGAACCTGGGTAAACCCTTCTGTCTCCACCCTCATCTCGCACCGCAGATGGCTGGCCACCCTTGCCCCTCGTTCTACTACTCACTGCCGATTGCAGCGTCTGCCGTGGCCATTCCCACGACAATAACCAACGCCTCTCCATCAACCATCCATGATTCCCCCATGCATGTGTGAGTAATTCCCCACTATAGGCTATGGGGATGGTAGGTATTGGATGAGATCTATCATGTAATTGCAAAAGATTATTAGGGCATGGTGCCTAGTATCTATTGTTAGTGCTTTTGATATTGTTGCAACTTGTTGTGCTTAATGCTTGTCACTAGGGCCCGAGTGCCATGATCTCAGATCTAAACATGTTATTTATTCATGATGATATTATTGTTTGTGATCTTACCTGCAAGTTGTGTACACATATCGTTGTTCGGAACCCGAGCCCAAAAGTGATATAAATTGGGATAACCGGAGGGGATGGCTATGATGTGAGGATCACGTGTGTTCATAGAGTGTTAATGCTTTGCTCCGGTGATGTATTAAAAGGAGCACATTAATTGCTAGTAGATTCCCTTGAGGTCCCACTGCAAACGGGCTGGCAGGAGAAAAGATGTTGTGCAAGTTCTCATTGTGAGCATGCATGACTATATATGGAACCCATTCCTATGGTTATTTAGTACATGGATGATTTATATTTATTATCTGCAATGCCTTTGTCTTGATTGTTACATGAATTATCTTGTCCATGAAACGCCCGTCCATCCATCCCTATGCCTACCGCATTTTTAATCCTGCCGTTTATTACAATTGCTACTGATGTCTTTATTTTACTACTGTTGTTATTTTGCTACCGCTATTACAAAACTATTGCTACTGATAAACTATTGCGAGCAAGACTGTTTCCAGGTGCAGCAGAATTGAAAACTTTTCTATTAAGGCTTATAAATATTATTTGGCTCCCCTTGTGTCGAATCAACAAATTTGGGCGTTACTTCCCTCGAAGACTGTTGCAATCCCCTATACTTGTGGGTCATCAAGACTATTTTCTGGCGCCGTTGCCGGGGAGCATAGCTTTATTTATAACTTCCCTTGGAATTATTATTGTTCGCTGCTATCCATTCATCATGGGTAAAACTCGTGATGGAAAATTTCCTATATTACTATCCACTACAAGAAGAGGTACAATTATGAACACCTCTATTTCTCTTAATTCACCATCTATAATCAGTAATCTCCTTACACCACCACATACACATGTTACACATACTTCTACTTCTGCTGAATCTAAAAATGCTTCTGATACTTATGATTCTACTTCTACTATGCTTATGAGAGTGGTTCATTAGGTCCTTTCCTAGATGCTACAATTGCTAGAACTATAATGGGAAACACTGAAACTCCTAATGAAGATATTGCTACACCTATTAGTTCACCTGAGTCTAGAGAGTATCCTAGCAATGATCTTGATGGCGGTTATATTGAAATTACTAATGAATTTATTGTGGAATGTCAAAACACTCATGTTGCAAGTGCTATTAAGAGTCTTCTTGAGAGACATACTGTTAGACATAAATTATCTCCCGATGCTAAGTTTGCCACGTCTCCCATAAAAATTAAAGATAAGGATTATGATTTCTCTCTTGATTTATCGTATGTAACCATTGTTGAGAAAGAACCTTTTTGTGGGACCAAAAATGAAAGTGTTATGGCACATATGCAAGATCTCTCTATTTGGAGTGGCTTATTTTCTGATGATATTAAGAAACGCACCTACTTTGTTGCTAAAATTTTCCCTTTTTATTGAAAGGTGAAGCTAAAGCTTGGTTTAATAATTTATCTCCTAGATCTATTGATTTCCCTGTTGGTTTGGTTAATACTTTCTTTCACAAATATTTCCGTCCTAATGCTCAACATGCTATTTTGCAGAAACTCTTTGATTTTAAGCAGGAAGAAGGAGAGAAATTGTCTGAGTCATGGGCAAGGTTTTGTTCTTTAATTAAAGCACAGCCTGGATATCCAGTACCTAAAAATGAGCTTCTTGATATATATTATAATGGACTAACTAACAAATCTAGGACATACCTGGATAGTTGTGTTGGTTGTGTTTTCAGGAAAAGAACTCCCGATGAAGCTGAGGAATTAATGGCGAAAATAAGCAAGAATTATGATGATTCGACTACACCTGAGCCAACTATACCTAAGACAACCCCAACACCAACACCAAAGAAGAGGGAAATGATTGAATTAAATGATGAAGT
This sequence comes from Avena sativa, assembly GCA_916181665.1. Classification (NCBI taxonomy): domain Eukaryota; kingdom Viridiplantae; phylum Streptophyta; class Magnoliopsida; order Poales; family Poaceae; genus Avena; species Avena sativa. Next base: position 226,058,986 of record OV702295.1, read on the forward strand.
GATGAAAGAAGCCAAGAAATGTATTAAGGAGAAGTGTATTAAATCTAAAGATGTGAAGAATTTACCTCCTATAGAAGAATTATGTAAGGCAATCTCTCACTCATCCAATATTGAGGTACACTCTCTCCAGAATTTTGATGATGGTGATATTCCTTACTCGAAACCTCCGGATGAATGCCTAGAAGAATTTGATATTTATGTTGTTAAGCAATATAATTTTAATATGAGTGCAGAATCATTTAATGGAAAACTATAGAGCTATTAATAAGTTGCAAGATATTGTGGAGAGTACCTCCAATGATGTTAAAATGCTTTTTAAACATTTCCAAATGGTTCAAACTCAAATTGATCAGCTTACTAAGGTGCAAAAAGATCTACTAGTTAATGCTTCTAGGGAAAAACATGTTTACGTAATTAGAACTAGAAGTGGTGCTTCTAATCAGGATCCTCTATATCTCGAGGGACATCCTAAAAGAATTGAGAAAGATTATCAACAAGATAAAAATAATGGTACTTCTTCTAAACGAAGAAAAAGAGACATAAAACAGTTGTAGAATTGTAACACCCTCGGATCAGCCCTATGCAAGTTTTAGCGATTCCCGCCAAACCCGCATAGAAACGATTCAGAGGTGCCCACCAGGCACTTGCGTGCGGGTGGAAAACGAAGTAATATCATTACACAATAGTCCATGATGGAACCCACAGAACAGATATATACAACAACGACTCCATGAGTCAAGGATACAAATACACAATACAAAGATCCAAACCAACTTGAAAATGATACAGCGTCCGACTATGGACAAGATGCAAATGGGGCTAAGAGCCCTGAAGAATAACCAATGGAGTCTATAACCCTGCCCAGGCCAAGCCGGAAGGGTAACCATGCTAACGACGTCGATCTCAAAACCTGCTTAAACAAAAGGGGTGCCAACAAAGGGCAAAGAAAAAGGAGAGTGGTCAGTACTGAGGGAAGTACACGGCGAGACTAGAATTCGGCGGTCCTCGCCTACATAGGTATAGTGGACTGAAGCGGCAGCGAATCATGCATGAAACAACCTATAGAGACTCAATACAACTGGTGGCTATCAAAGAGGGATAAGAAAGACCTATTCGGATCTAACCTGAAACTATCACCAAGCATACCCATCCTGGTATTTCCCCCTCGAGACCAAACGAGGAAGTCAACCGAGGAACTCACATAGTTGGCAGTTCTATTCATTCCGTTATAGTTGCGGCAATTTACTAGTCAGATATAGATAGCATGAGTCATCATGATATTATAAACAGTGAGTAGTTTTAGTTAACCATTCCGTTGTAGTTGCAATACTTACTAGTCAGATACATATAGCATAAGGCATCCCAAAACCAGCAGTTGTTGGTACTTTTGTTTAGCCATTCCGTTGTAGTGAAGCTGATTACTAGTCATTATAAAGTCAAATTTATAGCACTACTTTAGTTATAGTTGTCTATGATCGAGATACTGTGATCCAAGTCGTCCATAACCGCGGACACGGCTTTCAGAAAGTTTTACCCTGCAGGGGTGCACAAATAGCAACACACGCTCGATCAACCTCGGAAAGAACCAAATAAAAACCCAACGAGGCATCACGACAGAACATTCGCAAGATTCATATTTGATTTCAGGGGGGCACCCCACCAAGCTACCCACGACGAAGTTGGCCGGCTCCGAGACGGACCCAGAGGTTTGTGTCAATGGATGTAAACGACTGGGAACCTGAAAGTGTGACTGGGCTTGTCGATACCGCGGAAACATTCCACATTTGTTCCTAAACAGTACATGCGCTCCACGCTCAATCGTAAATAAAGCAGTAAAGCATGGCATAAGTATAGGATAGTAATAAAGCCACAAACTACTTTGTGGCCCCAAGGAATTAAATATGACTCAAGCTATGGTTAGGGGGATTCATGGTCCCACATGCAGATAGTGCGAATATTCAAACAACAGGTATCAAGTACTCGGGGTCCTACGGGACACAAGTGGACGGTTAAAACCAAATAACATCTATTGCCCACCTATGCCTCTGCATTATTTACCTACTTTAATTTTAGTTATTAAACGGTAATTAACGTCATGATCATCTCCAACATTAAAGCATATGGCAGTCTTCCAACAACTGTGGTACTTGACGACCCGCAACAGCACCTGAGCAAGCTACTACGACACGCAAGTCCAACTATCTACCAAGCAACAGGTAATAGGATGTGTCCAAGGCAATATAAGGCTGCAAGGGATATCACGGGTACGAAAACTAGAGCATCGCAACACAGATAGCAATAGACCAACATGAGGAAATAAAGACTATAAAAGTAAAATAGGTAAAAAGGGGGAGAATGCTCGCCTGAAAAACATTGCCGAAGATTTATCCGAAGATCAGATCGACACTCGCATCAACTCATCGGCCTAGTCCGTGAAGAAGCAAAACACTAGAAGAAACACCGGATGCACTATTTAATACTACGGCAAAAGATCGGGCATGATGCATGGCATGGCAAGGATGCGATGCAATTAGGCCCCATATTAAGCGGAACCGGGGCCCCGACAATTATTTAGATGGTTCATGTTGTTTAGATACCCCGCAATTTAAATGTTGTCTTATCAAGGCAAAACATGGCATTGGTTCACTACGCAAATTTAAATGGAGCCCATATTAAACTAGATTCGCCCGCATATGGTCTCCATATGTAATTATGAGCTGAATCGGCATAATGCCCCCAAACCACACAATATGCATGCGAGTATGAATAATTTAATGTGCAAAAATTTATATAGATGGTATTTAATAAAAAATAGGGGCTCGGATTTGGGGTCAGACGTTGGTGGGGCGAAGGTCTTGGGGTCTGAGGGTTCGGTCTTCGGACGACGGTATCGGTCTTCGGATCAGGGCATCGGGGATTCGGTTTTCCTGGAGGCGATCTTGTCGTTCGGTTCCCTTCGGTTCCATGTGTGCTAGCGTCCATTTTTGAGCATCGGGATCTTGTCCGAATTCTAGGTACTAGGCGGCGCCGGCCATCAGAGTCACGATCCTCCCATCGATACCCCAATCCTTCACCACATCTCACACACATCAGGGACTTACAACAGTAAGCAATACAGGAGGCATGGTCACTTGTTGATCTCAGGCATGCAACACACTCAAAGGATACAGAGGAAGAGTTGGCATGCTGGCTGCTAATAGGGGATGGCCCAACGACAACACGAGGTCAAACGGAAGGCCATGAGTCGAGGAGGGAGGCCTGGCGCTTGGCCCGAACAGAGGCCACAAGGTTGGGAGGATCTCCTGCCGATGGTGGGCCAAGGACGACGGCTCCCGGGGCGGCCATGGCAGAGGCGCACGGGCGAGCATGGTCGCCAGCGCGAGATGCAGGAGTACGCGACCGCGTGACGGTGATGGCAGGGCCTTGGGCCGGGGAAGAGGGAGCTCACACGCGGCAACAGAGGGTGCCTGCGGGCGGCAGCTCGACGGGGACGGGGAGGGCCGGCTAGCGGAGGAGGGCCTACCGGCGCTGCAGGCTTGCCACGGCTGCGAGGGGACGGGCCACGACGGGGAGGAGCCTGGCGATGGAGAGGGGGGCCCTTGAGGCGGCGCTTGCGGCCGAAGGAAGGCGGCAGGGAGATGACAGCGGGTGCGCCTGCAGGAGGGACGCGAGCTCGCTGCAATGTCCGGAACGAGGGGAACGGAACCGGTAGAGGGAGAGGAAGGCCATGGTGTGCTCGGGAGTGAGGGGGAGCGAGTCGAGGAGGAGGGTCCTTGGCAGCGGCGGCGCTCGATCGATGGGGAGGGAGCGAGGCAGAGGGGAGCACGCGGGCGCAGGGAGGCATCGCGAGGTGAGGCGCGTGAGGAAGAGTGGACGGGTTCGCGTCGCTAGGAGCGTGTTGCCAGGGGAGCGGGGTTGGTCGCCTGGTGGCACTGCGTGTGTGTGTGGTTGGTGTGGTGGACCAGGTGAGATGAGTGGAGTGGCGGCGGCGTGGGGATAGGGTAGGCAGGTTTAGGGTTTCTTGTGGTTACGGTTTGGCTAGGCTTAGGGATCTGGGCCGCTGGGGTGGTAGTCTAGCTGGCTGGGCTTTTGGCCTGGCCGACTGACTCCCCCAAAAAAATGTTTTATATTTATTTAGTTTATTTTTTTAATAGACTTTTGCAAACGGTTTGATAAACAAAATCATGTAGAATAGCCTGCAGTTTGATTTGAAATAAAGGAGAGGAGTAATGCCAAAAAAAATAGGGTTTTTGCAAATTATTTTAGAAAAAAACATGCGTGATGATGTCATGATGATGCAAAGAGTAGAATTAACAGCGATTTTCTAGTAGTGAATTTACCAGGGGTGCTACAAGAATCTTCTGAACCTTATAAGATCCTAATAGTATATCTATCTCTAATGCTGAAACTAAAAGTGACAATGATAAGAATGATGCTTCTGATAAAGAAGAAATTGAAGAAGAACCTGAAAGGCACACTAATAATACTAAGTACACTAAGGAAGATTTTGTTTCTAATAAACATGGTAGTGAAAGAGAGCCTTCGGTGCAAAAACCAATGCCTTTTCCTGATAAGAAACACAAGTCAAAGGAAGAAGAACACTATAACAAGTTTTGTGAGTGGATGAAATCTTTGTTTTTGAAAATTCCTTTGACTGATGCTATTAAATTGCCTCCTTATTCAAAGTATATGTATGATATTGTTTCTAATAAAAGGAACATTCGTAATGAGGAAACTTCCACTTTGCTTGCTAATTATTCCTTCAATGATAAGGTTCCAAAGAAACTTGGAGATCTAGGTATTCCAACTATTCCTTGCTCTATCAAAATAATTATGTTAGAACTGTTTTGTGTGATTTGGGAGCAGGAGTTAGTGTTATGCCTTTTTCCCTGCACAAGATACTTAACCTGGAAAAATTGATACCAACTGATATATCTTTGCAAATGGCTAATAAGTCTACTACTATTAATGTTGGTGTATGTGAGGATGTTCTTGTTCAAGTGGCTCATAATTGTTTGATATTAAGTGATTTTGTTGTGCTTGAAATGCCCGAAGATGAAAATATGTCTATTATGCCGGGGAGACCTTTTCTTAATACTACAGGTGTTGTCATTAATTGTAATCAAGGAAAAATAACTTTACCGTTAATGACAAGGAGCATATTGTTTACTTCACCAAGAATATTGATAAGAAATATGGCCTAAATTCAATTGAGAATATTAAGAGCATCAAAGTTAGAGAAATATATTGTCCCATGCCACAAGAAGATTATGAAATTATTATGGTTGGGACTATTGCTATCAAGGTTAAGATAACATAATCATTTAGTGAAATGCAAAGTTTTTCTTCATATAAAATTGTTTTGGTAACAAGACCTGATCAACCTTGTTAAGAAAGGGATTTTGGATGAACAAAACAATGTTTTCATCATGATTATCCTTGCTCACTTTTATTTTTTATATTCCAATTTTTTCTTTCACCTTGCTCATCTTTGTATTTCTAGTTATTTGCATATTTGAGTGTTTTAGAACTTCTATAGTTTTAGTTTTGATTTGTTTTTCCGTCGTTCCAAAATCATTCTTCTGCGAGAAAATCATTTATCAAATCCATAAAATTGCTCAAAAATAAAGTTTCTTGAAAAATTCCAGAAAATTCATATTAAATGTTTACATAAAAATGGGACAGAGAGGCACTTGGAGTGACCCAGGGGACCCACCAGGTAGGCTCACCACCTGGTGGCACGGCCATCCCAGGGGTGCGCTTGGCCATGGTGTGGGCCACCCCTGGCCCTCCGCTTACCCAGCCACCTACCACTTCACTCTCTCTCTCCCGAGAAAACACCATAAAGTTTGTCAAACTCGCGTTCTTGCTATTCTTCACCACGATTTTTGATCTCCTTACTGAGCCACTCTTTGCTGTTGATTTTTGGAGCATTTATTCTCCGGTATGTGACTCCTCCGCTTGTCCAAGTAGATTTTTGATTAGTGGAGTATATTTTGAGTATTTTGCGGTATGCTCACCGGTATGCTCACCGTAACTTTTTTTGAGAACTTCACTTTCACTAACACTTCTTATAGGCCAACTATTTCATTCAAAATCTATGATATTACTATTACCATTAACTTGGAAAGATTTTGCAGCATTGTAGGTATTGGCATGGCTGGGACAGAAAAGAAGATCCAAGGTTGACCCGTTGATTTGCTAGGGCTCTACCGAGGTGTAACAAATGATGATGACCGCACTGCCCAGTGCGGCATGATAAGAAACTTTCAGCTCCCAGCTCATAGATACTTTGCCTACTATCTTGCTACTAGCATTCTTGGTAGCGAGAGCACTAGTAATATTTCTAATTATCATTTAGATTTTCTTGCTGCTACGCTTAATAATGAAACAAAGTATAATCTCGGTTCTCTCATTGCTCGCCGCCTAGCAGCTAGAGGACCCATTTATGGGGGTATTATTGTTGCGCGCATGGTTGCTGCTTTGGGACTTTCTGTTGATCCTAATGATACAGTGCTGGCCCCATAGAGACTTGATATTGCAGCTATGAAAGCACATCACTTTGTTACTGATAACTCTCGTATAGACAGTTTAGTTTACAGTATGTTGTTTACTAACGGAGATGAGAGGGAATTTTCCTTGCCACAACCTACTTTGTTCAGTATTTGTAGGAAGTCGTGGTCGAGTTCCAAGGAGGAGTTGAACGAGCAGCTCCGCTTGCTTGGTTTCCACAAGCAGCACCAGGAGGGGGACGTGCCCTCTTATGACTACTATGTGCACTACGCCGGGGCGTCCTCGAATTTTTATCAATACGAAGATACTTCTTCGTCATACTATGGAGGCGCCACTTCTTGGTCAACTTGGGATTGATCTCCACTTAGGCCAAAAGCCTAAACTTGGGGGAGGTACACCAACATCACACTCACCTACATATCATATTTTGTCGGTACTTTGCATATCCATGTTTCACTTTCTTTTTTTTTGTTCTTGTTTTGTTTATGCTTTCCAAAACACAAAAATACCAAAAATATTTTCGTTGTTTCTCCTTGTTTGCTTCTTTAGATTTTAGCTTTAGTTTGCTTCACCCTTTTAGATTCAGTTTGTTATTCTAAAATCCAAAAATATTTTGCTTTGTTTGGTCTTTCCTTCAGTTCTTGTTTTTAAACAAAATCAAAAATCCAAAAATATTTGTTGTTCTTCTCTGGTTTTGTAAAGTTCGTTGCAGGGTTCAGCAGTCCTTAGTGACTCCTTTGGAGTTTGGTTTTATATTATTATTCAAGCCACACAAGTGAAAGGCAATAATGACAATTCATGACAATTCGAGGTGTGGTAAGAGGCTAGTATGAACTTTATTTCTTTTCATTTGTGTACATATACTCATCAATGTGGGCATTCTTAGTCTGTTCATGTAAGGTGTTTGTTATTTAATGGATGCTTAGTAGTTCTTGCTCTCTTATGATTAGCTCCAATTTGCTAATAGTTTGTAGCATGTCATATGAATGTTTACTTGCATTGTTCTATTCATAACATGGTATGACATTGTGGTATCATCCTCTAAATGTTTTATTTGAATCGACTTGGCACATGCTCACACATGCATATGACTAAACAAAAAGTCAGTTAAGCCTTGATGATTTATTTGCCTCAGAGTTCTTGCGTCACTTTTATGCCACTGACAATTTTGTTTTATCGCAAGCATTATTATGACAGTTACTGCTCTCCTGATTGTCGCTTCCTTCTATTTCTAAGCCTTCACTTGTACTGATTATGAGCGCTACTCGTGCATCCAACTCCCCAAAACCAAAGTTGTCAAAAAATGTCCACTATATCTACCTATTAGCATCATTGCTATTCCTTGCATACTTATTATGACTTGTTTTTTTCCAAAAAAATGTTTGCTTGTTATGTGAAAATTAGTTAGTAAAGCTCTCACGAACTTGATGGCACATTATATTTCTTACACTTAATAAACCTGAACCATTGTGACCATCTATGAATTTATATGCTTGCAAATTATAAGTTGGGAGTTAGCAGAACCATGCTATCATGAGGAACGCTTTCAACATTGTACATATCTATTCAGTTGATATCATGTTCTTTTGTTGATGGATGTTGGCGGTGTGAAATAAAAGGGGAGCTTGTAAGTCCATGGAGTTTGTATATGTGTTAGAGAAACGCCTGGGCAGCTAGCCTAATCCATGCCTAATCATGGTGGAAACTTGCAGTATAACAATAATGAGCATTCTATGAAGCATCTTCGATAAAAAAAGAAAATAAAAAAAGATAAAACCATGCTCATGGTAAACAAAAAGATTGCTGAGATGCTCATTGTCTGTTGCCTTGTCATTTTGATATGGGATAGCTCTTGTGTCATGGGGCAAGGGGTACCCCGTTGACGGTTCTCTATGATACACATATACTTACAATGACAAGAACTTACCTGTGACTAAAGTTGAGTAGCATGAGGAACGGTACTCATACTCAAGGGGCATGAGATTTTCAACTTATGATTTTTCAAGCATATAACTCATATTTTCCTTCACTTTAACCTTAAACATTTAAAGAAGCTTATGCTAGGGGCAATGAGAGCTCAAAGATAATGAGTATCATACTTTCAACATTTGGAAGCCTTTCAAACTTTTTAATCTTTTCTTTCACTTTTTTGTCGAGACACCATTTTCAACATTTGGAACCTTCCCGAGATCATAGTTGTCATTCTTAGTGTAATGTGCTTGTCCCAGAACACGGTTGATTATGACATAACTTTGAGGCTTGTATCTTCGATATTTTTATTTCTAGTCTTCACTTGAACTTCAGAGGTTCCTTGGCATTTATGTTTTGCCCCAAAAAGAAATGCAAGCGAGATACCACTTTATCATATCTTCTTATGAGCATTACAATCTTGCATATGCTTATGTTTCATGTTGCCTATTATTATTGTGTTGGAATCTCTTCATAGCTTGCATGACTATTGGGTAGACTTATTTGCATAGTCCTTATTATGAATTGCCTAAGTATTTGCTCATATGCTGAGAATATATACATATTATGAAGAAAATGTGTTCGTGAAAGTTTCTTTTATCGCACTCAGTTTTCAACTGAATTTCTTGAGCACAAGCAATAAGATAAGCTTGGGGGGAGTTGATACGTACAAAACGTATCTACTTTTTCGAAAAAATTGCTATTGTTTCTCCTATAATTTGTGTGATTTGGATATAACTAACACGGGCTGACGCTGTTTTCAGCAGAATTGCTTTGGTGTCTCGTTTTTGTGCAGAAAATCAACTTTCAGGAAAAAAAATCCCAGAAAATCCTCTTTTCCCCAAAGACACACGGAGCCAGAAGACGAAGGGGAGGAGAGGCCAGAGGGGCCCACACCACACCTAGGCGCGGGCCAGGCCTGGCCACGCCAGGGCATGGTGTGACCGCCTCAGACTCCGCCTCGACCTCTCCTTTCGCCTACATATACCCTCAGACCTAAAAACACAAGGGGGTTCAACAATTTTCCAAAGAAGAGTCCCGTTACACAGCCACCACCAAAAACTGCGATTCAAAACCAGAATCTTCGTTCTGGCACCCTGCCGGGACGGGGAATTGGAGGAGATCATCGCCATCATCATCACTAATGCCTCTCCATCAACCATCCATGATTCCCCCATCCATGAGTGAGTAATCCCTGTTGTAGGCTATGGGGATGGTAGGGATTGGATGAGATCTATCATGTAATTGCATATGATTGTTAGGGCATGGTGCCTAGTATCTATTGTTAGTGATTTTGACATTGTTGCAACTTGTTGTGCTTAATGCTTGTCGCTAGGGCTCGAGTGCCATGATCTCAGATCTGAAAATGTTATTGATTCATGATGATATTATTATTTGTGATCTTACCTGCAAGTTGTGTACACATATCGTTGTCTGGAACCCGAGGCCCCGAAGTGACAGAAATTGGGATAATCGGAGGGGATGGATGTGATGTGAGGATCACGTGTGTTCATGGAGTGTTAATGCTTTGCTCCGGTGCTCTATTAAAAGGAGCACTTAATTTCGAGTAGATTCCCTTGGGGTCCCGCTACAAACGGGCTGGCAGGACAAAAGATGTTGTGCAAGATCTCATTGCGAGAACGCATGACTATATACAGAACACATGCCTATGGTTATTTAGTACTTGGATGCTTTATCTTTATTATCTGCAATGCCTTTGTCTTGATTGTTACATGAATTATCTTGTCCATGCATCGCCCGTCATCCATCCCTATGCCTAGCACATTTTTAATCATGTTGTTTATTACAATTTCTACTGATGTCTTTATTTTACTACTGCTGTTATTTTGCTACTACTGTTACAAAACTGCTGCTACTGATAAACTATTGCGAGCAAGATTGTTTCTAGGTGCAGTTGAATTGACAACTTGTCTGTTAAGGCTTATAAATATTATTTCGCTCCCCTTGTGTCGATTCAATAAATTTGGGCTTTACTTCCCTCGAAGACTGTTGGGATCCCCTATACTTGTGGGTCATCAATGACCTGCTAGCTCGACAGCCTGGCAGAAAACCGGGACGGTGAGGAGGGGCTAGGGTTTGGGATAGGGTGACGGAGAGGTTACCACTAGAGGGACGGATGGAAACAAGGGGAGTAGAGGCAGAGAGCGGATGGGAACAAATGGCAGGGAGGGCGAGGGGATTAGGGACACAGATGGTAGGGAGGGCAAGGGGAGAAGGGAGAGGACAACGCCGAGGGCGATGGGGAAATTTGTATTTGTCTCATTTCGGCGAGGGTTAAAAGGGTTTCAAATAGATTACATAAATGTAATTTGGGCGAATGCTTAGGTGGCATTGTGGTGGTGTGCTTAAAGGTAATTGCACACCGAGAAATTTTCGTTTGAGTAGAAACTCTCCCGTGGCTGGTGCCAAATTTCACGTCGGAGGGAGGACTGTTGGGGATATACTTTCTGGGTATACCCATAGGACTCACTGACCAGGGTGTCCCACCAACGGGTTAGAGCTTTGCTTCACGGGCAGCCTAGTCAGAGAAAGAAGAGGAGCCACTTATGGCTACGACAAGGCCCATAGGAGTTGCCGACTTAGGCCTATAGTATTACTTGTAGTCCAAACTGTATCTAGTTACCGACTCTGTAATGTAGCCGGATAGGTATCTCCTGTAACCCTAGGTCCCGGTGACTATATAAACTGGCCCTATGGGAGCCTTTAGGGCAACAAATCATAGATCAACCAAAGCCTACTCGCACAGGCGAACCTCTCTTGTAATCCGCTATAACATTCGGCTCTCGCTGATATATTACTGGGTTGTAGTAGGAGAAGGACCCGATCACCGCAGTCGGATCTGAACCTGGGTAAACTTGTGCTCACTGTTCCCGGAACATCCGACGTCTCACATCTCATCTTCTCAACGACGTCAGGACCCCCTATGGTGTACTTGTCGACAATCCGACGACAGTTGTCGCCCACAGTGGGGTAGGTGACTTTTGGAGCTTCATTCCAGGAAGAATCTGCACGTGCAGGAATTGGCAAAACAATCGCTATCGGTCATGGTCTACACTAGTGATGTCCGTCTTGTTCTTCTTGACGAGACCTGGATTCCGGCTAAGGAGACCGTGACAACCTACACAATCATGTCCATCGGCGAGATTGATATCTACCTCAGTTTCGCTGAACCCACCCAACCCACCCTTGAGGTGATGACCATGGCGGAAGAAAATTCCAGGTCTACTCTATCCGTGGAGGCAGAAGAGTTTAAGATCCTGAAAAAACCTGAACCCACCTAGCCCGCTCCTATAGTGGAAGAAGTGGTGGAAGAAAAATCCAGATCTGGTCTCCCAGTTGAGAGCGGATACACGGATGAGGAATACATTCGCTTCGGATCCGGTTCTACCGATTCAAGAGCATAAAAACACTCTCAAGGAACATGATAAAGCAGATGATGAATCACCCCTACATCGATTATAGAGCAATCACCAAGATCAAGGAGAGATTTGAGATGGCAGAGACAGAAACCCAGCTGTGCATCTACCTTCAAAACATGAACAAGAAGAAGCATTGCTTCGTATATCACGTTAGCTCTGGATCCGACTCTATCGATGCTGGAGCCAGAAACCATTCAGTTCTCGATGCAATCGAAGAAAGTGTCGACTTACCTGATTCCCCCAGGTGTCAATAACGTCATAGGAACTTCGAGACTTCGAGAAGGATATGGAGTCATACGAAGAAGAATACGCCTCCAAACCAGCGAAAGATGAGTCGGAGACCCCTCCAAGTCCATATGATAGAATGGACAAAGATTACACCTCGCAAGATGACATGGACACCGGAGATTCGTCCGTGGTCTAGAAGCCAACAACAACGGAAAGTACCGACGGAAGTTTATCTCCCGGTACCGGACCAAAAATCGTCTTTGTCACCGGTATGCACGTTAAGGCTACTGGGAGGTCAAAGAAGACGAAGAACAAGAATCTGATACCAGAAGAGCCGAATGTCGAGGAAACCAACGAAGAAAAATTTGATGAAGAGATCGAGATGAAGATCCGATTAATCCCACACCGATCTACCCTTCTATGGATGGACACGTTGTCACCTAGGGTGCACGTGAAATTTATGGAGACGCTCTCACAGTCCCAAATTCTTCGATCTTACTCTGGATGAGCTAGAGAAAAGGGTTGAGGATCTAGAAAAGCATCGTTTGTTTTTGCTCGAGGAGGCTGCGCGCATCGTCAATCTCAAGCAGCAGTTAGATAGTAATACTGCCCAGTACCAGTCGGAATTCAAGCGACTACCAAACAAGACAATGGAAGGTCCGGTTCTTGCTAATAGGAACCCGGATGTCCATAGAGATCTATTCAACGGTAAATCCAGAGAGAAGTTCTGGGTCTATAGCACGCCGTTAGAAAATGTTGCGGCTGCTCGGGCTATCCTCGCCAATAATCCATCTCCAGAGCAAGTCCGAAAATGCGTAGCATTGTTGGACAAAGGGCTAAAACAGCAGAAGACGGTCGCATCATTCAGTGGCATGTTGGCCTCAAATTCGGAATTTTTCCATACTGGCACATACCAAAGCGCTGACGAAAGACCCCGTAGGGATACAAATAAATTCTATCGTCCCTAGGGAGAAGAACAGAATTCAAGGACCGGATCAAACGGTCATCATCGCAGGCCCGCACGTGACTGGTCGAGAGTTATTCTAGTTGCGTCTAAAGATGCTTTCAGGGCATTGGTGCCTCATCAGGGCCATCGTCGGTAGAACAATTGCCACAGAAAAGACCCGGAGGTGCGCCGCCAACAAGAACAATATCGACTAAGAATGCCACCCCCAAGCCGTCTGGCTAGTAACGGCAGGCGAAGAGATGATCCAGACGGTCCTGAATCAAGTAGGGACGATGCCCGAAGAAACTGACCTCGGAGTCAGCATAATGAGGCTCCACCACCACCGTGTAATCTAGCCGGAAATAACCCACCCACCAGGGCCATCGTCGCCTCCATACAGCGACCATGAGGGATCTCATCGTAGGCATGGAAGCTGTAGAGGCGAAGGCGGAAACAGTGAGAGGAGAAGCAGAAATTCGACTCCGCCGTGCAGAAGTCGCGAGCCTCCAAGGCACAGATCTCTCTCACCAAACGACGCTTGTCATCGCATTGAGTCAAACATAGAGGCGCGTCGGTACGAGGAAGAGGACGTGTACATGGGACCCAAATGCTTTGGACCATGCATCCGTCGAACCAAATTTCCAGTTGACTTTGGTATTGCAAAACACATTCAATACTATGAAAGCGCAGCTTGGCAAGATACTTGGCTTCTAGACTTTTTCCAGGCTTGCCGCATAGCCAAAGGAGGAAACAACCTGGTTGTAGTCCGGTATCTCCCACTTATGTTGCGGAAGACGGCTCGTTCATGGCTCAATGAGCTACCAGAGAATTCAATTCGTAACTGGTATGATATGCAAAGTGCGTTCTTTTCAAACTTTGAGGGAACATACAGAAGGCCCTGCACAGTCGGAGACTTGCAGCGTTGCACTAAGAGACCCAAGGAAACCTGCCGGTAATACCTTAGACGCTAGATCAATACGAAAAACACATGCGAGGGAGTAAATGAGCAAACCGCGATTGAAGCTTTCATTGCAGGACTCACAGTCGTACTTTTGCATCCCAGGCTGAAGTGTGACCATGTCACAGATTTGGGAGAGATGATAGAGACGGCGAGAAAATATGAAAATGCTGATGACGATTCAGAAGGACTGCTGAATATTATGGCTAATCCAAATGCGGCCAAGCAGGAGAAGCAACAAACTTAGAAGCGCAAGATCACCTCAGAAGATAAACCAGCTCGAACAATGCAGCAGTTAACGCAACGTTCGGATCTGGAGGATGAGGAGGGCGCGGAGGCGATCGGGGACGAGGCCGACATTGCCAACAATCCCCGTGTGCATCACCAGGATAGTACAGAGGCTCTACCCACACAAATGCCGAGTGTCGTTTCAATGACAACATCAAAAAAGACAAATCCGCTGGCTCCAGGGCCAAGCGACAAAAAAGAAAGAAAAATTCCGAGAAAGGCAAGGAGTCCAAGGAACATTCCGACATGGAAGAAGCGGACGACACACAACCCAAGTCAGATGAAAAAAGGATTATCCCACAAAGAAATACCCTTACATCTGCTTCCTTGGGACTCAACCGGCTAAGGTTAAAAAGGCAGTTCTCCGTGAGATCAACTCCACGGTTCCTGCTGTCCCTCAGTTCCTGGATTGGTCGGATGTAACCATCATCGTTGACCGCTTAGATCACCCGAGGAAAACACATCGTCGGGGAAAGTACCCTCTGGTCTTCAATCCTCTTATTGATGGCTATGAGTTATCTAAAACTCTCATGGATGGTGGAAGCAGCATCAACATCCTCTACATCGAAACGCTCCACCGCATGAAGATCCACGTGAGCCAGTTGAGTTACAGCACTGTAACTTTCCATGGCATTGTACCAGGGAGACATGCGGATTCTCTGGGTGAGATCACACTAGACGTAACATTCGGAACCCGAGATAACTATCGGACCGAGCCACTCTCTCTCAAGGTGGTACCGTTCAAAAGTGCTTACCATGCTATCTTCGGGCGTTTGGCTTACTTGGCATTCATGGCTCGTCCCTGTTACATCTACAGCATGATAAAACTTCCTGTTCCAAAGGGCGTCATCACCATCCAGGAAATCCGAAGAAGGAGGGAGAGTGTGATGAAGGATCTATTGCCTTTGCCGAAGCTGTGCTGCACGCCCAGATGTACCAGGAGATCAATAAGACCATCGACCCGTCCGAGATGCCTACTGTGAAGAATGAGGTACTGAAGCCAAGCATGTAGTTCAAGGCATCGGAAGAGACGGAGAAGACGTCGCTGAAGGAAGACGATCCCTCCAAGACGAAGAACATAGGGGTAGGATTAGAGCACGCATAGGAAAGCGCGCTCGTCGAGTTCCTCAAAGCTAATAGTGATATCTTTGCATGGCATCCTTCTGACATGACTGGAGTACCTAGGAAACTCGTCGAGCACTCTCTTAATGTGTACCCTGAAGATAAACCCATCAAACAATCCCTATGACGGTTTGGTGATGAAAAGTGCAAAGCTATAGCTAAGGAGTTAGCCCGACTAGAATTAGACGGATTTATCGCAGAGGTAATCCATGCTGAATGGGTGGAATATCCTGTACTCATCCCTAAAAAGGACACCATTGATATAAGGATGTGCATGACTACTCTGCCTTGAACAAGGCTTGTCCCAAAGATCCGTTCTCGTTGCCCAGAATCGATCAAGTTATTGACTCAACGGCAGGGTCAGAATTACTCTATTTTCTAGATGCATATTCTGGATATCACCAAATACCGATGAAAGAATTGGATCAACTAAAGACGTCTTTCGTCACACCTTTCGGAACCTTCTGCTACAAAACTATGCCTTTCGGCTTAAAGAACGTAGGAGCTACATATCAACGCACAATGCAGCGTTGCCTTAACAATCAAATCGGATGCAATGTCCACATATATGTAGACGATATAGAAGTGATGTCCAAAAAGATGGAAACACTCATTCCCGACTTAGAGGAAACATTTGCTAGTCTACGAAAATTTAACATAATGCTAAATCCTAAGAAGTGCTTCTTTGGAATTCCAGCTAGAAAATTGTTAGGTTTCATCCTGTCTGAAAGAGGCATAGAGGTGAACCGGGACAAAATTAAGGCTATAATAAACATCACCAGGACAACTCGCCTGAAGGACGTCCAACGTCTCACTGGTTGCATTGCAGCAGTGAGTCGGTTCGTCAGCCGGCTCAGAGAGAGAGCCATGCCTTTATACAAACTCTTGAAGAAAACCGACAAATTTGTATAGACCCAGGAAGCCGACGTTGCTCTACAAAGTTTGAAAGATCTACTTTCAAACCCACCAATCCTCGCACACTACAAGAAATGTGCCAACTTATGACGTTTTGATAGTGACTTTGGACAAAATCGTCATAGAGTTATGACGATTTCACACCAGATCGTCTTAAGCCATTTGGGAGGGCTAAAACCTTATTAAAACTATGACTATATCACTCAAAACGTCGTAATTTCTATGGACGAAATTGTCATAATCGTTAGGCAGATTGAGATATAAGAGAAGAACAATATCAACCATTGGATGTGAACAAAATGAATGGATGAGATGATAGTTTGTGGAAACTTGTTGTGGATCGATGATCTGGCACAAGTTCAGTGCACACCTGGAACACTTCTCTAACCCTAACCCTTATCTATCCCCCGCCGCCACACCGCGCCCATCTCCGCTTGCCCCCTTCTCTGCCACGACATGCTTCCTTCTTGTTCTCCAGATCTCATCGCCCCAAGCGAAGGCGGCGATGCTCCTTCTCACCCGGATTCATCTTCTATGGATCTCGGCGTCTAGACCAAGAGGCTCTCCCTCTCACCCAACGAGTCAACACATCTCCCCCTGTTCTACAAGAACTTCGGCACCTGCAGACCTGCGGCAGGAACTAGATCGGAATACTGGATCCCCTCTGGTTGGGTCTTCTTCAACGAAGCCGGCGAGTGCACTGGCCCGACTTCTATGGCATCAGCGACGCAGCGCCAGGTGCATCGTGCGGATGCTGGAGGGCCACAGTGCTACAACATTTGGTCTTGGCAGGCGGATCTTGCAGATATCGAGATGGACAAGACGGCTCCCACGGTGATCTTCCGGAGTCAGCTCTACAACCCCGTGTGCACCACGGCTAGAGGTGTGTCATCCACTCCCGTCTCGTGTCAGTGATTGTAATTTGTGATTCGTGTGTGCGTTGCTCCGTCAGCGCGTGCTTTATCTAGGGTTTCACCCATGTTGATTATTTGCCTCATGAATTTCTGGATCACTCATCATATTTCCGTCTCATGGTTTTTGTTAAAATCATGAAGGGGTATGCAGTGCAGGAGTTCCTGGAGTAGGGAGTGCAGCCAGGGGATCTCTCCATCATCTCCAAGAAGGTTGTATTCTCCCTCCCTTCCCGTCTTTGTTGTAGTTAATTCTATGTGGTGTTACCCTTTGTGATTCTAGCTAGATGTTCCTGCTGACCAGCTTAGAAGGTCCAGTACATTGTAAATTCTAAATTGCTAGCTACTGACTTTTAGGCATCGGATGAACTAATACTAGTTGCTGGTAGTCATATGTAAATCAGATCTGTAACCAATTTTAACTATGATCTAGCTAAATTAAATGGCAGTAGTTAAATTCTAAATTAACTATGATACTGGTTGCTTGTGCATGGGCAGGATGTAAAGATATCTGGGACGTTCCAGTTTTCACTTTGTTCCTTCCACCATTGTGATCTGTCTACTTTGAAATATCCTATACCTCTGTACCTTTAACTGACCATGCAACTTCAGGTAGTACCCTTCTCTGACACACTATACTTGAGTTATACAATTATATGTTGGTTTGATTTCAGTAGGGAGATTTTGATCATGAAAACCTATTATCTCCAAAAAAATGCATTCTTATTATGTTGTCACATAGCTTATAGTCCAATAGGTTGTTACTAGAGGTCATGTTGAGTGATTAACATACTGTCATGGTGATGTTTCATACATTTGTAATCTAGTAGTCTCATTCTATTTCTGAATTATCTAAATCATGTGGTTGTTATATGCCATTGCTTCTAAGCTCTGACTTGGTATTGCCTTGTTGATAGTTTTAGTTGATCATATCTTTGAATTTGTATGCCTGAAATTTTTAGTTGATCATCTCTTTGAACTTGTTCTCGTTGTTGTATGTGCCTTATAGGAATGCGATTTATTTTTCTAGTGGCATGGGGTATTATTTTATTTCTTCCTAGAAATTCCTCTCCTTTTTCCTTAGATAATGGAAGATTAAACTCTCGGTCTCTGCATCACAATATGTGCATATCCTTAGTTCTGATTCGAATCTCTGATGTTATTTGCAACTGCATGTATTGATGTTGGGCTATTTGTTTCACCTATGTTGCATGGTTTGGGGAGAGAGGACTATTTGCTGCTGGTATATAGTAGTATCTTGGGGACAAGTAATTGTCTTGTTCAGATTACAATTAGCTTACTGAGTAAATTGTACTCTCATATATGTAAGGCATGCAAATTTGCTTAATATGTATGCCGAGTACCTTTTTATGTACAACTCATTCTTGATGAGATACTGCTACAAATCACTGATTATTATGTCAAATAATATGTCTTCCTCACCGACGCCGGTGCGCACGTGCTCCGCGAGGAGGGCGCCGAATCTGGCTGCTCCTGGTGTCTCCAGCGCCATCGAACTGGTGGGTGACATGGATACTGATGGCACCAAGACAGCCACGCCTGCGCTCTAGATTGACGACATCCTACACTCCGGCTCGACGGTATCCTGCGCACCTTCATCACCCTCAGCTGCTACAGGTGAGACCCAATCTAGCTTATATAGATCATCCTATTTCTGTCTTGCTGATAGCATTACTAGTTGATCTTGCCTTTTAAAGTCCAAATGAACCTAGTTGTTCCTAATACTAAATTTGTCTTGCTAAAATCTTCAATGTAGCAATGCTCTGAAGTAATAAATACAACCGAACCTTGTAAAAACATTGCTAGCTATTCCTGAAATCTGATCATATTGTGCTGCTATGTAATCTGCCACCTTCCTTGTAAAACTATGGACAATCCTGAGATTTATGTTCTTAGAAATGGCTTTTGGGAGGTCACTAAAGTCCCAGGTTTCATTAGAAAAATCTGTTGACGTTGTTTCATATATATGTTCTAGAAGCCTAGACATGTTCGGTTCATGGTTACCTATATAAAACTACATGGTTTGAATAATTTGCTAGAGATTTTTCATGAGATGATTCCTGAAAGAAAACAACAAGGCCTATATGTACTGTTGTAAAAGATTCATAGAGGTAGATCTGGCATCTTTGTTGCACTCTACTATGCATCCTGTAAAAGATTGATACAAGTAGATTGATGGTGGCTGTTGCTTTTGTATATACTGTAAAGATATAACATTAGAAGATTACAACTAAAAGCAGGTTACAACATTGTTGCTGCTAGTAAGATGGTTATATTGATGATGCTGTTGTAGGGAGGGGTTCAGGAAGGACAAGAACTAATAAGTGTAATTGAAGAACCATGTTTTCCTTGTAGTTTAAGTAATAGAATTTACGAGCTGCAATAGCTTTTGTTGTATTTATGTGCTATCCTGTATTAACTTGAATATGTTTTTCTTTTCTTTTATATGTGATGTTAATAATTTCTCTGTTGCTGATGTGACATGATATGCTATAATAATTCCTCAGCTACTTCTAGGCATCTACTTCTATGGCGTCGAGAAGTGCTCCGCCATCCAGTAGCGTGACGTGCTTCCCATCATCACGGGTCGTGTCATCGTTGCCCAAGCCTAGTACGGGACTGGCAAGACCTCCATGATTTCTCTCTCTGTCTGCGAGATCTTCGATGCCAATGTCCGCGAGTACGGTTCTTCTTCCTCCTCCGCTCAAATAAATCTCAAAACATAAAGTCTAGTATGGTTTTAACGCATGTAGGCATTTGTAGTTGTCTTGTTTTCTCGGTTTTTGGTAGTGGTGCATGATTTATCATAGTGGTGCATGATTTATCACACGATTTATTGTTCAGGATGGCCACTGGAAGTTTTGTTAGTTACTTAATTCCATATGCCATGTACTGGCAGGTGCTTGTATCATATAGATTAGCACTTGTGATTTTGACTGATAGATTTATGGAATTTATTGGTTTTGTCTGCTGGCATATGTGTTTCCTTTTCTCCATTCGTTGAAAGTATATTGTTGTAACCATGGAACTATTATAATCAACTATTGGAATCAACTAGTGTGTGAGCGCTGGAATCAACTACTGTTTGAAGATGGATCATTCGCTGCAAACATGTATGTCGATTTGTTAATTATTGTGTAAACTTCATGGTTCCATCTATAGTCATTTCGGTGTGAACCTGAATGTTTGATGTTTTGCTTAACTTGAATCGCTCCAGTTTTATCGTGTACTAGCTGTAGCGGAACACCCTTGAGCAAGATCAAGAACCCAGAGAATATCAAGTTCAAAGGTTGGTTGTGCACTTTTAGTTCTTTGCAGGTGCTTTTTTCTTGAAATTCAAAAATTTTATCTGATGCAAAGCATTGTAAATGAATTCAATTCTATACTTTTGCGCTATACTAATGAACCATTGTATGTTAGTACTGAAAAGCTAGTGATCCTAATTCATTATCATACATTGAAAAGCTGAGTATATTTTTGTTACTGTAGTATTGGTTCTATAGATCTTCTTGTAAATAAATTTCTCGGATCTAATTTGTAGCCTTTGTCTGTTTTCATATGTTTTGCTTTTTGTTCATTTGCTGAAAATACCTACTTCCTTAATTTACTATATTTTGTGTTTTACTCTTTGAGCTGACCTATAGGTACACCGAGAGGAATTCTGGGCCAGCAGATATTGATTTCATCTACTTTTATGAAGTTCATGTGAAATGTTAATGGCCTAACAGGAAGAAAGCTGTAGTATATTATTGGAACCATGGGATATTATTGTATAATGTGACTTGAAGTGTGAGTGCTGGGACATATATTGTATAGTATGTGATTTGAACCTATTGTAATTTGAAGTGTATGTCTATTGTCAAAATCTTCTTGCCTTTATGAATAAATTATTAGTTGATCAATTATTGTCAAATCGTGGGAGGTTTAACACCTGTGAAAAATAAAATTGACAAGTGGGACCTGCTGAAAATAAAAGGGCGTAAATAAAAAGAAATAAAATGTCAAAAATAAAAAAGGATTAACTATAAAAGGCCTAGACTAGAAAATAAAAAGGCCTTCATGTTGGGCCTGGCCCATATAGTTGGACGGAATTGATATAAAAAACATAAACTGAATTATTGGGCTTGGCCCATACAAACGATAGAAATGGACCGGGCTGATTGTGTGCCACGTCGGACTGGCCACGTATGATCTGACGTGGCTAGGTCTTATTGCCCATGACGATATTGAATCGTCGTAGAGGTTATGACAATCCAAGATCGTCATAGACAGTTATGACGATTTCATCAAAATCATCGTTATAGTTCATTTGCGACGCCCAGCTTTTGACGATCTCAAAATCGTCATAGAATCGTCATAAACAGACTACTATGACGATTCTGTGACGAAAATGGAGGGTCATATATAGCCATATTCCTTGTAGTGGCAGCAAGAGAGCGTCAGGAGCCTATGTTATTGTACATCGCAGCGACTAACAAAGTCATCAGTGTAGTAACATAAGTGGAGCGCGAGGAAGAAGGCTATGAGCATAAGGTGAAATATACAACATACTACCTGAGTGAGGTTCTGACAGAGTCGAAACAACGGTATCCACACCATCAAAAGCTGGCCTATTGAGTGTTCTTCGCCTCCCGAAAGCTACGCCACTACTTCAAGAGCACAAGATCACAGTGGTGAGTACTGCTCCCCTGCGAGATATAATCAACAACCGCAACACCACAAGACGTGTCGCAAAGTGGGGAGTAGAGCTTGCAACTTTCGACATTGAGTACAAGCCACGAACAACAATCAAGTCCCAAATACTTGTCGGAATTGGGTGTGAGACATCGGATGTTCCAGCACAGAGACGACAGAAAATACAAGTCCTCCAGACTTGGAATTTTGGACCCTTGTCATCGGATTGTCGACAAGTACGCCATAGGGGGTCCTAGTGGTGTTGGGAAGATGGGGTGTGAGATGTCAGATGTTCCAGGAGCGGTGAGCACAAGTTTACCAGGTTCAGATCTGACTGTGGTGATCGGATCCTACTACTGCTAGCAACCCAGTAATATATCGGCGTAAGCCGGATGTTACAGCGGATTACAAGAGAGGTTCGACTATGCGAGTTGTGATTGTGGTAGTAAGATTGGTTGTGCCCTAAAGGATCCCAGAGGGCTGGTTTATATAGATACTAGGGCCTAAGGTTACAGGAGAGACCTATCCGGCTATGTTACAGAGTCGGTAACTAGATACAGCTTGGACTACAAGTAATACTACATGCCTAAGTCGGTAACTCTTTTGGGCCTTGTCGTAGCCGGCAATGGCTCATCCTCTTTCTCTGACTGGGCCGCCCATGAAGCAAAGCTCTAACCCGTTGGTGGTCCACCCTAGTCAGCGAGTCCTATGGGTATACCCGGAAAGTATATCCCCAACAGTAGCCCCCAGAAGTCTCCAAGATCCAAAGTCGGATAAATCGTCTAGTTTGATGGTTTCTTCGTCTTGAGAATCTTGAAGGGTTCCCGAAAGCTTCATTTAGTAGTGTAGGATTCCGAGTCAGTTGAGTCGGATATGTTTTGTTCTAACTTTAATCTTTTCCCTGCTCAATTTGAAACATGAGCCG
The DNA here is from genome assembly GCA_916181665.1 of Avena sativa. Taxonomy (NCBI): domain Eukaryota; kingdom Viridiplantae; phylum Streptophyta; class Magnoliopsida; order Poales; family Poaceae; genus Avena; species Avena sativa. Next base: position 226,081,895 of record OV702295.1, read on the forward strand.
GATTTTACAGCGGCGTGCGGGCTGACAACTTTTCAGACCAGGTCTCGTCACTAACAGGAGTCCCATCGACACGACCGTTGGTGGATCCGCTCCCTTCGGAACAGAGAACCGTTTTAATGCTTTGCCAAGAATCGAGGGGGCGAAGGAGTCGCGAGGAAGTTACCCACCTCTCTCCTATACGCGTGGCGTAAATCGCGCGATCAACACACAAATCTTGGCGTAGAGGTAAATAAAAGAGAGGAGAAACCCCTTCTCTCAGATTTATCTCTCCACCGCTTCATTCATTGACTCCTCGTACTCCTCGAGCACTCCGCAGCCATTCCCATCTACATACCACGAGAAAAAATCTCTCTCCCCCACCAATCCTTCTTCTCCAAGAGCGATGGCATCTGCATCTGGTTCAGGAGCGGCGGCAGGTACGTCGGCGGCGGATGAGAAGAAGATGCGGCGCCTCTGGGTCCCCAGCGTCATAGATAACGCCGAACTCCAGGTCATGGAGTATGAGGGATTCATCGTCGTTGGCGCGTGGAGGAGTACCTCATGACACGCCGTTCCCGCACCGCGCGATGGCGAGCGGGTGCTGTTCGGCACGCACATCGACCGTGGCCTCAGCCTATCACCGTCGGACTTCGTCATCGAGGTCCTCAAATACTACGGTGTGCAGCTCCATAACCTCCCTCCTAACTCTCTACTTGATCTTAGCACTCACGCAGCTCTTTGCGAGGGGTTTCTTGGCATTACGCCAAGTCTCACCCTTTTCCGGTACTACTACGGTACCCGGAAGAACTCCATCAGTGCCGGTGTGCCTTACAGCACTAGCACTCTTAGCTTAGTCTTTAGGAGAAACCGAGTTTATCGTAGGATTAACGCTAGTGAATCCGTCAAATGCTGGGTCGGAACCTTCTTTTATCATAAGGATATTCCAGCTCCTGGAAAGGCAGAAGGTCTTCCGACCTTTGTCGACGGTGCCGCTCCCCACCAAAGGTCATGGGACGCAGAGGCGCCAGAATTATCGGATATCTTTATCCTCGCCAAAAGGCGGATTGAGTTTCTAATGAAGCACATGGGCTCCGTGGATCCGACTTGATCCACTGCTGGCTGGAGCGCCGGATTCAGCCTCTGCAGCACCATTGAGACCACCTCATGTACCAGATCACCGCTGACAAGAAGGACAAGATGCGGGTTAGCCCGAACCAGATTCCGGCGAAGGATTACAAGACCTTATGCAGAATTTGATCAGGGAAAGAGTGGAACAAAAAGTTCCGGACGTTTCCGTGAAGATGTTCATGTCCAATCGTCCTCTAACTCAAGTAAATATTTCGACTCTGCTTTCACGTTTTGTCGGTCTTTTCTGTTCTTTCTCTAACTCTATCTTTATTGATGCTTTTTGACTTTGTCAGCTCGAGAAACTCCCTGAGTCTGAGCTAGCTCCACTAGAGGTCTATCTCTTAGACCATCCAAAGGCGACAGAGGATGATGAGGTGCAAGAAGTTTCCTCCTCCGCCTCCAAGAAGCACAAGGCGAAGGAATTTGTTATCACTGCTTCCAGTAGTTAAAAAGTAAGCACCCTGTCTTTTGTTTTTAGTACCTTGTACCTTTCTTTCTTTCCAAAGCATACCTAACATTTGGATTTTCATGCTTCATAGCTAATGTTGGTTTGAAGAGTAAGACAAAGCCAGACAACAAACCAGGCAAGCTTCCGTTGCGTTAGCACAAGCTTGTTATCTCTCTTACCATGCCGCCACCGACTCCCTCCAGTACTCCATCAGCATGAGAGGCTTTCGCCTCTCATGGTGCTGGTAAGATCTCGAAATCCTTGGTCACCTTGGGTGTTGAAGCAACTAACAAGGGTGAACCCGTTCAAGGTAATCATCCCATGGTAATATCTACATGAGCATTGGATAAAGTGGCCGGCTCTGCTGTCTCGGGCCTGAAGAGGAACAAGAAGGAAGAGATCCTCAGGCTGGCTTAGTCCAGCCTTGAGAAGAAAACCCTTACCGCAGAGGCAGCAAGCCAGGAGCAGGAGGATGTCAAGCTGGTTAGCCTCCTGGACCAAATTCTGGTTCGGCACGCTAAGATAGAGTCTGGCGAACTCCCAATGATGGATGTTCCCCCCTCTCCCTTGTCAAGAAAGTGTTTCACAACACTAAACTCGGATTTGAGAAGTTGTACTTAGAACACATTGTAAGTTTCCGATTCTTATTTGCATTTACTTTATTATCATATCCTCTAGCCCCCAAGCATAAAGTCGGATAAACATCGTTGAATCTGAGTTGATGCTTCTAGGTTGCAAAAGAACGATGTAGTGTAGTCTCCAAGGCTCATGTTGTATCTTTACTTAGTTAAATTTGCAGCCCAAGTCTTAGTAGACTTCTGACCTTATTCCATCTCTAAACTTACAGAAAATTGCATCTTCCAACCAGGAATTGCTCAAGAACATATGTACAAACGCAAGGAGATCAAAGCCCTGCGCCTTGAGAATTCGAAAGTTAAAAGTTGAAAAAGATGAAGCAGAAGGCAAACTTTTCCGACTTCCTCTTTGTTAGTTAGCTATTGTCATAGTCAAACTTGTTCTGTCCGACTGATATTTTTCCCTTTTAAGAACTGTTGTGTGAGTCTAGCAAGATGGTTGAGCAATCCGAGAACTTCAAGGTCTTGGAATTGGAGAACGCTGAGCTCCGGGACAAGCTTGAGAAGCTGACTATTGAATCGGAGAAATCCATAGCTGTTGTCCTAGAGTCAAGCAACCATGAGACCGTGAGGCTCGAGAAACTATTGGCCCTCCGAGACAAACAATTGGATGATCTTCGGAAGAATTTCGATAGTCAGAGGGATCTAGCCCAGGCCACAGAGAGTGAGCTGAACAGCCTCCATGAGGAGCATGCTCAGTGAATCATTCTGTGCTCGGTAAGATTTCTAACTTACTTATTGATTGATTTTTCAACTTCCTTTTTGAGTCAAATTTTGACTTTTGGTTCTTTCCCAGCCCCCCTGAATCTTTCCAACTCTCCTACCTACGAACCTCGCCTCGAGCGCATCAAGCTCATCAGAGATATTTTGTTCGACTTCCGCCAGACTCTTGAAGAGGCTGGCGAGTCGGTCAAACTTTCTGACTTGCACAAGATGCCAGTGCAAGAGGTGAGGGACAAGCACAAGGAGATTCCGAATCTTATCAAGGACTGGAAGATCTCCTATGCTCGGACTGCTGCACAAACTGCTCTTACAATGGTGATGATCCACCAAAGCGAGATGGAAATTTGGCATGTCACCAAGGGTATTGCCGAGGAGGACGATGAGGATAACCCGCAGGACATCAAGGCAATCCAAGATTCCTGTGCAGGTTACGCTTGCCATGTGGTGGAGATGACCAATTATACGACGCCATTCTTTGAATCCGTCGCTATGCCTCCCTCGCCCCAAGAGCCAGAACACAGCCTGACTGAAGCAACTTCCGAGTCTGAGGTTTAGGGCGACCACAATGTTGACTCCAGTGCTCCACCTTCTTCATCACCACCACCTGAGTCTGCAGCATAAACATTTTTTATGCATTATTCTGAACTTTGGGAAATGTAATGATGGAAACCATTTTTTTGATTTGTGCTGGTTTGTAAAAACTGATGCTTTTACTATCGTAGCACTTTTGCTTGTATATATTTTATGTGTGTGCTTGAAAATTTCTGAAGCACTAGATGCTTATACTTGTCGTTTTATCAGGCTCTCTGCCTCGTCCCTTTCATGAGCCGTCCAATCGTTAGCACGGAAACTTTACCGAGAAATAGAGCTCAATTGCTAAACCAGTTTAAACTCGTAAACAAAGCTGGCTTCCAGTACCAAAAATTCATTACTCAGAAAATACCTGCGTCTAAGCAATCAGATAAAAAACCAAAGTATAAACAATAAATTGATTTTTTTACCCTAAGGTAACATTTTTTAGATATTCAAAAATCGTAAACAGAACGAACATGAGCATAAAGTACTTTCAAGCATTCTGGGATTTTTTAAAATGACATGCTCTTTTGGAAATAAGATGGCAAAATTTTTCTCAAAGATAACATATGAGGAAACCAAGACTTTATTTCACTGTGAACATGTACATATATGATTACAAGGAAATATAACTAAGAATAGAACAGGCGTAGTTGTGAAATATTCCATGGACGGTCTATCTCATCCGGGTTTGTACTACCGCTAGCTCTCTTTCTTTTCCGAGTATCTGGTCTTTCCTTGATTGGTCTCATATCGGTTAAATAATATGACCTATTATGCAGAACTCTGCTAATCATAAAAGATCCTTCCCAAACTAGGAAAAGTTTGTGCTTTCTTTTTTGCACAAGTCAGAGAACCAAATCCCCTTTCCTGAAAGAACGGTTTTGTACTCTCTAACTATGATAATTGTGTAACTTTTCATCTGGTAGGCTGTAGATCTCTGTTCAGCAAAGACGCGTATTTCTTCGATTATATCGAGATCATCTTGTCGAGAAACTTCTGCCGCTTCTTCGATATACGCTTTGACTCGTGGAGACTGATGAATTAGATTACTTGGAAGAACCGCTTCTTCACCATAGACCAAGAAGAAATGAGTGTATCTGGTTGATCTGTTAGGAGTTATACGCGGACTCCATATCATAGACGGTAATTCTTCCGCCCAAGCCCCCGTGGCCCGACGAAGTGGTGCCTCGAGACGAGGTCGGAGTCCTTGTAAAATAAGACCATCAATTCTTTCGACTTGTCCATTAGCTTGTGGATGCGCGACTGATGCAATATCGAGTCGGATCCCTTGTTCTTTGCAGAATTCGGCAAGTTCTCCCATGGAAAAATTGCTCCCGTTGTCAGTAATTATACTATGCGGATATTCGAATCGGACGATCACGTCCTCAACAAACTTTCTGGCTGTGGCTCCATCGCAATTGGTTATAGGTTTAGCCTCAATCCACTTTGTAAACTTATCCACCATCACTAGTAGGTGAGTAAATCCACATTTTTTCGTACGAAACGGACCTACCATATCAAGCCCCCAGACCGTAAATGGCCATGTAATAGGGATTGTTCGCAGCTGTTCAGCCAGAACATGTGCGTAATGGGCGTACTTTTGGCAGCCTTTGCACGTTTTAACTAGTTTGTCGGCATCCTCCTTAGCTGTAACCCAAAAGAATCCGTGTCTAAAAGCTTTTGCCACTAAGGATCTGAATGCAGCATGGTGACCATTGAAGCATCCCAATTGTCTAACAATTGTAATGCTACTTGACTAGTATATATATTGTTACTTCCTACATATCATTCATTGCATCATCATTATACCATGCTCATGTCACATGCCACATTGCATTTGAGCATCATATTAAAAACCTTTTCCATTTGGTTCTTCTCCTCATGTTGCACTTGTCTTGCATATTATTATTTTGCTTCTTGATTTATTGTAGTTGGTTTTTATTAAACTTGCTATAATGCCCAAGTGGATTTGAGGGCATCTCTCTTTATTTCCTTCCCATCTCTAACATTAACAATATCATCATCATCTCCTTTTATTCCGTCCATAGTACGTGAGCTTTATTTGGAGACTTTTGATATTTTATTCCTAGCCCACATATTAACCATGATCCACATTCCTTTTACTACAATTTGTTTTGTTGTTGCTATATTCTTGCTTTCATCTCTCCTACTTTTTGATCATATTCTTCCTTGTCTTTCTTGTTTGTGTGTGTATACACATATCCATATCTTTGATCTTCCTCTTTTTCCATGTGTGTATGGGGTGATTACATGTACACATGCACCACACCTAATCCTACTCCCAACCCTGACGTGTATGCATTGGACTCTACATACACACACCTATCTACACCAATACACCCACACTAGCTAGCTCAATCCAACCCGTGGGCACACTCCGCATGCCCTTATGTCCTCATGGCCATGTGCCATCTACTCCTATATTCTTGTGCCATTTCTATCTATCCTAGCTAGACTAATTAGCTACCGAGTTTCTATCCCTCTTTTTCTAGTAAAAAACGAACCATGCTAGCTACTCCTATGTGTCCTCCACATTTACCTGAACCTGGCTAAAACTCTGAACTGCACCCTGCTGTCATATTTGATGCAGTACCCGACCGACTCCTCCTGAACCCAAATAGCTAAGCCTCCTTTGATCTTGACCTGCACCCGACCCATCTCCTAGCTTTCCGGTGCAGCCAGACCAAATGGAGAACGAGCCCCGCGACCGGTCCTGTGCTTCTCCCTTGTCGACCACGTGATCACCCTGCCGTGCTCTCTCCACTCCACTACCTGCCACCCTCTTTCTTTCCATCTAGATCGGGTTCGAGTATCCTCTTCCTTCCTCCCTCTCCAAGCCTGTGGGAAAAACCCTAGCAGCACCATGTCCATGGCCGTGGCCACCGCCCCTCGTGGCTGAACCAGCGCACGCCTTGCTCACCGCCTGTGGTCACCACACGCCGTCCTCTTCGCTCTCCGGCCGGGATCCACCACCGTCACCACCCCGGTGAGAACCCATGCGCCCTAGTTCCCTTCCTTGCCCTCGCTATCTCTACCCATCCGAAGCGACGCCGATGCCGTCCGTCGCTCTGCCGCGCACACGCGCCCAGCAGTCACCACGTGAGCGACAACTCTCTCTCTCTGTTCCTCTGTTTCTCCCTCGATGCTGGCCTCCTCATTTCACCGCCAGCCCCGTAACACACATGTACGTGCAAAGGGAACATCCAGCTTCACTCAGGTTCAACCGGCGCTACAATCCGACCTCTGAATCTCTCGCTTTCTTCCCCTAAAATCGAACCAAAAATCTGTCGGAGGCGACCCGTTTCCTGTCAGTTTTGACAGTTAGAAAGCACCTCTGGTCCTAGCTTGCTCACGTCCGACACAGTGATGTTCCAGAGAAAGCTTTCATGCGAAGCTGCTCTCCGTTGTCCCCTTTTCGCCCAGCTTCAAACTTTTGCTCAGATCGGTGCAAAGATACACTCAGAATTTCCATCCAAAGATGGCCACATGTCACAGTAAAAACTATTAATATCAGCAGTTTCTGTCAGTCTCGAAACTCATATGGGCCGTTGTTCATCGTATTTTTTCCCCTGGTGCTACACTTCATATCCGGTGCTAAACTTTGAGCGTATGACTTATCGTAGTACCATCTTCACGCAGTTTCAAACCTCACACCAATCGGCATTTTACAACGTTCGCAATCTTCCTCTAAAATCAGGAGGGCCTTGCAGATGTTTTCTTTGTCAAAACAGATTCAGTTAACTGTGTTGTTCTCCCTCTATTCCCAGCAACCCTGCAACCTCATAAGCTCCCCTCCGGCAATCTTATTTGTGTCTACCTCTTGTCCGTTGTCCCATCTTGGCATATCAACAAACGACAACTCAATCGGATTCACGATGAGCTCGCAATCACTCCTATTGATCTATTGCTATCCGTGTTGCGATGCTCTAGTTTTCGTACTCGTGATATCCCTTGCAGCCATTATATTGCCTTGGACACCTCCTATTACATATTGTTTGGTAGATAGTCGACCTTGCGAGTCGTAGTTGCTTGCTCAGGTGTTGTTTCGATGTCGTCAAGTACCACCGTTGTTGGAGAGATGCCTCGTGCTTAATGTTGGAGATGATCATGGATTTAATTACCGTTTAATAACTAATATTGAAAGTAGATAAATAATGCAGAGGCACAAATGGGCAATAGATGTTATTTGATTTTTAACCTTTCACTTGTGTCCCGTAGGATCCCGAGTACTTGATACCCGTTCCTTGACTATTCGCACTATCTGCATGTGGGACCATGATCCCCTTAGCATGAGCTTGAGTTATATCTTATTTCTTTGGGCCACAAAGTAGTTTGGGGCTATATTACTATCTTGTACTTATGCCATGACTATGCCATGCTTTATTGCTTTATTTTCTATTGCGCGTGGAGCGCCTGTACTATTTAGGAACAAATGTGGAATATTTTCATGGTATTGACAAGCCTAGTCACATTTTCAGATTTCCAGTCGTTTACAGCCATTGTCGCAAACCTTTGGGTCCGTTCCGGAGCCTGCCAACTTCGCCGCGGGTAGCTTGGTGGGGTGCCCCCCTGAAATATTATATGAATCTTGCGATTTCTTTGTCGTAATGCCTCGTTGGGTTCTCATTTGGTTTTTCCGAGATTGATCGTGCGTGTGTTTCTATTTATGCCCCCCTGCAGGGTAAAACTTTTTGAACCCATGTCTGCGGTTATGTACGACTTGGAGCACAGTATCTCAATCATAGACAACTATAACTAAAGTAGTGCTATAAATTTCACTTTATAATGACTAGTAATCAGCTTCACTACAACGGAATGGCTAAATAAAAGTACCAACAACTGCTGGGTTTGGGATATCTCACGCTATTTGTATCTGACTAGTAAGTGTCGCAACTACAAAGGAATGGATAACTAAAAGTGCCCACTGCTTATTATATCAGGATGACTCATGCTATCTGTACCTGACTAGTAATTGCTGCAACTATAACGGAATAAATAAAACTACCAACTGTGTGAGTTCCTCGGTTTGACTTCTTCATTCGGTCTCGAAGGGGAATACCAGGATGGGTACATTTGGTATTAGAATCAGCTCGGATCCGAATAGGTCTTTCTTACCCCTCTCTCATAGCCGACAGTTGAATCGAGTCTCTATAGGTTGTTTAGTGCATGCTGTGCTGCCGCTTCAATCCATCATACCTATGTAGGCGAGGACCTCCAAATTCTAAGACTCGCCATGTACTGGCCTCAGTACTGACCACTCCCTTTTTCTTTCGAATTTTTTTGTCGGCACCACTTTTGTTGAGCAGGTTTTGAGATCGACGTTGTTAGCAGGGTTACCCTTCCGGCTTGGCCTGGGCAGGGTTATGGACGCCATTGGTTATTCTTCAGGGCTCTTATATCAATTTGTATCTTGTCCGTACTCGGACATTGTATCGTTTTCAAGGTGACTTGGATCTTTGCATTGGATATCTGTAGTCTCGACTCTCTGAGTCGTTGTTGTATATATCTGTTCTGTGGGTTCTATCAAGGACTATTCTATAATGATATTACTTTGTTTTCCACCTGCACGCAAGTGCCTGGTGGGCACCTTTGAATCATTTCTATGCGAGTTTGGTGGGAATCGCTAAAACTTGCATAGGGGCGATCCGAGGGTGTTACAACCACACTCGCCTTCCTGGATTTCTCGTAAGATTTCCACTCCATATTCCTAAGAAATACAACGCTAGAAAACGCCAGAAACACTCCTCTTATAGAGCTCACCATTTATTATAGTGTAGGCTTTTTCTCGTCGGACAATCTACCGGCTCAAGACTTCGTCTTTGGATAATTTTCCGTCTATCAGGAAATCCAGATAGGGTTTTGTCTAGCTAGGAATTATAGCCAGAACTGCTATTAAAGGTGAGTTGGATTTCGTCGGATAGTCCTCATCAACTCCGACTATGGAGGGGACCCTAAATTCTCAAAAAAGTGCCATCCAGTACTTGTTTCTGCACAGAGCCTATCCTTGATAGAGCATCTGCTTCCTCATTTTCTGCTCCAGGGATATGTTGTACTTCAAAACCCTCGAACGATTTAGATAATTCATCCACAATAGCTTTGTATGCTGCCATGTGCTTGTTTGCGTTGCAGATACCAGATACTTGTTGAGCAACTAAATCCGAATCTCCGTAACACATGAGTCTTGTTATGCCAATGTTTTTGGCCATGCGTATTCCATGCCACAATGCTTCATACTCCGCAATATTGTTGGTTGCTGTAAAGTGTATTTGCAACACATAGAATAGCTTATCTGCTTGGGGTGATTTGAGCACTACGCCAACCCCCGAGCTTCCTCGTGCTTTTGATCCATCAAAGTGAAGGGTCCAAAATTCCGAGTCTGGAGGACTTGTGTTTTCTGCCGTCTCTGTCCAATCAATGACAAAGTCGGCAAGTATTTGGGACTTTATTGCTATGTGCGGCTTGTAGTCAATGTCGAAAGTTGCAAGCTCTATTCCCCACTTTGCGACAAGTCCTGTGGCGTCGTGGTTATTGATTATATCTCGCAGGGGAGCGGTGCTCACCACTGTGATCTTATGCTCTTGAAAATACTGGCGTAGCTTTTTGGATGCAAAGAACACTCCATAGGCTAGCTTTTGATGGTGTGGATACCGTTGTTTCGACTCTATCAGGACCTCACTCAGGTAATAAGTTGGACACAGCACCTTATGCTCGTGGCCTTCTTCCTCGCGCTCAACTACTGTTACCACACTTATGACCTTGTTGGTCGCTGCAATGTAGAGTAACATAGGCTCCTGAGGTTTTGGTGCTGCGAGAACTGGTGGGTCTGAAAGTAGGTCTTTCAAACTTTGCAGGGCAGTATCGGCTTCCTGGGTCCAGACTAACTTGTAAGTTTTCTTTAAGAGTTTGTATAAAGGTGCGGCTCTTTTGCCAAGCCGGCTGACGAACTGACTCACTGCCGCAATGCAACCAGTGAGACGTTGCACATCCTTCAGGCGAGTCAGCCTGGTAATGTTGAGTATAGCCTTGACTTTGTCCTAGTTCACCTCTACGCCTCGCTCAGAGACGATGAAACATAACAATTTTTCTGCTGGAATTCCAAAGAAACACTTCTTCGGATTTAGCATCATGTTGAAGTTTCGTAGACTAGCAAATGTTTCCTCCAAGTCGGAAATTAAAGTTCCCTTCTTTTTGGACATAATTGCTATGTCTTCAACGTATACATGGACATTGCAGCCGATTTGATCGTTGAGAAAATGTTGCATATTATGTTGATATGTTGCTCATGCGTTCTTTAAGCCAAAAGGCATAGTTTTGTAGAAGAATGTTCCAAAAGGAGTGATGAAAGACATCTTAATTTGATCCGACTCTTTAATCAGTATTTTGTGATATCCGTTGAGTTGATAACTTGATCGATTCTTGGCAAAGGGAACGGGTCTTTCGGGCATGCCTTGTTCAAAGCGGTATAATCAACACACATCCTTAAATCAATAGTGTCCTTTTTAGGGATGAGTACAGGATTTGCCAACCAATCTGTGTTGATGACCTCTGTTATGAATCCGGCTAACGCTAGTCAGGCTAATTCCTTGGCTATCGCTTTGCTCTTTTCATTACAAAACCGTCGTAAAGACTGTTTGACGGGTTTAGCGTCAGGGTACACATTAAGAGAGTGCTCGACAAGTTCCCTAGGTACTCCGGTCATGTCAGAAGGCTGCCATGCAAAGATGTCACTATTAGCTTTGAGGAACTCGACGAGCGTATGTCAGGTCTAAGCGTACCCCTATGTTCGTCATCTTGGAGGGATCGTCTTCCTTTAGCGAAATTTTCTTCGTCTCTTCTAACGCCTTGAACTATATGCTTGGCTTCAGCACCTCGTTCTTTGTAGAGGGCATCTTGGACGGGTTGATGGTCTTCTTGATCTCCTGGTACTCCTGAGAGCGCATCACGGCTTTGGCAAAGGCAACAGATCCTTCGACGCACTATCGCTCCTTCCTCGGATTTCCTCAGATGGTGATTACGCCCTTTGGACCTAGAAGTTTAATCACATTGTAGATGTAACAGGGACGAGCCATGAATGCCCAGTAAGCCGTACGCCCAAAGATGGCATGGTAAGCACTTTTGAACGGTACCACCTCGAAAGAGAGTGGCTCGGTCTGGTAATTATCTCGGGTTCCGAATGTCACGTCCAGAATAATCTCACCCAGAGAATCCGCATGTCTCCCTTGTACAATGCCATGGAAACACTGATGTACCTCAACTGGCTCTCGTGTAGATTCATGCGGTGGAGCGTCTCGATGTAGAGGATGTTAATGCTGCTTCCACCGTACATGAGTGTTTTAGAGAACTCATAGACATCAATAAGAGGATTGACGACCAGAGGGTACTTTCCTTGATGATGAGTTTTCCTCGGGTGATCTGAGCAATCAAAGGTGATGGTTACGTCCAACCAATCCAAAAATTGTGGAACAACCGGAACCGTGGCATTGAGCTCACGGAGAACCGCTTTCTTGTCTTTAGCCGACTGAGATCCAAGGATGCAGACATATGCGTATTTTTAGTCGGAAATTCCTTCTTTCCATCCGACCTGGGTTGTGCGGCTTCCGCTTCTTCCATGTCGGAATCTTCCTTGGGCTCCTTGCCTTTCTCAGAATTTTTCTTTCCTTATCGTCGCTTGGCTCTATAGCCAGTGGATTCGTCTTTCTTGATGTCGTCATTGAAATGACACTCGACATTTGTATGGGTAGATCCTCCGTTACTATCCAAGTGGTGGACATAGGGATTATTGGCAATGTCGGCCCAGGTATAGGTTCTTCCAGGTTGCTGTTCTCCTCTGCCCTGGATTTGGGAAGTTCCACGGCCTCTACCACGGCCGCCTCCGCGCCCTCCTCGTCCTCTAGATCCGAATGTTGTGTTGACAACTGCGTTGTCCGGAGCCGATTTTTCGTCCGAGGTGTTCTTGCACATCTGATCCTGTTGTTTTGGTTGTTTGGACGCATTGGGAATGGCTAGAATATTTAGCAGCCCTTCTGAATCATCGTCGGCATCAGCATATTGGCTAGCCATCTCTATCATTTCTCCCAAATCTGTGTCATGGTCACGCGTTAGTCTGTGACGCAAAAGTTCGACTGGAAGTCCTGCGATGAAAGCTTCTATCGTAGTATGCTCATTTACTCCTTCACAGGAGTTCTTCATGTCAATCCAGCGTCCGAGGTAATGCCGGCAGGTTTCTCCAGGTCTTTGCATGCAACGCTGCAAGTCTCCGACTGTGCAGGGCCTCCTCTATGTTCCCTCAAAGTTTGAAAAGAATGCACTTTGCATATCATACCAGATGTGAATTGAATTATATAGCAGTTCATTGAGCCATGATCGAGACGTCTTCCTCAGCATAAGCGGGAGATATCGGACTGCGACCAGGCTGTTTCCTCCTTTGGCAAGGTATCTGGACGAGCCGCACTGTCGTAGGGCTGGATGTGTTTGGCAATACCAAAGTCAACCGGAAATTTGGTCTGACGTATGGGTGGGCCAAAGAACTTAGGTCCGACGTACACATCTTCTTCCTCATACCGCCGTGCCTCTATTTTTGACTCAAGGCGATGGCGAGCTTCGTTTGGCGAGAGAGATCTGCGCCTCGGAGGCTCATGGCTTATGCGCGGCGGAGTCGGATTTCTGCTTCACCTCTCACCATTGCCGCCTTCGCCCCTGCGGCTTCCATGGCTACGTCATGATCCTTCATGGTCACTGCCTAGGGGCGAGGGTGGCCCTGGTGGATTATTTCCGGCTAGGTTACACGGTGGTGGTTATGGAGCCTCATTATGCTGACTCTGATGCTGGTTTCTTCGGGCTCCATACCTAATTGATTCATGATGGTCCGGATCATCTCTTCGTTCGGCGTTACCAGCCGGATGGCTCGGTGGTGGCATCCTTAGCCGATCTTGCTCTTGCTGGCGGCGTACTTCCGGTCTTCTCTTTGGCGGTTGTTTTGCCGACGATGGTCCTTATGAGGAACCATTGCCCTGATGGCATCTTCGGACGCAGCCGAAATAACTCTTGCCCAGTCACGTGCTGGCCTGCGAGAGTGGCCATTTGAGCCGGTTCTTGAATTCTCTTCTTCTCCACGAAGGCGATAGTGTTCATCTGTATCCCTGTGGAGCCTTCCGTCAGCGCTTTGGTCGGCGCCAGTGTGGCAAAATTCTGACTTTCAGGCTATCTTGCCACTGAATGACGCTGACATTTTCTGCTGCTTTAATCCTTTGTCTAGCAATGCAACGCACTGCTAGACCTGCTATCGAGACAGATTATTGGCAAGGATAGCCCGAGCTGCAACAGAGTTTTCCAAGGGCGTGCTATAGACTCGGATTTTCTCTCCGGTTTTTCCGTCAAATAGGTCTCTGTGGATATCCGTGTTCTTGTTGGCAATAAACGGGCCTCCTCTTGTTTTGTTTGGATGTCGCTTGAAAATGTGACTAGTATTTGGCAGGATCACTGTCTAACTATTGCTTAAGCTCGACGATGCGCGCGACCTCTTCGAGCAGAAATAGACGATGCTTTTCCAGGTCCTCAGCCCTTTTCTCTAGCGCCTCCAGAGTATGTTCCGAAGCCGTTGGGATTGGAATCGTGAGAGCATATCCGTAAACTTCACGTGCACCCTTGGTGACAACATTTCCATCCACAGGACGTTGTGCGCCATTAAAATCCATGTCGGACCCGCCTAGAGCGCCGCGATGTTCGGACCGTTCCTCACCGCCCCACGCCGCGCCATCAAGCCGTTGAGCTTCGCAAGGAGGCAACGCACCGTCCCCTACCTTTGCCCATGCCATTAGCACGCTGTGCCGACGACCATGACGAGCCGAGCCCGCGCCCGTCGGTCCCCTTCAGGCACTATAAAAGGAGGCCACCCCCGTTCGATTTGAGCACACCATCTCACTCCCCACCTCTCACTGATCACACCCACTCACCCCAGATCAAGGCGAGCACCAGGTGGCCAGAATTTCACCAGAGTTCGCCGCTGTAGAGGAGGAGAGGCGTCATCGATTGGAGCCGCCCCAGGAGGAGCTACCGGTACTAGGAGGATCGCCGTCGTCGACTTCGTCGTTCGCCCCCATCGCCGACCATCGCCGAAGCCCCGGTGAGCCCCACTGACCCCCACTAGCCGCATTAGGGTTCAACCTCGCCGCGTCCTATTCAGGCATGGACGATGAACCATGACCGTAGGATTAGAGTTAGATCGCACAGTCCACATCTTCCCATACCGCTTTGCCACTTGCTGTCTCGCTGACAAGTAGGGTCGTTCACTTAACCAGCCCGCGCTCTATGCATAGTGGGCCGGCCCAGTTAAACATCCCGCGTGACCCATCAATTCAAACTTAGATTTATTCATTTAGTTTCAAAATCAGTTTTGTACCTAGATTCAAAAATCAACCCAGCTCGATTGACTGAACCAAAATGCATGAAACAAATTTTGTTAGAAAGGTATTGGAATGCTTAATACAAGCCCATTGGATTCAAACAAATTAGATTTGTAGATCACTCATGGTAAAAATAACAAGCAGAAGCTTTTCTGCATTCAAACATTTTTCAAAATTCAACCATGAAAGCTTCTGAGTTGATTCCAACTCTCAAAAATCACATTTAACCATACCTTTCAGAATATATAAAAATTTATAGGTTTACTTACAGAAATAAATGATCAAGTAATAAAAGAATGCCTCATAAGCCATTCTAGTCACTTTAAATAATTAAAATAAAAAGGTTAAACCTTATTAAATTGTGGCACCACTTTAAATCACATTCCCATGTACAGAAATATGTGGTGATGACATGTGTCAACATGACCCCATGTTTTAGTGGGAGAATATTAAATCTTAAGTAGTTTTTCAATGAATAGAAATTACTTTTCCAAAATAAAGAAAATAAAACTATTTGCCTTAATAATTGTAAGGTTAGTGATGATGCTTGATCATATAGTATGAACCTTTGTGTGCTAAATAGAGTAGTTAAGAATTGTGTGGTGATTGTGTACCTCGTATTTATTTATAGATGATAGTACCGACCAAGGATACGAGGAGGAAGGAGGATACTATGAGGAAGAAGCCAAGGAGAACTTCAACCACTACTCTGCACAAGGCAAGCTAACACTTGCAATGTAGCAAGCTTATACTTGCAACCTTGCAAGCCTAATACTACTGGTTGAATTAGCAAGCTACTACTTGCATTGTTACTTAAGCAAGACAATACTTGCAAGCCTTGATGACCCACAATCCCAGTTTTAATTGCAATCTTAGTTATTTTATATCTTTATCAAAGATTTATCTTAGAGTTTACTTAGTGACTTGTAGATTCTAGAAAGATAATTGAAGGAAGCATAAAGAGCATAAAACTTGACCTGAGTTAGATAATCTTGATGTCATCCTGAGGCATGAGATTGAACTTAGATCATTAACACTTGAGTACCACCCTTCTTTAGTATTTACCCCCACTTGTAGATGCTAGTGCTAAGCATAAAACTTGATCAACTTTAGATGGGAATACTTGGTGAAAATGGTTATGAAAACCCTAGAATGATGAGTCATTCTACTGAAATGTTTTGACATGTGTTCTTAAACACCAGATGATTTTGATGATGAAAATGTTAAGGCATGAGCCTTGGCCCTTTATAAAACTGATGGTTGTCTGGATGCAATACCATTCCAATTTTATCGTACAACCACGATACCCGAAAATTGGGTAGGGCTTGACTGGAAATTTATATACCTTAGTATGGGTTCCCTTGCGGCCAAGGTTTGAGATGAGGCTGCCTTGTGAAGATTGTCCACCTGTGCAGTACCCAAGATGACAGTTGGTCATGGTTGGGTGGCCAAACTCATAGGAGAGGTGCCTATACTAGGGCGTGTAATTGAAAGGTTAGGATTGATTATCCGCATACTGAGTATGGTGAATCAGGATTTGTTCCTGACGGTGTATCGGATATTGTGGTGTAAGTGTACAATCTCTACAGAGTGTCAAACTATTCGAATAGCCGCGTCCGTAGTTATGGACAGTTGGACTGGCCATACTGTTCCGTCGGCAGATGTTTTCAAAACGACTCGTGAAATGTTTTATGACTTTGACTTGACCACAACAGAGTTGTGATATGAAATTGAAGTGCCCACTTTGGTGTTATAAAACTTTCAACTAGGTTTCTTTGCTTCTGAACTCAGTAGAGATAAATCTGGCTTTTTGCAAAATAACCCTAGAGCTTAGTACTTTGTATTCCAAAACCACTTCACTTGTTAGTATTAGTTTGCGATTACTTAAAGAGTACTCATGGCTTTGTCCCTGGCTATTCTCGTGGCCAGACTATGAAGAGGACTACCAGGAGGATGGACCGCAGGAAGGTTACGACAACTAGGATCATCTCCCATCGTCAGCATTGCCTGTGACCATGAAGATGGAGCTTCGCCCACGCTATCGTTATTATTAGGTTATTCCGCTGCTTGAATTGTACTAATACTGGATCATGAGATCCTTATTCATGTAAGACCTTATGTAGGGTTTTTAATGGATGATGTACCGTGATATCCAATCTGTTATGTATCACAAAAATGGTAATCCTGGGATTGTGATGTATGTCATAACAGGCATCTAGGATTAAAAATCCGGGTGTTGACAGTAGAGCCGGCCACTTTATCCACTTCCCCTATTCATATCATCATGGGATCATTACCCTTGATGGGTTCACCCTTGAGTTGCCTGGATACCAATGGTAACCAGGGATTTCAAGGTGGTGCTGGCATCGGGGATGGAAGAACCAGCATTGGGAGAGGCGGAAACCTCTAGCGCTGATGTCTGGGCACTGCTTGGAGTTGGTGCAGGAATAATAGGAGATATGACAAGCTTCTGTTGGCACAGTTGCTTGCTTGGCTTGCCCTTGGGCTTAAACTGCCTCTTCAAAATAGATTTTGCTCTGAACACGTATGAATGAATGTCAGATGTGCTTCAAAAATAAAAACAGTCTACATGATATTAAAAACCACAAGGTGGATACCTTTTAACTATTGGCAACACTCGTGTGCCAGCAGTGATAACAACATCCTTGGCCTTGCGCTTCTTGGAAGCGGAGGCGGGAACTTATTTCACCTCGTTGTCCTCCGTCGCTTCCGAGTCGTATCCCTTGATAGGGGCAAGCTAAGAGCGTCGGTAAGAGAGAAGTCCGATTATGAGGCGGAAAACAGAAAATAAGCTTAATAACAAGTTGAAGTACTTACCGGGATCAGAGGACGGTCAGCGGTGTACATTTCATGGAGACTTCGGGGATTTTATTCTCCACCCGCTCCTTGATCAGGTACTGCATTCGGGTCTTGTAGTCCTTCGCGGCTATCCAAGTCGGACTGAACTTCAGGCTGTCTTTCCGATCTCCGGAGACCGTGTGCATCAAGCGGTCTCCGTGAAACTACAATGGCTGAATCCGGTGATCCAGCCAGCAGTGGATCAAGTTGGATACATGGAGCCCCTTGCTCTTCGTCAAGAACTCGATCCTCCTTTTGGCAAGGATCAAATCCTCAGACAGTTCCAGCGCCTCCGCGTCCCACGACTCTTGGTGGGGAACGGCAACGTCGACGATGTAGCCCTCGTCCTCCATAACTTGGAGCTCGGTGTTGTCCATAGCGCTAGGGACCCAAAGGCCCCGCAGTTTCCTCTCGTCCACCGTCGCGCTCGTCGCTGCTGCCGCTCTGGAGCTAGATGGCGCCTCCATATCGTCAGGGAAGGTTTGAAGATTGGCGGTGATTGGGGTTTTCTCGGTGTGTAGATGAGAATAGCTACGGAGGGATCTAGGAGTACGAGTAGGCAATGAATGAAACAATGAGGGATGAATCTGGGAGAGAAGGGTTTCCTCTCTCTTATTTACCTCTGCGCCAAGATTCACAATTAAACCGCAAGATTTGTGCCACGTGTATAGGAGAGAGGGAGGTGGCTTCCTCGCAACTCCTCTGCCCCCCCCCCCCCCGATTCTCGCGCGGACATTGAAACGGTGTTCTTTTCTATAAAATATGGGCACACCAACGGTCATACTGATGGGACTCTTGTCAGTGACAAGACCTCATCTGAAAAGTTGTCAGACAGCACGCCGATGTTTAAAATCTGGTTCATGTTTTGAATCGAGCAAGGAAAGGAATGAAGTCAAAATGAAATAGATCTGAATCCGATGACTCAAAATCCTACCTTATTAAAATAAGTTTTGGGAACCCTTCAAGATTCTCAAGGCGAAGAAACCATCAAGCTAGACGATTTATCCGACTTTGGATCTTGGAGACTCTCGGGGGCTACTGTTGGGGATATACTTTCCAGATATACCCACATGACTAATTGACCAGGGTGGCCCACCAATGGGTTAGAGCTTTTCTTTATGGGCGGCCTAGTCAGATAAAGAAGAGGAGACATTTCCGGCTACGACAAGGCCTAGAGGAGTTACCGACTTAGGCATGTAGTATCACTTGTAATCTAAGTTGTATCTAGTTACCGACTTTGTAATGTAGCCGGATAGGTCTCTCTTATAACCCTAGGTCCTGGTGAATATATAAACCGGCACTAGGGGAGCCTTTAGGTCACTAGATCATAGATAAAACACAACCTACTCGCTCAGGCGAACCTCTCTTGTAATCCTCTGTAACATCCGGCTCTCGCTGATATATTACTGGTTGCTAGTAGGAGTAGGATCCGATCACCGTGGTCGGATCTGAACCTGGGTAAATTTGTCCTCACTGTTCTCGAAACATCCGACGGCTCACACCCCATCTTATCAACACCGTCAGGACCCCCTATAGCGTACTTGTCGACAATCCGACGACAAGGACCTGACCTGGAAATTTGGGCTTGGTGTCATGGCCATCGGATGCATGATGGAGGGTACAAATAAATTAACCATTAAAAAAGACTTCACTATAAGGGCCTCATGATGAAAACTATAAATTATTGACAAATAAATCTACAATAATGCAATAATATGGACTACTACTTTATGTTCTGTTTGTGACATAATATTTGTATAATCATCTTAAGAGATGTAAAAGTATTTTGGATACTATATTCAAATTTAGATAAGATTCAAACTGTGGCCAAAACATGGTTGAAAGCTCATCAAACGGGTAGATCTACTAGGCTAATGTCTGGGTTTTTTTTCTCGAAAAGGCATAATAGAGCACGTCGGAATCATCCCTACAAAATTGCATGTAACCCTACAAGCAGCAGTTAATTATGCTACATACGGTCTCTGTTTTCAATAAAACCCTAGATAGTAGGCATATTCTATCTGAACAACCCATCACAATTGTGCTACATATATTTCCTAACTCAACAACTCATCACACTTTTGTACATATTCTAGTGACACATGCATGATTTGGCCATGGTTGTGGTCATGACCTAGCTCATCTTGCCCCGAAAGCCATGAATCCTCGAAGGTGGTACCTGATTTATGTGTAAACTTTCTTGAATAATCCTGATATTCCATGTTTGTTATTTTTTACTGCAACTAGGCAACATAAACCTACTATGTGCGAAGGTTTCACATTTTTTGATTTGTTTTTGAATTTTTTATGCCGATTTCGAAATTCGGCCGAGATCGCTGCAGTTAGGGTTCCTGGATATGTGCCGGGTCTTGCTAATCTCTTATTGGATCTCTGAAGAAGTGCCATGTTTTGTACATGCAAATGATTTTTTTGGAAAATTCTTGGGAGAGCTATGAGGTAGCTCCTGGTAAATTTGAGCCCCTTCCAGCTAGACTGGCAGAAACTTGTTTATATTGCTGGGGTTACACCAAGAGGTTCTAGGTGAAGCCAACTGGTGATTTGGCCGCTAAATGCACTCTAGTATTTATTAAAAATGGGGTGATGCATTTTAACATCACATCCTTGGTGCCTGCTTCACAAAATAGGCCCTTTTCGGCATCGAGAAAATGGATTTTTCATGCAGAGAATGAGAAAACTTCATGAAGAATATTGTTTGACATCATAAGATACATGCATGCACAGAATATGGGCACATTATAACAAACTATGTCATGGATGTGGTCATGACCTGGCTCATCTTGCCCCAAAAACCATGAATCCTCGAAGGCGGTAGGTGATTTCTGTGAACACTTTTTTCAAATAATCCTGATATTCCATGTTTGTTATTTATGCCTGCAACTAGGAAACATTAAATGACTACGTGCGAAGGTTTCAAATTTTTTAATTTTTTATGCCGGTTTTGAAATTCGGATGAGATTGTGGAAGTTAGGGTTCCTGGCTATGTGTCGGGTCTTGCTAATCTCGTATTGAATCTCTGAAGAAGTGCCATGTTTTATACCTAGAAATAATTCATTGGAAATTTTTTGGGAGAGCTACGTGGTAGCTCCAGGCTAAATTTGAGCCTCTTCCAGCTACATCGAGCTACATCGGCAGAAACTTGTTTATATCGCGGGGGTTGTTCCGATAGGTTCTAGGTGAAGCGAACTGGTGAATTGGCCACTAAATGCACTCTAGTATTTATTAAAAATTGGGTGATGCATTTTGACATCACATCCTTGCTGGCTGCTTCACAAAATAGGCCCTTTTCGGCACCTAGAAAATGGATTTTCCATGGAGAGAACATGAAAACTTCATGAAGCAACATTATTTTCCATCACAAGATACACGCACGTCCGGAATATGGGCAAATTATAACAAACTATGCCATGGCTGTGGTCATGACCTAGCTCATCTTGCCCCCAAAACCATGAATCTTAGAAGGCGGTAGGTGATTCTTGTGAGCAATTTTTTTTAATAATCCTGATATTCCATGTTTGTTATTTTTGCCTGCAACAAGGCAACATTAAATGACTATGTGCGAAGGTTTCACATTTTTTGAAATTTTTATGCCGGCTTTGAAATTCATATGAGATTGCGGCAATTAGGGTTTCAGGCTATTTGCCGGGTCTTGCTAATCTCTTATAGGATCTCTAAAGATGTGCCATGTTTTGTACTTGGAAATTATTCTTTGGAAAAAATTGGGAGAGCTACGAGGTAGATCCAGGCTAAATTTGAGCCTCTTCCAGCTACACTGGCAGAAACTTGTTTATATCACGAAGGTTGCCCCAAGAGGTTCTAGGTAAAATCAACTGGCGAATTGTCCACTAAATGCACTCTAGTATTTAATAAAAATCGGGTGACGAATTTTCACATCACATCCTTGGTGGTTGCGTCATAAAATATGCCCTTTTCGGCATCGAGAAAATGGAAAAAGGATTTTCCATGCAGAGAACATGAAAACTTCATGAAGCAACATTGTTTTCCATCACAAGATACACACATGTGTGGAATATGGGCACATTATAACAAACTATGCCATGGCTGTGGTCATGACCTAGCTCATCTTGCCCCGAAAGCCATGAATCCTCGAAGGCTATAGTTGATTTCTGTGACAACTTTTTTGAATGATCCTAATATTCTATTTTTGTTATTTTTCCCTCCAACTAGGCAACATAAAATGACTATGTGCTAAGGTTTCACATTTTTGAATTATTTTTGAATTTCTATGTCGATTTTGAAATTTGGCTGAGATCACGGAAGTTAGGGTTCCTTGCTATGTGTTGGGTCTTGCTAATCTCTTATTGGATCTCTGAAGAAGTGTCATGTTTTGTACCTGGAAATGATTTTTGGGAAAATTCTTGGGGGAGCTACGAGGTAGTGTTGAATAAAAGAGCAATTTACCAAGCAGATTACCCATAATAAAAACTAGATAAAACATGATACGAATAATAGAAAGTATACAAATTATGAAATTGCGAATACATATTAAGGCAGATAACCAAACAGAATGCAAGGCGTAAAACTTGAAATGCGATAAGAACAAGGTTGAGAAAGAAAATATACACGACAGTAGCAGCAGAGGAACCGCCGGCGTTCGGGTTGGCACCGTCGTTAGACATGTCGTCGAGGAAGAGGGTGCTGATGTCGGGGAAGAAATCCTCGTCGGGGAAAACGTCGCCGCAATCACTATCCGTGAGGGAGTCCGTGATGAAGCCAGTAGTCGCGCCAAAAGCGCTCCCCAAAAACCTTATCTCCCTTCTCCCGTACAAGAATCGAAGCAGTGGGTCTTGGAGGCCTACTGTCCGACTCTCGGTGCACGCCGCAACACGGGATGGGGAAGACTAGGTAGCGCAGTGCTCTGGAACTGGAGGCGCAAAGGACGTGTGACAGTATGTCTGAGAGGAGGTGCGACCTCTCTCTTATATAGGCACAGAGGGGAAGGAAGACATGTTGCATAGGAGATGAAACGAATGGACAGAAGTTGAAGCGAACAGGCGGCAGCCCACCGGACAGCTTCCACTTAGTTCATAGTCATTTAGCTCGTATTAAAAGTCCACTCGAGCAAAACATTTCAGCTTTTGTACAACTGTTCATACACCATTCATCCGTGGCAAAATAAATCTCGGCTCGGCGAGATTCCCGCAACCCGCTGCGCGCGTGCGTTGTGGCATGGCGTGGCGTGGCGTGGCGTGGCGAGGCGAGCGAGGAGGAGGAGGAGCGCGCGTGTATATGTCTTCTCTTCTCAAGCTCGTACAAGTCGTGGAAGAGCTCTCCTTATAAGATGGTCCAACTTCCACTAAACTAGCAATGTGGGACTAAACATTTGTCGCAACTCTTGCATTGCATGAATGGGCCAAATGGGCCTCTAGGAATTCAGGAATTTATTGGCATATAATAAATGGGCTGGGTATATTTAGGCAAAAATTCCAACAATACCTCACCAGATCCCAGAGGCACATGAAGTTTGCCTTTGGTTCCAAAACATTGTTTATATACCGGTACTGTAGTGGAGACCGTTAAGTTGAACTTCCACCTAGAGCTTTATGTTATACTTGGCTGCAATTTGTACAGTGGACTATGCCTTGAACTGCAAGTTTGCTATGAACCTTGCTTCACAAAAAGTCTTGACCGATACTAGGCTACCGTGGGACTTCCCCGCGGGTGGAGCTTATGCGTCATACTCCATGACCTTTCATGAGTTTATTAGAGAGCACCCTACTCTCATAGACTGCAACGTTTAAACAGTCAGACTCATATAGGTGTGTTCTTCAAAAAATGTTCTACAGGACAACATATTTGGTTAGGATAAGCCACTTAAAACACATTAAGATAATAAATCAACATGCCGTGTAGAATAGGAAAGTATTGCATCTTTATGGAGTGGTGTTCATTAAAGTAGGGATATATATAACTGGCTTCGCTACCTCCTTGCACATGGTATATACATATAACTGTGAGAACATCTCCTTGGACATGGCATATACATATAGACGTGAAAACATCTCCTAGCACAGAAGATGGAAACATATATATCTTAGGGCAGCATATATTGTTTGCCATTGCACACATGTGGAAACTACAACTAGACACATAATGGCAACTAATCTCTCATACTAAATGCATGAAAGATCTCTGAAACTGAACACATACTACCCAAAATGAACTGAATTGGTGATGTTGGTTTGATCCATGTTCCCCCTTCCAACGCATAGATCCCAAACTGAACTGTGCAGATCACAAACATACTAATCAAAATAAACTATAAACTGAACTAGTTCAAACACATAATTGATCACCACCACTAGCTACCATCCTTCTTGATCTGCTTCCCCTTCAACCGCTTGCTGCTGCCACCATTCCAACATTCCTGCTCCTACTCCCACTACTTCCGGTCCTCCTCCTGCTTCCTCTTCTAGGCTGTCTTGCAACCAGGGCATAGCTCTGTCGTGAAAACCCCCTAAAGCATCCCATCTTTCATGGAAATGAGCCTACGGTACATCTCGTACACCATGTAGGCGTCTCTTGCTGCATACTCGAGACGCTCCTAGGTCATCGGCTTCCACTCCCAGTACTTGTGATGTGTCCAATGCAAATTATTAAATTTTGCACGGGAGCCGTCGATGATTTTTGCTGCCAGATCACCCATTCCATTCCTTTCTGGTAATGGTTTGATCTTGTATATATTTTGGATGTCGACGTGGTACCCATATGGAATTTTTACCAATGCATGAGCAAGCATAGTTGTGTCATTTCTGATGTCCACGCTCGCAAAATTTATCTCTTTACCACACAAGAAGTTGACCAGAGTCGGACAATGCTTCTCAGTTGGTTTACTCCTACAGTTAGAGGTTAGGAATGCAAGGTGTACATGTAATTATATCACAAGGGATGCAATGTGATCTCAAATCTAGCTTTCATGCATACCTACAGAAGTGGTAAACAAGGACGTCCTCATGTAGGGCGATTTGCACGACGGCAATCTCTTGTGGAGGTGATTTCCTCTTATTTTCAATGGTGTACTCCAAATCTAGGCCCACAAACATGTACTTCTCCTTCTCAATCAATATCTCAAACCTGGTGAGAGTTCTTCCCACAGTCGATTTATCATTGGTGTACACCACCTTCAAAGTCATGGTGTCATGGGCAGGGACGATGTGGGTATCTGTTGTGATTTTCTCGTCGTCCATGCCTGCAAAATGGGTGAATCGAGTAGGTGGAATAGGAAGAATGTGAACTAAAGAATGGAATGAAGGAGAGGGAAGACGAACTAGTGGAATAGGAACTACTAGTGATTCCAGAACTAGTGGGAGAGGAAGAAGAAACTACAGAGAGAACTCACCGTGTATATGTGGCGATCATGGAGATGGCGCTCGTTCCACAAGTGGCAGTGGCACCGATTCCTGGGATAATATGGGATTATAAGTAACTGTCCATATTTTTTCTATGTAATTTTTCTATGCGAGAAATTTAGAGAAATCATTTCTATTTTCTCTTGCATAATTAAACAGTATGTATTTGGTACTACTACCACTACATATATATACAACACAAAAAATTTCCTAGTTTAATATAAAAAAACACAAAAAGGATGATGCATTCTTGAAATTTAAATTCTGATAATATATGTAGAAGTTCCGAGATACAACCGAGCGAAAGCTCTTGTCATTGTCCTGCTCCTCCTTCTCCTTCTTCTCCTCCCACACCTCCTCCTCCTCATTGTTGTAATCGTTGCTGTCATATTTGTCGTTGTCATTTGCCGGACTGACCATGATACGTCAGAAATGTATCTCTAATTTTTGATGCTCCATGCTTGTTTAGTATCTACTTTGTTTTGCTTATCTATACTTTGAGGTACTTTTTACATGTTTTCTGGTACTAACCTATTAACAAGTTGCCACAGTGCCAGATGTCTGTTTTCTGCTGTTTTTGGTTTCAGAAAAGTTAGTAAAGAAATATTCTCGGAATTGGACGGGACAAGAGCCGAAGTCAATTACTTTCCGTGGGGAACAAGAAGTCCAGAGGGGAGCTAGAGGGGCAATCTAGGGCGCCCAGACCCCCCTAGGCGCGGGTGGGCCCTACCCCGCGCCTGGGAGGGGTGTGGGGCCCTGGTCGCCGCCTCGGCCTCCCCCTTCGCCTATAAGAAGCCCCCGATGCAGAAACCCTAAGCACCCGATCAAATCTCCATGAAACCGTCTGTAGCCGCTGCCACCATCATCCCTAGATCGAGGGGATCTGAAGTTCTTCCAGGCACCCTGCCGGAGGGGAGATCATCCCGGAGGCATTCTCTCCGGTATGATGCGTGAGTATTTCCACCTTTGACTATGGGTCCATGTAGTAGCTAGATGGTTGTATCTCCTCCTTTGTGCTTTCATGTATAGATCTTGTGAGCTCCATTCATGATCAAGATCTAATCTATTTGTAATCATGCATGTTGTGTTTGCAAGGATCCGATGGATAAGATTATTATGTTGGTTTGATTAATGGTTTTGTCTTTATGATTCTATCATGTCTGTGTTGTTTGTGATCTTGCATGCTCTCCGTTGCTAGTAGCTATCTTGGCCAAGTAGTTGCTAGTGACTCGAAGAGGGGGTATTTATGCTCGATAATGGGTTCATCCCTCTAGTTTCCAATGGAAGTGACAGAAATCTCTTCGGTTGTAGATGTGTTGTTGCCACTAGGGAGAAAACAACGATCTCTTTTTCATAGAACATGTGGACTGTTTACCTTACACACTTTTCTTAAAGCAGTTGTCTGTTGCTTACAACTTAATACTAGAGGGGGTTCGGATGATAACCTGAAGGTGGACTTCTAGTCATAGATGCAATTGGATGGCGGTCTATATATCTTGTATTATTGCCCAATCAAATCTCATAGGATCTTTCTGACTAGTAATTCCATTGTTATGCCTTGCTCAGTTCCTGTCAATTGCCCTGCTGTAATTTGTTTACCCTTCATGCCCTGTTGTTTATCTAAGGAGAGCACCTCTTGTGAACTATGGACCCCGGTCCAATATTTACCATTGATACATCTTCCACTGTTACCTGTTTACTTGATGCAAACCATTACCTTCCACACAGTATGTTTAATCCTTTGTTACAGCAAACCGGTGAGCTTGACAACCTCACTGATTCGTTGGGGCAAAGTCTTGAGTTTGTGTTGTACAGGTCTCCGCGTTGCTTGCAACACCTGTGTGATGTTTCCTTCCTTGTTCTTGTTCAATAACCTCGGTCTCTACTGAGGAAAGACTTGTTGCTGTGCTCATCACACCTTGCTCTTTGTGTTTCCAACAAAGTGCTCCACGTTAGCACCATCAACAAGTTTTCTGGCGCTTTGCCGGGGAGGCTAAGGACGTCTTCACTAGGGGAGTCCTTCACTTCCTTTCTCTTTACTTTGTTTTTAGTTTTCTTTGTTTCTTTTGCTTGGTTTTGTTTGCCTCTTTTCAAAAAACCCAAAAAATTAGTCTAGTTTGGTTAGCTTGCTTTATTCAAAAACACAAAAAAATTAGTTCCTGCTCTAGCTGCTACTGCTATTTTTGGCTTGCCCACCTTTGCCAACATGAACTCTGCTGAGAATACTAAGTTGTGTGACTTCACTAGCACCAACAACAATGATTTCCTAAGCACTCCCATTGCTCCACCTGCTCCTGATGCTACCTTTATGAAATTAAGCCTGCTTTGTTAAATCTTGTGATGAGAGAGCAATTTTCTGGTGCTGGTACTGATGATCCTGCTACCCATCTCAATAGCTTTATTGAACTTTGTGAGACGCAAAAGTATAAGGATTTAGATGGAGATATTATTAAGCTCAAGCTTTCTCCTTTCTCCTTGAGAGGAAAAGCTAAAGAATGGTTGCTATCGTTGCCTAAAAATAGTATTGATTCTTGGACTAAGGGCAATGATGCTTTTATTGGAAATTACTATCCTCCTGCTAAGATTATATCTATGAGAAGTGAAATTGAGAAATTTAAACAACTTGATAGTGAACACGTTGCTCCAGCTTGGGAAAGAATGAAATCTTTGGTTAATAATTTCCCTACTCATGGACTCATTGCTTGGATGATTATCCAGACTTTTTATGCAGGTTTGAACTTCTCCTCAAGAAATCTGCTGGATTCCGCTGCTGTACGTACCTTCATGGGCCTCACTTTGGGTGTTGCAACAAGGCTCCTTAATAATATGATGGTTAACTACTCTGAATGGCATGTTAAGAGAGCTCCACATGGTAAGAAGGTAAAGTTTGTTGAGGAAAGTTCCTCTTTGAGTGAAAAGATTGATGTAATTATGGATATGCTTGTTAATGGGAAAGATCCTCTAGAACCTAATAGTGTTCCCTTAGCCTCTTTGGTTGCTCAAGAAGAGCAAGTTGATGTGAACTTCATTAGAAACAACAATTTCAACAACAATGCCTATAGAAATAATTTTGGCAGCAACAACAATTATAAGCCTTATCCTCCTAATAATGGCAAATCCGATGGGAGCTCTTACAATAATGCTAGAAGTGTCCCCTCTGAACTTGAAGTCATGCTCAAAGACTTTATTAGTAAACAAACCACTTTCAATAAGACTATAGAGGAAAAACATTTAACTGTTGAGAAAAATATATCCTCTTTGTCTGAAGCTCATTCCTCTTTGATTAATAAAATGGCTGCTAAACCTAAAACTATGGAAAATACCTTTGCTACTGCTCATGCCATACAAGTTACTATTGATGAAAATGTTAGGCTGGTAGCTCAACTTCATGCTAGGTGGGAAAGGGAAGCTGAAATTTATAGAAACAATAGCGTATGCACCATCACCACTAAACCACAAGTAGTCCCTATTCCTCCTCCTACTATGCCTAAGCCTATTGATCCCACTACTAGTGATTCTAAATTTGACTTTGATATTGATGGTTGCAATATTTCTGAAGTGATTATGTTTCTACAAAAGCTTGCTAGAAGTCCTAATGCTAGTGATATGCATATTGCTTTAACTAAACACATTATAGATGCTCTTGTGAAGATTAAGGAAGAGAAGCTAAAACACAAAGCTTCTATTCCTAGGAAAGTAGAAGATATTTGGGAACCCAATATTAATACGCAAGTGAATGACTTTGATCTCAAAGCTTCATGTGATCTTCGTTCTAGTGTCTCTATTATGCCTAGGAAGATTTATGAAATGCTTGATTTGCCACCTTTGGAAGATTGTTATTTGGATGTCCCACTTAATGATAATGCTAAGAACAAACTCATGGGGAGTATTAATGATTTTCTCATTATGGTTAACAATGCTTATGTCCCTGTTGAATTCTATGTTTTGGATGTTGAATACAATGCTTCTTGTCCTATTACTTTGGGAAGACCTTTTCTTAGAACTGTTGGTGATATCATCGATATGAAATAAGGCACCATTAAATATCATTTTCCATTCAAGAAAGGTATTGAACAATTACCTATTAGGATAGAGAGGTTGCTTTTTTCTCCTCCTTTGAAAGCAAGATTTGATGTTAATGCTTCTTCATTTGAAAATACTTGATTCTTCTTGCTTCTTTTGCCTAACTTAAAGGCGTTAAAGAAAAGTACTTGTTGGGAGATAACCCAAGAGTTTCCTTGAGTCTTGGAAGTTATTACTTCAGTAATGACCTCTCCTTATCCTTTTTGTTCGCTTTTTGTGCCAGGAATTACCTCTAATGAGAGGGAAGTATGATTTGGGGAGTTGCTGTCCTGAAACAGATTTCCGTCCTCCACCAAACACATTCATGAGGACTCTGTGTAACTCGGATTGATCTCAACATTTACGAATAAATCCCCCACTATGTTAGCTAACGCTCGTTAGTTCAACACTTTTTTATTTGAGAAACAGAAGATGTTCGAAAAAATCGGTTTCTACCTACTGGTCTGTTTGGACAGATTTCTGCCATTATTTGCATTTGCTTCTTATTGATTCCTTTTGAGTTCTCTTTAGGTGAATTGATCTTTTTGAAGGAGTTACTATAATATCTTGTGTTTTTTAGTGAAAAGCCTTGCTGTTCCAAAGCTTTTCCAGGGGTCTAATATCTTTTGAATACACTAATGTTGCTAATAAAGATTGTGTGAAGTTTTGTATGAAGGAAAAATTTCAGGAGTAGGGAGAGGATGATGCAATGAGATGAAGAATGGAAAAAATCTCAAGCTTTGGGATGACACCATGGTGTCACCCTAAGAAATATCCAAGAGGTACAAGATTCAAAGCTTGGGAATGCCCAAGGCATCCCCTTCTTCATCAATAAAAAGCTTAGGTCTGTCTAGACACTTCTTTTTTATTGTTTCATTCACAATTGTGTTATTGTTGGAGCTTCTTATATTTCGTTTGCTTTGATTAGGTTATTTAGTTTGCTTGAATAAAATAGTTTGGAACCCCGTTCTCGCTGTGTTGTTTTGCAAATAAGTTGCTTGGTGTTGGAAATGAGTAGTAAGTTCTTGCTTGAAGTGCAAGAGAAGCTTGCATTGACCGTGACTTAGACTTTAGCATGACATGCTAGGTGTTGTTTTGGCATTATGCTTAGTGATTATTGATGTAGCATGTCTTGTTCCAAACAATTGGGATTGCTTAGTCTGCCTTGAAGAAATTATGCGTTGTTTTAGCATGCAAAAGCATAGTATTGTGGTATTATCCTTTGATGCTTTGCTTGGGTTGACTTGGCACATGCTTACACCATGTTATGACTCTCACAAGTCACCATTAGCCTCTATGATCATTTAGTCCTTGACTTGTAGTACCACTCTATGCTTTGATTAGTAATTCTTTGTTGCACTACATGATTATGGCCATTATTGCTCTCTTAGTTGGTTGCTCCTAGTATTTTGCTAGCCTCCACTTGTATGAGTAAGTTCTACTCATTCCTCCAACTCCCAAGAAACCAAGTTATTCCAAAGTTTGCACTATAAACTCCTATGCATGGTGTGTTACACCATTCCAAGTATATTCTTGTTTTCAGCTATCTTCCAATTAAAAACTATTTTGCTATGTGAAAACTTAGTGATTAAAGCCCTCACAAACTTGATAGCACACTTTATATTCTTTGCCCCTAATAAACTTGAACCATTGTGACATCTATGTTGTATATGCTTGCACTTATACGTTGGAATTAACAGAACCATGCTGTCACAGGGCACGTTTTCAACATTGCACTTGTACTTTGTACTCAGTTGATATCATGCTCTTTTGTCTATGAATGTCACCAGTGTGAAATAAAGAGGGAACTTGTAAGTCCATGGAGTTTGTATTCGGTGTTAGAGAAACTCCTGGGCCGCTAGCCTAAGCCATGCCTAATCATGGTGGAAACTTGCAGCATCACCATAGTGACATCTATGAAGCATTCTTCTTATAAAAAAAGAGACACATTTAGAAAAGAGGAAAGAGAGAAAAAAGCACCATATTCCCATGGTACATAGGAAGATTGCTAAGATGCTCATTGTCTGCTTGCTTTGTCATTTGGTTATGGGATAGCTCCTGTACCATGTGCAAGGGGTACCCCGTTGGTGGTTCTCAATGATATGCAAATACTTACAATGACAAGAACTTACCTAGGCCCAAAGTTGAGTATGCATGAGGTGTGGCCCTCGTATTTAAGGGACTTGAGATTGCCAACTTATACTTTGTCAAGCATATACTCCATCTTTGTCACTTTAACCTTAATCACTTCAAGATGCTTATGATAGGGGCAATGAGGGCTGAAAGCTAACAAGTACCATAATTTTTGGAAGCTCTTTTTGAAACTTTAAATCCCTGCTTCCTTTATAAAAGGCATTTCTTCCACCATGTGTCTCCACCTTCTACCTTTAGGCACCATTAAGAGAGCATAGTTGTCATTCTGTGTGTAGTGTTCCAAAGCTTATTGATTAATGCATATTGTGATATTACTTGTTCTTGTGCTATTTGTTTCTAGTCACCCTTGTGAACTTTGAAGGTGTCCTATGCATCTATTTGCTACTCTATGAGGGACAAGTTGATTGCCACTATGTTATGTTTTCTGTATGTGAAACAAACAAACGTTTTTCAATGCATGTTATTCATGATCTTTGTTTGTAGCTTTTCATGTTGAATGCATAGTTACTATGTCCTATTGTTAGAACTCCATCTTTCATGCACATGTTTAGAGTTCTTTGATCCCATCTTTCAATTCTTGCAAATGGTTGGATCTTTATTGTGAGGGTTCATGTCACCTAAAAAATTATTCCTTTATCACTTACCTACTCGAGGACGAGCAGGAGTTAAGCTTGGGGATTCTTGATACGTCAGAAACGTATCTATAATTTTTGATGCTCCATGCTTGTTTAGTATCTACTTTGCTTTGCTTGTCTATACTTTGAGGTGCTTTTTACATCTTTTCTTGTACTAACCTATTAACAAGTTGCCACAGTGCCTGATGCCTGTTTTCTGCTGTTTTTGGTTTCAGAAAAGTTAGTAAATAAATATTATCGGAATTGGATGGGACAAAAGACAAAGTCAACTACTTTCCGTGGGGAACAAGAAGTCCAGAGGAGAGCCGGAGGGGCAAGCTAGGGCGCCCAGACCCCCTAGGCGCGGGTGGGCCCTGCCCCGCACGTAGGAGGGGTGTGGGGCCCCTGGTCATCGCCTCGGCCTACCCATCGCCTATAAGAAGCCCCAATGCAGAAACCCTAAGCACCCGATCAAATCTCCACAAAACCGTCTGTAGCCGCCGCCACCATCGTCCCTAGATCGGGGGGGGGGTCTGAAGTTCTTCCCGGCACCCTACCGGAGGGGAGATCATCCCGGAGGCCTTCTCTCCGGTATGATGCATGAGTAGTTCCACCTTGGACTGTGGGTCCATGTAGTAGCTAGATGGTTGTATCTCCTCCCTTGTGCTTTCATGTATAGATCTTGTGAGCTCCGTTCATGATCAAGATCCAATCTATTTGTAATCATACATGTTGTGTTTGCGGGGATCCGATGGATATTGAGATTATTATGTTGGTTTGATTAATGATTTTGTCTTTATGATTCTATCATGTCTATGTTGTTTGTGATCTTGCATGCTATCCGTTGTTAGTAGCTATCTTGGCCAAGTAGTTGCTAGTGACTCCAAGAGGGGGTAATTATGCTGAATAGTGGGTTCATGCCTCTAGTTTCCATGGGAAGTGACAGAAATCTCTTCGATTGTAGATATGCTATTTCCACTAGGGAGAAAAAAATGGTCTCTTGTTCATGGAACATGTGTACTGTTTACCTTACACACTTTGCTTAAAGTAGTTGTCTGTTGCTTGCAACTAAATACTGGACGGGGTTCAGATGATAACCTGAAGGTGGACTTCTAGTCATAGATGAAGTTGGATGGAGGTCTATGTATCTTGTTGTATTGCGCAATCCAATCTCATAGGATCTTTCTGACTAGTAATTACATTGTTATGCCTTGCTCAGTTCCTGTCAATTGCCCTGCTGTAATTTGTTTACCCTTCATGCCATTTTGTTTATCTAAGGAGAGCACCTCTAGTGAACTATGGACCCCGGTCCAATCTTTACCATTGATACATCTTCCACTTTTACTTGTTTACTTCCTATAAACCATTACCTTCGAAACAATATGTTTAATCCTTTGTTACAGCAAACCGATGAGCTTGACAACCTCACTGATTCGTTGGGTTGAAGTCTTGAGTTTGTGTTGTGCATGTCTCTGCGTTGCTTGCAACACCTGTGTGACTTTTCCTTCCTCCTTCTGGTTCGATAACCTCGGTCTCTACCAAGGGAAGACTTGCTGCTGGGCTCATCACACCTTGCTCTTGGGGTTTCCAACGAAGCGCTCCATGTTAGCACCATCAGACCACCTCAATAATCATGTTGATATAGTGCGTCATCACCTTGACCTGGATGACGAGCAGATCATCAAGGTCAATTTTGTTTTCATGATAGAATTCATGCCATCCGGTAGTTAAATCCATGGAATCATCTCTCTCGGATACGCTATATTCCCCCATGATATGGCCGTGGCCATAATTATTCCTCATGCATACACGATAGAACTCTCTCTCTAGGATATCGTGTCCCCTCGTGCATATCAAAGGGATATCGTGAGTAACAATTAGATATAACAGATAACAACAATTCCGACGATGATGAAGATAAGAAGGAAAAGCATAGGAAATGTGATAAACTAACCATCTGATCAACATCATCTTGAGATTGCACATAGTGCAATAAGAACTAAGGGTCTCTTAAAATCTCCTTGTAGAATGCCCAAGATATGCAATTCATTTCAGAGCAATTGACACTACATGAGTGCTGAAATATGGATTTCTCTAGTGTCATCTTGCAAAAATCTTTGGTCTCAAAGCACCCTGATCATGCATTGTAAATAGGAGGAGGTTTGTGTGTACGAAACATAATTAAGAAACTAGTCGATGTGTGTAAGAAACAAATCAATTCAATGCAGAGAAGTTAATATATACTATGGTTTTGAACCCAAGGTTGGACAATATTATCAGCATTTGACACTTCAATATCAAAGCACATGTCTACTATATCATATGAAAATTTGAGAACATCATTCTGCCCAATGTTATAAGATGCACACAACCCCCTCTAATATGGCCCACATAATGCTACCGACCTCCTGATACGTCGTAAACGTATCTATAATTTTTGATGCTCCATGCTTGTTTTGTACCAACTATCTTATGTTTTGTCTACACTTTTAGGAATTTTTATACATTTTCTGGAACTAACCAATTAACAAGATGCCATAGTGCCAGTTCCTGTTTTCTGCTGTTTTTGGTTTCCGAAAATATAGTAAAGAAATATTCTCGGAATTGGACGAAACGAAAGCCAAACATCCTATTTTTCATAGACGAACGGAGTCCAGAGGCCAGAGGGAGGCGCACCCCAGGGCGGCCATACCTAGCCCAGGCGCGTCCAGGGGGGAGCCACCCTATGGTGTGGCCCCTGGACCTCAACCGACCTTGTCCCTTCGCCTATATAAACCACCCGAGGTGAAAACCCTAAGTAACCCGATCATAATTCCATGAAAAAGTCCATAGCCGCCACCACCATCGTACCTAGATCGGGAGGGATCCTAAGCTCTTCCCGGCACCCTGCCGGAGAGGGGAGATCATCCCGGAGGCCTTCTTCATCACCATGCTAGCCTCCAGAGTGATGCGTGAGTAGATCATCCTTGGACTATGGGTCCATAGCAGTAGCTAGATGGTTGTTTCTCCTCTTTTGTGCTAGCATGTTTAGATCTTGTGAGCTTCCTATCATGATCAAGATCATCTATTTGTAATCCTACATGTTGTGTGATGGGATCTGATGGATATTGAGTACTATGTCAAGATTGATTATTGATTCTATCATGTCTATGTTATTTGTGATCTTGCATGCTCTCCATTGCTAGTAGTTACTCTGGCCAAGTATTTGCTTGTGACTCCAAGAGGGAGTATTTATGCTCGATAGTAGGTTTATGACTCTAATAATCTAGGGAGTGAAAGAAACATTTAAGGTTGTAGATGTGCTGTTGCTACTAGGGAGAAAACAACAATCATTTGTCCATGGGCAATTGTATTGTTTACTTTACACACATTGCTTAATGCAATTATCTGTTGCTTGCAACTTAATACCAGGGGGTTGTTAGGATGATATCCCGGAGGTGGATTATTAGTCATAGATGTAGTTGGATTACGGTCTATGTATTATGTTGTAATGCCCAAATAAATCTCATAGTGATCATCATGCCATGTACATGCATTGTTATGCATTATCTATCTATCAATTTCCCAACTGTAATTTGTTCACCCAACATGTTATTTATCTTATGGAGAAACACCACTAGTGAACTGTGGACCCTGGTCTATTCCTTCCTACTGATATTCAATATACTATCTACTATTTACTTTCTACAATTACTACAAGCAATTACTATCTTACACACTACACATTTAATCCTTTGTTTTCAACAAAACCGGTAAGCTTCACAACCTCACTGTAAGTTGGGGAAAACTATTTTCTTTTTGTTGTGTAGGTTCCATGTTCCTAGCAACACCTTGGAAGCTGTTCCTTTCTCCTACTGGTTCGATAACCTTGGTTTCACAACTGAGGGAAAACTTGCTGCTGTGCTCATCATACCTTACTCTTGGGGTTTCCCAACAGGCTCTATAGTAACCGAGCCACTTCACCTCCCTAAATTTCCATCATACAACACATAGAAGTAGTATTCATCACTTCTTCTATATTTATCATGGTGGTTAGTCCGAGTACGGATCCAGGTCAGATGTGGACCAACAGCGAATTGTCGCATACGCTCAACGAAACAACAAGGAATACCCTACATTAATTTGCGAAATAGAAAAAATACATTAGATCATGAACATAAAGCAGTATATGTATATATGGAAATTTTAAATAAGATCAACAACATCTAAATATGCATATGTATATGTCAATTTACAATACTTACATATCCCTCCACAAAAAAGGTGATCTCAACCTCATTCTAAAATGCATCATATTGTCTAGTTTTCCTCTCCCATACCAGGTAGGTTGCTGCTGACATGTCACACATTCGTTTTGAGCCATTCCTTTTTTCTAAACACAAAAATTACAAAAGATCAGAAAAATAAATGATATGATGATACTAATATCATCTCTGAATACTACTGCTATCAGTATAAAAAATCTGCAATTTTGTATGTCACAAAAGATGTGCAAACTATAATAATCTGTAATTCTGCACAAATATTTTGAAGATTGTTATAAAAAAATCTCAGCAGAAATAACACGAACAAAAAGATCTGAAGAAATTGAACCCAAACAAAATCTACAGATCTTAGATTGAACAAAATCTATAGATACTAGATTTACTAAAGAGATTCGATGAACCAATCTTCGAGAAAACGCTACGGATTTGATGAAGAACTAGTACTATATATGCTGCTCCTGAAAACCCTAAGGATTCGATGAAGAACTAGTACTATATTCATCGAGCTATGCTGCTCCTGAAAACACTACAGATTCATCGAGCGGCTGCTCCCGAAGATCCTCGCCGCTGGGTTAAACTTCGGTGAAGGGTGTTCTTACCCTTGTTGACAAGCCTCGCCTCCGGTTATTCCACAACCGGTTGCGTTCCTTACTCCGTCAATCCCCTGCATTCGTGCAGATAAAACGCGTGAGATTGGGTCGCACGACGCACCGACAAGCGAAGGAAGAATCGAGAATAAGTCGTGCACCTACTTCCGATGGAGAGCTTGTCAGAGAAGAGCTTGCTGGTTGCAGCAATGGGGCACACTATGTCTCTCTCTCTAGAAGAGCTGCACTTGTCTTGTCCACTCTCCCTCTATGTGCCTCTTTGGCTCCGAAAAAATGGTGTAAAAATAAATACCAAATAAATTTAATAAAATAGATGCCTCTAGGTCTCGAACCAGTGACCTAGAGGTCCCTGAACTGTGGGTCCACATGGGTGGAACCCACATGTTAGCTAGACACAAAATATTTCTATGGCTGACTTACGGGACTCACCTTCTTGCCACCCAAACACTCACCTGAATCCCCCCACCATCGGGAGATTTTGAAATAAAAATAAAAATCCGGTCTACCACACGCGGTGGCGGCTAGGGTACCGCTGTCTCTGTCGGTGCACCACCCGCTATGGCACCGGAGCTCTTGTCCATTTTCCGTCTGTGTCCCTGTGCATGTCCACGTACGCACTTCAAGGTTGGTCGTTGGGACTCTCCTTTTGGCCAACATCTCCACGCACACGTCCATGCGCTATGTCCCTTCTGTACACCTTCTCCATGCTCAAGTCGGCGGTGCTCCCCTTCCGTCCTTCATGTCCATGTATGCCAAGGTAAAAACTCTACAAGCTTCTAATGATTCATGATATAGAATATTGTTCAACACATGGATATTACTTTGATTGTTCATCGTTAATAAAATTGTTCTAAAACTGACTAGTCCACTTTGAAAATGTGATTAGTTTGTTTGATTATCCAACAGATTGATAGGACTTGGATTTATTCATGATAAAGTAAATTGTTCTAAAAATGAGATTAGATTTTTTAATTGTTCATCACATGGATATGAGTTGGATTGTTCAATGTAAATAATATTGTTTTGAAAAATCACTAGCCTATTTTGAAAGTATGATTGGTTTGTTTAATTTGCGATAGGTGGATAGGAGTTGTATTGTTCATGGAAGACAGTTTACTCGTCCCTACAATAATGGCATGAAGGAGTTTCTCAGGTTTGTCAAGGAGAGATATGGCAAGAATGCAGAGGTTGCATGCCCCTGCCGTAAGTGCCTGAACGATCATATGATACATGTAGGGCGTCTTGATAACCACTTACTCGTCAGTGGCATGTCACACACATATACTCGGTGAATTCTCCATGGAGAGACACTTGATTTTACAATTATTGAAGATCCACCCATTCAAAACACTGGTGGTAACAATGGTGGTTACGCCGGTGATGATAATGAAAATACGTATTCTGATGATGAAGGTGATGATGGAGGTGACAGTTTTTCGGGAATATTTCAAGACCTTAAGCAAGCAGGGGATACAGTAATTGTAGAGAATATTGCTGCTAATGTCGAAATTGACAGTAAACATGAGAAATTATTTACAAAGTTGTTGGAAGAGGCAAAGTGCAAGCTTTACCTGGGAAGTAAAAACTCCAGTTTGAATTTGTTGTGAAGCTTTACCTGGGAAGTAAAAACACTGCTTTCGATGATTGGATGAAGCTATTTGCCGATGCACTGCCGTATCGCAATACCTTGCCGAGATCATATCGTGAAGAAAATCAACTGCATGCTATTCTGGAAGACAAATGCCAAGCTAGTCAACTGTGATAAGTGTGGCGCCTCAAGGTGGAAATATTTGGATAGAAATTTGTCCGCAGTCAAAGTCTTGCGTCATTTTCCTTTGGTGCAACGGCTAAAGAGATTTTTCTCTTCAAGGAAAACAACAGAGAACATGCAATGGCACAAGTTAAAGAGAATGCCCAGAGTTGGTATACTTAGTCATCCGAATGACGGTGAAGCATGGAAGGATTTTGACAGAACATGGCAGGACTTTTCAGTTCACAGTAGAAACATAAGGCTTGGCCTTGCCACAGATGGCTTCAATCCTTATGGAACTATAAGCACAAGCTATAGAATGGGGCCTGTATTTGCCATGCCATACAACCTTCCACCATGGGATTTTATGGATTATAACACCCTCATATCGGTCGTACTCAGGTGGAAAACGAATGATTCAAAGGTGGCCACCAGGCACTTGCATGCAGGTGGAAAATGAAGTAATATCATCAAAAATTAGTCCATGATGGAACCCACAGAACATATATATATATATATATATATATACAACGAATCCAAGATTCAAGAATACAGATATATAGTAGAACGATCCAAATCACATTGAAAATGGTACAACATCCCAGTACGGAAAAAATCAAATGGGGCTAAGAGCCCTGAAGAATAACCAATGAAACCCATAAGCCTGCCCAGGCAAAGCCGGAAGGGTAACACTGCTGGCAACGTTGATCTCGAAGCTGTTAAAACAAAAAGGGTTGTCAACAAATGGCAAAGGAAAAAAGAGAGCGGTCAGTACTGAAGACAGTACACAACGAGACATAGAATTTAGCGGCTCTCGCCTACATAGGTATTATGGACTGAAGCGGCAGCGAAGCATGCGCGAAACAACCTATAGAGACTCAATACATGTATCGGCTATCACAGAGAGATAAGAAATACCTACGTGGAACCAACCTGATACTACCACCAAACATACCCATATTGGTATTTCTCCCTCGATACCAAATGAGGAAGTCCTGCCGAGGAAACTCACACGGTTGGCAGTTTTATTCATTCTTTCCATGGTGGTTATCCAACTTACTTTTTATATTAGATACAAGTAAAATTAGAATAGTAAACTTTAGTTATAGTGATCCATGATCGAGAAACTATGCTCGAAGTCGTCCATAAGCGTAGACACGGCTTTTCAAAAAGATTTAATCCTGTAGGGGTGCACCAAAGTTTCCACACACACTTCGACCCTTTTGCCAGATCAATTCACATACACCCATCGGTATGTTAGCGGGGCCTAGGACACAATGCTTTCCCAGACCCAAAGCAAGTACATGGGGGCCACCCAAAAGAGCTACCCGTAAGAGGTATAGCTTGAAGGGAATATGCCTTAGAGGTAAATAATAAAAGGTTTATTATTGTCATATCACAGTAAGTTCGTAATAGTTTCATGTTGTGCTATAACTGTATCAAGTGGAAACATTGATACAGGTGTCATATGAAACATAAGTCCCTAGTAACCTCTATTACTAGTTTGTTGGGTAACATGATGATCAAGGTTTCTTGATCATGAAGTGATAGTGCTAGTTGACAACGAGGTCATATCATTGGTGAATGATGTGATGGACATTCCTCAAAGATTGCAACACGATCAAGTCACAAAGTTCATCATTGCAACAGTTAGAAATGAAGTCTCCTTCTCCTTAGTCCGTGAGACCATATCAAATCACTTTCTCCCGAGGTTACTTTGATGGCATCAAACGTCACTCAGTGAAATGGTGATTATAAAGGTGTCGTTTGGTATCTGGGGGAACACATTCAAGAGATTACGTCAAGAGCGGGATTTGTTCACCTAGTGACAGGTAAGATACAGTTAGGCCTACTTGGTGAGATTACATCCATATATGTTGCAACATGTCACTAGGTCACGGGGATGTAATATCGCGATATCAAGTAAACAGTACTTGTCGGTAACGAGCTTGAACAAGGTATGGAGATACCTTAATGATCATATCTCATACAAGTAGTATCAAATAAACAAAGGGAAATGGACTCAACATTTATGGTTCAAATGACATCGTTAATCTGGAATGCATAGGGATCATTGTGGGCATCACGGTCCCGATGTTCATCATTGATGAAAGAGAGTCTAGGTCATGTATGTAGATGTTCCCGAGCCGTGAGGGGATACACTTAAGGGTGCAATGAGCTCGAGATCATCCGTAAGGTAGAATTATAGTAGAGAAATATCTGAAGTTTTTCGGATAAAGAAAGGAAACCGGAAAGGTTCCGGTGAGAGGACCAGAATTATTACGTGACGAGAAAGATCCGAAGTTGTCCGAAGAAAGAAAGGAAACCGGAAAGGTTCCAGCGAGAGGACCAGAATTGTTCCAGGATGTTATGAAGCTGTTCGGAGGATATAGAAGGGGAACCAAAAAGGTGTTTCGGCTCGAATCGGATTTGGTAATATGTATTTTAATATTAATTAATGTAATTAATATTAAATATAATATTAAAATCTGATTTAAATGGTTATTCCACTAATGGGGCAAATTTCCTAAGGAAAAAGGGCCCATGAGGGAAACCGCGGGAGGGATGGCGAGGCCCATGCGCATAGAGGAAACCCTAGGGCGCCCCGGGTTAGTGTTTGGGGAGCTCCAGGGCTGCCCCCACCCCTGGCCGCCGCCTGCTCCCCCTTGGCTGCCAGTTGGATGGCTTGGGGGAGGGGCAAGGTGATACGTCGGAAACGTATCTATAATTTTTGATGCTCCATGCTTGTTTAGTATCTACTTCTCTTGGCTTTGTCTATACTTTGAGGTGTTTTTATATCTTTTCTGGAACTAACCTATTAAAAAGTTGCCACAGTGCCAGTTGCCTATTTTTTTTCTGTTTTTAGTTCCAAAAAGGCAGAAAATCAATATTCTCGGAATTGGACGGGACAAAAGCCAAAGTCAATATTTTACCGTGAGGTACACGATTCTAGAAGACGAGACGGAGACGTGAACCAGGGCGGCCAAACTCCCCCTAGGCGCGGCCAGGGGTGGGCCCGCGCCTAGGCAAGGTGTGGCCCCCTGGTCGCCTCCCGGCCTCGCCCCTTCGCCTATAAGAAGCCCTTGATGCAGAAACCCTAATTACCTAATCAAAACTCCACGAAACCGTCTTTAGCCGCCGCCACCATCATCCCTAGATCTAGGGGATCTGAAGTTCTTCCCGGCACCCTGCCGGAGGGGAGATCATCAGGGAGGCCTTCTCTCCGGTATGATGCGTGAGTAGTTCCACCTTGGACTATGGGTCCATGTAGTAGCTAGATGGTTGTATCTCCATCTTGTGCTTTCATGTATAGATCTTGTGAGCTCCGTTCATGATCAAGATCTAATCTATTTGTAATCATGCATGTTGTGTTTGTGGGGATCCGATGGATATTGAGATTATAATGTCAGTTTGGTTAATGGTTTTGTCTTTATGATTCTATCATGTCTATGTTGTTTGTGATCTTGCGTGCTCTCCGTTGTTAGTAGCTATCTTGGCCAAGTAGTTGCTAGTGACTCCAAGAGGGGGTATTTATGCTCGATAGTGGGTTCATGCCTCTAGTTTCCAAGGAAGTGACAGAAATCTCTTTGGTTGTAGATGTGTTGTTGCTACTAGGGAGAAAACAACGGTCTCTTGTTCATGAAACAAGTGGATTGTTTACCTTACACACTTTGCTTAAATAAGTTGTCTGTTGCTTGCAACTTAATATTGGAGGGGATTCGGATGATAACCTGAAGGTGGACTTCTAGTCATAGATGAAGTTGGATGGCGGTCTATGTATCTTGTTGTATTGCCCAATCAAATCTCATAGGATATTTCTGACTAGTTATTGCATTGTTATGCCTTGCTCAGTTCCTGTCAATTGCCCTGCTGTAATTTGTTTACCCTTCATGCCATGTTGTTTATCTAAGGAGAGCACCTCTAGTGAACTATGGACCCCGGTCCAATCTTTACCATTGATACATCTTCCACTGGTACTTGTTTACTTGCTTCAAACCATTACCTTCCACACCATACAGTTAATCGTTGTTACAGCAAACCGGTGAGCTTGACAACCTCACTGATTCGTTGGGACAAAGTCTTGAGTTTGTGTTGTGTAGGTCTCCACGTTGTTTGCAACACCTGTGTGACATTTCCTTCCTCCTTCTGGTTCGATAACCTTGGTCTCTACTAAGGGAAACTTGCTATTGTGCTCATCACTCCTTGCTCTTGGGGTTCCAACGAAGTATCCCACGTCAACATTGGGTGCACACATCAAAGATTTCTGGCACCGTTGCCGGGGAGGCTAAGGACGTCTTCACAAGGGGAGTCCTTCACTTCCTTTATCTTTACTTTGTTTTTAGTTTGCTTAGTTTCTTTTGCTTGGTTTTGTTTGCCTCTTTAAAAAAACTCAAAAAAATTAGTCTAGTTTGGTTTTCTTGATTTATTGAAAACACCAAAAAATTAGTTCCTTCTCTAGCTGCTGCTTCTGTTTTTGGCTTGCCCACCTTTGCCAAAATGATCTCTGTTGAGAACACCAAGTTGTGTGACTTCACAAACACCAACAACAATGATTTCCTAAGCACTCCTATTGCTCCACCTTCTCCTGATGCTACCTTTTATGAAATTAAGCCTGCTTTGTTGAAACTTGTGATGAGAGAGCAATTTTCCGGTGCTAGTTCTGATGATGATGCTACCTATCTCAATAACTTTGTTGAACTTTGTGAGATGCAAAAGAATAAGGATGTAGATGGAGATATTATTAAGCTCAAGCTTTTTTCCTTTCTCCTTGAGAGGAAAAGCTAAAAAATGGTTGCTATCTTTGCCTAAAAATAGTATTGATTCTTGGACTATTGCAAAGATGCTTTTATTGGATAATACTATCCTCCTGCTAAGATTATATCTATGAGAAGTGACATTATGAAATTTAAACAACTTGATAATGAACATGTTTCTCAAGCTTGGGAAAGAATGAAATCTTTGGTTAAGAATTGTCCCACTCATGGACTCATTGCTTGGATGATTATCCAAACTTCTTATGCAGGTTTGAACTTCTCCTCAAGAAACTTATTGGATTTAGCTGCTGGAGGTACCTTTATGAGCATCACTTTGGTTGCTGCAACTAGACTCCTTGACAATATGATGGTTAACTACTCTGAATGGCACACTGAGAGAGATCCACATGGTAAGAAGGTAAATTCTGTTGAGGAAACTTCCTCTTTGAGCGATAAGATTGATGTTATTATGGCTATGCTTGTTAATGGGAAAGCTCCTCTAGATCCTAATAGTGTTCCCTTAGCCTCTTTGGTTTCTCAAGAAGAGCAAGTTGATGTGAACTACATTAGAAACAACAATTTCAACAACAATGCTTATAGGAGTAATTTTGGTGGTAACAACAATTATATTCCTTATCCTCCTAATAATGGCAA
Source organism: Avena sativa (assembly GCA_916181665.1). Lineage (NCBI taxonomy): Eukaryota > Viridiplantae > Streptophyta > Magnoliopsida > Poales > Poaceae > Avena > Avena sativa. The sequence continues at coordinate 226,125,915 of OV702295.1, forward strand.
TTCCTATGGAAGCTAATACAACAATGCTAGAAGTTCCCCCTCTGAACTTGAAGTCATGCTCAAAGACTTTCAATAAGGCTATAGAGGAAAAGCTTTTAAATGTTGAGAAAAATATATCCTCTCTGTCTGAAGCTCAGTCGTCCTTGATTAATAAAATGGCTGCTAAACCTGAAACTATGGAATATACCTTTGCTACTGCTCATGCCATACAAGTTACTATTGATGAAAATGTTAGGCTGTTGGCTCAACTTCATGCTAGGTGGGAAAGGGAAGCTGAAATTGATAGAAACAATAGTATGTGCGCCATCACCACTAAACCTCAAGTAGTCCCTGTTCCTCCTCCTACTATGCCTAAGCCTATTGAGCCTACTACTAGTGATGCTAAGTTTGATTTTGATATTGATGGTGGCAATATTTCTGAAGTGATTATGTTCCTACAAAAGCTTGCTAGATGTCACATCCCAAAATTCTCCTAATTTTGGAATGTGAAATAAACAAATAAGTTTGATTGATTGTTTGACTATGTTGAAAATTCTCAAAGAGAAGAAACTTTTTGAGTAGAAAATCCTCTCAACCTTGAATTCAAAATCTTATATTCTTTTGTTATGACCTAAGTAGCCATATAGGAAAAAGGGCATGGATTGATTTTGGATCGTAGAATTGGTGTGCAAGATTTCAAAATGAAAATCATGAAGCATTCATAAGCATTTCATTACATCCATGCAAAGTTCTCACTAACTGAATCCAAATCCTGGTATCTAAATCCTATAGTTGATTTGCGCAAATGTTCCTAAAGGAAATTAAATTGACTTTATAAAACCCATTGTTGCTAAGGCATAATTTTTTGATAATTATAGCCTAAATAGATCCAATTAATATTACAAAATTTTAGAAACAAAATTGAGCTCATTTGGAGCTAGTATGAAAAAGTTATGGAATAAATACAAACAAATAAAGATATAAATAAAATGGAATATACAAGGATTTATAAACCCACTACTTTCAAACTAGTAAAAAGATTACAAATATGATCCTACAATGATCTATTCGATTTTAGAAAAATTTAGAAATAAGAATCGTGTCATTTGGAGTTCGTATGCAAAAGATATGAGGGAAACAAGTAAATAGAAAAAGAAAAAGAAAAAAAAACTAAATGGGCCGGCCCACCCGGACCGACCGGACCGAGCCAGCCACTTACAGGAGACGATCGATCCCATGGGATCGCTTTAAAAAGCGTGCGAAATCTGTTTTGTCAAACCTATCTCTATTCAAACTCTCATAACTTTTTATCTACAACTCCGAATCGACTTCCGTTTGTTTCTACTTGTTCCCTACTCCAAAACCTATCTCCCCACCGTCATAAACCTCCATATAAACTCGTGGAGCCACAGCTGTACGAGTTTCTCTTCTCGAAATCCCGAATCTACACATGTCCGAATCTTATTTCGCTTTTTAACCTATCTAGACTTTGTTGTTTTCCTTCGGCCAAAAAACGAAAGTTGTAGAACTCGTCGAAATATTTGAATCCCGACAAACCTCACATCTTTTCATCCACCATAGCCGGAGAATTTCGCATCTCAATATTTTAGATCTAACGGTGTAAATCCAAGATGTACTCGCGCTCGTTCCTTCAAATCCAAATTCCTTTGGTGACAAGGTAGGAATAATGATTCCCCACAACTTTCATGTTCTAAGTTTTTCAATTTGACCTACGGATTTGTCTCTTTAACAAAGATATGTTTTTTGTCTATTCTGAGCCAAAAATCGGGTCGATCTTTTCTTCTAGCCACCGGATCCTATCCAACGGTCGAGATCCAATCAAACCGGGGCGTGCCATGTCGTCATTCCGGTCAGCTTCCTCATCAACGCCACGTCATCGTCAGGTCAGCATCTAGTCCCAATCAGCATGCAAAGTCAACCTGTCCAGTCAGCGGAACATTCTCTGGAATATTCCGTTCGAATTTAAAATTGCACATTATAGATCTAACTTGTAAAATTCATTAGAAATTCATACTACGTCCAAAAATTGCGTATAATATATCAAATTGAAGATAATTTTACATAGAATCATCTTATCAGAATATATCCAACTTTTATTGTACGTGGTTACTGCAGTAATTTAATTAGTTTTAATGGTCTTTTAGGTTAATAAATTCATAGAGAATTATCTGTAACTCCGAAAAATATGAACAATATATCAAATTGAAGCCACTGTAATGTACATTAATAATATCTGGTTGGATCTAGCCTTTGCCGATTATTTAACACGTAGCAATTTAATTAGTTTTAATGGCTTTATAAATCATTAAATTCATAGTAAATTAATTGCTTGTCACAAAAATATAAATGATATACCGATGGAAATCTGGTTCCATGTAGATCATCAATATGTAATTATTTTAGCCTTTGACTGTAAGGTTTTGCCGTGAAGATTTAAATGGTTTAATGGCTTATTTAGAGTAATAAATTCATAAGAAAATAAATACTATTCAGAAAATTACAAATAATATGTCCCTGAAATCTAAAATCCGTGGAGATTACAGATATAATTTTAGTTTGATTTTTAGACAACAGAAACTATATGAATCATTTAAAACCCATTAAACACTATTTAAATCATACAAAAAGATCTGTAACTCCGATTACAGTGAATCCAAGTGCTAAGGTTTTGTATTGACAATATCTATACAGAGAAATTGCATGACAAATTATTTGGTACTATTAAAACAGAAATTCATACAGAAATATTTAAACCCATTGAGATAGTGTTTTAATCATAAGAAAATATATATAACTCCTTTTTAGGTGATTCAAATTGTTTTCTCTAAATTGCATTTCCTCTATCCAGTAGCATCTATTTCACAATTTAATATGACATAAACATATTTTGTTCAATTAAAGTGGTATACACCATATTAAATCGATACAACTTTAGTAATAAAAGCTTTAGTGCATTAAATGACTTTCCACGTGCATCATGTAATCTAATTATGTTCAGAACACTAAATGCAACCATTGTGACTCATTAAATCGTCATGCATGCATATGTTCATCATTGTTTTCTTGTAATGCTGCACTATTGTATGTTTGCAATATTTTGAATGGTGTTTATTGTGTTTGCTTCAAACGTTATATTACGAGGAGTGCAACTACTGTGATTGCAACTACTATGATTGCAAGTATTGTGGTTATGACGAGTGAAACCATTATATCTATGAGGATTGTGAGGATTATCTAATCGACTACATCTACAACAAAGGCAAGTGGTGCTATCTTGGTCATAAATGTCCTATTGTTTTCCTATGCATTGTAGATTCTTTTGTAGAATTGCATTTGTAGAAATTGATGTGTATATGCTATGCTATATCCCATATTATTCCCTAGTATTCCTTGTTTATGAGCCATCGTATTGGTAGATTGCTTAGCTATTCTATTTAGACGAGGAAGGGAATCACATCATGAAAAGTTATATGTTTTGAAAGGCTTATGTTTTGCTAAATGACAAACCAACATGTTTTAATGAACCACCTGGGCGGAATGGCATTGATTAGGTCATCGAGTGTGGATTATGGTGGGGAATACCGCCCAGGACACTGAGAAGGGATTGGTTTCTTTGTTTGGTAGCTTTCGTGTGCAACCATGTGCCAATGATGAAATGGGCGGTTGGTTGAACTCAGTAGGTTGTGGTAACTCGAACCCACGTATCCAGAGATGTAGATAGTGTAGGTTGGACCGGTGCGTGTCGGGTTTGGGGAGCTACTTCCCGAACGGTTCCTTCTTGGACTTCTCCCTATCATCACCCAATATGAGAGTGGTGGTACGAGTTGGGCTGGCCAAGTCACATGGGTAAAGTGTACTAACCCCTGCAGGGTGTATAAACTAATCGATTAGCCGTGTCCCCGGTTATGGACAATTTGAGCGACCTGATACTGATGCTATGATATTTCTCACTCATCCTTATTTCTTAATTACTTAAAACTTGTTGGGTGAACATAATTGGGTAGGAGCACCTGGGAGTGAACCAGAGTGTCCTATTTATCGTATTGGAAAACTACTTTGATACAAATGTTAGGATACAACTATTGCTTTATGAAAATGAGCCTGAACTCCACTTGGACAAATAAGCATGTAGTTGATAGATCTATTGATAACCACTTTAGCCTACTTGCCATACATTCAATGTATTGACCATTCGTGGCTGCAACGTTTCATGTTGCAGGTTATATCGTATCTGAGTGATCGTTCATAGGTCGCGAGACTCCACTCAACAATTGTTCGCCTGTGGCACATTTGAAGGATGGAGATCTACCTTGTATTCGTTTTCCGCTGTGTACTTGAATAAATAATGTAAATTCTGGATCATATTCGTTGTATTTATGATGCACAGTTATATTTGGTATCATTTTGTACTGTGTGTGCCAGTGAACCGATCCAGGGATTGGCACTATACACATGAACTCAGCCTTATCAGGCGAGGGTGTTACACTAGAAGTCCTGATGCTAGTTATATGCATGTTGCTTTCACGAAACACATTATAGATGCTCTTGTTAAGATTAAGGAAGAGAAGCTAAAACACCAAGCTTCTATTCCTAGGAAAGTAGAAGATAGTTTGGAACCCATTATTAATATGCAAGTGAATGACTCTGATCTCAAAGCTTCATGTGATCTTGGTTCTAGTGTCTCTATTATGCCTAGGAAAATTTATGAAATGCTTGATTTCCCACCTTTTGGAAGATTGTTATTTGGATGTCCCACTCAATGATAATGCTAAAAGAAACTCATGGGGAGTATTAATGATGTTCTCATTATGGTTAATAATGCTTATGTCCTTGTGGATTTCTATGTTTTGGATATTTAATACAATGCTTCTTGTCCTATTACTTTAGGAAGACCTTTTCTTAGAACAGTTGGTGCCATCATTGATATGAAAGAAGGAACCATTAAATATCATTTTCCATCCAAGAAAGGTATTGAACATTTCCTATGAGGAGAGAGAAGTTGCTTTTTGCGCCTCCTTTGAAGACAAGGTTTGATGTGAATGCTTCCTCATTTGAAAATACTTGATTCTTCTTGCTTTTTGTGCCTAACTTAAAGGCTTTAAAGAAAAGTACTTGTTGGGAGATAACCCAAGAGTTTCCTTGAGTCTTGGAAGTTATTACTTCAGTAATGACCTCTCCTTATCCTTTTGGTTTACTTTTTGTGCCAAAAATGACCTCTAATGAGAGGGAAGTAAGATTTGGGGAGTTGCTGTCCTGAATCAGATTTCTGTCCTCCATCAAAAAAATTCGTGAGGAGTCTCTGTAACTCGGATTGAGCTAAAAATTTACACTTGTGGAAAACAGGCCTCCAGTCTCGGGCCACAACTGGCTCTAGTCCCGGTTTTGGGATCGGGACTGACAAAACGGGACTAGAGGCCCCCCTCGTCCTGGCTCACTATGGCCCGTGACTAATAACAGCCACGTGGTTGTTTCAGCGAGGCGGGGGGCGGAAACCCTCTAGTCTCGGTCCTTAACACCACCCGGGACTATACGGTTTCCTGCCGCGGTAGAGAATTGTGTGTTTCTCTGCCGCGACAGATTTTGTGTTTCCTTTTTTTGCCATTTCTCTCCTTTTTCGTTTTGTGTTTCACTATAATTTCAAACATATATTTCAGTACACATATTCTACGCTACTACATACACAGTACACGTTGATGCATCTATATAATTAATCGATCCCTTGCAAGCATACATATAATCAATCATATCAAAAGGAAGAAATTTTTTCAAATTACATGGTCATTAATGATATATATGTCATATCAACTACATGGAGATCACTAAGGCATAACGAGTTCCACGTCATTCGCATAATATTCTCCATGTACATCAAGAACCTCCTTCATCAGAAATCCCGCCATCTCCTCTTGAATTGCTCGTATGCGCTGGTCTGGCTCTACATAAATATAATGTGAATCTACTTTCTGCTCACTAGTCAACTCGTGGATGTACTCGCAGACGTAGTATCCACATAAATGATTTCCCGGTGGCTGTTGTAAACTCTTCACCATTTTATAAGTTAGCTCCTCTTTGAATGGACCTGGTATTTTCTGTCTAAACCGTGTCCAACACCTGCTCGGCAAAGAAATTGAACAAAGGAGTTATTAGTTACTTGATATCAGGAAATGAACGAAAGAGGCCGATATAATGCGATAATGATTGAAATTACCTATGGAGCATTGCTTTCATGTTGCTCCACTTATCTTGGTCCCAACTTAATGAGTCGTGGACTTAAACTAGGGACTTGTTAACTTGAATGTTAAGCAATATCCAGTGGAATCTGTGGACGTTTACATAAGCATACATGCATATCTCATCGAGTACGCAAAAATAAAATCTATACAAGATAGAAACACTCACTTGAAGTTGTAAGGAAATAGTATTTCATTAACAAAATTATTCTCGGTTAAGAACCTGCACAGGTCTTCCTCCACGTCCTTGGGGTGATTCTTTAACGTATATTCATTAATGATATATGGGTCAATGAACCCAACGTCATATCTTCTAGCTCTTTTGCATTCAAGCATCTTCATTCTCCAGAATATAATATCATACAAAAGGACATATAGTTAGGATAATATATTAAATGCAATGAACGAGCTGAGCTACAAACTTAATTATAGAAATAAATCAATTACAGACAGTAGCAACAAATGATAGATTTGTCGAGGGCGTGCTGGTTGTATAACTGAAATAGTTCGGTCATTTGAACCTGTATCGAGTATGGTTTGAAGTGATGCTCCTTTCTAACGTCCACCGCAAACCAATCTTTCTAATGCTTTTTTTCTGTTTGCACCATGTACCATGTGTGCAGATGTCGCATATGTGTGGATAGACGAGCGAGCTCCTCATTACTGACTAGAGCCTCCCCTTTGACATACTTCTGTACTATCTGGCCCACTGGCGTATCTTCATAGCCTAAATACTGACCAAGAGACATATTTGCTTCATAGGCAAGTGCTTTGGCCTCCGATACAGTGATGCCCATTAGTGCAGCATTAGTACTGGCTCTGGGGTCCATTATTTGCATGTCCCTTTTCATTTCAGCTCTGAAGGCCTTGTCGAGGTCTGAAATCACTTTAAGCGGGGCGACCGATTGATTCTTCTGTTGTCTGAGCTGGGCAACATGCTTCCCGCTTTTTGCGCTTGTCATTTTTTTCTTCTTTGCTTGCTTAATAATCTCCCGGTCATAGTCTGATTCCAGATTCATCGATATCTGGGATGGTTTCTCAAGAAAGGACTTAGCCCACTTTTTTGTTTTTTTCATCATATACCATCTTTGGCCCACGCTTTTTAGGTGAAAATGCACCTTAACTTGGTAAGCCACATCCGCGGCAGTTTCCTCATCGGTCTTGTCATAAGGTCTATTTGGAAGAGCCGCCGGGATGTCGACTATCTTCGCCACTTTACCTTTCTTCGATGTGGGGCGCGGGGGAGCGTCGGCCTTCCGTTTCTTCGATGAGGTAGTCGTATTGCATGGAGGCGGAGATCGAGTTGATGTACTCCTGCTGCAGCGATCGTCAACAGGGCGGGGTGGACTTGGAGGTTGACGATAATCGGGTTGGGATGGACTTGGAGGTTGACGATATTCGATGCGGGGTGGACTTGGATTCCTTGGAGTCGGTGACCTTGGCGCCGAGCCTGGAAACTTGATGTACTTCTTCTTCAATAGAATGATGTTGCGCTTGACATCTCCTAGTTTCGTAAGGCCTTCATGCGTAGCAATGTCAATCTCTAGGTCCGCAAAATCCTGCACTGTGTCATCCATCATGACACGAGCATAGCCAGGTGGAATCGGAAGTGAATGGTGGAGTACTCCAGTTAGACAAGGTAAAGCGGTGCCGATCGCCACCTTGAAGGACATGTTGTTCATTGGCTGATGTAGCTCACATTGTGCCATCTCTCTGACATCATCCACGGGGTAGCGAGGAGTCGGTGCATCATCCAGCAGTGCTTGATCATCAGCCCGGACCTTCGTGGAAGCCACGCTGCTTCTCTGCTGGCTAAGATCCAATGCAGGATCATTAGCCTGCAGGTGAGTTGACGATGGCCTTTGGCTAATTTCTTGCATGAGGTTCTTCAGATCAGCTAGGTCCTTCTCTACCTTGGAGATCCGGTCTGCCTTTCGGTCCTTCTTTCTCTGACGGCTTCTATAACTGGCATCGTACTGAGGAAACCCTTTCTTCCACGAGACACGGGCGCCTTTGCCTTGTGTTTGTCCATGCTTTTCAGGATTCCCTAGGGCGTGTGTCCGCTCATCGTTCTCTCTCTTGGGACGGAACAATCCCAATTGAGCATCGTTCATTTCTTGAACAAGGTCTTCGGAGGTTTTTTGAATTTTTTTCATGAAATAATGTCTTCCCTGTTTCTGGGTCCAACGATCCCACGTGCCCGTACAACCAATGCTTTGACCTCTCGGGCCATCCATCTGTACCAGGAGTGACGCCTCTAGCCCTCATGTCCTTCTCCATAGTTTCCCACTTAGGGACGACACTCTTGTAGCCACCTGTCCCCATTTTATGATGGTATTTGTTTTGGGCAGCATTTAACGCATTCTTTGCCAACTTTGCCTTTGCTTTATAAGATTGCTTGTACGTTACAAAATCGGGCCACTGTTCTCTCAAATTCTCGTTTGCTCCTTTGAAGTCTGGAGTTTTCTTTTTCGCGACATATTTCGCGTATAAACTATTCTTGTGGTTCCAGTAGAGTTCGACCATCTTGCTCAGAGCCCACTCCTTCACTTTCGCTCTTTTTTCAAGCCTACCCGGCCTTGGGGTAATACCATCTGCCTCAAATTCTTCATACTCTGGAGGTAGTATGAAATGCTCTATGAGCTTCTGCCAAAGGTCATCTTTGGCATCATCGGTGACATAGCTGTTGGATTCTTCACCGGCTTTCTTTGACATATTCCATTCTTGGATGGTTATTGGCAGGTTGTCCCTAACAAGCACCTCGTATGATTTGTGAACATCCTCCAGTGCTTCTCTGGAGAAATCGGTTCACCATCATCATCTATTTCTTCGATTGTGAACCTCTGATTACCATCCAACTTTTTGTTCGACCTCGTTTTGTTCGAGCTGTCGATTGCTTCAATCCGGTGGGATAAAAGAAGAAGAGAGAGTGATTAATATATATATATTGATATATCTAGATCAATTAATGAATAGAGGTAACACGAGGCTTTATATATATCTACCTCGCCTTGGTACATCATTATCGTTGTTATTTGTTTGCCCTTCGTCCATCCGGTCTTCCACTTGGTACATCAGGTTTTCCTCTAGTCCATCACCAGATGGATTCAGATATGAGGAAATCTCTTTCTCGAGCAAAATATCTTCACCGGTAGTAATATCAAGAGGAATTTCACCTCTTATCATGCCCTGAAGAAAACCTTCACCGATGGATCCATGACTTAATAAACTATAACAGAAAGAGAGTTAAACAGGTTAGAAAAAACAATAACCCTAATAACCCTAATAACTAAAACAAAAAAAATAATAACCCTAGTAACACTAATTAATAACCCTAATATTATTTGCGATAAAACAATAATCCTAATAACTAATACAAAAACACAATAACCCTAATATTATTTGTGGTATAACAATAATCTTAATAACTAAAAAAAAAATAAACCTAATTAATAACCCTAATATTATTTGTGGTAAAACAATAATATTAATAACTAAAACAAAAAACAATAACCCTAATATTATTTGTGGTAAAACAATAATCTTAATAACTAAAACAAAAAACAATAACCCTAATATTATTTGTGGTAAAACAATAATCCTAATAACAAAAACAAAAAAACAATAACCCTAATATTATTTGTGGTAAAACAATAATCCTAATTATAATAACCCTAATATTATTTATGGTAAAACAATATAAGCCTAATAACTAAAACAAAAAATAACTAAAACAATAATCCTAATCCTAATAACAAAAACAATAATTATAATTATAATAACCCTAGCTAATATTATTTGTGGTAAAAAAAACCACCCTTGAGGTCACCGACTCCGGCGGCAGCACGTACTACAGCGGCACAGCGGGGTGGCTCGCGGCCGCACAACGAGGTGCACGCGCGGCAGCATGAAACTGTGGAGCGGAGGCACGGCGGAGCACACACGGCGGAGAGGCGGAACGTCTTTGATGCGTTGCCTGTGTGCTTCGTCTTCATCTTCATCGAGGAATGCCAAGTGCTGGGCAGCACCTCCCCTGGAGCGAAGTATATAATGGGACAGACATTTAGTCATGGGCTAAGCCACCGCCCGGGACTAGAGGGTCTCTAGTCCCGGGTTGTGGCTTAACCCGCGACTAAAGACCTTCCTTTAGTCGCAGGTTAAGCCACTACCCGGGACAGTGTGTTTTTTCGGCCACTTCGTTTTCGCGCGCGTAGGCACCCTCTAGTTCTGGGTCCAGCCATGACCCGCGACTAGTTTATTTTTTGTAAATTTTCCTTTTTTAATTCAAATCAAATATAAAAACTTTGGAAAATCATATATTCTAATATAAAAATCCAAATAAAACAAATAATATGTATATTATTATCAGAAAAATATAAACAATCTTAATATAATATCCATACATCTGTTTGCATCATTTATAAATTATTTTATTTGTAAATTTTCTTTTTGTAAAGACTAGACATGAAAGTGGAAGGCCGCACGAATTCCGAGGCATGTGGTGGCTCTGAGGTGAGTTTCCTCCGGCCTTTGCCGGCGCCACTCCGGCGTCGGTGCACACTCTCATGGATTCTCCGATTGGTAGTTGGAAGGTCACCTAAACGGGTTCAAACTCTGGAGGTAAGTTTGTTGAAGGCTCTCTAATTCTTTCTTTGGATGATTGGCTGGTGCTTCTAAATGCCAAAGGCTTGCCTTTGGATGGAAATATTATCGAAAATGGTGAGAAGATCTAGACTGGATCTGTGGTGAGGTTCCCCTCTCACCTGGCTAGAGCTAATGATGTCTAAGATGGCATGCTCTATGTTTCTCCCTTGATAAACAATTTCCAGGATTTATGATCTTGAATTCTTGTGCAAAAAGGTTGGTTCTTCTCAATCAAAATGAAGTGGTCATCGATGCTAGATATTTTCTTAAGGATGAAAAAATTGTGGAAGGAGCAGAGATGGAATTGCCAGTTTTAAAAATCCATGTTGGTGCTCAAATTATTTCCAATTCGTCCAACAACATTCCAAAATGCTCCAAGGTAAACCAGGATTTTGTCATGGGTAAGATCTATTCAAAAGCTTCCAAAAGTGACATGCCTACGGATTTGATGGAAGTTTAGACTGAATCTATTGATCCTGTTAATAAAGAGTCTCCTAAACCCTCTACTTCTGAACAAGTTCAAGTGGATCCTACTCTATCGTGTGCAATTTCATTGGATTTCAATGTTGGAAATAAGTTTGACAGTGATATTCTTTCTAAATTTGGTCATTCAGTCAATTTTCTTCCTAGTTTTCGAAGCAGGCCCTTTTTCATGGTTTGCTCTTTTGGCAGAGCTAATTTCAAACTTAATGTTCATACTATGGGTATTGCTCTGCAATCTTGCTTTGGAGGATCTGCTGCTCTCTTCCAATTCAGACTTCTTCAGGATAGAACTTTCAGATTTACAGTTGCTTCCAGGGCGGTTGGATTTGAAATTTACAATTCTTAAAATTTTACTTCTGAACATTTTATTATGTTCATTAATCTCTGGGGTGATGGTGGACCTAATTGGCAGGCGGAAGAAAGAAAATTTTACCGCGAGGAAGATCTTACTTGGAAAACTGTCACGACCAAAAAATCCGTGGAACAAAATTATGGTATGATCTCAGGTGCTAACCGTTTGGGAATTAAGTCTGTCTTTGACCGTTTAAAATTTCATTTACCACCGACAGAATCACCGTTAAACTGTCGAGTTAATTCGGCGGTTTCTTTGGATTTTAAGACTAATCACTCCAGGTCCTTCGCTGATGCTATCATTATTGGTACTTCTAGAAAAAAGGACCTGATTGCCGATTCTCCCGCGCGCGTAAAATCAGGCTCATTAACACTGCCTGGGCTCCTTCCATTTATGCGTTTCCCCTCATTTCAAAAAAGGGAATGGCCAATGATTCTTTCCTTTCTTGGTTTAAGGCCCGACCCAATTCGAAAACCAGCCTCCAGTCTTCTCCTGTCTAAATGACTTCTTCATTTCGGGCCACTCTTCCACTGCTGCAACAGTTACAGAGCACCTAGTCTCCTCAACTTCCCTGCCTCAAGAAATCCCAACTACTCCTCCCCCTGGCAGGACCTCGTCGGTGGTGGTCAGCGAGACAATGGCGGATATTCCCATCGACCCTGCACCTTTTTTGCCTCAGGTCTTTGAGATTATGCAGGTTGAAGGCCGGGTGGGGCATCGAAGGGTGGTGGTTCCTCGTTGCCAGCGTCATAATGAACAGTATGCCATTGCCTCAATTCATCCTCTTCCTCCTGGCCCTGTCCCCTTCCTAAATATTCGTGATGTGCTTCTGGATATCCTTCATAATGAGGCCAGAGTGGGTTTTGGTGAAGTTCAGGCCTGCCCTTTTGGTGCGGCTTATGTACAGTTCACCCATGTTAGTGACAGATACAGATTGGTTAGGGATAGTCCCATTGCTTTTCAAGATGTGCATGTCTCCTTTGTTAAGCGTAACGAGGGGACTAATTGGCGCCGAGTTCAATTTAATAATGAATGTTGGGTTATTCTTGTCGGCCCCCCTTGGACCATATGAACACAGAGGACCCCAATGATATATTTAATGGCATTGGCAAGATGCTGTTGTGGGAAAGGGATCCTGAAAACAAAGGCAAAATCCTTGCTAAGGGACATATCTGGCTGACATTCCTAAGAGTGTCAGGATGACACTTGGAGACAATGAAGACTCTGAATCTTGGACTTTTTCAGTTGAGATCCTGCTCAGCAACCTTCTTGGATGGGGGCCACCAGATGAATACCCTGTTCCTGATGATGGGGAGGACCCACACCCTGTCCCTGTTGTGGCTCGTCCTTTTGTGCCCCCCACCACCTCCACCTCCCCCTCCACAAGATGACAATGCTGGCCAGTGGGACCAGTTGGTGGTGCAAAATGTCGCCCAAAACGTGCCTGCTGGACCCATTCAAGAGGATGGTGAAGAACTTCAACCAGACAATCTCCATTCCCCTCCCCATGTTATCCACACTAGGATAACTAGCTCCGCCCCTGAGCAGGCAGTAAACCTTGCTGTTATCCAACCTGCTAATTCTAGTGAACAGGAGGTGAACCAAGCCCCCACTTCTAGCCAAGAACTTGCTGAAGCTTAGTTGCAATATGTTGGCATTGGTGATGGACTGCTCAGTATTCTTGATGCATATGCTGATTCTGGTGAGAATGGTTCCATCCCTGCTGACTCAGACAATGTGGATGGGGATGGCGATTTCCTGATGGAGGACACCAACTTGCTTGAACCAAATGAGGCTAACCTCCATATTGGAAGGGCATACACTCACTTTATGGCAACTCCTGACCTTTTGGCTGCAAAGTTCAGGTTCTCTCAACAGGGCCTGGAATATGGGACAGATTTTTTGCTCCACACATTCAGTGTCACTCTTCTTCAGAGAAGAGGGCAAAATTTGAGATTCCTATAAGTTGGTTTAACTTCATTACTCTTATGCTTATCACCCCTGAGAAATTTAATTGGGCAAAGAACTTTCTTTCTTCACCTCTTTGGGAAATTATCAAAGAACCTATTGCAAGTGAATCTACAATTGCTTTCTTGGTTCCTGAGAAATGTGTTACTCAGTCTGCCCCTATATGTGTTTAGGATTCTCTGGATCCTGGATCTCCTGAGATAACTCCCTCTGCTCCATCAAATAAAAGGAGAGGTGCATGTCCCATTGTTGAGTCTGAGGTGAGAAGAAGTCCCAGAATTGTTGAACTTAATGGTGGTTTCAAAAGCCATGTCAATTACTCTGATATTAATTGTCTATACTATCATGGTGAACCTCCAACTCTTGCCACCAAGGTAGTTAAAAATATGGCTGTTAATTTTTGTAAGGTGTGTGAGGAGAACCTTGACACAAAGCTGCAGAAGAAGAGCAAGATTGCTGACAAGATAATAAGGCCACATGGTGCAACCAAAAGGTCTACTGGAGTTGCTTCTATCTCCAATCAAGGGGATAAGAAGAAGAAGGAGGCTGTTGGGCCCTATTGGCAGCAGGCCAAAAAGAAATGAACAAATAAGTTTCCAATGTTAGGAAAACTTTTCTTTTGGTCTGTCATCCTTGGACCTGTGATCCAATGGATTGTCCTTGTTATTTATTAGAGCGTCAGTTTCTGGAATATTGTATGGTGGAAGTACCTTTCTTTTGATGGACCATGTTACCCCTTAAATGTATTTCTCACTGTGTCTCTACCTGGCTTGGATGTTATATCATGTTTTGATAGACATCAAATCCTTTATCTCAACTATAGTTTCCATGGATAGTAAACGAATTTGGAAAATCCTAAACTAAAACTTGAGAGGCATCAATTCTGAGAAAAAATGGGTGCCTCTTTCCCAAAAAATCTTGGAATCAGAGTGTGAGATCATTTACCTTCAGGAAACAAAAAGGGAAATTTTTGATGAATAATATATCAGGCAATTGTTTTTATAGAAATTGAATAAGTTTGCTTTTCTACCTTCAGTGGGGGCCTCTAGGGGTGCAATTATCATTTGTAATGGGAATCTCTTTGATGGGGAGATGGACTTCCAAAATGAATTCTCTATTTCTGTCAAATTTACATCTAGACTTTCCAATGATTCTTGGATTCTTACCAATATCTATGGTCCTTGTCAACCTAAAAAAAGCCTTATTCATTGATTGGTTGACCAATATTAATATGCCTGATGACATTGACTGGTTGCTCATTGGGGATTTCAATTTTATTAGGAAACCATCAGATAGAAATAAAGTGGGTGCTGATGTTAATAACATGCTTCTCTTTAATGAAGCCACCAGTAACCTTGGTATTGTTGAACTCCCTTTAAAAGGACGAAAGTTCTCCTGGAGTAATATGCAGAAAGACCCACTCTTGGAGAGATTAGATTGGTTTTTATCATCACCCTCATGGACAATCTCTTACCCATCCTGTTTTGTCTATTCCCTTTCCAAACCTACATATGACCATACTCCTTTTGTGATCTCAATTGGCACTAGAATCCCTAAGGCTTAGGTGTTTAGATTTGAGAATTATTGGCTTCAACATAGTGAATTTAAATAGACTGTGCAAAATGCCTGGGATATCCCTGTGGGGTATGAAGACAGTGCAAAGAAGATAAATGCCAAGCTGAAGAATGTTAGAAGAGGTCTCAAGATTTGGGCAAAGTCTCTTCCTTTCCTTAAACACATAATTGCAGAAGTTAATGAGTCCATCGATTTCTTAGACTTGTTGGAAGAATTCAGGACACTAAGCATTTTTGAGTGGAATCTGAGAGACATTCTCAAAACTCACCTAATTCAATTACTTCAGAATCAAAGGTCTTATTGGAAGCAAAGAGGAAATATTAAATGGGTAAACCTTGGTGATGAGAACACAAATTTTTTTCATGCCAAAGCAACCACTAGATACAGGAATAATTACATCTCCATGCTACAGGAATAATTACATCTCCATGCTAATTACGTCTCCTGGGCCTGATGGCTTCAACAATGAATTTATTAAGTCATGTTGGAACATTATTGGAACAAATGTTACTCAATTGATTCAGGATTTCTATCATGAAAAGATTTCTCTAGAAAGCATTAACTCTGCTTTCATCACCCTCATTCCAAAGACTGAATCCCCTATGCATACTAATCATTTGAGGCCAATTTCTTTACTGAATAGTGTGTTCAAAATCATTAGAAAACTCCTTGCCAACAGACTCCAAACTATCATCCTCAAGCTTGTGCATAAAAATCAATATGGATTTCTCAAGAATAGATCCATTCAAGATTGCCTTGGTTGGGCATTTGAATACCTCTTTCAGTGTCATCAATCAAAGGAGGAGATTGTAATCCTAAAGCTAGAATTTGAAAAGCCTTTGACAGAATTGAGCATTCAACCATTATGAGTATCCTGGAGGCAAGTGGATTTGTAACTAAATGGATTAATTGAATTAAGATGATTTTCTCTACTGGGAACTCATTTGTACTCCTAAATGGAGTACCTGGAAAAAAGTTCTACTGTAGAAGAGGTGTCAGACAAGGTGATCCATCATCACCTCTTCTATTTGTGCTGGCAGCCGATTTCCTACAGACTCTTCTAAACTCTGCCATGGATAAGAATATTTTCATCCTTCCCATCCCTTGTCCTGCTTGTCCCGATTTCACTGTCATCCAATATGCTGATGATACCTTAGTTGTCATGAAGGCTGACTCAGAACAATTACTTTGCCTTAAATCAATGTTAAATTGTTTTGCCATCTCTACTGGGCTCAAAGTTAATTATGCCAAATCAAGTATGATGCCTATCAATCTAGACCCTGACAGACTACTTCATTTCTCTTCTACTTTTGGATGTAAGATGGGTAGCCTCCCCTTCACATACCTGGGACTCCCTCTCAGCCTTAGCAAGCCCTCTCTAGAGTTCTTCCTTCCTATGGTACAGAGGGTTCAATCCAGACTTGGTGGAATTGCAGATTTTCTGAACTATGGGGGGAAAACTTCAAATGGTTAAGTCAGTTTTAACATCATTACCACTCTTCTTTATGAGCTCTCTTGATATCCCCATTACAATCAAGGACCAAGTAGTTAAATACATGAGACACTATCTATGGAGGAAAAAAACTGCTGATGTTCAGGCTAAAGGCTCTGCAATGGTTGCTTGGACAAAGTTTTGCAGGCCAATGAACCAAGGTGGTCTGGGAGTTCTTAATCTTAATATCCAAAATACTGCTCTGTTGCTCAAGAAACTTGATAAATTTTTCATTCACCATGACATCCCTTGAGTTCATCTAATCTGGGAATCTTATTATAACCAAGGTAAACTTCCAGGTTATCAATTGGAAGGATCTTTCTGGTGGAAGGCCCACCTAAAACTCATTGATGCCTACAAGGCAATGGCTAAATGTCAACCTAGAAATGGAAAAACTGCCTATTTTTGGTCTGATTTGTGGGATAAAGAATGTATGCAATTTTAGATGCCTCATCTGCTCTCCTATGCAAAGAACACCAGAATTACTTTCAAGGAGGTTATTCAGACTGAATATCTTGAGGATCTCTTTAATCTTCCTCTGTCTCAACAAGCTTTTTCTGAGTTTGAACAACTTGAATTATGATGCCAACAGATTAATCAATTGACAACTCCTGACAAATGGACTTACATTTGGGGCAGTGAAAAATTCTCTGTTAAAAGAGCCTATGAGGTTATGGCAGGCTTTCAACCTGATCTTCCACATTTCTCCTAGATATAGGATTCTTCTTGTCAGGCAAACCACAAATTCTTCTTCTGGCTACTTCTTCTAGATTGACTGAATACAAGGAATCTTCTCAAAAGGAAAAACTACTCGCTACCAGACTACAATTGTGCAATTAGAAATTGTCACTTGGAAGAAACTTTGATTCATATTTTTTGGAACTGCCCTTTTGTTGCTGAATGCTGGGATTACATATGTCCACATAGAGATCAGAGACTCTCTATGTTTGAGGCTTTTCAAGACATAAAAACCAGACTCAAGCTCCCTTTTGCCATGGAGATAATAATTTTAGCTGCTTGGGGAATATGGATATGTAGAAACAATAATTTTTTTGAGAATGTAACACCACAATTCTCTACCTGGAAGACAATATTTCTTCAAGAACTGAGATGGGTCAAACTGATAATAAAAAAGAAACATGGTCCTCAATTTGATGGCTAGTTTCAAACTCAAGTACATTAGTGGATTACTCCTGGTAAACACAATGTATCACCTGTATAATCCATTATAACTATATAACTCTACTCTGTACTTTATTTGATGATTAATTAATAAATAAAAAAGTTGCAATGGGGGTTCTCTCCCCTACTGTTTTTCCCTCAAAAAAATAAAACTTTGTAAAATCATATCTCCTATTGTAAAAATCCAAATAAAACAAATAATATGTTTATTATTATCAGAAAAATATAAAGATTCTTAATATAATATGCATACATCTGTTTGCATCATTTATAAATTATTCCATTTGTAAATTTTTATTTTTTAATTCAAATCAAATATAAATCTTTGGAAAATCATATCTCCTATTGTAAAAATCCAAATAAAACTAATAATATGTCTATTATTATCAGGAAAACATAAATAATCTTAATTTAATATCAATAAATCTGTTTGCATCATTTATAAATTATTTCATTTGCAAATTTTCTTTTTTTAATTAAAATCAAATATAAAACTTTGGAAAATTATATCTCCTATTGTAAAAATCCAAATAAAACAAATAATATGTCTATTATTATCAGAAAAATATAAAGAATATTTATATAATATCCATACATCTGTTTGCATCATTTATAAATTATTTCATTTGTAAATTTTGTTTTTTAATTCAAATCAAATATAAAACTTTGGAAAATCATATCTCCTATTGTAAAACTTTGCATTGTTTATAAACTAAAGATATTTCCCGCCATTTCCCACCGCTTCCCACCAAGTTTTCCTGCCCTTTCCTTTTTACCAGAGCTTTTAGTCCCGGTTGGTCACTAACTGGGACTAAAGTTATTTCCCGCCATTTTCCACCGCTTCGCGCCAAGTTTTCCCGCCCTTTCCTTTTTACCTGAGATTTTAGTCCCGGTTGTAGTCACTAACCGGGACTAAAGATATTTTCCGCCATTTGCCACCTCTTCGCGTCAAGTTTTCCCACCCTTTCCCTCTATATCTAGGGCGATCACGCCTTGGCTATCCACACATCCACACCTTCATCTCTCACAACAATGGACAACGCCTACTGGGCCATTCTGACCCTCGAGGAGACCCAGGCGCTGTGCGCCTCCAGCTAACCTTGTCTGCCTGGCTACCGGCCGCCTGCCGGCTGGATATTGAGCGCTGGAGGGGTTCCTGTCCCTCCTGTCCCTCAAGGTTCCGCACGCCAGGCCAGAGAAGCGGATGGATCCCCAGTGGGATCCCGACATCTACGACACCTAGAATGCCTTCTTCGCTAGCCGGCGGGAAAGGGAGCTCGCCAGGTACAATGGTGATGGCCCTCCCCCGGTGAACCACAATGAAGCCGGCCACCGTCTATGGTGGGCGAACCATACTATCATCAGAGTGATGCGCTACATCGTCGGGGGAGACCATCCTCCCTGCGGTGCCTACAAGTCCACCCGCCATAGAGACACAAGAAGGCCCCTCCCCCTCCCGGTGGTAGCGGCATCGTCTTCCAGGAGACCCCTCCCCCGCCCGCCGTGAATCCGAGGCCGGAGTGGCATGTTCCCCCGGTATATGCCACGGCTGGGCTGAGGATCCCCGGAGTGGCAGGTGACGATGACAATGATGATGACGATGACGAAGAAGACCCTGAAGCTGCGTACTATAGGACTAAGCATAATTATGACTAAAGGGGGCA